>CM033325.1:28211822-29574737 GCA_019359835.1 Pharus latifolius | reverse complement strand
TAAAAGAAGACTTATTACCTTTGGTCGAAGGTGGTTTCTCCGCGACCGCGACCTCACGGTACTGTCCAGAGCGGTTCCTCTTCGACTTTTTTGACTTCCCGCCTGGTGAAGACTCCGGCTTTTTGCTTGAATCTTCTTTTTTGGCGTCCTTGAAGCCTGGTTGGGGCGGTAAGTCCCCCTTGTCAACCATTCGGTTCCATTCGACTGCCTCGGCTGCATCGGAGTATCGATCAGCCATATCGAACAGATCGGCCACTGATCGAGGAGGGTGGATGAGCAAGTCTTCAGTGAATCTCCGGTATCGAACGGCATGCTTAAATGCCCTGATTACGGAGCCATCAGATATGTTCGGGATGGTATTTCTTACCCCGACAAATCTCTTGACAAACTGCCGAAGCGTTTCGGTCGAAGTTTGCCGCAATCTATGCAAGTCGTCCTCCTTACCCGGCTTTTGGTAACAGTTTTGGAAATTGCTGAGGATGGCATCGCATAGCATTTCCCAATTGTAGATAGAACCCTCAGGCTGATTGAACAACCAGGTTCTAGCCGGTCCTACGAGGACTGTTGGCAGGTAGTTGGCCATGACCTTGTCATCGCCTCCTGCTGCTTGGATGGCAGTAATATAGATCTGAAGAAACTCGGATGGGTTCTGAGTTCCATCAAACCTCTCAATGGCCCCTGGTCGAAACTTATCGGGCCAAACGACTGCTCGTAGGCCAGGCGAAAAAGCTTTGCAACCAACGTAAGGACCGTGAACCGTCCCGCGACTTTCGGTCGGGTTTCGACCAAACTCATTTAATGGCGGGGTTACTCGGGGTCCCAAACGAGAATGAACGGGAACTCGATCCCTACCACGAGAGTCCTGCGTTCGCCGATATTTGTCCTGTCGGGACGGTATAGGCGGCGGGTAATTCCGTCGGCCAGAGCCAGAATGAGGACCATCTCGTTCATGGGAATGTGTCACTGAGCGGGAAGAGGCTGTCGGGGTCGCCTCGGATGCGACCTCATCCAGTCTTTCCGCCAGGATCCTGTAAAAGGCCGGTCTCTGCGCATCCGTGACCGTAGGAGGAAAATCGCGCATGACTTCCGCGATAGATCGCAGGCGACCATGGGTACTTCTCCTAGGGGCACCAGGCGTTATCGTTTCCTCGTCCACTGGGAAGTGCTCCGGTGGTAAGGAAGGAGTCTGGTCACGTCTATGACCACGCGACCGTCGAGAAGAACTCGGGGCAGCATCGTAACGAGCCTGCGCATCTTGAAGAGCCTCTAGGGCAGTTCTGCGTAGTTCGTTGTTTTGTTGTTCGAGATCTTGCTCCTCCTTCTGTTTGCGATCTTGTTCTTCCCTGGCAGCCTGTTGATCGGGAGTTTCCTCCGACAACGCAGCAAACTGCCGAGGGAGAGAAGTTGTTGATGGGGAAAACATCTCGGTCTGTTCCGAGTCAGACTCGAAATCAAAGAGACGGTGGAGGTTATCAGGGTCGAACCTTCCAGGGCTAACCTCGGGGTCACCATCATACTTTCCCTCAGCGGGATCGCATGACGGGCCGGATTCATCACCTAACACATTAAGAACCTCTGCGGGTTCTGACCTTGTGCCAGTTACCTCCTGGTCGATTATCATGACTTGGGGAGATGATTCATCCTGTGGAAGATTCTGGCCTTCGACCTCTTCCATCGGAACGGGATCACTTGGAGAAGGCATTGGGATATGAGCATAATCCTCGAGATCGAAATCATTCTCGGAATCATATGCTCCAGCCATGTTTCGGCAAACCTCCGAATTTCAATTAAGACGCCTTGAGAAAGGCCCCACGGTGGGCGCCAGCTGTCGACGATTCGGACTCGGAGTCCTCAGCCGAACTTATGCAGAATTTGTGATAGTGAGACCTTTCAAGATGACCCTTCGGGAAGGTATGCTGAACAATGGTGAACAGGAGCACAGAGAATTTAGACAGGTTCGGGCCCTCGATGGTGGGAGTAAAAGCCCTACGTCCTGTTGAGATTTCACTAAGTGTGGTAAAATGTTTACAAATGGAAGGAAAAGTCCTCACAGGCAAGGATTTTTCCTATAAAAGTGTACAAAGATAAGCTAAAGAAGACTTAAAAATGCTATATGAGATGTGCCGTAGACTTGGCTAACTTGGATCCTTCCTCCTTGATTGATACTTCATGCCATCCTTTTATACTGCTTGAAAGGGTGCCATGTGAAGGAAACTGCATCAATCGGTTGCACGGACGGTTGGATACGGTTTCTGAAACTGCTCTTAACCTCCACGCAGGTTAAACACGTGTTATTCATGAATAACTGTACGTGTTAACCTCCTGACGGTTGATTTTCCACGTGTAGGAATCTTCGGGATACCTAGAATATCCTGTCGTATGGACAACCTATTAGATGGATCCCAGGTATCCTGATCGGCAGATGTCCTGACCGCGGGATTCGGCTGACCGCGTAATATCCCGAATGTGTAGTTCGCGTATAGCCACGAACTTCTGACCGCGCAAGGCTTACGGTCTGACCGCGTAAAGCTGCGACTTGATCGCGTAAAGCTTGCGACCTCGTGGTGATGCCTCTCAGAATAGCTTGAGTTCGCATCTCCAGACACATGTCTGGTTTGAACCTGTCTTGAACCAGAAGTTTATTAGAAGTGACCCGGGTGTCGATCCTCGTCACCCGAAGCGACATACGACATTTTTCTAGAAAAAACGTTGCACCGCGCGGGAAGTGATGCTGGCCAAGGGCTCAGCCTCCACCCACTTGGAGAAGTAATCCACGGCGACCACCACGTACTTGTAGCCCCCAGGTGCTGGGGGGAAGGGACCAAGGAGATCCATCCCCCAGCGCGCGGAGGGCCAAGTAACAGGGATGGTTTGCAATGTCGCGGAGGGGAGCCTGGTGCCCTTCGCCATCTTTTGGCAGGCCTCGCACGCGGAGATTAGATCCTGTGCGTCACGAACCAACGTGGGCCAGTAAAATCCTTGGCAAAGGGCCTTCGCCGCGACTGCCCGCGGAGCCAGGTGGGATCCGCAGCTCCCCGAGTGTATGTCCTCGAGGAGCTGGAGTCCTTCCGCCCGCGGGAGGCAGCGAAGGAGGCCGGAAGCCCCCTGCTTGTAGAGCTTCCCGTCCAGCAGAAGGTACGCCTTGGCCTTGGCGCGGAGGAGCTTCACCTCAGTGTCACCGGAAGGTTCCCCCTCTCCCCTTATGCAGGAGATGAGGGGATCCATCCACGATGCAGTCCAAGTGATCTCGGAAACCTCCGGGACGCGAACCTCAGGGTTCGCGTCCGGAAGGATTATCAAGGGCCTCGTGATGATTTCCAGAAAAGCGCCCTTGGGAAGAGGTTCCCAGGCACTGGCTACCCGGGCCAACGCGTCGGCCCGGGTGTTATCCCGTCGGGGGATGTATCGGGCCTCCAAGCCTTCGAAGTGTCTTTCCATCTTCCGCACTTCCCCCAAGTATAGACTCAGGTTCGCGTCGTGGCACAAGTAAGACTTGTCGATTTGGTTGACCACCAGCTGGGAGTCTCCTTTCACCAGGAGGCGGCGGATTCCCAGGGAGCGCGCAAGGCGCAATCCCAGGAGCAAGGCCTCGTACTCGGCGACGTTGTTCGTAGCCGGGAACTCGAGCCTGACAGCGTACTCCAGCATCTTCCCTTCGGGACTCCGAAGAACCACCCCCGCGCTGGCCCCGGCGAGGCACAAGGAGCCATCGAACATGAGTGTCCAATGGTCCTGGCACCGGGGGGGTGAGGGGAGTCCCTCCGTCCGTCTCAGTGGTCGGGGTCCATTCCGCCATGAAGTCAGCGAGGACTTGCGACTTGATGGCGAGCGGCCCGTAAAGGTGAGGGAGAAAGGAGCGAGCTCGGCCCCCCACTTGCCAATTCGGCCGGTGGCCTCCTTGTTTCTCACCACTTCTCCCAGCGGGAGAGATGACAGGACCATGATTGGGTGCCCGAGGAAGTAGTGGCGGAGCTTCCGCAACGCCATAAGGAGGGCATAGCACAGCTTCTCCACTTCAGTGTACCGCGTCTTAGCTCCTTGAAGGGCCTCGCTAACGTAGTACACAGGGCGTTGCTTCCCATCTTGCTCTCTCACGAGCACCGCGCTCACTGCGACTGGGGTCGCCGCGAGGTAGAGTAGTAAAGGTTCCTCCGGGGATGGGCTCACGAGCATCGGAGGGCTCGCGAGGTACTTCTTCAGCGCATCGAATGCCGTCTGGGCCTCGGGGGTCCATCTGAACCCCTCGAGATCCCGGAGGATTTTGAAGAACTGGAGTCTGCGTTCTCCTGACCGCGAGACGAAACGACCCAACGCACCCAGGCGGACTGCAAGCCTCTGCACGTCTTTGACGGAACGCGGGGGAGGCATGTCCAGCAGGGCCCGAATTTTTTCGGGGTTCGCCTCAATGCCCCGCTGGGACACCAAGAAGCCAAGCAGCCTCCCGCCGCATACGCCGAAGGCGCATTTTTCCGGGTTGAGTTTCAACCCGTACTTGCGGAGGCTGCGGAAGGTCTCTGCCAGGTCGTCGATGTGTGCGGCTGCGCGAAGGCTTTTGACGACTGCGTCGTCAACGTAGACCTCGACGTTGCGGCCTATTTGGTCCTTCAGGACCAGCGTCATGAGACGCTGGAGGGTTGCCCCGGCATTTTTAAACCCGAAGGGCATGTGGAGATAGCAGAAGGTGACGAGGGGAGTTATAAAACTCGCCTTTTCCTCGTCCTCTGCAGCCATCCGAACCTGATGGTACCCCGAATATGCATCGAGGAAACTCATCAGTTCGCATCCCGCGGTGGAATCGACCAGTTGGTCGATCTGCGGGAGTGGGTAGTATCTTTTGGGCAAGCGCGGTTGAGATCGGTGAAGTCCACGCACATCCTCCACTTGCCACTTGACTTCTTTACGAGGACGGGGTTTGCCAACCATTCGGGATGGAGGACTTCCCGCACAAACCCCGCCTCTAGAAGCTTGGAGACCTCTACCTTGATGGCGTCTTGGCGCTCGAGGGATAGCTTCCTCAACTTTTGCTTGACCGGGGAGCGTCCGGGGATCACTGCGAGCTTATGCTCAATGATGTCCCGGGCGACACCCTGCATGTCCAAGGGCTCCCACGCGAAAACGTCTGAGTTTTCGCGAAGGAAAGCCGCGAGCTGCTCGGCGTGTCCCTCGGTGAGGTCTGCTCCGATCCTGATGGTTCTCTCTTCATCTCCCGCAGACAGTTGGACTTTCCGGAGGTCTCCCTCGGGGCGTGGCCTCAGGAGAGGCCTCCCGGAGGGAGCGGCTGGGGCAGTATGAGGTTCGGGGTGGGGCCCTCCCCCCGGAGTCTTGATCACGTTGATGCTTTCATACAATGAGTTTTTCTCTTTAAGCCCGTATCATATGCATTCGACCTGGGGGCTGACCGCCGACGGTTAGATCATTACAACAATCTAATCGGATTCGCTGGTCGATCTCATGATCACTTACAGATAAGTCACTCCTAAATAAGCCGTTTCTCAACGCATACGGGGTTATCTGGTAAGTCCTTGGTCATCCGAGTGGCTACCAGTTCGCAATAAGATTAGACGTTACATTGATCCTGGTCGTTGGTTTAATATGCATACCCCTGGTCGTTACGCTTATGTTTTCTCCTCTGCTTATAACACTAAGGCTTTAGTGTTCATAAGCAGAGGCGGGGGCTAGGGGGGATGTGCTCATAATATGGAATTATGCGAAATATATATTTCCTGTCAAAAATGATTTTTTACATACATTGCATTATACACAATTTTCTAAATACAAAAATAAGGATCATTCGATCCCCAGCTCAGTCAGGAGTCTATCCACTAGGGGCTTGACTTCCTCTATGACTGCATCGAGCAGCTCTTCACTCTCGACCTCAACCGGACCCACCAGTGCGCTCAGATCTGCATCAGGGCCATGGTGAAGTCGAACCCGGCTGAGTACAGCTACTGCGGCTGATCGAACCCTAGTTCTGATCACCTCTTCGCGTCGCCGTGAATCTCCAGGGAGATACTCGAGCAGTGAATCCACCTGGGCAGTGAGTAACGATGTCCAGTCACTTATGCTGAGGTTGTCTTTCTTCGGTTCTACCACGTCGGTCTTCAAGAGATCAGCCACGGCCTTCAGTTTTTCGAAGATCCGGAGGCTCAGTTCTTTGATTGCCCGATCGGTGTGGCGAATCGAGGATTCAAGAATCTCCTTGTCTCGACTGAGCTGCGTAATTCGACCTGCTTGCGCTGTACAGAGAAGGGAGGTTATTTGCATATCATGGATTCAAGTCTTCTTAGTCAAGAATTGGCTTACCAGCATTCTCTGATCGAAGTTTGTTAAGTTCAGTTTCTTGTTTCTTAAACATTGAAACTGAACTGGCCACCTCTCTCTTCAAAAATGTAACCTCTCTGCAGCAAAATCAAGGCAGTCACAACCAAAATGCACCCATACTAACCAAAGGGTAATGATACTCACCTGCGCAAGCTGTCGCGTTCTTTTTGCATGGCTTCTGTACTGGCCATCACAACATGCGAATGGCTTATTAGCCAGGATAATCCCTGTGATGCCAAAGAAGAAGATCAAAGGTGTCCTAAGTACAATTCAGGCACGAGAATGGAGGTTTTTTATACCTTCATAAACTTTTGTAAGACAGCATCATTCAGTTCAGTGGGAATCCTCGCTAGAGCCCCTGATGCGCTCACTACAGGGACAGTTGGTGGGAGTGCCGGCTGGGCGTCACCCCCAGTAGTCGTCGGTGGTGACTGGGTCCCTACATTTATTCTTTCCCCTGCGGTCTGGACGACTTCCTGGACCACAGGGGTGGAGCGTTCTTCGTTGGAAGCTCCTACACCAGCTACGGCTTCAACCCCTCCGGAGGTGGTTGAAGAGCTGGGCGCCGTCTTTCTTTGCCTGACATGAAAGACAATTTGAGCAGTTTTTATTTAAGATTATTTCCAAGTTTAAGGTTCTTACCTTATTTGAAATCCCATTCGCTCCTGGGATTTCTGGGAAGGTTCCCCTTGGGAAGAAGAACCATCATCGGTTCTTGCCTTCCTCATGGCAAACAAGGTAGCTCCCCCCTGGATATGTTCAGCTATGAGCATATTTCTAAAGAACAGATAGAGACAAAAAGCAAGGTCTTTACCTGGGCTACCGTACTGGCTGGTGGGGCTACATCCGAAGGCCTTGGCAACTCCTGGGTCGCTGGAGCCACCACAACCGGCCTTTGCTCAATTACCTCCTCCTCCGTCTGCAGAGGAGGAGGATTTTCCCCCCTGGGACTCATAGTAGTCACAGGGAGAAGCTTTTCTCCCTGTATGAACATTGATTTGTCAAACATACAGAAGGAATCATATAAAGAATGACAGAGAGGAATCCTTACCATGGTCGTCCTTTCGACCAGAGGGACAGAGACAACCGGTCCTGAAGTCTCGGGGGCTTCAGGAATTGGAGGGTCACCCGCGACCACAAAATTTTCGGTGGTCGCAGGATCTGCCACGACCACCTCTTCGGTAGTAGTGGTCTCTGCGGGGCAGCTTGGGGCATCGCCGGATGGGAGATCCGCGATCTTCCTCCTTCGAAGGATCAGAGGAACGTCATCCTCTTCCTCCTCGCTCCCCTCTCCCTGTACGACGAAGAAGTGATCCCAACCTGTGCTTGGTAAAACAGAAGGGATGCGATATCTTACCGCTGTCTTTCTTGTGGTAGAAGGAACGCTCCGTGAAGACCCTTCCCCAGGATTTAGCCTGGCTTTCTTGGAGGCAGGACTCTTTGTCCTGGGTCTTTGGGAGACCTTCTTCACGTTTTTTACCGTCGGCTTCCCATGAGAACCTACGTTCTCACTTGGGAAAGTCGTCTCGGCCAACCTTCCTAGGAGCTGATTCACATTTTTGATGAAAATGTTTAACGCAGGACATGCATAAGATCTTAAATGGAGGCCAGATAGAGAATGTACCTTTCGACGCTCCTGTTTAAGGTCGTCGCCGGCGTGAATTAGACTTTGGGGACGAGGTGATCCCTTAGGGCCCTCTACATCGGAGTTGTAGGCCCTAAGGAGGGAGTTGGTCCTCCTTTCAATCTCGGATGAAGGCAGGACTGTTCCCAAACTCAAGTCAGAATTTGTACAATTCAAAAATGAGAAAGTTCAGCGCCAAAGAAATAAATACCTTGACTGTAGTCCAGGGTGCTATCAGCCATGGACCTAATCTCCCACGCCGGATGAGCCCTTTCACGCAGAGGACTCACCCGATTCTTCACGAAGTCTCGAATGATATCTCGAGCCGTCAATCCTTGATTGACCAAGTGAAGAATCACCTCGGCATGCTTCGAAAGCTCCGAGTTCATCGCCGGGGGAATGTCTAACTCGCTCGACTTCTCTGGTCGCGAGTTTTCAAACCATAAACTGCTTTCGGATGGTGGAGAGCAGTAAAACCACCTTTGGTGCCACCCATGCACAGAATCTCGCAGGGGTGGGGAGGGATACTCCTTTTTGTCCCTCAGCCGGAAGTAGATGCATCCGGCAGCGTTGGTGCTCTTCGACCACGCCGAAAAGTAGAATCGTCGGAAAAGATCCACGCTGGGATATATTCCGACGAAGGCTTCACAAAGATGCTAGAATACTGCAAGGATCAGCATCGCGTTCGGGTGGAGGTTGATCAGTTCCCACCCATAATGCTCAAGGACATCCTTGAGGAACCGACTCTCGGGGAATCGGAACCCGCAACGCAGGTACTCCTCAAAAACCACCAACTCGCCTTCTTGGACAGTTGGGGTTTCTTGGTCCTTCTCCGCAGGCCGCCAGTTAATGAGCAGCAGCGGAGAAAGGATCTCCTCCTTCTCTAACGCCATTAGGCTCTCCTCAGAATGGTGGATGGATCTGCTCCAGGACGCCATCTTTGGTGGAGAATCAAAAGGAAAGCTGGCGATTTTGGGAAGATGAAGGCTGAAGAAAATGAGAGTTTTGAGCGGCGGGAATGATGAGACCATGTACATCATGGTTATGACCAAGACGACATCAACATGGTGGTCATCAAGATGTCATCGTCCGCCACCTTGGCCAGGACGCGAAAGCTGGCAGCACGTACGTCGTCTGGATTTTGTGCTGTCGCCACCACAAGTTCGGCCTCCACCTTGGCCACCTCCCCAAACACAAGATGTGCTCAAGAAAGGCGCCTCTACACCTCTAAGGTCGCACAAGCCACGTCGCTCCAAGGCCAGCCCACAAGTGAGCTCAATTCATCCGCGAGTCCGGTTCGGCCATCTGCGCGTAGTCCAACTTCAAACGGACGTACAGGCCACATACGAAGTCCGTTTTCGACGTTCTTGGACTCTACGGACAAGAGAACGACGAGAGCTTTCCAACAGATCCAGTCTCATGTCCAAATTCCTTACGGATCAACAGGAATAATCAAAACAAGATTACAACCAGAATCTGACGTGCGCTGCGCGCTCCACTTTGGGCCCAAGGCCCATGTACCCCTAGGGTTTCCTCCTCCACCCCATGGCCGCCCCATACAGTATATATATGGCCGCCATGGCTTCCGTTTAGACTTGGGTTTTGCTTAGATTAATCTGTCAAAGAACAGTTTCGCCGTGTATCGGTTTGTGGAACCCCAACTCGTGAGATTCAATTTATATTTGCAATATTTCAGATTGCTTCTTTCTCGTTCTTGCTTGTGTTCTCGATTCGCATGCAGGGATAAGCCTTCTTGGCGAGGTCAATCGTGTTTGTGCATGGTTGATAACCAACGGAGCCGTGGTGTAGCGATTGCTGGGTTCGGATCGGTTCTGATCGGAAGCCGGATCGTCAACGTCGAGTCTCCACCAATCGACTTACCTCTACCTGTCTTTGAACAGTGTCGCCGTTCATCGGTTTGTGAGACCCCAACTTGTGAGCTTCATCCTCAATTGCAAATTCAGTTGCATCTTTCTTGTTCTTGCTTGTGTTCTCGATTCACTGGCAGGGATTAGCCTTCGTGGCGAGGTCAACCGGGCAACGCACGGTTGATAACCAGAGGACGCGTGGTGCTGCGATTGCAGGGATTTTGATCGTGCCGATCAAGAAGCCGGATCGTGTGTGTCTCGCGCCGCCTAATCGACTTATCCTCCACCTGAGATTCTTTCTCGTTCTGATCGGAAGCCGGATCGTCAACGGCTTCAGAACCGATCCGAACCCAGCAATCGCTACACCACGGCTCCGTTGGTTATCAACCATGCACAAACACGATTGACCTCGCCAAGAAGGCTTATCCCTGTATGCGAATCGAGAACACAAGCAAGAACGAGAAAGAAGCAATCTGAAATATTGCAAATATAAATTGAATCTCACGAGTTGGGGTTTCACAAACCGATGAACGGCGACACTGTTCAAAGACAGAATTGATCTAAGCAAATCGCTACACCACGGCTCCATCAGTTTCTTCTAAATCACAACGAGACATGCATATCTGTAACTCTTGATAGTACTCCTCTACAGATTTTCTACCTTGATTCAAGCATTCTAATTTCTTATGCATATTACGTTTAAAAGAAGAAGGAACAAAACGTTGACGCATAGCTTCTTTTAACCTAGCCCATGTGTCAGGTTGTAAGCGGAGAGTAGCAAGTTCATTCCACCAGATGATAGCAAAGTCTTTAAATTCACTAGTGGCTTGCCTAACCCAATGAATTTGAGGAACTTGATGGAAATTAAATTTTTGTTCAACTATCATCTCCCAATCAAAGTAAATTTCACCATCATATGCACCATAAAAAGAAGGTAAGGCTATTTTACCATTGGCATTGTCACCTCCATTATCTTTTCGATCGTGATTCCAGCGTTGATATAATTGTACATTTTCCCCAATGATCCATGAACTTGCCATTGTCAGTAGAAAACAAAAGATAACACAAAAGTATTATCCCTATCAACTACTAGATTAGATCTCACGCTCTCAAACAATCTTACCAAGTTCTTACCCGGTTCTTACCAACACAGCGAGGGACGGTGCAACCGGTGGCTGGTTCGTGACACCGTGAGGGCGTGATGAAGCGATTGCAAGAGTCAATAACCTGTGCAGATCAGAAGGATGTATTTGTGGAGATTGGATATGCAATATTTAGTAGCAAGGAATATGCAATCATCGAAATCAGAATAGCAAAGCTGAATAAATATCCAAAGTACTTGTCAAAGTTGCTGGCCTAAACTTGTTCTCAGACCTAGCTCAAGCAAACAAAATGAATGACGTAACACTGTCGATACAAAGGATACAAGCACTTTTGATTTTTTTTTTCCTTGCTTTTTATTTATTTATTTTTTTTTATCTTTGTGCGGCTTCTTTTTTTTTCCACTTGCCTTTTTCACCTTTTTTTTTTAAATATCAATAGTGCCGCATATGAGAGATTACAAGATATATACACAAACACTCAATTTTCTCTCGCTGGAAAAACAGATCTACTATGCAGAAACTTCCTATGCTGTTTTTGGATTTTTGGAGGCCTCAAACGCTAAAACGTATGACAGAAAAGTTGTAGATCGTTTCGTGTTGATCAATTTGCATATATGGAACACCAATTTTGGATAACGGATCTAGGCGATATGGGCCCCGCAATTACAGTCTGTGTAGGAAATCCGAAATCAAACAGATTCACTTTCAACGCGATTTTGGACTTGAAAACGGCGTTTCTAGAACTTCTCACAATGGACAAAGTTGTAGAGAATTTTCGGAGCTACAATTTAGACTCTGAATTTGTCCAATTTGGAGTTCAGAAGAAGGAGATAAAAGCAAAATATCGAACTTGATAGATTGACACCCGATTTGGACGCGGCGGCGACGATGACGACGTGATGGCGTTAGACTCGACGTCAAGATGCAAGACTCAAACTAGATTAAGAACTTACTCTAAACCAACAACAAGACGATGACGATGGATACAAATTCAACAACGCGAAACTGAAAACGAAATCGCGAAGGGCACAAAGTGGCTTGGACGATGGATATGACGGCGAACTCAAATATTTTTGTGGGGCAATTTTCTGGACTCTAGGTGAAAGATGAATAATGAACAAAGGGGATACAAGTATACCTGACGGGCAACCGAGGCTCTGATACCACTTAATGGGGACGGGGATGCCCGAACTTCCGTCAGGTGGAGGATAAGTCGATTAGGCGGCGCGAGACACACACGATCCGGCTTCTTGATCGGCACGATCAAAACCCCTGCAATCGCAGCACCACGCGTCCTCTGGTTATCAACCGTGCGCTGCCCGGTTGACCTCGCCACGAAGGCTAATCCCTGCCAGTGAATCGAGAACACAAGCAAGAACACGGAAGAAAGCAAACTGAATTGCAAATACGAATGATTAATCTCACAAGTTGGGGTCTCACAAACCGATCAAGCGGCGAAACTGTTCGAAGACAGAATTGATCTAAGCAAAACCCCCGTCTAAACGGCAGCCATGGCGGCCATATATATACTGTATGGGGCGGCCATGGAGTGGAGGAGGAAACCCTAGGGGTACATGGGCCTTGGGCCCAAAGTGGAGCGTCGCAGCGCACGTCAGATTCTGGTTATAATCTTGTTTTGATGATTCCTATTGATCCGTAAGGAATTTGTACATGGGACTGGATCCGTTGGAAAGCTCTCGTCGTTCTCTTGTCCGTAGAGTCCAAGAACGTCGAAAACGGACTTCGTATGTGGCCTGTACGTCCGTTTGAAGTTGGACTACGCGCAGATGGCCGAACCGGACTCGCGGATGAATTGAGCTCACTTGTGGGCTGGCCTTGGAGCGACGTGGCTTGTGCGACCTTAGAGGTGTAGAGGCGCCTTTCTTGAGCACGTCTTGTGTTTGGGGAGGTGGCCAAGGTGGAGGCCGAACTTGTGGTGGCGACAGCACAAAATCCAGACGACGTACGTGCTGCCAGCTTTCGCGTCCTGGCCAAGGTGGCGGACGATGACATCTTGATGACCACCATGTTGATGTCGTCTTGGTCATAACCATGATGTACATGGTCTCATCAGGGAATAATGAGGGTTTTAGCTGTGTGGCTTCTTTGAGAAGACATCTACTCTTTTTATAGACCCAAGGCGACGCATTAATGAGTAAACGGCTCATTTCAAACGTTCCATTGAATGCTTTATTCATTTCCCATAATGGATACTGTCTCTGATGGACCCGATAAAGTACTCAGGCGTCGGATCTGAAACAAAAAGACTTCTTTGTTTTGGAAACTGAAAGTGCAAAAGGACTGAAAAATTTTCAGTACTTTTCAGAAGACGTTTTTCCTTTTTATACTTTGAACTTTTTTTTCGAAAAAATCATGTAACTCAATTTTTGACGTACTGGAATGTTTCTAATTGGGTTATGGTTTTATCGAAATCGTGTTTTAGGCTAAAACTTCGATTCTAATCGGAGTGACAGCCTGATCGAGTCCCCACTCTGATCGCACTTTAGTTCTGATCGTGGCTCTGAAACTGATCGCGGAATCAGGGCAGGTCGCGGTGCTTTTTTCTTGAAAGCAATTCTGATCGCAGAACTAAAGTTTCCTGTGTATGAATGGTCGCGAACGTAAAGTTTATGGCTATATTTTCGCACAGAAGATGTGAAGAATATTCATGAGAAATAAGAAACTTTTATTTCTTACATTCTTTACATACAAAAGGAATACAGTCGATCAAAACATCGACTTGCTCCGAAAGAAGTTTACAAAGTTCCCTAAGGGACATGTTGTTGTCAGTAGAATTTACACTGGCAACCCCCAGGGAACTAGCAACTACCCTAAGTCTATCTATATCGTCCCTAACAACAGACGCACTATTGTCCCTAATCAAGTCAGAGAGTTCTCGCTGTTGCTGAGCGAAGTCCCTCTCTCGACGGAAATGGTGTGCCTCTTCTCGGGATCGATCAAGACATTCTGCTAGACGCAGAATCTTCGAGGCCATCTCCTCGGTCTTCTTCTCCAGGGCATTCTTCTCTTCCAGAAGAGTCTGTCCGGAAGGAAGAGATGGAGCAGTAGAAGGCTGATCGCTGGAGCCTCCTACCTCCTGCATTTTGCAAAAGTTAGTCATACTAACTAAAATTATCAGAAAAAGGGGAGAAGAATTGTTACCTGTCCCGGTGCATAACCCGTTAATACACCCATCTTGGGAGGAAGATCATCATATGGTGGAAGAACAACCTTCCCATCAGAAGATTGCTTCGCCGACCCAATATGGCAATCATTTGATCGAGGGATAATCACCGCTTGCCGACCAGGATGTTGATCACCCAAAAGAATGGGAGAATTGAATGTGATGGGATCTTTCTCTAAGGATAAAGGCCTAACTTGCCGAGAGGCATGAACGGGGAGGATCAAAGGAACTGAAGGAAGAAAGAAACTTGCTACATTCTTCACCTTTGTTCCACTAGAAGATCCTTCGTCGACCTTGGGTTTCTTCCTTAAGGGAGACAGGACTTCAATCGTTCGAGGCCTTTGTTCGACAATTTTCCCTTCATCGCTCTCAATCTCGATGATTTCATGATCTGCCATTGGGAGGAGTATGTGAAAAGGAAGGAGGCAGGATAACAAGAAAAGGACTTAGACGTGGAGGGAAATTGTGGAGTTTTACAAATCCAAGAGCCTGGTATTTATAGCTGCCTGGGTGACTGTTTGCATTCCAGGCGCCTCGGGTTTCGTCAAAGCATTTACAATTTTACCTCGAGATAAAAACAATTCTACGGCGCTATCATTGCCCGTCACGTAATGTCAGAACCCGTCTTGGGAAACCAACCGTTTTCACTTAGTGCGCCACTAAGTGGAAAAATTGAAGAGTCGGGTTAAAAATCCGATGCATGGTTTTAAAATTCGAAATAAACACGTCTCTTCGTTTTCTTCGAATTTGGGGGCTAGCTGACGAGGATTGACACCCGGGTCACTTCTAATAAACTTTTGGTTCAAGACAGGTTCGAACCAGACATGTATTTGGTTCAGTGCGAACTCAAGCTATTTCTGAGGGGCATCACTATGAGGTCGCAAGCTTTACGCGATCAGGTCGCGGGTTTCGTGCGATCAGGCCAACAGCTTTGTGCGGTCAGAAGTTCGTATGCTATACGCGGACTGGACTGAATATCTGGGATGTTGCGCGGTCAGCCCATATTCCGCGGTTATAACATTGTCGACCAAGGTGCTTGGAGTTTGTTCGGTTATCTTTATACCAGGATATTCCAAGCATCCCGAAGATTCCTCCACGTTGAAGACCAACCGTCAGAGGTTATTATATGCGGTTATTCATGATTAACACGTGTTAATAACCTCCGTGGAAGTTAACAGCGGTTTTTCAACAACCGCATCCAACCGTTTGATGCAGTTTTTCTTCATATGGCACCCTTTCGACCAATATAAAAAGGGGGGCGAAATACATCAAATGAGAGATCCAAGACATTTGGAAAAACCAGACTCCAAAGATAATCAAGATACAAGATATCTCGATCACTCAAACAGTCAAGTATACGGCTTAGATTAGACAACACTTACAAGTCTTCTATAGCTTCTTTTTGTACACTTATATAGGGGAAACTTTCACCTGTGAGGTTTTCTCCCTGCTAGTTTGTAAAGCTTTGTCTCATATAGTGAAATCCCAACAGCACGTAGGGCTTTTACTCCCACCATCGAGGGCCCGAACCTGTATAAATTTCTCTGTGCTCTTGTTCACCATTGTTCGGCATACCTTCCCGGAGGGTCATCTTGAAAGGTCTCACAATTACAAATTTTGCATAAGTTCGGCTGAGGACCCCGAGTCCAAATCGTCGACAGGCCAGATCCGTTGGAAAGGTGGCATCGTGGGCTTCTCCGTAAAGTGATCATTCACCCCAAAAGGACTCCGTATGTGGCCTGGTCATCCATTTGAAGTTGGAATGCTACCGGATGGCCGAGTTGGACTCGCGAGCGAGTTGGGCTTGATCTTGGGCTGGGCTTGATGCGTCATGGGTTGCTCCACCTTTGATGTAGCGCACTGATCCTCTGGTGTCGGTGTAGTGAATAGCTCGGCACATAGATTCATGCCTGACGAGGATTATCACCCGAGCTAGTTCAAAATAATACATGTCTGGTTTAAGACTGAATCAGATTAGATGTGTGTCCATAAGTCCGTCATTTTGGTCTCAGACGGCCTAAAGGGCACGGGCACAAAGATAATTCATGATCGCAGCCCTTACGCGATCATGAGGCCGCAGACAGTGCGTGATCAGGAGACTGCAGACAGTGCGCGGTCATAGGGTCGTTGATTATCTGTGACCAAAATAATTTGGGAAGGCCTAACTCTTTGAACTGGTATATCCCGAGAATCACGAAGATCTTTCCACGTATGAAGACAACTGCCAGGAGGTTAACATGTGCGATTATCCCTTGATTGCATGTGTTAAGCCTGCGTGGAAGTTAAGTGCGGTTAACGAAACTGCATCCTAACAACCGTCCAAGGCCGTTTCGCATTGGCGCCTTTTTGTCCAGTATAAAAAGGTAGTCAATGCACGTTCTAAGGACAGTTAATGATTCAGTCAAGCATATAAGCACTACCAGGCGTTCAACAAACCTGAAGATTTAGATATAGTTGGATAGACACTAATATTGAAGAGATCATCGCCTGTGATAATCTCTTCTTCCTTCTTGTAAACATCTTATTTTATATAGTGAAATCACAACAAGAAGTAGGGCTATTACTCCCACCATCGAGGGCCCGAACCTATATAAAATCTTTTGTGCCCATACAGATATTACTCATCCTACCTTCCCGGAGGAGCACCCTGAAAGGTCCCGCAACTCACAAATTTGCATAAGATCGACTAAGGACCCCGAGTCCAAATCGTCGACAGCTGGCGCCCACCGTGGGGCCTTTTCTCAAGGTGCTTGCCCTTCATCTGGAGGTTTGGTGAGCAATGTCTGGAGCATATGATTCCATGAACGACTTCGATTTTGATGATTATGCCCATATACAAATGCCTTCGCCTAGGGATCCCGTTCCAATGGAAGAGGTCAGTTGCGAAGACATTCCGAAGGGATGTCCAGAGGACACATCTTCCCCTACCCAGGTCATGTCCATCGACCAGGGGATGGAAGAGACAGGTCCGGAACTTGATGTCAGTTCCACCATATGCAAAATCGAGTTTCCGTCGCCATGTGTTCCCGTCGAGGACCAGGATGGCAGCGACCAGGAACTCAGTCTAGGGAGGTTTGATCCTGACAACCTCCACTCTCTCTTTGATTTCGAATCCAACTCGGAGCAAATAGATTCACTCCTTCTGTAGCTTCACTCCCTAGAGAATTCACTGCCTTGTCGGAAGAAAATCCCGATCAGCGGATTGCTAGGGAAGAACAGGAGCGCAGACAAAAGGAGGAACAAGAACGCAAGCAGAAGGAGGATCAAGACCGTGAGCGACGAGATAACGAACTCTGCAGGACAGCCCTAGAGGCTCTGCAAAATGCACAGGCTCGTTATGACACCGCCCCTAGTTCCTCCCGTCGCCCACACGGTCGCAGGTGCGACCAGACGCCTTCTTTACCAGTGGAGCATTTACCGGCGGATGAAGAAACGATTACACCTGGCGCACCAAAGAGGAGTACGCATGGAAAACTTCGATCTATCGCGGAGGTCTTGCGTAATTTTCCTCCTACCCTCACTGACGCGGACAAACTGGATGAGGTTGCATCTGATGCAACCCCTTCAGCTTCCTCCCGGTCTACGATACGTTCCCATGAAAAGGAGTATTCTTACTCTAGTCATGGTAGGCGTAATTGATTACCATTCGGATCACTTCGGCATGACAAATCCAGGCGCGTGGGAAGTTCTCGTGATCGAGATTGAATTCCTGTGCATTCTCGTCTGGGACCACGTGGCGCATCTCCATCGCGTGAAATCGCTCGTGGATATGCTGGAAACCGTGGAACTCTCCACTGTCCCTATGTAGGTTGTGAGGCTTTCTCGCCAGGCCTCCGTGTGGTCGTCTGGCTGGATAAGTTCAAGCCAGGGGCTATTGAGAGGTTTGATGGGACCCAGAATCCATCGGAGTTCCTTCAAATTTACATTACCGCTATCCAAGCGGCTGGTGGGGATGATCGCGTCATGGCCAACTACTTGCCAATGGTTCTTGAGGGACCGGCAAGGACCTGGCTATTCAATCAGCCCGAGGGTTCGATATATAACTGGGAAATGTTGTGCGATGCTATCCTCAACAATTTCCAGAATTGTTATCAAAAACCCGGGAAAGAAGAACTTCATCGTCTACGACAAACCTCTACGGAGACTCTTCGACAGTTTGTTAAAAGGTTTGTCGGGGTGAGAAATATCATCCCAAACATATCCGATAACTCTGTTATCAGGGCGTTTAAGCACACTGTTCAATATCGGAGATTTACGGAAGATTTACATATCAACCCTCCTCGATCAGTCGCCGATCTCTTTGATATGGCTGATCGCTATTAAGACGCGGCTGAGGCCGTTGAATGGAATAGGATGGTCGATAAAGGAAATTTACCGCCCCAACTAGGTCTCAAGGACGTGAAAAAAGACGATACAGGCAAGAAGCCGGAGTCTTCATCGGGCGGGAAGTCAAAGAAGACCAAAAAGAATCGAATCGGACAGTACCGGGAGGTCGCAGTAGCGGAAAAGCTGCCACCGGCGAAAGGTAATAAGTTTTCATTTAAAAATAAAACTGCCTCTGGTGGTCGCAATTCCGACCAGCCAGAAAAACCAACTAACTCGCAGGAAGGCAAGAAGTGGTGTCCGATCCACAACTCTCTGGGACACGACCTCAAGAATTGCGGGAGCTGGTTGAAGCAACTAGATGACTTCTACCATGGAATTGGGCCGATGCCAACTTTGCCATCGAAAGAGCAGACTTGCGGGCTTAGAGACGCCGACGGGGACAAAAAAATGTCCTACCAGGTACCTCGTAATTATGTTAATGTCATTTTTGGAGGTTCCTCCTCTTTTTTTCGAAACGATAGTTTAAAGTATTTCATTGAGAAGTTAACCAAGCGGAAGCTCCCCTTGGCGAACCTCAATACCCCCGTTGGTCAGACACTCCTTTAACGTTTGATCGCTGTGATTGTCCCGTTGGGCTTACTCGACCATTGAGATTACCTTTGGTCATTACCCAAATTATTAGTAACGCGAGAGTCGAAAGGGTCCTAATCGATGGAGGTAGTTCCTTGGACATTTGACTGGTCAAGGCATTGGACGAGATGCAAATCCCTCGTTCAAAAATCAAACCCATAATCCATCCGTTTTATGGGATAATTCATGGCCCCTCAGTGATGCCAATGGGACAGATGGTGCTCCCAGTCACGCTGGGTGAACCGGATAATTTCTAAACAGAGTTAGTTACTTTCGACGTAATTGATTGTGATTCGGCTTATAGCGCGATTTTTGGCAGGCCAACTCTCGCTAAATTTATGATGGCAATGCACTATGCCTATCAGTGCAGCAAGTTACTTGGCCCCAAAGGCGTTATTTTGGTCTGAGGCAGCCGCAATGTGGCATTGACTTGCGATTGGTTATCACTGGAGCTCGTGGGTCAACTTCCCCTTCGGGATGTCAAGATCACCACCACGGCTGTGGATACGATCAAAGTCACCCCTCGACCAAAGGAAAAGCTACAACTAGTTCCATTATGCCCAGATGATCCATCTAGAACAATTCGGATTGCAAATAGGATCTCGAACTCATTACCTTCCTCTAGGCTAATGCAGATGTGTTTGCGTGGAAACCATCCGACATGCCCGGTGTCCCAAGGGAGGTAATTGAGCACAAGTTAGCAATTCGACCTGGACAGCGACCAATAAAGCAGAAGCTTAGACGCTTTGTTGTTGATCGGCAAGAAGCTATCCGCGGGGAGTTAAACAAACTCCAAGCAATTGGGTTTATTTGAGAAGTCGATCATCCGAAATGGCTTACAAATCCGATCATGGTCCGTAAGTCAAATGGTAAGTGGCGCATGTGCGTCGATTACACTAGCCTAAACAATGCCTGCCCGAAGGATGACTTTCCCCTTCGCCGCATCGATCAGTTGGTCGATTCTACTGCGAGTTGTGAACTGATGAGTTTTCTGGATGCTTACTCAGGATATCATCAAATTAGCAGGGCAGAAGAAGATGACGAGAAGATTGCCTTCATCACACCATTTGGCACCTACTGCTACATCAGAATGCCATTTGACCTCAAGAACACCGGTTCCACGTACCAGCACTTGATGCAAAAGACCTTTCTTTCCTAGATGGGGAGTGATGTGACACTGGGTGCCCGATCTTCCGAAAGGTACGTGATAGATCGATTGGTGGAGCTTCGACGTAGAACGATCCGGCTTCAAATCAGGCACGATCTGAACCCCGCAATCGCAACACCACTACTCCGTTGGTTATCAATCTCGCGTGAGCATGATTGACCTCGCCAAGAAGGCTTATCCCTGCTGCGAATCGAGAACACAAGCAAGAACACGGAAGAAAGCAAACTGAATTGCAAATACGAATGATTAATCTCACAAGTTGGGGTCTCACAAACCGATCAAGCGGCGAAACTGTTCGAAGACAGAATAATCTAAGCAAAACCCACGTCTAAACGATGACGGCTACTGAATATATAGCGACGGCTAGGGTTTGGGGCATTAAACCCTAGGGTTACACTGGCCATGGGCCCAAAGTGGAGCGTGGCAGCGCCCGGCAGATTCTGGTCGCATATTGTTTTGACAATTTCCGCTGATCCGTAAGGAATTTTGACATGGGACTGGATCCTTTGGAAAGATCTCGTCGAGGGCTTCTCCGTGCATACCAAGAACGTCCAAAACAGAGTCCGTATGCGCCCTGGGCATCCGCTTTAAGTTGACTGTGCGGAGATGGCCGAACCCGACTCGTGGACAAATTGGGCTCTCTCTTGGGCCGGCCTTGCAACGACGTGGCTTGTGGGACCAGAGGGCGTCGAAGTGGTGGAGATGCACCTTTCTTGAATACGTCTTGAGCTTGGGGAGGTGGCCACGGCGGAGGCCGAACTGCTGGCGGCGATAGCGCAATATCAGCATGATGAGCTTGCCGGCTGTGCACGCGACTTGGCCATGGTGCGGGTCGATGATGCCATATAGTTGATGATGACACCATAGTTGATGTAGATGATGTCGAGGATGCCGTGAAGTGTTGCCAACTTGTCGTAGATGTCATGGAAGAAGTTACACTAATCCATGTTGGCGAAATGCTCGAGGTAGCACTCGGCGACGACCATGCTGACGAAGAATTGAATGAAACTCTTGATGACCACCATGTTGATGTAGTGTTGGTCCTATCTATGATGTGCATGGTCACATCAGGGAGTAATCTTGAAGTTTACGTAGATGACTTGGTTGTAAAAAGCTTAAAAAGCTTGACTCATTTAGATGATCTTGCTAAAATCTTCTGTAATTTAAACCGATTTGGAATAAAATTAAACCCAGAAAAGTGTTCTTTCGGGGTTTCATCTGGTAAACTTTTAGGCTTTCTCGTTTGTTCTAGAGGAATCGAGGTTAATCCCGAAAAAATCAAGCCCATCGAGCAAATGAGATCTCCTTCGACCATGAAGGACATCCAGTGCCTGGCAGGTCGCATGGCGGCTTTAAGTCGAGTTATATCGCGACTAGGCGAGAGGGGATTACCCTTCTTCAAATCTCTCCGCAAGTACTATGGTTTTACCTGGTTGGATGAAGCCGAGAAAACATTCCAGGAGGTTAAAGCATACTTATCTAGTCCGCCGGTGTTGGTTTCCCCGGTCGCAGGGGAACCACTACTTCTTTATTTGGAGGCCACACCTCATGCGGTCAGCGCTGTTCAGATCGTAGAAAGAGAAGGTGTGCAACGACCCGTCTATTACGTGAGCGAGGTACTTCAAACACTTTAGTCATTTCAAAGTCCAATATATCCCGTGAAAGGACAATATTCTCGTAGACCAATTATCTAAAATTGGGTCCTCACGTACATCTGCTCCGGCAGGGGTGTTTGTCGAACACTTAGAGCATCCTTCGATCATGACTATAGTCGAAGATGACCAGGTAACAGTATTCGTTACCAACCTTGGACAAGAAGGGGATTGGACCCATCCATTGAGGGTCTATCTCGAACATGGGACCTTGCCCAAGGATGAAATCGAAAGTGATTGGTTGATTCGAAAAGCGTGCCTATACAAGTTTATAGAAGGAGTTTTGTATAGGAAGGGTACTCAAGGAGTATTCATGCGTTGTATTTCTCAAGAGGAAGGTAAATCTTTCTTGAAAGAAATCCATGACGGTATGTGTGGTGCGCATGCGTCATTTCACACACTGGTCGGGAAAGCTTTTTGACAGGGTTTTTTCTCCCCTTCGGCACTCGATGATGCCCAAAATTTGGTCAAGACATGCCCCCAATGTCAATTTCATGCCAGACAGGTTCATCAGCCCGCATATGCCTTGCAAACCATCCCATTAATGTGGCCCTTTGCGGTCTGGGGGATGGATATTGTGGGACCTATGCCACAGGCCGTTAATGGTTACAAATTTCTGTTCGTAGCCATTGACATGTTTACAAAGTGGATTGAGGCTGAGCCAGTCGGTAACGTCACCGCTGCTGCGGCACAAAAGTTCTTTCATAAGAACATTGTCACTCGATTTTGTGTTCCAAGTCTTCTCATCACTGACAACGATTCCGAGTTCGCTAGCGGCCTCTTCCTAGACTATTGCGACAATATTGGAACCAAGGTGTGCTTTGCTTCTGTAGCTCATCCACAGAGCAATGGTGCTGTCGAACGCGCCAATGGGCAGATATTACAAAGCATCAAGAAACATGTTTTCAATCGCCTTAAGATGCGCTTGGGGGCTTGGGTAGATGAACTCTACTCTGTTCTATGGGCACTACGCACTACCTGTAGTCAAACCACTGGTAAGACACCTTTCCAATTGGTTTACGGCGCCGAGGCGGTGTTACCTACGGAAATCCGTATTGGTTCTGTCCGAACAGATCAATTCGACTAGATTGATCAAATCGAACAACATACTCAGGATTTAACCTTCCTTGAAGAAAAGCGTGATCGAGCATTGATAAGGTCAGTAGTATATTTGCAAGCTTTGCAAAAATATTACAGCAAAAGGGTGCGGCCGTGTAGTCTTCATGTGGGTGATCTGGTTTTACGAAAAATACAAAATCAGTCTAGCCGCAATAAGTTCTCTCCTCAATGGGAAGGCCCTTACATTGTTGTTTCAGTACTGCGACCAGGATCGACTCGGTTAGCGATGGAGGACGTTAGAATCTTATCCAATACGTGGAACATTGATCAACTGCGCAAGTTTTACATGTAAGTTTTCCAATCTTTTTTCCTGTTCAATTAGCATGGTTTAACAAAAACTTCATGAGTACTTTTCTTCAGCTCATGTTATGTTCATTTTCTTTATTTGCCATACCTATACCGAGCCTAGCTCGGGGGCTGATCCCCGATAATCATCTTGTTACAAATGTCCTAACCAGATTCATTGGCCGATCTCATGGTCGCATCCAGCTAAGACATCCCTCAATAAGCCATTTCTCAATGCGCACGGGACTTACTGGCATGTTCCTGATCATTCGAGTGGCTGCCAGTTCGTAATAAGGTGAATGTTGTATTGAGGTCAGTATCGGTTTGATCGGATGATCATATCTAAGTTAAAGCATTTCTTGGGTATTCGTAATGCCCATATTTTTCCAGAGATTATAATACTAGATCTTCAGTACTTATGATCTCAGGAGGGGGCTAAGAGAATATGGTCATAATATGAAACGAAAAAAGTATCACTCTTTTCCAAAGATTTAAGGCACACATTTGCATGTTATAAATGTAATTTCACAGGTATAATTACTAAGAGAGATCATTACAAGGAATCAAATAAGGCCTAGCTCTTTCAGTAGATCTTCGACTAGAGGCTTGACTTCTTCAGAGATGGCCTCAAGTCGATCACTCTCGATCTTTGCATCTTCTACCACCGGCTTCAGATTCAAATTTGGGCCGTGGTGAAATCGTAATCTGCAGAGAATGGCAGAGGCTACAGATCTAACATTTGACCTCAGTACCTCTTCCTGCCGTTTGGTATCTTCAGGAAGATACTTGAGGAGTGATTCGGATTGGGCCGTGACCAGTGTGGCTAACTCGCTAAGGCTTGGATTGTCCTTTTGCAACTCGATCAAATCTGCTTTTAGCAGAGTAGCCACCATCTTCAGCTTTTCGAAGATGTTCGATTGAGTACCGCTACAGGAGGAAATTGTTTCGTTTAGACCTTCATTCTCCAGGCTAGCAGTATCAATTTTCAAGCTTTGCAACTCGATGGTCGCCTGAAGGTTTCTTTTCTCTTCTGAAAGACGTCTTATTTGATCCTCTTGTGCTGTATGAACACAGTGAACATTTACTATAAACAATTCATACGATGAGAAGATTTCTTCTGGTCGGAAGTATACTTACAAGAAAGTTTTGACTGCACTTCACGAAATTCCTTCTCTAGAGAAGAATGTCTCATAGCTACAGCTTCTTCTTGATTCTCTCGATCAGCCATGCTCTTGTTCAGAAAGGCATTTTCTCTGTAACAAGAAGGACGATCAACTACGCTTAAATACTGATTCAAGTTAATATGAATAAAAAGCACCATACTTACTGTTGTAGCCGGTTGATCTCCCATTGCGCGACCTCGATATGCTTTGCATAGCTGTCGACTTGGTTGCCACCCGGGTCAAGTCCTGGAACAAGATAAGAAATTGCTCTTAAAACTTGAATATTCCTGAATTTTTGCGAGTTTGAAAATAATAAAAAAAAAAAGAAGAGTTGTTCATACCTCTATGTAATCGTTGAATGAGCTGCTCTCAACATCAGCATGAGGTCTAACCTCAAGACTTGCTGTGTTCGCGGTAGGGGCAGCAGATGATCTTTCCTGTTGCCGTAGACTGCGGTTTCCGTCCCTTGGGATCGGATTTCCGCTGCCATTCCATCCACGATGGCCCGAAGAACGTCTTCGGCCATGGGAGTCGGACTTGGCTCTCCCGCGACCTCTGCTGTGGGTGTACCATGGCTTGTCGAGGTCGCCGGGGTACTAGGTGCAGCATCCCTGCGCCAACAAACAGACAAACATATTGTAAGGAGAGATGCCTCCCGTCAGTCATATTTAGATGGCGATAGGAGAAGTTCTCACTTTATTCGAAACCCCACCCATGGTTTGGGTTCCGATGATGAGCTCCCAAAAGAAAGAAGTCTACTGGTTGCTCTTGGGAAAGAGTCTTCTTCTGTCCTTGTCTTCCTTCTCTTAAAAAGGACAGTATCCTCTTCTCCCTGTATGAAAACAATTCAATGGGTGTGTACAGAGGAACGAAAACGTGCGAGATTGTGAGGATTCTTACCACAGTCGCTCCCTCTATCAGTAGGGGAGGTGTTGTTAGTCCTGGGGCTTCACGAGTCTCAGGCACTAGGGTTCCACCCGAAACCACGGGATTGTCAGTGGTCACGGGGCCCATTATAGCCATTTCTGTCCCTGCGGTCAGGGACAAGATTTCGTCGACCAGAAGGGAAGTCGACCTCTCTGGGACGCTTGTTCCCAAGAGGTCAGTTGCTTTCCTCTTGCGGCAAACTAGAGGAATGTCGTCTTCCTCGTCCTCGCTCCCTTCACCCTGTACGACGAAGAAGTAATTTCCACTCGTACTTGGGGTTATAGGAGGTATCGCGAATCTTGCCGCAGTATTTTTCGCGGTAATGGTTTTCTTCTGTGAAGAAGCCTCTTCCAGAATCTTCTTAGGTTTTTTGGGAGCAGTCTCCTTCACTTCGAGCTTTGAAGGGGTCCTCCTCACCCTCTTCGTAGTCGGTCTTCCCGAAGGACCAACATCCTCGCTTGGACGCATTGCCTCAGCAAATTTTCCCAGAAGTTGTATTATTCAACATGCTTTTGGTAATACAATGGATGGTTCCCAATAGAGCTTGTTTGAATAAATCATACCTTTCGGCGCTCTTACTTAAGATCGTTGCCGGCGTTAATCAAGCTCCGAAGGCGAGGCGATCCTTTAGTTCCCTCCACAGCAGCGTTATACGCCCGAAGGAGGTAGTTTGTCCGTTTCTCAATCTCGGACAAGGATAGCGCTATATCACAAACAAGCATGTTAACAAATGAGACGTCTTTTAATCAGTAAAAATGAATGTTTTGTTGACTAAAGGACATACCGTTACTATAGTCCAGGGTGCTGTCCGCCATGGACTCCACCTCCCAAGCTGGATGTGCCCTTTCACGCAGGGGCTCATCCTGTTCTTCATGAAGTCACGTATGATATCACGCGCGGTCAAGCCTTGCTGAACTAAGTGAAGAATAGTTTGAGCTTGTTTCTTCTGTTCTGCGCTCAGAATGGGAAGGGAGTCTAACTCATTAGCTTTCTCCGGTCGGGTGTTTGCGAACCATAGTCCGCTCTCCGACGGAGGGGTGAAGTAGAACCACTTATGGTACCACCCATGAACCGAGTCCCGTAGAGGCGGGAATGGGTACTCCTCCCGTATACAGAAGTAGATGCACCCAGCGGCATTGGCACTTTTTGACCATGCCAAAAAGTAGAAGCATCAGAAAAGCTCCACGCTTGGAAGCACTCCGACAAAGGCGTCATAGAGATGTTGGAAAATCTCCAGGATAAGGACTGCATTTGGGTGGAGATTTACTAACTCCAACCCATAATGGTCCAAGATTCCCCTCAGAAATTCGCTTTTTGGGAATCGGAACCCGCAGCGCAAGTATTCCTCAAAGATCACCAATTCGCCCTCTTGGACGATTGGGGTTTCTTGATCTTTTTCCGCTGGCCACCAGTTGATCAACAGCCATGGGGGGAGAATCTCTTCTTTCTCTAGTGCCACTAGGCTCTCTTCTGTATGGTGGACGGATCGGCTCCAGGACGCCATTTTTTATGAAGAATTGAGAAGAAAAGTGGTGACTTTGGAGACGACGAAGACGAAGAATGCAAAAGAGGGTTTTTGTGCGGCAGGAGGGTCTAAGGCGACGAAGGGTTTTTGGCTTCTCCAGTCCAGTAAGCTACATCTTCCTTTTATATGTCCAAGACAACCCTTCGCCGAGTATTTTATTAATTTCTCATGATGTGTGTCTTTCCTCTTGAAACCCGTTATCCATACCCAGTAATGAATCCGAAATGAAATGTATTTTTATTATTTTATTTTGCATTCGGGGGGCTATGATACAGATAAAAATATTGAAAATTCCTAAATCTTTATTAAGGGAGTAGTTCCTTATGGTTTTGGAATAAGTTTATGACCTCTATACTAATCGCAACGTAATCCTATTATCACAATGGATATATGTGATCATAACAGCTGTGGTCGCCGTATGGTCAAGATACTGTTCTGTGATCATTCTGATCACAGTCTACGGTCTCAATGCTATTCTGAGACCAAAAATCTGTTTTGTGATCGTTACTCTAGTTCTGATCGCAGTCTACGGCCTTAATGCTATTCTAAGACCGAAGAACTGAGCCAGTTTCGGACATAAGTTTACTTGTGTATTTTTGGTCGCAGAAGCATTCTCGTGTAACTATTTCTCACAGAATGTAAAGAACCTTAATTCGGATTATAAGTTCTACATAATCCTTTTAAGATATCAAGTATGTAAGGAAAAAAAATTCTTTATTTCTGACAATCTTTACATACAAAAGGGACACAGACGACCAAAGCGTCAACCTGGTCTGATAGCCTTTTACAAAGTTCTCCCAAGGACATATTAACATCAGTGGGATCAACACTGGCTGCCCCTACAGTACTGGCTATGGCTCTAAGCCTATCTACATCATCCTAAATCAAATAAGTGCTATTATTCCTTATTGTATCGGAGAGTTCTCGCTGCTGCCGAGCATAATCCCTCTCCAAGTGGAACTAGCGCGCCTCTTCATGGGAGTTGTCATAACATTCTGCCAGATGCAGAATGGCCGAGCATAATCCCTCTCCAAGCAAAATTAGGCGACTCATCGATCTTCTTCTCCAGGGCTTCTTTTTCTTTTTGGAGAGTTCGCTCGAGGGAAACACTCTCACCAATAAGAGGCTGGACTTCAGTAGGCTGATTGCTGGGGGCTCCAGAGATTTTCATCTCCTACACATGTATGCGTTAGTTTTACAAGATAAAACGACCAGCAGAGAGAATGAAAATAATTACTAATCCTCGTAGTAAGATTGGACGGGAGGATGAAGCACTTCCCCCAGGAAGTAGATCACTTGACAAAAGTCGAGGACCATCTGGTCGCAGAAATGCAACCTTCCCACCAGAAAATTGATAACCCAACAAAAGCTGGGGATCGTTTGGTCGCGATAGAGAAAGCTGATCAGAATAAAAAAGGTGGGAAGGATTGTTATGGATCTCCAAAGGTGGAGATGATGCGACTGGAGAAGCTGCTGGGGCTGAAGCATAGGGTAATGTGATAGCCCAGGTCTCGGCTCCTTTTACTGACTTTGATGCAGTCCCACTGGAGGTTCCTTCGTCATTCTTCGATCTCTTCTTTGGAGGAATTAGTTCTTCGCACACCTGTAGGGTTCAAAAAGCATTACTTTGGAACCGACCAGAATGCAGAAAAAAGTTGAACCAGGACTTTCAAAAAAAGACTTACAACCTGAGAATCTTGATCAATTTCTAACGCCACTTCTACTTCTTCCCCATCACTCTCAATCTCTATAATGTTCTTGGGATCTTGATCTACCATCGGAACAAGAACTGAAGTTTATAAGGAGTAGCTGGAGAGGAGAAGTAACACTGAAAGACTTAGTCGTGGTGGGAAACTTGTGAATTCAAAGAACTGAAGGGTTCTTCACTTTATAGAGCCAGAAGGCGTCGGTTCGTTTCCACACATGTCTCGGGTTCTTAAAACCGCACTTACGGTTGCCATCACGATGAGTCGCCTAAGTCATCATTACTAGCCAAGAAAAACTCAGGGTTTTTCTCGGGATATGAACCGCCACACGGCGGAACAGTATCAGCTAAAGTTAAAATGTCGGGTTCATAATTCGATGCAGGATAAAAATTTGAAGTAAATATGTCCTTTCATTTTCTTCAAATTTGGGGGCTAGCTGACGAGGATTATCACCCGAGCTAGTTCAAAGTAATACATGTCTAGTTTAAGACTGAATCAGATTAGATGTGTGTCCATAAGTCCGTCATTTTGGTCTCAGACGGCCTAAAGGGCACGGACACAAAGATAATTCATGATCGCAGACCTTGCGCGATCATGAGGCCGCAGACAGTGCGTGGTCAGGAGACTGCAGACAGTCTGCGGTCATAGGGTCGTTGATTATCTGCGACCAGAATAATTTGGGAAGGCCTAACTCTTTGAATGGGCATATCCCGAGAATCACGAAGATCTTTGCACGTATGAAGACAACTGCCAGGAGGTTAACATGTGCGGTTATCCCTTGATTGTACGTGTTAAGCCTGTGTGAAAGTTAAGTGTGGTTAACGAAACTGCATCCTAACAACTGTCCAAGGCCGTTTCACATTGGTGCCCTTTTGTCCAGTATAAAAATGTAGTCAATGCACGTTCTAAGGACAATTAATGATTCAGTTAAGCATATAAGCACTACCAGGCATTCAACAAACCTGAAGACTTAGATATAATATAGTTGGATAGACACTAACATTGAAGAGATCATCGCTTGTGATCATCTCTTCTTCCTTCTTGTAAACATCTTATTTTATATAGTGAAATCACAACAGGATGTAGGGCTATTACTCCCACCATCGAGGGTCTGAACCTGTATAAAATCTTTTGTGCCCATACGGATATTACTCATCCTACCTTCCCGGAGGAGCACCCTGAAAGGTCCCGCAACTCACAATTTTGTATAAGATCGACTAAGGACCCCGAGTCCAAATTGTCGACAATGCCGACTCGCCGTTCTCCTTGATCTTCTCGTGGTGGCGAGAAAGTAGTGGAAGTAGTGGATGGAGCCTTGTTCATATCTGAGCTAGTGATGTCCTCATCATTCTCCCCTTCTTGAATTTGAGTCATCCTCGACTCAAGCATAATCTCCTGCAAAAGGTTAGTACCAACACGAGGCAAAGCAACATGCATATACTCGCCTTCTTGAAAGTTATCCTGTTGGTTCAAAGGAAAACTAGAGGAATTTGACGTGAAATGATTAGTCACAAGTGGGGACACGGCAAGAGGCCGTATTTCCAAAGAAAATTCTTCACCCTTGCAATTATAGATATTAATTTCAGATATATGTCTTTCATGTTCAATTTCATTTTTAGCCTCACAAGCAAGATTAAACAATTGAGACAAAGAATTATATTTCTTAGCAACAAGAACATCCTGAATTTTCTTATCAAGCCCACCTATAAATCTAATCTCCTTAGCTTTCTCGGTTTCCTCTAAACCACAACGCAACAAGTATGTTTCTAATTCTTGGTAGTATCCTGTTACAGTGTTATTACCCTGTTTTACATGTTGTTGTTTCTTAAACAAAAATTCAGCATAGGGTTTACTGACAAATATATCTCTCATAAGCCTTTTCATGTCTTTCCAAGTGTGAGGTAACTTATTACATGCACACAAATCCTTCCACCACATTGATGCAAAAATAATTAAAGCACTAGCGGTTCTCCTAATCTTTCGTTTATCACAGATTTTATATTAAGCAAAAATTTTGTCTACCGCTATTTCCCAATCAATATATGCATCAGAGCGAAATCCGTTATAATAAAGATGAGTTGGAATGATTTTACTCGTACTCGTGGGGAACGATGCAGCAATGGTGGTGTGGCTCTTTTGCAATCTCTCCCTATGGTGGAACATATCAATTTGTGTTTCAATCTCCTTCTTAAATTCATTACCTGCCATTATTAGTAGAAAACAAGAAAAACACAAGAGTATATTTCCCTATCAACTAGTAGGTGGCAGACAACGAACAAAAGTCACTCTTGCTCAAGCTTCTTACCTAGCTCTTATAAGTTCTTACCGAAGCGAACAGGCGGTGCAATCGGTGGCTGGTTTGTGATAATTTAAACTCGAGTGTGAGCAAAGCGATTGCAAGGTCCCGTACCTGTATGGTTAGTAGATGGTGGAGCTTGGAAAAGCTATTATATGTGTAGCAACAATTCAAGATCAATAATGCAAGATTAAAAATTAGTTTAAAGTAATAGTCAATGTGCTGGAACTAGTCTAGACTCAGACCTAACTTAAGCAAACAACTAGCAACACAAAGGACTAGAACGAAAAGATGCACCACAGAAAAGTCTCCTCTTTTGCTACACACATTTTTATTCTCTGATTTTTTTATTCTTTTTTTGTGTGGCTCTTTTTTTTGCACTTGCCTTTTTCTTATGTCTTTTCTTTTTATGAACAGTGCGACTTTTGTTGCACTTTGCCTTTTTCTTTTCGGCTGCACAACTAGGACAGAAATATTGTTTAGCAATTTCAGACCCCAAAAACTCCGAATTAGAGAATCTGGTCAACACCAAAGTTGTAGAGGATCGTTTTATCTTTTCAAAAAGTATAAGAACACCAAAAATAGTGTTGAAAATCAAAAGATATGGAAATTTTATTGAAACTGCCTCAGATTGAGCAATTTGAATCCGAATTGGATTAGAGTTTGAAGATTACCTCAACTAACTTTGAAGATTACCCCAACTAACTTTGCCCAAATTTTAGCGTGATAAAAACAGCTGAATTTGAAGATTACCCCAACTAATTTTTGTGGGATTTCTCACAACGATTCCAGAAAGTATAAATTTATCCCAATCCGAGTTCAGATGAAAGAATTATAATGAAAATACCAAAGCAGATCTATTAGATTCAAACTCTACGCCATGGACATTGACGGCCCAATATCTCATAGATGGAAGCTGAATCTGACTTCGACCTCAACAGCAAAGTTGTAGAGCACAACCTGAGGTTTCCAAAAAGTACAAGAATGTGAAAATCCGAGTTCGTATGAAGATGTTATGATGAAAAAAACGAATTGGACAGCAGCAGATTAGAATTGGACGCGACAACGAGGAGATCGACGTGGAATTCGATTGCATGACGAGATGCAAGACTAAAACTAGACCAAGACTAAAACTAAGAACCAGCACTCGACAACGATGGATGAAAATTCAAAGATGCAAACTGACAAGAACGATGCAAGGCTAATGACGATGGTTTGGATAGTGGAAAATAAATCTTTTTGTAGGGCAATTTTTTGGACTCTAGGTATGAAATCAATCTACTAAACTAAGATAGATAAATTCTCACCAGTCAACCGGAAACTCTAATACCAACTGATGAAGACACATATGCCCAATCTTCTGGTGAGAGGGATAATTTTGATTTGATGGAGAGTGATCTTGGCGATCCGGCTACCAACCAAACAAAACTGGACGCCCTGGCAATCACTAAACAAGACTCACGAGTCGTTATCAACCGTGCCAAGACGCGGCTGACCTAATCACGAGGATCGATTCCTGCAAGCAACCGAAGAACAAGTAAGAACAAAATAAAAGCAATCTGAAATTGCAAAAATGGATGAAGCACACGATAAATTTGAGGTTGTGTAACTTGTAGTTGTTGGTCTAGCCGACACAAGAATACAAGGATGAAGTTTCACACATGGGGAAAACTAATCTAAATAAAACTTGAGGAAGAACGGGAAAGGTGACAGCCATATGTAGCAGGGGTGGCGGCCAAGGAGGTGGACGTGAAACCCTAGGGGTACATGGGCCTTGGGCCCAAATTAGAGGTGGCACAGCACCCCGCAGAATCTGTCCATGAATTGTTTCATCAATTGCGGGCGATCCGGATGGAATTTGGCAGTGGGGCCAGATCCATTGGAAAGGTGGCGTTGTGGGCTTCTTTGTGAAGTGCTCATTCACCCCAAACGAACTTCGTACGTGACCTGGGCATCCGTTTGAAGTTGGACTGCTGCTGGATGGCCGAGCTGGACTTGCAGACGAGTTGGGCTTGATCTTGGGCTGGGCTTGATGCATCGTGAGTTGCTCTACCTTTGATGTAGCTTGCTGATCCTCCGGTGTGGGCGTAATAAATGGCTCAGCACATGGATTCATGCCGACTCGCCGTTCTCCTTGATTTTCTCGTGGCGGCAAGGAAGTAGTGGAAGTAGTGGATGGAGTCTTGTTCATATCCGAGCTAGTGATGTCCTCATCAATTACTCAAACACAACCCTCTTGATCAGTGTCAAGTTTTTGGTGCCGTTGCCAGGGAACAATGGTAATTCATCTTTTAGGTCAACTTTTTGCTGATATAAGTTAAACTCACTTTTCATCTTGTTTCTATTTTTCTTTTATTCTTTTTGTGACTTGCTAACCTTTCAGGAATGTAGTGCACTCTGGATAGTGTGGATGAAACTATGAAGTCTGTGCACCAACGACGGTACGAGGCAAGACAGGTAACATCGGAGGAGAATCCAAGACAACATATTGCGACAAACAATAAACACCCAAAAATAGAGGATCAAAGGAGATTGAAGGATTATGCGATCCCGCTCACCATGGGATTGTTGTTCGGTATTCTTAGACCAGCAATTGAATCGAACAACTTTGAAATCAAACCTACACTTCTTAATCTGGTAAAACAAAATCAATTCAGCGGCCTTCCCACTGAATATCCATCTATGCATCTAATATGTTTCTTGAGCATTGTGATACTTTCAAGGTCCATGGAGTAACACAGGATGCGTTTCGCTTGAGACTCTTTCTTTTCTTGCTACGAGAAAAGGCGAGGGTATGGTTGTACACTCTTTCTCTTGTGTTAATCACCACATGGGATGAACTCTCGTAGGCCCCCCTTAGTAAATTTTTTCCTCTTGCTAAAACTGTTCATATTCACAACCAGATTACATCTTTTATTCAGTAGGTAGGAGAATCACTTTACGATATTTGGGAACGATACAAGAACTTACTGATCAAATGTCCACATCACGGGCTAGAGAAGTGGTTTGTGGTTCAGACGTTTTATAGCAGGCTGAACTACAACGCACAGATGGCTGTAGACGCCGCAGATGGCGGTGCATTAATGAACAAAAGTGTAGATGAAGCATATGAACTAATCGAAGGCATAACTCAAAATTACACACAATGGGGAATTGAACGAACTGCTCAACAGACGACCAACAACATGCATGTAAATGTAATGGCTCAATTAGCCGAGCAGGTAGCCCTTCTCACTGATAAATCGGCAATTATGAGACCACATGCTAAATCTTCTGTTAATGATATTGCACCTGTATGTGAACTGTGCGGCATACAATCTCACTATGACCATGAATGCCAATTTAACTAATCCATGGAGCAGGTGAACATTTTTTAGGGTGTGCAACAACAGTAAGTGATTATTGCCAAAGTAGTCTCGCAAGAGGACGAGATCACAGTAGTGGACGAGTATTTTATCGTTCTTTCACAAAGACTAGAAAAGCAAAATGCATAACTAAATCGACCACAGACGAAAGTAAATAAAAAAAGAGAGAGAAAATGCCTGAAGAAATAAAGAAAAAGAGAGGTAGTCATGCCGTGACTTGACTAGTGTTCGTTTTGGATTAGTGTTTTGTAATACGAGCAATAGAAAGAAATCGTGTAGTTATTGCGCACGAGGTAGCACGGATGATTGTCATCAATCGCAATATACGACAAGTATCGACAAATCACAACTGTAGAGTAAACACCAATCATCCACATTTTCTCAACTACTCTCGACCCGGCAATAACAAGCACAAGGCCAATTCAGAGCTTGACTCACAACCTTAGAGAAGCAAGCACAGGAATACAAAGATAACTGAAATTTATTTTTCGGCATCTCAATTTTTTGTTCCCTCAAGGGTCTCAGACAACATGCAAGAGACAAGAAATCAGTAAAAACTTGCAACCACAACATTTGCATTCTTATCTGTGCAAGTATACGAAATCACAAAACAACATTCAATTTTACACAGAAATTCACTGACTGAATGTTGTACAGAAAACCTGATTTGATCTGGTATGCGAAGGGAAATAATTGAAATGGACATCCAGATACTTCATTTGCTTACTGACAAGACAGGATTAGTAATAGATAACAATCTTGATCTTAATTGAATCGAGCTCCATACTCAAAATCAGAAGACAAATGCAGTATATTCAATTCATTGGATTTTCACTTCTCCAGGATTCTCAGTTCATGAAACCACACATATATCAACTAAATGCATGCTAAAGGTTTAGAAACAGAAACACTGCTAATAGTATCAGGGAGAACACAGAATAGGTTTCACATATAAGTACTCATGAATCACAGGGAGAAAAATTGTTGAAATCTACAAAGAAGAGAGAGTTTGAACTACAATTCACTGGAACCTATCTACTCCAAGATTCTAGTTCACCTAGGCATTCCAGAACACATACACACAGGAAGGAATTGCTCCACAGAAACACTTCTCAAAGTGAATCTTCCAAACTCCCACAAGTTCACATAAGACTTGAATTCAATCAAGCAAGAACACAACAGAGAGGCCAAACAGAGGAAATTAAATCAATTCAACATGGATAAACTCTGAAATTTGTTTTGCATTTAACTCAGAGATTAGGTTTTCTCTTGATTCTCAACATTTACAGAAATTGAACATTTCATACACGCATCACATGCAGTTCATCTTTGCAGTTCATCATTGACTGAGTGTTAGGAGCAGAGAAGAGGAATCAGCACCAAAATCTTGCTCCAGAAGCTTGCCGTGGTTGAGGAAGATGAAATTAGCCTGCTTTTGGAGGATGCTAGAGGTCCATAGCCACAACAGAGTGCCTGTAGTTGTGGACTCTAGAGACTTGCTGGAGAAGAGGCCGAGTGGAATTGATGTCGAGGCCGAGTCGAGGAAGACGATGGGTGGCACTAGACGGCGACAGCTGTGTGAAATGGGCTCAAGAGCTGCGGTTTCGGTGGAGCGGCGCGACTGTGAGGTGGCACACGGGTAGTCACTAGTGATGAGGAAGGAGCTGGAGCATGCTGGAGTTGTTGGAGCTTGCTCATGAAGACAGCCGTGGAGTCTTGCCGGCGTTGAGGTTGGAGCAGGGACTCGCTACCAGGTCGATGTCGAGGCAAGTAAAGAGGATGTAGCCAGTGATATTGATCACGATCTTGGCCGACACTTGGTGGAAATGCTTGCACGTCGGTGACCTATGGTATGGAGAGTAGAGAGAGAGAAAGAAAATATACCATCGACGGTGCGGCTGTGGGGAACAAGAGGTGGCGCCGGATTTGGTGGTGATGGTGGCTTGTGCTGGCTAGGTGGAAGTGGAACCGGCGCCGGCGGTGCAAAGGAGTGGATTTAGGGGCGCTGGTGGCCAAGGGCTTGAGGATGGCAGTGCACAGGCGATGTCGGCGTAGGCGGCGGCTCAGGGCGACGGTGGCTCGTAGCGGTGTGTGATGATTGAGGGCAGTGCGGCAAGGAAGAAGGTGGGGGCACTGGCTTGGGCAACGACGTGGGCCAGCTCTGGGACTCCGGCGGCGTCGGGTTGCAGCAGAGCAGTGCCGCCGGTGGTGCAAGCGGTAGTGGGCAACGACGGATTTGGAGAGGCGGCGTAGACCTACGGCGGCGTCGGCTCAAGAAGTGATGGTGGCGCTCGGGCGGAGCAGAGGGCGGCAGCTATTTTTGAGAAGTTTGAGGTGGACGGAGGTGAGGAAAAAGTCGTGGGAGTAGAGAAAAGAAGCTCCGTCTGCGAGTACTGCCTGCGCGTACTGCTTGCCTGTTGCCGGTGTGGTGGTAGGAAGTGTAGAACGCAACGGGAAGGCAGAAGAAGAAGCTAACAAAGAAAAACCAGGTTTCCTTTGTAACGATGGCCAGCGGTTAGGGTTTAAAGATGAAGTAGTAACTTTACAAAAAAGACCTTAGCTTTTTCAATAATGACAAATAGGTCTTTCCAAGTTAGGGTTTAGATTTCTGATTATAAACTGATTTACAAAGCGGTGTTTGGGTTTAAAGAACTTACAGTCAGATCCAAGGTTGCGCTGCAATAAAAATCACAAAACAAATAATCCGATCAATTTGATGATAAATGTATATATGATTAATGCAATTGCCGCTTTATATGACTAAAATATGCATGAATGAGAGAGAAAATATATATAAAATATGCACAAATATGACGAATATCAGTAAGGTAACTCTTTTATAAATTCTTATAACTTTGGATGGCGAAACCACTAAAATTTTGCTTGGTTGGGACAAAATCAACAATCTTAACATCAACAATAAGGTTTTGGACAGTGGCAACTTCATCAACAGAACCCCTCCTATCAAGCGCAAAAGCCACCGTACCAACAACAAAATCAGCAACCATCTCGACCACCGCACCAACAACAGCTTGAACAGTCAAACATGGAGCACATGCTAGAAAACTTTTTAGCAAATCAAGAAAAGAAAGAAACGTCCATGAATCAAATGATGGAATCCATAATGACTCACGTCTGCATGCTCAAGACACAAATCGCACAATTGGTGAACCCTGTGCTGAAAAATGCTAACCCTCTTTCTTCTGAACCCATTAATCCTAGTGATTTCGAACAAATAAATGCTATTGTATGTTCTCTCTTGATGCAAATACAGTAATTCTACAGAGTGGAACAAAACTACGAAAACGAACACCACCCACTAAACCACCACCGGTAAGTAATACAACTGAAGTACCATCACTATCGACAGAGGATGATGGTAATGACGTCAAACCAAAAGAAGCGGAAAGTTGAGGTATTCCGGTAACGCATGTTTATAATCCAACTCTACCTTTCCCTAGAAGGTACGTTCAAGTAAATCTAGATAAGCAATTTGAAAAATTCATGGAAATCTTGAAGAAACTCATCGTTGTCGTACCTTTTACTGATTTGATAACTCAAATGTCCTCTTATGGGAAATTTTTAAAAGACATACTCACTAAAAAAGCGATTTGAGTGAATTATAAACTGTTGCTTTGATCGAGAATTGTATTGCTTTGATTTAGAATAGGATGCCGACAAAACTTCGAGATCAAGGGAGTTTCTCCATCCCTTGCAGCATAGGCATAGTACATGTCAATCAAGCTCTTTGCAACCTAGGCACAAGTGTGAGTGTGATGCCTCTTTCCATCACACAACGTTTGAGTATGGATGAGATCAAACCTACGCGCATGGTGTTGTAACTTGCTGATTGATCGGTGAAGTACCCGAAAGGAATCTTAGAAAACGTGCTTCTTCAAGTTGGTAAATTTGATCTTCTAGTCGATTTTTTGTCGTTTTTTATATGTGTTTCACCGAGAAGATCTCTCTTTCGAGAAATTGGCCTCTTTTCGTGTTGCGGGCGTGCCAGTATATATAAACATACAAATAAAAGGGTAGAGAATGCACAATCTTGGAGAAATAATGCACTTTATTAATTCTGAAAGAATTATAAGGTACAAATCCCTTTGGGATTTACAATCTCTCATTGCGCTAGAGGAAAGCACATCTCAGCTTTAGAGGATTGCATGGTTCATGGTTCCTTAGGTCTTTTGAAAAACTCATGGTTAATTATATCTATAGAACAAGTCTGCAAAAAACCTCTGATTAAGCTATGCTGATGGTCGTTGTCTTTAAGTTTCAAAATAACTTTACTCTTTGATGAATGTATGCAATGCGTATGCCCATGCATGCAAGTATGCAAATCCATAGCCTCGTCAGTCTATGGTGCTATCACAAAATGTGGCCTTCACCTCGTCGGTGCTCAAACAGGAGGTTGTTCGGCATTGTTGGTCACGAACAAATGGATGCCTTCGTCTCATTAGCACCCGGCATGAATGGAGTCTGGTTTCGTTAGTCACGGACAAAAGATCATGTTGTCTTCACCTCATCAGTACCCAACGATACGAAAAATGAGAGTGTGGATGATAATGAATTGTGATAACAACTTGACTTCTTTAGCTTCAAGAAATGCATATTGCATGGTAGGCAGCCCATTAGTAATATCTTGACTTATTTGTCATCTTCGAACATGGTTGGATATTAGCTCTCCTTCGACTAATTGGATGAGAGTCTTTCTGGCCTTTGATCGGCTTAAAATTTGGAGGAATAGTTTCTAGATAGATCCTCAATTGTTCATAAACTTTTGAGATCAATTGGACCGTCGGATTAGAAACTATCTTAATTACATTGTTTGTATGTCAAAATGGAATTCAGCGAGACAGAGCTGTTTGTAATAGTCTTGATGATCTTCTTGCCCTCTGATCAAGATAAAACTTGGAGGAATATTTTTTGGACAGATCCTAGATTGTTCATCAAAATTTGAGATCAATCGGACCATCGGATTAGGAACTATCTTCATTGCATTGCTCATACATCAAATTGGAATTTAGTGAGATAGAGCTATTTGCAAAGGTCTTGATGATATTCTTTCCCTCTGATTGAGGTAAAACTTGGAGTAATAGTTTCTGGATAGATCCTTGATTGTTTTTCAAAATTTGAGATTAATCAGACCGTCAGATTAGAAATAATTTTCATTGCATTGCTCGTACGTTAAGCTGGAATTTAGCGAGACAGAGCAGTTTGCAATAGTCTTGATTAATTTTTGCCCTCTGATCGAGGTGAAACTAGGACGAATAGTTTCTGGATAGATCTTCAATTGTTCATCAAAATTTGAGATCAATCGGACTGTCGGATTAGAAACTATCTTCATTGCATTGCTCATACGTCAAACTGGAATTCAACGAGACAGAGTTGTTTGCAATGGTCTTGATGATCTTATTTCCCTCTGATTGAGATGAAACTTGGAGGAATAGTTTCTGAACAGATCTTTGATTGTTCATCAAAATTTAAGATCAATCGGACAATCGGATTAGAAACTATCTTTATTGCATTTCTCATACATCAAACTGGAATTCAGCGAGACAGAGCTATTTGCAATGGTCTTGATGATCTTCTTGCCCTCTGATCGAGGTGAAAAATGGAGGAATAATTTCTGGACAGATCCTTGATTGTTCATCAAAATTTGAAATCAATTAGATTGTCAGATTAGAAACTATCTTCATTGCATTCCTCGTATGTCAAGCTGGAATTTAACGAGACAGAGCTGTTTGCAATGGTCTTGATAATCTTCTTACACTCTGATCAAATTGCGAATTGAACCAAACCCAGAAGGAATGATCAAATTGGCAAATAATATTTGGTCATGGTCAAAATTGGACTCTCTGATCGAATTGCGAATTGGACCAAACCCAGAAGGAATGATCAAATTGGCAAATAAGATCTGGTTGTGGTCGAAATCAGACCCTTTGATCGAATTGTGAATTGGACCAAACCCAGAAGGAATGATCAAATTGGAAAATAAGATCTGTTCGAGATCGAATTTGGCCTCTTAGACCTGCAAAAATAGAAATCCATCGGGCCTCTCTCGAAATCAGGGCTCCCTTTGTTTCATGTTTTTTTCCTCCTTTATGAACTGGCTGGCACATGCGTCGACCAACAGGCTTTGACACTCTTAATGCAATGCATGATGACGATGCACACTTTAAGATTGATCAGCACTTACCCATGGGGGAAAAAAAGGTCTCTGTTAGAACAAAGAGGGCCTTCTTTAATCTCTTGGTCATGCGTTTGCCTGGCGCCAGTCTTCTGTCACCCTTCGTTCACCTGCCATGCCCCTCAAAAAAGGTTAGCACCCCCTCTCTATTTATAGAGACTCTAGGTTGGTTGCAACCATCCAACAACTAGAGAGTTTTGGGGGATTTGAATTCGAATAGGAGATAAATACTGTTATTTAAATAATTATAAGATAATATCAATACTTATCCTTATCCTGTTCGAACTCGGGCTGAAGGCCGGTGTGACCAGGCTGAAATTGGGTCGAATTTGACCAGAACCGTGTCTGATTCGAATTCGACCAGATCCGATTCGATCAGTTCGAGACTGATTTGAATTCGACCAAACCCGTTTCGACCAATCCGAGTCCAAGTCTAATTTGACCAGGCCTGTTTTGAAGCTGATTTCGACCAGGTCTATTTTGAAGCTGATTTCAACCAAAGGGATTTTCGACTAGATTTTGAAGATTATATATATATATATATATTCCCTTGTCATGTGGGACTTTTTCTAATGAATTTTATTACAAAAATTCATCGAACAAATGCCTCTCGCCAAGTTGAGTTCATGTGTAGAGCAACTCGAACTTTAACTTAGCGAAACCAAAACTGACTCTAAAATCAGCCCAAAATTAAAATTCGACCAATATTCACCCTTTGGTCGTGAAACCTTAAACCGGATTTGACCAGGACTCGGCCTCTTGGTCGTGCAAGGTCCGAATTTGACCAGGAATCGGCTTCTTGGTCATGAAAAGCCCGAATTTGACCAGGAATCGGATTCTCGTCGTGTAGAGTCCGAATTCGACCAAGAATCAGCTTCTTGGTCATGCAAAGCCCAAATTCGACCAAGAATTGGCTTCTGGTTGTGTAGAGTCCGAATTAGACCAGGAATCGGCTTTTGGTCGTGAAACCCTAAGCCAGATTTGACCAGAACTCTGTTTTCAATTTGGACAAGAATTAATAAACTTTAAAGTTTCAAATTGAATCCAAAAGCCTATTCAAACTTCCCAGACTCTTTTTCATAACTCATCAAGACTTTATCTATGGGGGGGCTATAAATACCCATGCCCCATATGCAATTTGACATCAAAGCACATAGTAGAGCACAATATTGCTTGAAGGTAATTACTTACAAATGCCCTTTTACTTTTTGCTTGAGATGGCATGGTGCAATGTGGTCATGGTTGATGATGAAGTGGTCAAAGATGTTGTTTGTCGGTGACCAGATGTGGAATTGTGGCCTTTGCTCATGATGATGAAGAAGCCTTCAACAAAGAGAAAAAGAAGAGGATTTTTTTTGAAAAAAGAGATGACCCCCTTTTTTTAGGTATAACATCTGATGCGGGATGAGAAGGCCTCAAGATAGGCATCCCGTAGATTCGCTTTGTAGAGATCAATCTCGTTCACATCAAGGAGACTCTAGAGAACTTAGCAAAAGACATTTTCGGGCATTTGCTCGTCAACCTCATTCTTGCAATGATATGAGGATATCTAATGATAAATGCACCAAGAAAGATCAAGGAGACTCTTCAAATTCGTCAAAAAAGGTAGGTATCAAAATATTTTACTAATGAGAGTCTTTTCAGGTACACTTCTCTTTTTCTTTTCTGAATTTGCCTGATGCACTTTATAGGGCAAGACTTTACAAGGAACAGGTAAGCCTAGGGCACCACATGTCTCGTACAAACCGATGGACGAGCCTGATCAGTTAAATTGTGAAGATAAGTTGTTTTGACAAGAAGAATACGACTTCTATGATGAAAAATCCATCGATGTTGAAGATGAGTTTGTGATGGAAGAAGTGCAAGACTGCATCACCAAAGTGGCGAAGACGATGAAACTTGCCCGAGGCGAACAACTTGCCATTAATCTTACTCCTGCTCTTCATTCCTTTCAAGTTCCTACGTCGCCACAGGAACTCACAAGCAAAGTTTATCGTAGCTCCGGTTTGTAGAGCTGTCCTAGATCACGTGTTGAGCTGGAGGCGTAGTCATCTTTTTGCGTCTTGGAACCTGTAATCAAAGATGCACCAATTGTTCCTCTTCGTACCTTGGCGCAAGAGTTCATTCACACGCTAGAGAAGAGGTAGGTTGCTGATCAAGCACTTCAGCTTCGTATGGAAGTCCCTAGTTGCCCAAGGCTACTAGTGTGGACTCGCATGATGCTGGAGAATGAAGAGGACAAAGCCATGTTACTGAAAGCTGACATCTATTGTGAAGTGCTGGCCTCGTTGTACTCAATATCGATCAATCAACCCCTGCTCATGGCGTTCTTGACTTTTTGGAACACAGAGGGACACACACTTGTCACCGAAATTGGAGAGATGGGGTACCCTCTCTATACTGTATATGATGGCCTGGGGATAAAAATTTCCGAGGGGACTTATGAAGAGTATATTCCTCCTCTGTCTTTAGTCCAAGGTACAGTACAAATTCTTCATGCCGTGTATGCTGAATTGTGCTCAAAGAGGAAGAAGACAGGTTATATGACGGTATCCATTGCCGAATGGGTTGGCACATTCTTGGGAGGAAATGTGCATCTCTCAACTAGCAAGAAAGACAAAATCCTGTCAGACCTTTATACTGATCCAAAGGACCCCTTATTCAAACGATTGAAGTTCAAGGCTTTTGAAGTAAACGGGCGATGGTTAGCTTCTCTTGGAGACGTGCTGCTTCAATATCAAAGACCTTATGACCGAGAAGTGTACCGTGATGCCTTCATTGCTGCTTGGTTGTGTACTTACTGCATTCCTTTAGAAATGGGAACTTGCATTCACCCAGAGGTCTTTTCTGCTACTTCAAGCATTGCACAGGGCGTACGCCGTGCTATAGGAGTGGTAATCTTGGCGCATTTGTATCACTGCCTTGATGACATTTGTGATGTTGTGATGAAGGGATCAAAGTCGATAAGTGAGTATGAGCTTCCACTTCCTATGCACTTCATCATGGCTTGGTTTACTTCATATTGGAAGGTTTGTCCTCCTAAGTTGATAATTCTCAATCCTCACTTATCTCATTATCCACCCTTCATCATGGAGGCCTGGAGGATCGCCGCCATAGAGTTTGACTTGCGCACACCGTCTTTTCTTGGATTTGGCGAAGGATAAGACTTGTTTGTCTTCCCTGAGCTTCCTTGGGAAGTCTAATAAGTGCTAACTTGGTAGCATTTTTACCCCAGGTTTAGTATTGAAAACATGTAAAATCATGCCTAAAACTCCTTTGATGTGACATTTTATGTGCAAAATTTGATTATTTTCACAAAATTCTTTCACTGTTGTGTTCATAATGTTTCAGGGATCAAACCCACCAAATTTGAGAAGAATTCGACCACATTTGAGCCTCATACGACCAAGAAATCTAACTGGACAAGCAAAAATACCTAGTCGAAGTCAAATTGGCAGGTAAAAATCCTTATCCGTACGAATCTGAGCGAAAAAGGACTTGTACTCGAAAAAGACTCCTGCTCTAACAAGGAATCCAGGTCGAATACAACGTGGCTGAAACTCGGTTTCGGTTACAACACGTGTCTGGCCGTAACTGCGCCATGTGTCCCGCTCATGTTCGATTTGGTTTCGATCACGACGCGTGTGTGGCCGTGATTGCGCCACGTGTCCCACTCGTGCTCTAATTGGATTCCTCGGCTTTTTACTGGTCGGTTTTGATCGTAATTGATCAAAACTGGTCATTTTTGGTCGGGTTTGATGATCCGAGAGGATCTTCAAGTCCTGATCGCATACGGCTTCGCGACCATAACCGTGTTCGGCAAGGTTTCGCAACCATAGATGGGTCCACGACCATGCGTTGGTTCGCTACCATGAAAAGGAATTCGTTCCCTGTTAGGAATTGTAATCCGATCCGAATATATATAACTAAGCTTATCTGTTTAGGATTAGTTAGTTAGTGAGTCTGATACGTTTAGGTTACTGAGTCTGATACGTACTCATACGATTGGACTATAAATACCTTGTAATAGGTCTAGTTTAGATCATTGAATATTATTATAGCCTTGGATCATATATCCAGCTTATAGTTCCTTCGACGTAGGCGAGTGCGACCTAACGTTCGACGTGTAAAGCCCTCTTTGAAATAAAGAGTTGTGCAATTACTTTGAACTGTATTTTCGATCAACCTTTTGGGTTTCGGTATTTTCGAGTAAGATCCCGTTATTCCGCATATTAGAATCTGGGTGAGCCTAGTTGAAAGGGATCTAGGATATCGACTAGAGGGGGGTGAATAGGCGATTTTGACAATTTAACAACTAATCAAGCAATTAACAATAAATGAGAGCAAGTAGCTAAAACAAGATGAACAACAAGCAATTTAACACAAGGATATATCCCGTGGTCTCAGTGATTTACCGATCACCCCTAATCCACGTTGAGGCAAACTCAAATCTCTAACCGCTCCTCTATCTACTCGACTTCCTCTCAAGAAGTGACTTAGATCTCGAGCCGGATTAGTATGATGAGTTATCCAAACCTCGATTCCACTATTGATGCACTTTACCGCTCCGGCAAGGCGTGCTCGACCCTTTCACAAGATGTTTTGAGGCTTCTTCACAATCTTCCTTGAAGAGCTCTCCAAAACCTTCCTCCTAGCCGTCTAGGAGCCAGCAAGCTCCAAGAGTAACAAGCCGGTGATGACCACTTAACGCTCTTCTAGTGCCACAAGGTTGATTTAGTGATCTAAATACAATGCACTAGAAGATCTCAAATGCACATACTCTCAAATTCAAGAAATTGAACACTAGGGTGTATGAAACTTGCTTTTGCTCTTAAGAATGATGGCAATGATCACAAATAAGCCAAAAGTTGTAAACATGACAATGCATGGGGGTATATATACCCCCCCACAATAAATATAGTCGTTACAAGCCGTTGGAAGAAAAAGATCACTTGGCGGTCAGACCGCAGGTATAAGCCCGGTCAGACCGCCGCAATTGCAACGGCATTAAACAGGCGCAATAAATGCTCACCTACCCTTGTCGGGCACTCTCACGGTCAGACCGGAGCCAATGACGATCAGACTGTGAAACCTTCCAGAGACGACATGGTTTCTGGACATGATTTACGGTCAGGCCGAAAACTTCGGACAGACCGGCCACACGGTCAGACCGTAGTATTAAAACTCGGTCAAACTGTTTTAGCAGTCAGACCGGACCAACAATCGGTCAGACCGTCTTAACACACTAGGTTCCTTAAAAAGTGATCATGAAGCTCCAGGAGTCTGACTTAAAGATTAACTACGGACAGGCCGACCTTATAAGAAAGTAAACACACTACAACACTACTGTCGGTCAGTCCGAAAAAATATTCGGTTAGACCGTTTCTATGGTAAGACCGGCTAACAATCGGCCAGACCGACAGAGACTGATCTTGGCTGTTTTGGAAGGATGAAAGCATTTTTCAAGGATATGACCTTGTAGTATGCAATGCAAGTTGTTTTTATGACTTGTGGCACGTAGATGAACTATTTAGTGATACACCACATGCTCCTCTTAATAGTACGGCGACTATCCTAAAATCCGGTCAAAATTCTTCTCTAATCACCTTAAACCGGTAAAAAAAAAAGACCCTATTCCGTACCTTTGCCTCTTTGCTCAATGTCCTTTCTTCATCATGTAGCTCTTTCTTTGCATTTCATTATCCTGTCTTTTGAGTTTGATCTTGACACAACTTAACAGGTAACGTTAGTTCAACATTTATAATTGTCATTAATTTCCAAAACACTCTTTAGGGGCCTAGAAGCTACAATCTCCCCCTTTTTGGTAATTGATGACAACATTAAGAGTAGATGAGTGAATTTTGAGCATTAAAAGACACACTCCCCCTAAATAGATGATTATGAAAATTTCAGCCTTTTGGGAGTTCAAGCATGTATATAAGAGGATTTGTCAATTCATTTTCAATATAACATAAAGTATCACATGAGTAATATCACATCACACAAGTCATAATAAGACATTAGAAAACATCACATCACATAAGTCAAAACATCCACATAAGTTATCCATTCATATAAAGCAAAAGTCCAATCAAATCATCTAAAGTTCTTTTTCTTCTCCCCCTTTGGCATCAATTGCCAGAAAAGCTAAGAATCGGCGGGAGCATCATCATCTGGAGGGTTGAAAGGAGGAGTCTAAGGGAATCTCGAGTAGAAGTGAGTTGAGAAGGCATCAAAGCGCTGCTCGAACTGATCTTGGTGCAACGAAAAGGTTTGGAATTGATCATTTAGAGCCGCCAAGTCCGAGCGTGCGAGCTCAAGCCCCTGGAGAAGTGTAGCAAACTGATCCATCATCGGCTGATGGAACTGTTGTTGGAACTGAGAAAACCAGGCAGGGGCTTGGCTCTGCTGTGCTGGCTGCTGAGCCTGCGGCTGAGGTGGAGGAGGCATATCCTGCGCCTGCTGCTGCTACTACTAATGGGGCTGTGCTCCATGGCCTCGAGCCAAGATGCGCGGATTGACACTAAACGGCTTATAGCCGAGATGTCTGATATCGTAGGATCCGCGAGGAAACTTCGTCTTCTGGAGCAGCAGAGTCATGATGTATGGAGCAAAAGTACAAATTTGGAAGAGTGGTTACCGAGACATCCTCAATCGTCTTCAAGATGAAAGTAACAATGTTGATCCGATGTCGTTTGAGGATGTGGTCGATGAAGTTCCAGTAGTAGTCGCGGATAGCTTCTCAATTTCCACTCTTTGGATGGATCGTGGCTTGGATAATTTTGTTGACTACAGTTGGGAGGACTTTAAGACCTATAACAATGCCAGGTACGATCCTCTGTGCACGTCCCGGCTGCTCATAGAATTGGAGCCAGTCATCCTCATGAAGATAATCCTCGTCCTCCATATTTATGCCTTCCTTCATTTCTTCATAGTTTATCTTATTTGCCACAGCAAACTCCTCAAATGAAGCCTCATATCTCCTAGTCCCAGTCATCCACATTATCTTTTGTTCCGCCCAAATGATCTCGATGGTAGCATAGAACTGACGGATGGCAGTGGTGTTCCATGGGCACTTATGCTCCACAAAATCATACAGTCCAATTTCCTTGAAGATCTGAACTAGAGGAGCCATGATGGGCTGATTCACAACATAAGCCCATTCAATCCATTTGTACTGTTCAAAGATGTTCTTGTGAATCAGATGACCATAGAATGCATCCTGCTGTGTCATCGTGTGGAAGTGAGGAGTAGTGGCATCATTCTCATGGTTATAGGCGTAGGTGGTCCTAGCCTTTGTATATTCGTTTGACGTCCAGTTCTTCTTAGGTCCTTGATATGCATGGATGTTTATCTCATCGTCCTCACTCTCAAAATCCATAGCCATGTGCTCGGAGCCGCTACGGTGAGAAGATTGTTCCGTTTCTGAGTCACCGGGCGAGGGCACCTAATCAACATCTTGAGTGTCGCTACTGCTCGAAGGTTGAGCTCTTTTTGGCCGCTTCACCAATTTCTTCTTATTGGTCCAGACGAAGACATTTCCTTGAGGACCTCGACCGCTAGGAGATAGGTAAGATATAAAATAGATAAGATACTGAGAGACAAGAATGTAAGAATTAAATCTAGATGACAACAGACCAGCAAGCCCTGGCTCTGCTGTTGCTTTCGGTCAGACCGGAACTGGGGTCGGTCAGACCGGCGCAACCGTAGAGTTAGGGTTTGAGGATATTTCTGGGATTCAGTTACTTTTAGGGCGCAATGTGGATAGATAAACAAGGGTAAACAATCAGTGCATCAAGAGGAAGTATCAATTTTAGGTTTTGAACAGATTTATACGAGATTCATCAAATTTGCCCTAAATCCCAAAATAAAGAGGAAACTATTTGATAAAAGATGAAGAATCCGAGAAGGATACCTAGAAGACATGATTGGATGAGATCTTGACTAGCGGTTTGTCCGTGCTTCGCTTGGGTTTGACCGGGGAAGAAAACTCCAAAAGATTTTGGGGCGCACGTGGAGGAGACAAAAGTGAAGGAGAGTGAAAAGGACAAGGATTCGGGATAAAAAGTCTCTGGTCGAGTAAATTCGGTCAGACCGTAGGCAATAGACCGGTCAGACCACTGGAAGAAGAGATTTTGAAATGCTCTCTGGAGATGCATTCGGTCAGACCGCAATAGATATTCAGTCAGACCGCTGGAAGGACAGAAAAACTTGGGGGATTTGATTGATAGATGCTCATATGAGATTCAGATAAGAGGTAAGAGATATATATAGGATAACTATAAGTAAGATATAGACAATATTGCCAAAGGGGAAGTAACCATAATACAAATCAACAAGTTTTGGTTAATTTTACTCAATTGCCGATAAAAAGACTAAAATACTCTTAAAATGAGAAGTTCATGCAATCAAGTAACAAATTAAGCACAATCAATATGAGTTCAACATTTCAAGCCACATTTGATATATCAATGACATTAAGCTCATTTCGGAGTTTACAAAAGCGGTTTTCATCTAAAGGCTTAGTGAATATATCCGCTCATTGATCTTTGGTCCTTACATTATCCACCAACACATCACCTTTACTAACATGATCTCTAAGGAAGTGGTGTCAGATATCTATATGCTTGGTCCGAGAGTGTTGAACTGGATTTGTGGCTATCTTCACCGCACTCTCATTATCACACAAAAGAGGCACTTTTTCAAATTTGATCCCATAATCCAACAAAGTTTGCCTCATCCAAAGCAATTGTGCACAACAACTACCCGCGGAAACATATTCCACTTCGGTGGTTGATAGAGCTACTGAGTTTTGTTTCTTGGATGACCAAGAGACTAAAGATCTTCCTAATAGTTGACAACTGCCTGAGGTGCTTTTTCTATCCACTTTACATCCCGCATAGTCGGAATCAGAATATCCAACTAATTCAAATTTAGCACCTTTTGGATACCACAACCCTATACTGGATGAATATCTTAGATACCTCAAAATGCGCTTAACGGCCATTAAATGACTTTCTTTAGGAGAGGCTTGAAATCTTGCACACATACAAATACTAAACATGATATCGGGCCTAGAAGCGGTAAGATACAGTAAACTACCAATCATGGATCTATAAAGCTTTGAGTCTACCGGTTTACCTCCTTCGTCAGAGACAAGGTGACCGTTTGTGGTCATTGGTGTCTTGATTGGCTTTGCTTCTTTAAGTCCGAACTTCTTGAGCAGGTCCTTCACATATTTACTTTGACTGATGAAAGTTTCTTCCTTGAGTTGTTTAACTTGTAGTCCGAGGAAGAAACTTAGTTCACCTATCAAAGACATCTCAAATTCCCTGGACATCATGTTACCAAATTCCTTGCAAAAGTCTTGGTTAGTAGATCCAAATATGTTGTCATCAATATAAATTTGACATACAAAGAAATCATTTCCAATTTTCTTAGTAAATAAGGTAGTATCAACTTTCCCAATTTTAAAGCCTTTTGAAATTAAAAAGTCTCTAAGTCTTTCATACCAAGCACGAGGTGCTTGTTTAAGACCATAAAGAGCCTTGGAGAGTTTATAAACATGATTTGGTTTTGTAGGATCTTCAAATCTTGGTGGTTATTTAACAAACACTAATTCATTAATTTTTTCATTTAAAAAAGCACTTTTGACATCCATTTGATAAAGTCTAATATTATGAGATGAAGCAAAGGCAAGCATGATTCTAATAGCTTCAAGTCTAGCTACGGGAGCAAAGGTTTCACCGAAGTCCAAACCTTCAACTTGAGTATATCCTTGGGCCACCAATCTTGCTTTGTTCCTTACTACCATTCCGTTTGGATCTTGTTTGTTCTTAAAAATCCATTTGGTTCCGATGACGTTGTGTTCATCCGGATTTGGTTCTTCGACCAATTCCCAAACATTCTTGCGGGTGAAGTTATTTAATTCATCATGCATAGCATTCACCCAATCCAGATCTTTTAAAACTTCTTCTACATGTGTGGGCTCAAAAGAGGAAACAAAAGAGAAATTTTCACAAAATGAAGCAAGACGAGAGCGAGTTTGAACACCCTTACGCAAATCACCAACAATTTGATCGACGGGGTGATCCTTAGAAATTGAGTGATGAATTCTTGGATGATCAACAGGGTTTTGTGAAGTAGAGGTAGACGTTACTTCCGGTTGTTGTTGAGGCGAATCTTCCACATTAACCACTTCAACTATTTGATCTTCATGTTGAGGTGTTGACGAAGAGGGGATAGCTTGAGTGGATGGATCTTCATCTTGATCACTATCTTCTTTCGGCTTGATATCCCCAATGGTCATGTTCTTCATCGCCACCCTTAACCCTTCATTACCTACATCATCTAAGTTGTCTTGCTCCTCTTGAGAGCCGTTAGTCTCATCAAATTCTACGTCATTCGTCTCTTCAACCAAACCGGAGTTTTGGTTGTAGACACGATATGCTTTGCTATTTGATGAGTATCCTAATAAAAATTCTACATCACATTTACTTTGAAATTTAGATAAGCGTGTACCTTTTCGCAAGATATAACACTTACATCCAAACACTCGGAAGTAGGAAATGTTTGGTTTCCTTCCGATGAGAAGCTCGTAAGGAGTTTTCTTTAGTAGCCAATGACAATAAAGTCGATTCGATGCATGGCATGCGGTGTTGATTGCTTCGGCCCAAAAGGTGTCCGAAACATTGTACTCCGAAAGCATGGATCTTGCCATGTCTATCAATGTCAGATTCTTTTGTTCGACTACTCCATTTTGCTCCGGTCAAATTTGCACCTTTGAAGATGAAGGACCACGCCAAGACTTGGTGAAAGGCCCTTGTCGCCAGTGGTGAAGTTGAGGACCTTGCGTGGGGTCAATTCAAACGGCTTCTGCGACAAGAATTCTATCCGATGGGTTTCCTCGAGGAGAGATGGGAACGTTGGCACAGATTGTACCAACTACGCGACCAGACCATCCAAGACTATATGACAGAGTTTCGGCGACAAGCAATGGTCATCGGCATCTCACTATCCGATCCTCAGGTATTTCGGAAATACACATCTGGACTTCAGAAAACGATCAGTACTGAGTTAAGTCTGTTTGGCGTCCGAGACATCGCGACCATGGGAGAGCATATCCATGGATTTCTTGGGAGGATTGCCTAAGACCCGACGTGGCAACGACTATCTATTCGTGGTCGTTGATCGGTTCTCCAAAATGATTATTCTTATACCTTGTCGGAAGACTATCACGGGAGAAGAAGCAGCTCGGGTATTCTTTCAACACGTTTGGACACACTTCGGACTGTCGACTTCTATTGTGTCTGATCGCGATACTCGGTTCCTTAGTCACTTTTGGCGATCGCTCTGGACGATGATGGACACCAAGCTAAAGAGGAGTACTGCCTTTCATCCATAAACTGATGGTCAAACCGAAGTGGTAAATCGCACAGTCGTTCATCTTTTGAGAGGATATAACTCAAAGCACCCGAAGACCTGGGATGAAAGCATACCGTACCTGCAGTTTTCTTTTAATCGAGTAGTGCATGGTTCGACTGGAAAGTCACCGTTTGAGGTCTGTTTAGGATTTCTATCACAGAGTCCATTCGACATAGAGTTTGTGATTCCTACCTCAGCACAGAACAGCAAGGAAGCATCTGATCAGGATCGAGCACAAAAGTTCCTGGAAGGTATTCAACGACTCCATCGTGAGATTGAACAGAACTTGCTGAAAGCTCAACTCAAGTACAAGGAGCGACATGATTGACACCGAGTTGATGCGCAATTTCAAGAAGGTGATATAGTATGGTTACATCTGAGTAAGGAGAGACTTAAAGGTGAAGGTCAGAAACTCAAATCCATTCATTATGGTCCTTTTTGGATTTTGCGGAAAGTGGGTAATAATGCTTGTCAGCTCGCCTTACCTCCATACATGGATATTTACTCGGTTGTCAATGTTGAGCACCTCAAACTCTTTGAGCCTTCAATGTTGGATGATGAGCCAGATACCATAGTACCATCTATTGAAGACTTGGTCTATCAACGAGACGAACCTCTAAGTGAAGATGTGATTCTGGAGAAGAAGGTAACTACCACCCGCAGTGGCATAAATGAGACTTTTCAAATCGGTCAGAAAGATCAACGAGCACGTGCGGCAAAGTGGTACACCAGAGAAGATGGACAAGCCCAATTTCCACATCTCCAGTTTGATCGAGAGGTCGCAACAGGGGTTTGCTCCTTCTCAACAAGGGAGTCATGATCCGGGAGGATCTTCAAGTCCTGATCGCATACGACTTCGCGACCATAACCGTGTTCGGAAAGGTTTCGCGACCATGGATGGGTCCACGACCATGGGTTGGTTCGCGACCATGAAAAAAAATTCGTTCCCTGTTCGGAATTGTAATCCGATCTGAATATATATAACTAAGCTTATCTGTTTAGGATTAGTTAGTTAGTTATAGGAGTCTAATACATTTAGGTTACTGAGTCTGATACGTACTCATACGATTGGACTATAAATACCTTGTAATAGGTCTAGTTTAGATCATCGAATATTATTATAGCCTTGGATCATATATGCAGCTTATAGTTCCTTCGACGTAGGCGAGTGTGACCTAACGTTCGACGTGTAAAGCCCTCTTTGAAATAAAGAGTTGTGCAATTACTTTGAATTGTGTTTTCGATCAACCTTTTTGGGTTCAGTATTTTCGAGTAAGATCCCGTTATTCCGCATATTAGAATCTGGGCAGCCTAGTGCGAAAACCAAGGGTAGGTCTCAAACGGATCATTTGACCAGGATTGGTCGTATTTGAGCCGTTTTGATCCAGTTTTGACCAGAATTGGTCGGGTTTGGTTGTTTTTTTGCCAAATTTGGTCGGTTTTAGTCGTATTGGATCACAATTGGTCGAATCTGGTCGGTTGTTTTTGGGCACGTTTACCTGTGTATTATAAATAGAGAAGCTTTGGCTCATTTAATCATGTCTTTTCTTAGGTTTAGAAGCCGTTAGGGCTTAGTTTAGCTTAGTTTTAGTTTAGCACAGTCCCCCTTCTCTATTTTTATTGCTTTTGTAAGCCGGCAAGGACGAAAACTTCCATTTCCAAGCAATCAAGTGAGTTTTTATTTAATTGTTATTTTTTTATTTCTGCATTATTATGGCTTTTAGTGAGTAGATCCCCTCTAGGGTTAGGGATGACCTAATCCGGAAGGCATGATTCTCCCTTGGTCTTTATTTCAAGTTTTGGAGTAATTTCCGGATGTTTTTTTTCCTCCAAACCCTAATTCTTTGTTTCAACAACAGGCGTAACAATTGAGTCTTAAAAAGAATTTAGGAGAGTTCTTGAATCCTTAGCGCTTTGACACGGGATCTTGAACAGGAGAGAGGCTCTCATCAAATGTGACAGTGGAAGCGGTCCTCTTACTGTTGACCCAGCGCCCCGAACTGGAAACTTAATTTGTCTTGGAAAACAATTGAAAATAACTTACAATCCTCGGATTTTGGAAAAAATTACGCCGGATGGTTATGGAACACTTGAAACCCTAGATTTTCATTCTAGCTTGCAAACCCTAGATTGATAGCTTAGTTGTAGAAAAACACACACACAACTTGTTTAGATTTGTGTCGCGCCCCGAAACTGGGACTACGACTACTCCTGTAGAGACCTAGCTCGCTGCAGCTAGTCCCATATATGCATAGCATACACATACCATTGACTTCCCAGGATAAGTCAAGACAGGAGTATATTCACATTGCAACAGAGTAACTTACAAAATATTTAAGCAGTGTGGCCTGCTGGCCTTAATATTACATAAAGAGATTACAATGCCTTCACGGCATACATGGTTTAGCAAAATAACAACTACACAGCAGAAGATAGGTGACCCACCCACAAAAGAGAAGTGGACAGCAGAACAACACACATCAGGGCATTGACGGGACTGATTCTCCTCCTTCTGGATCCACGAAGTTCTCCATGCCTTCATCTTGATCATTGAATGCTCCATCTACTGATTTGTAGGTTGCAAGGGTGAGCACTTACGTACTCAGCAAGTCATAGGTAAGAGTAGATACATATAGTAGTGATGATATGAACCTAGACTAGTCAAGAATTATGGATATTTGTAAAATAATCTTTTTCTTTCACATCTCATCTTATGGCAGCACTTTTCAAAATATAACATCATCATTCATGTTCACTAGATTATAGCACTACCGCGACACGTCGACACACGACAGCCCACGGCAGCACTCCTTATCATGACAACACATGTCATTTGGGTAATCTTGATTAAACACATTTTATTTAGAAAATAGTACTTGTGTCACACCCCGTGGATTTAATCCACCGCAGCAGACTCCTATAAAACCCGGGAGCTCGGAGTATTCGAATACGTTTTTAACTCTGCAAAGAGGTACCAATTTACCTGCAAGATATTCCACTTTCAAGCCCATCCTATCATAACATAATGATTAGACCCCAGACTCACTTCATATTGTGAGCGGCAAGGTGGAAATAACAAGAACTTTTGTTATGTCTCACTCACAATTCACCCCTGACCCTGTGGATCTCTCGCGAAACACAGTTGTGGCGGGCTATACCCCCACCCTTACTCATTTCCCCATTGCTGGGTCTAATGTCAGATCACCTTCAGTGATAGTGGGAGTCAGCCTCCATATCAATCATCACAACACATCTCATGCAGGGGTTTCATGTGCGATCCACATAAGTACTTGTTCAGGCCTGTCCCATACCAGGCTTGCGGTTAGCACGTTGTTCATGCCACTAGACGCACAACACAAGGTTCTAGTCCTTATATGCCAGTGACCAGACCATCCACAACCCTGCACCTTCAGTGCCTGCATTCCTTCTCAATTTTAGCACCTCCAGTGCTACCACCATTCAATACCATTTTCTGGTCACGGCTAGGGGTTTTATTTCATGAATATAAGTATATAAATACATATAATAGTTCATGGCTCAAAACTTGATTATTTCACATTTCACAGATTACCAGTCTAGTACTGCCAATTCATAAATCAACCATTATCAATCTTTCTCATGCAATATTATCTATATTCAAGGTCATGTTTTAGCAACATTTAAAATATAGGTTCAAGATGACCAAGGATATGACTTGCCTTCCACGTCGTAAGATACAGCAATTGATGACGGATCAACAGCCAAGTCCTCGAACTTGATTTCTGGATCTGCTCGGCGACAAACAAACAATACACACAAATATTACTTAATATATTAAAATGATTTATGATCTATATGCAGATATGCTCAACAAGAAAGATTGAACGATACTGGAGATAATCGAGATTACAAGCTGAACTGAGTTGAGATCTAGGGTTTCAAGGAATTGGCTAAGGATGGATGTTGGATGCTCTTAGGATCTCAAGGTTGCAATAAGAACATCAGTTTTGTGGCTGGTTCGATCAAAAACAGTGAATGTCAGCAGATTGACATTCGGATCAAGAATCTGACATAACTTCAAGGAAAGCTAGAGAGCTTATCTCAAGTTATGACAATAGAAGAAAATGTAGATCATAACTCTACAAATTCAGTGGACAAAGTGGTTTTCAAATTGCACAATCAGAAGTGGGTAAACAAGGCCAATGCCATTGGCTGGCATGCACTGAGATAGTGTCAAAAGCTAGGGTTTAGCATAACATGCATTTCAAGGGCTCAATTCAAGTTGTGATAGAAGAAGAAAATGCTGATCACAATCTCAGGAATCTAAGAGACAAAGTTATGCCCAAAATGCACATCTGGAAGGGAGTGAAAAGGGTTAATGCCACTGACTGACATAGTTTGGCATTGAATCTGACATGGCCAGAAACTAGGGCTTGGCATAACTTTTGATCTAGGGCTCCAAATGATGCACCACTTTGTCTGGGAGGTAGTCAAGGATAACAGGAACAAATCATTCAACAGGATCCAAAGCTGAAAATGGCTGGAAGGTGATGAAATTCAAAGGAGAAGTGTGGTGGCGACACGGCACAGTGAAGCCACTGGACAAAATCTTGGCATGGCTATAACTTGAAATCTGGGCAGTTTCAGAGATCGAGCTAGAAGACAAAAATGTTCAGGAGGTTGAGGCACACTTGAATGACAAGGTAGATGAAGCTGAAACGGCCAAGAATAGGTTTCCGGTGATCGACGCCGGAGAAGAACACTGCCATTTGGGGGTTTTTGATACAGGCCGAAAGAACTCAATTCCAAGCTTGGAGAGTGAAAGATGGGTAAGAGGAAGTCACCTGCACGATCAATTTGGCCGGAGGATGGCCGGAGAAGCCTGGCGACGATCACCAGTTTCTGGAGAAACTCAAATCTGGGGAAAGCTTCAATTCGAGCTCAATCTGGAGATATTGATGCATAGGCTTGCTTCAAAAGGTTCACTGATCATCTTTCTTCACAGGTTCGAGAGCTGATTCGAGGTACTTTGGCCTGCATTGCCGGAACAAGGCAATCGGGAATTTCCGGTGATCGCCGGCGTTAGAGGTCACCGGTGAGCAATTAAATGGTACAGCACAGAGAGGATGAGTAGGGGAACTCACTGATAGCTTTAATTTGGTGAGAGGTGCAACAGATTGTGCTGGCACCGTGAGGCCTCAATCTGGACTCGCCGGAGAAGAAGACGGCGGCGAGGAAATTTGGAAAATTGGCTAAGTCCTGGTGAAGAGGAGATGATACAAGGCACTGGTGGCTTAAATAGACCAGAGGGCGAAGCTTGCAAGGATTAAACAGCATTGAATTGGTGTCAGTTGACATGAGTTGCCGGGCGCAGATGCAACAACGGCGAGCGGTGAAGCGACGGTGCACTGGTGAGGTGACTGTTGATCAAACTATTGCTTCATCGGGACGCAATGCTGTTGGGCGGTGCAAGGCAGTGGCGACAAGGGCTGGCAAAGCACAGCAACGTGGCGAAGAGTTGCTGACAACGGTCGCGCACGGGAGCAGGTGTTGTTCAATGGCGCTGCCACGGCGTTGCCACGGCGAAGGCTAGGGCACGGACACGTGCGCACAAGCATGCACGGTCACAAGCGCGGCGAAACTTGGCCGGCGACGAGCAAACACGGCGCAAGGAATCACGGCGAGGCTCTGGTCGTGCACAGCAGTTGGCCTGGTCGAATTTGGGCTAATTTGCAATACTTGATTTCTTGATTTGGACTGAAATGTAATTCTGGAGATTTTGAAGGTTTGATCTGATTTTGATTCTGCTGATTTGGCAAACTTGATTCAACAGATGATTTGGTATAGATTGAAGATAAAATTTGAAATGATTGGATGATTTTTGATATGAACTGAAAATAGGGTATTTTAGGGTAATTGAAATCTGAATTTCAATTGATTTCGAATTCTGGGATTTAGGGTTTGATTTTGAGATACTCATAAAAGAAGAATTTGTGTTGAAAAGCATTTGGGAGGTGTTCCCTGAATCAGATTTGAACTTGGAGATGATTTGCAACATTTTGCCTTTTTAGGCTTTTGGAAAATCTGGAAAAAGGACTGATCTGCGATACTCTTGGACTGATTTGCGAAAAAGGTTCAGATGGTAAAATCTGGCTGTCAACTTTTTGGATTAAGGTATTGGCATACCCTTGATCATAATCCAAGAATAATCTGGTGTGAACTTGGCTAAGATTTTGATTAAATCTGAATTTCTGAAACTTAGGGTAAAAGATATTCTGTTTTCGGAAACAGAAAGGAGTTGATAAATCTGGAAGTTAGAGATAGAATTGAATCTGGGTTCTGAAGGCTTTTAGATTTAGGATAACTGATAGATCAAATCTGGAAAGTCAGATCTTGACTTGGGGTCACAGGATAGATTTGGAGATTTTTGGGCTAGAACAGAATAAAGCTGAGGCTGATTTGGTTGATCTAGAAGAGACATATGCATGCATGACTTTTAAGAAAGAAACTTTTCACCCCAAAACTCAGGATGTTACAATTTGATCAGTAATCCATTAAGCTAGAAAGACGAATACACTTGTTCCTTGTGGAATTTGACCCTCAAGTGCTTAACGTTCAACTGTTCACTTGAGGTTTATTACTTTACACATCGAGCTCGACAGTTTCGGGTGCTATCAAGTTTTTGGCGCTGTTGCCGGGGAACAACAGTAATTCATCTTTTTAGATTAATTTTCGCTGATATAAGTCAATCTCACTTCTCAATCTTGCTTCTATTTTTCTTTTTCTTCTTTTCTTTGCATCACTAACCTTTCAGGGAAGTAGTACAAAGCTAGATAGCTCGGACAAACCTGTCAAAACGGCGCGCCAACTTCAGTACGAGGCAAGACAGGTAAGATTGGAGGAAAACTCTCAAACTTTTGAAGACATCAAAGAAAAACCAACAATGGAGGACCAAAAGAGACTCACGGATTATGCAATCCCGCTCAGCATGGGGTTGCAATCAGGTAATCTTAGATCACCGATTGAATCAAATAATTTTGAAATAAACCTGCGATTTTGAATTTGGTTCAACAAAACCAGTTTAGCGGTCTTCCCGCTGAAGATCCATCATTACATCTACATATGTTTCTTGAGCATTACGATACTTTCAAGATTTATGGAGTAACACAGGATGCACTTCGTTTGAGGCTCTTTCCTTTCTCGCTTCGCGAGAAGGCAAGGGCATGGCTATATACTCTTCCCCCTGTGTCAATCACTACTTGGGATGAACTCTCATATCTTTTCTAGGTAAGTTTTTCCCTCCTGCTAAAACTGTTCAAATTTGCAACCAGATTGCATCTTTTTCTCAGCAGGTAGGTCAATCACTTTACGACGCTTGGGAATGGTACAAGGACTTGTTGATCAAATGTCTGCATCACAGACTAGAAAAGTGGCTTGTGGTTCAAATGTTTTATAGCAGATTGAACTACAATGCACGGATGGATGTAGACACCACAGTTGGCGACGCACTGATGAACAAAAGTGTAGACGAAACATACGACCTCATCGAAGGTATAACTCAAAACACACAATGGGGAATTGAACGAGCTGCTCAACAAAATCCGACCAATAGCATGGATGTAAGTGCAATGTCGCAACTGGCCGAATAGGTAGCAATTCTCACTGATATATTATCAATTCTTGGATCTTCTGCTACTTCATCTGTTAATGCAATTGAACCTATATGTGAACTGTGTGGCATACAAGGCCACTATGGCCATGAATGCCAATTTAACCCATCCATGGAGCAGGCAAACACTTTTCAGGGTATGCAACAATGGCAAGGTAATGCTTTTTCTAACTCGTATAACTCTGGATGGCTCAATAATTGAAATTCTGCATGGTCAGGACAAAATCAGCAACCTCAACACCAACAATAAAGTTTTGGACAGCAGCAACTACATCAACAAAATCCCCAATATCAAGCTCAAAGGCCGCCGTTTCAACCATAAAATCAGCAACCTTAAAGACCGCCAAATCAACGACAACCCGAGCAGTCGAATATGGAGCGCATGCTAGAAAACTTTCTAGCAAATCAAGAGAAATAGAAGACGTCCATGAGGCAAAAGATAGACTCCATATCAACTCACGTCCGCATGCTCGAGACTCAAATAGCACAATTGGCGAATTCTGCATTGAAAAACAATAACCCTCTTCCCTCTCAACCTATCAATCGTCGCAATTCTGAACAAATAAATTCTATAGCTTGTTTTAAACCTCTTGCTTCTAATGCAGTGATTCTAAGGAGTGGAACAAAACTACCAGAACGAACACCACCAACCGAACCTGCGCTGGCAAGCAAAGTCGAAGAAATACCATCACAGCTGACAGAGGATGACGACATGGCCGCCGAACCACAAGAAAAGAAAAGTGGAGAAAATCAGGTAACGCATATTTATAATCCAACTCCACCTTTCCCAGGAAGGTACGTTAAGGAAAATCTCGATAAGCAATTTGAAAAATTTGTATAAATCTTGACAAAGCTTAATGTTACGGTACCTTTCACTGATTTACTAACTCAAATGTCTTCTTATGGAAAATTCTTGGAAGATATACTTACTAAAAAGAGGGATTTGAGTGAATGTCAAACCGTTGCTTTAACCGAAAATTGTAGTGCTCTAATTTATCACAGGATGCCGGTAAAGCTACGATATCAAGGGAGCTTCCCCATCCCTTGTAACATAAGTACAATACATATCAATCAAGCTCTTTGCAACCTAGGCGCAAGCGTTAGTGCGATGTCTATCACCATCGCACAACGATTGAGCATGGGTGAGATCAAGCCTACAAGCATGGTTCTGCAACTTGTCGATCGTTCGGTAAAGCATCCGGAAGGAATCCTGGAAGACATGCCTCATCAAGTTGGTAAATTTTATCTTTGAGTTGATTTTATCATTCTTGATATGGATGAAGATGTTGCTATACCTATCATATTGGGACAACCAATGCTCTGAACAGCATGTGCCCTCATTGATGTTCGTGACGGGAGAATTACTTTTCGCATAGGGGAGGAGCAAATTTTGTTAAAAATGTTTAATCTTGTTAACTGCCCTATGTATGAGAAAAAATTTTGCAGTGTAGATGATATAGAAGAAATCCTAGAAGAGGAATCACCGCTTCGACTCACTTTTGAGGAAGAAACGGATGAAATATTCGATAACGAAAAAACGGACAGCAACGAAGAAAATGAACAAAATGAAGATGAACTAACAACAGAACCATCCAAAGAGGACATCTCAGATTTCGACATCACAGGTAAGGAAAAGGTCAGTAAACCTACACTTAAAACTCTTCCTTCCTTGCTGAAATATGTGTTCTTGGATGATGATGAGATGCAACATGTCATTGTTAATGCAAACTTAACCAATTCACAACTAGAAAAATTGATTTCTTCACTTCGTGTGCATCGCAATGCTCTTGACTATTCAATTGATGATATGAAAGGGATTGTAACACCCTGGTTTTGGGGGTGAAAAGTTTTTGCATAAAAATCCTGCATGCATATATCTTTGTAGTTGTAGCCAAATCAGCTAAACCCTAATCTCTCTCAAACCCTAAAAATCTCCAAATCTATTCTCTAGATCCAGATCAAGATTTGACCATCCAGATTTAACCTACCAGTTACCTTGAAGATAAAAGTCTTCAGGAGCCAGATTGAATTCTAACCCTAACTCCCAGTATCTAAGCCTCTTTCTGTTTTCGAAAACAGGAAATTCAGATTTACCCTAAGTACCCCAGTTTCCAGATAACTAAGTTATCATGATTTAATCCTATCCAGACTCAAGTGTCTTTTGGAATATGTTCCTAGGTATATTCTCAACTTACTCCAAAAAGTTGGGAACCAGATTGTTTCATCTAAACACTTTTCGCAGATTAGTCCAAATTTTACTGTGAATAAGTCCTTTCTGTTTACCTGGAAGCCTGAAAAGGCTAAAATCCACAAATCAACTCCAACTCCAGAATTTCTTCTGGGAACACCTCCCAAATGCTATTTGATACAGATTTCCCTTCTGATCAGACTTCAAAATCTCACTCCAATTACCAGAATTCGAGATAGACAAAATCCAGATCTATTTTAGCCTAATTCTACCCTATTTTCAAAAATAGGTGAAATCCCTCAGATCTTATCAAAATTTCTCCAAATTTGAGCTAAATGAGTATTAATAGAAATATTATACTCAGCCATGAAATCAAATCCCAAATTAAACCTCTCTAAACCCAGATTTGTAATTCAGTCCAAACCCAAATCAAAAACTCTCACAATTATGCCCCTGCTTCAACCACCTTAGCCAAATCGACCAGATCTGCTGCACTAGTCGACCAGAGCTGCAACTTTCGACCTCTTCAGCTGCTAGCGAACTCGACCACAGCACTTGTGACCAATTTCGACCGTGCCTGTTACAATCAACCACGAGTTGTTGCCTTGGACTTCGACCACGAGCTGGATCCAGCACACGAGCACGGAAGCTTTTGACCTCGCCATTGCTGTTGTTGTTTTGCTTCGACCTGCAGCTACAGTACCCGCTCCACCTCACCTGCTGCCGCTTGTGTGCTCACCATTTGCCACTGTGGATCTTCTCCGGCACAAATCACGACCAGTTGTTTCCTCCCGTTTGCACGCCACCAGCAACGGTTGACGCAGGAACTTTGTGCCACGTGGAGACCTCGCCGCGCCCAGCCATAAGTTTGCCTTCACATCGCAGCAGCACCAGCTGTAAAGCCCTCGCGGCCGCTGAACCGAGTCACCTCGACGCCAGCTCGCTGTGAAGTCACCATCCAGTCACATCCGGCCGGCTACAACTCCTCGAGCACTTCTAGCCATTGCATCACCTCCAAATCCTCTATATATAGTCTCTGGTCTCAGTGAAACATCACACACCCACCAGAAACACCTAAGTTCTCAACCTCACCGTCTTCTTCTTCTTCTCCGGTGAGCAGCAAAGGGAGCTCCGGTGCTAGCTTCAACCTCTGCCTCCTTCTTCAATCCAACACCCCCAGTGAGCTTCTCTCATCTCCCTCATACTTCTCAAGCTTGGAATTTAGTTTAAATGTCTTCAGTCGCCGGCGATTTCAGTTTTACTCCAGTAGCTCCGGCGAGCAATTAATCCTCACCCAGATCGAATTAGCTCTCCAGCAAGTGATCAAATATGCTCACTAGACCTTACTTAACATCCCTACGCAACCAAAATCGACAGAATTGCTGAAATATGAAAAACCCCAATTTGCAACCTTGCATGTTCACTGTGCTTGCTGATTAAGCTTCTCTGTTAAGTAATCTGTTAATCCAACTTCACCAGTGCATTTCTAGTACCCTGAGGACCATATGCAAGAAAGGAATTAAGCTCAATCACTTTAAATTAGAAATGCCCAAATCAGATTTGAGTTCATCTTTTCTCCAGCCAGTATCTTCCAAATCCAGCCACTCCAGCTCAAAACACCTTGCCATTTAGATGTTTTGGACCATTTTGAGAAACTTTGTCTTCTATCACGACTTCTAATTCGGCCTAGAACATAAGTTATAGCTATGCCCTAGTTGCTGTATTGTTTATGTTGCATGTGCTCCAGGACAGTCAACTTCTTCACCGGTTTTCATCACTTTCTGGCCATCTCCTACCCTAGATCCTGTTGAGTCAATTGTTTCTGTTACAAATTCCTAACTACCAGACAAAGTGGTGCATCATTTGGAGCCCTAGATCAAAAGTTATGGCAAACCCTAGTTTCTGGCCATGTCAACTCTATGCCAAACTATGCCAGCCAGTGGCATTAGCCCTGTTCACCCACCTCTGGTCATGCAAAACAAAATCTACTTTGTCAAATAGTTTCCTCACTACTTTGTGCACCATATTCTTGAATCAAAACCCATTTTGGCCATTGGGAACTATTCAAACCATGTCAATGCCATTCTTGGGCATTGTCAGCCCTTGTCAGCCTATGTCAGCCAGTGGCATTGAGCCTTTTCACCTACTTCCAGCCATGAATTCTGAACATAACTTTGTCCCTTAGACTCCTGATGTTGTGATCTACATTTTATTCTACTGTCACAACTTGAGTTGAGCCCTCTATCATCCATCGACCCTATGTCGATGCCTTGAACCGAATGTCGACCTAAAGACGTTCGCTGTTTTTGGGCGAACTAGTCACAACCTTGATATTATTCTGATATTTTGGAACATTTGAAACCTTGTAGACCTTTGACAACTAATCTTAACCCTGGTTTCCATAGTTTAACCCTAATCGCTTCCCAAAACCCCAAATCTTGTATCACTGAGACGCTTTCACCTTGCATTATCGCATATAGTGGATTAGTAAGAGTAGGATTGATTGTAATGCCTGTTTGCTTGTTTGATCCTTGTTCAGAGCAAGAGCCCGAGTTTGAAGACTTCGTCGCAAACCCGACATCAACTGCTGTTTCTTACGACGCGGAAGGCAAGTCATATTCTTGAACATCTTGAACCTATATTTTATGAATTGCTAGAATATACCTTGATTATAAAATAGTATTGCATGTGTTGAGAAAAGAGATGAAATGGCAGCATCAGGCTGATTGCCTGTGGAAAAATGAATTGTTTAGTAGTGAGCCATGAATTGATAAATATATGTATATAAATCTATATTCATGAAATAAAACCCCTAGCCGTGACCAACATTTTGGTATGGAATGGTGAAAGCACTGGAGGTGCTTGGTCGCACAGGATGTGCCAGCACTAGAAGTGCATGGATTGTGGTATGATCTGGTCACTGGCATATAAGGACCTAGAACCTTGTGTTGTGCATCTAGTGGCATGATTAACGTGCCGACCGCAAGCCTGGTATGGGACAGGCTTGAGCAAGTAGTATTTGGATCACACATGGAACCCCTATATGACAAACTCACGATTTACACGGGGTGCGCTCCACACATATCATGCACGCTGACCCTGAGGGGAAGATGCCAATTTAGTGGGGGTTGTGTAACCCTGCCACAACTGTGGTTTGCGTGAAGAAAACCACGGGGTCTGGGGTGAATTGTGTGTGAAACATGGCAAAAGTTCTTGTTATCTCCACCTTGCCACTCACAGTATGAAGTGAGTCAGGGGTCCAATCCTTGTGATAGGAAGGGCATGAAAGTGGATATATCTTGTGGGTAAATTGGTACCCCTCTGCAGAGTTAAAAATGTATTCGAATACTTCGTGCTCCCGAGTTTTAGGAGTATGCCGCGGTGGATTAAATCCACGGGGTGTGACACAAGTATTGTTTTATAAATTAAAATTTGTTAAGTCAAGATTACCCAAATGACATGTGTTGTCATGATAAGGGGTGCTGCCGTGGGCTGTCATATGTTGACGTGTCACGGTAGTACCATAATTTAGTGATCATATAATAGCTAAGAGACACGTGAATTGTGCCCTAAGTACATGAAATGCTGCCATGAGATTTGAAAAGCTTGGAAGAAAAGTATTTTTGGAAAAACCCTCTCACCTCTTTTCCCTCAATAGCATAGGATCATGTCATCTCTACTATACGTATCTCTACTCTTACCTATGACTTGCTGAGTATGTAAGTGCTCACCCTTGCAACTTATCAACAATAGATGGAGTGCTTCAAGACCAAGACGAAGGTTTGGAAGACTTCGTGGATCCAGAAGGAGGAGAGCCAATTCTGCCAGATCCTTGATGTGTGTTGTTCTGCTGTCAATTTCTTACGACTGTGGGGGTTTCGCCTAGCTTCCGCTGAGTAGTTGTCTTTTTGTTTTAATTAGACCATTTGTGCCGTAAAGGCATTGTATTACTCTTTTATTGTACCAGGACAGCAGGCCATACTATTTATGAATGATATTTTGTAAGTTACTCTGCTGCAATGAACTCCTGTGCTTGACTTATCCTGGGAAGTCATTGGTATGTATGTATGAGGCCAGCTGCAGTGAGCTAGGTCTCCACGGGAGTAGTCGTGGTGCCCTTTTTGGGGCGCGACAGGGATTAGCCCTGAAATTTGCATGCATAGAATCACTCTAGTTGATGAAACTAAAACCTCCGTTGAGCGTCAACGTAGGCTAAACCCAAACTTGAAGGAAACTATAAAAGCTGAAATTTCTAAACTATTAGATGCGGGTATTATTTATCCTATTTCTGATAGTAATTGGGTTAGTCTTGTTCATGTGGTTCCAAAGAAAGGAGGTATGACTGTGATTAAGAATGCTAATAATGAGTTGATCCCTACTAGACTTGTTATTGGATGGCGCATGTGCATTGATTATCGTAAATTGAATAGCACCACTTGGAAGGATCACTTTCTATTACCTTTCATTGATCAAATGTTGGAAAGATTGGCCAAACATGTATATTTTTGTTTTCTTGATGGTATTCGGGATTCTTTCAAATCCCAATTCATCCTGACGATCAAGATAAGACGAAGTTTACATGTCCTTTCGGTACTTTTGCTTAGCCTGCAACCTTTTAATGATGTATGATGGCTATCATTTCAGATTTAATCAAAGAAATAATGGAAGTCGTTATGGATGATTTTAGCGTTTATGGTTTCTCTTTCGATTCCTGACTACAAAATCTTTCTTGAGTCTTAAGCAGGTGCGAATAAGTCAACCTAGTGCTAAATTGGGAAAAGTGCCAATTCATGGTTCAAGAAGGCATGGCACTTGGCCACGTAATTTCTGAACAAGCGATTGAAGTCGACAAGGAAAAAATTGATGTCATAGCAAGTCTTCCACCACCAACGAACGTGAAGGGCATACGCAGTTTCTTGGGACATGCAGGTTTTTACCATCGTTTCATTAAGGATTTTTCCAAAACTGCTAAACCTCTCACCCATTTTCTTGGTAAAGATGTTCCTTTTAATTTTGATGATAAATGTCTTGATGCCTTTAATCAAATGAAACATGCATTAACTAGTGCTCCCATCATTTAACCTCCAAATTGGAATGAACCCTTTGAATTGATGTGTGATGCTAGTGATTATGCAATTGGCGCTGTTCTAGGGCAAAGAACAAATAAGGTTTTACATGCTATATACTATGTAAGCAAAACTTTGGATGATTCTCAAAGTAATTATACTACGACTAAAAAAGAATTACTTGCTGTAGTCTATGCCCTAGATAAATTTCGTCCATATTTAATTGCCTCAAAAGTTATCGTGCATACTGATCATGCTACTCTTAAGTATCTTTTGACTAAGACAGAAACCAAGCTACGACTTACACGATGGATCCTACTGCTGCAGGAATTTAATTTGGAGATCAAAGATAAAAAGGGTGCTGAGAATGTCATCGCCAATCATCTCTCGCGACTCTTGACTGACACCACCGATGTTCACATCAATGATGCTTTACCCGATGAGCACCTTTACTTGATTCAACAAGAACCATGGTATGCTGATTATGTGAACTATTTATTTAACCATGAACTTCCTCCAGGGTTGACAAGTAGACAACGAAAGCACTTCCTCCATGACATTCGACACTACTACTAGGATGATTAGAACCTTTTCAAAAAGGGAGTTGATAACATCTTTTGACGATGCGTGCCTGACCACGAGATTCAAAGTGTTCTTGAACATTGCCATTCATCTCCATGTGGTGGACACGCCAGAGCTTCAAAAACAGCAGCTAAGGTATTGTAATTAGGTTTGTTTTGGCCTTCTTTATTTAAAGATGCTTATGAATTTGTGCAAAAATACGATCCTTGCCAACGTTCTGGAAATTTGAGTAAAAAACATTGAAATGCCCTTAACAAATATTCTTGAAATTGAGCTCTTTGATGTATGGGGAGTAGATTATATGTGACCTTTTCTATCTTCTATGGGTACGTAACTCCTACATATTAGTTGCAGTTGATTATGTTTCAAAGTGGGTAGAGGCTGTTGCAACACCAACAAATGAGTCAAAACATGTGATCAAGCATTTCAAAATAGTTATCTTTCCCCAATTTGGTATACTGCGAGCAGTAATTATTGATGGCGGTGCGCATTTCACTAATTACCAATTTCAGAAATTGTTGATGAAATATGGGGTTATTCATAAAGTTTCTCTTGCATAACACCCTCAAACAAGTGGACAGGTTGAAGTCTCAAACAGGAAAATCAAGACAATCTTGCAGAAGGTGGTGGCTCCGTCTCGTACGGCTTGGGCGCTCAAACTTCCAGATGTCCTTTGGGTATATCGCACTGCATTCAAGACTCCACTATATATGGCGCCTTACAAACTTGTATTTGGTAAAAACTGCCATTTGCCTATTGAACTCTCACACATGATGCTATGGGCATTAAAAGAACTCAATTGGGACTTTGACAAAGCGGGGTGAAGGCGAATCCTTGAATTGCATTAATTAGAAGAGCTTCGGAACAACTCCTATGAAATTGCCTTGATCTAAAGACAACACGAAGAAGTGACACGACAAAAGGATCCTCAACCGTGAGTTTAAACCAGGCAATTTGATTTTATTATTTAATACACGATTGAAATTGTTCCCAGGAAAATTGAAATCGCGATAGACTAGACCATACGTGATAGAAAAGGTCTTTCTGTATGCTACCGTAGAACTTCGAGCGCAAAATGGCACCACTTTCAAGGTAAACATGCAACATATCAAGCTTTACAATGCAGGAGACCGGGTAAGTACGCTGAACTCGGTTGATTCTTTCAATTCTATATATTTTTGCACGGCCGAGGATGTTCCGTCGAGCGTGACGTTAAACCAATGCTAGCCGGGAGGCAACCCAGTACACTAACATTTAGTTCTCTCTTTTATGAACACAGTGTGAAAATCACTCAATTCCAACGCCGTTTGATCACCCAAACCTTGTTTTTCATAGACTAGGGTTGACACTTTTCGAAAAAACAAAAAAAATAAAAAGTTTTCAAATTGGCCAAGACGACCATGACCACTAGCACGACCTGTGTTAGGGTTTGGTTTGGTTAAAACTTTCAAAAATCAATTTTTCTTCTCAGCCGAATCGACCACGACCAAAATTACGACCAGTGGTGGCTTGTCGCGCCCCGAAACTGGGACTACGACTACTCCCGTGGAGACCTAGCTTACTGTAGCTAGTCCCATATAAGCATACCATTGACTTCCCAGGATAAGTCAAGCACAGGAGTATATTCACATTGCAGCAGAAAAACTTACAAAATATTAAGCAGTGTGGCCTGCTGGCCTTAATATTACATAAAAAGATTACAATACCTTCGCGGCATTCAAGGCTTAGTTAAAGCAAAATAAAACTTCTACACAGCGGATGATGGGTGTCCCCTCCACAGTAAGAAGTTGACGGCAGAACAACACATCAGGGATCTGGCGGAACTGGCTCTCCTTCATCTTGTTCCAAGAAGTTCTCCATGCCTTCTTCTTGATCATGGTACTATCCTTCTTCTGGGTTGCAAGTTGCAAGGGTGAGTACTTACATACTCAGCAAGTCATAGGTAAGAGTAGATACATATAGTAGTGTTGTTATGAACCTAGACTAGTCAAGAATTATGGTTGTTTGTAAAATAATCTTTTCTTTCATATCTCATCTCATCTCCTGGCAACACTTTTCATAACATAGCATCGCTATTTATGTTCACTAAATTATAGCACTACCGCGACACGTCGACACACGACAGCCCACGGCAGCACCCCTTATCATGACAACACATGTCATTTGGGTAATCTTGACTTATCAAATTTTATTTAGAAAACATACTTGTGTCACACCCTGTGGATTTAATCCACCGCAGCAGACACCTATAAACCCGGGAGCTCGGAGTATTCGAATACGTTTTTAACTCTGCAGAGAGGTACCAATTTACCCGCAAGATATTCCACTTTCATGCCCTTCCTATCAAAATGATTGGACCCCTGGCTCACTTCATACTGTGAGAGGCAAGGTGGAGATAACAAGAACTTTTGTTATGTTTCACACACAAGTCACCCCTGACCCTGTAGATCTCTCGCGAACCACAGTTATGCCGGGTTGTATCCAAACCCCCACCCCTATGCATATTCCCATTACTGGGTCAGCGTGCAAGATCACCTTCAGTGATATGTGTGGGAGCTGTACTCCGTGTAAATTGTGCATCACAGCGCATCTCCTGCAAGGGTTTCATGTGCGATCCGCATAAGTACTTGTTCAGGCCTATCCCATACCAGGCTTGCGGTTAGCACGTGTTTCATGCCACTAGACGCACAACACAAGGTTCTAGTCCTTATATGCCAGTGACCAGACCATCCACAACCATGCACCTTCCGTGCCTTCTATCCTCTGCAGTTAAGCACCTCCAGTGCTATAGCCATCCATACCAAAATTCTGGTCACGGCTAGGGGTTTTATTTCATGAATATATATATATATATACACATATATAATAGTTCATGGTTCACTATTTGATCTTTTCACATTTCACAAGCATCCAGCTTAGTACTGCCAAATTATATCTCAACCATTCTTTCACATGCAATATTACTTATATTCAAGGTCATATCATAGCAATTCATAAAATATAGGTTCAAGATGATCAAGACTATGACTTGCCTTCCGCGTCGTAAGAGACAGCAGTTGATGTCGAGTCTGCGACATAGTCTTCGAACTTGGGCTCTTGATCTACTCTCCAATCAAACAAGCATACAAAGATTACAAACTATTTTAAATACTTTAAAATCTGTATGCAACATGCTTTTAAGAGAAAAGATCTTGACGATGATGAATCGAATTGAGATTGCAAGCTGATCTGGGTCAAAACCCTGGAATTTATAGAATCTGAGCTAATGATGGTGTTAGAAATTCTTAGGGCTTCAAGGCTGCAATATGGACATCAAGTCCGCGGCTGGTTTACCCAAAAACAGCTAGCGAATGTCAATGGATCGACATTCGGTTCACGACCTGACATAGCTTCAGAGAAAGCTAAAGGACTTATCTCAAGATGTGGTAGTTGAAGGAAATGTAGAGCATGGTCCTATAAACTTGGTAGACAAAGTTGTTTTCAGTTTTCATAACTAGAAGTAGTCAAATTGGGCTAATGCCACTGGCTGACACTGAGATGACACAAGCTGACATTGTCAAGGATTGTCATTGGCTTGGTTCTGGATATTCTTACTAGACAAAATATGTTCTGTTTCAAGCATTGGGTGCATAATGCTATGAGGTAGCTATTTGACAAGGTGGTTTTCACAGAAAGGTCTAGAGGTCAAGGATTTTGCAAAGACACCCCTGGACACAATGAACTGGATGTCAGTGCATTGTCAAAATTAGGGCTTTGATGCTTTGTCTGATTCAGGGTTTGATTACTTCGCCAATTATGTCTGGGAGGTAGGCGAAGATGACAGGAACTCGTTGATGGGGGTTTTAGGAACTGAGATGGCTGGACGGCGATGAACGGCGATGATGAACTACGGTGGCGACACGGCACAGTGAAGCCACTGGACAAGATCTTGGCATAGCAATAACTGGCAATTCTGTGCAGATTTAGGGATCGAGCTAGTAGAGGAAAGTGTTCAAGAGATCAAGGCGAAGATGCTAGACAAGATGTCATCGACGGCGGTGGCCGGCGGCGACTGGGTGACACACTGGCGGCACGGCAGTGAAGGGGTAAAACATTCAAATTGCAATCTGGTGCTGTGCTGCTAAAACCTGGCAATGCTGGAGCTAGCTAGGGCTAAGTGGTATTGTTTGAGGCATTGGTCTCGACTGGAGATGGCACGACAGTGAACGGCGATGAGCTGTGCCGGAGAAGAAGACGGCTTCAACGGCAACAGGGCGATGTGGTGAATTAAGCTCCAATTTGAAGGCACAGTTGAGTTCCTGAGCAGCTTCAGATAGTATGAATGAAGGGAATTGGCCTAAAGCGACATCGGCGAGGAAATCAACACCGCGGCCGGAGAAGAAGAAGGGCTAAATTGGGCGAAACCGATACACATCATTAAATCTCAATTGCTCGCTGTGAGAGTAGTAGGAAGGTGAGATGAAGCTTCTGGCAACGTCAATTCGGCCGGAGGAATGGTGGTGCGGCCTGGCGGCGTGAGCCAGTTACCGGTGGCGTGCGAGAAAGGGGAAAACCCCAATTTGAACTTAATTTCAAAATCTTGATGCACAGGCTTATTAAGATTAGTTCACTGATCATTTTATTCTATTATCACGAAAGCAAATTCGGGCTAATTTAGATGGCATTACTAGAACAGGGCATTAGAGGATTTTGGTGATCGCCGGCGTTAGAGATCACTGGAGCTCAATTGGATACTAACACATGATAAGGGAGATGAGAGATACTCACTGATGGTGTTAATTTGGCAAATGCTGCATTGGTTGAAGCTGGCACCGTGAGCCTTCGTGCTGAGCTCGCCGGAGAAGACGACGAAGACGGTGAGATTAGAGATTTAGTTGATTCTGGTGTAAGAGAAGTTAAGCTGAGAACGGGGCGGCTTTTATAGGTACGGTTAGAAGCTTGCTACGCTGGGGCTAAGGAACTTATGCTGGTGAAACTTCGAGTTGAAGCAATGGCGACAATGGCACAGGCACACGCACGCATGCAGGTTCAACTTTCCCGCTGGCGAGTGTGCGCCGCTGATGCGCTGGACACTGACTGCCACGGCGATGACTGAGGTGCAGACACATGCACCCATGCAAACTCAGGTGAACATGAGCACTGCGAAGGTCGGCGGCAATGATCACGACGACACAGTGCTCTGGTCGCGGTCGCAGCAGCGCTGATCAAAGCGGTCGTGAGTCCCAGCTGTGGTCGAGGTCGCTGAAGCTACTGATTTGGTCGCAGGAGATTGCTCCGATCGTGAACAGCAGATGTGGTCGAAGAAGCTGGGAGCTCTGGTCGCGGCGGCTGGTGGTTGTTGGTCGAAAACAGCCAGTTGGACTGAATTGCAAAATCTGAAAATTGGCTTTGGACTGAATTGTAATTTCTGACTTGGAGATAGTTAATTTGCAATCTGATTTCATAGATGAGTATAAACTTATACCTTATACTCATCCAGTAAGAAATTTGATAAAATCTGGCATGATTTGATGGTTCTTGATATAAACTGACAATAGGGTATTTTAGGGTAAATTAAGATCTGAGTTTCGATCGATTTCGAGTTCTGGCCTCTGAGATGAGATTTTGGAATCTGGACAGAAGGGAAAATTGTATTTGTCGTGGTATCACGGATACCTCGGCAGGTTAGGACGTGCACGGCACGAGTACAACGGCGCGAGTAGACCGAGTTACTGGTCTTCTCCCGCCGGGCAACACAAGAATTGACACAGGAATTTATATAGGTTCGGGTCCCAGTGGGGGCCCTAGTCCTGTTGGCTCTCTCCAGACATGAGTCCGCTGGGGAGGTATGCTCTCGGGGAGAGGTCTCCAAGAGAGCCGGATATTACGTTAATACAAATGAGTTCGAATCCCCTTAAAAGAGGTACAACAGACCGAAAAGCCGAAAAGCCCTCGCTGCGACCGTTGGATCGAAGGGCGCAGACGTCCTTTGGCCAGGGGGACGGCTCGGATGCTTGACACGTGGCCTCGCCGGCTTCCCAGAGACCTCACGGTCAGCAGCCGCCCTTCTAGGGCTCCGGATACCACCGGGAGCCCGGAGACTCTTCGGGACTCACCGGGGGTCCGGTGACCCTCCGGACCTCACCGGGCGCCCGGTGACCCTCCAGATCTCACCGGGGGCCCGGTGGCTCCCCGGGTCTCAACGGGGTCCGGTGGTTCTTCGGGACTCACCGGGGGCCCGGTGATGCTCCGGGACCCGGTGAGTCCCTGGGCCCCGGGTCCCAGGGAGTCACCGGGACCCTACGGGACCCGGTGATGCTCCGGGTCTCACCAGGGGCCCGTGACCCTTCGGGACTCTCCGGGACCCGGTGATGCTCCGGGTCTCACCGGGGGCTCGGTGACTCTCCGGGACCCGGTGACTCCCTGGGACCCGGGGCCCAGGGACCCTCCGTGAACCCGATGACCTTCCGGGACTCCGGGACCCGGTGATGCTCCGGGTCTCACCGGGGGCTCGGTGACTCCCTGGGACCCGGGGCCCAGGGACCCTGCGGGACCCGGTGATGCTCCGGGTCTCACCGGGGGCCCGGTGACGCTCCGGGATTCTCCGGGACCCGGTGATGCTTCGGGTCTCATTGGGGGCTCGGCGGTGACTCCCTGGGACCCAGGGCCCAAGGACTCTCCGGGACCCTACGGGACCCGGTGATGCTCCGGGTCTCACCGGGGGCCCGGTGAGCCTCCGGGACTCTCCGGGACTCACCAGGGACCATCTTCGCACGAAGGACCGAGGCACTCCGAAGACCAAGCGGGACCCAGGGCCCGGACGTCCAGGACCCGCCAGGAACCTTCTCCGCACGAAGGACCGAGGCACTCGGGAGCTCACTTCGAAGACTACCCGAAGGTACAGGATTTGGCCCAACAGGAGCGCCCCAGGCCCTCGGGGACACGTCGTGGCCCCAGAGGGTATGTGTAAAACCCTTCCCCTGATGACACTGAGGTCTCCGGGGTAATTTTCCCGCACATTGCTACAATAGAACTCTTTCGCTTCTGAGGGACCGGGGATCTCCGGGCGGAAGGATCTGAACTTGGGATGTAAAGTCGCTGAGGAAGAGAAAACTGCCCCCGGGGGGCTTGGAGCCCCAGAACGGAAGAAGTCCTCCCGGGACAAAGTTCACCGGGGAGAGAATGTCACCGCGTCCGAGAGGCGCGGAGCCCTTGGACGGGAAAAACCTTCTCCCTGGACAAAGTCCCCCCAAGAGATTACAATGCCTTCGCGGCATAGAAGGTTTTGTAAAATAACAACTACACAGCGGAAGATAGGTGATCCCCCACAACAAGAAGTTGACGGCAGAACAACACACATCAGGGTTCTAACGGAACTGACTCTCCTCCTTCTGGATCCACGAAGTTCTCCACGCCTTCATCTTGATCGTTGAACACTCCATCCATTGGATTTCAGGCTGCAAGGGTAAATACTTACGTACTCAGCAAGTCATAGGTAAGAGTAGATACATATAGTAGCGATGATATGAACCTATGCTAGTAAAGAAGTGTGGATGGTTTTAAAATAGTCATTCCTTTATAACTCAACTCATGGCAGTACTTTTCATAGCATAGCATTGCTATTCATGTTCACTATTTATAGCACTACCACGACACGTCGACACACGACAACCCACGGTAGCACCCCTTATCATGACAACACATGTCATATGGGTAATCTTGACTTATCAAATTTTATTTAGAAAACATACTACTGCCACACCCCGTGGATTTAATCCACCGAGTTCGGAGTATTCGAATATATTTTTAACTCTGGAGAGAGGTACAAATTTACCCGCAAGATATTCCGCTTTCATGCCCATCCTATTAAGATGATTAGACCCTTCCTCACTGCACAGTGTAAATGGCAAGGAGGAGATAACAAGAACTTTTGTTATGTTTCACTCACAATTTATCCTTGACCCTATGGTTTTCACGCAAACCACAGTTGTGGCGGGTTCTTCTCCCCACCCCATATTGCATCTTCCCATTACTGGGTCAGCGTGCATATCACATTCAGTGATATGTGTAGGAGCCGCACTCCGTGCTAATCGTGCATCACATTCTATCTCATGCAAGGGTTTCATGTGCGATCCTCATACTTACTTGTTCAGGCCTGTCCCATACTAGGCTTGCAGTTAGCACGTTTTTCATGCCACTAGACGAACAACACAAGGTTCTAGTCCTTATATGCCAGTGACCAGACCATCCACAGCCACGCAGATCCAGTGCTACCACCATTCCATATCAAAATACTTGTCACGGCTAGGGGTTTTATTTCATGAATATACAATATATACACATATATTAGTTATGGCTCACTACTTGATTATTTCACATTTCACAGGCGTCCAACCTAATACTGCCATTTCATATCATAACTCAATCATTCTTTCGCATGCAAATACTACCTATATTCAAGGTTATATTATAGCAACTTGTGAAATATAGGTTCATTATGCTCAATAATATGACTTACCTTCCGCATCGTAAAAATCAGCAGTTGATGTCGGGTCAACAGCGAAGTACTCAAACTCAGCTTCTGGATCTGCTCGGCAGCAAACAAACACACAATGATTACTAACTATATTAAAATATTTTATGATCTAAATGCAGATATGGTTTAAGAAGAATAACTGAAGGATACTAAAACTGATTGAGATTGCAAGCTGAACTGAGTCGGGACTTTAGGGTTTCAAGGAATTTGGGCTAAGGATGGGTGTTAGAGGCTCTCAAGGTTTCAAGGTTGCAATATGGACATTAAGTCCGCGGCTGGTTTGCTCAAAGACAGCGAATGTCAACAGATCGACATTCGGTTCACGGCCTGGCATAGCTTCAAGGAAAGCTAGAGAGCTTATCTCAAGGTGTGGTAGTTGAGTAAAATGTAGAACATAGCCCTACAAGCTTAGGGGACAAAGTGGATTTCACAGGAAAGTCCAGGAAGTCAAAGATTTTGCAAAAGAACCCCTGGACACAGTGAACTGAATGTCAGCGCACGGAGAAATGGATAAAGGGTACTCAATTGTCGAGTTAATTTGAAGATTGGTGCAGTAGATTTGGCTCGCACCGTGCTCCTCCTCGGCGGCTTGCCGGAGAAGAAGACGAAGACGAGGAAGTTTGAGACTTAGCTGATTTCTGGTGAAGTGAAGCTTGAACAGGGTGAAGGCATGCTTAAATAAACCAGAGACAGAGCTTGCGAGGAGGGGACAACAATCATCTTTGTGCTGGCGGTGAGACCGGCCGGGCGCAGAAGAAATAGCGGTGACCAAGATGCGACGGCGAGCAGCCGGCTCTGCAACTGATCAATTTGTCGATTCATCGGGACTTGGCGCTGGGCGGTGCAAAGCGGTGGTGACAAGGTTGGCACGGCGAAGCGACGTGGCATGAAGTTGCTGACAAAAGCGCTGCTGCGGTCGCTGCTAGTCATGCGCATGCGCAGTTGCTGGTCGCTGGTGCTGCCATGACGACACTTCTAGTGCGGACACGTGTGTACATGCAGGCACAAGCGAGCACAGGCACAGGTGAAGGCAAAGCTGGCCAGCAGCAAAGATCACAACGAAGGAGCAACGCACAGCGAAGCTCTGGTCGCTGGTTGAAAAGGCTGGGGGGCTCTGGTCGAATCTGGACTGATTCGCGATTACAAGAATTTGGGTTTTGGACTGATCTATAAATTTTGAGATTTAGAGAATTAGGGCTGATTTGAACTTCATAAATCTGGCAAACTTTATTCAATAAATGATTTGGCAAAGATACGAAATGAGATTTGGAACAATTGAGTAGTTTTTGAACGAAAACGACAATAGGGTAATTTAGGGTATTTGAAATTTGGATTTTGTCGAAACTGAAATTCTGGGATTTAGGATTTGATTTTGAGATACTCATAAAAGAAGATTTTGTTTTGAATAGCATTTGGGAGGTGTTCCCTAAATCAGATTTGGATTTGGATTTGATTTGTAACTTTTAGCCTTTTCAGGCTTCTGGGAAAACTAAAAATGGACTGAACTGCGATACTATTTGGACTGATTTGTGAAAAGGGTCTAGATGATGGAATCTGGTTGCCAAATTTTTGATTTAAGGTATTGGCATACCCATGATCATAATCCAAGAATTATTTGGTCTGGATTAGGTCAAGATTTGATTAAATCATGGTTCATAGTATTTAGGGTGATTAGGATATTAATTAAATTTTTGTTTTTGAGAACAAAAAGGGATAGAAAAATCTGGGAGTTAGAGATGGAATTGAATCTGGATTCTGTAGACTTTTATACTTAGGATAAATAATAGATCATGTCTGAAAAGACATATCTTGATTTGGGTTCATAGGGAAGATTTTTGAGATTTTAGGGCTTAGAATAGAATGAGTCTGGGCTGATTTGGCTGATCTTGAAGAGACATATGCATGCATGACTTTTTATGCAAAAGAATTTTCACCCCAAACCCAGGGTGTTACAATGAAAATGGAAAAAGTTACATATAAAATTTGCGCAACTAGTCTATGTTCCAGGCGTTAGATAAAATCCTTCCATCTTCCATAACTAAGCGAGCTGATTCTGGTCGCGGTATTGAGACCACAGTGTAGGGACCTTCCCATTGATGGGAAAACTTGTTGCGACCAGATTGGTTTTGGATTTTTCTCAAAACCAAGTCTCCCACGTGAAGGCTACGTGGTCGCACCCTTTTGCTATGATATTTACGCAAAGCCTATAAATACACTACAAACTGAATCAACGCTTGATTGCGCTTTTCTTCAAGAAGAATGGTTTCATCTTTGCGTGTCTCACTTTTATTGATGATATTTAAGCTATCTACGCGAGTAGAGCCAAGTTGGATTTCAACTGGTAGCATGGCTTCTGCACCATAAACCAGTTGGAAAGGCGTTTCGCCTGTAGCTCTACTGGGTGTGGTGAGAAGTGCCCATAGAACGGAATAGAATTCCTCTACCCAAGCCCCCGAGCGTACTTTAAGGCGGTTGAATACACGTTTCTTAACCCCTTATAGGATCTGCCCATTGGCACGTTCTTCTGCACCATTGCTTTGTGGATGAGCAACTGATGTAAAGCAAATTTTGGTTCCAATATTGTCGCAATAGTCTAGAAAAAGACCACTAACAAATTGAGACTCATTATCAGTAATGAGATGACTTGGAACACCAAATCGTGTTATTATGTTCTTATGAAAGAACTTTTTTGCCGCAGCAGTAGTGATGTTGTGGACTGGTTCTGCCTCAATCCATTTAGTGAATGTATCAATGGCTATGAATAGAAACCTGTATCCATTGATTACTTGAGGCATAGGACCTACAATGTCTATTCACCATACAGCGAGTAGCCAAGGTAAGGGAATAGTTTGTAATGCATATGCTGGCTGATGAACTTGCCAAGCATGAAATTGACACGGCGGGCATGTCTTGACCAATTTCCTAGCATCATTCAGTGCTAAAGGCTGTAGGATCGAGGATGCGGACTAGAGGGGGGTGAATAGGAGGCTTTAAAATTCTTTTTCGACTAAACAAGTTTTGCAAGATATTTAGGAAAACCTAGTTTTCTCAAAGGGTTTAAGACCATCTAACATCTAGTTGTATTCAACAAAATAGAATATGCAATACAACATGCAACAAGATTAATTTGAAATAATTGTGTCAAGGTAAATACGAAATGTATAAGAGAAACAATTGACACAACAATTTTTACCGAGGTCTCGGAGACTCGCCCGGTTTCCCCTACTCCTCATTGAAGCACTCACATGTGAGCCTGGCTTCTATATCTACAAAGGATATCTCCACCTGGGTTGCTCCTTCTCCACTCCGGATAGGCTAGCACCAATACGTTTCACACGTTTTGTCGGCCTCTCCAACAACCTCCAACAGAGAGATCACGACTCTCCTCCACCAACCGTCTAGGCGATGGCGATCACCAAGAGTAACAAATCGAACTCTTTCACTTGAATAAATCAAGTGCTAGAAGCTCAAATGATACAAATGAATGCCTACACTCTAGCACTAGCTTGAAAATGGTGGATGAAGTGCACTAAGCACTCTTAGCCTCTCACAAATGCTTCTCCTCTCAATTTCTCTCAAAGATTTGGGTCAAATCTTGGCTCTAAGTGCAAGAGATTGAATACAAAGGATTTGACTAGCTTTTGCACAAGATTTTCGAGTTGTTGAGCACCCCCAAATGCTGGCCAAGATGAGGTATATATAGCCCTCCCAAGAAACTAGCCGTTTGCAAGCAGCTGAGGAAATTTTGTATAGGTCAGACATTGTCCGGCCATGTCGGACACTGTCTGTAACACCTTGAGTTTAGGGGTAAAAACTTTCTTTTTCATGAACATCATGCATGCATGATACCATGGATCTGTAGCAGTTACAAGATCAGTTCAACCCTAATCTATCTCAAACCCTAAAATATCAAAATCTATCCTGTGAACTCAAATCAAGGTCAGATTACTCAGATATGATTTATTAGTTACCCTGAACATAAAAGTCTTCAGAAGCCAGATTCAATTACATCTCTAACTTCCAGATCTATCAATCCTTTTCTGTTTTCGAAAACAGAAGTTCTAATTACTATCCTAATTACCCTAAATACTCAGAACTCAGATTTAGCCAAATCTTGATCTAATTCAGACCAGATTATTCTTGGATTATGATCATGGGTATGCCAATACCTTAATCCAGAAAGTTGGCAGTAAGATTTCTTCATCTAAGCCTTTTTCACATATCAGTCCAAATTATATTGCAAATCAGTCCTTTATCTGATATCTGCAAACCCAAAAAGGCTGAAATCTTCAGATTAACTCCAAATTCAAATCTGTTTTAGGGAACACCTCCCAAATGCTAATCAATACAAAATCTTATTTTATCAGAATACCCAAATCTCATCCTAGATGCCAGAATTCGAAATCGATCAAAACTCAGATCTTATTTTACTCTAAAGTACCCTATTTTCAGTTTATATCAGAAATTATCAAATCATGCCAGATTTTACCAAATCTCTTGCTGGATGAGTATAAGGTATAAGTTTATACTCATATGTGAAATCAGATTGCAAATCAACTATCTCTAAACCAGAAATTACAATTCGGTCCACAACCAATTCTCAGATTTTACAATTCAGTCCAAATGGTTGTCTTCGACCAACAGCCACCAGCCACTGTTCACGACCATATCTGCAGTTCACGACCAGCACTCGCCTTCGACCTCGGCCAGTGGTGCAGTACATTCCTTCGACCACGACCTCGGCTAGTGTTGAACAGTGCCTTTGCGACCGCGACCACGCCGTGTTTCACCGCCGATCAGCGCCGCTCTAGCCCATGTTGTTTGCAACTGTGTTTGCATGCCCACACGTGTTAGCACCGTAGCTGTTGCCGTGGCAGTTCCCATCTAGCTCACCAGCTGCTACACGCCAGAGAGGAGCTTGTTGCTCGCCGTTGCTTCAACCCGAAGCCTTCCTCTTCACCGGCGCAAGCAAGCAGTGAGCTTAAGCTTCGTACACTTCGCTCTGCCTATAAATAGCAACCCCACAGAAGCTTTTCCATCTTTAGCAGAGCTCTCCAAAGCCCTCAAGCAGTTAAACCGTATTTCTTCTTGCTGCAGTCTTCTTCTCCAGCGAGTCCAGCACGGAGGCTCACGGTGACAGCCTCAACTGCAGCCTCTTCACCCAAATTGACAGCATCAGTGAGTTTCTCCCATCTCCCTTATCGTGCTGTATTATTTAATTGGACTCTCATGCATCTCATCGCCGATGATCACCAGCAATTGCCGAATTTCGAGAAATGCCCTGTTCCAGTTGCACAACTCAAATCAGTCCGAATTAGCCTTCGATCAATAGACAAAAATGATCAGTGAGCTATTTTAAGCAAACCAGTGAATTCAGATTGTGAAATTGAGCAAGAATTGAAGCTTTTCCCCAGCTCGAGCTTCACTAGTCACCGATGACCGTCGCCAGGCTTCTCCGATGATTTTCCGGCCAATCTAATCATGCCAACAGCTTTCTTATACTTCTCAGATACTCTCCAAGCAAGGAATTGAGTTCAATTGACCTGTATCAAAAATCCCCAAATTTTATGTCATCTTCTCCGGCGCCGGCCACCGGAAAAATGTTTACAGCCGCTCCAGCTTCAACCACCTTGTCCACCAGATGTGCCTCAATCTCTTGAGTACTTTTGTCTACTAGCTCGACTTCCAATTTGGTCTAAATTAGAAGTTTTGAGCCATGCCCTAAATCCCTATCCAATGCTGTGATCTGAATCTTCAGCCACCGAGTTCATCGCCGGTTTTCATCACATTCCGGCCATCTCTTGCCCTAGATCCTGCTGAGTTATTTGTTCCTATTATCAAGGCCTACCTCCCAGACAAAGTGGTGCATCAATTGGAGCCCTAGATAAAAAGTTATGGCAAGCCCTAGTTTCTGGCCATGTCAATCTAATGGCAGGCTATGTCAGCCAGTGGCATTAGCCCTTTTCACTTCCTTCCAGATGTACATTTTGAGCATAACTTTGTCCCTTAGACTCCTGAGGTTGTGATCTACAATTTCTTCTTCTATCACAACTTGATTTGAGCCCTTCAACTGCATTTTATGCTTAGCCCTAGATTTTGACATTGTCAGCCCTAAGCCAGAGCATGTCAGCCAGTGGCATTAGCTCTTTTCACCTCTTTCCAGTTGTGCAAATTGAAAATAACCTTGTCCCTTAGACTTGTGGAGTTGTAATCTACATTTTATTCTACTGCCACAAGTTGAGATAGTCCCTCTGTCATCAATCGACCCTATGTCGATGCCTTGAATCGAATGTCGACCTAAAGACGTTTGCTGTTTTTGAGCGAACCAGTCGCAACCTTTATATCATTCTGATATTTTGAGACATTTGGAACCTTGTAAACCTTTGACAACTAATCTTAACCCTAATCAACTTCTAAACCCAATCATTTCAAAATCATCCAATCATTTCAGAATCATCAAGACATTCATCTTTGCATTATTGCATATAGTATAATAATGTATTGAAAAGATTGTGATTCTTGATTGTTTGTTTGATTTTAGAGTAGATCAAGAACCAGAGTTCGAGGACTTCACTGCTGATCCTACGTCAACTGCTGTCTCTTACGACGCGGAAGGCAAGTCATAGTCTTGATCATCTTGAACCTATATTTTATGAATTGCTATGATATGACCTTGAATATAAGTAGTATTACATGAAAATGAATGAATTATGAATTGGCAGTACTAAGCTGGATGCCTGTGAAATGTGAATTGATCAAATAGTGAGCCATGAACTATTATAAATGTACTTATATATATTCATGAAATAGAACCCTTAGCCGTGACCAGGGTTTTGGTATGGAATGGTGGTACTAGCACTGGCTGTGCTTGGCTTCACTACATGTGCATGCACTGTAGGTGCATGGTGTGTGGTATGATCTGGTCATTGGCATATAAGGACTAGAACCTTGTGTTGTGCGTCTAGTGGCATGAAACACGTGCTAACCGCAAGCCTGGTATGGGACAGGCCTGAACAAATACTTATGCGGATCGCACATGAAACCCCTGCAGGAGATGGAAAACAATACATTAATTTCACGGGGTTCAGCTCCTCCACGTTTATAATCATGCACGTTGACTCAGTAATGAGATGAGACTTGGGGTGTGGGGGTATATCCCGCCACAACTGTGGTTCGCGAGAGATCCACAGGGTCAGGGGTGAATTGTGAGTGATACATAACAAAAGTTCTTGTTGTGTCCACCTTTCCACTCACACATGGTTGTGAGGAAGGGTCTAATCATTTTGATAGGATGGGCTTGAAAGTGGAAAATCTTGCGGGTAAATTGGTACCTCTCTGCAGAGTTAAAAATGTATTCGAATACTCCGAGCTCCCGGTTTATAGGAGTCTGCTGCGGTGGATTAAATCCACGGGGTGTGGCACAAGTATGTTTTCTAAATAAAATTTGATAAGTCAAGATTACCCAAATGACATGTGTTGTCATGATAAGGGGTGCTACCGTGGGCTGTCGTGTGTCGACGTGTCGCGGTAGTGCTATAATCTAGTGAACATGAATAGTGATGATATGTTATGCAAAGTGCTGCCATGAGATGAGACATGAAAGTAAAGATTATTTTACAAACATCCATAATTCTTGACTAGTCTAGGTTCATAACAATACTACTATATGTATCTACTCTTCCCTATGACTTGCTGAGTACATAAGTACTCACCCTTGCAACTTACAACCCAGAAGATGGAGCATATCAAGATCAAGAAGGTGTGGAGAACTTCTTGGACCAAGATGAAGGAGAGCCAGATCCGCCAAATCCCTGATGTGTCGTTCTGCCGTCAACTTCTTATTGTGGAAGGGACACCCATCATCCGCTGTGTAGAAGTTTTTATTTTGCTTTAACTAAACCTTGAATGCACGAAGGTATTGTATCCTCTTTATGTAATATTAAGGCCAGCAGGCCACACTGCTTAAATATATTTTGTAAGTTTTTCTGCTGCAATGTGAATATACTCCTGTGTTTGACTTATCCTAGGAAGTCAAAGGTATGCATATATGGGACTAGCTACAAGAAGCTAGGTCTCCACGGGAGTTGTCGTAGTCCCAGTTTCGGGGCGCGACACTGTCCAACCAATGCAAGTCAATATGACCGTTCCAAACGTGTCAGTTACCATTGGGCTATTTTTGTGAAGGCCGGACAAAAGCCTTTTGTCTGGACAAAAAGCCCGGACAGATGTTAACGTCTCTGGTTCACTCTTTGATTTAGCCTCAAAACAATTTGTACTGGGTGGACATTGTCCTCTCACACCGGACAAAATCCGCTCAGTCCCGAATAGATATGCCCGGACATATCTATGTGTCTCTGGTTCATTTTTTACTTTGAGCTCACATGATTTGTACAGGCCGGTGTCAAGGACAGAAACCCCCGGACCAATCTATTTGTCTCTGGTTTCATTTTGTAATTGCCAATAGAGTTTTGTACTGGTCGGACAATATCCAGTTACCACAGACAATGACCGACCTGTGCAAACCGAAAACAAGACTTGGGTAATTTTACTATAACTCAATTTTGGGGTATTTGCAAATGCAATTTGTCTATTGTCTCACGGATATGTCTGCTGACCCTCAGCATAGACCACGACCAATTTTAATTGAAGAACTTTATGCCACTGGTCAAATATCTGGTCGAAAGCAGGTGGTCGAATGGTTATAGTTGAAAGTCCGTATTCGAGTTGAACTGGTGCGACTAGTTTGAACTCCTATGACCACGACCAGCTCCAAATAGTGATACGGCCTAAATGTGCAAATATGACCACGACCAGCTCTAGTACTGAAACATATTGATTTATTTGGCGACCACGGCTAAGTGTAGTTTTCAAATATTATCTCTAACTGGAACAAACTACACTTGTTTTTCTACAATGCAAGAGGTGATTAAGTACTAGTGCAACATGATATGAATGCATTTGAGCTTCCACACTAGATTGACTCAAGCTACTAGTTTCCGACACCTCGTAATAGTACGGTCAAACTAGTAAAAGAATCCTATCAACCCAGTCAATCTCCAAACACCGTGACCGATAAAATCTTAAGAAAATGATCCTTAATCTTTGATCTTACCTTCGGTGAAGCTTGACCTCGCTCATGATGACTCATATCGACATCGTCCTCCATACGCCCTTGCTTGCTTTCATCTTGCAATCCGTTTTGAGACTACAACACATACACTCATTAAACAATGTTAGTCTCATAGTTGGATTGTCATTAATCACCACATAAATTACTCCCAAAGGAGTTGAATCAACAATTCCCCTTTTTGGTGTTTAATGACAGAACCGTTTTTGACAAACCACAAAAAGGTAGGAGATGATATATACAGTCATATACATCCATACATGATAAGAGGTAAGCACAAGATCCATATTACTCATGTCATGATAACAATTAGCACGAGCTTGATGCAAATACAGATGACTAATATTATGAGCTCCCCCTCAACGTATGTATCGATATTAAACTACAACAAGGGAGACATCAACTTCAGGGTTTAACAAATAACATTTCAATTTACTTGTGCTAAAACAGGGTTTATCCAAATTGTCATTAATGATCAAAATCTAGATCCAACAAAGGCCAATAAAACCCTTGTCGAAAAGCTTTTCCGACTAGTGTCCTATAGGATGCATGTGCACCACACGTGCCTCCATGAATTTTTCTCAGAATATTCTATCCTTCTTCTTGAGGTATGCAACACATAAGTACTCCCTAAGCACTTTTTTTGTACAAGGTTCCTTCAATCAATCTATACATGCGTGCTTTTCTAACTAACTGATCAGCTTCAACTTCGTCCTCCAGCAAGGTCCCATGTGCAACATAGATCCGCAATGGTTGGATCCAATCTTCTTCATGCTTGAGGGTCGTGACGTTAGTCATCGCCTCTGTCGTCCCTATGATTGAGGGATGTTTTAAGTGTTCAATGAACACTCCTGCCGGAGCAGATGCACTGTCTCTTCACAGAACGAACTGGACTTCGAAATTTCTAAAATGTTTTTCCAATTTTCTCACTTCATCCAAGTAACGAGCCATTGTCTCGCCGGAGGTGCAGTACTCCTTGTTTACCTAGTTTACGACTAGATGTGAATCTCCCTTCACCACTAGTCGATGGACTCCAAGGGATTTGGCTGCTCGAAGCCCGGCCAGAAGACCTTCATACTCTGCTGTGTTATTGGTAGCAACAAAGTGTAATTGTATGACATACTGGAGTTGATCACCCTGAGGTGTGATTAAGACCACTCCAGCCCGAGTTTGAAAAACTGTGAGAACCATCAAAATACATCGTCCAATGGTCGGTAGTTGACAAATCTGTTGGTTCTTGCGCAAGTGGTTCGGGATCAGTCCATTCGACCACAAAATATGCCAAAATTTGAGATTTTATTGCTACTCGAGCAATGAAATGGAGACCAAACACTCCGAGTTCTACCGCCCACTTGGCAACACAACCAGTTGCTTCCGGATTGCGGAGTATATCCCCTAAGGGAAAGGACGAGGGCACAAAAATCTTGTGCTCTTGAAAGTAATGTCGCAGCTTTCGCAAAGCCATTAAGAGAGCATAGAGTAGTTTTTGGACCTCGGGGTAACGCTCGTTTGGTCCATTTATTACTTCACTTACATAATACACTGGTTGTTGCACACCTTCCCTTTTTGCGACCAGAATTGCACTGACAGCGTAAGGGGTAGCAGCTAAGTAAATGAGCAAAGGCTCCCCCATGTTTGGGGAACCAACACTGGAGCACTTGATAAATATGCTTTGACTTCCTGAAAAGCTTTTTCAACTTCATCCGGCCACTGGAAACCACTGTGTTTATGTAGAACATTTAAAAATGGTAATTCACATTCGCCTAATCACGAGATGAAGCGACTCAAAGCCGCCATTAGACCTGTTAGGCTTTGAACCTCCTTCGTTGTCGAAGGAGATTGCATTTGTTCAATGGCCCGTATTTTATCAGGATTAACCTCAATGCCTCTCGAACAAACACAAAAACCTAAAAGTTTACCATAAGAAACTCCAAAAGAGTACTTTTCAAGATTCAACTTGACTCCATGTTTACTCAAATTACAAAAAGTGATACGGATCAGTCCGCGGTTTGGCCCGATCTTCATGGTGTAGGATTGGAGATAACTAGATTCGTGCAACCTGATGAATGACATTGTAGCACATGTGGCACGTGAGCCCATCTTGGGGACCACTATTGCTCCCATGGGAACCCAGCTTGTTGCAGCTGGTCCCATACATACATACCAACTGACTTCCCAGAATAAGTCATGAACAGGAGTACATTACAGCAAATTAATTTACATAGTACTTTAGGCAGTAAGGACTGCTAGCCTTAATACAGCATAATAGATTACAAAGCCATCACGACATAAATAAGTCTGGTTCAGGCAAAACATCTACTACTCGTTGGAAGCTAAGTGAACCCCCATAGCAAGAAGTTCAAAGCAGGGCAACACACTTCAGGGCTCGGGTGGAACTGGCTCTCCTCCAACTGGTCCCAAATAGTTCTCCAAGCATTCGTCTTGATCAAAGAGCACTCCATCTATTGGATAATAAATTGCAAGGGTGAGTACTTACGTACTCAGCAAGCCATAGTATACAAGAGTATATACATACAATTGTGATGATATGAACCTATGTAAGTAAAGAAGGGTGGAAGGTTGCAAAATAATCTTTCTTTTTATAAACTCATATTAGTACTACCATTAGCATAACAACACACTATAATTTCACAAATCAAATTATACTGTCTTTAGTCTATCCTATGTCAAGTTTTATTCTGAAAACATACTTGTGTCACATCGACGTGGATTTAATCCACCACAACAGACTCCTATTAACCCGAGAGTACAGGGAATTCGAATACGATTTGAACTCTGCAGAGGGGTACCAATTTACCCGCAAGATATCTCAACCTCAATGCCCATCCTATCAGCATGATTAGACCCTTCCTCATAGCCATGTACGAGTGACAAGGTTGAGATAACAAGAACTTTATTTATGGTTCACACACAATTCACCCCTGTCCCTGTGGTCGGACAAACCACAGTTGTGGCGGGATATACCCCCACCCCGACTAGCCTCTTCCCATTACTGGGGCAGCTTGCATCACGTGTGTGAAGCAACACACTGTGCCGATCGTGCACAATTCCTTCCAACTTATCCATGCAGGGGGTGCATGTGCGATCCGCATACTACTTGTTCAGGCCTGTCCCATACCAGACTTGTGGTTGCTACGGTTTCATTCCAGTGGAAGTACAACACAAGGTTCTAGTCCTTATATGTCAGTGACCAGACTATTCCACAACCTTGCACTCAGCAGTGCCACACCACCATTCCATACCATTCTGGTCACGGCTGAAGTTTTTATTTTATGAACATACATATACATATATACACATTAGTTATGGCTCACAGCTTGATCATCCTATAATGGATCTTATCACATTTCATCGGCATACTGCCTAGTACTGTCAAATTATATTTTATTCATTCCATCACATGCACTACTGTTTATAGCCAAGGCAATATCAAAATAATTCATAAAATATAGGTTCAAGATGTTCAAGGATATGACTTGCCTTCCGCGTCGTAAGAATCAGCTGCTGAAGTTGTGTTGGTGGTGACGTCCTCGAACTCTGTCTTGGGATCTACTCGGCAACAATTCAGACACAGAATGATCACAAACTATTTTAAATGCTTTATGATCTATATGCAGGTATGCTCTCAAAAGAAATGAACTTGGCGATGCTGAAGTGGACTGAGTTTGAAAGCTAAAACTGGGTCAGAACCCTAGAATTTATAGAATTTGGACTAAGGTTGGATGTTAGAGGCTCTTAGGGTTTCAAGGCATAAATCTTGACATTCGGTTCGCAGCTGGTTTGCTCAAACGCAATGAATGTCTGCTGGTTGACATTCGGTTCGCGGCCTAACAATGTCAGTGGATGGCATAGGTGTGGTTTAGAAGATTTTTAGTTGTCGCAACAAGTTTGGTTTAAGGCATTAGGTGTACAATGGAACAAGGTAATTAATTGACAAACTGGTTTTTACAGAAAAGTCCAAGGAATCAAGGATTTTGCAGCTAAGTCCCTGACACAGTGAATCGGTATGCCAGATGTAACACCCTAGTTTTGGGGGTGAAAAGTTTTTGCATAAAATCCTGCATGCATGTATCTCTGTAGTGATAGCCAGATCAGCTGAACTCTAATCCCTCCCAAACCCTAAAAATCTCCAAATCTATCCTTTAGATACAAATTAAGATCTGCCCATCCAGATTTAACCTACCAGTTACCCTGAAGATAAAAGTCTTCAGGAGCCAGATCAAATTCTGACTCTAACTCCCAGTACCAAAGCCTCCTTCTGTTTTCAAAAACAGGAAATTCAGATTTACCCTAAGTACCCCAATTTCCAAATAACTGAGTTATCTTGATTTAACCCTATCCAGACTCAAGTATCTTTTGGAATATGTTCCATGATACATCCTCAACTTACCCCAAAAGGTTGGGAGCCAGATTGTCTCATCTAAGCACTTTTCGCAGATTAGTCCAAATTTTACTGCGAATAAGTCCTTTCTGTTTACCTGGAAGCCTGAAAAGGCTAAAATCTACAAATCGACTCCAACTCCAGAATTTCTTTAGGGAACACCTCCCAAATGCTATTTGGTACAGATTTCCCTTCTAATCAGACTTCAAAATCTCACTTCAATTACCAGAATTCGAGATCGACAAAATCCAGATCTATTTTACCCTAATTTTACCCTATTTTCAAAAATAGGTGAAATCCCTCAAATCTTATCAAACTTTCTCCAAATTTGAGCTAAATGATTATTAATAGAAATATTATACTCAGCCATGAAATCAAATCCCAAATTAAACCTCTCTAAGACCAGATTTACAATTCAGTCCAAAACTAATCAAAAACCATTACAATTGTGCCCCTGCTTCGACCACCTCAGCCAAATCAACCACAACTGGTGCAACCGACCAGAGCTAGTGCAATCGACCAGACTTCAGTTTCGACCGGTTCTGCTGTCTTCGACCACTGCTGTGTCTTCGACCACCTCGACCACGAATTGCTGCCTTCGTCCACGACTGCAGCTCACAAACAGGAGCACTCGACCGCGACCCTGGCTTCGAACGCTGCTGCTATTGCCACTGTAACTTCGTCGCCATTGATCACTAGCACTGCCACCTTCGTCGTTGCTTCATTGCCACGTGTGTGCATCTTGTTCGCCACCATGGAACAGCCGCACCTCGCCAGCATCGCCTTCGTTCTCCCGCGCGCGCGCCCAACAACAGCAGCACAGTTGCGCCACGTTGCAAGCATGCAAAAGGGGACCATCAGCTCGCCGTTGCATCAACCAGGACTGCGCGCTAGTCTGCAAAAGCCGGCACGGCCGCTGGAGCGCGTCACTTCGCTGCTGTCCAGCCCGGCCAGTCAATTCGCCGTCGATTCACAACTTCAATTCTCCAGGCACTTTCAACCGTTGCTGCTCACTTCACCTATTTAAGCTTGCTCTGACCATTGCCTTCACTCACACACGCCAGAACCACTCAAGTCCCTAACCTCGCCATCTTCGTCATCTTCTTCGGCAAGCTCGAAGAGAGGCTCACGGTGCCAGGCCAATCTACTGCACCGAACTCCAAATTAACACCCCCAGTGAGTTCCTCCCATCTCTCTTATCGTTCTGTAGCAGTGAATTAAACTATTATGCACCACGTCGCCGGAAATCACTGATTGTCTCCAGTAGCTTCGGTGAGCAATTAGTCCCTAACTAAACCAATTTAGCTCTCGAGCCAGTAATCAAATATGATCAGTGCACTTATCTAAGCATCTCTAAGCAACCAGAATCAAAGATTTTGCTAAAATCTGGAAAACCCCAACTTTGCACCTTGCATGTGAACTGGAGCTTACTGTTAAGCTTCTCTGGTGCTTCCCCAGTTAATCTAACTTCACACCTAGCTTTCTTATGCCCAGAGACCCTCCTCAAGCAAGGAATTGAGTTCATTTGCCCTAGAACAGAAATGCCCAATTTTTGTGGTTTCTTCTCTAGCGCCGGTCGCCGGATTTTGTTTCCGGCCGTTTCAACCCTAACCACCTTGTCTAGTAGATGTGCCTTGACCCCATGAGTATTTTTGTATTCTAGCTCAACACCTGGATCGGACCAGGTGAAGAGGTATAGCCATGCCAAAGTTTTGTCCAAAGACTGTTTAGAACAGTTCGGCCACCGTGTTCTTTGCCGGATTTCCTTGCCTTCCGACCATCTTTTGCCCAAGGCCCTGTTGAATAAATTGTTCCTGTTGCAAATGCCTAACCACCAGACAAAGTGGTGCATCATTTGGAGCCTTGAATCAAAATATATGGCTAACCCTAGTTTATGGCCATGTCAACCCTATGCCAGGCTGTGTCAGCCAGTGGCATTAGCCCTGTTCACCCACCTCTGGTCATGTAAAATAGAAACTACCTTGTCAAATAGTTGTCTCACTACCTTGTGCACCATATGCTTGAATCAAAACCTACTTTGGCCACTGGGAACTGTTCAAACCTTGTCAATGCCATTCTTGGGCACTGTCAGCCTATGTCAGCCAGTGGCATTGAGCCTTTCCACCTACTTCCAGCCATGAACTTTGAAAATAACTTTGTCCCTTAGACTCCTGACGTTGTGACCTACATTTTTCCCTACTGTCACAACTTGAGTTGAGCCCTCTATCATCCATCAACCTTTTGTCGATGCCTTGAACCAAATGCCAACCTAAAGACGTTCGCTGTTTTTGGGCGAACCAGTCACAACCTTGATATTACCCTGATATTTTGGAACCTTGTAAACCTTGACAACTAATCTTAACCCTGGTTTCCATAGTTTAACTCAAATCGCTTCCAAATCTTGTATCACCAATGTGTTTTCACCTTGCATTATTGCATGTAGTGGATTAGTAAGAATAAGCAGATTGATTGTAATGCCTATTTGCTTGTTTGATCTTGTTCAGAGCAAGAGCCCGAGGTTGAAGACCTTGTCACTGAACCATCATCAACTGCTGATACTTACGACGCTGAAGGCAAGTCATACTTTGATCATATTGAACCTATATTTTATGAATTGCTATGCTATTCCATGAGTAGATATCTCATTAATATTGCATGTGTTGAGATCAATGATATTATGGCAGTGATAGATTGAATACTTGAGAAATGTGAACTTGTTAAGATAGCAAGCCATGAACTAACAAATATATATATATACATCTATATTCATGAAATAGAACCCCTAGCCGTGACCAGTATTTTGGTATGGGATGGTGGTAGCACTGGAGGTGCTTAACTGCAAAGGATGTGCAGGCACTGAAGGTGCATGGTTTGTGGTATGATCTGGTCACTGGCATATAAGGACTAGAACCTTGTGTTGTGCGTCTAGTGGCATGAAAAACGTACCAACCACTTACCTGGTATGGGACAGGCACAATCTAGTAGCTTTCTTAGTATTAGCAGTTCCCTACATGGCTTGTCGATCCGGTTTCTCGCGTGGAAACTGGTGGGACGCAGTTCGTCCATGAGTGATGTGAGATCAGAAAAATTATGAGAGGATAAGGTGTAAAGAAGGAAGACGCCCTATGCCAGATTAAGTCGTGCACGACTGTAATCAAGAAAGGCTATGTGTCCTGCGGGAACATAGGCCAAGGCTAGGAAGTAAGGCAGTGGGGAGGACCCACAACGGTACTTGGGACTGGATTGTCCGTTTATCGGGCAGGGATACTGTTAATACTAGACTGCAAAAACATTGTGTGAGCTCGGCCTTGTCACATGCGTATAAGTCGCATGAAGCTGGCCCGACTTGAAAGTCGAGTGAAGAAGTGGATTGAAAAAGAGGTACACCTCTGCAGAGTTTAAAAATGTATTCGAATACTTCGTGCTCCCGAGTTTTAGGAGTATGCTGTGGTAGATTAAATCCACGGGGTGTGACACAAGTATTTTTTTGTAAACTAAAATTTGTTAGTTCAAGATTACCCAAGTGGCATGTGTTGTCACGATAAGGGGCGTTGCCGTGGACTGTCATGTGTTGACGTGTCGCGGTAATACCATAATATAGAGATCATGTGATAACTAAGAGGCATGTGGATTTTGCCTTAAGCATGTGATAACTAAGAGGCTTGTGGATTTTGCCTTAAGCATATGATAGCTAAGAGGCATGTGGATTTTGCCCTAAGCATGTGATAACTAAGAGGCATGTGGATTTTGCCTTAAGCATGTGATAACTAAGAGGCTTGTGGATTTTGCCTTAAGCATATGATAGCTAAGAGGCATGTGGATTTTTCCCTAAGCATGTGATAACTAAGAGGCATGTGGATTTTTTCCTAAGTATATGAAATACTGTCATGAGTATAAGATTGAAAGGCTTGAATAAAAGTAATGTGATATGAGGATATATCGCCTTGGATATGGGATATATATATATATATATATATTGCCATCAGTATGATTTATATACTGCCATGAGTATGATCAGAAGTTGAGTAAGAAATGAGAAAGAAATGTATTTTGAAAAACCCTTCACTCTTTCCCCAATAGCATAGGTTCATGTCATTTATACTATATGTATCTCTACCTTCGCTATGACTTGCGGAGTACGTAAGTACTCACCCTTGCAACAACTCATCAATAGATGGAGCGCTCTACGACCTTGGTGAATACCCTGAAGATGCTGCAGATCCAGGAGAAGACGAGCAATTTCCTCCGGAGCCCTGATGTGGTTGCTGTCTTGCTGTCAACCTTTGTTTCCTGTGGGATTGCTTTTGGCCCTAGCTTCCGCTGACTAGATGTTTTATTTTGTTGTACCTTTATGCCTTGTAAGGCACTGTACCCTGTGTTGTACTAAGGCCTGATGGCCATACAATTATGACTACTGTAATATTTTGCTGCTTCAATATATTCCTGTGTTTGACTCATCCTGGGAAGTCAAGTGGTTTATGGGACCAGCTGCACCGAGCTGGGCTCCTCACAGGTGATGTCACAGTCGTGGCAGACACGACACCAGAGTACTGTCGATTTCTAGGTTTACCGCATTTGGGAAATCCACGCGTGCAAAGCTTCGCCAACTTTACCAATCGTGTAGGCGAGGTTGAAAGGATGCTGCTAGCAAGGTTAATCGAATAACGGTGGCTGGACGGCGACGAATGGCGAGTTTGAACTCGTTGGCTTTGAGAACTAGAGGTGAGTTATGGTGACAAAGAACTACAGTTGAAGAAACTAGAAATTGATCGAGGGCTTTTGCCCCTAGAGCAGTGCTGAGGTCCTGGAGAGAGGAATTTGGTTGTAATGGCATTTTGGGGCTCATCGGCGTTACGACCGGACTTGAGAACGACAGTCCAAAAGGGACGTTCACAATTTAGAACAATGCTACACAATTGATGGTTGCTACACCATCTATGGGATCCAAGGAATGTGAGGGTGTAGTCAATTTGGTCGGAAACACGACGAGGCGTGCCAGCTGCATGAGCCGTCCACAGCAGCGCACGAAGAACGTGGAATCTTCAATTACGGGTTAAATTAAAATTGTGATTGAACAGGATTGTTCAAAGGGCTCTACTAAAAGGGATGCTATTTTGGACTGGACTAATTAAGTCCGATAGTTGGAACAGGGCAAAATCAAATTCTGGCTATCACCAGTGATACAGCTCACCGGAGACAAATTGCTTGCTAAGGAATAAGAAGATGGGCAATAGGCACATACCAGTTGAGTCAATTTGAAGATTGGTGCAGCGGCGCACCCGGTCGTCGTCTCCCTCCTTGGAGGCTCACTGGAGAAGAAGAAGAAGACGAGCTAGACAGTGGTTTAACTAGGTTCTAGATTGTATGTAGATGAAGCTAGTCTCAAGCGACCTTAAATAGCCATAGGACGGAGATTGTGAGGTTGGCAACAGTGGAACTTGTGCCGCTCAAGCGACAGGGCGGGAGCGAACAGCGGCGACAACGAGACAACATACAGGCGGCTCCTTCGGCTTGGTCAGAACGGTTGACGTCTTGTAACTTCATCCCAGTTGGTGCAGAGGCGGAGGTGACGAGTTGGACCTGGCATGGCGTTGTCGTGGCACGAGGATTCTGACATCTCCTCGCTGTTGCGCGTGGCGTGTCTGCTGGTCGTTGCTGCTGCCACAGTGGCTTGCTCCGGCGTGAACGCCTATACAGGATACAGGTTCAAACGGTCACACATACTGGCGACGGCTGGACTAGACCGGCGGCAAGAATCACGGCGGCTTTCAATTCAAAATGTGCTGGCTGAGTTGAATTTGGGATTTGGACCGAAAGGTAATTTCTAAAAATTTTCTAGACTGAATTGTAAATTCTATGAAATATTGATTAAAGCTGAATTTGATTTTACCAGTGTGGCTCATTTAACTCAGCAATTAATTTAGGAAAGGCATTCGACAAAATTTGGAACTTTTGGTTAGATTTTGAACTAATCGAAAATAGGGTATTTAGAATCTAAGTTTTGTTGAAGTCGAATATCTAAGACCTAGGATAAGATTCTAAGATTCTCATAGAAGAAGATTCTGTATTGAATAGTGTATGGGAGGTATCCTCGGAATCAATTTAATATTTGGAGTTGATTTGTGGCTTTTAGCCTTTCCAGGCTTTTGGGGAATCTGAAAAGGACTAATCTGTAATACTTTTAGACTGATCTGCGAAAGTGATCTGAATGATGGAGTTCTGCTGCCAACTTTTTGAATTAAGGTATTGGCATACCCTAGATCATAATCCTAAAATAATTTGATCTAGACCAGGTCAAGATTTGCTCAAATTGGCTTTCTGAATTTCAGAGTATTTAGGGTAATTAGGAATAATTCTGTTTTCCAAAATAGATTGATATTGATGATTCTAGGTGTTAGAGGTCAAATTTGATCTGGATTTTGAAGGTTTTTCTACTCAAGATGATTAGTAGGCCATATTTGGAGAGTCTGATCTTGATTTGAGTCTATAGTGAAGATTTTTGAGATTTTTGGGCTTAGGGAAGAGTGAATCTGAATTGATTTGCTGGTTCTTAATGAGACATATGCATGCATGACTTTTTATGAAAAAGGAAATTTTTACCCCCAAACCCAGGATGTTACAGAGATACCCTCCTAAAAGAAATCTCGCCCCTGAGATTCACCTAGGATAAGAAAAGATATGGATAGTCTCGCTGTAGATCTTCCTCCTTTTCCCAAGTGGCTTCTTGCTCCGAGTGATTTCCCCATTGAACCTTGCATAACTTGATCTTCTTCCTTCTGAGTTGGCGTTCGTCAGTGTCCAGGATTTGGATTGGGTGCTCGGGATATGTAATATTCTTTTGCAAAGATACTTCATGAACTTCTACTCGGTCGGTTGGTTCTCTCAAGCACTTCCAAAGTTGTGAAACGTGGAATACATCATGCACTCCAGCTAATTCTGAGGGTAACTCTAACTTATAGGCCACTTCTCCTTTTCTCTTAAGTATTTTGAATGGTCCAATATACCTAGGAAATAACTTTCCTTTCACCTGAAATCTTTGCAATCCCTTGAATGGTGTGACTTTAAGGTAGACCAGATCACCCGGTTCAAATGATAGTTCTCTTCGCCGATTGTCCACGTAATTCTTTTGTCGGGACTGTGATGTCTTCAACCTTTCTTTGATGAGTTTTACATGAGCTTCTGCCTCTTCTACTCTCTCTGGCCCTATGATTCTTCATTCTCCTGGCTCATTCCAATGCAACGAGGTTCTGCATTTTTGTCCATGTAGAGCTTCAAAAGGTGCCATTTCTAGACTGGCCTGATAGCTTTTGTTGTAAGCAAACTCTACAAATGGCAAGCATTTATCCCATGATTTCCCATAATCTAGTATGCAAGCTCTTAGAAGATCCTCCAAAATTTGATTTACTCTCTCTGTCTGTCCTCCTGTCTGAGGGTGGTATGTAATGCTAAAATTTAATTGAATTCCTAGTGTTTCATGGAACCTTCTCCAAAACTTGGATGTAAACTGTACTCCTCAATCTGAGACAATCTTCTTAGGAATACCGTGTAGTGTCAGTATTCTTTGCATGTACAACTCAGCTAATTTACTCCCATCATAGCTCTTTTTGACAGGAATGAAGTACGCTACTTTGGTGAGTCTATCTATGATGACCCATATAGAGTCGTATCCTCCATGAGTTTTAGGGAGTCCTGTGATGAAATCCATTCCGATCTCTTCCCATTTCCACAGTGGTTGGCAAAGGTTTTAACTTCCCGGCTATCTTCTGATGTTCCGCTTTAACTCGCTGACAGGTGTCACAATTTGCAATGTATTCTGCGATCTCTTTCTTCATATTATCCCTCCAAAACTGATTTTTCAAATCCCGGTACATTTTAGTGCTACCTGGATGTATTGAGTACAGGGTTTATGTGCCTAATGGAGGATTAATTCTTTAAGGTCTGTGGTTTGGGGAACACAAATCCTTCCCCGATACCATACAATTCCTTGCTCATCTTCAGTAAATTCCTAAGCCCTTCCCATCCTGATTCGGTTCTTGATCTTGAAAATCTCTTCATCCTCTTTCTGGACATTCCGTATCTGTTCTTCGAGTTGGGGTTCTACTACCAAAGTGGCTAACGTCCCTTGTGGTATCATTTCTAGCTGAAGATCCTGTATCTCTTGCTGTAAGTATGGGTTACTCGGCATGACTCTTCCCTGTAAGCTGTAAGCCTTCTTGCTCAAGGCATCTGCTACTATGTTAGCCTTTCCTGGATGGTAATAGATACTGAGATCATAGTCCTTGATCAATTCTAGCCATCGTTGTTGTCGACGATTCGGACTCGGGGTCCTTAGTCGATCTTATGCAGAATTTGTGAGTTGTGAGGCCTTTGAAAGTTTCCCTCAGGAAAGGGATGATGAGCAATGTCTGTTGGCGCATAGAGAGATTTATACAAGTTCAGGCCCTCGATGGTGAGAGTAATAGCTCTACGTCCTGTTGTGATTTCACTATGTATGAAAAATGTTTACAAGGTTGAAGAAAAGATCATCACAGGCAAAGATCTTTTCTATGTGATTGTCTAAAAAAGACTAAACTAACTTATGAAAGCTTGTCCTTGATCAATCGTCGTCTTCAATCTCTCTTTATACCGATCAAAAGGGCGCCAATGCACAATGGTTTTGAATGGTTGTAGAAGCACAGTTTTGGTAACCACACTTAACTCCCACGCAGGCTTAACACGTGCAATCAAGGGATAACCGCACATGTTAACCTCCTAGCAGTTGTCTTTACACGTGGAGGAATCATCACGATCCTAGGGATATGCCTGTTGTAGAGCTAAGCAATCCTGAGTTACTCTGGTCGAGGATAGTCAACGACCTTCTGACTGTGCATTGTCTGCGGCCTCCTAACCGCGTAACGTCTGCGATCTCATTATCGCGCAAAGCTTGCGACCATAAGTCATTCGTGTGTCCATGCTTCTCAGGTTGTCTGAGACCATAACAGTGGACCTTCAGACACTCATCTGGTTTGAATCCGTCTTAAATCAAATGTGCATTATTTTGAACTAGTTCGGGTAACAATCCTCGTCAGCTAGCCCCCAAATTTGAAGAAAATGAAGAGACATTTACTTCAAATTTTAATCCGGCATCGGATAAGTGACCCGACGCTTCAACTTCTTCACTTAGTGGCGCACTACGTGCGGCGGTTTATTTCCCGAGACGTCCGGGTTGTTTTTGATAGGTAATGATAGCGCTGCTGACTTGTCTTTTAACCAGAGATAAAACTGTAAATATGTTTTAAGAACTCGAGGCGTTCGCAAATATGAACTATGACCTTGGGTGCTATAAATACCGAAGCCTCTTAGCCCTAAAACTTCACAAGTTTTTTCTCGGCTAAGTCTTTTCCAAAGCTATCTTCCCTTCTCTTCTGTTTTCACCTCAATGGCAGATCAGGACTCCAAAAAGATCATTGAGATTGAGAGTGATGAAGAGGAAGTGATACCTGAACTTGACCAGGACTTCCAGAAGGTGAGTCTTTTCTGGAACTTTTGGTTCAAGTTTATATTCTGATCATTTCCAAAACGCTTTTTGGGAATTCATAGATGACTGAAGAGCTGGTTCCCCCAGGAAAGAAACCCAAGGTTGACGAGGGATCTTCCAGCGGAGCTTCATTCACGGGTACAAAGGTTGGAGATGTATTATTGCACTCTCCTTCCTTGTCCCATGTAGTTCTTCCTGTCTATGCAACTCGGCAGGTAGAACCCTCATCTCCACCTTTGGAGATCCAAAATACTACTTCAAGGCTTTCTCCTTCTTCTGATCAGCTTTCTCTATTGCGATCAACCGATCCCCATCTTTTGATGGGTTATCAATTTTCTGGTGGGAAGGTTACATTCCCGCGACTAGATGATCCTCAGCTTTTGTTGGGTGATCAATTTTCTCGTGGGAAAGTTGCACTCCCACAACCTGATGGTCCTCGACTTTTGTCGGGTGATCTACTTTCTGGGGGAAACACTTCATCCTCCCGTCCAATCTTACCGCGAGGATTGGTAATTATTTTCATTTTCTCTGCTGGTCATTTTATCTTGTAAAACTAACACATATATGTGCAGGAGATGAAAATTTCTGGAGCCCCCAGCGACCAGCTTGCTGAGGTCCAACCTCTTTCCCTCGAACAAACTCTCCAGGAGGAAAAAGAGGCTCTGGAGAAGGAGACCGAAGAAATGTCTTCGGCCATTCTGCACCTGGCAGAATGTTATGACAACTCCCGCGAAGAGGCGCGCCAATTCCGCTTGGAGAGAGACTATGCTCAGTAGCAGCGAGAACTCTCCGATACAATAAGGAATAATAGCGCTTCTTTGATTCAGGATGATGTAGATAGACTTAGAGTAGTTGCTAGTTCTCTTGGGGCGGTTAGTGTAGATCCTACTGATGCCAATATGTCCTTAGGATAACTTTGTAAACTTCTCTCGGATCAGGTTGATGCTCTGGTCGCCTGTATCCCTTTTGTATGTAAAGATTGCTAGAAATAAGAATTTCGTTTACCTTACACGCCTTGATTTCTCAAGAAGGATTATGCAAGACTTATAATCCCGAATTAAAACTCTTCACAATTTCTGTGTAAAAACATGGTCACAAAAAATGCCTTTGCGAGCACACACACACAAGTAAATCCGAAGTATGACTTCGTAATAACTTTTTCGATCAGAAATGCATTGATGTGCTATACCGCGACCAGTACTGGTATTGCGATCAGAACTGAAACCGCGATCTGTACATAATACCTTGATCGAGTGATAATCGTATATGTTGCGATTACCCACTTGCAGCGATCACAGAATTGCATTGCGATCAACATGCAAATCTCGAGACGATCACAGAACTGCATTGTGATCAACACATAAAAAATTAGTTTACAAAAGACAAGGGACTATTTCAATAATCTTTGCGAAATTTTCATGGTTTTATGTGCACCCTAGCCTCCGAATTCGAAACAAAAATAATGAAAATATATTTTATTCCGGATTCACTGTAGGGAGTGCATAACGGGTTTTTAGAGAGAAGGCACCCATTATGGGAAATTAATAAAATATTTGGCGAAGGGTTGTCTTGGGCATATAAAAGGAGAAGGTAGCTTCCTGAGGAAGCTTAACAACCAAAAACCCTTCATCTGTCTTAGAGTTTCTCGCCGCACAAAACCCTCTTCTGTATTCCTCATCTTCGTCGTCTCCAAAGTCACCACTTTTTTCCTCAATCCTTCATAGTAATGGTGTCCTGGAGTTGATCCGTCCACCTTACAGAAGAGAGTCTGGTGGCTCTAGAAAAAGAAGAGATTCTCTCTCCACGGCTGCTGATCAACTGGCGGCCAGCGAAAAAAGATCAAGAAACCCCAATCGTCCAAGAGGGCGAATTGGTGATCTTCGAGGAATACCTGCGCTGCGGGTTTCGATTCCTAGAAAGTGAGTTTTTGCGGGGAATCTTGGAACACTATGGGCTGGAGTTAGTGAATCCCCACCCAAATGCAGTCCTTATTTTGGTGATTTTTCAGCACCTCTGTGAAGCCTTTGTCGGAGTGCTTCCAAGTGTAGAGCTTTTCCGACGCTTCTACTTTTCGGCATGGTCGAAAAGTGCCAATGTCGCTGGGTGCATCTACTTCCGTATAAGAGAGAAAAGAGAGTACCCATTCCTGCCCCTCCGGGACTCTGTTCATGGGTGGTACCAGAAATGGTTCTACTGCACCCCTCCGTCGGAGAGCTGACTATGGTTCACGAACACCCGACCGGAGAAAGCCAGTGAGTTGACTCCCTTCCCGTTCTGAGCGCAGAACAGAAGAAACAAGCTCAAGCCATTCTTCACCTAGTCCAGCAAGGCTTTACCGCGTGTGATATCATACGCGCCTTCGTGAAGAATCGGATAAGCCCCAAAATCTGGTCAAACTCCAAACTCTGAGATCGGTACAATAAATAAGCACTTGTCTTAGGTCTTTGCTGCTTTCTTCTTGGTGACCTTGCGCTTGCGACCTTGGGCGACACTACAACCTTGCGCTTGCGTCCTTGGACTGCGACCTCGGGCGACACTGCAACCTTTACAGATCCTCCCGGATCACTTGCAAACTGTACAGAAATAATACTGCATACAAATAGTTCAAAGACACGGTTAGTCCAAGACACTTAATGTCATCAATAATGTAAATCAACCCAAAAAGGGCCTAGATGCAACAGCTTCATCTCGTGGTTAGGCTAATGTGGATTACTATTTTTTAAGGTTCTACGTAAACACAATCGTTTCCAGTGGTCAGACGAAGTTGAAAAAGCATTTCAGGAAGTCGAAGCATATTTATCGAGTGCTCCAGTGTCGGACCCCCATTTGAGGAATCCGGTGGCAACCGCCCAGGTGGGTTGCACTCAGAAAAGGTACATTGCAGCTCACAACAACAAGATGCATTATATAAAAATGCGAGTAATTAAAAACAAGTGCTGATCACAAGGACCAACATTACAATAACTTAGCGCCAAAATGACGCATTTAAATGTTGATACAAATTAGGGAGTTTTCGACACAAAGGTCGGCACAAAATGAAACAACAATAATAAGCAAAAGGACTTCATCAGTCTTCTTCTTCTGCAGCAGCGGTGTACGGGCCTTCTCCACATCTGACTCCACCTTGGTGCATAACCCTCTATCAAGCTTGGTCTTCAGTTTCTTCTTCTTGTTCCACATTGGGTTCAAGACCGTAAGATTCAGGGTCGACGAATCCTTCTTCTAAATTCGTTTGTAAAAGCAAGGCTGAGCACATTGTCCACCTGGTGCTCAACAAGTCCCAAATAAGAATGCAAGCATATATAGATGAGGGGGAAATTTCTCACAGAATAGCTCTTTGGCTTTGTATATGTATATAGGATAGATTTTCACACTTGGTTTTTGGAGAAAAGACCTTTATTTTCAAAAGCGGTGCTTTTAAAACCCTAAACTAAATTCTCAGAAAATGTTGTGTGTGGCGGTCTTTCATGAGTCACCACTTTATTCTGATTTTGTGAAAACTTTCCAAAAGCTACTTGTGCTGCATCGACGTGAATAGAATCCACAGCGCGCAGACTCCATAACCTGGGAGCTCAGAGTATCCGATACTTTTTAAACTTTGCAAAGGTGTACCACCTTAATCCACCGATCATTCGGCTTTCAAGTCGGTACCTCTCCATGCGACTCTTACGCATGTGACAAGGCTGAGATGACACAACAATTTACAGTCCTAGCATTAACTATTCCCTGCCCGGTAAATAGACAGTCAAGTCTCAAGTACCGTTGTGGGTCCTCCCCACTGCCTTACTTCCTAGCCTGGATCTATGTTCTCGCAAGACACATAGCCTCTCTTGATTACAGTCGCGCACGACTTAATCTGGCATAGGGCGTCTTCCTTCTTTCCACCTTTTCCTCTCATGATTTTTCTGAACTCACATCACTCATGGCCTTCTGCGGCCCACCAGCTCTCGCAAGACACTGGATCGACAACCATTGCAGGGAAAAGCTAATACTAAAGAAAGCTACTAAGTTGCGCCCGTCCCATAAACAGGCAAGTGGTTGGTACGTTTTTCATGCCGCATAGAAGCACAGCACAAGGTTCTAGTCCTTATGAATCTCTAGTGAGGAGTCTTTCACATTCCCAGCGCGCACACAGCACCATCCACTCAAACCATCCTCACTATCGATTCCAATCACATTTTCTTTCACAAAAGGGTTTTGAATATACTTTTCTCATATGTGACCATTCAACATTTATCATATTATCTTGAGCATAGTATAGCCTAAGCATGATATTCTAGGGTGACAAGGGTGCAGGAATATTCAATGTCAAAAGGGGCTTTACAATCTTTTAGGTCATATCTAATCACTTTATTGAAACATAGTTCTTATTTGAACTTAAGGCATGCATATACTTGAAAACAATTAACGTATTTCATTTCAAAATATTAGGCTAGACATGATCAAGGGTTGAGACTTGCCTTGCAGTGATGGGTCTAGCTGCTCAGATGAATCCTCGAAGATCTCCTCGGTTCCTTCAACGTCTGGTTCCACGGCGGATGCAAACAACACATACACACTATATAAGCATACAAGTACTAGAAAATAATACGTAAATACATCATGCATGCAGGGGTAAGGGTTTGGACAAGGCCACTTGACATTGATCGAAGAGATGGGCTCAAAAGGAGTTGAATGTCGAAAGGCTGACATTCGGCTCATGGCTTGATATAGCCCTAAATTGGTTCTAGGTCTGTTTTCTGGAGATGTGGCAATAGGAAATATTGTAGAGCATGGTTCAAAAGGCTTAGTGGACAAAGTGGCATTTCAATTGCTCAAATGTAACAAGTCTAAATCATCTAATGCCACTGGTGGACATGCACTGACATAGTGCTAGACATGGCCAGAAAATAGGGCATTGGATAACTTTTGACTCAGGACTCCAATTGATGCACAACTTTGTCTGGGGTTTAGGCATTGATAACAGCTACAAAACTCTCAACAGGCTCAAGGGCAGAAAGTGGCCGGAAGGTGGCCAAATCCGGTGAGCAAGCACGGTGGTCTGGACATGAACTGAACCACTAAACAGCAATCTTGGCATGATCATAACTTTTGATCCAGGTCGATTCAGGAGTCGGGCTAGTAGACAATATTGCTCAGGGTACTGAGATCTATCTAAGGGACAAAGTGTGCGGGGCTGGATCGGCCGGGGAGAAATTCCGGTGACCGGCGCTGGAGAAGACGACTCCTAGATTGGGCGTTTTCGATTTAAAGAGTTTGAAGTCGATTCATTGCTCAGGGAGTGAGAGGGTGAGGTGAGGGGGCTATTTGTAGGGTTAATTCGGCCGGAGAAGCTTGGCGACGAGGACCAGTTCACTGGTGGCACGCAAACTACAGAAAGGTTATGATCGCTGCTCAATTTTGAAATCTAAGTTTGTAGGCTTGCTCAAAGGGGTGTACTGAACAATTTTCATCACTGGCACGAGGATTAATTCGGATAGAATCGGCCAGCATTGAGGAAACAGGGCATTTGGGATTTTCCGACGATCGCCGGCGTTAGGGTTCGCCGGGGGCCAATTAGATGCTATGGTATGAAGAGAGGGATGAAGGGAGCTTACTGGTGGCGTTGGTTTGGAGAAAGAAGCTTCGGGCGAAGCTGGCGCCGTGAGCTTCAGGAACTGCTCGCCGGGGAAGAAGATCTTCGCGGCGGCGCTGGAGAACTCAGCTGCTCTCTGGTGGTGGAGGCTAAGGCTTACAAATGCGGGTGGTGTGAAGAGATGCTGGGCAAAGGGGGGGGGCTTTGTATAGCCGCGGGATTGAGCTCTCGGGAGCTGCAGCAATCGCCGGGGAGATTTTCCTTCTGGCGCTGAGGCGGTCATCGAGGTACTTCGGGACACGGCGGGGCTCTGCCAGAGGCGGAGCATCGCGCGAAATCGGGATTTCGTCAGGAAGGCGAGATGATGATCTTCGGGATGGCAGCCATGTGGCGTGGAGCTCCTAACAACAGCAGGCACGCGCGCGCGCGTGGGGAAGAACACGGCACAGCGCGGTGAACTGCTTCCACGGTGGCGATACAGCTGTGCGCGGTGAAGGCTACGTGGCTATGAAGGTGGCAGCGCAAGGAACTTCGCCGGCGGCGAGTTCAACGGCGAGGCAAAATGGCGGGCGCTGGTTGAAAACGGCACAGGGACCTGGTTGCAAACTTTGGACTGAAATGTGACGATTTGGACTGAACTGTGAAGGTTTTGGCTCAGGAATTTGGGCCTATTTGCAATTCTGAAGAACTGAAGGGTTGATTTGAATTCTGACTTTGCAGATGAGTGCTACTAAATGTCTTAGACTCATCCAGCAGGAAAAATGGTGAAATCCGATAAGATCTGGTGGTTTTGGCATAAATCGAAAACAGGGTAATTAGGGTAAACAGGGTAATTAGGGTTTGAAACTTTTGTCGAGGCTGAAACTAGGGTTTCGGTCGAGATTCTGGAATTCTTCCAGAAGGGAAAAATGTTCAGAAAAATGAAAGAAAGGTAATCACTTGACCAGATCTGGATTTGGAGATGATCTGGGACTTTTAGCCTTTTTGGGTTTTCTAAAAGGACTAAACTAAAGCACTTTTGGACTGAAATGTAAAAACGATCTGGGAGATGAAGTTTAGCTGCCAACTTTTTAGGTTAAGGTAGTGGCATACCTAAGATCAAGATAGGGTTGAGACAACAGAGATTCCAAAGAAGATATGCTGACTCGCAAGCAGAAAAGATAGCCAAAAATAGGGATGTTACATCCAGTGTTGGTTTCCCAAAATATGGGAGAACCTTTGCTCATTTACTTAGCTACAAACCCTCACACGGTCAGCGCAGTTTTGGTCACAGAACGAGAAGGGGTGCAATGACTAGTGTACTACGTAGGTGAAGTACGAAATGGACCAAAGGAGTGTTACCCAGAGGTCCAAAAACTACTCTATGCTTTCTTAATGGCTTCCCGAAAGCTGCGACATTACTTTCAAGCGCACAAGATTTTCATGCGATCGTCCTTTCCCTTAGGGGACATTCTGATGTGACGCGGGCGGTCCGATCTTTCGATGAGAACAACAACTATCGATTTGTGAAGACGACTCTCACGATCCGGCTACCAACCGTACACGACTGATACACCCTGGCAATCGCTGAACCAACTTTGGATTGTTATCGATCGAACTAGAAGCACGATCGACCTGATCACGAAGATCTATTCCTGCAAGAAATCGAAGAACAAGCAAGAACAAGATAAACAAGCAATCTGAAATTGCAAATATAGATTGAATCACGAAAAAGAGTTGGGGTTCCGAATATAGATATTGATGTTGATCAGCTGACCAAGAAGAATATCTCAATAGCTTCACGAAGGAAAGACTATGACTAAACAAAACCCACAGAACCCTAATGGTTCAGCCAAATTATATAGAGGAGGTAAAAGAGGTCGGTGGCCAGGTAAGGAAACCTGAAACAGAAATGGACTCTTTCCCTACTCGGACTCTAACTCGATACATGGGCCTTGACCCAACCAAAAAGGTGACGCAGCACCGACTAGGCCCAATCAGAATCTGGTCAGAATCGTCGTGGGCTTCTCCGTGGACTATAAGAACGTCCCAATTGGACTTCGTATGTGGGATTTATGGTCGTTTGAAGGCAGGCTGCTCCTGGATGGCCGAACCGGACTCCAACTCAAATCCATCCGGACTCCAACTCGACTTGGGCTCCTTACTAGTCCTTGCATCCTTGCTGGTCCTCTCCATGGTTCCTAAGCACAATATTATCACTATTAGGTAGTGAACCATTCTCAAACCATATATATATATATATATATATATATATATATATATATATATATATATATATATATATATATATATATATAAACTTAGGAATGAGTTCACCTGGAAATGCAACAACTAGGCTTTGCTGCGTGTTATTGGTCCTTGTGTAACAAGCGGAGGATTATGGTTGGTGCGTCTATCCGAAGAAGTTATATCCTCATCACATTCTCCAGAACCCGGAAGCAACTGGTCGAGTTGCGAAGTGGGTAGTAGAACTCGGAGCATTTGATCTCCATTTCACTACTCGACTAGCAATCAAATCTCAAGTTCTTGCAGATTTTGTGGTCGAATGGACTAATCCCAAACCACTTGCACAAGAACCAATAAATTTGTCACCTACCAACCATTGGACGATGTATTTCAATGACTCTCGTGGTTTTTCGCGCTCGAGGGTTGGGGTGGTCTTAATCACACCTCATGGTGACCAACTCCAGTATGTTATATAACTCCACTTCATTGCGACCAATAACACATCAAAGTATGAAGGTCTTCTGGCTGGGCTTCGAGCAGCCAAATCCCTTGGAGTTCATCAACTAGTGGTGAAGGGAGATTCACAGCTAGTCGTTAAACAGGTAAACAAGGAGTACAGCACCTCCAATGAGACAATGGCTCATTACCTGGATGAAGTGAGGAAATTGGAAAAATATTTCTGGAATTTCAAAATCCAATTCGTTCCACGAAGAGACAATATTCTCGCAGACCAATTGTCAAAAATTGGGTCCTCGCGCGCATCCGCTCCGGCAGGATTGTTCATTGAACACTTAAAACATCCCTCGATCACCGAGACGACAGAGGTGATGACTAACATCGCCGCCCTCGAGCATGAAGCAGATTGGATCCAACCATTGAGGATCTATCTCGCGCATGGGACCTTGCCTGGGGACCAGACCAAAGCTGATCAGTTAGTTAGAAAAGCACGCATGTATAGATTGGTCAAAGGGACCTTATACAAAAAGAGCACTCAAAGAGTACTCATGCGTTGCATACCTCAAGAAGTAGGATAAACCCTTCTGAGAGAAATCCACAGAGGCATGTGCGACGCACATGCATCCTATAGAACACTGGTCCGAAAGGCTTTTCGACAAGGGTATTACTGGCCTTCGGCGTTAAACGATGCCAGGCAATTGGTCAAGACATACCCACAGTGTCAATTTCATGCTCAGCAAGTTCACCAGCCAGCATATGCACTACAAACTATTCCCTTGACCTGGCCATTCGCCATATGGGGAATAGATATTCTGGGGCCAGTGCCCCAAGCCATCAGTGGATATAAGTTTTTGTTCGTAGCCATTGATATGTTCACTAAATGGATCGAGGCTGAACCAATCCGAACCATTACCACCGCTACGGCGAAGAAGTTCTTTCATAAGAACATTGTAACACGATTTGGTGTTCCAAGTCGTCTCATCACGGATAACGGATCCCAATTCATTAGTGGTCTTTTCGTCGACTATTGCAATGGTATTGGGACCAAAATCTGTTTTGCATCCATCGCTCATCCGCAGAGCAACGGGGCAGTTGAACGTGCCAACAGGCAGATAATACAAGGGGTAAAGAAATGTGTATTCGACCGCCTTAAGTTGAGCTCGGGGGCTTGGGTAGAGGAACTCTACTATGTTCTATGGGCACTTCGTACCACACCCAGTCGAGCTACAGGCGAAATGCCTTTTCAACTGGTTTTTGGTGCAGAAGCCATGCTTCCAAATGAAATCCAACTTGCCTCTACTCGCGTGGATAACTTTAATATCATCAATCAAAGTGAAACAAGCGAAGATGAACTCATTCTTCTTGAAAAAAAGCATAATCAAGCATTGATTCGATCTGTAGCGTACTTACAGGCTTTGCGTAAATATCACAACAAAAGGGTGTGACCACTTAGCCTTCATGTGGGAGATTTAGTTTTGAGAAAAATCCAAAACCAGTCCAGTTGCAACAAATTCTCCCCTCAATGGGAAGGTCCCTACACTATGGTATCAATACCACGACCTGGATCAGCTCGATTAGCTATGAAAGATGGAGGAGTTCTATCTAACACCTGGAACATAGACCAGCTGCGCAAGCTTTACGTGTAAGTTTTTTCATTTTCCTTATACATTTCTACATTCAATAAAGCATCTTTTCACTACATGTTATAGTTATTTTCTCATTTTTTGTCCTCACTCTTTTTCTCGGGCTACGCCCAAGGGCTAATCGCAATAAGTATTTTTCATCATAATGCTTAAGTGGATTCGCTGGCCAATCTCATGGTCGCATCTAGTCAAGACATCTCTTTATAAGTCGTTTCTCAACGCCTACAAGACTTACTAGCATGTTACAGATCACTCGAGCGGCTGTCAGTTCACAACAAGCTGATGCATTTACATTACAAATGTTTATCCTTGCGACCATGTGATCGTGTATGGCCAAAGCTCCTCTTTTTAAGCCACTTTCTCACGCATAAGGGACTGACTTATATGTTCTTGATCATCTATGCCATCGTTTATTTTTTCAATCTTGCAACCATAATACTACGCCTTCAGTATGCATGGTCCCAGGAGGGGGCTAGGAAAACATAACTATAACATTAAGTCAAGAAACTGGATACTTAACAGTTTTTTTCTTCACGTTTTCTATCAATTATTGGAATCTTTGCTAACTGTGTGTATTTGCAAGGTACAAAAATACAATAAGGAAGATATTTTCATTTCCATTGTTAAAATTACAAAAATGTACAATGAGAAGGGATACATCAGGCAAGGTCGAGGTCATGTAACAATCTATCTACTAAGAGCTTGACCTCGGCCCTGGTTGCGTTCAGCTACTCTTCGTCGCCAACAATTGCATCTCCCACCAATGGATTTAGATCTAAATCTAGACTGTAGAGACTATGGCACCAACTTCGGTTCTTAGTCTCTCCCTGTACCTCATCGCAAACTCTAGGATGTTGGCAACCAGCGAATCAGCTTGAGTCGCAACCAAATTGCAAGACTCTTCAAGGGATAAGTTAACCCTTTTAGGTTTAACAACTTCTGCTTCAAGAGAGTCTACAATCACCTTCAGTTTCCTGAAGGTATCCCCCTCAGTGAGATTGTAGCCATTGATCAAAGCATCTAAGGCGTCCTTTTCTCTGCGGACAAGCTTCTCGGCGTCTCGAGCAAACCTTGCAGTCTCCCGAGCCCTCTCGCTGGCCGCTTTGTAGCGGTCAATGACTTGAAGAAGAGCATCTAGGTCAAGTCCTCGTCGGATGAACTTCTCCTCGAGGCGCTCATTCTCCTCCTGAAGGACGCTGCACAATGTTGTCTTCTCCTTCAAGGATGCCAAGGCCTCAACTAGCTCCTCGCTGGTCGCCTTCCTAGCTTCGTCTCCCTATACAACCATGAGATAATTCCAAGTCATGAACACAAAAAAAAATAAAATAAAAATAAAAATATATATAATAGAGTGAGAATCCTTACCTAGGAACTGATGCTGACTGGGCCACAGTAGGATCCATAACTTCCACATCCTCCTCAGACAGTGATAGAGATGTTGCAGAAAGAGAGGAAGTCGTCCAGTTTTTCCGGTACAAAACCATTTAAGATTGTTCATTCCTAACTGAATGATTCAATTTAGTTAGAGAAAAGACAAATCTTCACCTCAGCCAGGAGGGGTAGTTTGTCCGGCCCTGGATGAGGCCTGAGGCACAGTTGCAGTTAATGGCTAGGGGGTTGAGGCCTCATTCCTTCTGTCATAATCACTTTATACAGTCAGGAAAGAGGCCCCAATCATTCTCTTTGGAGAAAATCCACTAGATGGTCCAACATCATTGCCAGACCACTTCCTTGAAGCTGTGGGACGTTCAAGCAACTACAAAAGCCAAAGCGTTTGGAAAAATTATGCTCAAGAAGAAACCTGCACAAATCTACCAAAAGAGCAATACCTTTTGAGACGACTAAGAAACATCATCCGTGCTGACCACCTGCGGTTCCGATACCTCAACATTGCCTTCTGCAGCCAAACCTTCTTCTTCTTCATCAAGTCGCTCCTGGGTTGGAGATGCCATTAAAAATAGAGAAGGGGAAGATTAAGAAGACAAAAAATCTAAGACTTAGAGAATTTGAGAAAGGTTGAGGATTCTACAGCGGGAGGGAGGCTATTTATAGAGTTCAAGAGGCAACATTTCGAGTTTTCGGTCTAGGGAACAGCGAAAAACCCTCGAGATCTTCCAAAATGCTTGCCTAGTAACCGCTCCCCAAGATTTCTCCTTGAGTTGTGTTGGAATTCGAAGCAACACAACACTGTGCAAGAATTCGAAGCGACATAGCACTATGTTAGAATTCAAAACGACACCACCATTATATTGGGCCTTTGTCGTTTCAAATTCGGGGGCTAGCTGACGAGGGATATTACCCGAGTTAAGGTTGCACATGTCTTTCCATGGTGGCACACAATGCTCCATGATCGCACGTATATTTTTATGGTCGCAAAAGGCCAAAGAAAGAGATAATGGGGACAGTCCAAGGATCTTCTGGACATAGCCCATCAATGATATTTAATTCCCATAATTCTAGCTATGGAACTCTATAAGCCTCAACACTTAGCATTTCTAGTTCCATGATCTCATGTTACACCAACAGATACTATGGTCGCAGAGTCATCTACCTACAACCATACCCTCACAGAGACAAAGCCCGATATCAATGCATGGTCACAGAGGTGCGGGACCACGATATTGAAGACTAGTACTATAATACGAAAATCATAGAGTATAAGTCACCATTCACAATAACCATCTCTTGATCCTTATGATTACTCCCGAAATAATCATAAGTCCCTGACAAGGTAACCATCGAAGAAGATGGATGGTGAGGCAGTTTCTACATGACCAGGTCAAAGCTACTTAACTGCCACGTAGCCATGACCTCCGGCAACCACCACGTAACCACGGCTCGCAGCAATTGCCACCGGCGATCTGGGGCACGTCTTCAAGAGGACAACTGACAATCTCTTCAGCAAGTATGAAAAGGCCTTCCAGGACAGATCAAGAGGACGATGGACCATCAAGAGAAGATAGACTAGATCTAGCAAGATAGGAATAGACAGTACATTCTCCTTGTAATCCTTTTATTCACAGTGATAAATACACAGGAGTAAGGTTATTACTCAGCTACGAGGGCCCGAACCTGAATAAATTCTTGTGTCATTAGATTCATAGATACCCTGAATTCCCTGGTACTTGTTTGGATTGGCTCCCTTCACAACCATCTAAATTTTGCATAAGTTCGACAAAAGGACCCCCAAGTCCCAATCATTGACATCAGGATCATGACCGGATTCGTGAGTCATTCGGGATGGTTAACCTTGCGAATGAAACCAGCCTCCTGGAGTTTATCTAACTCCGAACAAATGGCTTGTTGCCGATCAGGAGTAAAGTGTCTGAGTTTTTGCTTTATTGGCCGTTGTCCAGGCCGAATGGCTAGCTTGTGCTCGATCACTTCCCTTGAGACTCCAGGCATGTCGGATGGTTTCCACGCAAACACATTTGCGTTAGCTCGGAGGAAAGTCATGAGCTCGAGTTCCTATTTATCATCCAGTATTGACCCAATCCAAATAGTTCTAGACGGGTCATCTAGGAATAAGGGAACTTGCTTGAGTTTTTCATCTGGTCACAGAGTGACCTTGACTGCATCGGTTTCCTTGGTCACCTGTTTAACATCCCATAGGGGAAGTTGGTCGACCAATTCTAAGGATATGCGATCACAATTAAGAGTCGTATTTTGACTGCCTCTTACTATGATTACACCTTTTGGCCCTGGTACTTTGACGCACTGATAAGCATAGTACGCTGCCGCCATCAATTTGGTGAGTGAAGGCCTACCAAAGATGGCATTATAAGCTGAATCAAAATCAATTACATCAAAAGTAATTAACTCTATTCGAAAGTTTTCTGGTTCTCCAAGTGTTACTAGTGACACAATTTGTCCGATGGGCATCATCGAAGGACCATATCCCAAAAAATGGATGAGCCAATGGTTTAATTTTGAACGACGTATTTGCATCTCATCAAGACCTTTCGCAAATAATAAGTTGAGAGAACTTCCTCTATCGACTAATACTCGTCCCACTTTAGCATTGCTAATAATAGGGAAAATTACTAAAGGAAGTTGTCGTGACCGCGACAACCCTTTAGGACAATCTTCCTGGCTAAAGGTTAAGGGAGTTTCTTACTAACGGGGAAACTGAGGCTCTCAAAGACGAGCTTCAACAGTATTTACCTCCTGGTAAATAGATTTAAATTGACACTTAGAAAAATAAGATAAAGACCCACCAAAAATTATATTAACATGATTCCTAGGTACCTGGCATGGCATATCCTCGTCTCCATCGGCGTCCTTAATCCCGTAGGATTGTCCTTGTTTTGGCATAGTTGGCATAGGTGCATCACCTTGATGAAAGTCCTCCATGCGCTTCAACCATGTGCGACAATTCTTGAGGTCGTGTCCAAAAATGTTGTGTAACGAACACCATCTCTTGTTTCCCTGCGAGTTAGTCTGTTTTTCTGTATGGTCACCCTTGCAACCACTAGAAGGAGGTTTATTAATTTTGAATGAAATTTTATTACCTGTCTCCTGTGGTTGCTTGTTCATGACTGCGACCTCACGGAATTGGCCTGCTCCATTCTTCTTAGGCTTCTTGAACTTTCCACCTGCAAGTGATTCAGATTTCTTGTTTGAATCATCTTTCTTTTTCAGTTTTGGGACCAGGTTTAGGAGGTAAGTTACCCTTATCCACCATTCTATTCCATTCTATAGCCTCAGTCGCATCGGAATATCGATCAGCCATGTCAAAAAGTTTGACACTGATCGTGGGGGATGGATGCTTAAATCCTCCGTGAACCTTCAGTATCGAACGTCGTGTTTAAAGGCCCTAATAATCAAAGTATCAGAGATATTAGGAATGGTATTTCTCACTCCCACAAATCTCTTAACAAAATGCCGAAGGGTCTCAGTCGAAGTTTGGCATAGAAGATGAAGATCATCTTCTTTGCCAGGCTTCTCATGGCAGTTTTGGAAGTTGTTGACGATGGCATCACACAACATCTCCCAATTGTAGATTGATCCTTCTAGTTGATTGAACAACCAAGTCAGTGTCAGACCCTCAAGGACCGCTAGCAAATAATTTTCCATAACCCGTTCGTTTCCTCCTGCCGCTTGAATGGCAGTTACATAAATTTGGAGAAATTCAGTTGAATTTTGAGTTCCATCGAATCTCTCGATCGTGCCGGGCTTAAACTTATTAGGCCAGACCATGTTTCGTAAAACCTGGTGAAAAAGCTTTACAACCCACGTATGAACTGCGTGGTTGTCAATCATCGCGACTATCATCATGATCATGCAAAGAGTCAGCCTGTGGAAACTCGTGATGTGGTCCCAAGCGTGAGTGCACTGGTACACGATTATGGTCGCAGGAAGTACTGGTTCATCTGACTTTGTCATGTCGGGTATGTGTGAAATTACGTCTCTTCTAGCTCTGATAAGAACCATCTCGCTCTTGAGAACGAGTTGTCGAACACGATGATGCTGTTGGAGTTATTTCCGAGGTGACTCCATCAAGGTTATCCACAAGTACCCTTGCGAATGTTACCCCATCATCATTTGCGAGACCAGAGGGAGGATTGCGAAGTGCCTCTGCAATCACCTGGATACGATCCTGGGCACTCCTTCTGGGTGCCAGAGGAGTCTTCAACATTGTCGCCTCAGTCGTCGAGGAATACTCCGGAGCTGAGAGCGGCGTGTGTTCACGTCTGCAACCATCTAAATGTCACTGACAAGAAGTTCCCGGACCAAAGTCGTGAGTAGCAATATCGTGGCGAGCTAGTGAAAGTCATAGAAAATCTTCTGTGACCTTGCGAACTCAGCCTCTCGCTGTTCACGCACTTAGTCTTCCGCCCGTTTGCGCTCTTGTTCTTCCCTACGAACACGTTGCTCAAGGGTTTCCTTAGAAAGCGCAGCGACTTCCCTTAGAATAGAATTCGTAGACGGTGAAAGCATCTCATCTTTGTCTGAGTCAAACTCGAAATCAAAAACAGATTTCAAATTGTCTGGAGAAAAATTCTCCAGACTGAATTGAAGATCATCATCTCCCGCGTTGTTGGGTACAATGGGTTGCGGCACATACTCGCCCTCAGATGTGCTAAAACTCACAGAGGGTAAGCGCATTGCCTTCTCAGGTTCCTATTCGACCGATGTGATTGGAACCAAAGATGATGCTTCCCCGGGACAAGTCTCGAGGGTACTATCATCACCATTGATGGGGACGCTATCCTCATCCATGACATCTACATGATCCTCTAGATCGAATTCGTTCTCGGAATCGTGTAGAGAAGGGAAAGGATCCATGGACACAATGAACCTTGGTGAAAATGTCTTGAATGCCCCACGGTGGGCACCAGCTGTTGAAGATTGGGACCCGGGGGTCCTTCATCGAACTTATGCAGAATTTAGATGGGTTACGACAATTCAAACAAGTACCAAGGAATTCAAAGTATCTATGAATCTAACGACACAGAGGTTTATCTTGGCTCGGACCCTCGTGGTTGAGTAATAACCCTACTCCCGTGGATTTATCACTGTGAATAAGTAAGAGGATTACAAAAAGAATATATTGTCTATTCCTATCTTTCTCTCTCGTCCCCCTTCCCCTAAAAGGCCTTTTTATACTTGTCGAAGAGATCGTCGGTTGTTCTATTGAAGACATGCCTCACGATCACCTATAACTGCTTCATGGCGGTTGCTGCAAATCGTGGTTATGTGGCGGTTGCTGTAGGTCGTGGTTGGTTGTTGTTTAGCTTCTTTGACCTAGAATTGTAGAAACTGCTCCTCCATCTTTACCTTCTTCGACGGTTACCTTGTCAGGGACTTATGATTATTTCAAGAATAATCATAAGGATCAAGGAGCGGTTATTGTGAATGGTGATTTATATTTCACAATTTCCATATCATGGTACAAGTCTTTAACACTATGGTCACGCATTGCTTGTGACCATGTATGGATATTTGGTTTTGTCTCTACAATTGGGTACGATCGTAGGCCAATGTCTTTGCGACCATAGTATTTGCAGGTATAACATAAGACCATGGAATTGGTGATGATAAGTGTTGAGACTATAGAGTTCCATAGCTAAAAATTATGGGAATTAAATATCCGTGATGGGTTATGTCCAGAATACTCTTGGACTATCCAATTATCTCTTTCCTTTGGTCTTCTGCGACCATAGAAAGGCATGTGCGATTATGGGGCGTTGTACGCGACCACAGAATGATATGGACATTTTAACTCGGGTAACAACCCTCGTCAAAAGTGTCCTGGTCAAAACTTTCTTCAAGAGCGCTCTGGTCGAATTTGGATCCGACTCGGACTGGTCAAATTGGGTCTGGTCTAATTCGGATCTGACTCAGACTGGTCTAATTCAACCAGGTTTGAGCCTAGTCGCACCATATTCAATTTTATTCGAATAAGACTTATCTCTAACCTTCTTTTCTTTTATTTAAATAACCAAATTCTATCTCCTATTCAAATTCAAACTCCAAAGGGGATTATCTCTATCTTTATCCATTTATTTATTTAAATAAGAAAATATATCTCTTATTCAAATTCAAATCCCCTAAATATCTCTGATTGTTGGATGGTTGCAACCAATCTAGAGCCTCTATAAATAGAGAGGAGATGCTAGCCTTTTGGGCAGGTGCAAGGCAGAAGAGGACATGTGCACAGGAGGTGAAGAGGGAGACACACAAGAGACGGACAGGTGAACAAAGGCAAACAGGATAAGAAGACTGGCATGGGAGAAGCCCTTCTTCTCTTTTCCTCTGGAGAACTAATCGGGCAAGCTTTGAAAATTGCCATGGGTGAGTCCTGTTTGTTTGCATAGCATGTGATCCGGGTGGATCTCAGGTTGAGTTTGGAAAGGGGTGGATCTCAGGTCGAGTTCGGAAAGGATTCGCAACCACGAAAAGGAGCGTGACCTCAAAAAGGTTTGCGACCTTGGAAAGGTTTGCGATCTTGGGAAGGATTCGATCTATGGTCAGAATAGTAATCCGATCAGTATACATATAACTAAGTATTACATATTCAGGTTTAGTTAGTTGTCTGAGTCTAATACGTTTAGGTTATTGACTCTGATACGTATTCATACGATTGGACTATAAATACTTTGTAATAGGTCTAGTTTAGATCATCGAATAGTCATTGAACTTATTTGAGTCTTAGATACATAGTTCATCGACGTAAGCAAGTGTGTCCTAACATTCGACGTGTAAAGATCCCTCTTTGAAATAAAGAGCGTGCTATCTTTTGAATTGTGTTTCGATCAATCTTTGGGTTTTAGTAATTCCGAGTAAGATCCCGTTATTCCACATATTAGCATCTGGTCAAATATCAACGAAGCCCGCCTATATCTCAATCAGAGCAAATAGCATCAGAGCGGATCTAGTCCAAAACTTGGTCTAGGTCTCAATCTAATCAACATGCATTATGCATCATATCAGGGTAGCTGCCTGCCGTGTTCGTTGGTGCCTGTGCTAGTCATCCATAAAGATCAAGAGAGCATGTAGCAAATTGTGATGCTGCCAGAAGATCAATGGGAGATCCAAAACGAATGCCCCGAGTGATCGAATTAGCATTCGATCTGGTCCATATTGTCGTTTCATTCATGAATTGGCATTTGATCATATCCATATTGTTAGTAGATCAACTTTTGAGTGATCGAATCGGCATTCGATCTGGTCTAGATTGTCATTTTGCTCAGGAATTGGCATTTGATCATATCCATATTGTTGCTAGATCAAAACCTCTTAAGTATTACTTTCAGATAGATGATCAGATTAGCATTCGATCTGATCCATATTGTCGTTTCACTCAAGAATTGGCATTTGATCAGATCCATATTGTTGTTTGAGCATAATCCCTTAAGTGTACTTTTGAGGTCTCTAAAGTCAGCCTATTCCATGGGAGAAGATCGATGATAACTTCTGATCCAAAAGTCCGATCGACCCCAAATTTTTATGATGAATAGAAGACTCTATGAGAAATCTATCCACAAAATTCCAAGTCAATCAAAGATCTCTAAGGTACAATTTGACAAAAGGAGATGCTCTATCCAGAAGCTTATTCACTTTACCCCATGGGAGATAGATCCATGATAACTTCTCATACAGAAGTCCGATCAATCCCAAATATTTATGGTGAATAGAACACTTGAATTGAAGTATGTCCACCAATTTTCAAGTCAATCAGAGATCTCTAAGGTGCAATTTGACCAAAGGAGATACTCTATCTAGAAGCTTGTTCACTTTGCTCCATGGGAGATAGATCGATGATAACTTCTCATCCAGAAGTCCGATCGACCCCAAAATTTTATGGTGAATAGAAGACTTGAAGTAAAGCCTGTTCACCAATTTTCAAGTCAATCAAAGATCTCTAATGTCCAATTTGACCAGAGGAGAATTTTTGTCCAGAAGAAAATTCATCTTATCCCAAGGGGAGAAGATCAATGATAACTATTGACCCAGAAGTCCGATCGACCCCAAATTTTTATGTAGAATAGTAGATTCATGCTGAAACTATACCTCTGGGTTTCACCTCGATCAGAGGTTCATAAGATCATCAAGACGATTGCAAATATCTCTGTCTCGCTGAATTCGAACTTGACGTATGAGCAACGCAATGAAGATAGTTTCTAATCCAATGGTCCGATTGATCTCAAATTTTGATGAACAATTGAAGATCTATCTAGAAACTATTCCTCCAAGTTTTTAACTGATCGAAGGCCAGAAAAGCTCTCATCCAATTAGTCGAAGGAGAGCTAATGTCCAATCATGTTCAAAGATGAAAAATCAAGTCAAGATACTACTAAGTCCTTGATGGATATTCCAATGGGGTGCCTATCATGCAATGTGCACTTACTGAAGCTAAGGAAGTCAAAAGTATTATCACAAGTCATTCCATCAATAATTTCCAAGTTGGTGGATACTGATGAGGCAAAGGCAACATGTTTTTTTGTCCATGACTGACGAAACCGGACACCATTCAAGTCGAGTAGTGATTAGACGAAGGCATCCATTTGTTCACGAACGACGAGACCAAACAACCCCCTGATCGGGCACCGACGAGGCGAAGGCCACATTTTGTGATAGCACCATAGACTGATGAGGCTATGGATTCGCATACTTGCATGCATGGGTATACACATTGCATTCATTCATTAAGGGCAATTTTGAAGTTTCGAGGCTTGAAGATGAGACCATCAACACAGCTTAATCAGAAGTTTTCTGTGGACTTGTTCTGCAGATGTAATTAACTAAGAACTTTTCAAAAGACCTAAGGAACCATGAACCATGCAATCCCCTGAAGTCAAGATGTACTTTCCTCTGGTGCAATGAGAGATTGTAAATCCCAAAGGGACTTGTAACATATAATTCTTTTCAGAATTAATAAAGTACAGTGTTTCCTAAGATTGTGCATTCTCTACCCTTTTTTGTATACTTATGTATAGTGGAACACCCGCAACACAAAAAGGGGACAATTTCCCAGAAGAGAGATCTTCTCGGTGAAACAAGAGGACAATTGATTTGCAGTTCCACAGAATGTTAGTGTCGACGATTGGAACTCTGGGTTCCTCTACCGATCTTATGAAAGAAAGTGAGCTAGAAGGTATGAGGCCAATCAGACAGATTCTCAAGACATTCAAGGTATCTATGAATCAAAAGACACGGGGGCTAGGATTATCCAGGTTTGGGCCCCCTTTAAGCTGGGAAATAGCCCTACGTCCTATGAGATTGATTATGTGAAAAAAACAGTTACAGAGAGGTGGTTACAAAGTGTAACTAGCTAATCCTATCTTTGCTAAGCCTAGTGTTCTCTCTGCAGTTGATCCGTCCCTCCCCTGATCCTTCCCTTAAAGGCCTTCTTATACTTGCCGAAGAGGTCATCGGCTGTTCTTCGGGAAGCACGCCCCATGATATCTCCTAACCGCCCTGAAGTAGTGGTTGTGAGGTCATTGGTGTGGTAGTTGCCGTAAATCATGGGTATGTGGCAGTTTGGCAGGCTTGACTCAGTGATCGTGGAACCACCTTACCGTCTTGACCTCCTTTGACGGTTACCTTGTTAGGGACTTATGATTATCTTGGGAATAACCATAAGGATCATGATAGGGTAATGTTTAATGAATGATCGCGTAATACTGCGACCATGGCGCTGAGGTTGGTTCTTGTATCCGTGAGAGAGGATGGTCACAAGGACTATCTCCGTGACCACGTCGCCCTTGGGTACAGCATAAAACACAAGTTAAAGTTAACGAATGTCTTGATTTTGCATGAAATGAATACGGTCATTGAGTTATATCCAGAATGCTCTTGGATCACCCAATGTTCCTCCTTCTGGTCTTCGGTGACCATAGGGAGGGCCGCGGCCATAGTCATGTGCTAGCACCATCGCGACCATGGGGGTATAAAAACAACTCACAATCCTCGTCAGCAAGCCCCCCGAATTTGAAGTGACACAGGCCCACTTTAATGGAGTGTTGCTTCACATTCTTAACAGTGCTTTGCCACTTTGAATTCCCACGTTGTGTTACACCAGCGATAGCTTCGATGCGTCTTAGGGAATGAGCTGCAGGCACTAGGGAGGATCTCGATGTTTCTACATCGTGCCCAAGGCTGGGAAGTTGAAGCGTCGCCTGGGTGAGTCTATAAATAGCCGTTCCCCTGCTATGTAATCTTCAACATCTCCACAAATTTTTCTAAGTCTCAAAACCTCTTGTCTTCAAACCTTCCACGTGAATGGTATCTCTAAACTGGGTCAGCGAGGAAGTTGGGGAGGAAAATGTTGAAGCTTTGGGAGCACAAGGAACCGACGTTGCGCCTTCGTCTCAAGAGGTAATCTTCTCTTGGTAGATTGGTGCAAGCCTTGTGGAAATGTAATTGTTCTAGTGCCTTTTGTCCCATGCAGTCACTTGACAGCTCGACTGCCTCTAGAAAACATGGTGGCGATGATCTTGGATCATCTAGGGGATCTTCATCGAAGAAGCCGATGCAACTTGATGGGCTTGCTGCATACCAGGCTTCATCCTGAGCATCCCCGGGAAAGGTGGTTCTGGTGCAACCCATGGCTAGGCAAGCTTCGCCTCATTCTCCCTTCTCGACGGAGGATGAGGATACCTTCGTCTCCGCCGCAGCTGCTTTGCCCTTGTCCTCCTTGGTATGATCTCTTGACTCTTGGGCTTATCTTAGTTAGTTGATCCTGACCTTGAAGTGAGTTTGATCATTTTGTGCAGAGCCGTGAATCTCGGGAAGAGCTGGACAAGGTGAAGGCCGAGCTACTTGCCCTCCAAGAGGAGCACAAACTCCTTGAGAAGAAGTACACTCGGCGGGGGTTTGACTTGGATGACTGCTTCAAGCGCGTTGAGCATTTGAAGGCAAGTTTTGATCGGGCCAGGGAGACCACAAGGCTTGCTCGACAAAGAGAGCAACTTGTGCGCGAGGAGAAGCACGCCGCGGATGTAACCATCGCCGGCTGTGGTCTCACCATGAAGGATACCCTCACAAGACTAAGGGAGGTTGCGGGGCTCCTTGAAGCGTACGTGGTTGACCCTAAGAAGGACAACTTGTCGCTAGAGGAGTCTTGCGTCCTGGCTACAAGCTAAACTGACTTCATTTTAGATGCAGTTAGGGCTAAGCCAAACCATTTTTCTTTTTAAATAATGGAAAATTTTAATAAAGAATTAATTTTCCCATGTTGTTTTTCTACTTTCTGTTTATCTAGTATTTTCTCTTTCCTTAGCTTTTGGCTATCATAAGAAAGCGCGTGCAATCATGGAATGACTATCGTGATCATGGAAAGGTATGTGTGCTGCGTGCGATCATGGAATGACTCGCGATCATGAGATGTTTGTCGCAGCGTGGCTATGTGCGATCATGAGAGTGGCGATCTTTATCTGCTAGCCCCCGAAGTTGAAATGATAAGGCTTCTTTTCACTGGAAAAGGTGTTTTATTTTGAAAAAAGGCATTTTAGCTTCTGAAAAGGCGACTTGTCATTTTGACTTCTCGTTAAACGCACGCAGGAATATGGGTGCGCGTGTCAGGTTTGTTTTGACGTGCATTTAATGCGAAAAACACCTTTTGCCGTGCGGCGTGAACTGTAGTGAAGGAACCAAGGGAAGTGGATTTTTAAACCATTCATCTCAAGCCCTAGCTTCTCACAGAAGCTTCATCGAAAATCTCTAAGCCTTTGCAAAGTACTACTTGAGCCTTAGGTCGCAGCCAGTACTGTATCTCCACTCAAAGATCCACCGCAATGGCGTGTTGGACAAGATCTAGCCACCGATCGGAGGAGAGTTTGCTAGCATTGGAGGCTGATGGTTATCTGCTGCCCTCCAGGTCGCTGATACCGTGGTGGCCTACTGGGGAGAACAAGGAGAGCCCTACAGTGTGGGAGGGCGAACTGGTGATGTTCGAGGACTTTTTGCATTGCGGCTTTCACCTGCCAGAGGGCGACTTTTTGCGGGAGGTTCTCGCTCATTTTGATCTGGAGCTGGTGAACCTGAATGCCAACTATGTGTTGATCCTCACTACTTTCCAACATTTGTGCGAGGCGTTTCTTTGTGTCTTGCCCAGTGTGGCATTGTTCCGCCAATGCTACTTCTTGGCCATGTCTAGGTCATGGCGGCGCTAGGTTGCGTGTACTTTCGCCTATGGGCGAAGAAGGACTTTCTCCCCTTTCCTTTGCGCGATTCGGTGCACAAGTGGTACCAAAGGTGGTTTTACTGTGCCACCCCGAAGGAAAGTCACCTCTGGTTTGCCGACCGGCGGCCAAAGAAGAGCAAGGAGAAGGATGTGGCCCCTACCCTTAACGAAGAGCAGAAGAAACAAGCCCAGGCTCTAAGGTGCCTCATAGATGCGGGCATGACTTCTTGGAACGTGATCCTTGATTTTGTAAAAAATTGGATCAGTCCTTTGAAGAAGAGGGATCGCCCCGCGTGGAAGATAAAGGCCAAGGAGGATGCTACAAGCGATGGCAGCCCTGGTATGTTGACAAGAATTTTGTTTGTTTGGATGTTTTGGTGAACATGCAACGTTGTCCAGAGTTGTCCTTTTCCGAGGTCGCGGTGAGGGCTAGTTATCTTTTGAAGGCCTTTAACCCGGTCGAGGAAGGTGGCCAAAATTCGTCAAGGCCGGAGAGCCTTGTCAAGAGCGCCGATGGAATGTTGCATGCGCGACGAAAGGTATGCTTCTTTCAATGGCCCGTGACAAATCACGCTGTTGATGCAAGTCCAACCAATAATTCCCTTTATTTGTGTAGTTGGCCAAGGGCCAATTGGTGGAGACGAAGAGGCCCCTGGGCGATGAAGGTCCTTCTGGTGGTTCCTCCAAGAAAGCGAAGAGGACCTCGAAGCCCAAACAACCCAAGGCTCCAGCCTCCAGCAAAGTAAAAGTACTAACTGCTGGGGTGGCTCCGTCCAAAGCAACTGCAACCAGTGCAAAGACGGATGGGGTAAATATTTCTTCCTCTCACACCCCAACAAGAAGGATGGGGAGTTATATTTTGCTTGTACAGGTGGAAGGAAGTGAGGAGGAGGACGACGAGACTCCCCTAATCCTTCGAAGGAGAAGGTTAGCGGAGCAGCCGAAGAAGCCTGCGCTTAAAGCGCTGTCCTCACTGTTGTCCCCCCAAAGTGGGGGGTTAAGCTCCCGAAATCTCCTGGGGCTTGGCATCAGGTAAATGGTAGTCTCTAGCTAGGTCGTGGTACTTAGCTAGGAATAGCATTACCAATTGTGTTCGACATGAATAAGACTCCTTTGACCGTGGCCACCGTTTCTCCAGGCAGGCGTGTCAGGGACCGCCATGGTCGAGGGGGAAGAAGCTACTGTGGCAGGTGTTCCTGTCAAGAGTGGAACCGTAGTAGAACCAACAGCCACAATGGAGGCCCCTGCGACTACTGCCACTACTGATGTTGTACCATTGCCCAACGTCGTTAACGAGGTGGTTGTGGATACACCATGTATCGCATCTATTGACGATGAAGGGGCTGAGGTCGCAACGGCGACCACTGTCGCGGACATGGACATGGTTGTCCTGCCGCCAGTTGATGAGGTCACACTTTGCCCCGCGCTGAAGATAATAACCGCAGTTCAAAGCTCCAAACCGGTGTCCGGTGATGTGCCTTCTCCGAGCCAAGGCGTTGGATCGAGGAAATTTTTAGAGGATCTTTTGGAGGTAAGGGAGGTTCTTACCCCTGGTTTTGCAACATGTGTGTGAGTTTTGCGTAAAGTCTGTTGAATGTTTGTTCACAGAACTCTGCTCGCAGCGCAACCATGGTCGGTCTGTTGGTAGAACATTTCAAGGTCGTGCAAGCGGAGCGCGACCTCGTAAAGCAGTAAGTGTCTTGCTTTACCTTTAATCCTTGCATGGACTAGGATGTGAATCTCTTATCTGTTGCAGTGAAAATTCTGCTTTACTGGAAGAGATTGCCACTGTGCACAACAATGAAGGGGCCGCAGTGGCCAAGGCCCTGAGGGAGAAGGATAAAAAACTGTCAGATGCCCTTGCTTCCTTGGAGGAAAAAACACGGTTATATGATGCTCTCCAAGGGGAAAAGGATACTCACATCGGCGTGCTGTAAACTATAAGCTGATGTTGACTGTAAGCACTTCCCAGCAGAACTTGTTGTTGCCAAGTTGATTTTATGGATATTGAACTTTGAAGTTCATTCTTCCTTTGAGCAGGTCAAAGAGAAAAAGGTCACAGGCTGACTGAAGAGAAGGATGAATTAGAAGAGAAGTTTATCAGGCGTGGACACGACCTGGAGAAGCTTCACAATATTATCAACCAACTTCGGTCGGCCAGCGACAAGGCCAAAGAAAAAATGGAGGAAGTTATCAGTGAGAAGGAGAATTTGGGAACGATCATCGAAAACTGCCACCTCACTGAGAAAAACACTCTGGCCAAGCTGAAGGAAGTTGCAGACTCATTTGACACAGAAATTGTCAATCCAACAGGGGATGACATATCACTGGTCAAGTCTTGCAACCTGGTCGCCACCCAGTCTGACTTGCTTGTCACGAATATCCCCGAGTTTGTGAGGAAACGCAGGGAGACACTGAAGATTGATGTCAGTGATGTGGCCTCTGCTTTACTCTGCAAGCTTAGACATCACCATGGCCCGGATTTGGACCTGAGGCCAGCGGTGGAAAATGTAGCTTTCGACAGTGAGGATCAACTGGAGGCGGTTAGGGACGAGGTCAATGTTCTTGTAGACAAACTGTTGCGTGACCTGGGCCTTCCTTGATGCACTACCTTTTATTGTAGTTTTTTGGCAATGAGATAACTTTTCTTAAGTTATTGTACCTTGCAAATACACATGATTAGTAGGAGTAATGAAAAACTAAGAAAAATGCTTGACCTTAAAATTAAATGTTACAGTTAATATCCCCCTAGCCCCCTCCTATGACTCATTATACTGAAGACGTAGTATGTTGGTCGCAGGATTTAGATATGGACAAAACCCAGAGATGAGTGACTGGAGAGCACATTATTGTGAAGTCATAAGGTTTTTGCTAACTAATAGCCACTCAAATGATCAGGACATTCTAGTAAGTTTCTAAAGCATTGAGAAATGGCTTACAAAGAAAAGTCTTATCTAGATGCGACCATGAGATCGGCCAGCACATCTGCTTAATCATCGTAGTGTAGTGCCCAGTGCGATCAGGCCCCAGGTGTGGTCCGATGGAGGTAGAATGGATGTTAGCCGTAATAAAGTGTAAAATAAGGGAAATTGTATTGAGAAATTTTAAAGGGAAAGGGAAAGAGAACTTACACATAGAACTTGTGCAATTGATCGATGTTCCAGGTATTGGATAGAACTCTGTCATCTTCCATAGCTAATCTAACCGATTCAGGTCGAGGCATTAAAATCACAGTATAAGGGCCCTCCCATAGTGGGGAGAACTTGTTGCGATTAGACTAGTTTTGGATCTTTCTCAAAACTAAGTCGCCCACGTGAAGGCTACATGGTCGGACCCTTTTGCTGTGATATTTACGTAAGGCTTGTAAATATGCTGCAGATCGAAATAATGCTTGATTGGGCTTTTCTTCTAGAAGGGCGAGTTCGTTGTCGCGTGCAGCAGTTGAATTTATAGCATCAATGTTTGTCACACGAGGAGAGCCAAGTTGTATTTCACTTGGCAGCATGGCTTCGGCACCAAAAACCAGTTCGAAAGGCGTGTCGCCCGTGGCTCGACTGGGTGTGGTATGAAGTGCCCGTAGAATGGAGTAGAGTTCATCTACCTAAGCCCCCGAGCAAATCTTAAGGCGGTCGAACACTCATTTCTTAACCCCTTGACTGATTTGGCCGTTGGCACGTTCAACTGCCCCGTTGCTTTGTGGATGCGCCACGGAAGCGAAACAAATTTTGGTACCAATGTCGTCGCAATAGTTGAGGAAAAGACCGCTGATGAACTGGGAACCATTGTCTGTGATGAGGCGATTTGGAATACCAGATCGTGTTACGATGTTCCTGTGAAAGAACTTTGTTGCCGTAGCAGCGGTGATAGTCGAACTGGTTCAGTCTCGATCCATTTGGTGAATGTGTCAATGGATATGAACAAGAACTTATATCCATTGGTGGCTTGGGGCAATGATCCCAGAATGTCTATCCCCCATACGGCGAATGGCCATGTTAGCGGGATAGTTTGTAATACATATGCCGGCTATTGAGTTTACTAAGCATGAAATTGACACTGGGGGCATGTCTTGACCAGGTGCCTGGCATCGTTCAATGCCGTAGGCCAGTAATAACATTGTCGAAAAGCTTTTCTGACCAATGGTGGTATGAGGCATGTGCACCGCACATGCCCTCGTGAATGTCTCTCAGAAGGGATTGACCTTCTTGTTGAGGTATGCAGCGCATGAGTACTCCTTGTGTACTCTTTTTGTACATGGTGTCGTCGACTAGTTTGTACATGCGTGCTTTTCTAACTAACCAATCAGCATCGGTTTCGTCCTCGGGTAAGGTCCCATGCGCAAGATAGATCCTCAATGGATGGATCCAATCTGCTTCTTGCTCGAGGGCAGCGACATTAGTCATCGCCTCGGTCGTCTCGGTGATCGAGGGATCTTTTAATTGTTTGATGAATACTTCTATCGGAGCGGATGTGCGTGAGGACCCAAGTTTCAATAACTGGTCGGTGAGAGTATTGTCACTTCTCGGCACAAATTGGACTTCAAAATTCCTGAAGTATTTTTCCAATTTCCTTACCTCGCCCAGGTAACGAGCCATTGTCTCGTCAGAGGTGCTGTACTCCTTGTTTACTTGGTTTACGACTAGCTGTGAGTCTCCCCTCACCACTAGCCGATGGACTCCAAGGGACTTGGTTGCTCGGAGCCCAGTGAGAAGACTTTCATACTCTTCTGCGTTGTTAGTCGCAACAAAGTGAAGTTGTATGACGTACTAGAGTTGGTCGCCCTGAGGCGTGATTAAGACCACTCCAACCCCTAAGTTCAAAAAACCGTGAGAACTATCGAAGTACATCATCCAAAGGCCGTTTGTAGACAAATCTGTCGGTTCTTGTGGAAGTGGGTCGGGATTAGTCCACTCAACCACAAAATCAGCAAGAATTTGGGATTTGATTGCCATGCAAGCAGCGAAGTGGAGGTCAAAGGCCCCAAATTCAACTGCCCATTTCGCGACTCAACTAATTGCTTTCGGATTATGGAGTATGTCTCCCAATGGAAAAGATGATGGCACAGAGATCTTGTGCGCTTGAAAATAATGTCGTAGCTTTCGGGAAGCCATTAAGAGAGCATAAAGTAGTTTTTGAACCTTCGGGTAACACTCCTTTGGTCCATTGAGAACTTCACTGACGTAATAGACCGGTTTGCACGCCATCCCATTTTGCGACCAATACTGCACTGACCGTGCATGGGGTTGCGGCTAAATAAAGGAGTAAAGGTTCCCCCGCGTTCGGGGAGACCAACAAAGGAGCACTAGATAAGTACTTTTTGACTTCCTGGAAGGCTTTTTCAGCTTCATCGGACCATTGAAAACCATTGTGCTTACGTAGTACCTCAAAGAAAGGTAAACCACATTCGCCTAACCGTGATATGAATCGGCTTAAGGCCGCCATTCGACCAATTAGGATTTGAACATCCTTCGTTGAAGAAGGAGATCGCATTTGCTCAATGGCCCGTATTTTGTCAGGATTAACTTCAATGCCTCGTGAACAAACAAGAAAACCTAAAATTTTTCCAAAAGTGGGGGTAATCACCAAAGGGAGTCGTCGAGGGTTGGACAATCCTTTTAGAAAATCTTCCCTGTTGAATGTCAGAGTGGTTTCTAACCAACGGGGGAACTGAGGCTCCCCTAATGGAGCTTCGATGCTATTTACCTCGCAGTGAACAGCTTTAAATTGACGCTTAGAGTAATAAGAGGAAGAACCACCAAAAATGACATTAACATGATTGCTAGGTACCTAGTATGGCATTACCTCGTCTCCGTCTGTGTCTTTTGTGCCTCGAGATTGTCCGTTTTCTAGTATGGTGGGCATGGGTCTGGTCCCTTGATAGAGATCGTCCAAGCTCTTTAACCAGGCGCGGCAATTTGTGAGGTCATGTCCAGAAGTGTTGTGTAATGGACACCATTTCTTGTTTCCCTACATGTTAATTTGTTTCTCCGAGCGGTTGCGAGTTCGACCTCCAGAAGGAAGCTTAGTAGATTTGAATGGAACCTTATTACCCTTCTCTTGTGGTTGCTTGTCCAAGACTGCAACCTCGCGGAATCGGCTTGCTCCATTTCTGGTTGGCTTCTTAGATCGTCCGCCTGCAGAGAAATTGAATTTCTTCGTGGAATCCTCTTTCTTTTCAATTTTTAGGCTCAGTTTAGGAGGCAAGTTACCCTTGTCCACCATTCTGTAGCTTCTGCTGCATCAGAATAATGATATGCCATGTCGAATAGGTCTGACACTGATCGTGGGGAATGGATGCTCAGGTCCTCTGTGAACCGCCGGTATCTAACACCATGTTTGTAGGCCCTGATGACCGAAGAATCAAAGATGTTAGGAATGGTATTCCTCACTCCCATGAATCTCTTAACGAACTGCCGAAGTGTCTCTGTTGAGATCTAGCGCAAGCGATGAAGATCATCCTCTTTGCCAGGATTTTCATAGCAGTTTTGGAAGTTGTTGAGGATAGCATCGCACAACATCTCCCAGTTGTAGATCGATCCTTCCGGTTGGTTGAACAACCAGGTCCGCTCTAGTTTGCCATGACCCGTTCGTCTCCCCCAGCCGCTTGGATGGCCGTAACATAAATCTGGAGAAATTCGATTGGATTTTGAGTCCCATCGAATCTCTCGATCGCACTGGGTTTAAACTTATCAGGCCAGACCACATTCTATAGTCCAGGTGAAAAAGCTTTGCAACCCACATACGTACTACGTGGTCGATGATTATTGCGACAAACACCATGGTCGCGGAAATTGTCGACCTGGGGAGGCTCATGACGTGGTCCCAGACGTGAGTGTACCGCTATGCGATTATGGTCGCAAGAAGTACCTGTACGTCTGGTCTTGTCGTGTCGAGACTGAGTAGGGCTACATCTCTTGTGACCTTGGATTGAACCGGCTTGTCCTCTGGTCATCGAATGTGAGGATGCCTCTGGTGTGAACCCGAGGGCTACCTCGTTAAGATTATCTACAAGCACTCTTGCGAATATAATCCTGTCATCGTTCGCGAGGCTGGAGGGTGAATTACGGAGTGCATAAGCAATCGTCTAGAGACGATCTTCCGGATTTCGCCCAAGTTGATGAGGGCATCCCAATGATCATTACTTCACCAACACCTTCGTCCTCTATTGCTCATGATGATGAACCTACTAAAATGTTTCAAGGACCTATAACTCGTTCACGTACCAAGAAACTAGCTGAAAATGTTGCATTGTTTTTAACTAACCATAACTTAATTTCCAATGAGAATTCGATGCTTCCTTGTGCAACTACTTTGTGCGTACTCAGATTTGAAGGCATCGGTACATGGATTGCCCAGTGGGGGAGAGAGAGGATGGGCACCAAAAGGAGATGATGCGAACATCATTAGCACTTGAAGGTGACATACATAACATTGGCCAGGTACTGTAGCTACAGTAATCACGCACTACAGTACCAGTGTGGAGTACGAAGAAGGAAAAGGAAAGAAAAGGAAAGCTAGAAGAAGGAAAGCAATGATCTCAACAATCGGGAAAGAAAGCAATTGTTTTTGCATGCAACGGTTTCTTTCCAAAATTGAAGATTACTTTATAAGTTTAGTATGAGAGATGTTTTGGAAAGTTTTTGGGGCGGTCACTGTTTATGTGAACTGTAACACACATTCCCCAACTCCTATATGTTCTACTCAAACTCTATTGTAATGTTTCAAACCACATTATTCAGAAAATGCTATTTGCTCTTGATTCTTGGGTTTATGCTACGCGCTGTCATCGAGAATAGGGAGTATTTTCTGAGTATTACCATCGTTGTTCTTGTGATTCCTCGTGTCTTGCAGGAAGAACGCACGTCTACTTCTACGTGGTTGAGTAGACAAGGAACAGAGCGTGTTCTTGGGCTAATTCGCATAGCGCAAGTTGCCGTATCGAGATGGTGGTTGGTGTTAGCATTCGTCAGGGATCATGGTTCCAAGTTATCCTGGATCCTATGTCGTGAAGATCAGGCCACCCCTTATCACAAGTGCCGGTGGAGTTCCAAGTGAGGTTGCCTCTGCGGGCGGCGAATAGTTCGGAGAAGGAATGGGCGTGTAATTACGCCCACGGCCTCCTGGAGAAGGCTGTCGAGACTTTCTAGGACCGGGGTCACAAAACACAGTACATCGGTGAGTCGTTGCTGGTTGCAAAAGATCTTCCGCGACCTTTCAAACCTCAGCCTTGCGCTGTTCGCGTTCTTGGTCCTCTTTCTGTTTGCGTTCTCACTCCTACCTAGTGTCTCATTGCTCCGATTCTCTAGGGATTGAGTTCACAAATGGAGAAAGCATCTCATCTTTGTCTGAGTCTGACTCGAAATCAAAGAGAGACTTCAGGTTGTCTGGGGAGAAATTCTCCAAACGGAAGTCGAGATCATCCTCTTCCGAGTGGTCTAAGGTAACCGGTTGTGGCACATACTCGTCCTTTACTGAGGGTAAGTGAACTGCCTGATCCGATTTTTGTCCGGTAGACGCAGTTGGGATCGAGGATGATGTTTCCCCAAGACAAACTGTGAGAGTAACATTGTCACCATTAGTGGGGACGGCATCTTCATCCATTGTGTCTACGTGATCCTCGAGATCGAATTCGTTCTCAGAATCATGTAAGCAAGGGAAATGATCCATGAATACAATGAATCCTGATGAAAATGTCTTCAGGGCCTCACGGTGGGTTCCAGCTGTCGACGATTGGAACTCTGGGTTCCTCTGCCAATCTTATGCAAGAAAGTGAGTTAGAAGGTATGAGGCCAATCAGACAGATTCTCAAGACGTTCAAGGTATCTATGAATCAAAAGACATGGGGAGCCAGGATTATCTAGGTTCAGGCCCCCTTTAAGCTGGGTGATTACCCTACGTCCTGTGAGATTGATTATGTGGAAAAAAGAGTTACAGAGAGGTGATTCCAAAGTGTAGCTAGCTAATCCTATCTTTGCTAAGTCTAGTCCTCTCTCTGCGGTTGATTCGTCCCTCCCCTGATCCTTCCCTTGAAGGCCTTCGTATACTTGCTGAAGAGGTCGTTGGTTGTTCTTCAGGAAGCACGCCCCACGATCTCTACTAACCGCCCCAAAGTAGTGGTTGTGAGGTCGTTGGTGTGGTAGTTGCCGTAGATCATGGGTACGTGGCGGTTTGGCAGGCTTGACTCAGTGATCGTGGAACCACCTTACCGTCTTGACCTCTTTCGACGGTTACCTTGTCAGGGACTTATAATTATCCTGGGAATAACTATAAGGATCATGATAGGGTAATGTTTAAGGAATGATCGCGTAATACTGTGACCATGGCACTGAGGTTGGTTCTTGTATTCGCGAGAGAGGATGGTCGTAGGACTATCTCCGCTACCACGCCACTCTTGGGTACAGCATAAAACACAAGTTAAAGTTAATGAATGTCTTGATTTTATGTAAAACGAATATGGTCATTGAGTTATATCCAGAATGCTCTTGGATCACCCAATGTTTCTCCTTCTGGTCTTCGGTAGCCATAGGGAGGGCCGTGGCCATAGTCATGTGTGACCGTGTGGCACTATTGCGACCATGGGGGTCTAAAAACAGCTAACAATCCTCGTCAGTTAGCAATTCATTTCAACAAAAAAATTCATCATCTATTTCATAGAGCTTTACTTTGTTCATCATTGTGAATATAATTAACCCTAAAATTTACAATTATTCATCACAGAGCAATTGAGAGGGAGAGGAAGAAGAAATTGGTTACCATTTGTGTTGTTGCAAATGTTGGAAGAGCTCTTGAGTTCACTGGTGGAAAGGGAGTCGGTGGTCGAGGAGAAGAGCTAGAGGTCGAAGTCGAAGATTGGTCGCTAGAGTGATCGAGGTCTGGTGCTCACTGTCGACGTCGAGGACAGTGGTTGAAGAAGCGGAGGTTGATGGTCGTCGAGGAAGTAGTTGTGGAAAAGTGGTCGTCGGAGATGTGGTCGAGGCAGAAGTTGTCATCAGAGCTGTGGTTGAAGCAGTAGTGATGGTGGATGATGGAGTGGATCTAGGGTTTCGAGGGAGACGTGGGTATTGGAGCAGAGGCGGTGAGATTGGCGTGGATTTGGGGGTGGCGATGACTCAAATGGTGAAGGCGCATGGGTGAGAAGAGGGGAAAACAGTGGCCACGGCACCTAGGCGGCGGCATAAGGTCTAAGTTGTAAATCGAGCGGCAACGGTCGGATCTGAGGCGATGTGGCACCTCGGATCGGTGACAAGAGCGAGGAGGTTGGCGACTGAAATGAGGAGAGGCCACCGTTTGGGATCTAAACAATGGTGGAGGAGCGTCGCGAGGCCGTGGAAGGCGACTGAACATCGGCGAACAGTAGCTATGGCTTGAATTTGGTGGTTTCATCGCAGATCTGAGAAGCAGATAGAGAGGAAGCCAACTTTGAGCCGGAGGTGGTAGGATGTGTGGATAAATAGGGGGGAGGTAGAAGGAGAAGCTGTGCCAGCAACATATGGTCTGGCCGTCGTCGACGTGGTCGACAGAGGTTTGGAAACTGGAGGCAAAGGTAGAAGAAGAAATAATAGTACAAAGAACCAGGCTCGAACAAGAGGAAGTGGCCGGCCATGAGTTCTGAGAAGAAATGGATAAAATGCAAAACGGCCCTCGGGGTTTTAGTTATTTTTAGAGAAGTCATTGCTGAGTTAGGGTTTACATTTCTAAGTGTAGGCTGTTTTGCAGAGGGGGTTCTGAGTTTCTAGAAATTACAAAAGAGCCCTTGGTTGCTAGGTTTAGGAATTCAGGGCCCCTGGAGACTCTGATTGTAGCGCGGTCAACTTGTACGTGTCCGTAGCAACACGTACTTCTTTCCAGAATCGTAGGAGTCGTTTGAACTGACCCCACACAAGCTCGTCAGCTTCTCCACTGACGACAAGGGCCTTCCACCATGTCATGGCGTGGTCCTTCATCTTCAAAGGTGCGAACTTCATCTTTTAAGCGCTACTAACCCTCTTAGGTCAAAGTAGGTCTCAAGCTGGTCGATCCAAGAATCTAGCTTTTTGGCATCGATCACCCCATCATATATGGGTATGTCAATCTTAGCTTCAATCTTGAAAGATCCGACAGCTAAGGAGGTGTTGGCGAGGTCATCGGCCTTATGGTCGTCTTTGTCTTCATCTTCGTCTGTCCTACGCAAGTTTTCACCAATCTTCACACCCTTAACCTTGCCTTTTGAAGCATCAACTTCAGAAGGTACAGCCATGGCCTGCTGCTTGATCCAAGCAAGAACGGTTCCATGTCGGTGGAGAGCTTAGCCACTTGTTCGGCTAGGTTAGCTTGAACGGAGGTATCATCATACATCTTTGGAGACGCGACTGTATGAACCGCCGATTGTTCACCTTCAGTTGCAAGAGTTTCTTGCGGAGTTTCGCCGGAGGTTATGTAACCTTGGAGAGTCTTCACCATCCACAGGACAGGATAGTTGCTCTGATACCAACTTTATCTGATTCAAGTCTAGAGCAAGTTTTGATCTAGCCTCGACCTGATGTTGTTTGCTCTGATTGAGGTACAGATGGTTTCGACAATACTCGATCAGATGCTAATATGCGGAATACGATATCTTACTTGGAATTACCAAAACCCAAGTTGATCGAAAACACAGTTCAAAAAGATAGCACAACTCTTTATTGAAAAGAGGGATCTTGTACATGTTGAACAATAGGACGCACTCATCTACGTCGATGAACTATGTGTCTAAGACTTAAATAAGTTCAATGACTATTCGATGATCTAGAACTATTACAAAGTATTTATAGTCCAATCGTATGAATACGTATCAGACTCAATAACCTATTAACCTAAATGTATTAGACTCGATTATATACATATATGGATCAGAATACAATCCGACCTGAGATCGAATCGAATCCTTCCCAAGGTCGCGGATCCTCGCGAACCTTTCAGAGGTCGTGAACCCTTTCCGAACTCGACCTGAAGTATTTGACCTGAAGGACCTGAGGATCCTCCCAAATCATAAACATACCCATACTACCTACATCCATGCATGCATACCGTATTCAAAAGTGAGCATAATCAACGCACAAGCATGAATGAGCTATGGCCTCCGTAAACATCAAATAATCCATTTTAACCTTATGAATTTTTTAGCTCTTTTTATTTTAAAACAAAATTTAGTGCTCATGCAGGCCTCTGCCCTTTGACTTATTAGGGAGGATCTCTTCGTACTTTGTTGTAGGCTCACTAGTCCCCTAGAGTGTTTTAAAAACATGCTCATGAATCAAAAGAGGTAGCAAGATGGCTTATGCACTTATTGGATTCGAAAATGTGCGGACCATGCTTTCATACCGAAGACTCAGAGGAGCAATGAAGTAGAAGAGTTTTTATTCAAAAGAAAAGAAATAATTGGTAGTGCCTACAAGGTAGAGAACAAGCAATTGCGACCTTATTAGCAAAATTTTTCAGATTTGGTTTACATAGGTTAAATGATTGTTTAGGAGACTTGTATTCTAAACATGTGTGTAGAGATTAGGCTCAACAATTCATATTTCAATATACATGATAGAATGCGACAATATAGATATCAATAAACATTCAAATTTCCATGATATCCACAATGAAACTAAGTGCAAGCAATTTTAGTAGAAGATGGTTAATCACAATTCAACCTACAATAGATTGTCGAGCCACTAATGCATGCATATAACTCAACACAACATGCAAAGGGATCTAAAAAACCAAATATCAACGATAAAATGCACAAGTCTACGATTTTTTGGAAATTTTTGACATGACCTCTCTAAAATTACCTTGTGGTGCAACAATTCAAACACAAAACAAGTCATATCAACACACAACAAAGCCCACAAGGTTAGATATAAAATAATCAAAGCGTGAATAAGCACAATAGTAATACAACTAAACATAGCACAGATATAGAATTTAAGCACAAATATGCCCATGTGGCCACAAGAATCAATTATGCTATCAATTCATCCATATTTTCAAAAAAATTTGACCCAAAATGATAATAATGATTAACAAAGTGACTCCCATACCCCCAAGCTTAAATGATGCATAGACCACGATGCATACAAAAGATGAAGTATCGAATGAGGTGGAAGCACAAACTAAATCTCGCACACATGGGTCACATGGGGTCTGAGACAGCTCACCGAGTATGGATGAAATCACTGTCGTCACAGTGAACCCTTATCGAAGTCCCATGCACATGTATGGATGAAGACATAGCAGCAGCCTAGAAAAACAAAAGGATAAAAGAAACTAACAAAAATTCTACCAAATAAAAAAATAAATAACGAAAAGAAAGAAAAAGAGAAAACACTTGGGTAGCTTCCCGAGAAGCGCTTCTTTTAGGTTGGAAGCTCGACATTAAAAGGATATAGTGTTGAAGCACGAGTGGGGAAGGAGAGGCAAGTATGGGACATAGTAGAAGCTCCATGTGCACCCTCATGTCGAAAGCAGCATGCCTGGGAATCCACTAGGATCCCAGGGAATGTCGACTTGGAGAAAATTTCCTCTCGGTCGATAAGCCACACGTGCTAACCTACAAATAAGATCAAGAACAAACAAGCACAAGTGTATGGTAGGGATAGGGCCCTCCAGAAAGTCAGCTGACAAAAATCCTATCTCGTAGATCAACTGATAGTCCATATCATAAGAATGGTGTACATCAATATGAGACAGATGAGACTTTACAGGGATATGATGAATATCGACGTCAAATCTAGACATGTTAAAATGATGCGAGAGGGGTTTAAGTACTACTTGAATAATAGATGGCGTGAAGTCTGGGGTAGGAAGAACCTCCACGAGGGTCGTATCTGATGGGTCAAGATGGACAAACTCCCCTACGTCAATCAGAGGTCCTACCTCATCAAATAGAAACAACTCCCTCTCAATCTCATGGCTCAGAGGATCGTCCGAGAAATCCAGATATCGAATATTAAACTCTCTGACTCAGACTCCCAAAACTGCGCAACATTGGGAAGATAATGGCCATCCCTGACATCAAATGTGGCAGTCTCGATATCAAGCTGAGGGGGAACAAGATCATCAACCAAGGAACCCAAATCTTCATCTTCAAACAGCATTGTCTCCAACTCAAGGTCATTAGTAATGAGGGCGTCATGAGTGTACCAGGTGGGGTCTATAACCCCAAAACTGATGCTCTCCTTCTCTGGTCTGGCAGTCAAATGGTCATCGAAAGAAAACGGTCCAAATGGATGCAGAGGCATCTTCAAAACAGGCTCATCATCATTGAACATAATCAAATCAGGTGCAGGCGATGCATAGTGAGTCGGCGTCGGGAGAATAGAGTCTAATGGAGGCTCGTCGCTCACAACCGAACACCCTTCGAGAGGTACTCGAGAATGAATTTGTGGGTGGGGTCCAGGGTACTCAACGAAGGTGCGATGGCCCCAAATGTAGGTACTTGAGATGGTAGGATGTGGACTAATTCTCAATATCCTCAGAACTCATCCATGTAAGATCGCACATCCTGTACCTCAGTCCGCAATGATTCCACAGCCTCTAAATGCTGGATCATGTAAGTCTTCAACACCTCCTCAAGTCCGGATGTATCATCAACTGCGGGAGGAGGCTGTGGAGACTGCCAAAACAAGGACTCAACGGCCTGCTTCTGTAGGTGGTACTTGCTCCATGACTAGAACTTGTCAAGGCTTCAATCAAACGATCGAACTTTGCCCCTAGTTCGCCACTCATCCTTTTTATATTTGCGGTCTCATTCTTCAAAAGCAAGGCACACAGAAGGATCAAGTGTAGAGGGATCAACAGCTACCCCTTGATTTTCAACAACATTGACTCGATCACCTGGGCCACCTTGTCCTGTAGCCATGTTAACTAATGCGGTGTTCTCAGCACTAGCACCAATTCTAAGATAATGTATCTCATCAGAAGCGATGGAATGAGCAAGATCAGAATAGTGTGGTGAACAAGAGATTCGTTGCAAAAAGGTTGACTCTGAACCAAAAGACCCACTGTCATCATCAAATTCGACATCCTCTTGTGAGGCCTCAGTTGTAGAACTGGTGCTTTGATGTGCCCTTGCCCTCAAATGAGTTTCCATTCCTTGTTAGCTCACAACCTGCTGTAATTGTGTAGGATCCTCCGGAAGACGGGATGCAATGTCAACATACAGATGAGAAGATTGCCCTTTGTCAAAATCCTTTCTAGAAGAAATAGGAAAGCAAGGGGCTCTTGTCACTGCTTCTTTTCCTGATGTCGATGTTGATTCATCTTGAATTTCTTTCCCTTCGGTGGACTTGAACCAAGAATGAACACCTCCCAAGTGAGGTAAAAATGCCTTAGGGAATACAGGTTTGAGTTTGGAATTATCTCCTCATCCAATGGGTACGAGAACTCTTGAGTAACAGGAGAAGGCCTCCAGTCAGAGTCAGCATCACCCTCGGGTTGAGGTGTTACCATCCCACAAACCATCACCTTTTCTTCAATGACTTGGATTGCTTGTATGGGTTCAATTCTTGTCTGGAAGTAGTTAAAGGGGTGTGAACTTGCACAACTCCCTATGAAGGAGTGACTGATTGTAGCTGCTTTTGCCCAACAACTTGAGGTGGAACTACTGTAAGGGGTGGTAGAGATGATGTTGCCTTCCCTTGTTTGTCAAGAAAATCTTCAGTTGGTTGATCATGATGCCGCCTTGGAGCTAGATAGTCAAGAAGGTAATTATACCTCTAACTTCGTTCCAGGGTTGGAGAGATGCAGAACATAATCTTCTCATCATCAGGATAGATCCTACCGTCGAGCTGGACACGAACTTGTACATTTCTCAGTACGAGATCTTCCGGGAGCCTGGGAAGGAGGCATCCTCTGAGAGTTTGCAAGCACTTCATGTTGTCAAGGATGCATTGTTTAAGGTGGTAAGTTGACTTGCATTCTAGGAGAAGTAAATGACTCCTTAGGAAAGGAGCCAATCTCTTGCCTAGATGAAGTCGATGTTGATGGAGTAGTCCGCACATGCCATTGCTGCTGGACACGTGGTAGTTGCTCTTGCCGACGAGACCACTGGTTCCAACGATGTGGTAGTGGTGCTTGTCTAGATCGGTAAATTGACATAGGCGAAGGCCTTTAGCGAGGTGTCCAAGTCTGGTGCACATGTTGAGGGACGGCGTCTTGAGGTGTCATGTCCCAAACTCCTTCTAGGCTGAGAGGAGGAATTAGGCATGTCACGTCTTTGCAACCGCTCTTGTAGACTTTTCATTTGTGCTCAAAGCTATTGGAATTGTTGTTGTAATTCAGTAGCACTGAGAGTGGGTACTTCATACGGCAACATTAAGAATTTGTTATCAGTTATGGATGGGCCAGGTTCAGTAGAAATGTGACAACATGAAACCCAACCAGTCACTTTAACTTCGGGGGTGTAAGAAGCAGTCGGGCCAAGATTCTCGTTCGCTTGGATGAATGGCGCCTCTAGAACACTCTCATAATGGCAGGTCTTAATGAACTTTTGATCTTGCTAGACTGCCACACCCATTCATCAAGGAACAAATCATATGGCCGCGTCGTCATGTATGGCTGTCAGTAGATTCTATCAATGAGATCATTGGCACCAAGTGACCAGTCTTCCTCAAGAATAGCAACACAAGCAATGCGAGCACCAAGTTACTCCTGCAGATCATGCACCTTGCGGTACTTCCTTTTGAGGTTGCATAGTCGATTGGGATTGTAGGCACAGCAAGCATATGACATGTGCCTCCATAAAGTATAGGAGACATGTCCAATGCATCAAATAACTTGACCTCTGTGTGCTATACACCTGGGGTAGGCAATGCATGACCAATGAGTGGAGCAGATATATGAAGAGAGGTGGCATGGTGCTGCCTATTAGTGACTTGTTGACGAAGCCGTTGAGCAGCCTGGACGTCACCTCAAGTGTCAGCGACAACAGAACTCTTCAGGAGGTTACGTGCTTCCACCATCAAGCTATAGCACTCCTTATTGGCTTTAGCAGCACCACACTTATGTGCTTTATTTGATTCCGTTGCATGAAACTACGCGGGTTCTTGAGTCTGATGGAAGTATGTCATGTGGTTGTACTCGAAGATCGCCACCGGGGGAAATGTCCCAAACTGAACAATCAGAGGCTCTAGATTTTGCTTGTCAGTATGAGCAATTTTATCAAGGAATGACCCACCTATAAAAAAGAGATCTCTTGATCAATCAATGCATCACATGTATTATGCAGGCGCTCTATAGACAAGCACTATCTGCATGATGGATGGAAGACAGAGGGCATGTAGAAGTGAGTTAGACAACTATCGGAGCACAACAAAGATGGGAGGAGAACCAGGTCCCATTGGGCGTGCCATTTTGTTTCACAGAAAATAGATCGCATCTATCTTCTGGGTGAAGTTTCCCCTTCTGTTTTGCATGCATACTAGTATACACATAAAAAAACATAGAGAATGCATAATCTTAGAGGAAACAGTGTACTTTATTAATTTAAAAGAATTGCAAGTTACAAGTCCCCTTGGGATTTTAAATATTCTCATTGCGCCTATGGAAATACATCTTGATGTCGGACAATTGCGCAGTTCATGATTCCCAAGGCTTTGTAAAGCTCCTGGTTAATTACATCTGTAGAACGAATCTGCAAAAAACCTCCAATTAAGCTGTGTTGATAGTCATCACCTTCAAAACTTCAAATTTGCCCTTGATGAATGCAATGCATATACCCATGCATGCAACTATCAAAACTCATAGTTTCGTCAGTCTATGGTGCTATCACAAATATGTATGGCCTTCGCCTAGTCAGTGCCCGGCCAGGGGTTGTTCGGACTCATCGATCATGAAACATATGAATGCCTTCGCCTCATCAATACCCAGCATTAATGGTGTCCGGCTTTGTCAGTCACGGACAGAATGCCACCTTCGCTTCATCAATACCCAGCAACTTGTTGTATGTTGATGGTAATAAGTTGTGATAACATCTTGAATCGTTAGCATCTGGATATGCATATTGCATGGTATAGCAGCACATTGGAATATTCATCAATGGTTTCTGATCGTTTTGACAACTTCTGCTACAATTAGGATGCACCAGCTCCCCTTCACCTGACTGGACGGGGGCTTTTCTGGCCTTTGATCGGTATGAAACTTGGTGCAATAGCTTTTGTACAGATCTTCAATTGTTCATCAAAATTTGAGATCAATCGGACTATTGGATTGGAAGTTATCTTCGATACATTGCTCATATGTCAGACTGGAATTCAACAAGACAGAGCTTGTTTGCATACTCTTTTGGGGATCTTTCCGACTTCTGATCAAGGTGAAACTTGGAGGAGTTCTTTCATCAGAAGTCTTCTATCCTCCATGAAAATTTGGAGTCGATTGGACTTTTAGATCAGAAGTTATCATCGATATGTCACCCATATGTTAGGTTGGAGTTCATCTGGACACAACTCATTTGCTCTGATCTCTAGTCGAATTGTAACTTGAAGACCTCTGATCGAGTTGATTGAAGTGCAACACATAGCGACCTTTGATCTCTGATCGAGTCGAAGTGCAACTTGATCAAAGTGCAACTCAATCCCTGATCACTGACCTTGATCTTGATCGAAGTGCAATTTGACGATTTGACCAAAAATACAACTTGATCTTGATCGAAAAGGCAACTTAGGTGATGTTGATCAAAAACGCAACTTGGATCTTGATTGAAGGGCAATTTGACAATCTGACCGAAAATGCAACTTGATCTCTAATCAAGTCGAAGTGCAACATAATCTTGATCGAAGTGCAGCTTGATCGGTTTTGATTGAAAGTGCAACTTGGATCTTGATCGAAGTGCAACTTGATGGGACTGTCTCACCACAGGTCTTATGTCCGCCATTAGAATTCGAGGCCGATTGGACTTATGGATCATCGGTCATCTTCGATCTATCGCCGGCACATTGAACTGAAATTTGTCAAGGCACTTACTGGACTAAGGCTCCCATTGCAAAGATAATTGGGACCTTCTGATAACATTAATATTTCTCCATGCTTCTCTCCATCTTCATGAATAGGCGAGCACGGGCACCAACGACCAGTTTCTCTTCTTTCCCCGATTTGGATGGCATCTGTACTGAGATGTTACTCGTGCACAGATCCTCCATGCAATGCATGATGCATGGTATGCAAATGAGCAACACTCACTCATGGCAACCTTCATGGCTTCGATAACTTGCTCAGATGGCTCTGCAAAGGGGAGAAGAGAAGGTCTTCCTTGGTCGATGAAGAAGAGAAAATTCCCTTGGTCGATCCAGAAGAGCCTCCTGCATTCGGTGGAGACCCCTTTCTATTTATAGAGAATCTGGAACGGTTGGAACCGTTTAACCACCAGAGAGATTAGAGAGATTTTGAATTTTGAAAAGAAGACATGATTATTTAAATAGGTAAAGAGATAATCATAGAGATTATCCTCTTTATTTCAGACCTATTTTTAATATTTCAAATTATTAAGGTGGCTCAGGTCGTGCGACCAGTGAAACTCAAATCTAGCTTGACCAGACCCAAACTCAAGTCTAGTTCGACCAGACCCAATCTTGTTGATCTATGCACTTGGTTCGACCAGTGAAACTTCGACTAGAGAAGCTCAACCAAAAGCTTCAACCAGTGAAACTTGACCAAGTCTTGATAAATTTCAACAGTTCACACATATGTATTTTTTTTAGTCTTTTGATCAACTAGAACTTACATGTTACATGACAAATTTATTACAAAATTTTGTCGAACATTCATAAACATAACAAAGATAAATACATCTATATGATTTTCTCTAAGACATATCAATAACACTACCCACGTCGATGTGACACAAGTAGTGCTTCTATGAAATGATAGATAAAACTTGGATGGTTAATGGGTAGCCATCACAAAACCCTAAAATGTTTATAGTTAGATTTCATGCAAATGTTTTCAACTACTTATTTCATTTATCTAAGTATGTACCTTTGTGCTCAAACTTATTACCTGTTTCATTGATCACCCTTTCATATATATGTATGTATGTGTATAAATGCACTAGTTATATGTGACTTGTTGAGTATATCGCACTCACCCTTACTTAAGGATAAAAATCCAATTGAAGGAGAACCTGAAATTTTGGAGAAAAATGTAGACTTGGAGTCTAAAAGGGTTAGGTGCCACACTCAAGCCACGACTATGGAGGGTCCTAGGTTCCAATGTAGCTTCTTTCATCAAACTATCTTTTATGACTCATAGTATTTGGTTGTGTTAGCTCTTATGTATTTTGTCATAGATTATGACCTAGAAGCCCTATGTTGTCATATGTAAGTACCTGTTGTTGTTTTCATGAAATCCTGAGCAGGTGATTAATACTCATTTATGTGTGTGCGATTATATCCTGACCAGTCAAGCTAAGCACATAGTGAGCGGGTGGTCCCGACATGTTCTATGTACAAAGAATTGTTAGAAAGACACAGTCGCGTGTCTGTGGTTGGTCTGTGCTAAAAACAATGTGTTGGAGAAATGTCTAGCCCCTTGTCAAGCAGACATTCAGCCCTAAAAAATCTTTCACATTGCTTCCAAAAGGGATGTTAAAACCACGTCCGAACTACTAGTGAGTATGAGATACATGCAATTTGAGCTTCCACACTAGAATTAGTCAAATTAATAAATTCCGACTGTTTTTATACTACAACCAAAACTAAAAATAAAAACCAATCAATCCAGCCGTATCCACACTTCAAGACGTAAAATCTAGGAAATTTAGCCCTAATCTTTGATTTTACGTTAGGTCTTGATTGTTGTGATTTTGAGAGGTATGTGAACTGTAGCCAAACATCAATAGATTGTTGTTGAAGACTTTCTGGGACTTATGACCTCAAACATACTTGATAAACACATTAGTCCAATAAATCTTGTTATGAATCATCCAAATTAAAAATTTGGGAGCCTAGATGCAATATGAGACTGGAGACAAAATAGACAAAAAAAAATGTATTTTACTCTTTATTATATTAAAAAATAATAAAATATTCTATATTTTCAATTACTCTTAACAACTTGAGGGTGTTCTCACCACTCTTATTGAGAGGTTACCACAACCACCCTCATTCAAGAAACCAAATATTAACTCAATCCATATTATATCACTTCATTCAATCAACCAAATAAAATTTCAACTCATCACATACAACCAACCAAACAATCCCACCTTTAATTTGCTCATACATAATGAGCTCATCTTTCCTATTACATACAATGAGTTGATTCAAGCCAACCAACAGCTCCTACTCACTTGCTTAATCATCCCAATTCAACTGACTAGGGTCACTCGTACATGCATGCTCAATTTAAGTGCTTCTCCCAACCTGACCCGAAAACCCTTTCGCATCCCTAAGCCTGTACCACTATCACTGCCTCTGGTGTTGGTTAGGCAACCAAATAATTTTCCTTCAAAAGGATATCCTATTTGAAACATAGAAACTTTAGAGAAATTTTAAAAAAACATTTAGTGAGAGGTCATGGAAAATTTCCTTCAAAATTTGTGTTTCAAAAAGGCCTAGGAACTTGGTGGGGAGCCAATACGACACACCAAAACGCTATCATCATGTATGTCACATTGTCACTGGAGGACTAGTAACACAATGCAGTCACCGACACGGAAGCTACAGTATTACATGTTCTCTTTGTGCAAGCAGTGTAAGCAGTGTTCAACTTTTATTGACTGAACCATACATACATACATACATCCTCCATTACAGCAGAATGCTCAAAAGATCTGAAGCGACACAAACAAAAATGGCTATAGCAAAAAAAGGCAGCAGGGTCGGTTGCCTCAGTTCATGGGAATAAAAATTACAGGTAAGACTGCAGAGTTATATGCATTCTAGTATAGCTGATTCTTTTCATTTGTAGTTTGCAACATCAAGCTGGAAACTGCATAAAAGTTTTGTCAGACTCTGCACTTTGCTCATCTTCTTGTTCTTTACTTCTATTTCATGCTGGTTCCTCTATTTTGTCTTTACAGATTTATATGCAACTTTCAGCAGATGAATGCTGAACTATGTGTGTGTTATGTCCAATTTTGTGCACAAGTCAACAGATGGTGTGTTCCAGAAATGGTTTCAAATTGGTCCAGCATGGCAACTTGACAGAGACCTAGATATTCGTATGAATCGCATATCTGATAATTCTGGGCTGGGCATGATTTGCTCCTTCTAATATTTATATTTACTTGACTAGGAAAAGAAGACTACAAAAATTTCCATATATAGGGTTTCCACACACATAATAAAATAGTCCAAAATATATATTGGACATGACAAAGCAGAATTTTTGTTGCCCAAGAATATGAATATATCTGTTCTCCAAAATACTAGCTTAATACAGTTCAAAATTTCTGTAGGGCCAAAAGACAACTCAACAATGAATCAATATTTAGAAAACCAATAAAAGTTTGAAATCTACAGTATAACTGCAGAACTTATCTGATAATCAATATTTAAAAGACCAGTAAATGGTTGAAACCTACTGCACAACTGTAGAACTTGTCTGATGTACTTATGCAATTGGATGAAGAGCACTGTGTGAAACTAGTGGTTCAAAGTTTTCTGTCGCACTATTTTCATCATTGTACAGGATTCCTTTATCACAAACTAGTGCACACATATGCATAGCTTGTAATCCATACTGTAGTTCTATAAGCCCTCATAGGGTATTTTAAAATATATTGAACAGAGAAAAACAAGAAATCAACAACGGAATTAACTACTCTAATACTAGGTTACTCTTGCTTGAAAAGCAAATTACTTAAATACAAAAATATCTTTAACAATATTCATATATCACCTTCTCTCCACACCAATTAAAACAAGAAATAGTTAGCTTCATAGCATTGTAAAAGTGACAAATTATCAAAATACCACTGTCTATAAAATTGACATATAGGATTTAGACCTATATAACATTGAGATACTTAGTGATATTTTGTTAAAGTCCAACTCTTACAATATTACGGAGCTAAATTACCCATTAAACAAACAACTCTTACAATACAACAATCACTATTTATATTTACCTTGTAGAGATTTCTCGAAGTTCTCCAACTGGCACATAAAACCATCATTAGGAGCTATCTGAGGCCGTCTGCTTCTAACTAGTGACAAGGCACTTTCTAGGCTGATTTGATGCATCTTCATGAGATAAGCAACAACAACTGTGACACTGGACATTTAGACAAAAATCACCTTTAGAAGGAACCAAAAACTTGATTAAACAATATGCTCCACATATGTTTTCTAAAGATTGAGAAATCTCTATAATACTTCTATAGAAACTTGTAACTTATCTACTAAGTACTCTTAAGTTAAAAAGAAAAGGCAATAATTATGGCATTTTAGTTCAATAGTTTAGACCTCACATCATAGCAAATGCAATATATCCTCCAAATAACAGAGCAAAATGGAATAAACAAAATTTATCTTTTGTAAAAGTAAAGACATAGTCATTATAGGAAAAGCCATGCTAGCAAAAATTATAAGCCTGGTGAATTTTTGCTAATAGTCACAGGTAGTTCATCAAATTCAGTATGCAAAATACAACGAATCCAAGGCGCAAGGAAGCATAAATATAAGGCATTCTAGGCTATAGCACATACTGTCTTTATTATATTAAGAATCATTTAGACATCCAAGGTCTTTATTTTTCCCCCAAACAGAAGTAGTAAATGGTATAGCAAAGCAATTATAAACTCTGCAGGGTTAGGTTATAGGGATAAAAGATTGCTACTGAAATGCAGTGAAATAGGACCATGACTTAGTCCCAGATAACTTTACTCAAGAGCCCAGATTTCCATGTATAGTGGGTCAAAGTCTATAACAGCACATAATCTAGTTTGCATCTTTATCTAAGACTTAACCTAGGTTGCACCAATATTTCTGTTGAGTGGCACGCTACTACTGGACACTCTACAAAGCTCCGATATTTGTGTGGGATGTGGGATAGAGGTTTTGATTATGTTCAATGTTCATGACACTATTATTGCTAATCCTGAAAATACAGAATCTGATGATATCGAACCGAATAAATATCAAAATGAGAGCTAGCTTTTTGTCATGTATTGTTTTGAAGATGTCTTTTCTAGTGTTGTATGGAACACTTAGCTTTATATTGCTTATCTTAACTTTTTTTATTGTATTACTGTATTCATGTATCAAACTAATTAATTTGGTTATTTTCTTGCCACTAGGTTCAAAATTGAACAAAAAGATTCAGTACTAATTGTTTATTTTTACATAGGTCTGTTTTTATATCTACTTTGGAGAACTATCACATCACTATCTCACCATTTCATCACATCATGTCTCGTATTTGTATTGGTGCTACCAAACTTCTAGCCTGACTTTAGTAAATATAAGTAAACAAACTTCATTTCTAATAATTGCCATGTTATTGATACTTAAAAGAATTTTTTGTTTTAATATAATAAAGACAGATGGCACTGTGAATTTGCTTCACTGGCCCAATCCACCACCACACCAGATTATAATCACTTAGCGGGTGAGCGACTGAATTACCACAATGTTTCAGTCGCTCACCCGCTAAGCGCATATAAACTCAGCAACAACTTTTTTGATCAGTTTAAATGACAACCACACCAGATTATGGTCACTTAGCAGGTAAGCGACTGAATTACCACAATGTTTCAGTCGCTCACCCGCTAAGCGCATATAAACACAGCAACAAATTTTTTGATCAGTTTTAATGTCATTTTCAAAACCCAAAGCAAATCAAAAACTGAGAAGGAAAAGGAAAGAGAGAAAGAAAGGGAAGGAGGAAGACGAGAAGAAAAACAGAGAAGAGAAGAGAAGAGAAGGGTAAAGGAAAAAAGTAGTAGGAGGAAGGGGAGAGCATTTCTAAACCTGCAATTTATCGACGATTATTCGGTCATTCAGGTGAAAATTCGTTAACTCATAGGCAATATTTTGATTTAACTATTTATACTATTTTAGTGTAAAAGAAAACTAGAAATTTATTTTTTGGTCTAAGGTTTAGGACAAATAAAAATTTAATTTTTCGTTTCACCCTAAGATGTAGAACAAATAGTTTTTAGCGATGTTTAGATTCGTATGATCTAGAGTTTAAGACAGATAGTTTCGCTTCACCTTAGGGTTTACAAATTTTTTTAATTGTTTAGTTTATACTATTTTAGGGTTAAAGATAATTAGAGATTCATTTTTTGGTATCACAGTACGGATTTAGGACAGAGAAAATTTTATTTTTTCGCTTCCTCCTAGGTTGTAGGACAGATAATTTTCTGCATCGTTTAGGTTCATATGATATACGGTTTAGGACAAATAGTTTTGCTTCATCCTAGGATTTATAAACTATAAAATAAAATATCCAATTATGTAGAATTATTTATGTCTATGCACATTAAGAGAACGTATTTACATTTTGACCCCCAAAGAAGGCCTAATCTCATTGTAGATTTGATATTCTTGTAGATTTTACTATATTGAAATAATGTCAAAGATAGAAGAACATATTTTGTGTTTTAACCTAAAATGGAAATTTAATTTGAGTAGCTTATGGAGCTACCCAATATGGTTTGCATTACTACATGTCCCCATATATATGGCCAAATGTCGCAACCACTATTAATATCTTTCAATGATTTGGAGATGTGGTTAATTGATTTGTTACAACTTAATTCTGTGATGGATAGTGTCAAGGTTAAAGGCCTGTTACCAGAAGGAAATGAATGGGTACTTAAGGAACTGAAAGGTGACAAATCGTGGGTTTGTAAGAATTTTGAAAAATCCAATCCATAGTATTAGAGATTTTATACTTTATGCTGAAATTTTTAGCGTATATAGTTCGAAAGGCAGTTATTCGATAGCAGGAGTACCGAGAATCGTTAATCTCAGAAGTAGTGAAGGTATCAGTGCCAGTGTTGTTATGCAGAATGCAAGTATCACACATACAAATCGTTTCGGTAACCATCAAACAAATTTAGCTGATGAATTGCCCAAATTAGAGAACTTCAACGAGTACACTGATCCATCAGATATGTACGAATCTCCTGAGAAACCAACAGAACAACAAGGACCTATAAGTGAATGGACTGATCCATCAGCTCTAATGTCAGCTGTGGTTCCTAAAGATCTAAATTCGAAATGGTCTTTCAATGGAACAAATGTACAGCTTGGACAGATGTTTCGGAGCAAGAAAAATGTGAAAAAAATCATCACTACGTGGGTTGTTTCACTCAATAGGCCATTCCAAGTAGTTATATCAAATCCGGACTTGTGGGCTGTAAAGTGTTTAGTCGACAATTTCCCGTGGTACTTAGTGTCACACGTCCACATGATAAGCCTTTCTTTCAGATGACGAGTGGGAGACTACAGATGTCTGGCGGAAGGCATGTTGCAACAACATAGAAATATCACTTCTAGTTTTATTGCAATTTAATAATATCGATTGTAAAGGAAAATACGACAATGCCACCGAAAGTAATTATGGCCCATTAGACAGAAAAGGATGGTTACAAAACAAATTATGGAAAGGCATGGAGGGCTAAACAGAAGGCGCTAGAAGAGCTGTTGGGACATTTGTTGAGGTATATAACTTCATACTGAGGCTATTTCAGCTTATGTGTGAAGCAAATCTAGGCACAGTCATTGAAAATTGTGGATACATCAGCTATTTGTTTAGATGGTTTTGTTATACCTGAATGCATGGTACTGCGGCGATTTTTCTGAGCATTCCAGCTGTGTTACATCGTTCAAGTACATGAGACCCGTTCTTTGCATTAACGATTTGTTCTTAACAGGTAAGTATGAAGATACTCTACCGATTGCCGTGGCAACTGATGCCAACAACCAACTTCTGTCCATAGAATATGTAGTGATTGAGGGGAGAACTATAGCAATTGGTTGTGGTTTTTAAGCAAACTGAAGAATGAGATAGTAAAAGATCGTGAGTGCATATACTTAATTCACGATCAAAACATAGGAATACTGAGTGCAATTGAGTACATGTGATCTCGAACTATAACCAACCTGGGAGAATTTGCAGAGTCGTTGCTGCTCTCATCATCTTGGCGTGAATTTTCATACTCGTTTCAAGATTCGCAAAATAGCATAGTATGACAATCTGGATTTGGCGGTAAAAAATCTTATAGACGATCCCTTGTTGCATTGGCCTAAAAAGATTAATGATTATCTTGAATTTAGGACGAGGAAGGCAATGTCACACAAAGTGTCCGTATTAAGCCATTTGAATGGAAATTATGAGGTTCGGCTATGGCACAAATTTGTTCATGGTACATTGAAAGTTGGTAGGATCCATGAATGTAGAATTACAAATGGAGCTACAGAATGCACATGCAAGAAGTCTCAGCTGCTCCACATTCCTTGCTTTCATGTTATCGCTGCTTGTGCCCTCTCAGGAATTACTCCAACATAACATATCTCAAAATATTATACTCTGGAGTACCTGTCAAAAACATGGGAGGGCGTCTTCCATGTCTTTGTAGCAACAGGCAACAATTGAGACATATTGCCAGATCCCAGACAGGAGGCTCCAGGTGATACATGCTGGCCAACGTCGAATGAGGCGGATCCAAAACAATATGGATGTGAGGGAGCATGAAGACGAACTCCGTAGATGCACCGTTTGCAAGCAACCTGGTCACAATAGAAACCGATGCCCGTAGGTGGCAAACACATCAACATCTATGAGGAACTAAATCAATTGTCTGTTATCAATATTCGTTTTTCTTCATATGTGATTTAATTTCTGTTTCAATGTAATCTTGTGAATTTCGAGTACTGTAATGTGTTTAATAGTGTCGTATTGGAATTGAACGTTTTTGTATTTCACGCTAATTGCATGTTTTTAATTCTGTTATGCATATATATGCTGATAATTATTGCAACCAATATGTGATAACTACAGATGGTGGACGAGCAACAGCTTCTGGAGTTGATTGGAGATCACCATCACCAATGTCACTTTGCCCATCGGCTTCTAGAAGTCACCATTTTGCCGGCTCTCCATACGAGGACACCATGGGAGATGTGGCATCTGGTGAGCGTTTCACACCTCATTTGCTAAAGGTTGTGTTAGTTCCCTTTACCCGTACGGTGGATCGAGCCCATCGATTTCCCTTTGACAGAGCTTTGGTCACCGCTCTTGTTGATCGATGGAGGCCAGAGATGCACACTTCCCATTTCAGTTTCGGTGAGCTCACCATCACACTTAAGGATGTTAGTATGTTGCTCAGCTTGCCTATCAATGGTGATATATATGTTCCCACTGTGACCGACAAAACTGCATGGCGTCTGAATTTCTTGCAACGCTTTCAAGGGATCAGTCAAGCCATGATAGGCATGGCGTCTGAATTTCTTGCAACGCTTTCAAGGGATCAGTCAATGGTGATATATATGCTCCCACTGTGACCGACAAGCCAGCGATAGGGTTTGCACAGCCGGCGGGAGTGCCGCAGTCTTACTTGCGTGCCATTCGAGATGATCCATTCCTAGTAGGAGCTCTGGAGCAAGTATTTAGACGTCACTTAGAGCTTATCTTTATCTATTTGGACAGCTGTTGCTCCCCAGCACCCATGGAGATATATGAGTGGTAGTTCATTCAGCTCATTAGATTTATTGCGGACTTTGAGCTGGGACACGTCCGCAGTTTAGCTTGGGATCGACTGTGCTTTGCCATACGTACAGGGGATTGTGTGACGCCACGAGAAGAGACCAGGATGGATCACTGTTCGCAAGGTACGCCATACTGCTACAGATGTGATCCTACATGCATTTCCCTATTGGACAACTAGTAGTGCCGTACGATCAATTTGCGTTGGGACTTAATATGAGAGATGGCCCAGTGATGGAATGGAGGTGGTCCAGACAGTTTCCGGTGGGACATGGATCAGACACACCTGTACTATCCTTCTTACACCACGAGCTTCGATATGCTTCTTGACAATAGTGTTATCTGGCATATGTGGACACAGCAACACATAATCAATCACACCACAAGGCCTTTCGTCTCTATGCACGCAGGATTCAGCTTATTGGCATACTCAGGTTCTTCTAGTTTTCTCATACATAGTTGAGGGGTACTCGCCTAAGCGGGTTATGCACCAGTTTGACTTACGCCAACATGTCCCTATGCCACCACCCCCACAGTTTCCGCACCATATTCATGAGTACGTAAATGTCACAGGTTTTAATTTTGTATCGAATCTCCAAAATGAATTCTATCAATAATTTATCTTATCCGCAGGAAATCTAGAAAGGGACGTGCACGGGACGATTTCATCGATTGGCAACACCGTATGTATAATAGTGGATGGATCGGGTGCACATAGGACGATCGCAATGGATAGACCTTATGGCCATGATATCCACTTTTTGTACTTAGCATGGTACCGACTGTGCACCTTGTACAGATTGTCGCCGTAGCTACCACTGGCGACTGACGAGCCCAGCACTGCTCCTACTATAGACGAGCACTTCGACTAACACCTTGTAGGGCGGATTCACTCTTCTGTGAGTACTTTAACTCTCTGTAACCCCACTTGCGCATTTATTGTCATTCTTTAATTTGATGTTCGTTGTGTATGCAGCTCGACACCATTGGAGCCCTCTCCCCTAGTGCATAGGACATGATGGTTAGGGTACGCGATGGTGAGGAAGTGCCTGGAACCGAGATGCATGGCAGCTTGGGAAAATGTCGTGCAGCTTCTAGATCAGATTCTGGTCGATTTCAGAGTGCTACCACCTCACCTGACCATGATTCCTCCACCATCACCATCGGCGGACTATGCTTCGCACATGCCACCAGTGGACCGCCCCTCTTAGTCACACCCGCCGCCTCTACAACCCTGTGCTAGGCCTGATGATAGCTCTTCAAATGACGAGCCGGATATTAGTGCGCACATGGTTCATTTGTACCAAGGGTTGCCTCAGGATTTGGCAACGAAGGAGGGTTAGGGTGCAACGCAGCAACAAATCCTAGCCCAGATACATCTGCGAGGTCTTACATGGCACCAAGATGCCCTCCGTACACAGCAGCATCCTACCCAGCCTTCGCACCTAGCTAACGCTACACCAGCAACATAGTTGACACAACCTTCGCAGGCTTCGCCAGCTATGCAGATACCGCCTGTCAGGAGCCGTCGCATTAGGGATCATCACCCCCTCTCGATACACGCCATCGCAGTATTAAGACCAACCAAAGAGGCAAAGGTAGTAGTTCAGCCATATCACGTATAAACTTTTTTTCATTGTTTATGAAGATAATGGATGTGGTATTTTGGAGAAAATGAATACAATTGTTTTGGCTCCATTGATAGTTTTTTGCACATGGAAAAGCACAATACTTCCAAAGCGATTTTTTGCACATGGAAAAGCACAATACTTCCAAAGCGATTCATAGGCTTATAACCTTTTAAGCTTTTCTGTATTTTTTATCTCTACTTTTTAGCTAGTTTTCAACTTTTCCGTAGGGTTTTGTCAGCTTTTCCTTTGTCAGTTTTTTAACTTTTCAACTTTTCTATAAGATTTGGTCAACTTTTCTTCGTTTTAGCTTTTTAGCTTTTCTACAGATGCATCCAATCAACGTTTAAACTATTCATGACATTCACTTCTATAAATTTGATCATACAGCATTGAATACTCAACTCTCTTTGATACTACCCTATCTGAACATGGCGGGCGAGAATAGCCATGGCCAGAGAAGACCGACCAAGGTAAATACATAATCAACTCGCCTTAGATAAGCGGCTATGTATGCGTTACTTTATTAAATATTCTCTTTCATAGGATGAAGTCCAAAGTTCAGGGCCATGTCGTTGTAACTGCGGTTTGTTGCCCAAGACTACTACATCCTAATTTCAGGACGACTATGAGAGGATTTTTAGAGTGTCCCAGGGAAGATGTCGAGAAGTGCACTTTCCTACATTAACTTGACCCCAAGTGGAGCACAAAGGTTGTGTATACGATACTCTATCTTCTCTACAGAAAGAAGCGACTATATGAGAAGGTGGACTTCATGGAGGAGCTGCCGATCAACATGCACCTGCTGCAGATGTCTTTACTATTGCTCTTGTCATGGACGCACATTCCCAACAACACGTCCTCCAGAGGGCTTCAACTAGTTCGATGATTCCAGTGACATATGACTTTATGTGTAGATGTCGAAGTGATATTAAAGTCAATACGTCTTAGGCTTACGACAATACTGGCAGAATGTATGTACATTGCGGCCGCAAAGATGAGAGGGAGAAATGCAATTAAATGTCATGACTTGACCCAGAGAGGAATGAAGTAGAGAAAAACACTATAAATACTCTCCTCAGCGAGCTGGACACTCTCTACTTGGATCAAGTGGTGCTCTGAAATTTAATCACCTTTTGCTGTTGTAGATCTGGCTCCAATTATTCTTGTAACTATCACAGACGCGTGTAGCTTTCGATTTTGTTTACTCAAATTTTAATAAGGATTGCAGTGGGTTTATAATCACTTCTATCTTCCAATTTCTTTGTTTTCTTTGCTCATCTTTCTTTTCTGATTTTCTGTAAATATTTTTAGATCTTTTAATATATTGGCCCCTCTTATCTGGAATCTTGCTAGTAGTGGATTGTTGAAATAAAAAACCAATTACAAACAACATGAGACATGTGTAGGATGTACATATCATCAATATTTGCCAAACTATTGTTAAAAAAACGAACAAACATAAATCGTACAGTCCAATACAGAGATTACGTACCAAAACAAATCTATCTACAAACCGGATTATTGCCCAAATCATACAGCACATTCTACTTTGCAATAAGGCACAATTCAGTCGACATATATATTCACTCATTTTTGGCCATTGCCGAGTTAAAGTATTAGAAGAAGTAATGGCGATCCAAAGAGAGTGGTTGGCATATACACAATAGGAAGGCAACACAATCTATATAGATAGGATGTACCTATATTTATTTAGGAGTAGTGAGAAAGGCCTATGAGTTGGGCTCACCTGTACTAACAGCCGCTTAGCAAATCTACCCTAATAGACACTAATTAACCAATTGGTGAACCGAGAATAAATTCAACATTCAGTCATTTAGCGGATGAGAGACTGACACATTGCGGAAATTCAGTCGCTCACCTACTAAGTGATTATAATCCGGTGTGGCAATTGGCTGGGCCAATGAAGCAACTTCACAGTGCCACTTATTTATTCGTTGGTCTGTTAAACGACTGAAGCCTAAGCCTAGTCACAGTTTGCTCCAAGCTTGGTTATTTTTTTAGGTTTTGAGTTACTTTTGAAATTATTTTTTTGTTATTTCAAAAAAAATCTACTTAAAAGAAACACCCAAAAAATTTTGCTTATCTTAACTTTTTCATGGTATTACTGTATTCGTGTATCAAACTAATTAATTTGGCTGTTTTCTTGCCACTTGCTAATTGAATGTCACAATTTACATTTTAAAGTTGTTTATTGTTTGAAAATTGAAAAAAAAAATTCAGTACTAACTGTTTATTTTTATATAGATCTATATTTTTCTCTCTGCTTTGGAGAACTATCACATCACCGTGTCAACATTTCATCACATCATGTCTCTTATTTGTATTGGTGCTACCTAACTTCTAGCCTCACTATAGTAAAAATAAGTAAACAAATTTCATTTCTAATGACTATCATGTTATTGATACTTAAAAAGAAACACCCAAAAAGGATTAACACCAAACAACATTTAGACAAAAAGATATTACCTCCTTGACAGACCTGCAAAGCAATGAACCAACACGTTGCCACCAGTGCTTTTAGCTTCATCTATGAAACTGAAGCATTCATCAAAATGCTTTACCAAATCGGTGTCTGGGCTGTCAAGCACTGTACCATAAACAAGATATAGCATTAATATTGCATGGAAACTCAGCCAAGACCAAAGGAAACATCAAAGGTACAGTCAAAACAATAAGATCAAACAAGTTTTTTTAACCTCTAGAACAAAACAGGTTCTATTTTCAAGATTCAAATCCATGTTTGATATTATTCCCCTTTCCGGAAAAAGTACTGTTTTGGTCTTTCAACTTTGGGCTTAGGTCCGTAGCCCCAAAACTTTCTATGAGTTCTGTTTTGTCCCTCAACTTTGAAAATAAGTATTATTTTGATATCACCTATTAAAAAACTTGCATATCTATTAAAATCCTAAGTCATTGACAAATAGAACCTGTCTGTCAATGCCTTGGAAGGGTTGATTTGAGCCTAACACTAAAGTTGGGAGACGAAACTAGTGCCTACAAAAAGTTAGATACTAAAGTGGACTTAGACCCCAACTCTTCAACACCAAAATTGTATTTTTCCTTTTCCTTAATGTGTCGACATTACAAAACAAAGTTTATGGGGAAAATTGTCAATACCACTCCAAAAGTGTATATTTTGTATCTATCATTAAAAAATTAGCTCTTTCTTATTTATCACTGAGAGTGTACTGATATTATGTATTTGCTATTATTGTTTAGTTGATCACTAGTCAACAAAATAAATGATATTTTCTCTTGTAGAGATAGATTTTTTTTCTTGTAGAGGTATATTCACAAACAAAATATATTTTTGATACAAGAGTGTCACTTATCTTAAATACAAGATTTTTTTTACGGTCTTTCATAGAGATATATGTGCTCTATTTACAGGAGTAAAAATATCATCTGTAAGAGATAAAAAATATCATTTACTCCATTGACTTGTGATTGACCAAACAATAATGACAAATACGAGATACCAGTGCATGTTTTAACGATGAAAGAACGAACCGATTTTTCAATAGTGGATAAAAAAAATACGCATTTTTGCAGTGGTACTGACAAAAATTTTTTCCTTGGAACCAAAAAGCAACAAAAATGTCTAGCATTTATAGCAAAGTTATGTGAAATTGTTACTGTTCCTAAATTTGACAAAAGGAGCCATCTACCTACACAGATAAATCATAGGCAAACAAAGAACAAAGCTAAGGATACAGTACCCTTGATCTTCTTATAGGTAAATTCATTAGGAAAGGATGGACTCAACGATCTGGCAACAATCAAGACATGTGTGATGTTCAAGCTCATCAAAGCGTCCTTGTTCCGTGCTGCCCCAACAGAACCCAAGTAGAGTCCCTATGAGGAGTATCAATCAAGATATTCATCAGAGAAATGTAACAGTTTAACATAACAATGATGGAGAAAAAACAAAGATATTGCCATTTGTTCCATTTCTCTCTAGAACAACACATCCCCATTTGAATTATAGTATTGGGCATGGATAACTGAATTGAAACTCTTATTCCAATTGGTTGGCATACATTCTTCAATCTTCATATGCCATCGAAGCATTGTCACAGTTGGAATGAACTAGAAAATTAACCTTCATTCAAGAACAAGAACAGGCCATGATGCAACCTCCAATTTCACAAAATTGCACCATTCAATAAGAACTCCGATTCTAGATAGGTAGTAACGAAAAAAACATCACCCTCGTAATTTCTATTCCCAATTCTCCGATCGAACTCCTAGTCACAAAACATTTCAACCTATTATGGTGTGAATAGAGGGCTTGTGTTAATTCTGAACCCATATAAGAAATTCCCAAATTAATCAAAAAATAAAGAACGCTAGAAATTCTCACATTAATCAGTAAAAAACAAAAATCTATTTCTCGCATCATATTTATAATGGTATAAATTCACTCTACAAACAATCATATCCAAACTAACTCTCTCAATTATATTATTAATTCATGTGAAAAATTATATCCAAAACTAACTCTATCTCTAATCTATTGTGGTTTTAAAAAGAGGGCAAACTTCTGTAGAGTAAAATTTAAATAATATTAACTATTAACATTGAGCGCGCAATTAAGTGGGATTTTCAGCTGGTTGGAATAAACTGTTAAATGCTAAAATAATCGCACCACCAGCACCATTATCAAGCAACTTTCCAGAAAAAAGAAAAGACATTTTTCACTACAGATCATGATCCATTTAACTAACTTGCCACGAGTGTTGCTTCTCACTGTCTCTCCCCACCACAGGATCGCACATAACAAGAAAAAGAAAACAAGAAAAAGAGAGAACCTGATGGATCTGGCATGGGAGGTTGTCGGCCTTGCGGAAGCGGGTGGCGCAGAGACCCTGCAGGAGCGCAGTAAGGAGCTTGGCCTGCCTCTGCTCGTACCCCTCGTCCTCCCCCGTCGACATCTCCCACCAATTATTTCTTCCTTTCTTGTCTAACTATTGAGACCTTGTTTGGGTGACTACGAAAACTTTTCTAACCGGGATAAAATCCCCTTAGAAAAACCCACCACATAAAATCCTCCCATATATAAATCATACTAGGATTAGGATCCTGAGTGGTGTTTGGATCCCACCAAGATCTCAATCCTGGAAATCCTGGTGGTGTTTGGATGCAGATTTTTTAGATGTTTTGATGTTTTCTATTTGTCAACCAAAAGATATATAAATATGAATTATAGCATGGCAAATCAGACTTGAAACTAGTCCAAAACTCCAAATGTGAGAGCTAAAGTGTGCCTAGAGTTCACAAGTTTAGAATTAGATGAAAATTAATCAAATTTGCAAGTTATAACATGCAAATCAGCTCCGAAACTTGTGAGTTACAACAGTATATATGATCCGAAGTTCTTCAATGATCCAAAACTTAAAAGTTCAGATGGTCATTTCACACTGAAAAACAGAAAAAAAAATACAACATATTACAAACATGCTGCCAAAGTTCAAGCTGAGTACTCAAACAGAATAAGTTGACACTCACTTGGAAATTAGAAGTAGCATAAATTTATATTGATTAGAGATCATAGGAAGATGCTGTCAATTGCTTGCATTGAACTACTGTTGATCAAGTTTAGATATCAAAATCATTAAACATGACACAGAAGTATGCAATTACCAAAATATCAATTGGCGGGATCACATTTCAGTAGCAAAATCAGTTATCTTTGATCTATTTCCCAACACAAGAACATGAACCAGAAATGGTCAAAATAGTTGCACAACTATAGTGCCACCATGCCGCTTCAGTGGAACGAACAACATTAAAGTTTTCTTTTGCTGACATTGCAACTCTTTCTTTCACAGGCATCACAAGCAAGAATGCAAGTGAGCTCATGTCACTGCATAAATTAATACAGTCTTTAATTGAAAACCAGAACCTCAATAGAAGATGTGAAAGATCATTTTTTGAGAAAGCACTATAGTTAAGCTAGAAACAAACAAACAAGGCTACAAAACAATATATATGCAGCAAAAAAAATTGTGTCCTAAGTAGTACAACTTTAATATAGTTTCATATAAAGTGGCTATAATAATCCATTTTAAAGGTTTTATATACATTCCAAAATTTCTCATCAGAGAGCTAACTCTACCATCATCATGCACAAGGATAAATCAGAATATGCATGCATGCATACACAACACTTCACCACTTTATAATTGAGACCAAAGGTAAAAGTTTGATCATGAAGTATGTGCATGCAGAGATTAAAAGGGCGTGCACAAAAATATACATTTGAAAGCAGGATCATATCAAAAATATGTATATGATGGGATTGGAAAGAAAAGACTGTATGCTACATATATACATACATAGACACACCCACCCACACACACACATAAGCCATATATAAGTGACGAATAAAGAAATGATTCACAGCTCCTTATAAACCACAAGTTCTCACAATTTATCACAAAAAGCATTAGAATGTGCAAACATGACAAATAATATGTTCCATTCTCAAGGGAATCATAAAAACCAAATCAAGTATTTCTTAATTCTCAAAGTGAATCATAAAAACTACGATTACCACTAAACATTAACATTATTAGATATATACTGCCCTGGAAGTTACTGGTCAGTACCAGTAAGGAATAAAGCTGCAAATTAGCTACATACATACATACATAGTAACTTAATCTTACTCCAACAATCAAAGAGAAATGTTCAGTAAACGAAATGTTCAGTTTGAAATACCTCAAACTAATCTTTAACAACTTCACCATTTTAACAAGAAACAAGCCATTATAAGCTCATAACTTCAAATGCTCCTACTAATCAAGTGAGAGTACAATGCCAGCCTCAATTTCCAAGACCTCAAGCCTCAGATATTCTCAGAGACAGACTTTGTTCATCAGACTTTGCTCATCTGAGTTCAAACTTTATGGTGTCTCTTTCTTATTCTCTCTGGTCCTACTAGCATTGTTCAATGCATTATTGTTTACACTTCACAAAGTTGCAGCATGGCATGAAACACTAGACTTATCCAGATCAAAAGGTCATTGCAAAGAGGACTTGTGGTGTAAAGACAGACATGGACAGGAATCCTCCAAGAAGCATAATGATGGATGCATCAGAAAGAGTTCCATATGGACAGGTATTGCCCTCGAGGATAAATTAGGTAAGTGCGGATCTAATTTCTGCCGAGAAAGATAAGCTTCAAGCAAGACCAGTTCACTCCTCTGGAATTTCTACGTAAGTGCAGGATATAATTTCATAGCATCGTAATAGATCTGAACACCGAAAGAATAAAAGATACGTAAGTGCAGGAGGAGGGGGAGGTACCTGGACGACGTGCGAGGAGGTGGAGGCGTGAGGAGGGAGGAGACGAGGTGACGCGCGAGGAGGGAGGTGGAGGGCGGTGACGCGCGAGGAGGGAGGTGGAGGGCGGCGACGCGGGCGAGGAGGCGACGCGGACGAGGAGGCGACGAGGTGGAGGGCGGCGACGCGGTTGAGGAGGTAGAGCGATATGAGCGAGAAGGACGACACGAGAAGGCCAGGCTTGCTTTCCGGCCCCCCCAGCCAAATTTTCCAAACCCGCGGATTGGGCTTCCAGCGCTATTGACAATTCCAGATCCTCGTACACCATCCTAGATCCTTCCTAAATATAATTTGGATTCTAAATGGAGTTCATAAAATCCACTCAGAAACAGAATAAATCCTAAACTTCCAAATAGATCCTGAGAAATAAGAGAAAATCATTAGTCAAGAAAGAATGTGTCCAGATTGGTCGGGCGATGCTTCTATTATTGTTGCGATTGTTTTTCCCACCCTTTTGACCAATCTGCTACAGTTCGCTAACAATTGTACACACGTATAGACTCTGATTAGAATAAACTGTCTAATCACGACTAGAGATGCAAATGGATCATTATGGAAAAAATGATATATTTTTTATTATTCTAGATTATTCTTAATTTAGATCATCATATCGTTGATCGAATGAGATTTATTGTGGTCCATCCGCTGCAATCCATGTGGGAGGATGTATGTTTCACTTACTACAAACATTTTTGGGCTTCGACCGGATTCGGGTGGGTCGACAAAAAGTATGACACTACTAGGTCAACTCTAACTCGACCCAACCTAACCCAATAAACATCTTGAATTGGTTAAGTTCGGACCAAATTGTGTGGTTTTGGTAGAGATTCGTTCAAAAAAACAGCATAATCAAGCATAGTAGGCCCTACATAGCCCTAATATTGGGCTGGGCTGGACGAAGTCCGTTTGGGCTCAGGTTGGTCAATTGGGTTGGACTATTCTAATGTTTACCTGACACAAGAAAATGCTATGCCATAAAATGGTCTTTTAAAGAGAAAATTAAATTAAACAAATCTATTTTGGCACCACTGTCAGAAAAAATCATATTTAAAAAATTAGTTTACGTGACGAACTTTGGCCAAATATTCCAATCAACCTCAGTTTTGTTAACCGTCTATCAATTTTGACCATTTAACCACGTTATGGTCAAATGGCGTCTACATGGCACCTCTATAGCACTAATTCAGCACATATGAATCCTTTATGTCTCTAATGTTGTAAAATCTTCAAAACTAATAGGGAAATTTCATAAAACCCTCTACAAGTCAATATCATTGTCAAAGACCCCATAATTTTTTTTAATATTTGCACCTGCAACTATTTCCTTATTTCATAAATGCATGCACTAACACAGTAATATTATACTTAATTGATTAAAAATTTAAAAATATTGAAATTCCAACCGCATATATGTTGGCCCTACTTGTTAGTTATTGTATTTTTTAATATCTACCCCAACCTTCTTCCACCTCTCTCTAGTGTCAATGGTGGCGATGGTAATGGCAGCAGCGGCAATGACAATATCAATAGGTCAAATGTTGCATTAGTGGTGCAGTGGTCAAACAACATCTACTCTCATGATCCACTGTAGGTAGAGGTGTCAATTGAGCCATGCTGGGCCAGTGGTTTGGGTCGTGCCATGCCCATGCCGACCTGCGGGCTGTTAGGCCGTGCCAGCTTGGCCCGTTTGCTTGACGGAGAGGCCAGACACGGCACGATAGCCCACGGGCCACAGTGCATGCCGGGCCAACATAGGCACGGCCCGTTTTGAAATGGTAGTTGAGGTCGTTGTTGGCACCGACGACAGAGAGGACGAATCGACGAAGGAGTGCTTGAGGGCGGTGCGGCGATCTGGTAGGAGAAGCGTCGCCGTCCAAAGGCCCGGCGCCAGCGACGGAGAGGACGAAGGAGTGCTTGAGGGTGGCACCGCGATGTGCTAGGAGAAGCGTCACCATTCGAAGGCCCGGCGTCGGCGACAGAGAGGACGAAGGAGGCGGCTTGGGTGGAGCAGATCCGGTGGATTTGGCGACGAGTGGCGTGGCATGTGGCCCAAATCTGCGGCGGCGCGGCCCGAGCACGTGAGAGGAGGGCGTGGCCGGCGTGCTAACGGGGCTTGCCGCCATTGAGGAGGAATGAGGAGGGTAAGAGACGACAAGAGACGGCGAGAGGAGCGTGCCGGTGTGCGGAGAGGAGGGCAAGAGACACACGACTCGTGGAGGAGAGAGGGTGTCACGTGGAGGAGAGGAGGGCAAAGGAGAGGCATGCTAACGGGCTATCGTGCTGCCGGGCCAGCCCGGGCACAGCCCGCATTAGCGCGCCATGTCGTGCCACCCATGGACCGATTTTTGCGGTCCGGCACGGCTCGGTAACCTGTGCCGGGCCGACACAGCCCGTTATCTTTCATGCCGGGCCGTGCCACGTGCCGGGCCAAAATGTCGTACTTCGAACCAACCCGGCTCAATTGATACCTTTAATCCATCGTCATCACAAATGGACAATTCGCTTTGGCTACCCCCTCATTAACAACATCCTACTCAAGCATGACCATGAGTGTACAACAACACCGTTGAACGCTCGGGCTCCACAATAGCCACAGTAGTTAACACTTACCTGAGAAGATGGAGTAGAGGAAGCCAAGGAGCCATGAGCCATGTTGTGTAGGTCTTTGAACTAGGCTCACATAGAGGCTCCTGGCTTCTTTGTCTTCTTCTCTAGCGTTGGTGATAATAGCCAAAGATGTTTCGCAAGCGGATGAAATCGATGCAATGGGCAAGTATATATTGTTCTTTTCACAGAGATTAGAGAGAAGTAAATCGGCGACAAATGAAAACAAACCAGACGAGAGAAAGAAAGAGAGAATGTCAAAAGAAATGAATAGAAAGAAAGAGGTGGTCATCAGGAAACGTTCGATCGATGACGGTTCTATACATCTATTCATGAGTACAAGCGATAGAATCATAATCGTTTAGTACTCGCGAGAGGAGGGCAAAAGCAACTAAAATGAATACGTCCATCAATAGTATCAATGAACATGTATGTAAAGATAACACAGATTATCCATAGCAGCCTCCTAACCACAACCACAATGGCATATCTAAGAAACAACTAGGCAAGCTCAAGGTAGTCTGGAGTTTGGACACTGAATTACCATAGTAGGATGCATATAGAGATGAAAAGCTAAACTTAGAAGAGGAGAACAAATTGAAGAAATGAAATTAATCTTTATGTACTGACTCCTAAGCGAATTATTTGGGATTGTGAAGTGAAAGAAATCATTTTATCTACTAATAGTGGCCAAATTGGCGTATTACCAAACCATGCCCCCATTAACACAGCTGTAGATATGGGTCAATCAACACTCGACAACAATAAAAGAACATCACAGCAATTTAAGTCATTTCAAATTAGAGAATTATGCTGAGATCGTGGTTCGCTCAATCAAGATTCAATTCAGTTCAGAGAAGCAACAATTTGTTTGTATTGAAAAACAAGAATAACTAGACAATTAGAAGTAGCTCCAAAATCAATCACACAAAAGTCTCATAATTACCCAACAATAGCATATGTTTATTGAAGTTTGGAATTGACATCCAACATTTCATTTCACCAGAGCAGAAACAAACAAAAGCATTTAACATTTCATTGGTCAATACACTGATTTAGTGCAAAGACAGTCACTTTGAGCAAGACAAAACTACTTCAAAGCTTAGTATAATTCAAAGAGAAATTCCACTCACAACACAATCAATAGAGTGAACATTGAAATTATGATTCATTGATTTGAGCTCTCAGTACAATGAGCTACCACTAATCGTAGACACAAGATCATAGTATCTAGACTTCAATTCACTTGAATCTCGAGAAAATGGATAAGGTTATTGGAATTTTGATCTCCATTGTCTCAATCTCAAACACATCTAATAGAGAAGTAACAAAGCGAGGAATTTCACAAGAATAGATTCTAATTGCAACTAAATCCAACTCCAGCTGAGACTAACACACACAAAGAAAGGCCATGTCGTGGTATTAAGAATACCCCGGCAGGTTTTGAAGACGATCCTAGCGGAGATTACGCAGCGCGGGTTGACCGGGTGACCGGTCCTCCCCCGCCGGACAAACACAAGAATTGACACGTGGATTTATACAGGTTCGGGTCCCGGTGGGGGCCCTAGTCCTGTTGACGCGCTCCCGACCGGAGCCGGCTGGGGAGGCTCTCTCCGGGGGAGAGGCTTCCGGAGCACGTCTGTGAGTCTAGCTATTCCAAATAATAATGAGCTGATCCTTTACAACAGAGGGGTACAAGGGCTATTTATAGCCTCAAAAAGAAGCAAAAAGCCTAAACTACCCCGGAAGCCACCGTCGGATTGAAGGGTAGGACCGTCCTTCTCCCGGTCAAACGTCTTGGATGCTTGACAGGTGGTCGCTGATTCCCGAGGCGTCCCTCGCGTGACCTGCACGTGATAAACAAACAGGGATTTTACCTTTTAGGAGGGCGATGACGTCCGGGACCCCTTCCGGAGAGCAGGGTCCCGGGAGCCTAAAAGGCGGCGCCCGGGGCAGGCACCGGGGACCACTGTCCCCGGGTGAATGGCGGCGCCCGGGACTCGCCCGGGGGGCAAGGTCCCGGGAGCCAAAAGGTGGCGCCCGGGACATACCCCGGAGGCACGGTCCCGGGAGCCTAAAAGGCGGCGCCCGGGGCAGGCACCGGAGGCCACTGTCCCCGGGCAAATGGCGGCGCCCGGGACCCACCTGGGGGGCACAGTCCTGGGGGCCAAATGGCGGCGCCCGGGGCAGGCACCGGAGGCCACTGTCCCCGGGGAAATGGCGGCGCCCGGGACCCGCCCGGGGGGCACGGTCCCGGGGGCCAAATGGCGGCGCCCGGGGCAGGCACCGGAGGCCACTGTCCCCGGGGAAATGGCGGCGCCCGGGACCCCCCCGGGGGGCACGGTCCCGGGGGCCAAATGGCGGCGCCCGGGGCAGGCACCGGAGGCCACTGTCCCCGGGGAAATGGCGGCGCCCGGGACCCCCCCGGGGGGCACGGTCCCGGGGCCAAATGGCGGCGCCCGGGGCATGCACCGGAGGCCACTGTCCCCGGGCAAATGGCGGCGCCCGGGACCCGCCCGGGGGGCAAGGTCCCGGGGGCCAAATGGCGGCGCCCGGGGCAGGCACCGGAGGCCACTGTCCCCGGGCAAATGGCGGCGCCCGGGACACGCCCGGGGGGCGAGGTCCCGGGCGCCAAAAGGCGGCGCCCGGGGCAGGCACCGGGGGCCACTGTCCCCGGGCGAATGGCGGCGCCCGGGACTCGCCCGGGGGGCCAGGTCCCGGGAGCCAAAAAGCGGCGCCCGGGACATGCCCCGGAGGCACGGTCCCGGGCGCCTAAAAGGCGGCGCCCGGGGCAGGCACCGGAGGCCACTGTCCCCGGGCCATCATGAACTTACCTGGACTTGACCGCGTGGAGATTTCCCCCAACAGGCCATTCAAGCACAAGGTAGGAAAACAAATACAATATTGTTGGACTCCCATTCACTACTAGAACTGATAAAAAAAGTGCTTGGACAGAACATAAATTCAGCTAAAATTATCGAGACAGTTCAAAGACTAGTAGGAACTGATCATCCAGTATCACAGATAATGCGTAGAACTAGATTCTCTGATACAATTCAAAAGTAGATATGAACAACAATAAAATCATTGGAATTAATTTTGATCTCAAATGTCTCACCCCAACAGAACACAACCAAGCCAAAGTCAATATTACTACTCATTGGAACTCATTAATGTCAAAATTATCAATCACAGAATAAGAGTATAGCTCAATGCAACTTAGATAAATCAAGTGGAATAGGGACAATGTAGAGAATGAATATACCAACTCTTCCAGAAATTGCATTCATTCAATTCAAAAGGTGAAGTTTGGTTCAGCACAATTACAAGAGTTATCATTTCATATAATAATTGCTCTATGCATTGTTCATCAGTTCAACAATGTTCTAGAACATGGGGGGGGGGGGTGAGAAGAACTAGACCACTTATGCCTGTTGTCAGTGCGAATGTCGAGGTGGTCATGGTTGGAGCTTCTCGTGGTTGAGGAGGAACTAGAGCTTATCTAGGTTGTTGAGTTGTGGCTACAGCCTTGGGCGAGTTGTGCAAATCGCCAATGTCAGGGTTGCTAGAGTTGTGGCCACGACTATGGTGAGATCAATAAGGAGAACCGGTGCTAGAGAAATTGGAGGGCCAGTGGAGCTCGTGGTGTAGTGGCATGGGTGGTGCAGATGATGCGGTTGTGTGGATCCCAAGAGAGGAGGACAAAGGTGGGAGAATGGCATTGGCCAGATGTGAGGGTATATGATACCCCTAATGTGCGTGCATATAACCCGGCTGTCTAGGATATAGCCCCACACACACTTACAAGAATAAATATCACAGACATAATCCATCTAAACAAACAAAGGTTAATATAAGAGGTATTACATATGGCAACCAGGTCGAATATACAACAAAAGATATAAGAACCTACAGATCAGTTCTAATAAAGTAGATTTAACAAAATAAATTGCAGCAGACATCTGTGACCTATCCACATTCAAAGTTCTAGTGCAGCTGGTAACCATCTAGACACCGAGTGGTCACATGTCATGTCACTGGTAACTTGTATATCACATATTTCATATGTACATGATCAGCTACATCTAAGAAGACATAAGGTAAATCTAAATTTCATAAAGATGTGCATGACTCTAGTGTAGGACATTGAGTAAGATACACTAGCAGAATTTCAAAATATTTTTACTCGAAGGCTGCAAGTAATAGATCATAGATTAGATTGTTACCAATAGCGAAAGTAGATTTAGTGAAGCGATCGAATGTTCACAGCAATGGTTTGCGGATCATCCTGATCAGTAGATGTAGATGACAATGACCGCTCACGGATCATCCTAATCAGCACAACAATTGCAGTAACACCTCTATTGGTATCCACACTTACCGGGATGAAACGTCGTACGATGGTGTGCTAGCACCAACGTGCACGACAAGGGTTTAGGCAATTACTTTAGAGGAGATGGCAGCTATGGCTTTTTGTGTTCTCAAAGCCCATCATACTTCTCTTTATATAGAGCCATGCAGAAGAAATCCTAACAGACTAGGTTTCTTGATGTGATACGAATCTTATCTGAACTGCAGGAGGAGTCTAATATTAAATCTCTGTATCTGATACGAAAGCCCCATAACAGACCCAATCTAAATGCAGAAAGAGTCTAACATTAGATCTCCGAGTCTGATACGAAAACCTCACAACAAACACAATCCGAATGCATAAGAAGTCTAATATTAAGTCACTGAATTTGATACAGAAACCCCATAATAGACTTAATTCGAATCGCATTGTTCCAACCTGTTAAGTGTGTGACCCTATAAGTTCATGTATATTTAGTCACGACCCGGGAATACTTACCCAAATTGTAAGTCGGTTGTGGCCCCTAGCAGGACATAACGACTATCTAAATACACATAAATATCACAATCAACAAACCTATATAATGTCTTCATATTGGAATTTTTTTTTGAAATAACCCTATAAAAAAAAACAATTGCAAAACTAACTCTTAACTTTTTAAATTTGCAAAAATGGCTTTCAGTCGCGAAATCTTCCTCGCGACAGTCTTCAGTCGCTATACGGCATAGCGACTGAAGACGTGGCACGGCACAAATGCCCCGCTGGCACCTGTGCCGTGCCAGCCAGGTTTCAGTCGCTATACCGTACAGCGACTGAAAGCTGCGGGTGCCATGCCACGTCTTCAGTCGCTATACCGTATAGCGACTGAAGACTGTCGCGAGGAAGATTTCGCGACTGAAAGCCATTTTTGCAAATTTAAAAAGTTAAGAGTTAGTTTTGCAATTGTTTATTTTTATAGGGTTATTTCAAAAAAAGATTCTTCATATTGATCCTCTTACCATACGATACTAGATTAAACCTAAGGTAGGAAATGTGCCACCCTTTCATAGTTCAATCCTTTCTCAATCTCATAGTGAATTGATCTTCCCGTAGTTGACACTCAACCACAAACGGCATGACCATACACTTCTCAATTCATCTATATCGAGGGGCCCAAAGATATCTCTCTCATTATATGAGAAATGCAAATTCCATCTTAACCATTCACATTCTTCCACATGGCTCATAGCAAACCCGAATATTACCTTTATTACCACTTAATTAAAAGTAGTGTTTGGTAGTATCAAAGTATACTACTATACATGTAGGAAACTATGATGGTCTCAAGTCTAAGAATCAATCATAAACATTATTTGAGACTAACTAGTGACACTTAAATAACAAATCCAAACATTGTCTCAAAATGGGTCTATCCAACATTATATTCTCCAATATATGTCCACATTATTAATTTGATATCTTATATCCATGGTCCGTGAAACATAACCGATCAAGGACTTTATTAGAATAATATCATCAAATAAATTTAGAGTCTCATGAACAAGCCACGCACTTGTTGATCGAACCAAGATGATAATTTATTCAAAAACAAAATAACATATTATTCAAATGTTCATAAACATAACAAAGATAAATACATCTCTGTGATTTTCTCTAGGACATATCACTAATAATCTTCCACTTGGACTAGAGTCAATCATAAATGTATCTAATACTTATTGCTCTAGTATGCACCTCAAGCTATGGTTGCGGGAGAGGCTTTGTCAACGGAACAGCAACATTCAAATCAATGGACACTTTGCAAATCTTTACATCACCTCTATTCACAATTTCTCGGATGAGGTGATAATTTCTGAGTATATATTTGGATTTCTGATGAGACCTTAGTTCCTTGGCTTGCGCAATAGCTCGACTATTATCACAATAGAGATCCACTGGGCTCGAAATGCAAGAAACCACACCAAGTTCAGAGATGAACTTTTTAATTCGAACAGCTTCTTCAGAAGCAGCAATGTACTATGCTTCTGTTGTAGAATCAGCGACAGTTTCTTGGTTGGAACACTTCCAGCTTACAGCTCCTCCATTAAGGAAAAACACAAAACCAGATTGTGATTTGAAATCATCTTTGTCGGTTTGGAAGCTAGCATCGGTGTAACTACTAACAACGAGCTCTTCCTCACCTCCATAAACCAAGAACACATCCTTAGTCCTTCTGATGAGGAACGGGGTCCCGATCTTCCGACAGGTAAGGGATAGTTCGATTGGTGGAGACTCGACGTTGACGATCCGGCTTTCGACCAGAACCGATTTAGGCCTACAATCGCTACACCACTTCTCCGTTCGTTATCAACCGTACCGAGGCGCGGTTGACCTAGCCACGAAGGCCTGTTCTTGCAAGCGAATCGAATAACACGTGCAAGAACACAGAAGAAGCAATCTCGAATTGCAAATATGTATCAAGATCACGAAGTGTTGGTGTTCCACAAACCGAAAGACGGCGAACTGCGACAGCAGAAAATTCTAAGCAAAACCCGAGTCTAACAATGACGGCTACGAGGTTTTAATATGCGAGAGGGGTGGCATCTAGGGTTTGGGGTGCACACCCCCCCCCCCCACGTGGGATACACGGGCCGAGGCCCAATAGACAGGTGACGCAGCACCGCACGGCCCAACAGAATCTGGTCTCCACTTGTTTCGACGATTGTGATTGACTCAAAAGGATTTTGTACGTGGGACCAGATCCGTTGGAAAGGTCTCGTCGAGGGCTTCTCCGTAATGTACTTGAACGCCCCAAACGGAGTTCGTATGCATCTGCTACAACCACAAACAAAAGAAAATATTGCGGACGACTCCTATTGACCTGTTGTGCAAGGACCAATAACAAGGGCACGTGCACGTCAACTAAATCACCAGGTGAGCTCGTTTCTTAGTACACGAGAGAATATTGACAAGAGCGAGTTACTACCTATGGCCTCGTGCGGATGGTCCATTTAAGGTGTTAGAGCGAATAAATGATAATGCCTACAAACTTGAGTTGCCTGCAGATTTCGGGGTTAGCCCCACTTTTAACATTTCAGATTTGTGGCCATATTTGGGAGAAGAAGATGAGCTTGAGTCGAGGACGACTCCAATTCACGAGGGGGAGGATGATGAGGGCAATATTTTCTTTTGTTGTTTCATGTAGTTTTAAAATAAACTCAGCACGTTTCTTAGCATCAAGATTGACCTTTTCAGATGATGGAAGAGGCAATAGGTCAATAGGAGCACGAGGGTTGAAACCATACACTACCTGGAAGACTTGATCGGTGCAAAAAGTGCACTTCTCCAGGTTACCAAACAAACGTGCCTCTCTCAAAGCATTAAAAACAGCACGTAAATGTTCGAGACGTTCAGAAAGTGACTTGCTATAGATCAAGATATCATCAAAAATAGACCACCACAAATTTACCAATGAAAGGACGTAAGACCTCGTTCATCAAGTGCATGAAAGTACTAGGTGCATTAGTCAATCCAAAAGGCATAACTAACCACTCATATAAACCGAACTTGGTCTTAAAAGCAGTTTTCCATTCGTCTCCCAATTTCATTCAAATTTGGTGGTACCCACTACGCAAGTCAACTTTTGAGAAGATAATAGAACCACTTAACTCATCAAGCATGTCGTCTAACCTAGGAATAGGATGACGATACCTTATTGTGATATTGTTAATGGCTCTACAATCCACACACATGCGCCAACTACCGTCTTTCTTAGGAACCAAAAGAACAGGAACAGCACAAGGACTAAGGCTTTGTCGCACGTACCCACGGTCCAAAAGCTCTTGGACTTGTCATTGAATTTCCTTAGTCTCCTCTGGATTGGTCCTATATGCATTACGGTTTGGCAACGTCGCTCCCGGGATCAAGTCAATTTGATGCTCAATACCTCGAATAGGTGGTAGTCCCGGGGGCATCTCAGCGGGAAACACATCGTCATACTCCTGCAAAAGGTTAGTAACAGCAGGTGGAAGAGAGACAGGCATATCATCAAATGAAAACAAGGTCTCTTTACATATCAAAGCAAAGCATGACGGTTCAGCAAGATCATATTTTGTAGCAAGCAAAACACCACCCTTCAATTTAATTCCCTCAGTCTTAGAAGCAGGTACATTCTTATCTTTCTTATGCGGAAAAACAGTTTTATCTACTTGCTGATTTTCAGATTCTGTGGTGTTCTCTTTCTTCTCATTTTCAAGTCTTTCCTTATCAAAATGCACAATTTTAGATGGAGTCATGGGAAGCAAGGTTATTTTCTTTCCTTTGTGCATGAAAGTGTACCAATTATTTCTACCATTATGAGTTGCATTAGTGTCATATTCCCAAGGTCGGCCTAATAAAAGTGAACATGCTTGCATAGGCACTACATCAAAATCAGCAACATCATGGTATGAACCAATGAAAAATGGTACTCTTGTGGTTTGCGTTACCTTAACCTTACCGCTGTTGTTGAACCATTGAACATGATATGGTTGGGGATGTGGTTGTGTTGTCAAGCCAAGCTTCTTGACCAGATCAGAACTCACCAAGTTGTTGCAACTCCCACCATCAATGATTGTTCAGACGCGCCGGTCGTTGACGACGAGGAACATTTGAAACAAGTTGTGGCGTTGGGCTCTCTCGGCTTGCTTCATTTGATTACTAAGAACCCGCTGGACAATGATGGTCCGGTATTCTTGTGTGGCTACCGTACCCAAAGCTTCCCCATCATCATCATGTTCGGATTCGTCATCAACATTACCTGCAAGGTTAGCTGCAAGAGCATATTCATCTTCAACATCAGAAGCACTAACGTACCCACCATCGTCTGTCGCAATGTAAGCTCGCTGACTTGGGCAGTCCTTCATGACATGGCCCATCCCCTTGCAACGGTGGCATATGATACCTGTTGTACGTCCCATGGAGGCAACAGATGAAGACGACTTTGCTGGTGCCTGCACATTAGAAGTTTTGCTTACCTCGGGTGTACGTGGAGGTGGTAACGGTGCTACTGAACGTGCCCTACTGGTCGAGGGGGTAGTAGACCGAACAGCAGGAGGTGGCTCTGATTTGGTTGACGCCTGTCTTGGGGTGAAGGTACTACCAAAGTTGCTCCGTGGCCACTGTTGTCGTCCTTGCAATTCTTTTTCTGCCAAAACAGCAAGCTGGAACAATCTATTGACATCATGATAGTCCTTGTAATCAATAATATTTTGTATATCATGCCTTAACCCCCCATAGAAACGAGCCATTTTATCCTCCTCGGTTTCCTCTACCTCACAACACAACATGCCTATTTGAAGCTCTTGGTAGTACTCCTCTACCAATTTGTTACCTTGATCTAAGCGTTGCAATTTTTTACGCAAATCACGTTTAAAGGAAGGAGGCACAAATCTAGCGTGCATTTGTCTCTTTAGATCATGCCAAATACCAGGATGTACGTTAGACTTTGCTAGTTCATTCCACCAAATTATAGCAAAATTCTTGAACTCACTAGTGGCTTGTCTAACTCTATGAATTTCAGGAACAAGATGGGAGTTAAATTTTGTTCAATCTCCATTTCCCAATCTAAATACACCTCAGCATCATATGTACCAGAAAAAGAAGGTACGGTAAACTTAACTTTAGCAAATGGATCATCATTGCAATAGTTATTATTACCATTGTTACCTCTCATACCTTGACGATTTCGGTTGAAGCGCTCTAAGTCATGTGCCGCACGTCGCATAGCGGGTTCATTGCGAGGTGCCACATGTCCCTCTACATCATCATCGTGCTCCTGGGCTGCATCATTTTGCTGTTGTTGGACAGCAGGTGGGCGGTTCTCAATCACCTGAACCCTGTCATCAAGTTGGCAACACGTCATTCCAATCTTTCAATACCTTTGGTTATCTCTTCCATCATGGTTTAAGCTCAGCATGAAGGACACACTCGTTCTCCTCTTTATCAGATCCTGCCATGATTAGTAGAAAGTAGAAGAAACACAAGAAGTATTATCCCTACAAACTACCAGGTTCAGACAAGTGGATTCACACCCTCTCAAACGTCTTACCACGCTCTTGCAAGGTTCTTACCAACGCTGCAGAAGGTACAACCGGTGGCTGGTTCGTGATATCGTGACGAGCTTAAGTGTAACGATTGCAAGGTTGAATCCTGTTCTGATAGAAAGTATGTGGAGCTTGGAAGGCAGTTATGGTAGCAAAGGTTAGCAATAATTGAAATCAGAATGCTAAGTTGAATAAGTGTCCAAAGAACCCACTAGTCTTGCTGGCCTAAATGCGCCCCTAGAACTGTTCAAGCAAGCAAAGACAACAAGGTAACAACTGGAAACAGCAAGATGATAGCAAGGACAATCAATATTGAAGCAATTCTGATCCCAAAGATAGCAAGTATGGCAAGTACGAACCCTCGGATTTTTTTTTCACTGCGTGGCTCTTTTCTGTGCGCTGCCTCTTTTTGATAAATTTTTTTTTATTTTTGTTTGATTTTTCTGATATTTTTTTCAAGTTCAGCAACACAGAAATATGGAAACAAAGCAGGTTCCCCTCAATTTGGAGGTCAGGGATGGCCGATATAAATTCTGGTGCTTGCTCCGAAAACGGTGCTAAAACTTCTGGGGCCGGATACTCGATCTTCCAGAGGGATTTTTGCCTCCAAAATTTTGCCAAAACCAACAATTTTGGTGAAATTCAAGTGTAATATTTTGTTAGCTTCGAAACGAGTGGTCGTGGAGCTCAAACGGAGTTCGGATGCAAAAGTTATGGCCATTTTAGTGAAGGTGCTCCGGATCAGGGTTTCTGGGCAATGCGAACTTTCGGTTTCACAAGTAGGGAGCATGACGGTGGGTTGGCGGGATGAACAAAGGGGAGGCTAGCGATGCAGGGCGTTTGACACAAGGCGGCTAGCGGGGGCAAACCAAGTAGGACTCGATTTGGTTTTCTAGATGTCTGGCGGTGGTAGGACGGACAATGCAATGGGGAGGTGATGGACAGAACTACGAACACAATCTAAACCAGCAACCAGACGACGAACTAAGGACACAAACTCAACAACGCTAACTGAAAGCAAAGATTGCGAAGGCTCGAAGTGGTTTGGACAGCGGAAGACTATGACCTAATTAATTTTTTTTTGGCTTTTTTTTTCTGGATGATGGGTAAAACGATGAACAATGAACAGATGGGATACGGGATACCTGATGGGCAACCGGGGCTCTGATACCACTTGATGAGGAACGGGGTCCCGATCTTCCGACAGGTAAGGGATAGTTCGATTGGTGGAGACTCGACGTTGACGATCCGGCTTTCGACCAGAACCGATCTAGGCCTGCAATCGCTACACCACTGCTCTGTTCGTTATCAACCGTACCGAGGCGCAGTTGACCTAGCCACGAAGGCCTGTTCCTGCAAGCAAATCGAAGAACACGTGCAAGAACACAGAAGAAGCAATCTCGAATTGTAAGTATGTATCAAGATCACGAAGTGTTGGGGTTCCACAAACCGAAAGACGGCAAACTGCGACAGCAGAAAATTCTAAGCAAAACCCGAGTCTAACAATGACGGCTACGAGGTTTTAATATGCGAGAGCGGTGGCGTCTAGGGTTTGGGGCGCACCCCCCCCCCACGCGGGATACACAGGCCGAGGCCCAATAGACAGGTGACGCAGCACCGCACGGCCCAATAGAATATGGTCTCCACTTGTTTCGATGATTTTGATTGACTCAGAAGGATTTTGGATGTGGGACCAGATCTGTTGGAAAGGTCTCGTCGAGGGCTTCTTCGTAATGTACTTGAACGCCCCAAACGGAGTTCGTATGCATCTGCTACACCCGTTTGAAGACAGGCTGCTCCGCCATGGCCGACCCGGACTCCAGCTCGCGGTAGACTTGATTCCCGACCCGTCTTGGCGCAAAGTGACACCCTCACTGATCAACACCATGATTCCTGAGCACAAGCACAATATTATTAGGTAGTAACTCGCTCTTGTCAATATTCTCTCGTGTACTAAGAAACGAGCTCACCTAGTGATTTAGTTGACATGTACGTGCCCTTGTTATTTGGTCCTTGTACAACTGGTGTTGGAAGAATGGACACATCGTTAGGGGTGTGTCCTCATCACCTCCTCAAGTATTTAAGGATGTTTTTTTATAGCAATCCAGTGACTCTCACCTGGATCTGATTGGTATCTACTCGTAACATTTAGAGTATAGGAGACATTTGGGCGTGTACAAAGCATGGCATACATAATAGACCCAATAGCAAAAGCATATGGAATCTTATTCATTCGGTCCTACTCATCACATTGAAGGACATTGACTCTTGCTAAGACTAATGCCATGTGACATGGGTAGAAAACCTTTCTTGGAATCCTGCATGTTGAATCGATTCAACACTTTGCAACATATGTAGTTTAGCTTAATCCAATCAACCTTTTAGATCTATCTCGGCAGATCTTAATACCCAAAATATATGCTGCCTCACCTAAGTCTTTCATAGAAAAACTACTTTTCAATGAGAACTTCACAAACTAAAGCATAGGAATATCATTTTCGATCAGAAGTATGTCATCCACATATAAGACCAAAAAAATGAGTGCGCTCCCACTTTCCTTTTTGTAAACACAAGGCTCTTCTTCATTTTTGATGAAGCCAAACTGTTTGACTACTTCATCAAAATGAATATTCCAACTCCGAGATGCTTGCTTCAATCCATAGATGGATTTCTGAAGCTTGCATACTTTCCCAGTATTTTCTGGATCGACAAACCTTTAGGTTGTGCCATATACACATCCTCACTTATGTTTCCATTTAGGAAAGCCATTTTGACATCCATCTGCCATATTTCATAATCAAAATAGGCAGCAATAGTTAGGATGATCCTGATTGACTTTATCATAGCAACGGGCGAAAAGGTTTCATCATAATCAACACCATGAATTTGCTTGAAACCTTTTACAACTAATCGTACTTTATGGATATGAACATGACCATCCATGTTAATCTTTTTCTTATAAATCCATTTGCACTCAATGATTTTTACACCATTAGGCAGATCAACCAAGTTCTAGACTCGATTGTCATACATGGATTCAATTTTGGATTTCATGGCTCCAAGCCATTTCTCAAAGTCAGGGCTCATCATTGCCTCTTCGTAAGTCTTGGGCTCATCATTGTCTAGCAATAATACTTCACGCTGCTCCGTTGTAAGGAACATGAACCTTTTAGTTGCGTGATGTACCCTTTCAGACCTACATGTAACCAGTGCCTGTCCTGCATTTTCTACATTATTCTGCAGGTCTTGCTGAGCTTTAATGGGTACTGAAACAATTTCCAGTGGTTCCCAAATTTCTTCAAGTTGCACTGTGCTCCCACTTGCTCCTTTTGAGAGAAACTCTTTCTCCAAAAAGACACTATTTTGGGCAACAAACACTTTGTTTTCTTCTCTATTATAGAAGTAATATCCTTTTGTTTCATTAGGATATCCCACAAAGAAGCATTTATCTGATTTGGTTTGAGCTTATCAGACATTAAACGTTTTACATAAGCCTCACAACCCCAAATCTTATCAGACATTAAACGTTTTACATAAGCCTCACAACCCCAAATCTTAAGAAAAGGCAACCCAGGACGCCTTCCATTCCATATCTCATATGGTATCTTTTCTACGACTTTTGATGGAGCCCTATTTAATGTGAACGTAGCTATTTCTAGAGCATATTCCCAAAAGGACAATGGAAGATTAGTTTGGCTCATCATTGACCGAATCATGTCTAACAAGGTCCTGTTCCATCGTTCTGACACACCATTCCATTGAGGTGTTCCCGGCGGGGTCAATTGTGGAATAATTCCTTGTTGTTTTAGATTATCACCAAATTCTTTGCTAAAATACTCCCCTCCACAATTAGATCGTAGGATTTTGATTGTCTTGCCAAGTTGATTCTGTACTTCATTCTGAAATTCCTTGAATTTATCAAATGTTTCAGATTTATGCCTCATTAAGTAGACATATCTATATCTACTAAAGTCATCGGTAAAAGTTATGAAGTACTGAAAACCACCTCTAGCTGTTGAACTTAATGGTCCACATACATCAGTATGAATAAGAGCCAATAAGTCACTTGCCATTTCACTTTCAACTGTGAAAGGTGCTTTGTCATTTTGCCACATAAACAAGATTCACACACATCAAATGATTGAAAATCAAATGAGTCTAGAAGACCATCTTTCAGGAGTTCCATGATGCATTTCTCATTTATATGGCCTAAACGACAATGCCAGATAAACGTGGGATTCAAATCATTGGGCCTAAGCCTCTTAGTATATATGTTATAGACAGGTAATTCAAGATTTAGTTGATAGAGTCATTCTCCAATGAGGCCTTGCCATAAAACATATCATTTAAATAAAAGGAACAATGATTGTTTTTTATTCTAAATTCATAACCCAGCATGTCCAAACACGACACAGATACAATGTTTTTGCTTATGGCAGGAACATAATAACAGTTATTAAGTTCTAAAACTAATCCTGAAGGTAAAGCTAATATAAAAGTTCCAATAGCTAAGGCTGCAACTCTTGCTCCATTGCCAACACGAAGTTGAACCTCACCCTTAGCCAAATTTCTACTCCTTTCAAGCCCCTGCATCAAAGTGCAAATATGAGCAGCCGATCTGGTATCAAATACCCAAGAGTCGGGAGGAGAAGTAGCTAAATGAACTTCTATAACATATATACCTGAAGGAGTCTCACTTTCCTTCTTTTTCTTTAGATCTTTTAGGTACTTCTTGCAATTCCTCTTCCACTGGTTAGATTCCTTGCAATAGAAGCATTCAATAGTAGGGGTGGCACCTGGCTGGATTGTCCTTTGGAATTAGGCTTAGTGCTAGAGAACCTTTCTAGAACTTTGCCTTTTCCCTTAGCCTTGCCCTTGCCCTTCTTCTTAAAGCTTTTTCCTTTTTGAACCATCATTACATTATTTGGACTTTTCTTAATGTTCTGTTCTGCTGTTTTAAGTGTCCCATGCAATTCAGTTAATGATTTCTCCATATTATTCATGTTATAGTTCATGAAAAACTGGTCATAGTTTGGAGGGAGCGACTGGAGAATCATATCAATGGCCAACTCTTGGCTTAGGGGAAAACCAAGCTTTTCCAAGTTCTCAATGTAATCAATCATCTTGATCACATGAGGACTGACCGAGTTTCCTTTTGCTAATTTTGTTGGGGGAAATCTCCGGGAGACTAAGTACAGGTAAGTTGCGTCACATTCGCCCGGGGACGTGGCCTCCGGTGCCTGCCCCAGGCACTGCCTTTTGGCTCCCGGGACCTGGCCTCCGGTGCCGGTCCCGGGCGCCGCCTTTTGGCTCCCGGGACCTGGCCTCCGGCGCCGGCCCCGGGCGCCGCCATTTGCCTGGGGACGTGGCCTCCGGTGCCGGTCCCAGGCGCCGCCTTTTGGCCCCTGGGACCTGGCCTCCGGTGCCAGTCCCGGGCGCCGCCATTTGCCCGGGGACGTGGCCTCCGGTGCCTGCCCTGGGCGCCGCCTTTTGGCTCCCGGGAACTGGCCTCCGGTGCCTGTCCCGGGCGCCGCCTTTTGGCTCCCGGGACCTGGCCTCCGGCGCCGGCCCCGGGGCGCCGCCATTTGCCCGGGGATGTGGCCTCCGGTGCCGGTCCCGGGCGCCGCCTTTTGGCCCCCGGGACCTGGCCTCCGGCGCCGGTGCCGGTCCCGGGCGCCGCCATTTGCCCAGGGACGTGGCCTCCGGTGCCGGCCCCGGGCGCCGCCATTTGCCCGGGGACGTGGCCTCCGGTGCCGGTCCCGGGCGTCGCCTTTTGGCCCCCGGGACCTGGCCTCCGGCGTCGGTCCCGGGTGCCGCCATTTGCCCGGGGACGTGGCCTCCGGTGCCTGCCTCGGGCGCCGCCTTTTGGCTCCCGGGACCTGGCTTCCTGTGTCGGTCCCGGGCGCCGCCTTTTGGCCCCCGGGACTTGGCCTCCAGCGCTGGTCCCAGGCGCCGCCATTTGCCCGGGGACGTGGCCTCCGGTGCCGGTCCCGGGCGCCGCCTTTTGGCTCAGGGACCTGGCCTCCGGTGCATGTCCCGGGCCTCACCGCCTTTCTAAAGGTAAAGTCTTTGGTTGTTGATCACGTGCAGGTCACGCGAGGGGCGCCTCGGGAATCAGCGACCACCTGTCGAGCATCCAAGGCGCTTGACCGGGAGAAGGACGTTGCTACCCCTCAATCCGACGGTAGCGTCCGGGGTAGCTTGGTCTTTTTGCTTCTTTTTAGGGCTATAAATAGCCCTTGTACCCCCTGTTGTAAAGACAAGTGATTCATTATTGGAATAGCCAAAACTCATAGGTGTGCTCCGGAAGCCTCTCCCCCGAGAGAGCCTCCCCAGTCGACTCCGGTTGGGAGTACGCCGACAGGACTAGGGCCCCCACCGGGACCCGAACCTGTATAAATCCTCGTGTCAATTCTTGTGTTTGTCCGGCGGGGGAGGACCGGTCACCCGGTCAACCCGTGTCGCATTTTCTTCGCTAGGATCATTCACAAAAGCTACCGGGGTATTCGCAATACCACGACAGTTTGCGCCGTCCGTGGGGACTCGTGACAAGATGCCATGGCTCCCCCAAGAACAAGGGCTCGCACCCTTCCCGGTGACGCCGGTCTCAAAGACCCGGCGTCGCCCGTCCGGGACAAGGCTGTCCCGGTGCTTTCACCCGGAGGCGGCCAAGCCCAGGTACTGCCTCCCGCCTTTCCTCTTAACTTAGGTGCTTCTACCTCCTGGTCGCTCCCGGTGACCGCGGGTGTAGCTTCTAGGCCCCTAAAGAGTGTTTTAGTATTTAATGACAACTACAAATGCTATACTAACATTACCTGCCTAGTTGTGTTAAGAAGAAACTTAAAAGACATGTTAATGAAAGGCGAAGAAAGAGCCTCATGATGAGGAAAGGGCATTGATCAAAAGGGCAAAGGTACGAAATAAGGCCTTTTCCATTTTTACCGGTCTAAGGTGTTTAGAGAAGAATTTTGACCGGATTTTAGGATAATTGCCGTACTATTAAGAGGAGCATGTGGTGTATCACAAAATACTTCATCTATGTGCCACAAATCATAAAATCAACTTGCATTGCATACTAGAAGATCACATACTTTGAAAATGCTTGTTTCAGCTCAATACTGCTCAGCACTGTCTCAGTCGGTCTGACCGTATGTTGAACCGGTCTGACCGAATTCACGGACTGATCGAATAGGATCTCGGACTGACCGACATTATGTCTTAGCATAGTATGTACCTTTATAAGGTCGGTCTGTCCGTAGTTAAAACCTAGGTCAGTCTCCTGGAACTTCATGTCCTATCCTTCTGTTGTTTTTGAGCTTTGACGGTCTGACCATTTTATTAGACCGGTCTGACCACGAAATCGGTCTGACCGTGTTTTTGTACTACGGTCTGACCGTATGGCCGGTCTGTCCGTATTTTTCGGCCTGACCGTATAAGGTGTCCAGAAACTATGTCTTCTCTAGACAGTTTCACGGTCTGACCGAAATAGGTTTCGGTCTGACCGTGTATGTGCCTGACAAGGGCAGTTGAGCATTTATTGCGCCTGTTTAATGCCGTTGCAATTGCGGCGGTCTGACCGAGCTTATTCCTGCGGTCTGACCGCCAGGTGATCTTTTTCTCCCAACGGCCTGTAACGGCTATATTTATTGTGGGGGGTATATATACTCCCATGCATGGCCCTGTTCATAGACTTGGTATAATTTGAGCATTGTCATCATCTTTGAGAGCTTTAGCACATTTCATACACTCTAGGGTTCAAATTCTCGAATTTGTGAGAGTGTGCATTTGAGATCTTCTAGTGCATTGCATCTAGATAATTAAATCAACCTCGTGGCACCAGAAGAAGGCTAAGTGATCATCACCGGCTTGTTACTCTTGGAGTTTGCCGGCTCCTAGACGGCTAGGAGAAAGGTTTTGGAGAGCTCTTCAAAGAAGATTGTGAAGAAGCCTCAAAACGTCTTGTGAAAGGGTTGAGCACGCCTTGCCGGAGCGGTAAAGTGCATCCTTAGTGAAATCGAGGTTTGGACAACTCATCACACTAATCCGGTTCAAGATCTAGGTCACTTCTCGAGAGAAGGTTGACTGGATAGAGGAGCGGTTAGATATTTGAGTTTGCCTCAACGTGGATTAGGGGTGATCGGCAAATCACCGAGACCACGGGATATATCCTTGTGTTGAAATTGTGCTTTGTTCATATTGTGTTATTTATTTGCTCTCATTATCTATAAACTGTTTGTTTAATTGCTAAATTGTTAAAATCGCCTATTCACCCCCCTCTAGTCGATATCCTAGATCCCTTTCAGCGGGGACCTCGGCCAGGACCAGTCTCCCCCTGACGGCTCCCCCGGCTCCCTGAGACGCCCTGCTTGAGGCTCTAGTGGAGGGCCAGCTCCGCGCCCAGCTCCTCTATGGATGAGCTGCTCAGCGTGTTGGCGCGGCCTCCGGCCCCCACATTTGGCTGCACCCATACCCGGGGGCTATGCCCCCGTTTATGGGTCACCCGGCGGCCCCTCCGGTCTTCGGAGGTTTGGCCGCCCCGTATGACCCCGCCGGGGGATTCCCTCCCCTTGCGGGCTATACGTCCGGACCCTTCCCGGCACCTGGGCCCGTCCCGGTGCCGGGGGGTTACTTCCTTCCTGGGCCCTTCGTGGCGCCTGGAGGATACCCCGTTCCGGGCCCGTTCCCGGGGCCGGCGGCCCATTACGTGCAGGGGGTTTTCCCTGCGCCGGGAGCCAGTCCCGCCCCGCGCGTCGCGTTTATCGCACCGGGGGCGGTCGACAGAGCAGCTCCCGTGCCTCAGCGCACTTCCCCCCGCATCGGCTCCCCGGCTCCGGACGCCGCCCCGGGGGCTCCCCCGACGCCGGTTCTGGATATTGCAGGGGCTTCCCCCTTTCCGGCTCCGGTCGTTGCCACGGGGGCTCCCTCCACTTCGGTTCCAGATGTCGCCGTGGGCGCCCCCTCCCCGGTTCCGGATAACACAGGGGCTTCCCCCTTTCTGGTCTCGGGGGTCTTCGCAGGGGGCTCCCCCCAGCCGGCCCCGGAAGCCTCTGGGCCGGTAGCTACAGTGCATAAGCTCCCTCCCTCGGCGGAACAGGTCCGTTTCTCCTGGGGGGAGGTCGAGCAAATGCATTCACCTGAGCACGGGGAAGAACTTCCCCCTGGCCGCGGGCGTGGGGAGCCTCGCTCTCGCACCGGTGGGGGGAAGAGACGGGCGGAAGAGCCAGCCTCCCCGGAGGAGAGCCCGGACGTCCGGGAACTCAGCCCCGGTCTAGAAGAAAAGCGTCGCCACCGCCACTCCGGTGGACCTCTTGGACCGCTCCCAGGCTCCGATAGCGAGGGTGTGTCCCCCGTCAAAGAAGACAGCGACCGGGACTCTCCCCGGGATGTGCAGGGGGCTAACCAGCCCCTATGCCGAAGACTTCGCAGCATCCGGTGGCCGCGGCCCTACCGCCCTCCGCACATCGAGCACTATAACGGTGAGGCCGATCCTTACGAATTTGTGTAGGTATACTCCACAGCCATCTCCGCGGCCGGGGGGGACGAGACGGTACAATGCAACGTCTTCCCCCTCTACCTCATTGCCCGCTCCTGGTTCTACAACCTGAAGGCTGGCTCCATCAAGTCTTTCAAGCAGCTCCAGCGGGAGTTCTGTGCGAACTTCCAGGGGAACTACGTGCGTCCCCTGGACTCCTCGCAGCTGTACACCGTCCGGCAGAGAACTGGGGAAACCATCAGAAGCTTCTTCAAGAGCTTTGCTCAAGTGAAGAGCAAAGTGGCCCACGTCCCCGACTCTACGGTCATCGAAGCATGCAAAAGCGGGATCCTCCCGGGGGAGCTCCACCGAAGGCTCTCCCGGAGCTGCCCTTCCTCCGCCGATGAGCTCTTCAACGTACTCGAAAAGTACGCTTGGGTGGAGGAAGATGACATCTGGAAGAAGGCCCAGGGGGCTCCCACCCCCGCCGACTGGGGGGCCAGGGATCCCCTCAAACGCCCCAGGCAGGGGGGGCGTAGCGAGCCACGGCCTCGGGACACCTTTGTCCTCGAGGGCGGAGGTGGCTTGCGCGACCCCTCGAGGGGCAACCGCCCGTTCCCCAAGCCGAAAGACCATGGGGGAGGACAGTCCTCGCGCGGCCGGGAAGGCCCCGCGGGGAGAAGCTGGGAAGGACCGTGGTGCAGCTTCCACGGGTCCAGTACCCACGCTACCCGAGACTGCCACCAGCTGTTGCAACACTTCGCGGCGTTCCTTGACCAGCGCGGGCAGGGGGGGGACTCCGGCCTCCTTGCCCGCTCGGCCAGCTGTTCCGGCCCTTCCAGCTCCCGCGGGGGGTCCGCAGGGGCAGTCGTAGGAGGGGGAGCCTTCAGAAGCTCTCCCCTTCCAAACTTCTCAGCGCCGCATCAACGTCATCGTGGGAGGGTCCGCCTCCGGGCGGGACTCTAAGCGCCAGCGTAAGGAGTACGCGCGCGAAGTCAAGGTTGTGGGGGTGCTGCACACGTCCCCGCCACCCAAGTGGTCGGACGTCCCCCTCACCTTTACAGGGGAAGACGCGCGAGGGGTTCGTTTCCGCCACGACGACGCGCTCATCGTCTCCGCGACCATCTACAACTGCCACCTGGCCCGCATCCTCGTGGACGGCGGGAGCTCCGCCGACGCCCTATTCCTGAAGGCCTTCAAAGAAATGTAGGTGGATGAGAAGCTCCTGCAACCCGCGGCAGGGCCCCTGCAAGGGTTCGTCCCGGGGAAGGCGATCCATCTCGTGGGGAAGGTGGATCTCCCTATGACATTCGGCACCCCGGAGAACTACCGGACCGAGATCGTCCGCTTCGACGTAGTAGACCTCCCCTCCTCCTACAACGCGATTATGGGGAGGACCACAATCAACCAGCTGGGGGCTGCCACCCATCAAAACTACCTCTGCATGAAGATCCCTGGGCCGCACGGCGTGATCAACGTCCGGGGAGACCAAGACATGGCCCGCGCGCTGTACGAGCGCGCCGCCGCCATAATCAGAAGCGTCAACATCATCAAGGCGCCCGGGGGGGAGGCTTCTCCCCCGGATCCAGACGTCACTGTGCCATCGCCCGGGAGGCCCCTCCACAAGCCGCGTCCGGAAGGGGGCCTCCGGAAGGTCCTGCTGTCCCCGGGCGACGAAGACAAAACCGTCCGGACCGGGGCGGAGCTCCCCGAGGAGCATGCAGCGCAACTTGCAGCTTTTCTGCGTGAAAACTCCGATGTTTTTGCGTGGAAGCCTTCGGACATGCGGGGCGTCGCTCGGGAGTTTATTGAGCACAAGCTCGCAGTGGACCCGGTCACCCCCCGATCAAACAAAAGCTGAGGAAACTCTCCCTCGAGCGCCAAGAGGCAATCCAGGTGGAGATCACCCAGCTCCGAGAGGCGGGGTTCATTCGGGAGGTCCTGCACCCCGAGTGGCTTTCGAACCCCGTCCTCGTGAAGAAGTCAACCGGCAAGTGGCGGATGTGCGTGGACTTCACCGACCTTAACCGCGCCTGCCCCAAAGACAACTTCCCGCTCCCGCGGATTGACCAGCTCGTCGACTCCACCGCGGGGTGTGAGCTGATGAGCTTCCTAGACGCCTACTCGGGCTACCATCAAGTCCGGATGGTGGAAGGGGACGAGCAAAAGACGAGTTTCATAACTCCCCTCGGAACCTTCTGCTACGTCCATATGGCCTTCGGGCTCAAGAACGCGGGAGCGACCTTCCAGCGCCTCATGACGCTGGTCTTCAAAGATCAAGTCGGTCGCAACGTTGAAGTCTACGTAGACGACGCGGTCGTCAAAAGTCCTCGCGCAGCCTCCCACATCGACGACCTGCAGAGACCTTCCGCAACCTCCACGCGTTTGGGCTCAAACTCAACCCGGAGAAGTGCGCCTTCGGCGTGCGCGGGGGGAAGCTCCTGGGTTTCCTCATGTCCCAGCGGGGCATAGAGGCAAATCCCGAAAAGATCCGGGCATTCCTGGACATGCCCCCGCCGCGCTCTGTCGAACGCCTAGCCGCGCTAAGCCGTTTCGTCTCGCGGTTGGGGGAGCTTGGCCTCCAATTCTTCAAGATCCTCCGGGGGTTCGAGGGGTTCCGTTGGACCCCCGAGGCCCAGGAGGCCTTCAACGACCTCAAGAAGTACCTCACGAGCCCTCCAATGCTCGTGAGTCCGTCTCCAAAAGAGCCCTTGCTCCTCTACCTTGCCGCGACCCCGGTCGCCGTCAGCGCGGTGTTGGTGAAGGAGCAAGGGGGGCAGCAGCGTCTCGTGTACTACGTGAGTGAGGCCCTCCAGGGGGCCAAAACTCAGTACACGGAGATGGAGAAGATCTGCTATGCCCTCCTGATGGCGTCCCGGAAGCTTCGCCATTACTTCCTGGGACACCCCATCACCGTCCCGTCGTCCCTCCCCCTGGGGGAGGTATTGCGGAACAAAGAAGCCACTAGCCGGATCGGGAAGTGGGGGGCCGAGCTCGCCCCCTTCTCCTTGTCCCTCACAGGCCGCTCCGCCATCAAGTCGCAGGTAATCGCTGACTTCGTCGTAGAGTGGACTCCTGCCTCTAGGTCCGGGGATGAAGACCTCCCTGTGCCGCCCCGACGCAGTGACCATTGGACCCTCATGTTCGATGGGTCGCTGTGTCTCGCCGGGGCTGGCGCGGGAGTAGTCCTCTGGAGCCCCGAGGGGAAGGAACTCGAGTACGCCGTGCAGCTCGAGTTCCCCGCAACCAACAACGTCGCCGATTATGAGGCTTTGCTCCTCGGGATGCGCCTGGCGCGCTCCCTGGGGATCCGGCGCCTCCTAGTGAAGGGAGGTGCGAAAGATGGAGAGGCACTTCGACGGCCTCGAAGCCTGGCATATCCCATGAAGGGATAATGACCGGGCCGACGCCTTGGCCCGGGCAGCAAGTGTCCGGGAATCGCTCCCCAAGGGGGCCTTCTTGGAAATCATCACGAAGCCCTCGGTGGCCTCCCCCGACACGGGCGACGAGCCCCGCGTTTCGGAGGTCACCGAGATCACCCGAACTCCGTCATGGATGGACCCCCTCATCTCCTTCATCAAGGGGGAGGGGGACCCTCCCAACGAGACCGAGGCTAAGCGCCTCCGGGCCAAAGCTCAGGCATATCTCCTGCTGGAGGGGAGGCTCTACAAGCGGGGGGCTTCTGCCCTCCTACGCTACCTCCCCCGGCCAGAGGGACTCCAACTTCTCGAAGACATCCATGCGGGGAGCTGTGGTTCTCACCTAGCCCCACGTGCCATCGCGGCCAAGGCTCTCCGACAGAGCTTCTACTGGCCCACGGTCATGCGCGACGCCCAAGACCTTGTCTCCGCGTGCGAGGCATGCCAGAAGATGGCCAAGGGCTCAAACCTCCCCCCTGTAGCACTGCGGACTATCCCCATCACTTGGCCCTTCGTGCGCTGGGGGATGGACCTCTTAGGGCCCTTCCCCCCAGCGCCCGGAGGATACAAGCATGCGGTGGTTGCGGTCGACTACTTTACAAAATGGGTAGAGGCGGAACCCTTGGCCAGCATCACGTCCCGGGCCGTTCAGCGGTTTTTCTGGAAAAACATCGTTTGTCGTTTTGGTGTCCCCCGGGAAATCACCGTGGATAACGGGACCCAATTCGACTCGGCTTATTTCCGGGAATTCTGCGAAGGCCTGGGGCTCGTCATCCACTTTGCCTCAGTGGCCCATCCCCGGAGCAATGGGGCTGTCGAGAGGGTCAACGGCGTAATCCTACAGGGGTTGCGCCGGAGACTCGAGCAAACTGCTTCTAAGTGGGGTGCATGGGCAGAGGAGCTCCCTAGCATCCTCTGCTCCATGCGCATGACCTCGTCCCGGGCGACGGGACGTACCCCCTTCTCCCTAGTCTACGGGGCCGAGGCAGTCCTCCCCCCGGAGATTGGCTTCCGGTCGCTGTGAGTCGAGCTCATGGAAGGAGCCACGACCGCAGCATACTAGGCCAATGAGGCCAACCAGCGACTGGAGATCGACCTCGAGGAGGAGGAACGCGACCGAGTGCTCCTCCACCACGCCATCTACGAGCGTGAGATGGCGCGCGCATACAACCAGCGCGTGCGCGAAAGATCCTTCCGCCTTGGGGACCTTGTCCTCAAGCGTGTCACAGACCCCCAAGCCCAGGGTAAGCTCTCTCCCAAGTGGGAGGGCCCCTACGGGATCTCCGCGGTCCTGGGCTCGGGGGCTTATAAGCTCTCCAACCTTCAAGAGCAGGAGCTGAAGCACACGTGGAACTTGCGTTTACTTCGCAAGTTCTACGTTTAGCCTAACGGGCCTGTCCCCTCCCCCGAAGCGATCACGCCGGAGGGGGAGGAGGGACACTGTATTTAATTTTCCCTCCCCCTTCGCGGCTTCGCCGGGGAGGCACTGTATTTCATTTCGTTATCAATACAACTGGATTATTTTCAACTCTCATTGCAGGTTCTTCTCATTACCGCCCTTAACAGCGATGCCCTCCCCGCGAGGATGCCCTCCCCGTGAGGAAGCCCTCCCCGTGAGGAAGTGGGCCCAGACCCAGCAAGTCCCTCCTGTAGGGTGGCTTACGATCAGCCCTCGTGGACTGAGGGTGTAAGCGGCAACCCAGTCCCCAGCGACCGTGGTAACGAGTCACTTTGGGAACTAGTCCCCTACCCAAACACTCAGACCCATCATCGGGCACATCCTCCTCCGGGAGTAGACGCTCTCCCCTGCGGGATGTCTAAAGGCTTTCTTGGATATCTTTTCCCCGGAGACTTTATTCCCGGCTCCCCGTTCTCACGGCGACCGGACGATTGTCTCCCGGAAGGATTTTCTCCGGAATTTTCCTCAGGATTTCTGACCTTATTCCCGGCTCCCCGTTCTCATGGCGACCGGATGATTGTCTCCCAGAGAAATTACGGATTTCTCAGACTTCCCCGGAGATCGTATTCCCGGCTCCCTGTTCTCACGGCGACCGGATGATTGTCTCTTGGAAGTCTCCGAAAATCTTGTCGGGTTTTCTCGGATGTTTCCTCCCCACAGACTTTATTCCCGGCTTCCCGTTCTCACGGCGATCGGATGATCGTCTCCCGGAAGGTCTTTTCCTTGAAAACCTCGTTTTAGAATTTTCTAACTTGAAAAAATTCTTATGCTACAGGTTATCTTTGCCACGGGGGCCTTGTTACCCCCACAGCGCGCGAAGCTACCCTCCGGCCCGCTGTGGGCGGGGGGGATAAGGAACCCCCGGGTGTCGACCACACCGACCACGAGCAAACTTAGCTCATTCTTATCAAAAGGAGTCGTCCGGGCCATCCAAGAAAAAAGAAAAGAAGACTCAAAGAAGAAAGCAAACACAACTTTATTGATCATTCAACCCGGAGGACATCTTCCCCCTCCGGTGGGCATCGGAAACGATACAACTCGGGCTCTAACCCGGGGAATTCTCTACATCCTAAGGCTCCTACGCCTAATAGTCCCGGAGGCCCTCTGCTAGCTCCCGGTACAATGCGCGCACGCGGCGCCAAGCTTCCCGAAGCACATCCTCGGGCCAGTACTCTTAGCCCGCCGGTGGAAGAATCCGAAGTGGGGGGACCATCCGGGACCCCGGAAGCGGAGGGGACAATTCGGCGCGATGATTGTCAAAATTGTCCAAGTGCCACTCCGGATGCCACCTCAACCAGATCGGCTCCCGGACGGCGTCCCCTCTGCACTTCCCAGAGATGAGGCTTAGCAAGATCAAAGCCGCTTGGGCTTCCCCCGGGGGGCACCTGCCGGGGCTCGAAGGCCTCGCCCCCGGGGAACCCCTCCCGGACCTTCGCCCGGGAGTAACCTCCCGGGAACCCTGGTAACATTGCATTCAATTCAAGACTTAGAAAAATTTCTAATTCTATTACATTCAAAATGTCTTTTTACAAGTGTCCGGGGCTTCTTCTAAGAAGCTACGGGATCAAAATCCTAAAAAAGCAAAAGGGTCCTAACTAAGACCCTGGGGGAGGCTCATACATTTTCATTGGCGTCCTCCCCCCGGGGGGCTTCCATCGGGGCCGGGGCCGGGGCATCCACTGCCGGAGGCGCCGGTGCCGGGAATCTCACCCGGATGATCCGGTCGTAGAAGCCCCCGGTGAGATGCTCCAACTCCCGGTGCGAGGGCTCGAAGAACTCGGGGAAGCTTCGGGGGATGCGGCCCCCAATCCCCCGGGCGCCCACCCCCCGGTGCTCGACGAGCTCGGCCGCGGCCGCGACGACGGGGATCGCCCGGCCTCGCGCCTGGGCGTCCTCTGCCTCCGGGATCACGGAGACTTGTGCGTTAAGAAAACGCACAGCCTTCGTGAGTGTGGCCGGGGGCACCTCAGAGCCACCCCCGGAGCCCAGGCTCACGCCAAGGCTCTCAGGGCCGAGCGCACAGAGCGGCCCGCGTCCATAACCGCCCGGACGCTCGACCCCTCGAGCTCCCGAAAAGCCTCCTCCTTGGCCTTCGCCTCCTGTCGAAGGCGGTCGTTGACGACCTCGGAGACGTGGACCTGGGCCCGGACCCGGGCCAGCTCCCGGAGAGCTTCGTCCCGTTGACCCAGGTAGGCGGCGGCCTTGTCCTCCGCGTCCTTGAGCAGCCGGACGACGCGCTGCTCAACTCCCCAGGTAATCGCCGTCCCCTACAAATTCCAGAGTTAGAAAAATTTTGGATGTAGGAAGACAAAAGAAAGCGGCAACCGCTTCGGGTGAATACCTGGACTTGGAGGGACCGGAGCTCCCCGAAGCGCTCGTGGAGCGTCCCCTCCGTGACATATGCCTGGACCTTTGGGGTCTGCAGGCCTTCCGCGCAGCGCTCAACCTCCCCTGCGGAAAGAAGGGGGGACTCCCGCCCGGCGCTGGTCCCGTCGCGGCCGGTGACGGGCCCCCGGACCTGGGCGCCCGGCATGATCTCGGTCGGGGTGGCGGTCGTCTTCGTCGCCGAAGAAGTGCCCCCCAAGGAAGTGGCCGAGGACGTTTCGGAGGGGGTCCCTTTCCGGCGGGGGGGGGGGGGTGTCATCAGACCTTTCCCCTTCCCGGGCGGGAGGGCCCCCGGAACCTCCACTTCTGGAGGGACCTCATAGACCGAGGGGCTCCCCCCCTCGTCTACGGGCCACTCCACCCGTGGAGGCGAGGCCTCCGCAAACCTCACCTCCGGTTTCTCCGGCTCCAATGGTGCCGGGGGCGCCGGGAGGGCCGCTACCGAAGGCGGCGAGGGGGCGTAGTCCGCTGAATCGGACGCCGCCCCGCCCGCGGCCGGCCCCTTCCCCCGAACCTCAACGGGGCTCCCGGGGGGAGGGGGCGTTGCCGCCTTCCAGGCCGGCGCCCGGGCGCGCCCAGTCCCGGGGGTCTCATCCCGGGGCTTCGCCGGTGTCGAAGCCGGCGTCGTCGATGGGCCGGGGGCTTTTTGAACTCTGGCCTTCTTAGGCTCAGAGCCCCCGGCAGCGTCCTTCCCCCGTTTGTGCGACCCGGGGGTGGGGAGGGGCTTCCTCTCTGGTAGCTTTAGCCCGAAGGCCTCGGCTACCAAGTTCCGGGGAGGGCCCTCCCCCCCGAGGCGCACGATGCACTCGTGCTCGGTACGGCCGGACTACAAAAGGTAAAGAGTTAGTCAAATTTCCAAAAATTTGTAACTGCAGTGCATCAGGTAACCGGGACTTACGTCGGGTCACCGGCTTGACCGGGGGCCGCTGCTCCGGGCCCATGCCGATCCCCCTTCTCCTGGGTGAGAAGGGGGAGATCCTCAGGAGCATCAGCTCCTCGGCGGCGTCCCGCATAGAGCGGGCGCCCCGGGAGATGATTGTTGCATCTTGGCTATCATGCATAACCCTAATTTTGATGATTAATGAAAACAAAGTGTTCTGGACTAATTGTGCTTCTGAGATTGTTGATACAGAGTTTACTCGGGAAGAAATACAAGATGGTCAATATGAACCCGACTTGAAGTAAAGCACAAGATGCAGAAGATCAGAGACAAGACGCAAATCATGACGATGCGAAAGACCTAAGGTATTATGAGTTTTTATTTTTATCGATCTTGGCGTTTGGAGATGATCGGTTAGGGAGATTATTTTTTAGTTTTAACCGTACTATAAAGAGGGGTGGCGAAAGTCCTCTCTTTATCTCCAACACAAACCGAGAATCTTAGGACATTGCATTGCATCATTTTGAGTTGGATTTGGTTTGAACTTAATTTGAAAATCTGATTTTTCAGTTCAGTTTTTGACAGCAGAAGAGTATTTCCAATTTTTCAGAAAGATATAGGCAGATCTAGTGTTTGCTTCTGTTGACAAAAATGTAGCCCTTGAAATTATATTTCAAACGAGCTATTAAACACCTCTTTTGGATTTCTGGATTTAAAGTTATCTCTATTTTTGTTCAGGCTGACTGTCAGTTTGCTAAACTGACTGTCAGTTTGAATGTCAGTTTGTTTAAACTGACAATTGTCCAGAGAGGGTGTATTTTGGGCTCAAAACTTTTGTACTATACTGACTGTCAGTTTGTCCATACTGACTGTCAGTTGGGGATTCGACCATAGTGCTTTTAACTGAGTTTCTATTTGGTTTTGGTCGAGTTTGTGGTCGAACTGACTGTCAGTTGCGGGTTTCAGCTTTCCATAAACGACCACGAACAGCTAGCAAAGTTTTATCCGTAAATTTTGTCGGCCATTGTGCACTGAACTGACTGTCAGTTAGGCAAACTGACTGTCAGTTTGGGTTGCTGATTTTCAGCCCTAGCTCCAACGGTTCATTTGATTCTTGAGGCTATAAAAAGGGGCTTTGGGCATAACTTTTTAACAACAAGCAGTAGCATTTCTTATACACTCTTGAGCTTTAGTTTTCCACTTAAAATCTTGATCTTTTGATCAAGTTGAGTGTTTTCCGATCCACCGAGCACTTCAGTTCATTTGCATTTGCATTCACTTAGCTTCTCGGTGCGTGTTTGGAGGTCTAGAGAAGACCTCGATGCCTGTTACTCTTGGTGAGTGCCCTCACCTAGACGTTTCAGAGGCGTGGCCATTGACCTCTCCAGAACGGAGATTGTTGGAGAGGCTCGGCAAGCTTGTACAAGGCATCGGTGCTCGCCTTTCCGGAGTGGACAAAGAGCAACCTTAGTTGATAATACTCTTCGTGAGTATTGAGGCAAAACTCAAGTGATTTGAGTGCTTCAACGAGGACTAGTGGAGACTGGGCGAGTCTCCGATACCTCGGTAAAAATCGTGGTGTTTGTTCTCTATCTTCTCGCTTTAATATATTTAATTGCTTTTGGTTCTTGGTATAAAAACTTTTTTTTTATTTGAAGTTTTTAAAGCTTCCTATTCACCCCCCCCTCTAGTCGGCATCCTTGATCCAACGATGATCACCTTGCCGAGGAGCTCGAGCTCCTCGTCTGTCCACACCGGAGGCTTCGGCGCAGATGATCTGCTGTAGGCGGGGGGCTCCGGGGCATACGCCACCTAGTCGTCCCGGACCCGGAGGTAGAACCACCTCCAGATCCAGTCGCCCCAGTGGTCCCGGGAGGCCGCCGCTGGGTAATCAGCTACCCGGGACGGCAGCATCTGCACCATCACCGAGCCGAAGGGGGACTTGGGTCCCCCCTTCACCAGGTGGGAGCTCCTCGCCACCGGTTCGTAGAAGTACCGGAAGGCGCGTAGGGTGGGCTCCCGCCCGGTCGCCGTCTCGAAGAGCCAAATGAAGAGGCCCATCCAGACGATGGCGTTCGGGGTGAGGTGGTTGAGGGCCACCCCATACTCCTTTAAAAACTCTCGGAGCAATGGATGCACCGGGAGCCGGAGCCCCGCCTCCAGGAAGGCCTCGAAGGCCACGATCTCTCCGGGCCTGGGGCGGGGGGCTCCGTCCTTCTTCATGGGGACCAGGATGTCCCCGTCCTCGACGACTCCGCGCTCGACTAGGGACTCCATGTCCCCGGCCGTGAACTCCGACGCCCAGAGGAAATCCGGAGCGATTTCCTCCGGGGGCACCTCCGTGGTCTTCGCTCGACCCTTCGGTGCCATCAGGTTTGGTTTTTTCGGTTACTAAAGTTTCAGGGAACAGGACACCTAAAGGTTCCGGACGCCTGCTACCGGGAGAGAGCTACCGGGATAGCTAAATGCGCTAAGGTTGGAAAGTTTCGAATGAGCTTCCCGGGCCCCCCAAGGCCCTATTTATAGGGGCGAAGCGCGGCCTAGATGGGCACCACGTGGCACTTCGCGGTACAATCTGGGCCGTCGAAGTTCAAACCGTGCGCGGGAAACGAAGGGACTGGCACACGAACCGAGGCGCCGGTTCAAATCGCGAGCGCATTTATGGCGAAGCGGCGCGGTCATAAGCGCACGGCACGGCAATCGAAGCGTCACCGCTCCGGTGGCTCAGTCCAGAGATTTTCCTGGCGACATGTACCATACCCACCGGGGACTCGACCATCGTCCCCGGGGGGCATGGGGGGCTGCTGTTGGGGGAAATCTCCGGGAGACTAAGTACAGGTAAGTTGCGTCACATTCGCCCGGGGACGTGGCCTCCGGTGCCTGCCCCGGGCGCCGCCTTTTGGCTCCCGGGACCTGGCCTCCGGTGCCGGTCCCGGGCGCCGGCCCCGGGCGCCGCCATTTGCCCGGGGACGTGGCCTCCGGTGCCGGTCCCGGGCGCCGCCTTTTGGCCCCCGGGACCTGGCCTCCGGCGCCACGTCATTTGCTCGGGGCGCCGCCTTTTGGCTCCCGGGACCTGGCCTCCGACGCCGGCCCCGGGCGCCGCCATTTGCCCGGGGACGTGGCCTCCGGTGCTGGTCCCGGGCGCCGCCTTTTGGCCCCCGGGACCTTGCCTCCGGCGCCGGTCCCGGGTTGCCGGGGGATGTGGCCTCCGGCGCCGGTCCAGGGCGCCGCCATTTGCCGGGGACGTGGCCTCCGGTGCCTGCCCCGGGCGCCGTCATTTGCCAGGGACGTGGCCTCCGGTGCCGGTCCCGGGCGCCGCCTTTTGGCCCCCGGGACCTGGCCTCCGGCGCCGGCTTGCCCCGGGCGCCGCCTTTTGGCTCCCATGACCTGGCCTCCGGTGCCGGTCCCGGGCGCCGCCTTTTGGTCCCTAGGACCTGGCCTCCGGCGCCAGTCCCGAGCGCCGCCTTTTGGTCCCCGGGACCTGGCCTCCGGCGCCGGTCCCGGGCGCCGCCATTTGCCCGGGGATGTGGCCTCCGGTGTCTACCCCGGGCGCCGCCTTTTGGCTCCCGGGACCTGGCCTCCGGTGCCGGTCCCAGGCGCCGCCTTTTGGCTCAGGGACCTGGCCTCCGGTGCATGTCCCGGGCCTCACCGCCCTTCTAAAGGTAAAGTCTTTGGTTGTTGATCACGTGCAGGTCACGCGAGGGGCGCCTCGGGAATCAGCGACCACCTGTCGAGCATCCAAGGCGCTTGACCGGGAGAAGGACATTGCTACCCCTCAATCCGACGGTAGCGTCCGGGGTAGCTTGGTCTTTTTGCTTCTTTTTAGGGCTATAAATATCCCTTGTACCCCCTGTTGTAAAGACAAGTGATTCATTATTGGAATAGCCAAAACTCACAAGTGTGCTCCGGAAGCCTCTCCCCCGAGAGAGCCTCCCCAGCCGACTCCGGTCGGGAGCACGCCGACAGGACTAGGGCCCCCACCGGGACCCAAACCTGTATAAATCCTCATGTCAATTCTTGTGTTTGTGCGGCGGGGGAGGACCGGTCACCCGATCAGCCCGCGTCGCATTTTCTTCGCTAGGATCGTTCACAAAACCTGCCGGGGTATTCGCAATACCACGACAAATTTGCAATGATGTAATTTCTTGGTGGTCTCGTATCTTTCCACCCTGGCCTACTCCTCGAATAAATTTCTAAGAGACATGGCCATGTCATAAGCTGCCATGTTCTCATATTGATTCTGAAGCTCAAAGTTCATGGTGACTAGCATTAGACTGCTGGCATCAAGTGCGTCATTAGTATGCTTTTTGTAAGCATCCTTTTGAGCACTAGCGGCTGGTCATCAGGTATATGAGTCTCTAGAACATAGTCCTTTTTCTCTTGTTTGAGAATAATTCTCAAGTTTATATACCAATCAATAAAATTTGTTCCATTGAGCTATTCTTTATTAAGGACAGATCGCAAACTGAAATTGTTTGAGGAGTTACCACTATCCATGGTCTACAACAGTAAAGAAATGCAAAATTTTAGCATTATGTTTATGAAAAATCTTTTATTAAACAATTCAATAAAAGATATACCAAATATATATTTTAGAACAAAAATCCCTCAAGAAATATATAGTAGGCCAAAATCCATATTTCACTAAGTTCTAGTGAGCTTTGGCATCACTGCTAGAAACCTAGTTATTTAGGTAAGCAACTTCTTACTAATTATATCATATATAACTCTTGTTTGTTGGGTGTCATCACATACCATGGCTGCCAACACCATGCCCCAAAGCCCAAAACCGTTTTGATGACCTTGTTAAGTTAAACCAATTCTATGCTTATGAGTGTCCAACACACATCCTGCCTTATTAAGATAATTGATAGTGCCCTGATTTGTCAGGTCCACCAAGCAATGATCAAAATCTTGACAAGTGCAGCAATTGGAAGGGCATAATAAACACTTAATTTTTATGAGGGGTTAAAATATGGCAAAACATCTATATGCACGAAAATAACCATCAGCTAGGCGATCTAACAGGCGCAACTTCCACTATATTTAACTTCCGTTGGTAGTAATCTTGGCCAGGAAAGACCGTGATTGTTTTCGCTCACACCATGAATGGAAGCGTTCCCCTAAGCGGGGCTTATTAAGAAAAACCTTATGATGTGTTCTTTCCTTAGACACAAAAGTGACAGCTTCTAGTTGTCAAGTAATATTTATGTTTTATGAGGGGTTAAAAGATGCCAAAACATCCAAATGCATGAAAATAACCATCAGTTAGATGATCTAACATGCATAACTACGACTATATTTAACTTCTGTTGGCAATAACTTTGGCCAGGAAAGACCGCGACTGTTTTCGTTCACACCATGAAGGAAAGCGTTCCGCCGAGCGAGACTTATTAAGAAAAACCTTATGATGTGTTCTTTCCTTAGACACCAAAGTTGACAGCTTTTGGTTGTTAAGTATAATCCTTTTTTTTTTAAAACAAAATATTAATATTTTTTTGAATTAACCACATTAATCAAATTTTCGAACCAATCCAATTGGTTTAAATCCCCTAATGCTAGTCATATTAACTCCAATATGAATATCCAGAATAGGCAGCTAATGTCATATGTAGATCCAATCTATATACATATGGTTTAGAAGATCCAATCTATAACCATATGTTTCTGCCAATTCTATTATTAGACAGCAGTTCATTCATCACAAAACTTGGATGTCAAAAAAAACATGTATAACAAAACTTTTATGGTAACAGATTGAATAAACTAGTAGATCTAGTCTACTATAACTTCATATGTCACATATATGTTATTAATCTAGATCTAATACTATATAGGATGGCTCTGATACCACTGTAGGAAACCGAGTAAGCTACACTAGCAGAATTTCAAAAATTTTTTACTCGAAGGCTGCAAGTAATAGATCATAGATTAGACTGTTACCAATGGCGGAGGCAGATTTGATGAAACGATCGAATGTTCACAGCAATCGTTTGTGGATCATCTTGATTAGCAGATGTAGATGACAATGACTGCTCACGGATCATCCTGATCAGTGCAGCAATTGTAGCAACGCCTCTACTGGTATCCACATGTACCAAGATGAAATGTCGTACGATGGTGTGCTAGCACCAACGTGCACGACAAGGGTTTATGGGCTATTACTTTAGAGGAGATGGCAACTATGGTTTTTTGTGATGTTCTCAAAGGCCATCATACTTCTCTTTATATAGAGCCCTGCAGAAGAAATCCTAACATATTAGGTTTCTTGATGTGATATGAATCTTTTCCGAATTGTAGGAGGAGTCTAATATTAAATCTCTGTATCTGATATGAAAACCCCATAACAGACTGATGAGGACATCACGACCACACACTCACATGTTTTAACTTGAGCGCATGCGCGTCGCCTTGGACATCAAGTGAATTCGTTTCTTGGGCGAATTAATTATTTGATTACAGAACAAATGATATTACCGAATGATTGTTCTTTACTTGTTGTTACATGTGAGGGAATTCTGGACAAAATTGTTGATCCAATTCCTAGCCAAGGAAGAATGAACACTTTTCTGACAACCTCGACCAACGATCACTTCAACCTCATCGATCAGAAGAACTCTGCGCTCCATCAGAAAGGCTCAAGGTCACAGCTCAAGGTTGGAAGCACAAGGTCGCAGCCCATGGTCGGAAACACATAGTCGCAGCCTGAGGATCAGACAGTCTGCCGACCAAGCATGATTGTTCAGCGACTTCGACCAAATGCCAATTTCCGCACAGATGTCCAAGTAGGTCATGTGAGCACTTGCTGGAAATATAATCGAAAGAGCTTTCCAACACATCAAGAATCATCAAAATCCGACATCGTATGCAACCAGGAGACCAAAAATAACAGCAAGTGCACGAGAGGAAAGAGTCCTATTCGAATCCGCGAAAATTAGTTCCGGATTTTCTTTTTATAGTTTGTTAGGATTTTATTCTTTTTCAAATTAGTTTAAGATTAGAATTCTAGTTTTAAACCTTCTATCTTTTGTAGACACCATCCACTATAAAAGAGAAGGCATGGACTTAGTTTTAGGTAGACTTCGTTGATATACAGATTGTATACTCGTGCCTTTGCCGACTTGTACAATTCGGAGTCTCAATGTTCAACTCATAATTCAGATTATTGAGTGTTATCCTTCTGTTGTTGCTCTTGCTTTTCTTATTGATTTTCTTGAGTTGTTCTTCGTGAACAAGTCAACCTAGCTTTGCTCGGTTGATAACCAATTGAGGAGTGGTTTAGCGATTGTGAGGTTGCTGGTCGCGTGTTGGATCGTGGTTAGCCGCCCTTTTGTCAAGGTCAAACCTTACATTTATCTACGGATTTCTCCTATGACGGAAGATCGGGACCAAACTACATGCACGCATCTTAAGGTGAGGTGTGTGCATATCAGTTGGTATCAAAGCTCATGTTGCTGGTAGGAATTCATTTATCCCTAGTTCAGTTGTTTGATTTTTTTTGCGTAGAGTCCAGAAAATTGTCAGACAAAAACAAAGAGTTTCCAAGCCCGTTGTTGCTTTCATGATGATATTTTCAGTTTGCTTAATTGAGTTTTCGTTCCATTGAGTCATGTCCAGTTGTTGGTCTTAATCTTGTTGGCCAAAAACCCAAAGTTAGATTGAGCCCTTGCTGCTGAGTTAATAGATTGCATCTTGTCGTGAATCCTAAAGCAAAAATATCAAAAAGAGTCAAGCACACAAAAAAAAGTGTCAAAGAAAAAGAGGTGAAAGAAGAGGAAAATCTTGAGGGAGTACTATAGCCTATTGCTAGAAACCAAGCCTTTCATTGTTTGATCAGCAATTAGGACTAGTACTCATGTGAACTATTATTCAATTTCGCAATTTCTGGAATAATTGATTGCTTCTCCTTGATACACATAATTTTTCCCTACCTACAACTCCGCATATTTCACCACTGGTCCGCACGTACCTCACATTGCAATCATTGTACTTATCTCCTTTTCTAGTTATCACAAGCTAGCAAGCTAGTCGCAAACATTAAGAGGGGTAAGAGTTTCGGTTAGTAAGGTTTGTGAGGTTGAGAGTTCCACATATATTCAGTAGTTGGTAGGAGGTTTTTTTGTGTTTCTTGTGTTCACTAACCATGGCAGGATCGAAGGGTTCACGAGGTTCATTGAATGATAGTGATGCTAATGTTCTGGAGAGTGTGGATCGACCACCAGTGCTCCCATCGTCTCCGCGATCTCAAGCCCTGTTGGGTCACTTCGAGCACACGCTGAACAAACAAATAGTTCCTCGTTTGACCGGCTTGGAGAATCATCTTGACGAGATGGACATTCGACTTGAGCAAGTTGAGCGGATGCCACCACGACAACATCCGCCCCCTCGATTCCCTCGAGGTCCAATTGAAGCCAATAATCATGGTGCGGCTGCCGTTCCACTTCAACCAAGGGAGAACTTAAACGCTGCGTTCCAGGAAGCAGCCAATGAAGAGAGATATGATAATTATGGGGCCGATAATGAGGAAGTCATTTTGGATCCTGATAAACAATGACTTGCACGAAACCATTGAGGCATGGGAGCATATGCACGTCACCGCAATGAAGACAGAAGGGATGATGCTTTGGGAAAGATCAAGTTTACTGTCCCTAGCTTTGATGGGAAGTTTAATCCATAAGCGTATCTCGATTGGGAGTTGCTCGTCGAGCAAAAGTTCAGTTGTCATCTTTATCCAGAAGATCGACGAGACGTGCCACCACAAGTGAGTTTGTTGATTATGCTTCTATTTGGTGGAGCCAAATCTGCCAAAGAGATAGAGCTCCTCACACTTGGGATGATCTGAAGCGCTTGATGAGGTCCAGATTTGTGCCTGCTTATTTTGAGAGAGATTTGCTTAATAGATTTCAGAGATTGAATCAAGGTAGCAAATTTGTGGAAGACTACTATCAAGAGCTGCAAGTAGGCATATATGCTTTGTGCTAATGTGTAGGAAGAGGAGAATGCAAAGATGGCCAGATTCTTGGGTGGATTGAATCATGAGATACAAGACATCCTTGATTTTCAGACTTACGCCTCTTTGGATCAGTTGTTTCATTATGCATGCAAAGCGGAGAGGCAAGTGCAAGGGAAACGACCAAGCTACAACAAAACTGGTCGAAGCTACCCTAGTGCGACCACACCTTGGAAGAGCAATACTTCACAGCAAAAGAGTGTGACACCCTCTAGCGGAGCTGCTGCATCAACTGGTCGAGTATAGTCCGTGAGCCGCCCTACTACTTCAACATCCAAGGTGGCTGATTCGAAGACGACCACTGCTGTCCCCACCAAAAGTTCATCGTCGGTCACTTCTATAGGAAGAACAAGAGAGATAGAGTGCTTCAAATGCAAAGGGAAGGGGCATTACATGCATGATTTCCCGAATTAGCGTGCCCTCATCGTCCGGGATGATGGGGAGTACACATCGGCTAGTGAGGTCAAAGACGAATCCGACCGCGAGGAGCAACATGACATGTTGAGATTTGACGCAAAGGAGATCACCTTTGATGCTGGTCATACTAGCCTTATTGTTCATTGTGTTCTTATTCTTGCAAAACTAAAAGGCAGAGCGGGGGCAGCTCCATAATCTATTTCAATCAAAGTTTGTGATCATGAAGCGCTCGTGCAAGGTCATCATTAACGGTGGAAGCTGCAACAACATTGCCAGTTCAGAGATGGTTGCGAAGCTCAGCTTGTCCACACGAACACACCCACAGCCATACTACATTCAATGGTTCAATTCATGTGGCAAGTTGAAGGTGACCGTGATGGTACGTGTCCACTTCTCTGTAGGTTCCTATACTGATTTTGTGGACTATGATGTGGTTCTGATGCAAGCTTTTGCATTACTACTTGGACGACCATGGCAATACGACAAGGATACTACACATCATGGGCGTTCCAACAAGTACTCTTTTGTGCACAACAACAAGAAGGTTTCGCTGGTTCCAATGTCTCTAGATGAAATTCTCAAAGATGATTTAGATAGAGCTGAATGTGAGAGAAAAGAGAGAGCGATGAGTGAGAACCACAAATCGGGGAGTGAGAGCCACCAAACCAAATTGAGAGAAAAGAAACAAAGGAGTGAAAAGAAAACAGAGGTTCAACTTAAGGGACAGGTTCTGTTAGCCACCAAACGTGAGATGAGAGAGCTTGAAACCCATCCCCAAGAGTGCTTTGTGCTTGTGTGAAAAGACGCTCTCTTCTCTACTAATGCTTTACCCTCTACTTTGCCTGTTTCGATTGTTTCTTTACTGTAGGAATTTGAGGACGTGTTTCCAACAGAGATACCTGCGGGGCTGCCACCATTGCGAGGGATAGAGCACCAAATCGACCTCATTCCAGGAGCATCCTTGCCTAATTGATCTCCGTATCGCACCAACCCAGTGGAAACAAAAGAAATTCAATGTCAGGTACAAGAGCTTCTCAATAAAGGGTATGTACGCGAAAGCTTAAGTCCTTGTGCTGTTCCTATTTTACTTGTGCCAAAGAAGGATGGGTCATGGAGGATGTGTATAGATTATCGAGCTATCAACAACATCACTATTCGTTATCGTCATCCGATTCCTCGGTTAGATGATATGCTTGACGAATTGAGTGGTTCGACCATCTTTTCTAAGGTCGATTTGCGTAGTGGTTACCACCAAATTAGAATGAAACTAGGTGATGAATGGAAAACTGCATTTAAGACTAAATTTGTGTTATATGAATGGTTGGTCATGCCATTTAGTCTTACTAATGCACCTAGTACATTTATGCGCTTAATGAACAAGTGTTTAGTGCTTTTATCGGACACTTTGTGGTGGTTTACTTTGATGATATCTTAATTTACAGCAAGACTTTGGATGAACATTTGGGGCATTTGCGCCAAGTTTTTGCTGTCTTGAGAGAGGCACATTTGTTTGCTAACCTTGAGAAGTGCACCTTATGCACGGATCGAGTCTTGTTTTTTGGTTTGTTGTGACTGCGTAAGGCATTGAGGTGGATGAACAAAAGGTGCAAGCAATTCGAGTATGGCCTACACCGACAACAGTCACACAAGTGCGGAGTTTTCATGGACTTGCTGGTTTCTACTGCCGGTTCGTACAGGATTTTAGTTTGATCGCTGCCCCACTCAATATGTTGACCAAGAATAACATGCCTTTCAAGTGGGAACAGGCGCAAGAGGACGCTTTCAACACGCTGAAAGATAAGTTGACCAATGCACCACTTCTACAACTTCCTGATTTTAATAAAATGTTTGAAATGGAATGTGATGCTAGTGGTATTGGAATTGGAGGTGTTCTCATGCAGGATAGAAAACCCATTGCTTATTTCAGTGAAAAGCTTAGTGGTCCAACTTTAAACTACTCAACTTACGATAAGGAATTGTATGCATTGGTTAGAGTGTTAGAAACATGACAACATTACCTCTGGCTGAAAGAATTTGTCAAACATTCAGATCATGAAGCATTGAAACATATTCGTAGCCAAAATAAGTTGAATTGTAGACATGCTAAGTGGATTGAATTTATTGAATCATTTCTATATATTGTCAAATAGAAGAAAGGTAAAGATAATTTGGTTGCTGATGCATTGTCTAGATGTTATATTTTGTTGTCCCAACTTGATTACAAAATTCTTGGGTTAGAGAGTTTGAAAGAATTATATTCAATTGATTTGGATTTCAAAGACATTTACATAAATTGTAAAGGAGGAAGATGTTGGACTCGATATGTACTGAATGATGGTTATTTGTTTGGAGCTAACAAGCTTTGTGTTCCTGCGAGTTCTATTCGTCTTTTGTTGTTGCAGGAGGCTCATGGCGGAGGATTGATGGGACATTTTGGGATATGCAAAACCGAAGATGTTTTGGCCACCCACTTCTACTGGCCAAAGATGAGGCGAGATGTTGAACACTACGTACGACGATGCACTACTTGTCAAACAGCTAAGTCTCGCTTAAACCCACATGGATTATATATGCCTCTTCCTATTCTGATAGTACCTTGGGAGGATATTTCTATGGATTTTGTGTTGGGATTACCAAGGACTAAGAAGGGGAGGGATTGTATATTTGTCGTCGTTGATAGGTTTTCTAAAATGGCTCATTTTATACCTTGTCATAAGAGCGATGATGCTACCCACATTGCTGATTTGTTTTTCAGCGAGGTCGTTCGTCTCCATGGAGTGCCGAAGACAATTGTTCCTAATCGTGATACCAAATTTTTGAGTCACTTTTGGAGGATGCTTTGGGGGAAGCTTGGAACAAAATTGTTGTTTTCAATGACTTGTCATCCCCAGACTGATGGCCAGACCGAGGTCGTCAACCAAACACTTGGTACCATGCTACTGGCAGTTCTGAAGAAAAATTTGAAGCTTTGGGAGGAGTGTTTACCAGACATTGAATTTGCATACAACCATGTCGTGCACTCTACTACCAAGTTTTGTATGTTCGAGGTCGTCTATGGATTTAAACCTACTACATCAATTGATTTGTTACCTCTACCGCTTTCCGAAAGAGGTAATCTTGATGCCGAACAGCGTGCTAAGATGATTCAGAAGATACATGAGATGACCAAAACAAATATTGAGAAGATGCAACTTCAATATAAGAAGCATGCAGATAAAGGCAGAAAAGAAGTTGTGTTCGAAGAAGGAGATTTAGTTTGGTTACATTTGCACCATGATCGTTTTCCAGAACAGCGCAAGTCCAAACTAATGCCGCGAGGTGATGGTCCATTCAAAATTCTTGCCAAAATGAATGATAATGCTTACTAGTTGGAGCTACCTGAGGATTATGGAGTGAGTGATACATTCAATGTTGCTGATTTATCTCCATACTTGGGTGAGAACGCTAGGCAAGAGTCGAGGACGACTTCTTCAAGAAGGGGAGTATGATGAGGACATCACGACCACACACTCACATGTTTTAACTCGAGCGCATGCGCTTTGCCTTGGACATCAAGTGAATTCATTTCTTGGGTGAATTAATTATTTGATTACAGAACAAATGATATTACCTAATGATTGTTCTTTGCTTGTTGTTACATGTGAGGGAGTTCTGGACAAAATTGTTGATCCAATCCCTAGCCAAGGAAGAATGAACACATTTCTGGCAACCTCGACCAATGATCACTTCGACCTCATCGATCAGAAGAACTCTGCGCTCCATCAAAAAGGTTCAAGGTCGCAGCTCATGGTCGGAAGCACAAGGTCGCAGCTCATGGTTAGAAGCATAAGGTCGCAGCCCATGGTCAGAAACGCATAGTCGCAGCCTGAGGATCAGACAGTTTGCCGACCAAGCATGATTGTTCAGCGACTTCAACCAAACACCAATTTCAGCACAGATGTCCAAGTAGGTCATGTGAGCACTTGTTGGAAAGATTATTGAAAGAGCTTTCCAACACATTAAGAATGATCAAAATCCGACATCGTATGCAACCAAGAGACCCAAAAGAACGGCAAGTGCACGAGATGAAAGAGTCCTATTTGAATCCGCCAAAATTAGTTCCGAATTTTCTTTTTATAGTTTGATAGAATTTTATTATTTTTTGAATTAGTTTAAGATTAGAATTCTGGTTTTAAACCTTCTATCTTTTGTAGACATCATCCACTATAAAAGAGAAGGCATGGTCTTAGTGTTAGGTAGACTTCGTTGATATACAGATTGTATGCTCGTACCTTTGCCGACTTGTACAATTCGGAGTCTCAATGTTCAACTCATAATTCAGATTATTGAGTGTTATCCTTCTGTTGTTGCTCTTGCTTTCTTATTGATTTGCTTGAGTTGTTCTTCGTGAACAGGTCAACCTAGCTTTGCTCGGTTGATAACCAATTGAGGAGTGGTTTAGCGATTGTGAGGTTGATGGTCGCGTGTTGGATCGTGGTTAGCCGCCCCTTCGTCAAGGTCACAACTTGCATTTATCCACGGATTTCTCCTACGATGGAAGATCAGGACCAAACTACATGCACGCATCTTAAGGCGAGGCGTGTGCATATCATAGATCCAATATGAATGCATAAAGAGTCTAACATTAGATCTCCGAGTCTGATACGAAAACCTCACAACAAATCCAATCCGAATGCATAAGGAGTCTAATATTAAGTCTCAGAATATGATACAGAAACCCCATAATAGACTTAATCTGAATCACATTGTTCCAAGCTGTTAAGTGTGTGACCCTGTAGGTTCATGTATATTTAGTCACGACCCGGGAATACTTACCTGAATTGTAAGTCGGTTGTGTGCCCTAGCAGGACATAACGACTATCTAAATACACATAAATATCATAATTAACAAACCTATATAATGTCTTCATATTGATCCTTTTACCATATGATACCAGATTAAACCCAAGGTAGGAAATGTGCTACCCTTTCACAATTCAATCCTTTCTCGATCTCATAGTGAATTGATCTTCCCATAGTTGACACTCAACCACAAACGGCATGACCATACACTTCTCAATTCATCTATATCGAGGGGCCCAGAGATATCTCTCTCATTATAAGAGAGATGCAAATTCCATCTTAACCATTCACATTCTTCCACATGGCTCATAACATACCCGAATATTACCTTTATTACCACTTAATTAAAAGTAGAGTTTGGTAGTATCAAAGTATACTACTACACATGTAGGAAACTATGATGGTCTCAGGTCTAAGGATCAATTATAAATATTATTTGAGACCAACTGGTGACACTTAAATAACAAATCCAAACAGTGTCTCAAAATGGGTCTATCCAACATTATATTCTCCAATATATGTCCACATTATTAATCTGATATCTTATATTCATGGTCTGTGAAACATAACCATCAATCAATATATGTGCTGATCCATTAATCAATAATGTCCTATTTAAAGATAATGGATCAAGGACTTTATTAGAATAATATCATCAAATAAATTTAGAGTCTCACGAACAAGTCACACACTTGTTGACCGAACCAAAATGATAATTTATTCAAAGAAAACATAACATATTATTCAACTGTTCATAAACATAACAAAGATAAATACATCTCTGTGATTTTCTCTAGGACATATCACTAACATCTAGCTATCAACATTTTAGTTTTCCATGATGGCTACTTCATGACCATCCATTTTTAATTTATAAAAGCTACTTGCTTTGCAACGACATGGATCCTAAATACCCAGGAGCACGGAGTACTCGAATACGTTTTTAAATCTCTGCAAAAGTGTACCAATTTACCCATAAGATACCACAACTTTCAATCGGCCCTATCTGCGGTAGTTAGAGCAAATCCTACAGCTATATGCGAGTGACTAGGCTGTGATAACAAGGACTTTGTTTATGTTTCCCATACAATTCGCCCCTGCCCTATAGTCGGACTAACCACAGTTGTGATGGGCTCAAACCCCCCCACACCGATCGATCATTTTCCCAATATTGGGTCAGAGTGCAGTGTGTGGAGCAAACTCTATGTAAGTTTTGTATCACCGGAAGTACGTGCCCAATTTAAAAGCAAGACTTCGCCATACAAAGGGTTCATGTATGTTTCACATTTTGCTGATCCAGGCCTGTCCCATACCAGGCTGGTGGACACTACGGAATTCATGCTATGTGGAAGCACAACACAAGGTTCTAATCTTTATATGTCCATGACAAGAAACAACCCACATACCATGCACTACACAGTGTCATTCCACCATTCAAACCACTCGAGTCAAGGACAGTTCATTTTCCAAATTAAGAGCATGTAACAGAATATTTAGTCAATTTAAGAGGCTTTAACTACCATCCTATTAGCCTAAGCTGACATGCTGATTAACTACAGTAGTGTTATGGATTAGATGATGTTACAAAAAATTTATTATTACTATTAGCTATCTGTGATTGTTCATTCACATGCATATTTATATCTTATAAATACCATAAGTCATACTTTGCAATATATGGGTTCAAAATGATCAAAGAATAGTGACTTGCCTTTCTTGAAGCGCTGACTGGTTAGTTACGAGAGCCGAAGGGTTGAGACCTTGGACTTGACCTGTTTGATTCCTAATTGCGACGACATACAATTTTGGACGTAAGTCTAGCAATCAGAAAATATTAGTTAGTATATATAGATATGCAGGTATGTGCATGCATGTATGCTCAATGATGCTTATGAGGTTTGATACTGGGTAGCGGAGAGATTAGATGTCGAGATCGTACAATGGATGCTGAAGAATCTTAAGATTTACAGTTGGAGATGATGGTCAGGTTTAGTTTGTAGTTGATTTAGATGGCTTTTGGACAGGGTTGAGTGTATCTGTAAAGATGAACTGATGCTTTGACGTGTTTAGTGCCCTAGGTTAGTTTATGGAACTTAGGTCGGAGGTTATATGAGGTTACAAGATATGATGGAGAATTGAAAAGTTAGGGTTGGGACAATCGATGGATAATCGCCTTGAGAATAGATTGAGAAAATAAGGAGATCCTGATCTAGGACTCGGATGTAGAATCAAATTACATATCTAGAAGTTTGATGGCAAGGAGGACATGGTGACGCAGATGGATTTTTGATCTAAGGCTTCTAAGATTATGGATGACGTAGTCATGTTGGCGAGAGTGACATTGGACGTAGACGGGACGTTACTTGGTTAGACTTTCTATGGTTTGCTTCGAGGTGTAAGTTAGTAAACAATTGAAATGTTTCTAAGGCTATGGTTGGATAGTTTAAATGCTAAGGAGAAGTGGATTTCTTGATCGGACTCGAACGCGGCGATGTACGGACATCGATGGATGATGATCGTCTAGGGTGACATAGGTGTAAATGGGTTTGGACGACATTTTCTCACCAAGTGACAGTTGAATGAAACTTAGGAAATATGTCTACAAACTTAGTAGACAAATTGGTTTTCAATTTTCATGCACAAAAGGTCTAAATGAGGTGAATGCCTCTGGTTGACGTTGGTTTGGCATAGACTGACAAGGCTGACATTGCATTGACACTGCCTGGCGTAGGCTGACAATGTCTTGGATGCGGACTTGCAGTGATTGACAGTGTTTAAACAAGTCTTCGACACAGTTGGGCACAAGCTAGCATCGGGTGGCAGTGTCTGGACAAAGAGTGACATCATCTGGACACGAACTGGCATTGCTGTTGTAAAGTCTGGACAATGCTAGCTTACTGCTATTTTCTAGGGCATAGATGAAATTGATGCATTTTTGCTCGAATCCTTCACCAACTATGTCTGTGAGGTAGGTGTGGATGGGATGAACTCAACGGTACAGGTCTCGTGTACTGAGGCGGCGGGAGGACAACGAACAGCGATGAGGAAGGATGATGGTGACATAGAGAAGTAATGTTACTGGACAAGTTCTTGGCACAAGGTTTAGATGTGTTTTGGAGTGGTTCCAGTGTAGTAGAATAAAATGTATGGTTGAGCGAGGTGAAGTTACAAGACAAAGTGGCGGCGACGAATTTGGCCAGAGGCAACTGTGCGATATGGCGGCGACATGCCGAAATGAGGTGAAATAATCGATTTAGGTTCTTGGGGCTTTTGCTTTGGCATTTGTGTTTCCTAGAAGATAGCTATTGTCGTGGTATTGCAATACCCCGGCAAGTTTCGTGGACGATCCTAGCGAAGAAAACGCGGCGCGGGTTGACCGGGTGACCGGTCCTCCCCCGCCGGACAAACACAAGAATTGATACGAGGATTTATACAGGTTCGGGTCCCGGTGGGGGCCCTAGTCCTGTCAGCGTGCTCCCGACAAGAGTCGGCTGGGGAGGCTCTCTCGGGGAGAGGCTTCCGGAGCACACTTGTGAGTTTGGCTATTCTAGCAATAATGAATCACTCGTCCTTACAACAGGGGGTACAAGGGCTATTTATAGCCCCAAAAAGAAGCAAAAAGACTAAACTACCCCGGACGCTACCGTCGGATTGAGGGGTAGAAACGTCCTTCTCCCGGTCAGGCGCCTTGGATGCTTGACAGGTGGTTGCTGATTCCCGAGGTGCCCCTCGCGTGACCTGCACGTGATCAACAACCAAAGACTTTACCTTTAGAAGGGCGACGAGGCCCAGGACATGCACCGGAGGCCAGGTCCTCGGGCCAAAGGCTGCTCCCGGGACCGGCACCGGAGGCCAGGTCCTGGGAGCCAAGCGTCCGGAACCTTTAGGTGTCTAGTTCCCGGAAGCCTTAGCCACCGGAAAAAACCAAAGCTGATGGCGCCCAAGGGTCGAGCGAAGACCACGAAGGTGCCCCCGGAGGAAATCGCTTCGGATTTCCTCTGGGCGTCGGAGTTCACGGCCGGGGACTTGGAGTCCCTGGTCGAACGCGGAGTCGTCGAGGACGGGGACATCCGGGTCCCTATGAAGAAGGATGGAGCCCCCCGCCCCAGGCCTGGAGAGATTGTGGCCTTCGAGGCCTTCCTCGAGGCGGGGCTCTGGCTCCCGATGCATCCCTTGCTCCGGGAGTTTTTGAAGGAGTACGGGGTGGTGCTGAACCACCTAACTCCGAACGCCATCGTCCGGATGGGCCTCTTCATTTGGCTCTTCGAGATGGCGACCGGGCGGGAGCCCACCCTACGAGCCTTCCGGTACTTCTACGAGCCAGCGGTGAGGAGCTCCCACTTGGTGAAGGGGGGACCCAAGTCCCCTTTGGCTCGGTGATGGTGCAGATGCTACCGTCCCGGGTAGCCGATTACCGGCGGCGGCCTCCCGAGATCAGTGGGGCGACTGGATCCGGAGGTGGTTCTACCTCCGGTCTGGGACAACGAGGTGGTGTACGCCCCGGAGGCCCCCGCCTACAGCAGGTCGTCCGCGCCGAAGCCTCTGGTGTTGACGGACGAGGAGCTGGAGCTCCTCGGCAAGGTCATTAGCTCCCGGGGCACCCGCTCTATGCGGGACGCCGCCGAGGAGGTGATGCTCTTGAGGATCTCCCCCTTCTCGTGCGGGAGAAGGGGGATCGGGATGGGCCCGGAGCAGCGGCCCCCGGTCAAGCTGGTGACCCGACGTAAGTCTTCGTTACTTGGTTTATTGCAGTTACAAATTCTTGAAAATTTGACTAACTCTTACCTTTCGCAGTCCGGCCGTACCCGGCGGCACGGGAGAAGGTGGAGAACCTCCTGGGGAGGTACTTCGCCGAAGAGCACGAGCGCGTCGTGCACGTTGTGGGGGAGGGCCCTCCCCGGAACCTGGTAGCCGAGGCCTTCGGGCTAAAGCTACCGGAGAGGAAGCCCCTCCCCACCCCCGGATCGCATAAGCGGGGGAAGGAAGCCGCCGGGGGCTCTGAGCATAAGAAGGCCAGAGTTGAAAAAGCCCCTGGCCCGTCGACAACACCGGCCTTGACGCCGGCGAAGGCCCGGGATGAGACCCCCGGGACCGGGTGCGCCCGGGCGCCGGCTCGGAAAGATGCAACACCCCCTCCCCCGGAAAGCCCCGTTGAGGCTCGGGGGAAGGAACCGGCCGCGGGCGGGGCGGCGTCCGATTCGGCGGACTACGCCCCGTCGCCGCCTTCAGTGGCGGCCCTCCTGGCGCCCCCGGCACCTTTGGAGCCGGAGAAGCCGGAGGTGAGATTCGCGGAGGCCTCGCCTCCGCGGGTGGAGTGGTCGGTGGACGAGGGGGGAGCCCCTCAGTCTACGAGGTCCCTCCGGAAGTGGAGGCCCCTGGGGCCCTCCCGCCCGGGAAGGGGAAAGGGCTGATGGTTCCTCCCTGGGTAGGGACCCCTTTTGAGAGCTCCTCGGCCACTTCCACGAAGGCCACCTCCTCGTCGATGAAGACGCCGACCACACTGCCAGACGCTCAGGTCCGGGGACCCCTCACCGGCCGCGACGGGACCGGCGTCAGGCGGGAGACACCCTGCTTTCCGCGGGGGAGATCGCCCGCTACTCGGAGGGCCTGCAGACTCGGAAGGACTAGGCCTACGTCGCGGAAGGGACGCTCCATGAGCGTTTTGGGGAGCTTCAGTCTCTCCAAGTCCAGGTACTTACCCGAGTAGATGACGCTTTCTTTCGGCCCCCTGCACTTGAATTATTCTAACTCTAGAATTTGTAGGCGGCGGCCATTACCTGGGGCCTTGAGCAGCGGATCAGCTGGCTGCTGAAGGACGTGGAGGAGAGGGCCGCCACCTACTTGGGACAGTGGGACGAAGCCCTTCAGGAGTTGGCCCGGGTCCGGGCCCAGGTCCACGTCTCAGAGGCCGTCAACGGCAGCCTTCGGCAGGAGGCCAAGGCAAAGGAGGAGGCCTTCTGGGAGCTCAAGGGCTCAAGCGTCCGGGCGGTGACGGACGCTCGCCGCTCCGTCCGCTCGGCCCTCGAGAGCCTTGGCGTGAGCCTAGGCTCCGGGAGTAGCTCGGAGGTGCCCCCGGCTACCCTCGCGGAGGCTGTGCGTTTTCTCAACGCACAGGTCTCCGTCATCCCGAAGGCCGCCGATGCCCGGGCACGGGGCCTGGCGATCCTCGTCGTTGCGGCCACGGCGGGGCTTGTTGAGCACCGGGGGGTCGGCGCCCGGGCGATCGGGGGCTGCATCCCCCGGAGCTTCCCCGAGTTCTTCGAGCCCTCGCGCCGGGAGGTGGAGCAACTCGCCGGGGGCTTCTACGACCGGATCGTCCGGGCGAGGTTCCCAGCACCAGCGCCTCCCGCAGCGGATGCCCCGGCCCCAGCCCCGGCGGAGGCCCCCCGGGGGGAGGACGCCAATGATAAAGTGAGCCTCCCCCCGGGTCTTAGATAGGACCCTTTTTGCTTTCTTAGGATTTTGTTCCCGGTAGCTTCTTAGAAGAAGCCCCGGACACTTGTAAAAAGACATTTTGAAATGCAATGGAATTAGAAATTTTTCTAAGTCTTGAATGAATACATTGTTACTAGGATTCCCGGGAGGTTACTCCCGGGGGAAGGTCCGAAAGAGGTCCCCCGGGGGCGAGGCCTTTGAGCCCCGGTAGGTGCCCCCCGGGGGAAACCCAAGCCGCTTTGATCTTGCTGAGCCTTGTCTCCGGGGAGCGTAGCGGGGACGTCGTCCGGGAGCCGATCCGATTGAGATGGCATCCGGAGTGGCACTTGGACAATTTTGACAATCATCGCGCCGAATTATCCCCTCCGCGCCCGGGGTCCCGGATGATCCCTCCTCTTCAGATACTTCCACTGGCGGGCTACAAGTACTGACCCGAGGATGTGCTCCGAGAAGCTCAGCGCCGAGTACGCGCATTGTACTGGGACTTGGCCCAGGAGCTAGCAGAGGGCTTCCGGGGCTATTAGGCGTAGGAGCCTTAGGGCGTAGAGGATTTTCGGGTAGAGCCCGGGTTGTACCGTATCCGATGCCCACCGGAGGGGGAAGATGTCCTCCGGTTGAATGATTAATAAAATCGTGTTTGCTTCTTGTTGCTTTGAGAGTCTTTTAGTATTTTTCTTGGATGGTCTGGACGACTTCTCTTGATAAGAATGAGCTAAGTTTGCTCGTGGATGGTGCGGTCGACACCCAGGGGTACCTTATCCCCCCCGCCCACAGTGGGCCAGAGGGTAGCTCCGCGCGCTGTGGGGGTGACAAAGCCCCCGGGGTGAAGATGAAGACCTGTAACATAATTTTTCCAAGTTAGAAAATTCTAAAACGAGGTTTTCGGGGAGAAACTTTCCGGGAGACAATCGTCCGGTCGCCGTGAGAATGGGGAGCCGGGAATAAGGTCTGCGGGGAAGAAACATCTGAGAAAACCCGACGAGATTTTCGGAGGAGATTTCCGGGAGACAATCGTCCGATCGCCGTGAGAATGGGGAGCCGGGAATAAGGCCTCCAGAGAGGAAATATCCAAGAAATCCATAATTTTTCTGGGAGACAATCATCCGGTCGCCGTGAGAACGGGGAGCCGGGATAAGATCTCCGGGAAAGAAATGTCCGAGAAATCCGATATTTTTCCTGGAGACAATCATCCGGTCGCCGTGAGAACGGGGAGCCGGGAATAGGGTCTCTGGGGAAGAAATATCCAAGAAAGCCTGAGACGTCCCGCTGGGTAGACTGTTGACTCCCGGAGGAGGATGTGCCCGATGACGGGTCTGAGTGTTTGGGTAGGGGACTAGTCTCCCAAAGTGACTCATTACCATGGTCGCTGGGGATTGGGTTGCCGCTTACACCCTTAGTCCACGAGGGCTCATCGTAAGCAGCCCTACAGGAGGGACTTGCTGGGTCTGAGCCCACTTCCTCATGGGGAGGGCGTCCTCGCGGGGGGGGGGGGGGCATCGCCGTTAGGGGCGGTAATGTGAATAACTTGCAATGAGAGTTGAAGAGAAGAATCCAGTTGCATTGATAAAGAAATGAAATACAATGCCTCCCCCCGCAAAGTCGCGAAAGGGGAGGGAAAGGTAATTACAATGTCCCCTTCCCCCTCCGACGTGATCGTTCTGGGGGAGGGGACAGTAAGTACGAGGTCCCCCTTCCCCCTCTGGAGTAAACGCTCTGGGGGAGGGGATGGGCCTGTGTAGGCTAGACGTAAAACTTGCGAAGTAAACGCAAGTTCCACGTGTGCTTCAGCTCCTGCTCTTGAAGGTTAGAGGGTTTGTAAGCCCCCGAGCCCAGGATCACGGAGATCCTGTAGGGGCCCTCCTACTTGGGGGAGAGCTTGCCCTGGGCTTGGGGGTCTGTGACGCGCTTGAGGACAAGGTCCCCAAGGCGGAAGGATCTTTCGCGCACACGCTGGTTGTATGCGCGCGCCATCTCGCGCTCGTAGATGGCGTGGCGGAGGAGCGCTCGGTCGCGTTCCTCCTCCATGAGGTCGATCTCCAGTCGCTGGTTGGCCTCATTGGCCTGGTACGCTGTGGTCGTAGCTCCGTCTAGGAGCTCGACTCGCAGCGACCGGAAGCCAATCTCCGGGGGGAGGACTGCCTCCGCCCCGTAGACTAGGGAGAAGGGAGTACGTCCCGTCGCCCGGCTCGGGGTCATGCGCATGGAGCAGAGGATGCTAGGGAGCTCCTCTGCCCATGCACCCCGCTTAGAAGCGGCTTGCTCGAGTCTCTGGCGCAATCCCTGTAGGATCACGCCGTTGACCCTCTCGACAGCCCCATTGCTCCGGGGATGGGCCACTGAGGCGAAGTGGATGACGAGCCCCAGGCCTTTGTAGAATTCCCAGAAATAAGGTGAGTCGAATTGGGTCCCGTTATCAACGGTGATTTCCCGGGGGACACCAAAACGACAAACGACGTTTTTCCAGAAAAACGGCTGGACGGCCCGGGACGTGATGCTGGCCAAGGGTTCCGCCTCTACCCACTTTGTAAAGTAGTCGACCGCGACCACCGCATACTTGTATCCTCCGGGCGCTGGGGGGAAGGGCCCTAGGAGGTCCACCCCCCAGTGCACGAAGGGCCAAGTGATGGGGATAGTCTGCAGTGCTACAGGGGGGAGGTTCGAACCCTTGGCTATCTTCACCAATACCGCGCTGACGGTGACTGGGGTCGCGGCAAGGTAGAGGAGCAAGGGCTCTTCTGGAGACGGACTCACGAGCATTGGAGGGCTCGTGAGGTACTTCTTGAGGTCGTCAATGGCCTCCTGGGCCTTGGGGGTCCATCGGAACCCCTTGAGCCCCCGGAGGATCTTGAAGAATTGGAGGCCTCGCTCCCCTGACCGCGAGACGAAGCGGCTTAGCGCGGCTAAGCGGCCGGAGAGCCGCTGGACGTCCTTGATGGAGCGCGGTGGGGGCATGTCCAGGAACGCCCGGATCTTTTCAGGATTTGCCTCTATGCCCCGCTGGGACACGAGGAAACCCAGGAGCTTCCCCCCGCGCACGCCGAAGGCGCACTTCTCCGGGTTGAGTTTCAGCCTGTACGCGCGGAGGTTGCGGAAGTTCTCCGCCAGGTCATCGATGTGGGAGGCTGTGCGGGGACTTTTGACGACCGCGTTGTCTACATTGACTTCGACGTTGCGGCCGACTTGATCTTTGAAGACCAGCGTCATGAGGCGCTCGAAGGTCGCTCCCGCGTTCTTGAGCCCGAAGGGCATGTGGACATAGCAGAAGGTTCCGAGGGGAGTTATGAAACTTGTCTTCTCCTCGTCCCCTTCTGCCATCCGGACTTGATGGTAGCCCGAGTAGGCGTCTAGGAAGCTCATCGACTCGCACCCCGCGGTGGAGTCGACCAGTTGGTCAATCCGCGGGAGTGGGAAGTTGTCCTTGGGGCAAGCGCGGTTAAGGTCGGTGAAGTCCACGCACATCCGCCACTTGCCATTCGATTTCTTGACGAGGACGGGGGGATGATCCCCCGGGAGACACCCCGCATGTCCGAAGGCTTCCACGCGAAAACATCGGAGTTCTCGCGTAGGAAAGCCGCCAGTTGCGCTGCATGCTCCTCGGGGAGCTCTGCCCCGATCCGGACGGTTTTGTCCCCGTTGTTCGGGGACAGCTGGACCTTCCGGAGGCCCCCTTCCGGACGCGGCTTGAGGAGGGCCCTCCCAAGAGGTATCGCCGTGATGTCTGGTTCCGGGGGAGAGGCCTCCCCCCGGGCGCCTTTATGAGGTTGACGCTTCTGATTGTGGCGGCGGCGCTCGTATAGAGCGCGGGCCATGTCTTGGTCTCCCCGGACGTTGATCACGCCGTGTGGCCCGGGGATCTTCATGCAGAGGTAGTTTTGATGGGTGGCAGCTCCCAGGCAGTTGATTGTGGTCCTCCCCATGATCGCGTTGTAGGAGGAGGGGAGGTCCACTACGTCGAATCAGACCATCTTGGTCCTGTAGTTCTTTGGGGCGCCGAAGGTCATGGGGAGATCCACCTTCCCCACAGGATGGATCGCCTTCCCCGGGACGAACCCTTGCAGTGGGCCCGCTGCGGGCTGCAAAAGCTTCTCATCCACCTGCATCTCCTTGAAGGCCTTCAGGAAGAGGACGTCGGTGGAGCTCCCGCCATCCACGAGGATGCTGGCTAGGTGGCAGTTGTAGATGGTAGCAGAGACGATGAGCACGTCGTCGTGGGGGAAGCGAAGCCCGTGCGCGTCTTCCGCCGTGAAGGTGAGGGGGACGTCCAACCACTTGGGTGGCGGAGACGTGTGCAGCACCCCCACAACCTTGACTTCACGCGCGTACTCCTTACGCTGGCGCTTAGAGTCCCGCCCGGAGGCGGACTCTCCCACGATGACTTTGATGCGGCGCTGATAAGTTTGGAAGGGGAGAGCTTCTGAAGGCTCCCCCTCCTGCTTCTGCCCCTGCTGACCCCCCGCGGGAGCAGGAAGGGCCGGAACAGCTGGCCGGGGGGGGCAAGGAGGCCGGAGTCCCCCCCTGCCTATGCTAGTCGAGGAACGCCGCGAAGTGCTAGAGCAGCTGGTGGCACTTTCGGGTAGCGTGGGTACTGGACCCGTGGAAGCTGCACCACGGTCCTTCCCTGCCTCTCCCCGCGGGGCCTTCCCGGCCGTGGGAAGACTGCCCTCCACCATGGCCTTCCGGCTTGGGGAAGGGGCGGTTGCCCCTCGGGGGGTCGCGCGAGCTGCCTCCGCCCTCGAGGATAAAGGTGTCCCGAGGCCGTGGCTCGTTCCGCCCCCCCTGCCTGGCGCGTTTGAGGGGGTCCCTGGCCCCCCGGTCGGCGGGGGCAGGAGCCCCCTGGGTCTTTTTCCAGAGGTCATCTTCCTCCGCCCGAGCGTACTTCTCGAGTACGTTGAAGAGCTCATCGGCAGAGGAGGGGCAGCTCTGGGAGAGCCTCTGGTGGAGCTCCCCCGGGAGGATCCCGCTTTTGCACGCTTCGATGACCGTAGAGTCGGGGACATGAGCCACCTTGCTCTTCACTTGGGCGAAGCGCTTGAAGAAGCTCTGGATGGTCTCCCCCGTCCTCTGCCGGACGGTGTACAGCTGTGAGGAGTCCAAGGGACGCACATAGTTCCCCTGGAAGTTCGCGCAGAACTCACGCTTGAGCTGCGCGAAAGACTTGATGGAGCCGGCCTTCAGGTTGTAGAACCAGGAGCGGGCGATGCCGGTGAGGTAGAGGGGGAAGACGTTGCATTGTACCGTCTCGTCCCCCCCGGCCGCGGAGATGGCTGTGGAGTATACCTGCACAAATTCATAAGGGTCGGCCTCACTGTTATAGTGCTCGATGTGCGGCGGGCGATAGGGCCGCAGCCACCGAATGCTGTGAAGTCTGCGGCATAGGGGCTGATTAGCCCCCTGCACTTCCCGGGGAGAGTCCCGATGCTGTCTTCTTTGACGGGGGAAACGCCCTCGTTATCGGAGTCGGGAAGCGGTCCGAGAGGTCCGCCGGAGTGGCAGAAGCGACGCTTTTCTTCTGGACCGAGACTGACTTCCCGGACGTCCGGGCTCTCCTCTGGAGAGGCTGGCTCTTCGGCGGGTCTCTTCCCCCGACCGGTGTGAGAGTGAGGCTCTCCGCGCCCACGGCCAAGGGGAAGTTCTTCCCCGCGCTTGGGTGAATGCATCGCTCGACCTCCCCCTGGGAGAAACGGACCTGTTCCGCCGGGGGAGGGAACTCATGCACTGTAGCTACCGGCCCGGAGGCTACCGGGGCTGGCTGGGGGGAGCCCCCTGCGAAGACCCCCAGAACCGGAAAGGGGGAATCCCCTGTATCATTCGGAACCGGGGAGGGGGCGCCCGCGGCGACGTTCGGAACCGAAGTGGAGGGAGCCCCCGTGGCGCCGGCCGGAACCGGAAAGGGGGAAGCCCCTGTAATATCCGGAACCGGCAAGGGGGGAGCCCCCGCGGCGACGTCCGGAACCGGGGACCCGATGCGGGGGGAAATCCGCTGAGGCACGGGCGCTGCTCTGTTGACCGCCCCCGGTTCGGTAAACGCGACACGCGGGGCAGGACTGGCTCCCGGCGTAGGGAAAACTCCCGGCATGTATTGGGCCCCCGGCCCCGAGAACTAGCCCGGAACAGGGTATCCCCTCGGTGCCACGAGGGGCCCGGGCATGAAGTAGCCCCCCGGCACCGGGAAGGACCCGGGTGCCGGGAAGGGTCCAGACGTATGGCCCGCAGGGGGAGGGTACCCCCCACTAAGGTCATACGGGGCGGATAAACCTCCGGAGACTGGAGGGACCACCGGGTGACCCATAAACGGGGACATTGCCCCCGGATATGGGTACGGCGCATACGTGGGGGCCGGTGGCCGCACCAACACGCGAAGCAGCTCATCCATGGAGCGCTGGGTGCGGAGCTGGCCCTCCACTAAAGCCTCAAGCAGGGCGTCCCGGGGAGCTGGGGGAGCCGTCGGGGGGAGACTAGTCTCGGTCGAGGTTCCCGCAGTCAGCGGGGGCGCCCCAGAGGTAGAAGCACCTAAGTTAAGAGGAAAGGTGGGAGGCGGTACCTGGGTCTGGCCGCCTCCGGGTGGAAGCGCCGGGACAGCCGTGTCCCGGACGGGCGGCGCCGGGTCTTCGAGACTGGCATCACCGGGAAGGGTGCGAGCCCTTGTTCTTGTCACGATTCCCCACGGACGGCGCCAACTGTCGTGGTATTGCGAATACCTCGGCAGGTTTCGTGGATGATCCTAGCGAAGAAAACGCGGCGTGGGTTGATTGGGTGACCGGTCCTCCCCCGCCGGACAAACACAAGAATTGACACGAGGATTTATACAGGTTCGGGTCCCGGTGGGGGCCCTAGTCCTGTCGGCGTGCTCCCGACAGGACTCGGCTGGGGAGGCTCTCTCGGGGAGAGGCTTCCGGAGCATACCTATGTGTTTGGCTATTCTAGAAATAATGAATCACTCGTCCTTACAACAGGGGGTACAAGGGCTATTTATAGCCCCAAAAAGAAGCAAAAAGACTAAACTACCCCGGACGCTACCGTCGGATTGAGGGGTAGCAACATCCATCTCCTGGTCAGGCGCCTTGGATGCTTGACAGGTGGTCACTGATTCCCGAGGTGCTCCTCCGTGACTTGCACGTGATCAACAACCAAAGACTTTACCTTTAGAAGGGCGACGAGGCCCGGGACATGCACCGGAGGCCAGGTCCCTGGGCCAAAGGCGGCTCCTGGGATCGGCACCGGAGGGCAGGTCCCGGGAGCCAAAAGGCGGCGCCCGGGACCGGCACCGGAGCCCAGGCCCCGGGAGCCAAAAGGCGGCGCCCGGGGCAGGCACCGGAGGCCACGTCCCTGGGCAAATGGCGGCGCCCGGGACCGGCACCGAAGGCCAGGTCCCGGGAGCCAAAAGGCGGCGCCCGGGGCAGGCACCGGAGGCCACGTCCCCGGGCAAATGGCGGCGCCCGGGACTGGCACGGGAGGCCAGGTCCCGGGAGCCAAAAGGCGGCGCCCAGGACCGGCACTGGAGGCCAGGTCCCGGGAGACAAAAGGCGGCGCCCGGGGTAGGCACCGGAGGCCACGTCCCCGGGCGAATGTGACGCAACTTACCTGGACTTAGTGTCGCGGAGATTTCCCCCAACAGCTATAACTATTGCTCACATTTTGGAGTAATGGAATTGGTCGGTGGCAAAGTGACGGTGGACAGTGGTGAGTTGCACCGAAGAGAGAGGGGTAAAATTAGGACTTCACTGTTGGGGGCCTGGCATCATCAGCAAAACAAGAAAGTGGCTTTTGGATACATTCAATTGAGTTTGGATATGGTGTAGCTATGGGCAATTAGACAGTGGTGGTGCCGGCGAGGATTTTGGCGACATGGCCAAGGAAGATGATGGTTCATTTTGAGAGATTCTGCTGTGGATCATTGAAGCTCAATTCTTTGACATGGAAGCAAGAGGGATGCAAAGAGGTTCTAATGGCACGATCAATTTGGCCGGAGGAGTGGTGGATCGGGCTGGCAACAAGAGCAAGATGGTGACGGTGCTGGAAGAACACGAATGCATCGGCTCGTGGAGAATTTGAAATCTATCTGAACAAAAAAGTTTTATTTGATGAGAGGAAAGTTTTTCCCTTCAGTCTCGATGGCCAATTTGGGTTGGAAGGAGGTCTAATGACTGGAACAGGGGAGATGGCTAGAAAACAAAAAAATTGATCAAAACCCTCCATTGCTCGCAGGTTTGAATCATAGTTTTGCAATTGACCAACAACCTCCTCAAGACAGTCAGCCACCGGTGCTTACGAATTTGGCAAATGTCTATTACACCGTGGTGTCGGTGGAGTATCCAAATCTCTTCGATCACCAACAATCAAAGGAATCCCTAGTGGACCCACAAGAGTTGGGACTGTTGGGGAATTTCGGGGAATCTATCCCAAAGAATCAAGATTTGTCCTAGAGGCGTCAACACCAGTTTGGTTTTTATCACCATTTTGGCCAATGTTGACTCTGTCAACATTAGTTCTACCCTGAAGCCCTTGCTGGCTTGTAGAGGGTGCATCAGGAGTTGATCCTATTGCTGAATTTACAACATATTTGATTTGGGTTGTAAGGTCACTATGCAATATCGTAGAGAGAATTCGCAGAATGGCTATGTAAAGAGAGAGACAAAGAAGTTTTATATAGGTTCAGGCCCTCAAAGGATGAGTATTAACCCTACATTTTGTTTTTGCTTTATTATGTGTATATTGAGTACAAGTCTGATCCTCTCCCTTTGTCCCTCAAATCTAAGATGAGATATAGATCTTGAAAGGATGCTAGTTGTTTAATAACCATTGATAATAGTAGTTATCATCGGTTAATCTTCGAAGGGATGCATCTTAAGGTGGTTAACAGGGAACTGCCTCAATAAGTAATCGCACAGAGCAGAGCACGTGCACTTTCAACCAAGAGGTCGCGGCAACGTACTCCTTCGACCAAAGGTCCTTGCTTTAGGATGAGTTATGCCTTACAACCAAAAGGATTGGTTGTAAGCGGCCTAGCCTAAAAAGAAGGTTGGTCGAAGGTAGGAGTTAATGGGAACGGGTCCCAACACTCTAAGTTTTTGACCAAGGATGAAGTACATATCCTCATCACTCACCGCGTTCTTTTTGATAATACTGAAAAGCTCATGTATGGTCGACGGTTGTGCCATGGAAAATTTTTGGGTGAGGTGCTTGTCTTGGACGCTAGTGATAGTAGCGTTTATGACATTACTTTCCTCAATATCTAGGATTAAGGCGCGAACTTCTGAAAAGCGATGAAGAAACTGGCGTAGTGACTCTTTCTTGCTCTGGCGCATGCGGAATAGCTCATTCACGTGTTTCAGGCGCTGGTAGTTACCTTGGAAATTCACACAGAATTCCTCACATAGTTGCTACCATGCACTGACCGAGTCAAGTCGAAGGTTGAAGATCCAAGATCTTGCGGCACCCTCTAGCACTATAGGTAAGAAGTGTGCTATGGTTATGTCATCTCTGTCAGCTGTGAGTACGGTAGTGGCATAGATTTGTGAAAACTCTTTGGGTTTGGTCTTCCGATTGTACCTTTCATTATGAGAGAGACAGAACCCTGGTGACAATGCACCTCCCGAAGGGTGCAGCCAATGGCTCAGTAGCCGTGAGAGGTGCGACGAGCTGCCTTATGCCCCCTATGCCTATGCTGGGGCTCATGATCATCGCTAGACTCATTGGAGGAATCTAAAGTCCTCGACGATGAGGCCGCAAATGGTTCCTGCAAGCACTTGGGGGATAGAATCGGAGTCCCAACCCTCTCAAAAAAACTCACATGTCTCCTTGCGCACCGTCGCGTTCACCGACGGCCACTAGCAGCTTTGGGGCCTCTAGCCCAGTCGCTGTCACCGCATTGGTCTGGCAATTGTGATGGCACTGCAGGTGCTTGAGCAAGAGTCTTGATCCCCCTTTGCATTGTTTGAATGGCATCCATCAAGTTCCACACCATCTGGGCTAAAGCGGCTAGATTAGGGATCTTCTACGCCTCGGTCGACGTAGGTGTGAGTTCTTCTCCACCGTGCTCATTAACTCTTGTGGAAGGGCCAAGAGGAACTCTAGTGACTTGAGAAGTGGCTTTCTTTGGCATTTCTGATGGATCAACAAGTACGACGTCACTCCCCACGAATGGTGCCAACTTTTGAGGGATCACTTTGGCAAGTGAATTTGTTTGTTAAATGGCAGGATACACGTGTACTGATCCAAGGGAATGAGAATGAGGACACCGGGAAATTTTCACAAGTTCGGGCGGAGTAGATCCCTGGAGTTTTATCTTGGGGCTCTACGATGGTGCCAAAAAGTCCAAGAATATCGTGACTATACCGTAAAGATGTGACAGTAATAGCCGAGCACAGAGGAAGGAAGAAGGTCCTCTCCCGAGCGTCGAAAGAAAGTTATATGGGCGTTGGAATAGAAATGTCCTATTCTTGAGCACTAGAATTACTATCTCTATCTACTTTTGTCCCCTTCTCTCTCTACCTCATCCTTTACTTAAAGCCCTTCATGGCCAATTAATTATCCTAAGATATTGGGTTGATGTTGAGTAACCGCTTGGCAGTTACGATTTGAGCATCAAATTCAGAGGTAATGGTTTTGAGCGTTATCTTCAAAGAGATCATAGTCTTTGAAACTATCATCCTCGCTGACAGGTGGATCCACGATGACATGGGCTCAACGGTTGCTTTTCGGTTGGATCCTTGCCATGTGTATGGCGACAAGAGGCTCCTTATTGTAATAGTTGGGTGTGCTGGATTTTAGCCACGTGTACGATAGCGATAATCATATTCGACAATATCATAAGAAGAAACTTGAACAATAAAGATAAACAATCCATATACAAGAAGGCAAAAGGTAGTTACTATGATGGATAAAGTGATACTAAAAATGCTCTAGGGAATTAATACACTACAACTTATATATTACAAAATGTACTAGTTATCAAAGCATGCTCAAGGATATATTTAAATGTGTATGCATCCATTTTAAATCCCAACCCACATAATGATGAAGGGAGGTGAAGTGTTGCAACATGCCTCGCAAGCTCTAAACCTGCACACAAGCAAACAAGCAAGTATGAGATAAAAATCTTTGCAAATAACTGCACCATCATGAGGAACACACATATCTAGTAGCAATCACGCTCCATGCAGAGTACTAAAATGACTTACACAATCAAGGTATAAAATACATGAAGGAGAATGAAGTGGAATCACTCATGAAGATATAAAATTGAGAAATCAAATGCAAATTTACATGGATGCTTGGTTAGAGATGGCAAGAAAGTTGTTAGTTTAGGGTTTCATCAAATCTGGATATGTATGGTTTGACAAAGTTTCTTGATATATGGTATCCTTCCAATGTCTATGTTCTTTTGTGAACTACTAAGGGCCTGTTTGGGTACCTCAGTATTGTGTAGTTCCAATGAAAAACTGAGGTATTTTTAAAAACTCTGGTATGAAAAATTGAGGTGTGTTTGGATGGAAAAAGCAGAGGTAAAAATACCACAGTTTGTCCTCAAAACCTAGTTTTTTCACTGTATCAAAAACTTTGCTCAACCCAAAGTTTTCGAAACCGATAAAAGGACTACGTGCATCTCGTCTCACCACCGACTGGGCCCTCGCCCTGGCCACAATTGGCCCCCTCGCCTCGCCATTGACCGGCGGCGGGTGGCGGCAACGTGGGACGAGTGGCCGCACGATCGATGACTGCGGCGGGCGTTGTAGGACGAGCGGCGGTGCGGCACAATCGACAACAGCGGTGACACAATCAACGACAGGCGGCAGCACGCCAGTGTCTTCCTTGACGGGCGGCGGCGGCAACAACAGGGGTTTTGGGCAGCGGGCGGCAGCACGATCGATGATTGCGGCGGGTGGCGCAGGACGAGCGGCGGTGCGGCACAATCGACAACGGTGGCAGCACGATCGAGCGGTGGCACAATCGACGATGGGCGGCGGCACGCGAGTGTGTTCCTCGACGGGCGGCAACCCAATTGATGCCTTCCCTCTCGACGGGCGGCGGTGGCAACAACAGGGGTTTTGGGTGGATTGTGGGTGGCCGGAGTTGGCCGGATTTGGCTGGATTTGCTTTGGGCTCTGGGATTGGGAGTGGTGAAAGTTTGCCTGATGTCGGTTCGTGGCGCCCTGGGCTCAAGACTTTTTTTGTGTCCACTTTTGCCGGATACTGCAATTAACAGATTTCAATCCAAACATCTCTAATACTTTAGTTTCAAAAACATAAAGTCACGGTATCCCCTTTTTAAAACTCTAGTTTCACAACTCCACGATTATACAATACCAGCTCTCCCAAACAGGCCCTAATACTGCTCACGCTAGGTATCATAATTATTGGTATGCAACTTATGGCTACAACCTGACTTTTGACAAAAGGTAGGGTTGTTAATGTACCCTGGCTGGAGTTGCGGCGAGGTGAAAGAAGTTCATGACATTGGCAGGCAAGGCCACAACAGGGGCATTGGCACTTGTAGCTGGGCCACACCAGATGAACTGGTGCGGGCGGTTGAGCCGCAGGCTGGTGAGGGGGGGATGCTAACTGTGTGAGGCCCGGGAGGCCGTGTCCTCAGGCCTTGAGCCTGTGTCCTGTCTTCGTGTGGGCACGGCCCAATGGCCCATTACTAATGATAGATTGGCCTAATGGCCCATTACAGTAATTCAAGCTTTAACGAGTCGAGCTCGAGTGAGTTTGGGAAGGCTCAGGCTCGGCTCGAATGTTCATTCGAGCTTCACCTCAAGCTCGAGCTCAGCTCGTTAAAGGCTCGAGCCAATCTCAAACCGAGCTGATTTTTGATCTGATCCCGAATAACTCGTGAGCTTTGATCTTTTTGTCGAGCCAACTGAAATACACACCTAAATCAGCAACACACACCTATTTCATCTCTCCCACTCTCAATTCCAATTTGGCTAGCTTCCTCACCATGGATCGACACTGATTTTGCCACCGCTGTCCACCGAAGATGCATCCCCATCAAGTTATTGACCTGTTCTAGCCATTGCCTTGGCAAATTCACCACCTTGTTTCTGTCGCTAGCAGATTTTGACCTTGCAATTGGTGTGGTCACTGTTGGCCACTACTTTGTTGTCGGGGGAAATCTCCGCGAGACTAAGTCCAGGTAAGATGTGTCACGATTACCTGGGGACGGGGCCTCCGGGGCCTCCCCGGGCGGCGCCTTTTGGCTCCCGGGACGTGGCCTCCAGTACCCTCCTGGGCGCCGCCACTTGCCCGGGGACGCGGCCTCCGGTGCCTCCCCGGGCGCCGCCCTTTGGCTCCCGGGACGTGGCCTCCGGTGCCCTCCCGGGCGCCGCCACTTGCCCGGGGACGCGGCCTCCGGGGCCTCCGCGGGCGCCGCCTTTTGGCTCCCGGGACGTGGCCTCCGGTGCCCTCCCGGGCGCCGCCACTTGCCCGGGGACGCGGCCTCCGGGACCTCCCCGGGCGCCGCCTTTTGGCTCCCGGGACGTGGCCTCCGGTGCCCTCCCGGGCGCCGCCACTTGCCCGGGGACGCGGCCTCCGGGGCCTCCCCGGGCGCCGCCTTTTGGCTCCCGGGACGTGGCCTCCGGTGCCCTCCCGGGCGCCGCCACTTGCCCGGGGACGCGGCCTCCGGGGCCTCCCCGGGCGCCGCCTTTTGGCTCCCGGGACGTGGCCTCCGGTGCCCTCCCGGGCACCGCCACTTGCCCGGGGACGGGGCCTCCGGGGCCTCCCCGGGCGCCGCCTTTTGGCTCCCGGGACGTGGCCCCCGGTGCCCTCCCGGGCGCCGCCACTTGCCCGGGGACGGGGCCTCCGGGCCCTCCCCGGGCGCCGCCTTTTGGCTCCCGGGACGTGGCCTCCGGTGCCCTCCCGGGCGCCGCCACTTGCCCGGGGGCGGGGCCTCCGGGCCCTCCCCGGGCGCCGCCTTTTGGCTCCCGGGACGTGGCCTCCGGTGCCCTGCCGTGCGCCGCCACTTGCCCGGGGACGCGGCCTCCGGGGCCTCCCCGGGCGCCGCCTTTTGGCTCCCGGGACGTGGCCCCCGGCGCCCTCCCGGGCGCCGCCACTTGCCCGGGGACGGGGCCTCCGGGCCCTCCCCGGGCGCCGCCTTTTGGGTCCCGGTCCCCGGGCGCCGCCTTTTGGGTCCCGGTCCCCGGGCGCCGCCTTTTGGCTCCCGGGACGTGGCCTCCGGTGCCCTCCCGGGCGCCGCCACTTACCCGGGGACGCGGCCTCCGGGGCCTCCCCGGGCGCCGCCTTTTGGCTCCCGGGACGTGGCCTCCGGTGCCCTCCCGGGCGCCGCCACTTGCCCGGGGACGCGGCCTCCGGGGCCTCCCCGGGCGCCGCCTTTTGGCTCCCGGGACGTGGCCTCCGGTGCCCTCCCGGGCGCCGCCACTTACCCGGGGACGCGGCCTTCGGGGCCTCCCCGGGCGCCGCCTTTTGGCTCCCGGGACGTGGCCTCCGGTGCCCTCCCGGGCGCCGCCACTTGCCCGGGGACGCGGCCTCCGGGGCCTCCCCGGGCGCCGCCTTTTGGCTCCCGGGACGTGGCCTCCGGTGCCCTCCCGGGCGCCGCCACTTGCCCGGGGACGCGGCCTCCGGGGCCTCCCCGGGCGCCGCCTTTTGGCTCCCGGGACGTGGCCTCCGGTGCCCTCCCGGGCGCCGCCACTTGCCCGGGGACGCGGCCTCCGGGGCCTCCCCGGGCGCCGCCTTTTGGCTCCCGGGACGTGGCCTCCGGTGCCCTCCCGGGCGCCGCCACTTGCCCGGGGACGGGGCCTCCGGGCCCTCCCCGGGCGCCGCCTTTTGGGTCCCGGTCCCCGGGCGCCGCCTTTTGGGTCCCGGTCCCCGGGCGCCGCCTTTTGGCTCCCGGGACGTGGCCTCCGGTGCCCTCCCGGGCGCCGCCACTTACCCGGGGACGCGGCCTCCGGGGCCTCCCCGGGCGCCGCCTTTTGGCTCCCGGGACGTGGCCTCCGGTGCCCTCCCGGGCGCCGCCACTTGCCCGGGGACGCGGCCTCCGGGGCCTCCCCGGGCGCCGCCTTTTGGCTCCCGGGACGTGGCCTCCGGTGCCCTCCCGGGCGCCGCCACTTGCCCGGGGACGCGGCCTCCGGGGCCTCCCCGGGCGCCGCCTTTTGGCTCCCGGGACGTGGCCTCCGGTGCCCTCCCGGGCGCCGCCACTTGCCCGGGGACGCGGCCTCCGGGGCCTCCCCGGGCGCCGCCTTTTGGCTCCCGGGACGTGGCCCCCGGTGCCCTCTCGGGCGCCACCACTTGCCCGGGGACGGGGCCTCCGGGCCCTCCCCGGGCGCCGCCTTTTGGCTCCCGGGACGTGGCCTCCGGTGCCCTCCCGGGCGCCGCCACTTGCCCGGGGACGCGGCCTCCGGGGCCTCCCCGGGCGCCGCCTTTTGGCTCCCGGGACGTGGCCTCCGGGGCCCTCCCGGGCGCCGCCACTTGCCCGGGGACGCGGCCTCCGGGGCCTCCCCGGGCGCCGCCTTTTGGCTCTCGGGACGTGGCCTCCGGCGCCCTCCCGGGCGCCGCCACTTGCCCGGGGACGGGGCCTCCTGGCCCTCCCCGGGCGCCGCCTTTTGGCTCCCGGGACGTGGCCTCCGGCGCCGTCCCGGGCCTCATCACCCTCCTAAAGGTAAAGTATTGAACTGTTTATCACGTGCAGGTCACGCGAGGAGCACCTCGGGAACTAGCGACCACCTGTCAAGCATCCAAGGCGTTTGACCGGGAGAAGGACGGTCCTACCCTTCAATCCAACGGTGGCTTCCGGGGTAGTTTAGGTTTTTTGCTGCTTTTTGGGGCTATAAATAGCCCTTGTACCCCTCTGTTGTAGAGGATGGATTCATTTATTGGAATAGTTAAACTCACAGGCATGCTCCGGAAGCCTCTCCCCCAGAGAGAGCCTCCCCAGCCGACTCCGGTCGGGAGCGCGTCGACAAGACTAGGGCCCCCACCGGGACCCGAACCTGTATAAACCCATGTGTCATTCTTTGTGCTTGTCCGGCGGGGGAGGACCAGTTATCCGGTCAACCCGCGCCGCGTAATCTTCGCTAGGATCACTCTCAAAACCTGTCGGGGTATTCGCAATACCACGACAGTTGGCGCCGACCGTGGGGACTCGTGACAAGACGCCATGGCTCCCCAAGAACAAGGGCTCGCACCCTTCCCGGTGACCCGGGTCTCGGAGACCCGGCGCCGTCCGCCCGGGACACTGCTGTCCCGGCGGACCCTTCCGGAGGCGACCTGGCCCAGGTACCGCCTCCCTCCTTTCCTCTTAACTTAGGTGCTTCCACCTCCAGGTCGTTCCCGGTGACCGCGGGGACCTCGGCCGGGGCAAGTGTCCCCCCGACGGCTCCCCCGGCTCCCCGGGACGCCCTGCTCGAAGCTCTCGTGGAAGGCCAGCTCCGCGCCCAGTGCTCTATGGACGAGCTCCTTAGCGTGTTGGCGCGGCCCTCGGCCCCCACATTTGCGTCGCACCCATATCCGGGGAACATGCCCCCGTTTATGGGTTACCCGGCGGCCCCTCCGGCCTGGGGGGGTTGTCTGCCCCGTATGATCCTGCCGGGGGGTTCCCTCCCCCTGCGGGATACACGCCCGGACCCTTCCCGGCACCCGGGCCCATCCCGGTGCCGGGAGGTTATTTCATGCCAGGGCCCTTCGTGGCACAAGGGGGGTACCCCGTCCCCGGCCTGGTCCCTGGGCCGGGAGCCCACTTCTTGCCGGGGGTTTACCCTGCGCCGGGAGCCAGTCCCGCCCCCCGCGTTGCGTTTACCGCACCGGGGGCGGTCGACAGAGCGGCCCCCGTCCCGCAGCGGACTTCCCCTCGCATGGGCTCCCCGGTTCCGGACGCCGCCACCAGGGCTCCCCCCTCGCCGGTTCCGGGTGTTACAGGGCTTGCCCCCTTCCCGGTTCCGGTCGTGGCCACTGGGGCCCCCTCCACTTCGATTCCAGGCGTCGCCGCGGGCGCCCCCTCCCCGGTTCCAGATGATACAGGGGCTTCCCCCTTTCTGGTCCCAGGGGTCGTCGCAGGGGGCTCACCCCAACCGGCTCCCGAAGCTACAGCGCATGAGCTCCCTCCCTCGGCGGGACAGGTCCGTGTCGTCCCGGGGGAGGTCGAGCGAATGCGTTCACCAGAGCGCGGGGAAGAACTTCCCCCCGGCCGCGGGCGCGGGGAGCCTCGCTCTCGCACCGGCCGGGGGAAGAGACCCGCTGAGGAGCCAACCTCTCCCGCGGAGAGCCCGGATGTCCGGGAATTCAGCCCTGGTCCGGAGGAAAAGCGTCGCCACCGCCATTCTGGCGGACCTCTCGGGCCGCTTCCAGACTCAGACAACGAAGGCCCCGTGAAAGAAGATAGTGACCGGAGCTCTCCCCGGGAAGTGCAGGGGGCCAACCAGCCCCTGTACCGAAGACTTCGCAGCATCCGGTGGCCGCGGCCCTACCGACCGCCACACATCGAACATTATAACGGCGAGGCAGACCCTTACGAGTTTGTGCAGGTCTACTCCACTGCTGTCTCCGCGGCCGGGGGGGACGAGTCAGTACAGTGCAACGTCTTCCCCCTTTACCTCTCCGGCATCGCCCGCTCCTGGTTCTACAACCTGAAGGCCGGCTCCATCAAGTCTTTCTCGCAGGTCAAGCGGGAGTTCTGTGCCAACTTCCAGGGGAACTACGTGCGTCCCCTGGACTCCTCGCAGCTGTATACTGTCCGGCAGAGGACTGGGGAAACCATCAGAAGCTTCTTCAAACGCTTTGCTCAGGTGAAGAGCAAAGTGGCCCACGCCCCTGACTCTACGGTTATCGAAGCCTGCAAAAGCAGCATCCTCCCGGGGGAGCTCCACCGAAGGCTCTCCCGGAGCTGCCCCTCTTCCGCCGACGAGCTCTTCAACGTGCTCGAAAAGTACGCTCGGGCGGAGGAAGACGATATCTGGAAGAAGACCCAGGGGGCTCCCGCCCCCGCCGATTGGGGCTGAGCTCGCCCCCTTCTCCCTGTCCCTTACCGGCCGCTCCGCCATCAAGTCGTAGGTCCTCGCCGACTTCGTCGCAGAGTGGACTCCCGCCTCTGGGTCCGGGGACGAAGATCTCCCTGTGCCGCCCCGACGCAATGATCATTGGACCCTTATGTTCGATGGGTCGTTGTGTCTCGCCGGGGCTGGCGCGGGAGTAGTCCTCCAGAGCCCCGAGGGGAAGGAACTCGAGTACGCCGCGCGGCTCGAGTTCCCCGCAACCAACAACGTCACCGAATACGAGGCTTTGCTGCTTGGGATGCGCCTTGCGCGCTCCCTGGGGATCCGGCGCCTCCTAGTCAAGGGAGATTCTCAGCTCGTAGTTTGCCAAATGGACAAGTCTTACCTGTGCCATGACGCAAACTTAAGTCTTTATTTGCAGGAAGTGCGAAAGATGGAGAGGCATTTCGACGGCCTCGAGGCCCGGCATATCCCACGTAGGGACAATGACCGGGCCGATGCCTTGGCCTGGGCGGCCAGCGCCTGGGAATCGCTCCCCAAGGGGGCTTTCCTAGAGATCATCACGAAGCCCTCAGTGGCCTCCCCGGACACGGGCGACGAGCCTCATGTCCCGGAGGTCGCCGAGATCACCCGGACTCCGTCCTGGATGGACCCCCTCACCTCCTTCATCAGGGGGGAGGGGGACTCTCCTAGTGAGACCGAGGCTAAACGTCTCCGGGCTAAAGCCCGGGCATATCTCCTCCTGGAGGGGAGGCTCTACAAGCGGGGGGCTTCCGCCCTCCTGCGCTGCCTCCCCCGGCCGGAGGGACTTCAGCTTCTCGAAGACATCCACGCGGGGAGCTGCGGTTCTCACCTAGCCCCGCGTGCCATCGCAGCCAAGGCCCTCCGGCAGGGCTTATACTGGCCCACGGTCATGCGCGACGCGCGAGACCTCGTCTCCACGTGCGAGGCATGCCAGAAGATGGCCAAGGGCTCGAACCTCCTCCCTATAGCGCTGCAGACGATCCCCATCACTTGGCCCTTTGTGCGCTGGGGGATGGACCTCTTAGGGCCCTTCCCCCCAGCGCCCGGAGGATACCAGTATGCGGTAGTCGCAGTCGACTATTTTACAAAGTGGGTTGAGGCGGAGCCTTTGGCCAGCATCACGTCCCGGGCCGTTCAGCGGTTTTTCTGGAAAAACGTCGTATGTCGTTTTGGTGTCCCCCGGGAAATCACCGTGGACAATGGGACCCAATTCGACTCGGCTTATTTTCGGGAATTCTGTGAAGGCTTGGGGCTCGTCATCCACTTCGCCTCTGTAGCCCATCCCCGGAGCAATGGGGCTGTCGAGAGGGTCAACGGCGTGATCCTACAGGGATTGCGCCGGAGACTCGAGCAAACCGCTTCTAAGCGGGGTGCATGGGCAGAGGAGCTCCCTACCATCCTCTGCTCCATGCGCACGGCCCCGTCCCGGGCGACGGGGCGTACTCCCTTCTCCCTGGTCTACGGGGCGGAGGCAGTCCTCCCCCCGGAGATTGGCTTCCGGTCGCTGCGGGTGGAGCTCCTAGAGGGAGCCACCCCCTCGGCCTATCAGGCCAACGAGGCCAATCAGCGCCTGGAGATCGACCTCGTGGAGGAGGAATGCGACCGAGCGCTCCTCCGCCACGCCATCTACGAGCAAGAAATAGCGCGCGCATACAATCAGCGCGTGCGCGAGAGAGCTTTCCGCCTTGGGGACCTTGTCCTCAAGCGCGTGACGGACCCTCAGGCCCAGGGTAAGCTCTCCCCCAAGTGGGAGGGCCCCTACAGGATCTCCGCGGTCCTGGGCTCGGGGGCCTACAAGCTCTCCAACCTCCAAAAGCAGGAGCTGAAACACACGTGGAACTTGCGTTTACTTCGCAAGTTCTATGTTTAGCCTTACGGGCATGTCCCCTCCCCCGGGGCGTTCACGCCGGAGGGGGAGGAGGGACGCCGTATTTTCCTCCCCTTTCGCGGCTTCGCAGGGGGAGGCCCTGTACTTCATTTCATTAGCAATACATAGGTCTTGCTTTGCAAACTGTCTCATTGCAGGTCTTTCTCATTACCGCCCCTAGCGGCGATGCCCTCCCCGCGAGGAAGACCTCCCCGCGAGGATGCCCTCCCTGCGAGGATGCCCTCCTTGTGAGGATGCCCTCCCCGCGAGGAAGTGGGCCAGCCCCAACAAGTCCCTACAACGGAGCCTGCACTCCCGTAGGGCGGCTTACGATCAGCCCTCGTGGACTGAGGGTGTAAGCGGCAACCCGGTCACAGTGACCATGGTAACGAGTCACTTTGGGAGACTAGTCCCCTGCCCAAACACTCAAGTCCCGTCTTCGGGCATTTCCTCCTCCGGGAGTCGACGTTATTCCCGGCTCCCCATTTTCACGGCGACCGGAAGATCAGCCCCTTGCGGCTTGATTGGATCTATCTTCCTCCTCCGGGAGTCGACGTTATTCCCGGCTCCCCGTTTTCACGGCGACCGGACGATTGGTCCCCAGCGACCTTATTCCCGGCTCCCCGTTCTCACGGCGACCGGATGAATGCCTCTCGGAGACCCTATTCCCGGCTCCCCGTTCTCACGGCGACCGGACGATTGTCTCTCGGAGAAGTCGGATTTCTCGGGCATTTCCTTCCCCGAAGACCCTATTCCCGGCTCCCCGTTCTTACGGCGACCGGATGAGTGTCTCCCAGGAAGCTCGCCTCTGGAAATCCCATCGGGTTCTCTTGGACATTCCTTCCGCTTAAGGCCTTATTCCCGGCTCCCCGTTCTCACGGCGACCGGATGATTATCTCCCGGAAGGTAACTTCTATCCCGGGGGCCTTGTTACCCCCACAGCGCGCGGAGTTATCCTCCGGCCCACTGTGGGCGGGGGGGATAAGGAACCCCCGGGTGTCGACCGCACCGCCCACGAGGAAACTTAGCTCATCCTTGTTAAGATGAGTCGTCCAGACCATCCAAGAAGAAAAAATAAAAGAGGCGCAGTAAAAGGAAACAACAACACGGCGCTTTATTGATCAGCAAACCCGGAGGACATCTTCCCCCTCCGGTGGGCTTCGGAAACGATACAACCCGGGTTCTAACCCGGAGGATTCTCTAAGCCCTAAAGCTCCTACGCCTAATACTCCCGGAGGCTCTCCGCTAGCTCCCGGGTCAAGTCCCGGTACAACGCCCGTACGCGGCGCCGAGCGTCCCGGAGCACATCTTCAGGCCAGAACTCGTAACCCGCCGGTGGAAGTATCCGGAGGGGAGGGATCATCCGGAGTCCCGGTCGCGGAGGGGACAATTCGGCACGATGATTATCAAAGTTGTCCAAGTGCCACTCCGCACGCCACCTCAACCGGATCGGCTCCCGGACACCATCCTCGCCGCGATTCCCGGAGAGAAAGCTTAGCAAAATTAAAGCCGCTTGGGCGTCCCCCGGGGAGCCCCTCCCGGACCTTCGCCCGGGAGCAACCTCCCGGGAACCCTGGTAACAGTAAGTTCAATTCAAAGACTTAGAAAAATTCTAACTTCATTGCATTAAAAATTTTTATGTACAAGTGCCCGGGGCTTCTTCTAAGAAGCTACTGGAATCAAAAAATCCTAAAACAAAAAAGGGCCCTAGCTAAGACCCGGGGGAGGCTCATACATGTTCATTGGCGTCCTCCCCCCGGGGGGCTTCCTCCGAGGCCGGGGCTGGGGCGTCTCCTGCCGGAGGCGCCGGAGCCGGGAACCACGCCCGGATGATCCGGTCGTAGAACCCTCCGGCGAGCTGCTCGACCTCCCGGCGCGAAGGCTCGAAGGAGTCCGGGAAGCTTCGGGGGATGCGGCCCCCGATCGCCCGGGCGCCGACCCCCCGGAACTCGACGAGCCCCGCGGCGGCCGCGACGACGGGGATCGCCCGACCCCGCGCCCGAACATCGGCAGCCTCCGGGATGGCGGAGACCTGTGCGTTAAGGAAACGCACAGCCTCCGCGAGGGTCGCCGGCGGCACCTCTTTGCTCCCGGAGCCGAGGCTTACGCCAAGGCCCTCGAGGGCCGTCCGAACGGAGCGGCCAGCATCCGCCACCGCCCGGACGCTTGAGCTCTCGAGCTCACGAAGCGCCTCCTCCCTCGCCTTGGCCTCCTCCCGGAGGCAGGCGTTGATGGCCTCGGAAATATGACCCTGGGCCCGGACCCGGGTCAATTCCGCGAGCGCCTCGTCGCGTTCCCGGGGGACCTCCTCGCGCTGCCCTACGGAGGCTGCGGCCAGGCCCTCCGTCTCCTTAAGCAGCCGGGCGACCCGCTGCTCAAGGCCCCAGGTAACAGCTGCCACCTACAAAATACATAAGAGTTAGAAAAATTTCAAAGTGCAGGGGATAAGCGAAGGTGTTATCGACGGGTTACCTGGGCCCCGAGGGACTGAAGCCCCTCGAAACGCTCATGGAGCGTCCCTCCCGCGATGAAGGCCTGCACCTTCCGAGTGTGCAGGCCCTCCGAGAAGCGGGCGACCTCCCCCGCGGGGAGCAAAGGGGTCTCCCGCCCAAAACCGCCGGTGCGGCCGGCGGGGGGTCCCCGGACCTCAAGGTCCGGTAACGCGGCCGGCGTATTCGTTGACGAGGATGTGCCCCCCGAAGACGTGGCCAAGGAGCTCTCGGCGGGAGCCTCCGCCCGGGGGGAACCATCAAGCCTTTCCCTGCCCCGGGCCGGAAGGTCCTCGGGGCCCCCTCCTCCGGAGGAACCTCGTAAACCGAGGGGCTCCCCCCCTCGTCCAGCGGCCAGACCCGCGGGGGTGAGGCCCCCGCGAATCTCACCTCCAGCCTCTCCGGCTCCAGAGAAGCCGGAAGGGGCGGGAGGAGCTCCACCGCGAGCGGCGACGGGGCGTAGTTCGCCGAGTCGGACGCCGCCCCGCCCGCAGTCGCCTCCTTCCCCCGCGCCTCGACGGGGCCCTTCGGGGGGGGAGGCGTTGCCTCCTTCTGGGACGGTGCCCAGGCACGCTCGCCCTCGGGGGTCTCGTCCCGGGGTTTCACCGGTGTCGCCGCCGGCGTCGTCGATGGGCCGGGGGTCTTCTGAACCCGGGCCTTCTTGGGCTCCGAGCCCCCGGCCGCCTCCTTCCCCCGTTTATGCGACCCGGGGGTGGGGAGAGGCTTCCTTTCCGGCAGCTTTAACCCGAAGGCCGCCGCTACCAGGTTCTTGGGGGGGCCCTCGCCCACGGCGCGCACAACGCGCTCGTGCTCATCGGCGAAGTACCTCCCCAAGAGGTTCTCCGCCTTCTCCCGCGCCGCCGGGTACGGCCGGATTACAAGAGGTAAGGAGTTAGTCAATTTCCTAAAAATTTGTAAGAGCAATGCAGCGGGTTCCCGGGGCTTACATCGCGTCATCGACTTCACCGGGGGCCGCTGCTCGGGGCCCATACCGATCCCCCTCTTCCCGCCGGTGAAGGGGGAGATCCGGAGGAGAGCCATCTCCTCGGCCGCGTCCCGCATCGAGCGGGTCTTCTTGGAGAGGATCACCTTGCCGAGGAGCTCGTACTCCTCGTCCGTCCACACCGGCGGCTTCGGTGCGGACAACCGGCTGTAGGTGGGGGCCTCCGGGGCGTACACCACTGCGTCATCTCGGACCCGGAGGTAGAACCACCTCCGGACCCAATCCCCCCAGTGGTCCCGGGAGGCCGCCGCCGGGTAGTCGATTACCCGGGCCGGCAACATTTGGACCATCACCGAGCCAAAGGGGGACTTGGGGCCCCCCTTCACCAGGTGGGAGGTCCGCGCCGCCGGTTCGTAGAAATACCGGAAGGCGCGAAGGTCGGGCTCCAGCCCGGTCACTGTCTCGAAGAGCCAGATGAAGAGGCCCATCCGGACGAGCGCGTTCGGGGTGAGGTGGTTGAGAGCCACCCCATACTCCTTGAGAAACTCCCGGAGCATGGGATGCACCGGGAGCCGGAGCCCCGCCTCGATGAAGGCCTCGAAGGCCACGATCTCCCCAGGCCTGGGGCGGGGGGCTCCGTCCTTCTTCACCGGGACCCGGATGTCCCCGGCCGCAACAATGCCCCTTTCGGCCAAGGACTCGGCGTCCTCGGCCGTGAACTCGGACGCCCAGAGGAAATCCGAGGGGATTTCCTCCAGGGGCACCTCTGTAGTCTTCGCTCGACCCTTGGGTGCCATGAGGTTAGTTTTCTTTTTGGTGGCTTTTGCAGGAGGCTACTACTAGAAACTCCCGGACGCCTGCTACCGGAAAAAGCTACCGGGAGAGGGCTACCGGGAGAGCAAAATCGTGGGGCTGAGGATTTCGAATGAGCTTCCGGGCCACCCCAAGGTCCTATTTATAGGGGCGGGCCGTGGTCTAGATGCACGCCATGTGGCACCCGCGGATCAATCTGGACCATAGAAGTTCAAACCGTGCGCGGGAAACGAAGGGACGGGCGCGTGAATCGAGGCGCCGGTTCGAACTGCGCGCGCATTTATGGCGAAACGGCGCGGCTTTAAGTGTAGGGCACGGAAACCGAAGCGTCGCGGCTCCAGTAGCTTGGCCCGGAGATCTTCCCGGTGATCTGAACCATACCCACCGGGGACTCGAGCATCGTCCCCGGCGGGCATGGGGGGCTGCTGTCGGGGGAAATCTCCGCGAGACTAAGTCCAGGTAAGATGTGTCACGATTACCCGGGGACGGGGCCTCCGGGGCCTCCCCGGGCGCCGCCTTTTGGCTCCCGGGACGTGGCCTCCGGTACCCTCCCGGGCGCCGCCACTTGCCCGGGGACGCGGCCTCCGGGGCCTCCCCGGGCGCCGCCTTTTGGCTCCCGGGACGTGGCCTCCGGTGCCCTCCCGGGCGCCGCCACTTGCCCGGGGACGCGGCCTCCGGGGCCTCCCTGGGCGCCGCCTTTTGGCTCCCGGGACGTGGCCTCCGGTACCCTCCCGGGCGGCGCCACTTGCCCGGGGACGCGGCCACCGGGGCCTCCCCGGGCGCCGCCTTTTGGCTCCCGGGACGTGGCCTCCGATGCCCTCCCGGGCGCCGCCACTTGCCCGGGGACGCGGCCTCCGGGGCCTCCCCGGGCGCCGCCTTTTGGCTCTCCGGACGTGGCCTCCGGTGCCCTCCCGGGCGCCGCCACTTGCCCGGGGACGGGGCCTCCGGGCCCTCCCCGGGCGCCGCCTTTTGGCTCCCGGGACGTGGCCTCCGGCGCCGTCCCGGGCCTCATCGCCCTCCTAAAGGTAAAGTATTGAACTATTTATCACGTGCAGGTCACGCGAGGAGCACCTCGGGAATTAGCGACCACCTGTCAAGCATCCAAGGCGTTTGACCGGGAGAAGGACGGTCCTACCCTTCAATCCAACTGTGGCTTCCGGGGTAGTTTAGGTTTTTTGCTGCTTTTTGGGGCTATAAATAGCCCTTGTACCCCTCTGTTGTAGAGGATGGATTCATTTATTGGAATAGCTAAACTCACAGGCGTGCTCCGGAAGCCTCTCCCCCGGAGAGAGCCTCCCCAGCCGACTCCGGTCGGGAGCGCGTCGACAGGACTAGGGCCCCCACCGGGACCCGAACCTGTATAAACCCGTGTGTCATTCTTTGTGCTTGTCCGGCGGGGGAGGACCGGTTATCCGGTCAACCCGCGCCGCGTAATCTTCGCTAGGATCACTCTCAAAACCTGCCGGGGTATTCGCAATACCACGACATTTGTCAAAGCCACCTCCACCACCATCTTCTCCGTACCAGATTTGTTCCCCGTTGGTTGTCATCGGATAGTTTGGTCGGAGTTGGGCTGCTGTCGAGAGCCCCCTTCGCTGTAGCCGCCACACTATCGCCAGCCGCCACCATGACTTTGATGCTGGTGGCACCTATGCTGTTGAACTTTTCTCACCGCGGTGTTGCTCTCACCGTGAGCATTTGAGCCGAAAAAGTAGCGATCGCCATCACTGCTGTTGTTGCTCATTGCTGTGCACCAATGTCATCACCAACTTCTTCCCATCGCCGTCGCCACCCCTTCTTCATCGCCTTACCATTGCTACCTCAAGGAGGACTCCATAGACCCATTGGCGACACCGCCAATGCCCACCGATTGGCCCCTCACCTAAGGAGCTCAATGTTTCCTCTTTTTCAGGTGCGGTCACCACTGATCATGGTGTTCCATTGCCACAGAGTCATTGCTGACCTTGTTGTCATCGTTCTAGTGCCCAGGAGTACCTTTTTGCCTTTTCGGCTTCCTTGGTCATGGTTGCATTTGCTGAACATCAGTGGCCCTGTTCCAGCACATCACCACTGTCGCTATGGTGGTCAACCATTGGCGTTGACTCCAGCAACTTCCCTACAAGTACCAAATTGTACCCAAGATCCGTGCAGTTGAGTACCGCCACCGGCCGTTGTGGTTTTTGCCGTTTCTTTTGATATCACCCTTGCCAGCCATTGACATTAGCAGTGTCAATTGAGGCTTTTATGGGCTCATTTTCTTGTTCAACGTACATCATCATGTTTGTCGCGTGAAATCCTAACCCATGGTGCAAAAACTTTCTTTGCTCAAGTTCTAGATTTTACTAACCTCTATTTCAGATTGATTTTGAGTACAATTTGAGTTGTTCTCTTCAGTGTCAAGTCCCCTCTCGGCCTATCAGCTATTTTTGATTAGTTTTTCTTGCATGCATGAACAATTGCTGAATATAAACTCTATTTCTAGATGCTTATGTGTTGTGTTAACCATCGCAAGTGAGTTGCGACCTCGGTGCCTTCGAGGAGCTTGGAGAAGCTGCAACCCAGCTCAACTACATAATCGAGCAAGAAAGCAATCCACTTATCCTTGACCATGTTGGAACCTTAATTTGGAAACCCTTGATTTCCAACTATTATGCATTTGAATTTGATAGAAGTGGTATGTTGGAATCAATTTGTTTAGATAGAAACCCAATAAATGAACACCCCCTCTTTGATTGCAAACATGTATACCTCATCATCCTAGGACATTAAAATTTATTGCTTATGCTGTACATGTATGTAAATCATTTGTTCATTCAAATGCTTCTGAATCATGCAAAGGTCTATCAAAGAAGGCTTTTGTTAAATGTATTTGTGGTATTGAGGCTATGAGAATTAAGGGATAAGGTGGTGATTGTGATGTCGTGCTGCATGGCAAGGTTTGTGGTTGGGTATTATATAACTTTCTAGTTTTCTGAAAATAGGGTAAATCGGTAATAAGTAATTCCTTCTCGTATAACCTTTATCGTGTTTGAAAATAATAGGTGAAAAAAATGGATTGAAAAATACAATATACAGGATGAGTAGAGTAGATAGAGGGAGCTCTTACTTTAGCTTAATCCTAAGGTTTGAAACTACGAGATAGAAAATGATCCCCCACCACCAATCCTAAGGATCCATAGGATGAATTTTGGATACAACAATAAAACAAATATTGAGTTATTTAGTCTTCGATGTATTTATAACTTGTATATCAAAATATATAAATCTAAATAAAGAAATAGATATATATATGGTTTAAAGGTGTATACATACGAAAGATATATGCAAATACTAAAGGATGCTCATTCTTTATTTTCTATCGCTGCGCTCGATGGATCGCTAGGTGCATTACTTTTACAATAGAATGACGAGGGAAAGGAGAATGCTCTTACTTTACTACCTTTGCCGCGTGCTGGTGGGAGCAGAGCACAATTATCCTCCGATGACGAAGGTTTGTCTGGCCTTGATCTTCGCCGTCAAGAAGATGAGGCATCACTTTCTCTCGCATAAGGGCTTATTGAGGAGTGATGGCTCTCGACTTGTGTGCCGTGCCAGGCCTGTACCTTCCTTCTTGTCTACTCCTCTTTCCCAGATTTCCTATACTATTTTCTTAGCCGGCCTGTATACCAACAAGAGCTTTTATTCAAATTTCCACATGTGCCGCGTGCGCCGCAAGAGCCCCAACAACAGATTTGTGATTGACATACTGCATGTTCCCATGTCCGTCTGTAACTCCTCATGAACCTAACGAAAGAACTTAACCAAGCTACAACGCAGGTTTTTATTCCAATTTGACCAACAAGCCGATGTACGTACAAGCGAAAGACCATATCAATGAACCGAACGCCTTTTCTGCGTGTGCGTGCCTCTACTTAATGGGCTATTTCATTTCTAAACCTACAGCACTTTTCCATAATTTCTATTTCGTCTATACGCCCATGGGATATTCAAATGAAAAGAAAGATTTGTGTTTAGCGGGACAGGATCACCGGGAATGGAAAAAAATAATGATAAAAAGAGAAGTGTGTACCATTGACCAACCAGAGATAGGAGATATTTATTTGGTACCACACCGAACAAGCAAGCGGATTTACGTGCAGCTCCTTCATGCCCCTGACCCCCCTCCTCCTTCAACTGCATGGGATGTCTTTTTTTCATAAAAGAATGTGTACCCTTGACCAGATGAGAGATCTGGAAAAGCAAAATAGAAAGCCTTTTTCTTGCTTCGCTTACATGCTAGTTTGATTTTTCGACTACTCCATTGAGGAATACTCCTTAATGTCATATACTGGATGCTCGAGGCTCCCCCAATCGACAGCTACGGCAGTTGGGGAGTTTCAAGAAGACCAATGAGCACCCATTGATCGAGTTGGGGAGTTTACCTCCGCCTTCCGATTGATCAAGTAAAAAAAAATCCAGTTGATTACGAGACCTTCTGATATAGGATAGTTTCCAGTAGAGCGGGAAGGCTTAGTGAAAAGGAAAGCAAAAGCACTTTCAAGAGCCGAAAGCCATTTCTCGATAGTGTTGTGAGCCCTTAATCATCGAGCTTGAACATGCTTTCTGTTCTGCGTTTTCCTTCCGTCCACTGACTGCTTTTCCTGTCTCACCTTAGCTCCTGAGATAGGAGAGTCCTGCTTAAACCAAGAAAAAGATACATACTATTTTTCATAGGTAGGCCTCTCTCTCCTACAGAATTGGATCTAAAAGACAATGATCAAAACCCATCCAGCAGTCTTCTCTCTTCAAAGAGAGCTGTCAAAAGCGGATCGAAAATCAGTCAAAAATCCCGTGGAAAGTGACTCTGCCTTTCTATTGGTTGTGTGCTATTCCCTCATCATTTGGCTTTGCCCTTCCTCCTCGTTTTTCTTGGAGATTGGCAATCTTATCCACTTTTTTACTTTGCTCCACACAGATGAAGGCCAGCTTGTCTTGTCTCCGCTCTATCTTACCAGGAAAGTGGGAAATACACTCCCCTGTTGGTTAAAGCAGACTCGTATGCCTATTCTGATGCGGAGGGATCTTTCTGTTCGAAAGATTCCAGACCTGACTTAAAGCCCTCTTTCACAAGTTGAGAAGGATTTGGTAAACCTAGAGATCTGATTCTGGTATAGGGTAAATCTGTTCTTTCTGCTTCTGCGTATGCTTGTCTTTTTGCATTCGCCTATGCCTGTGAAAGGATTGAGATACATATTGATATCTAGCTGGGCGAAAGAGCACAAAAGGGAGTGGTTTCTATATAAGTTGCAATAAAAACTACTATAACTACATTGAACTATGCCCGCTTTGGTTATCTTATCCTTGCATTGAAAACTTTCTCGACTGGACTGATCTTTAAGCGTGAAATCGCTTTTTCATCCCGTACCCGACCCCGTCGTGGAAGGTCATATTCTCATTTTCTAGTTGCAGAAATCGAGGAAGTCCACTAGGTTGGTAAGTCCCATCGACTCATCAAGGTTAAGTAAGCTGTCTATCCGTCTGACACCGTCGACTTCATCGCCTTGCTCGCGTCAGTATCAACATCAGATGAATGAGATCTTCTTTCAACGAGGTAGGGTGGGGCTGGTTAGAGCTTTGTGGTACCCCATAGTCTGTCTAGTGTAGATGGAAATGTGACTTCGAGATATGGTAGAAAAAGAGTTGTTGGGTTTGCAGAGCAGGATATCCTTTGATTAGGAAAACGTCGTGAAGAGTGAACTAGATTATCCCCTTTGGTCCAAAATACCTGTTTCTTTGGTAGAATGATAGCTAAATTGGGAAAGTTTTCGTTGGTTGTAGATACTGTTGAGACCTCTCGAAATGCTCTTGAATGTGATTTAATTTTTTTAAATTCTCACGCATAGCTCTAATACGCCGTTGGGCGAGAAGGGAAGACCGGGCTTCGCAGTCCAGTTAATCAGTAGTGGAAGAATTCCATGACATTAGTCATTCAGTAGTAGACCAGCCTTTTAGTAGCACACTAGAAAAGCCGAGTAGTCAACATGCCTTGTCTGCCCACCTCTTTTGAATGACCCCATCATATCAATTTTTTTTCCCGGTAAAACCGAGGCTCTTCTTTTTTCTTCCTAGCAGCTAGCATCTCCGGACTACCCGATCCATCAGTAGAACGAGAGGTCGAAAGTCGAAGTTTCCCGACCATTGAGATCTTCCTTTTTTAGGCTAATCTCTAACCATAGAAATAGGGCTTGATGCCGAAGGAGTCAAAAACGTCATAGATTTCGTAGTGGAAAAACTGCCATCTCAGTATAACCTGCTTCAGTTGCTTTTGCTTTGTGCTCTTCTTGAGCAAAGTCCGAGAAGAAACTTTAAGTGCTTTTCACCTTTCCGCCAAACCTGAACGAGAGCCAAGCGGGTCGATCAGAATGTCAATCTTTCGCAGCGCTAGAACATTCTCGATGTTATAGTTTGACTATCTCTGTTGGGGGAAATCTCCGCGGGACTAAGTCCAGGTAAGTTGCGTCACATTAGCCCGGGAACCTGGCCTCCTATGCCTCCCCGGGCGCCGCCTTTTTCGGCCCCCGGGACCTGGCCTCCGGTGCCGTCCCGGGCGCCGCCATTTGGCTTCCCGAACCTGGCCTCCGGTGCCGTCCCGGGCGCCGCCTTTTGGCTCCCGGGACCTGGCCTCTGGTGCCGTCCTGGGTGCCGCCTTTTGGCCCCCGGGACCTGGCCTCCGGTGCCGTCCCGGGCGCCGCCACTCGCCCGGGGACCTGGCCTCCGGTGCCTCCCCGGGCGCCACCTTTTTGGCCCCCGGGACCTGGCCTCCGGTGCCGTCCCGGGCGCCGCCATTTGGCTCCCGGGACCTAGCCTCCCGTGCCGTCCCGGGTGCCGCCATTTGGCTCCCAGGACCTGGCCTCCGGTGCCGTCCCGGGCGCCGCCTTTTGGCTCCTGGGACCTGGCCTCCGGTGCCGTCCCGGGCGCTGCCTTTTGGCCCCCGGGACCTGGCCTCCGGTGCCGTCCCGGGCGCCGCTACTCGCCGGGGACCTGGCCTCCGGTGTCTCCCCGGGCGCCACCTTTTTGGCCCCCGGGACCTGGCCTCCGGTGCCTCCCCGGGCGTCGCCTTTTTGGCCCTCGGGACCTGGCCTCCGATGCCGTCCTGGGAGCTGCCATTTGGCTCCCGGGATCTGGCCTCCGGTGCCGTCCCGGGCGCCGCCATTTGGCTCCCCGGACCTGGACTCCGGTGCCGTCCCGGGCACCGCCTTTTGGCCCCCGGGACCTGGCCTCCGGTGCCGTCTCGGGCGCCGCCACTCGCCCGGGGACCGGGCCTCCGGTGCCGTCCCGGGCGCCGCCTTTTGGCCCCCGGGACCTGGTCTCCGGTGACGGTCCCGGGAGCCGCCTTTGGTCCGGAGACCTGGCCTCCGGTGCGTGTCCCGGGCCTCATCGCCCTTCTAAAGGTAAAGTCTCGAGTCGATTTGTCACGTGCAGGTCACGCGAGGAGCGCCTCGGGAATCAGCGACCACCTGTCAAGCATCCAAGACGTTTGGCCGGGAGAAGGACGTTCCTACCCTTCAATCCGACGGTGGCTTCCGGGGTAGTTTAGGCTTTTTGCTTCTTTTTGGGGCTATAAATAGCCCTTGTACCCCTCTGTTGTAAGGATTGAATCACTTTTATTGGAATAGCTAAACTCATAGGCGTGCTCCGGAAGCCTCTCCCCCGGAGAGAGCCTCCCCAGCCGACTCCGGTCGGGAGCGCGTCGATAGGACTAGGGCCCCCACCGGGACCCGAACCTGTATAAATCCTCGTGTCATCTCTTGTGCTTGTCCGGCGGGGGAGGACCGGTCATCCGGTCAACCCGCGCCGCGTAATCTTCGCTAGGATCGTTCTCAAAACCTGCCGGGGTATTCGCAATACCACGACAATCTCGATCTATTCTAAGTAGCACCCGAAAAAGCACACGCTAAGCAGATCTTTACCAAAGCCATATCTCCATAAGCATCCAAAGCTGCCTACTCATTGGTAGTGAAAAAGCAACAACATAGAAATGTTTACGAAGCAAATACCCAAGAGCTGCTCGCCACAAGACATTCTCACCTTTCAGCATATTTCGAGGTCCTACCCGGATTCTTCAACTTAGATGAAATAGATAGTAAGTAATAGTTCTGCTCATGGGTATCCTAGGAAATGGGAAAGGAATTATTCCAATAGAACCATGGAACCCCCGAGCGGTTGTGGTTGTACCGGTACTGCAGGAATACGAAAACTCGCTATTCACTCAGTTTCTTTTCCATAATAAGATTATGTGGGAAAGATGGCCGAGCGGTTCAAGGCGTAGCATTGGAACTGCTATGTAGACTTTTGTTTACCGAGGGTTCGAATCCCTCTCTTTCCGTTTCTCTTAATTTATCAACGTTACCGATCACAATGTATCAAATCAAATAACAATTGATTCCAACAATAATACATACCCCTATTTAATAGAAATTCTCTATACCAAATTACTGCTTCTGATAGGTGAATGAGAAAATACGAACTAAGGCCCTTAGATCGATTTAGTTCGGGGAAAGGGGAAGGGGAATAAAATTCTATGAACCTTTCCTTTTTTCGTTAAGTTCAAGTCTGACGAGAGTAATATTCTACAACTAACAACTCATTTATTTTCAGACCGACCCACTTCCTGTCTATTATTTTTTTTACTAGTCCTTTATATTGCAATGTGTCAATAGTCAAATGCTTTGGCAATTTCACCTGGTCGGATGAAGCAATAGAATTTAGAATCTGACGTTTTGATCTTTGGTTATCCTTCGTAGTAACTCGGGGTTTGCAACGAAAACTTGGCATATCGACTATACGACCATTAACTAAAATATGTCTATGGTTAACTAATTGCCGGGCCTCAGGAATGGTTGAAGCCATACCCAATCAAAAAAGGATATTATCCAAACGCATTTCAAGTAGTTGTAGTAAAACCTGACCTGTTGACCTTTTTGCTTTTCCAGCGATATGGACATATCTAAGTAATTGTCGTTCTGTCAGACCATAATGAAAACGCAATTTAAGTTTTTCTTGAAGACGAATACGATATTGTTCTTTTTTCCCAGAATGGAATTTCTTTTGTACTTCCGGATTTAGGTGTTTTTCTAGTGAGTCCTGGTAAAGCTCCCAGACGGCGTATTTTTTTGAAACGAGGTCCTCGATAATTTTTTATTTTCTTTAAATTTCATTTTACACAATCAATTTCATTTTATTTACATTACACAATAAATAAAAATTAAAACTGAATTAAACTAAAGGATAAACAAGGTAAAATCTATTAAAGTACCAATTCAAATGGAATTTCATCAACATGTGGATTTTATATATATATATATATATTGTTTTGTATCTAGCAAAGTTGTAAGGTAGAACGACATAATAGATCCTTGATTCTCCATTTAATTCGGAGAAAAAGAGAGATTCTTGTTCATGGAAAATCGATAGAGAAAAAAGCCGACTATCGGATTTGAACCGATGACCCTCGCATTACAAATGCGATGCTCTAACCTCTGAGCTAAGTGGGCTTACATAAGTGTAACAAATAGAAATATGTATAGGAAATCTGTAAAATGCTAGATCTTAATTATTAATCTTAGCTATTAACTAGTTCGAAATTCTAAGTTCTAGTTATAAAAAAAAATCTAAGGAAAAATGGGCTAATCCAACCAATCATATCCAACTGTTCACGCATGTAGTAAGGCTGGGGAGCGCGGACAGGTGAATCGGATCTTGTAAACTCTGTTTTATGAAAAGAATCACAATCCATGGCCAGCAGTGGGTCGTTCGCCGCAGGTCCCCGAAGCGCTTCCGCATTCGCTGTAGGATGGGTTTGCGCTATTTCAGGACCCTTTTGAGGAATGGCAGGAGGAAGCCCGTTTGTCCCAGCATTCTGATTCATCGGTGGAGTTTCGACCCGAGAGTATTCGGGCGGCGGAGGGACTGCGTTATAAGTACTCAGTACCCGAGAGTCTACTTTCTGATAGTATAGGAATAGCGGACATTGGTTCCAACAGGCACATTTCATGACCGGAAAATCGGTTATTGGTATGCGTGGAAGATCAGTACTCATTTAATTGATCAGCGTTTATCAAGTGATTCATATGTACGTACCCACTACTACCTCGTAGTCAAACTAATAATTGTATACCGTCACAAATTCATTTGTCCACGACTCTATCACGAAGTGGTTCGGCTGGAACCCCGAAATTATAATCCCAGACAGGGGTTGAACCCGAAAAAGTCCGCTGGACCTTTCTCTCCCGCTGACAGACAAAGAAAATCTTTTTTTAGACTAGTCTATGGTAGGCCTACGCTAGTTGAATATCTTTTTTGTTTGTATTCTAGCTTAGCTCTCTCTATTCTTTGCTTAAGCTATCGTGTCGTGTAGATGGATGGCATCTCCCTATTCCCACATCCCCGGATATGATTAATGCATGGAAGCTAAGGAATTGGGTCATTCTTCAGCCCAAGATGCAATCATTTGGACTCCATCCGAATATGGCAGTTGAACTCTTATAATAGGCTTGGCTCTGGAAAATGATGCAAAAAAAACAAAAATAAAGAAGTTGTTTCCAAGCGGAACTCGAATGGGCTGCTAGCAGATTTGTTGGGGATGGCAAGTTAACACCGTGGGTAGGCTTGCCTTTCACTCGCTCTGGCACATTTTGGCGGAACGTCAACGTTATATATAGTGGAATTCTAGAGGTAAGTTAATGTTTTAAAAAATCCAAATGGTTTGCAAAAATATGCAGATTAGAAGCTAGTATCTCCAGTTTGATGAGAGAAAGAAGAGGAAGAATCGGCGAACATCCTAGCCAAATGGGACTTTTGTCTCAATCCGATCAAAAAGAAACATATTCTATTGTGTGTTGACCACCGGGAAACGAATGGATTAAGATGAAGACGGACTGATCCGGGAGGATCTCCAAGTCCTGATCGTATACGGATTCGCGACCAAGTCCTGATCGCATACGGCTTTGCGACTTTAACCGTGTTCGGAAAGGTTTCGCGACCATGGATTGGTTCGCGATCAGGAAAAGGAATTCGTTCCCTGTTCGGAATTGTAATCCTATATATATAACTAAGCTTATCTGTTTAGGATTAGTTAAGTTAGTTATATGAGTCTAATACGTTTAGGATTAATAAGTCTGATACGTACTCATACGATTGGACTATAAATACGTTGTAATAGGTCTAGTTTAGATCATCGAAGAGTCATAGAACTTATTTGAGTTTTAGACACTTATAGTTTTTTCGACGTAGACAAGTGTGTCTAACGTTCGACGTGTAAAGCCCTCTTTGAAATAAAGAGTTGTGCAATTACTTTGGGTTTCGGTATTTTCTGAGTAAGATCCCGTTATTCCGCATATTAGAATCTGGGCGAGCCTAGTGCGAAAACCAAGACTAGGTCTCAAACGGATCAAGTTGGTATCAGAGCGACTTTCCTATCCTGTGGATGGTGAAGACTCGCCAGGGTTACAAAACTTCCAGCGAAATTCCAGGCGATCAATTGACGGTTCCTACAGCCGCGTCTCCGACAATGTCTGACGATACCTCCGTTCAAGCTAACCTAGCCGAACAAGTGGCTAAGCTCTCCACCGACATGGAAACCGTGCTTTCTTGGATTAAGCAGCAGACCATGATTGTACCTCCTGAAGTAGGGAAGGTTATGGGTGAGAAGACTGGTGAAGACTTGCGCAGGGCAGACGAAGATGAAGACGAAGGCGACCACAAGACCAACGACCTCGCCAACACCTCCTTAGCTGTCGGATCTTTTAAAGTCGACGCTAAGATTGATATACCCATATATGATGGGGTGATCGATGCCGAGAAGCTGGATTCTTGGATCGATCAGCTTGAGACCTATTTTAACCTGAAAGGGTTCAGTAGCACTCAAAAGGTCAAATTTGCACCTTTGAAGATGAAGGACCACGCCAAGATATGGTGGAAGGCCCTTGTCACCAGTGGTGAAGCTGACGATCTTGCGTGGGGTCAATTCAAACGACTTATGCGACAAGAATTTTATCCAATGGGTTACCTTGAGGAGAGATGGGAACGTTGGCACAGATTGTATCAACGGCGCGACCAGACTATCCAAGACTATACGACGGAGTTTCGGCGACAAGCAATGGTCATCGGCATCTCACTGTCCGATCCTCTGGTATTTCGGAAGTACACATCTGGACTTCAGAAATCGATCAGTACTGAGCTAAGTCTGTTCAGAGTTCAAGACATCTCGACCGCGAGTACGACTGCTTTGGCGATTGAGAAGAAGAATAAGACCCGCAACGATAAAAACTTGAGGGAGATTTCAACCACGAAAAACTCCGGAGAGGGTACCCACGATACGGGTAACACTTGTGAGCATTGTCATGTTGCTGGGCACACAAAAGAGAAGTGTTATAAACTTCATCCTGAACTGCGACCAGAAAGAAAAAGGAGGGATGAACCAAGCACACGAACAGCTATGGTTACTTCTATTCCGCTCGCAGAGGAAATTATCCAGTTGGATTCGGTTGAAAAGGCGGACACGACCTTGTCTCTAATGGCAATGCCGAAGGAGAAAGGTTCGGGTTCATCACTTGACCACAACCCGACAAAGGAATTGTTCACTGTTAACATACAGGTGAAGCACGAGGTGGTCGCAGCCATCTTCGACCCCGGAAGCCAAAAGAATTTGGTCTCTTCCGGGCTGGTTCGACGACTTGGTTTGCAGACGACTCAACATCCTCGACCGTATCCTCTGGGATGGTTCACTTCTGACGTGAATCAGCAGATCAAGAGTCAATGTACTCTAAAGTTTGCAATATCTGCTCGTTACATCGACGAGGTTCAATGCGATGTCATCCCCATCGATATTTGCCAAGTGATTTTTGGAAGTCCGTTCTTGTACGATCGTGACGCCCATTACCACTGAAGAGCTCAAGACTACGACCTCACAAAGGATGGGACGAAATTTATCATCAGCAAAAACGACCACGTCGACACCAAGGACTTGTTGACAACAAATCAGGCAAAACGGATTGTCAATGCATGCTCAAAGTGTGTGCTGAGCGTGATGCGTCCAGTTAGCCAAGGGGATTGTGATACATCGAGTATGGAAAATGATGGTTGTTTGGCGAGCTTGCCTGCAGAAAACAACGTGCTGTTCGCAGAGGTATATCGTCGATCACCACAACGACTAGTTGAAAACGACATGCAACTTGTCTCTATGGCGCCACTATTCAAAATTCGCAATCCTATCTTTGGGATCGGTGATAGTATTAACCTCGACAAGGGGAAGGCTATCCGCGAGTGGCCAAGGCCACAATCCATGAAGGAGGTGCTAAGCTCCATGAGCGCCTATCCATACATTCGATCCGACGATTGTAGCATTGCTCATCGTGTGTTCGTTCCAAAACTCCCAGTCGTTCTCTACGTCATCACGGTTGGTCACCAACGGGTGTTGGCTCCTTTTCAACAAGGGAGTCATGATCCGGGAGGATCTCAGGTCGCGTTCGCAACGGATTTGCGACCACGAAAAGGTTTACGACATTGGAAAGGTTTGCGACCTTGGGAAGGATTCAAAGTCTTCGAGCCTTCAATGTTGGATGATGAGCCAGATACCATAGTACCATCTGTTGAAGACTTGGTCTATCAACGAGGCGAACCTTTACGTGAAGATGTGATTCTGGAGAGGAAGGTGACTACCACCCGCAGTGGCACAAAGGAGACTTTTCGAATCGGTCGGAAAGATTAACGAGCACGTGCGGCAAAGTGGTACACAAAAGAAGATGGACAAGCCCAATTTCCACATCTCCAGTTTGATCGAGAGGTCGCAACGGGGGTTGGCTCCTTCTCAACAAGGGAGTCATGATCCGGGAGGATCTCCAAGTCCTGATCGTATACGGATTCGCGACCAAGTCCTGATCGCATACGGCTTTGCGACTTTAACCGTGTTCGGAAAGGTTTCGCGACCATGGATTGGTTCGCGATCAGGAAAAGGAATTCGTTCCCTGTTCGGAATTGTAATCCTATATATATAACTAAGCTTATCTGTTTAGGATTAGTTAAGTTAGTTATATGAGTCTAATACGTTTAGGATTAATAAGTCTGATACGTACTCATACGATTGGACTATAAATACGTTGTAATAGGTCTAGTTTACATCATCGAAGAGTCATAGAACTTATTTGAGTTTTAGACACTTATAGTTTTTTCGACGTAGACAAGTGTGTCTAACGTTCGACGTGTAAAGCCCTCTTTGAAATAAAGAGTTGTGCAATTACTTTGGGTTTCGGTATTTTCCGAGTAAGATCCTGTTATTCCCCATATTAGAATCTGGGCGAGCCTAGTGCGAAAACCAAGACTAGGTCTCAAACGGATCACGGACGGTTCAATTAGCGAGCATGGGAAGGCTTGTGGAGGTTTAGCAAGAGACGACAAAGGGGATATATGCGTTCTCTCAAGCAGTTAAGAACAAGACCATACTCGAAGTCGAGCTCTTTTGCATCTGAACATGTATTCACAGCTGAAAAGGAGTGTCAGAGGATTTGGATTGATTCGGATTCCCTAACGTAAGACATGGTCTACTCTCAAGATCCCAAAGTCCGCAGCTAAGGAAAGCCCCTTCTTCATAAGATCAAGAAAGTACGAGCGTCTTTCGAAGATTGGAAAATCTCCTTGGAGAGAAGCAAACCAACCGGCCGATTTGCAATTGACTATGCTTAGTAGTTGACATCTTTGGTCTTCACATTTTCCCTTCCATTTTGTAAAGTTAGTAGAAGAGGATAGATCCGGTAAATTGTACATACGAATGTCAATCTTCATTTTTGTATATTAATACACTGGTAGGGGTCGATCAGGCAAATCCCAAAGCTGACCCCCGAACAGCTGCCGGACTGCTCTACTGATCTTCTCTCTCTTCAGACTCACTGAACCTTCTCAAAGACTCCTTTTGCACTGAGAACACAATTAAGAACCCTCCTTCTCACAAGAAGGCAAACCTTGTACGTTGATCGAATCTTCTTTCGCATCCAGAAGAGAGGCTGTGGGCTATCCGAGAGAGTGGTTCAGGTGACTACCGGAGTCATTGATTAAGCAGGTCAGATGGGCTTAGTAGGGCTCGAACCTACAATATCACCGTTATGAGCGGTACGTTTCAACCAATTAAACTATAAGCCCAATCGGATCTCTACATGCCGGGAAGAGCGGACAGAATGAGGAGACCTTTGCTCTATCTCCTTCTTCCTCTTCCCGGGGCCCCGGAGGGGTTCTTTGGCAAGCCCTATTAAAGAAGCTAAGTGACTTTCGTCACTCAAGTAGTGAGTTTGAGAGTGACCGTTAGGGCGACCACTTGTACTTCTAGGCCTTGGCGACCTATAGTCTTGTTACGCAACACAGCTTCACTCGATTCAGTAAATCAATAGTTCAAACCAGCCCACTAATAGCTTAGATAGTGGCCCTTCCACTTTGGTATAGTTGACCCTACCTATTGACTCAAGGTTCATAGGAAGAGGGAACCCAGACGTAGTGGGATGTAGGCTTCAGTTGTTTTGGTACTTTTTCACTACGTCTTATTATTTTTTTTGTAACCGGCTTTTCACCGGCAGGTCAGTAGGCCTTTTAGAAGGCGAACAAACGAAAGTTCTCAGCGGGCGCTAGCTTGTTCGCTTTTGTCAACTGAAGTCGCGCGTAGCGCCAACTAACTGATAGCTGATAGAGCGCGGAGCCCCGAGTCTAAGCGAGCGGAGCCATTTCTTTCTACTGTCGTCAAAAGAAAAAAAAAGTACTAAAGGCGAAGGGCATTCTGTTGTACAGCTACTTTGGTATAGTTACAAAGGTAACCGGTAGGTGACTGTTGAATCGACAGTAGTTACGAAAGGGGGAAATAGCTCAGTTGGTTAGAGTGCTGGTCTGTCACGCCAGAAGTCGCGGGTTCGAACCCCGTTTTCCCCGCCCGATCTTCCTCTTCCTGCCCGACTCATTTTGTCTTCACTGGAAGCTGCTGATCCCAGCGTAGCATTCAAGACAATTGTTCCTTCTTCGGTCTCCCTCCACCCCCTTCGTTTGTTGTGGGTCGCGTCTCACCGCAGGCACTTAATGAATGAGTGAAGATCCACTACCACAGAAACAGACATCCTGGACGGCACATCACAGACGGGTATGAACTGTTCAATGGAAAACCGTCTGCGAAGGCCTGTCGGGAGAATATGTTCAGATATCACAGACGGTTCTGATGTCAAAAACAACTGTGACAGTAAACCAGACGGTTCTGAACACAAAACCGTCTGTGACAGTCTACTTATCACAGACGGCTCTAACTTAAAACCCGACTGTGATAGATACAATCGGTTCCCAGCTGAGAACCGTCTGTAATAGTCTACTTATCACAGACGGTTCTAACCTAAAACCCGACTGTGATATATACAATCGGTTCCCAGCTGAGAACCGTCTGTGATAAGTAGAATATCATAGACGGTTCGGAACTTAGAACTGACTGTGATTTATACAGTCGGTTGTGAACTACGAAGCGTCTGTGATAGTGTAGTTATCACAGACGGTTCTGAGGTCTGAACCGACTGGAAAAGTACCGGCGCTTCAAATTCTCAACTGTGATCATTTCTGTCTCCGATCTTCGTGCGCGGCGCCTAGGAGAACACGAAGCATCGCTTTGGAAGTTCTATAAATTGACAGTGGAAAAATTGTCATTTACTTTACAAGTTTTTATAGTTCTCAGACTGTTTGACTCCTTAGCTTCTCTGCGCCAATGGCATCCTCGATGGCATCGTCAGCCTTGCCCTCCTCGATAAGAACTCTCAATCTTTTGGACTTACCCTTGTATTGTTAATCCCTGTTCAATACATTCTTGACCTGTTGATTTGCACAGGGAAGGGGAGCCGTGGAAGACACTGACAAAGTCAAGGCCGAGCTGAGGACCATCCAGGAGGAGCACAAGCTCCTCACGGAGAAGCACACTCGGCTACGGCTTGACCTTGACGATCTCTTCCAGCGCATTCAGCGCATGAAGACGGATGGTGACAATGCTAGGGCGAGGACGAGGCGTCTTCGCGAGGAGAAGAAAGCCGCGGATATGACCATCGCTGGCTGCAGTTTGACAATGAAGGATACCATCGCGAAGCTGAGGGAGGTCGCAAGCCTTCTTGACGCGGTAGTAGTTGATCCTAAGAAGGACAACTTGTCGCTGGAGGAGTCCTGCGTCCTGGCTGCAAGTCAAACTGACTTTATTCTAGATGTAGCCAGGGCTAAGACCACTCCTTGACCTAGCATTCTGTATTTTTACTTTTTTTTGTAAGTGATGAAAAAAATTATTGAAAACTTTGTTCTTATGTCAACTTTCCAAATTTCCAGCACATTCTTGGACTGCATGCAATCTTCCCTCTTTCTTTATCTTTCTTTAGCTTTTGTCGAACATTCGACCATACAAAGGTATGTGCACTTTGTGCGATCAAGGAACGACTATCGCGATCTTTGGCTTGTGAGGGCAGTCCATTGGAGCCCTTCAAATAATATAGAAACAATATAGAAGTCGCAGGTCCCATGCAAATAATATAAAAAGAATATAGAAGTTATATATCAACGTGCTTTGAATATCACAAACGGCTCTGAGGTAAAAAACGTCTGTGATAGTCACATTAGAGACGGTTTTTATGTAAGGCCCGATTGTGATAGTCCCAACAGTGTCTGCCGTCTCGAATTCTCAACTTCTTTCAATATCACAGACGGTTTTTAACTCCAAACCGTCTGTGATAGTAATATTACAGACGGATTTTATGTAAGGACCGACTGTGATAGTCCCAAGGGTGATCGACGCTTCAAATTCTCAACTTCTTTCAAATTCTCAGCGGTTCAACTGGAAGCAAAACTCCAGGGAGGGAACAAGTATTTGTAGAAGTCGATCGAACAGTTCAATATTCAACAGACATATTAAAGCAGACGGTTCGGACATCAGAACAGTCTGTAATATTAAAGCAGACGGTTTTGATCTCCCAACCGTCTGTGATAGTCCCACCAGTGCAATTCTCTACATGCAATTGTTGATAACCGCACATAATAACTGCGCAGATGTAGAGACTTATTTATTTACTTCAAATTTAATTTGCATCGAATTATGTAATCTGACGCTTCAACTTCCAAAGTGGGCACTACTATTTTGCCGTGTTCCAGTTTATCTCCCGAGAATATTTATCATGACGGTATTGATCTTGAAAAGAAAGTAGTGCGCTCCACTTCAAATTCTCAACAGTGTGTTGTGTCTTTTCCATTTCTGATGTTTGCGCGGCGCACTAACCTGGGAACACGAAGCGTCGACTTGGAAATTGTTTTTCATTAATGTTGAAAAAATGAACTAAAAATTTGTTCTTATGTAAATTTTGCAATTTTCCCTCATTTCTTGGAGAAAGAGAAGTGGAGCGGTTCGAATGGAAGCAAAACACTCCAGGGAGGGAACAAGTATTTGAAGAAGTCGAACAGTTCAATATTCCAGGCATAGTAAAGACGGTTCGGATATCAGAACCGTCTGTAATAGTAATATTACAGACGGTTTGGACATGAGAACCGTCTGTAATATTAAATCAGATGGTTTGATATCCCAACCGTCTGTGATAGTCCCAACAGTGCCCACGCTTTGAATTATCTACATGCAATTGTTGATAACCGCACATAATAACTGAGCAGATGAAGAGACTTAATTATTTACTTCAAATTTAATTTGCATCGAATTATCTAATCTGACTCTTCAACTTCCTTTTCCGTGTTGCAGTTTATCTCCCGAGAAGTTATCATGAATTTATTGACCTTGAAAACCAGTAGTGCGCTTTTTAAAACTCGAGGCACCTTCTGTTTCTATAAATAGCGAGGCTGCTAAATCCCTGTCTTTATTCCCTCCTCAACTCCCACCTTGATGGCGAGCCGAGATTCCAATGAGGTTATTGAAATTGAGAGTGATGAGGAAGAGATAAGGAATGAACTCGATCAGGATCTTCAGAAAGTAAGTCCTCTCTGAAACTCTAATGCAAATCTTTCTTTTATGACTTGATTACCTCGAAACAAATGCATTTCAAAATCCACAGGTGCCTGAGGAAATGCTCCCTCCAAAGAAGAGACTTAGAAATGATGAAAGATCCTCCAGTGGAGCTGCAGCGAAGACTCTAGAGGGTGCTGAGGCCTGTGTTGCCACATTGCCCCTTGCAACCCCTCCAGTTGCATCGACTCCACCTTTGGAGATCCACAATAATCCTTCCAATATCCCCTCTTCAACACCTTTGTATCATCAGTTTTTCTTGGATGATCAACTTTTTGGGGTAAGGCTCACACTTCCACGTCCAAATCCACTCCGAAGCTTGGCAATCATCTTCACCCTCCCAGCATACGTCCCTAGGAGAAGCTGGAGAAGCATATGTGCAGGAGGAGAAAGCTGCCTTGTGCAGAACTCTCCAAAAAAAAAAAGAGGCGCTGGAGAAGCATTCTGAGGGGATGTCTTTTGCCATTCTGCACTTGGCAGAGTGCTTTGAGTTGCAGCTTCATCTCCACCTTTGTTGTATCAACTTTAATTTCTTGGATGATCCTACTGATGCCAAATCCACTCCTTTGCTGAGAGATGATGTTGATAGTCTTAGAGCCATTGGTAGTTCTCCTGGGGCAGCCAGTGTAGATCCTACTGATGCCAATACGTCCCTAGGAGAATTTTGTAAATTACTTTCGGAACAGGTCGACGCTAATTAATTGGTCGCTTAATTGTATCTCTTATGTATGCAAAGATTGTAAGAAATAAGAAATTTCTTTTCCTTATATATCTGGCTTTTCGATTGATTATGTAACTGATAATCACCAAATGATGTTCTGTGTGAAAATGTTAACAAGAAGATACTGCTGCGATCAAGACGGTTTTTAACTCAAAACCGTCTCTGATTGGAAGATTACAGACGGTTTTAATTTCAGGACCGACTGTAACAGTCTCAAAATTCTTTGAAGATCCACAGACATATATACAACAAATATGAAAAACAAGATAAAACCAAATAGTCTCAAAATTCTTTGAAGATCAACAGACATATATACAACAAATATTAAAAACAAGATAAAACCAAATATTCTGAACGTTCATTTTTTTAAATACTAACATTGAAATAAGATAGAGCCAAATATGAAAAACAAGTGGAACAACTGATGACCAGTAGTCGAATGCAAACAAACAATCTGGGATATTATAGACGGTTCGGACCTTAAAACCGTCTGTGATAATCTTGAAGATTGTTCATTTTATAATTAACACAGACGGTTCTGAGGTAAAAAACCGACTGTGATAATCACGTACGGTTCTGATGTAAAATCCGGCAGTGATAATGACAGACGGGTATGAACTAAAAACCGACTGTGATAGTAAAGCGGACGGTTTTGACCTAGGAACCGTCTGTGATATTGTAATTATCACGGGCGGTTTGGAGCTCATAACCGTCTGTGATATTTCTGTCATAGTTACACAAAATGCACCGATATTACCGACAGTTTAATAGAGTGAAACCCGTCAGTGATATTCTATTCTTCAAAAATGCACCGATATTACCGACGGTATTATATAGAACCGTCTGTATTGAACCTGGTATAAAAGGTCTTTTGGCGGATGTTTTGAGCTAGTCGTACACTCTTGCTCGACCTACACTATCCAGTTCGAAGAGATTTGGGACGGTTTTAATTTCAGGACCGTCTCTGATTGTAAGATTACAGATGGTTTTAATTTCAGGACCGACTGTAATAGTCTCAAAATTCTTTGAAGATCAACAGACATATATACAACAAATATTAAAAACAAGATAAAACCAAATAGTCTGAACGTTCATTTTTTAAAATACTAACATTGAAATAAGATAGAACTAAATATGAAAAACAAGTGGAACAACTGATGACCAGTAGTCGAATGCAAACAAACAATCCGGGATACTATAGATGGTTCGGACCTTAAAACCGTCTGTTATAATCTTGAAGATTGTTGATTTTATAATTAACACAGACGGTTCTGAGGTAAAAACCGACTGTGATAATCACGTACGGTTCTGATGTAAAATCCGACAGTGATAATCACAGACGGGTATGAACTAAAAACCGACTGTGATAGTAAAGCGGACGGTTTTGACCTAGGAACCATCTGTGATATTGTAATTATCACGGACGGTTTGGAGATCATAACCGTTTGTGATATTTCTGTCATAGTTACACAAAATGCACTGATATTACCGACGGGTTAAAAGAGTGAAACCCATCAGTGATATTCTGTTCTTCAAAAATGCACCGATATTACCGACGGTATTATATAGAACCGTCTTTATTGAACTTGGTATAAAAGGTCTTTGGAGGATGTTTTGAGCTAGTGGTACACTCTTGCTCGACCTACACTGTCTAGTTCGAAGAGATTTGGGGCAAGGAAGAGCGAAATCTCGAAAGGCCGGGGGAGCATTTGGGGGCAAAAATTTGAGGATCGAACCAAGGTTGGTACTTGCTCCCAAGGCATACACATTACTTGATTTCATCATCAATATCGATCTCCATTGATTTACTAATTAGCATGTGTATGAATTTGATTAATTGCAGATGGTCTGAGACTGGATGTATAATGACAACCGAGTGGGTGAGGAATACATGAAAGGTGTTTTTGATTTCGAAAAGGTTGCTGAGCAAGACATGGCAAAGAAGGGTTTACCATATATGTACTGTCCTTGTGTAGACTGCCAGAATATTAAGATGTTCACCAACTCATCTCAAATTGTCGCCCACTTGATCCGACGTGGTTTCAAAAAGGGGTACACGTGTTGGGTCCACCATGGAGAAGAGCCAACTGCAGAAACAAGTGCCACTCAGGTTGAGGAACAGGACATGTTAGATCTGAAAAACGACTTCGACGAGGATATGCCAGAGGATGACCATTGAGATGACATGTTGCGTGATGTGGAAGGAAATTACAGTGAAAGGGAGTTTGGCAAATTCAAGTGCTTGATTGAGGACTCAGAAAAGCCGTTGTTCCCTGGTTGCAAGTTGAAGTACACAAAGTTGGCCTCTGTGCTTGAACTATTAAAATTGAATGCAAGCAACAGCTGGACCGACAAGAGTTTCACAGCACTGTTAGATCTTTTGGCGGACATGCTCCCGGAAGGAAACGAGTTGCCAAAAAACACCTACCAAGCGAAAAAGCTGTTGTGTCCTTTGGGAATGGAAGTAGAAAGGATACACGCATGCCCTAATGATTGCATCCTTTACCGTAACGACTACAAGGATATGCATGTTTGTCCGGTGTGCGGCGCATCCCGCTATAAACGTACTAAGGACCGAACAGACGACGGCGACTGCGCTAAGATAAAGTAAGGACCTCCTGCTAAGGTGTTGTGGTATTTGCCAGTCATTCCCCGCTTGCAGCGTTTGTTTGCAAACCGTAAAGAGGCAAAATTATTGCGTTGGCACTCGGAAGACCAGAAGAAGGATGGAAAGCTGAGACACCCCGCTGATTCTTCGCAGTGGAGAAACATCGACAGGGAATTTGTTAACTTCGGAGCAGAATTGAGGAATATAAGGTTCGGGTTGAGTACCGATGGAATTAATCCTTTTGGTAACATGAGCAGTCGGCATAACACTTGGCCGGTTCTTTTGTGTATCTACAACGTTCCTCCTTGGTTGTGTATGAAGCGCAAGTACATCATGATGTCTCTACTTATCTCAGGACCAAAACAACCCAGAAACGATATTGATGTGTACCTAGCACCATTGATAGAGGATCTCCTAACAATGTGGAACGAAGGGGTGCAGGTATGGGACGCATACAAATGAGAGAGAACTTCATCCTACGTGCTATGATATTCTGCACCATCAACGATTTCCCTGCCCTTGGAAATTTGTCGGGCCGTAGTACGAAAGGAGCCAAAGCCTGCCCCCATTGCGAAGATGAGACTGAGAGCGTGTGGCTGAAGAATTGCAGGAAAACAGTGTACATGCGTCACCGTAGGTTTCTTCCGAAGAATGACGCGTATCGTAAGAGGAAGAGGGAATTTGATGGCCACAAGGAAGATGGTTCAGCCCCGAAGCCTACGCGCGGGAAAGATGTTTACTCACGGGTGAAGGACATAGACGTTGTGTTTGGAAAGGGTGGTAAATTGAAACCCCGCACGAAGAACACTTGGAAGAAGAGATCGATATTTTGGGACTTACCGTATTGGGAGCATTTAGAGGTTCATCATTGTATTGATGTCATGCATGTAGAGAAGAATGTTTGTGATAGTTTAATCGGCCTATTGCTGAACATTCCAGGGAAGACAAAGGATGGCGTCAATGTGCGGCGTGACATGATCGAAATGAGAATCAGGCCCGAGCTAGCACCGAGAGAGGACGATAAAGGCCATATATACCTCCCCCCTGCATGCTACACATTGTGCAAGGCTGAGAGGATAGAACTCTGTAAGTGTCTCTGTGGTGTTAAAGTTCCATCGAGTTACTCCGCAAATATGAAAAAGCTTGTGTCCATGGGCGATTTGAAATTGCTGGGTATGAAGTCTCATGATTCTCACGTGTTGATGACACAAATGCTTCGTGTTGCCATCCGGAGTATTCTGCCGCATAAGGTCAGAGAGACGATCACGAGGCTATGTTTTTTCTTCAATGCAATTACTTGCAAGGTCATTGATCCCGATGGACTGGATTCTCTGCAGAGCGAGGTGGTTCGAACTCTCTGTCAGCTTGAGATGTATTTTCCTCCATCGTTTTTTGATATCATGGTCCATCTCACCGTCCACCTTGTCAGAGAAATCAAGATATGTGGACCCATGTTCCTACGTTATATGTATCCATTCGAGAGGTACATGGGTGTACTTAAGGCCTACGTGAGGAATCGGTCCCGGCCCGAGGGTAGCATTGTCGAAGGTTATGCAGCGGAAGAGGTTGTTGAGTTCTGCGTCGATTACATGGCTGAGGTAGAAGTAATAGGAGTTCCTGTGTCTCGTCACGAGGGGAGGCTTGATGGTGTTGGCACTATTGGACGGAGAGCCATCACTCCTGATTTCGATATGTACTCGAAAGCTCATTTTTGGGTCTTGCAACACATGATGGAGGTGTCTCCGTACATCGACGAGCACAAGGAGATGCTACGACAAGACAATCCTCGCCGATCCGAGGTTTGGATCACGGGACAACATAACAGTCGATTCAACGCGTGGATGAAAGTGCGAATCACCGGAGAGTCCGCAAGTGAGAACCTTAAATGGTTGGCAAAAGGGCCCACGTTTACTGTACAGACATGGCAGGGATACGACATCAATGGGTACACATTTTACACGAAAGCTCAAGATCGAAAGAGCACTGTGCAAAATAGTGGAGTGAGCGTAGAAGCTTTCCATGAGGGGTTCACCAAGACAGGCCCAACAAGGGTAGTATGTGGATTGAACTCGTACTACGGGTTCATTGAAGAAATTTGGGAGCTCGATTACATACTGTTCAAGATTCCCCTGTTTCGATGCCGATGGGTCCAAATCCCACAGGGTGTGAAGGTTGACAGTTACGGTTTCACTTCTGTGGATCTCGATCGCGTTGCTTATAAAGATGAGCCATTCATACTTGCAAATCAAGCCATTTAGGTCATTTATGTCACTGACCCGGCCAATAAGAAGTGGCACGTCGTCCTTCATGGCAAGAGAAGGATTGTTGGAGTTGAAAATGTCGTAGACGTGGAGGAATACAATCAATTTGATGAGATTCCTCCATTTGGAGATGGCGTACAGGTCGATACTGAAGACACCGACGAAACCAGTTACGTGCGTATGGATCACCAAGAAGGGTTATACTTTAAAGGTAATCAATTGTACGTCCTTATCTCTCTGTTTCCATCGGTATAGCTTATATCTCCTGTAATTCTCGTCTTTGCAGGGCCGCGGCAAGTGGAAAGTTGAGGATAACATGGCTATGTACGTGGAAATTGTCGGTGAAAGTTCCCATTTGTATGTAACATTAACTTGAGCATGCTCCACGTACATTGTATGTTAAATTTATTTGAGCATGCTCCACATTGTAACCAATTATCGGATCTACGTACACTGTAACCAATTTACAGAGCATTTGGACTACATTTGAAATATCTAAGTGTTCATTTAAAACAAGTTTTCGAGCATTCAGAGTTGAAAGCTACAGATCAGTTTCAAGTTGTAAAACTAACGTTCAATAGAGAGATTACCACGGACGGTTTTGACCTATCACAGACGGGTATGAATATAGAACTGACTGTGATATTCCCAACAGCGTCTCCGACTCTTCAAGTGTACACGTGCACGGTCAGTTCTCAAGTCGCAACCGTCTGTGATAATCTCAGTCACAGTCAGTTCTAAACTCACAACCGTCTGTGATAATCTCTCACTATGTAGATTACCACAGACGGTTTTTATTTGAGAACCGACTGTGATAATATTATCACAGATGGTTATATATATAGAACCGACTGTGATATTTTCAACAGTGTCCGACGCTTCGAGTTCTTGACGTGCACCGTCGGTTCTCAATTCCAAACCGTCTGTGATAATCAGAGTCACAGTCGGCTCTCAACTCAAAACCGTCTGTGATAATCTCTCTGGTGATTATCACTATGTCGATTATTACTGACGGTTCTGATGCGAGAACCGACTGTGATAATATTATCACAGACGGTTGTGAGCGTTGGACCGACTGTGATAATCTCGTCGCGGTTAATAGTTCAAGGCGGGCTTTGTCCCGCTCATTCCATACTTCGCAACTGTTTGCCCTAGCTCTCTCTGCCCTCGCACCGTCCGTCGCGATCACCTCCATTGCCTCCCACCTTCTCCTCCTCTCCGTCCGTCGCGATCACCTGCATCGCCTTTCCACCGTCAGGCGCGATCACCTACATCGCCCTCCTGCCTCCGACGCGATCACCTCCATTGCCTCCCCACCGTTTCTGTCATTCTTGGTTAATTATAAGTATATGGGTTTTGTTATAGAATTATTAGTTGCAGATTTACTTAAACTGTTCTCTCTTTCACTTATGTTAGGAACTATGTCTGGTGACGAAATGCACCACTCGGGGAGTCAGGGTGACCTCGCTGGCGATGAGACGCCTGGGCTGGAGGTCGCCTCGTCCGCCGTGACCCCGCAGAAGAAGAGAAAGGGGCGAGGCCAGACGACAAGCGGGAAAAGCAGCATGTCCAGTTCGACAACAATGGTGTGCCGGAAGCTCCGGACAAACTTGTCGGTCAGTACCGCTCACTATGCGGCAAAGTGGCAAGGGAGCGGGTGCCCATCACCACCTCCGACTGGGGTCAAGTGCCCCCAGAGTGCAAGGATGCACTGTGGGAAGAAATGCAGGCGGCGTTTCACATTCCCGAGGATCGCCACTTCACCATCCGCCGGAGGACACTGATGTCAATAAACAAGGCGTGGAGGAACTTCAAGAGCCACCTTGTCAGGCTCTATGTGAAGGAGTCAAAGACCCCCTTCGATGACTTCCCTTTCGTGACTCCTGAGGCATGACAGCAGTTCGTCGAGATGAAGGCCAAGCCAGAGTTCCAGGAGCTTAGTGCGAAGGGCCAGGCTAACCAAGCCAAGAATACCCACCCACACAGACTAGGCAGTGGTGGGTATGTGGGGAAGAAGGCCTTGTGGAGGAAGCAGGATGAGGAGGCTTCCCAGTCTTCGGCCGGCAGTCCTTATGCGGGCATAACGGACGTGCGCGCCCGCAATTGGTGCCGAGCAAGATCGACGATGACCTCCTCCGGAAGCATCTCTGTGAATAACCCTGCGGACAGGGAAGTGATCGACCGGCTGGTAAGATTGTCCGATCACGTACTATCCTCGTAACACGCATGCAATGGGCTGTATTGCTAAGTTCTCCTGTTGCAGGTGACGCTGAGTGCGCAGGCGGCATCCGGAGAGTTCAACCCGAGGAGGGACAGGGATATCCTCACAGCGGTCCTAGGAAACAAGGAGCATCCAGGCCGCGTGCGCGGCCTCGGTGCCACTGTGCCTTGGAGGCATGGTTTCCCTAATGATGAGGAGGCGGCTAAGAGGAGAAAGAGATCCCACCAAGCCCGCAATGAACGGCTCAAGGAGGAGATGCGATCGGAGTTCGCTGTTCGGGACGAATCACTCCTGCAGCAGTTGTCGGAGATGCGGTCCATGTATGAAGAGCTAAGATAGGCGACCCAGGGCACCCCCCTTCTAGCAGCGGAAGTACCGACCCCCATTCTTGGCCACCGTAGTAGCTGCGCGTCTGCGCCGGGGTCTTCGCAGACGGAGCCCTCTCCAAAGTATCCGGTGGACTTTCTGCAGGTAATGACCGTTTGTCTATGTTAATTCATTCGAAAGTGAAAAGCGGTGAAATTCAATATGTTAATGCGCACTGTTTGTAGGAACCCATCTCCTGCAAGCTTATGGTGCTTGCCGGTCTCTTCCTGATCGAGGCTGGCCGTGGGATGGCGCAACCATGCACGGTGGGGGCCACAATCCACGGTGCCCCTCTATGTGAGGGTTTTGCACGGGTCCAGGTGGACAATGTCTTTGACCATTGCAAGGGTTTTCCGTTGGAGAAGCCGCCGAACGACGAGATTACCACTCTCGGGGCTGCGGTGCACACGTTCGTGCAATGGCCCAAGAAAGACATCGTCCTGTATGAGGTAATTCCCCCACCAGTTTCATAATTCGTACTGTAATAATAGCCCTCAGAGTTAGTGTCCTAATACGTAGGTTCTTACATCACAGACATCACAGTCGACCGACACACGGCCTACTAGCCAGCATACCCCTCCGATGACGAAGCTGACTCCAACTAAGAGGCAACCATTCAAGAAGCTCACTAGTAGGGGAAAAGCAAAGAAGAGCCCGGCGAAGGAGAGAGAGAAGAGTGCGCCAGCTCTCATACCGTTCGCTCTGGGGATGCCCATGGCCTCCGATACCGCAATTTCGAGCATGGGGTTAGCATGCCAGAGCCTGCATGCATGGTACATGAAGAGGACAAACCAGACCAGGACGCAACGTCCGACGCACATCATGGTCAAGTACACCGTGGCAGAGTTCCATAACGACATTGGGACCTACTCGGTGACCTTCGAAGACCTGCACAATTTACTGAACAAAGATGCGCTCGACTTGTCAATCCTACGGTCTTGGGTGCTGTAAGTATCCTACTATCCGTGCATATACGGACATATGTCATTTATTAATTGGTTACTTCCGTGCAGCTGCATGACCAACTATGCCAAATCTAAGGGCATACCTGTTGGTTTCTTGGACCCCCAGATGGTCGCCGAGGTGATGTTTAGGACCGACGCAGACTTCGTTGTCGACTACATCAAAAGAGGGTTGCTTTCTCAGGTCGACAAGGAGTATATACTTGTACCCTACAACCAGAGGTGAGTGCTTTCATCAGTACTTCACCCGTAGATTAGTGTCTCCATGTGCACACCCCCAAATTTAGATTAAATTTTTAATTCTTTACGTGTAATATGTAGCTACCACTGGATCCTGCTGCTACTTATCCCGAAAAGGAACAAGGTGTTCTACCTTGACTCATTGCAGAGGAAAGGGTACTCGTATTGCGGCGCACGAGATGTATTCGAAAGGTGATGATATTCATGTGGACCTGTCTTGCATGCATCTAGATTTACTGTCCTCAAATTGTCAATTTCGACTATCCTCAAACTGTCAATTTTGACTATCTACAGGGCTTTCACGAAGTACTTTGCCGAGGAAGGGAGACAACACAAGCGGCGAGCCGATAAGTTTCAGTGGTTACAATTTTCGGTACAAATTTCAACTGGCATCTGTTTTACTTTATAACGTGTCCCCACCTAACTCTCGGTCTGTAAATTGGCAGTGCCATCAGCAGCCGGATGACAATACATGTGGGTTCTACGTGATGCGCCACATGTATGACCTGATCATCACCCCTCACCGGTCAGATTTCCCCGAGGTATACAACTGCTCCCCTTTGTATCGATTTGACAGAATTTACAACTGCAACTAATTTTTTATGTACCAACTCTTGCTGCAGGGGGTCGACTTCCCTTCAGAAAGCCTTGACCCTCGGCAGATTGGTATTGTCTGAGGGATGCTCTCTGAGTTTTTCCTTGCGGAGGTCATAGGGACCCGCAAGGTTCGTATTAGTGCGGCCTTACATTTATTTGTACATCTAACACACTGACTTTAATTGTTGATTACATTTGTTTGTTCAATTGTACATATTTCTGAGTTCTGTGCTGTATATATGAAATGCTATTGTACATGTTTCTAAGTTGTGTGCATGTATATATGAGACTGTATATATTTGAGTACTGTGCATGTATGAAATTCATGAACTGTATATATGAAATGCAATTTGTACAGAGGACATTGGTGACTGTTATAATCTCAGACGGTTTGTAAGATCAAAACCGTCTGTGCGTATATGCACAGACAGTTTTGATCTTACAAACCGTCTGAGATTATAACAGTCACCGATAATGACACTATCACAGATGGTTTTGACCTAAGAATCGTCTGTGATATCACAATATCACTATCTCAGATGGTTTTGACCTCAGAGCCGTCTGTGATATCACACTATCACAGACGGTTCTGAGATTATAACACTATCATAGATGGTTCTAACCTAAAAACCATCTGTGATATTCACTATTACAGATCGATGGTTCTGAGAGTATAATATCACAGACGGTTTCAAGATTACCACCGTCGCTGATAATGACAATATCGCAGATGGTTTTGACCTCAAAGCCGTCTGTGATACTCTAAATACACAGACGGTCCTGAGGTCAAAACCGTCTCTGATAATTTGAGTATCACAGACGGTTTTGACATCAGAACCGTCTGTGATACTCATATTATTACTGACGGTTCTGAGATCAAAACCTTCTATGTTAGTATGAGTATCTCAGACGGCTTTGATGTTATAACAGTCTGTGTATTTGGAGTACCACAGACGGTTCTGATATCAAAACCGTCTCTGATAATTTGAGTTTCGCAGACGGTTCTGATGTCAAAACCGTCTCTGGTAATCTGAGTATCACAGACGGTTCTAATCTCAGAACCGTGTCTGATAATTTGAGTATCACAGACAGTTGTTATCTCAGAACCGTCTCTGATAATGTGAGGATCCCAGATGGTTTTGACATCAGAACCGTCTGCGAAACTCAAATTATCAGAGACGGTTCTGAGATTAAAACCGACTGTGATAGTATGAGTATCACAGACGGTTCTGATGTTAGAACAGTCTATGTAGTATGAGTATCACAGACGGTTCTGATGTTATAACAGTCTGTGTTGTATGAGTATCACAGACGGTTCTGATCTTATAACAGTCTGTGAAGTATGAGTATCACAGACGATTCTGATCTTATAACAGTCTATGAATGGAGAGATCACAGACGGTTGAAAACATCAAAAACCGTCTGTGATAGTGCATGATTATCACTGACTCGAATATCACTGACGGGTAAGAACCGTCTGTGATGACTGTTTTGACCCGACTGTGATGATGAATTATGTAGTAGTGATCTTCCTTCCCCCCTTGTGTCTTACCAAGGACTGAGTTCCCACTTGTGGCGAAAAAAAAGTCTACCATCCCACCCGGCCTCCCCCGGGGGGGTGAAGGTTCCTCTCGGAGACAGCCAGTCTACAAGAAGCTGGCGGAGCTTTAGCCATTGGACCACATCCATCCATCCTCCTACCTAAACAGTGACGCCTTTTCTTGTTCGTTCTTCGAATTACGCTAGTGGAGACTAATTCCTTCCGGCTAATGAAGATACTACCCCAGTCTTCCCATTCATTCCCAGTGGATCCTTCTTATCCCTTTTCATTGAACGAACCAAGTTCACCTATACGAGAGTGAGGAATAGAAATCCTACAATCAACTTCCCACTTTTGATGTCCCGTTTGACGATTCTGCTGCGTCTTTAGAAAATAAAAGGAGAAGGACAGGGGTCGCTAGTCAGAAAAGCTATAACTATCAATTCTAATTCTGAATGAATCGACATCTCCCCAAGTAGGATTCGAACCTACGACCAGTCAGTTAACAGCCGACCGCTCTACCACTGAGCTACTGAGGAAGAACGGACTTAAGGAAGCTGACTCTCGTTCTTTGGACCAACCAACCGCAGACCGAAAAGAAAAAAAGTTCGTCACTTTTTCTCTTTCACATACACCGGGAGAAAGGGTGACGATAGCAATCCCCTTTGCCTCCCCGGCCGGGGAGCCTCCAGGACAGGACAAGGGGGGCGGCGGTCAACCATCAACTCTCGATATGCATATTGATCAATCGATCTCCGCGTCCTGCCAGTTCGCTAAGTAGACTCACTCTACCGAGGGGCAACTAAGGTTGGTTCCTGCCAATTCCCTTGCTGATCAGCCTTGGAATTGGCAAGTATGAGAGAGGACTCTCTCTGTCTCTCCGAGTTTCAACTACTAAGTGAAGTTAAGTAGCACTTCAGCTATTCTAAATGTGAATAGATTCCGATCAACAGGAGAAGGTGGTCCTTTCATCTCTCTGTCTGCTCCATGCTCTATAGCCTAAGGATCATGAGCAGGTTTAATGCTAGAAAAAATGAGATCTGCCTAATCATTTCGGTAGATGAAGTAGTGGGAGGTCACGAAGGAAGTAAGGGGGCGTGTTAAGTTGATAATTTCTAACATTGTAGCATCCTTTTGACGGTTGGGCTTTGAGTTGATAACTTTTAAGAACTCTTAATATGAAAATACACATCATAAAATGACGCATCGAGCGAGACCATTCTGTTTCATTGTGAATAAAAGACGTTTTCGACCAACAACATCTACTCATATCCAGCTTCGTGTCATTTTTTAACACTGCGATCAGCAAGCAGCAAGCGGGGGAGAGTCAAGTCAAGTACAACACAGGACTGACGGGGTGGGGCGCGCCAAAGCAACCCGGGACCCCGGAGGGGTCACTACAAAAGCGCTGGCGCCTTCTTTTGAAGGTGAAAAACTACGCTTCAAATAAAGCTAATCAAAAGATTAGGGCTGCGCTAATGGCAAGGAGCAAGAAAAGGGCAGCTAGCTCGAAATCCGATAAATCGAATACCTCCTGGCTTCAGTTCTAAGGTTATCTCCTTGAGTTTCGGTCTTGCGCATTCAAGCGTAGAATAAGGCCTAAGAAGGACTTTCCCGAGGCTGGGCGTAGATGTATTGTATCTACTCGGGGTCTGAACTAAAGAAAGGGAATATGGAAAGTGAATGTGGTAAAGGATACCAATTCCCTGAATGATTTTTAGGCGTCTTTTCTTTGAACTTTCAAATCTATAAAGATAATTGGATGGATCTTCCACCTATGCTATGAGTGAATCTTATCATCACTGGCGAGTGGTATCGTATCACCGTCTTCGTCCTGAAAACATCTGCAGAGCTAAGCCAGTGTAGGCTTTGACACTACTTATATTCGCTACAAGTATTACACTCGCTTCGCTACACTCTTCTCTTATGCTTCGTGCTTCGCATAGGCTAAATAAGCCGCTCATCCCTGGCGAATCCTACCCACATTGGAATGCGGAACCATCGGGGAAAGGCAAAACATATTCAATCCCAGGAGAGAAGTCACTGGTTCGATAGGACCAGGGAGAGGACCCTGATCACCTTGCCAACGAATTCAAGGCCTTAGGATTGTTGAAAACCGCATAAACGGCATCCCTTCGCACATGGGGATATAGGACGCGTGTCGCCGTTCTCATTGGAAAGAAAGAAGCAGAATATTCCTTCAGTTTCCCGCCTGACACAGTTTGACACGCGGTGATACCTGATTGGCTCCAAATCGATAGTTGTAGAATGAATATCAATCGAACAAGCACGCGGGAAAAAGCAAGCGTCTGATCAGATCAATCAAGAGATAGGGGTTCGGCCAAACATCTTTTTCCTAAGCAAGTACGGAGCTGTCGAGTGACGATTGGCCGAGGGGAGTTCCATCATGTAGCTGGGCCAGTTAAAGACGAGTAGGCAGGATACTAAGAAGCCTGTGGGGTGGACAGATCACAGGCTTTTGTACTGGTCAGCTTTGGGCTGTCGAGTGACGATTGGCTGAGGATCGTGGTGGAGTACTCAATGACAGAATTGACGCTTCGCTTGGGCGCTCTATTATTGCCTCCTATTCCTGAGGGGGTGATCGAGGTTAAGCCGCGTGGCGGACTATTCGCTTATTTACGGGTTAAGGGCCTCCGACGGCCTATAAATAGCAGGCAAAGGGAGACGGGGCCGAACAGCAATAGAGATGGATCTCGCCGGAAGACTGGAGAGAGTGGAGCAAGAAATTGCGAGGGGGGGAGAACGAGAAGCTCCAACAGGCGCCAACTCCCAGTTCTGTCTCTTCTTTCTTTTTGAAGTCACGATCAGAAAGGTTCAAATGAAGACCGTGCATCTGGAAAGCGCCGGTTCGAATCCGGCTCGTGACATGAAGAAGAAGTCCTGGGATCAGATGAGTTTGCACAGCGTTACTTTGTTGACGGAAAATAGAATTGTTCTTCCGGTTCAATGAAGACTATGCTTACTTTCTTTTCTCTTACCGGTCTGTGTTCTATCATGGACCTGTATTCCGTTCCTCGAATCGAGACTTTCTTTGTCGAGGATCTCAGGTTTAGGGTACTCCATCGAGTTTCAGTTTCTTCTTCTAATGGCTGTGTCCGTCTAAGGTGGCTATTTGAGCGATTTAAGTATCGCGGTTGTCTTGAGCTCTGGATTGATGGACGGAAACCTGGGGCTGGGTTCGATTTCAACTCGGAGATAGCCGGGTCTATAGTAAGAGCCGCTTTGTGAACAGCATCGGATGACATAGCAAGGGTAGCCGCAATAGAGCAATTATGCCTTAAGCCCAAAACTCTTCCTTCTAGTCTACTCAAGAAGGGGAGTAAGCTGCAATTCCAGAGGCATTACAAGAAGAGGTTGTGGGACTGATGACTGTCCTGGATTCCTTTTATCTCTGATAGCCAATGAATCAATGAGCAGAGAGAAAGAGAACTTAAAGCTGCCTAAACTAGACCAATATCATATCACATGAATGCACTCCCCTTATGCCGAAGACCCCGTAGTTGCTAAGGAAGGGTATTGGCAAAGTTAGCATATGAAAGGACCGGCGGTTCTTCATCGGGGGTAACTACGCTAGCTTGGCACTATTTCTAGTCGATATCCCATACCCTTTTATAATTTATAATATTAGGATTAGACCAGACCAGCTTCTCGAAACAAGGAAGTGATAGCACCTGGTTTGAATATGTAGGTTCGATAGGACCTGGAAGAGCAGATAGGTTTTTGTGAAAGATGGGCTTGTTTTCCAATAAGTTCTATTGCTTTGACACATTTAGTATATAACTGAATATATAACAGAATAAAAGCAGATAAGATAGCGTATTAGGCCGACAAGTAGGAAGCATAGCAAGTAGCAATATACAAGAAATAGGGAATGAGGGGGCGTGGAAGTCTTTAGTATTGCGGTCTCTATCGTCACCTTGACGGCTGTTTGCGCCTTTCTGACCGAAATGGAAGAGCAGGTCTCATGCCTGGGAGATTTGTCCAATAGGGACATAACTAGTTGCGACAACAAGCAGCAAAACTAAGACCTTCCTCGAAGGCCTGCGTAACTGCAATGGCTCTTTCTTACAGTATGAAGTGTACACTTGCTGCACTTCCTGGGTTGGATCCGCTTCAACTACTGAATGAAGAGATAGTGAGACCTACCTAGCAACGATAAAATACTAGAACAGAAATTCCTTGACTCGCCTACTTCGTTCTTGCTTTCCGTTTCCTACTATTTGAAAGTTTCAATTTCGAAAGTGTCAATTCATAAAGTCAATAACTTTTGAAAAAGCATACGAAGCACCAACATTTTATTTTACGACATATGACATTGCACAAAAAGCTGCAAAGGACATAGTTTCGTCGATTCACCGGCACGAATAGCATTTCCTACATCCCCAGCATGGACTTCCAGACTCCTTGATCAAGATGACACATTCCTGGTACCACAAACAAGGAAGCTAGCTTTTCTAGCGTTGGCAGGCAAAGCTTTCCCTCGTGCGTGCAGTGCACACCTTGAACTCATCAAACTATACGGGTCTAGCTAGTGACATAACGAAGAGGAAGAGCCTGAGGAGGCTCAGGTATAGATATGGATATGGAATCCAAAGAATTCGTTACAGAGGATTCCGCAAAGAAGGCAACCTGGGGACATCTTAGCTTTCGTAAAATATCCGTAGTTGTGCCATTTGTTTTTCTATTTCAAATAAGTTGAGACCGGATCTTCCTCTTGCGGGCATTGGGCGAGCAAGCAAGTGTCGTACTCCCTCATCCTTTCACTTCGTTTGTGGGACTCGAGGGCAAGAGAAGAGGACCTGACTCGGAGTGTTGAATGGGCCCTGCCCCCGAGGGCAAGCAGGTGTAGCAAGTGGAAGGACTCGGACAGAAAGAAGGAAGAGCTTGCTTCAACGCGTTCGTTCAGAGACCGGGTTTTCTAAGAAAAAACAACAGTTGTGGATCTGGTAATGAGATCAAAATGGGATAAGCCATGCCAACGATAGGAAAAGCGTTGAAGATGTCGTTTTGCAAAGAGACTTCCGCCTGTCCTGCAAGCAAGTGCAACGAGTAAGTGATGTTTTTGATAGGCAAAGTGCTAATAAAAATCGAGCTCCGCAGTTTCAACACCGATCAAGGATCAAAAGCCGATCAAACATGCCTTCTACCTCTATTTTATTGATTAACTGCCTTCATCAAGACCTCCTGGGGAAAAGCGGAAGTATGGCAGTGAGAAAGAATACCGATCCGATCAAGATGACCAAGAAATCTGGATGACCGAGAAATCCAATGCCATTGTTCTGAACGACCTAGAATGCATTTTCGTGGGTTTTTAGTCCTCCAATGAACTCCGCCGGGGTCTCATCTGAAGGGAGGCAGGCCCTCGTTAAACGAATCCACCTTTCCCGAAGGGAGTCAAGCCTTGATATATATATATCAATAATGTATTTGTAATCAAGGGATAATCCATTTGAGAAACAGGTTTCTAATTGGTATTCCTCTTTCCCCATGTCAGTAGCTTCTGTCTTATGATTCCCTTTCACAACCCATTCCAACAATCTATTCGTCGTAAGCCCTTCTAGCAGCAATCCAAACGTCCCTCCATCTGCATCTCCCTAACAGTCTCTGCACGTGGATCTCTTCTACTAGTGATTCAATTGGGGCCAATCCTGCCGCATCCACTTCCTTCCATCAATTAGTGGAATCCCCAAAAGCTGAAGAATGCGCAAAATACCTTCTTTGCAAGCCGTGGTCCCACAACGGACCGAAATGGCCATCAGAAAGCGGATTCTTTTTCTGATAGAAAAAGCGATTCAAGATCTCCGCTTCCTCTCCTTATTTGGATCATGTGCATTTGAGCCTTCTTTCTATTTATAGTTCTAGACTCCTCTCAAACTAGCCTTTTTGAGGGCTTGCTCATTCAAACTGAGATTGAATATTCATAGTCTGGGTTCTACCTCTAGGTTTCTTTACTCCACTTTCACTCTTCCAGAAGTGAGGCTAAGACGGAGGTTAAGACATAGGCTTGTCGGGCTCACTCACCTCCTACGCTTTGTTATAGCCCACGTAGGGCTGCGTATAACATAAATTGAGACGTACGCTACGGGCTCCTATTGTTAGCTTGGGAAAGGTATAGAGATTGTCCACCGAAAGCACTTGAGTCCTGGCAGGTGCCTGAACAGCTGTCTCCTGGTGTTCTTCTATCGTCTCTTTTCCTTTTTTAAGGAAATGGAGTAGGAAGTGCCCAGAGAACCTAAGCTATGGTCTAGCAAACCATAAGGTTGACCAAATCGATAAGGAAGATAGAGGGGGTCTGTGCAACCTAGAGTCTCAAGTTGAGACCGTAGTGCAAGCTCATCAAAGAAGGAGGTGTGGCCTTTATAAGCCTATTTGACATCTACAAGGCACTAAAGCTTCAACTTTTCTGGTCATTGTACCATTCCGAGGGACTTTGGGCAAGATTCCTGCTGGCCAAGTACTCTGACAATCTCTCTTTTGCTGCTGCTAGACATAAACCTGGTTGTTCCAAGAATTGGCATGAAATGCTTGAGATACGATCTTAATTTTATGACAATACTCATTTCTGGTTGGCTGCGGGTAACTACCCTTTCTTCACATCTAATTGGTCTGGGATAGGTGCTTGACTTAATTACTTCCAGCCTGATAGATGGCGTTCATTTTCTTATAAGCACCTCTCTATTCAAGATGCATTCAACATGGGCAGCAGATTAAGTGATTTATTATTGTCCCTTCTTCTAGAGGAGGTGATACACCATATTGTGACAGTCCATATTCCATGCTTTGCTGGTGAGAAAGATAAACTACTTAGGATCCCCGACAACCATGACATCTTCTCAACGAAATCTGCTGTTGATGTTATCTGAAGGCCAACGGGTGATTCCACTCTCCTCGCTAGCGTCGATCGGTATTCTATTACGAAAGAGCTTCTTCTTTCTCCCCAGGAAGATGGGCATAATCATATTCATTTCATTTTCAGGCGAGCTCTTGCCTATCGACTACGCTTGCCGGGTGTTCACCCCTACCTTCTATTCTAGTTGCCCCTCCTCTAGTTAGTGACTTCGCCCCCTTTCCAGAAGACCGAGAATCAGGAGCTACTTTAGACCAAGCCAATGCCAATCTCGCTGAAACTACAAGCCAAGGAAAGACTACCAGCTGATTCAGCTTGAGTTGGCTAAACAAGAGAAATGGCATCTTTCCTAAGCTAAGTAAGACCGCTAGCGCTTTCTAACCGAACGACTTGTTGGCTCGGGTTCCTTCCCTCCCTTTTACTTTTTTATAGGGTAAAGTCCTCTTAAATGGATTACTAGTTCCTTCCTTCCCCTCATTCTAAGCCCGGCCACCATTTCTTGTTTAAGTAGTTCCCCCCGCGAGCTAGGCCATCTTCTCTGCCGTCGGTTCTTTCTTTAAAGACAAAAAAGCCACCTTCTTGTCTTTACCCAGTGTCGAAAGAAGGAATGACTTCTGACGAAAGCAAGGGTGACTCTTCAACTTGACCCTATGCCGCTTGCTCGCTTATCCCGCAGCCCTTCTGCTGGGATACCAGGATGATCTGCTCCTTTCCTTACTAGTGGCTGAGCTAGACACCAACAATTCCTTTCTGAGCGGTAGAACAAAAGAGGATTTTGACTGATTAGCAGAAGATTCTCAGGCTGATTCCGCACCTTCTTCTCCTCTGGTCAGCTAGCCAGATAAAGGGCGAAGGCCGGCGTGCAATCTATAAGGGAAAACGAGGCCTGAAGAGAAGTCCACGCGTGATGACCAATATTCATCTGAACCCTCCCTCGGTCAGCGTAGTGCCAGCAAGGAAGAAGTCAGAAGGGCAGGCAGGTGACGCAAGTGTAAGGTGTGACCCTCGATCTGTCTGTGAACCGGAAAGATTGAGGGCTTATCCTAATGAAATTATGGCATCGTAGGAATCAAGTTCACCAGAAAGAAGAGATGATGTCAGGTGCGTAGACCAATGATGGAACATGGGCTGACGTCGAATGCCACATACATCTGGACGAGAGATTTGATCCACCAACGTCGACCTGGGGATAAGGCACTCCGGAGATGTTACGCGGTGCCCCCTCCCATAGAGCAACCCAAGCTCGAGAGTTCGCCTATTACCACCGCCCTGCTATCACTTCTGAGAAGCGAGCACCGGTTTTTCTAAAAAGGAAGCGGCACCCCTGGAGTAAGGTGACTCGAGCAACCCCAACCCAACTCCAAGCCGTAGTGTGAAATCCCAACCAGATTACTTCGATTCGCTTCCGATGCTCCGTCTCCGGCCGACCTGTAGAGCTTGACTCCTGCATGAAACAATCCTGGGTCAAACGAAGATACTTGTTAGCCTAGCCCCATGTGTATCTGTAGCCTTCCCTGTTTTGAGAATCTCCTATTTCTTCGTAGCACGTGTGTCCTTCGTATGTTCCGTCGCCTGTTCCTGGATAAGTCGATTTTCTACCAAGCGCGAATCAGCCTGAGAATCAGCTGCTGAGAATGCAGGGCACCCTGCTTTTGACCTCTGTCCGTGTCATCGCCTTATGAGCAGTCGAAATATACGTTTTGCTTACTGTCACGTGGTCCGTCTCCTCACTCAACTTCAGAATCAAACCACCTTCCGGCTTCGTACTACTACTACCTCCTAGGTCGTCGTTCTTTCCATTGCTTCATTTCACTTAGAAGCTATCCCGACTTCTTCATCCATCTTCCCTATCTATCTGTATGTAGGCGGGGATTCACTAAATCCTTCTTTTTTTCCTTATGACCTGCTGCGTCCCGTCTCTCTCGTCTGCTTGAAACGGAAACAGAACTGCCCCCTTCTCTCGAACATCCATCCCTCCCAAAAGCAAAGCCTACGCCTCCTAATGTGGAGTGGAATCTGCCACTCATTCCCCTCCTGCTGATCCTGAAGTCGATAGTTGTCTTTCGCGCTCTTTCTTCTATCTTTGTTTGTAGGGCGACCAACTAATCGTCTAATTCCATATCTACTTTCAGGGAGCTAGATAAATTCCGTTTCACGGTAAGGAGCGAGCGATAGCTGCGAGCCGATCAAAGCGATCTAGAGTGAAAAAACTACTACTACTTAATATTGGGCTTGCATATTCTTTATAGTAGTATAGAGATTCTTCCCTTGCTTGATTATTGTTTTTCAGCTTTCCTTTGGTCTTCAAGTCTAATAGGCAACCCTCGCCTCATTGAGGAACTTTGGTCGGAGCATTCTTGATCTACAATCAATCGGAGTGAGGAAACTTCAAGTACTGTAGACTGAACAAGAGTGATAGTAGACAGTGAATAAATGAGATGGGCACATCAGGTTGCACGCCTGCCCCGGCTAAGAGGTACTACCTTCTCCCATAGCACTATCCTAAAGAATCAAGAAAGCAGATAGGTGACTAGTTCCTTGTACGTATCAGCTATATGCTAATTAAGGATGAAAGGAGAGGAGCCAATATACATCCTAGTTCATTCGGAAATGTCTAACAAGGGACTCTTTGTTCACAGCAATACATCCTAGTGCCAAAGTGCCCAGCTAAAGTCAAAGGAGCGTATCAGCCACACTAGAACCAGTCTCCAAGAAAGGGAGAGTTGTTGATTCACATCGGTTCCTTGGGTGCTAACTACATCAAAGCCCTTGTTGAGTGACTACTTCGGCTATACGAGCTACATGAGATAGACGAGGGAATGAGCCCTACAGTGCAGCGGACCGCACTCAGAGACCATTTGACCTTCATCGGAGTGAAAATCGACGTTTTGGTTTAGCGGCTCTTCACGCTTTCTTTGAAGCTCTCTCTTCTGATCGATCAGCCAATCCTCCGACGCCACCGTTGGGAACCGGTGGTGCCTTCAGTCCGTAGTGAACAGGGGTCGTCTTGCCGAACTCAAGACCCATAAACAAAAAAGGAAGCGCAAGCCTCCTACCCAGATCAGATATATTGACCGGAGTGTTGGACAAATGCCTCGAAGGTGCAGTAGTCTCTGCCATAGCACGTCAAAAACAAAGCGTCGAACAGAACCATTGGGAAGAGAGCTGCTCTACCAACAGGCTTCCCACCAACACAATGAGGCATGCCGGATCGGAGTTGAGAGCTAGGATGGAGCGGTTACAAGAAAAGAGATTCATTCATTGACTGAAAAGAAGGCAAAGACTCCAGTGAGTGGCTACTCGGTGGGTGGAGCCGTAGAAGAGATTAGATTTTTTAGCTTTGCGCGAGGAAGCGGAAAAGACAAAACCCTCTCTTGGAGAAAGCCAGTCCGGTTGGTAATTCCACTATAACTTGAGAACGTCGAAGGAATAAAAACCTCCCTATGAAACCCCTGTTGACGGATTCTGGCAAGCAAATAGAAGACCTAAACCCGACTCTAAAAGCTTCAGTTGCCTCCAATGGCTAGGTTAGCTATCTCTCTCTCTCGCTACGCCCCTGACTCAACTAAGGGGTGACACATGCCATCCCTAAGAAGGATGTCGAAACATATAAGAGTCGTGGCATTCTCCGCATTACCTTGCCCTATCTTCACGCACTCAAGGATCTAACTCTTTCTTTCCTGTCTTGCTTTTGTCTTGATTCTATTAGTTATCGCGGCGTAAAGGCTGGTGCTTACATATGCATATAAGAGTACGTCGCTTTCATTCCTAGCTGACCGGCGCGGAATCGGAGATCTTATGGTCTTTTGAATCTCCAAAACTTTCGCTACAGTCTTATGCTCCCAGGGATTTAAGCTTAACTCCTAGCTCTAAGACGGAGTAGTCTTAGTAGCAGCTTAGTAGCTGTAGGATTACCTGATTCCCTTGCTTTATGTCTTTCTTACTTTCCTGCTTGACTGTTACACTAAGTGTAGTCTCTATTTCCTCTAGTTCCCAATAGACGGATTTAGTCTTAATAGTCTTAGTGCTAGTAGCAGTGGATTTTTTGGTCTTAGTAGGAGTAGTCTTACTTTCTTACCTTCTTACCTTAGCCATCTAAAGACATCCGGCCATTCCTTCTTACCTTTAAAATGCACTCCTTACCTTAGGCCGAGTGAAGGCATTGGTATGCGTTCTTTTGCCTGCAAAGGTATAAGAAGAAGTAAGGAAAGCTGTGCTTTCCCGGGATCTCTCCTTATTGGATTTTGTGGAATCGGTTTGAGTGAATTTCTTACCGCAGTCTAAGCCAATAGGGAAAGTCAGGTCAAGAGAGAGTCTCTTTCCGATTAGTGCATCTCGCACTTCCAATTCATTCCGCCTCCCACATCAAGGGGATTTACTTTGCGTTCCATATTGGCTTAGGCTTATTTTCTCGATGTGACAATGTTGTTGAATGATCGGCTTTTCTCACTCGTAGGACCGAATGCTTGGTGGAAAGCTAATGGACCGCTAGACGGATTGCTTACCGAATCCAAAGCGGTGAACCCGATTCTGGGTAGGAATGCTTTGCCTACTTAAGTAGCTTGCCTCACAGCTGGGGAAGTTCTCTCATGCAAGTAGTATCCGGATGTAGCTCCCTCAAGCCAGTAGGAATTGTCCACAGGAAGAGTCAGCCAGCTATGAACTGAAAGTATTCTCCCTAACTAATTAGTACTGGTATTGATATTGACGGTCATGGTCATGGAAGCAAGCAATAAGAGAAGGCACCTTAAGCGAAGTGTTCGAGTTATAGCTTCCTCTCGAACTCTCTCGCCTGAGAGCTTTGTGCAAATGCGTTCTCTAGTGCACTCCACACCTCGCGTGAAGACACCAGCTATGACTAAACAAGCACCTCTGGTGATAGAGTGCTCGTGATCCAGGCCTTCACCTGACGATACGTGCGAACCCATGATGGTTAATCCGGATTCGTGACCCGTCGTGTCATCCGAATCAGGCTGTTATGCATTTTTTAGGCGGGATATTCTAAAAAAATCCTACTACATCAGTTTTTACTAGAGAATCTACTTGACAGATTGTTGGAAAGAAATCACTTTCTTTCAGTAACATATCGTTTCAGACTGAATAGGATGTCGAAGAGCTGTCACGATCATTCACATCAACAAGCTCTACTATTAAATAGACAAAGTACACTATTGATGACAAAAAGAAAAGCATTTAAAGCTCCTCGCCACCCAGCAACAAGGTTTGGAAGAATCACTACAAGCTCCGGATAAAACTAAAACCTGGATTGGTCTGATCTGTCAGACTGGGGGTTACGTGCTAGGGGTCTGTGGAGCGCTATAAGGCTCGACTACATGGATTTCTATTTTTGAATGTTTGATCCCATGTCTAATGGATTTTCACAATTTCTCACCCGGGGCCCCCTCTGGGGTAAGGAAGAGGGCAAGTCGTCCCATTACTGAAAGCGGAAATCTACCGAGCTCGACTAGTAGCAATTCTTGGAATGACTAAGAAAAATAAAGCTCCTTTGCCACTCCTGCGTGAACATTCCTTTCTTTGATCGCTTTGCCCGAGAAAGTAAGAAATAGACCACTTCGCCGTAATGGTTTAAAGAGTACCAGGTTTTAGCCAGAATTCCCTAACTAAATTATAAATTGGGAGTGTCTGGACTTTATTTCAGGCGGCTTGATGCTTTTCATTTCATAATTGGCAGGAGATTCTTCTTCAACTGGGACTGATGGGTCGTTGACATTTCGCACCTTCTACCTTGCCTATATACCTTTACTTAGAAAGTTTTCTATAACGCTACTTAGTAAGCCATCTAAGACTTAAAGTGCGCCCAAAAGCCGAAGCATTTAAATTTCATCATAGCCAACCATTGTGACGTTTCCCTTGAAAAGTACACTATTTCTCATAATATGCAGACTTTTGAAAGCAATGAGAGTAGGCTGGTAAGATTGAACTGACAATGTGGGTATTGGGTCAGCTTTTCCCGGTTCAACGTTCTCTCTTTCCAAAGTTTCTAAGTACCTTGGACTGGCATGCTTTACGGGGGATTAACCCACATACTAAATTACGATCTCTTGTACGAGACGGAAAAGGAAACTCAAGCAAAAGGTATTGCCGCTGCCTTCGAAGACTGCCGGAATAGAGCGAGAACTTCGCTTTACTAGTAAGGGAAAAGGCCTGGAAGAAAGCGAATCCAAAGCAGACGTCTAGTTGGTCACCACCATTCCAAAAAACGAATACCAAAACTCCAAAACGAATTCGGAGATCACAGCACCGATAATCGTCCTAAAGAAAGAGACAAGAAGAAGGTAACTGCGGCCCCTCACACGCTTCTTCCCAGTTCCCAGACTGGAGAATAGAAATTCATTATGTTGATTTCAGAGCACAGGGCAGATGGGGAAGGAAGATGAGAAGAATAGCTATCTTTTGTATCCAAGCCCAAGCAGCAAGGGCGTTAAGGCTTTCTTTTCTTGCTTGAAAAAATGGCGGCAAGCTTACTAATCAATCCCCGAACGATCAGTAGTCTTTGCTTTGACAGATGCCAGTCCTTTTTCTGTTGATGCGGAAAAAGGGCTTGCTGCTGGTTCGGAACTCCCCTATCTATGTCGAATTGATTTACTTACTGCGCCTATTTGAAAGCAGATGTCGACATTAGGGTGAGGTGGACTATTCTAGTCAACAGGCCACGTCGGCTAAACGAAATCCTGAGTATCGACTGTCGTGTGAGTCTCGCCAATGTGTAGCTGCCGTTAAAAGGCAATAAGTAACGGCATTCTCAGTTAAGATAACTGGATTAAAGCATGAAAAAGTGTACGTGCTTGTTATGAGTAGATGTAGATGTGAAGGTGCTTAAGGAACCGCCCTAATAACCTGAAATACGTTGTTAGATGCGTTGGCTATTCGTAGATCAGTTATACTGGCGATGTCGGCAATTTTCACTAAAGCCTTAGTAGCGGGTATTAGGTTAGGGAATACCTGCAGAACCGTGTAATTGTGGAACAAGCTAGGCACGTTACATGTCCTTTAAAGCTAGCGTTAAGGAAGTATCAAAGATAGGATAACGAGATCCGGGCACTAGCGTGTTAAAGGAAAAAGGAGAAGTGGGAACGTATGAAAATCGTAATAAGGAAAATAAAAATTGTTGCCTCAATGAATGAACCTTCTCCACTCCTTAGCCTATCCTCTTTCACTCATTTGACTAAACTTTCCCAAGCCATTGAAAAGAATCAGCTATTGCTACTTGCTTATTCAAGCGATTAATGACAGCTTCCCTGGTAGTGCTATCCTGTCCGCTTTTTATGGAACATGATTTGTATTGCAACTGATTGCTGGTCTGGAACTACGAGCATACTTTTCCAGAGAGAGTCCTTGTTGGTAACCACTTGGTCCCTAGGTACCTTAATTGGGACCTGACTTATTTAGAGCATCGAGGAGGAGTTTGTTCAAGTTGTTGAATCGATGGAGGTGTCGCAGTTTATTCATGGCGGCCTCATGCCTTACCATGATGAGGGGTGGATTTTCATTGGCCAGTCTTCTTTTGCAAAGTCGGCTTATCTGAACTCAATTCTTGTTCCATCCCAGATGAATATGCTTGTCACTGTCTCCTTGCATAATCGTATCAATCTCTTGTGCAAGATTGCTGCCGGCCTACTGTTTCTCCAAGCAAATTCAAGGGCAAGGGTATGTCATTGTATTAAAAATGGAAGTAGAAGACATTGAGAATGAATGGGAGCTTGCTCGACCAAGGAGAGAGGAAAGAGACTAAAAAAAGTGTGAATGAGGTGTAGAATCGTGCAGGGTCGGCTTAAAAGACGCTCTTTAAAGCTATACGCTAAGGGATACTCAGGAAAAGGAAAGGGTACAGCGTCCCACTTTCGCGCTTTCGGGCGATGCCGATTCCTACTTCCCAAACCGAAGACCGACTTTAGCTTGGGTCTCCCCAATTTATCATTGGTGTCCTTGAGGGGCGGTACACACGAGAACCAACCGAAAAAGGGGCAAACTCATTCCATACTCGCATCGACAACCCACAACGGGAATTCCAATTCCTGGATTCGAATTCCAATCAGGGTCCTCGGGTCAGACAATCCAACACTTTCGGGATATCTCCCCGTGCTGCGCTCAGCATGTCCCACCATCTGAGCTAACCTAACCTGTCCTTAGCACGGACAGCACTCAATATCTCGCAGCGGAATATGTCTACCGGAGTACGCTCCGCAAAGCTCCTCACTCGGCACACAATCTATATCCAAGTCCCCCATCGCACTCCACAAGTTTGGGACGACCCCTTTCTTAACGGTGCCTTAACACAAGGCTTCCCTACTAAACCAGTACACTAAGTACGGGATCACTCCTCATGACTCCTTGGTCTTCATAGTCCTCGAGAACACGATCAACAAATCAACTCTTTTTTTGTTTTTAAAACTCATATAATATATAGTTTAGTTTTCCTTTTTGATTGGGTCGGTGTCGACGTCATGTGATCGCTACTAAAGATAGAGTTTCCTTGGAAAAACCAAGGCCAGTTGAGATCAGTCTCCTTTCTCTTTTCGGGAGCAGAGCTTCAAAAGATGGGAAATGGAAATGTTAAGATTTCTTATCCGCTTTTTTTGTAAGAGCGTGATGTATGTGCGTAGTTCAAGTTTCCATTTTTCTTATTCTGTCTTTTTTCATTCTTTGGAACTTAGAGTTTACGTCCTTTTCTCTTTTCCATTTATATGGGCCCTCTATCTCCTCTCGGTGGGGACCCCCATAGCTTATGCTATGGAGGACTCCCCCGATTCCTCTATTTGGGGGCCCATCGTGAATAGTCCGCTAGTAGAGGTAACCTCTACCCCCCCTCCCTCATGGGATGATATCCAAATAGAGGACCCTAATCATCCTTCCCACCTACAAGGGGGTGCTGCTCAACCTGCTCAGGGGGCGCCAACCGCACAACCACAGGTAGAAGGAGTTCCAGATGCGGCGTCCTATGCTGTCGAGCTGCAGGGACTCCGAGATGGACTTGAAATTAAACAACAGTACATAAACTACGTCCTCAAGCATGGGTCTTGGATAGAACGTGTAGCCTTGCGCTGCAATCCACTTTTTGAAAGTGATCTAATGGCTTGCGTCCATTTTTGCGCCCATGAGTTGGAAATCATAGATATGCCTGCGCCCGAATTAGAACAATTTTGAAATGATATAAGGAATAACCCACAATTATTGCGTTCCCTATTCATGGAATACCGACGATTTTTAGGCTATTCACCGACTGAAAAAAGCTGCTGGGCAAGGAAATGCAGTACCTGTTCTGTCGGAGCTAATCATGCAAAGCTAGCGTAGCGCCAGCCGTCGAAGTGAATGAATTAGAAAGAACGAAGAAGTAAGAAAATGAGACGACTCTTTCTTGAACAATTTAAAAAGCAGATCTTCCCCTCCACACCAATCACGAGTTTTTTTTTATTCCTCTCGTATATCGTCGTCACGCCCTTAATGATAGGTTTTGAAAAAGATTTTTCATGTCATTCCCATTTAGGTTCGATTCGGATCCCTCTGTTGTTTCCCTTTCCTCCCGAACCTTTTCCTCGAAATGATAAAGAATCTGGTACACTCGAATTGTATTATTTAAGTGCTTATTGCTTGCCAAAAATCCTACTTCTACAATTGGTAGGTCACCGGGTTATTCAAATAAGTCGTGTTTTCTGTGCTTTTCCCATGTTACAACTTCCGTACCAATTCGATCGATCCGGAATGGATCGGTTAAACATTCTATTAGGGAGCCCGGTCTTGACTCTTCTGTGTGGTATTCATTCTCGTTCGGCTCTTGGAATCACATCCAGCAGTGGTTGGAACAGCTCGCAAAATCCAACCACTTCACCAACTTTATTGCCCCCAACCGTTTCCCGTACCTCTATAGAAACTGAAGGGTTTCATGTTCTTTCATCGATTGGGTATTCCTCTCCTTTTGTATCTCTTTATCCAATTTCGGTCTCGATTAGTTCACAAGATTGAATGGCCAAGTCATGGAAAAGCCGTTATTCGATTGTTTTTAAAGAATGTTGAGCCGGGCCCGGGTATGTAAGTTCAGCGATGTACAAACAAGGATTGATTTGACTTCCGCACCTAGGTTGGGGGGTAGGTGAAGGTGGGGGGTTCTATTTTGGAAGAGGAATAAAATCTCATTCATGTGTTCATGCTAACAGAAGAGCGGATCCAATACACATAAGACATCGGTTGTTCTTAACAGCGATGGCTATTCATTTAAGTCTTCGGGTAGCACCACCAGATCTTCAACAAGGTGGAAATTCTCGTATTTCGTATGTACATGTTCCTGCGGCTCGGATGAGTATAGTTATTTATATCGCGACAGCTATAAACAGTTCCTTGTTCCCATTAACAAAACATCCCCTTTTTCTTCTTGTTCTTTGTCATAACGCCTATTCCGGGACGAGTACTACTTTTTTTTACACAATGAATTTACAAGCAGATGATTTTCCGACCCTGACTACCAATTCCCCGACTACCTCTCTGGCTTATCAATCTAGCAAGCATAGGAAATCCAATTTCGGTAATCTTACCAGATTCAAAAAGAAAAGGAAGATTGATTGGAACTGAAAAGAACAAACAGGCAGGCATGCTTTCAATCTGTTGGCTAGAATTTTAGAAATGCACTTGTCAAGAGTACTCTAACAATCGACGTCTCCCATCTTCTCAGGATTAAGCACTTTAGCTATCTATTATGGAAATTGTCCGCTATCCGCACCTTACTCTTACTTTACTATTACGGATTTGGAAGTGGGAAAGCCAACCTGGGCTTTTGAAGATCACTCTTGCCCGTTCCGTTCATAATTGCTTAAAAGGAGAAGTAAAAATAGTGGCTGCGGAAAAGTAAATTCTATCATTTTTCGAAAGTTCGAGAAAGGTCATGCACGAAAAGAAAGAATCAAGGAAAGAACTGACTTTGATACGAAAGAAAGACTGAATCTGACTATCCCAATTCAGGAAGACGGAAATTGCCGGTTGGGTTAGTCCAACCAAGAAAGAAATGGGATTCTTTGGGCATTGCTTGGGCCGACTTCAGTATGGCTATCTCTAAAGATCTATCACTGCACACTTGAGAGATCTCTGTCTCCAGCCAATCAAAGCGTCTATAGCTGCTCCGCCGCTTTCTTTTTATGAACTCAATACGAAAGAAAAGGCCTAGCTTGCATACAAGTTTATGCAAATAGCATGACATTGGCTGTTGCTTGCCATATTGGACTGATGCAGCAAACAAAAAGGAAGAGCGAAGGCAGGATGTTTTCCAATGTGCCAGTTCCTTCCCAATCGTCACTCCAAAAAGTAGAGTCACCAACACGTCAGTCCCCTACGTAGTGGAGGATAGGCCGTTTCGGAAAGTGACCGATTCCTTTTTTTGCGGTGGAGACAGATTCTCTATGTATTCATAGTCCTGTGTTGCTTCAAGATAGATGGTTGGCTAAGCCATTAGGTTGGATTATTCCCAACTTTCTGTCATCCTTCCTTTTGCTTTGATTAGCTGTTGTCATACAAGAAGTTGTGAGTGGTTCGAATGGTTCCCGACATGAACCCTAAGGCGTAAGCCCGCTGTTTTGATAGGATAGGATGGTGCTGGAACTGGATTCTTGCAGCGTCAGTAGGCTCAAAGGGAATGGAAAACAGGACTTGTGATTCTCGGCGGCGATCGTCAGCGTTAGAAAGTTTTTTTTTCAAGACAGGACGGTCAACCATAAACTCTCGATATGCTTGAGTTGGTATCACAGGTGGTAGATGTCAGAGCCGGCTAGCAACGGGACATAGAGAGAGAAGGATTTTTGATTTCACTCTTCCTGACAAGGTTCAAGGCCCAAAGACTATTCATATGAGCAGTCAAAGTCTCTTCAATTGCATCATACCTATCAGCAGGAGAACTCTCATCTATTCGTTCTGTGTCCCACATCTCCCGGATGTCCTCGTCCTCGATCCACCAACTCTTCTGTTCCAATAGAGAACTCCTTCTTTTCATCTTTGACCTGTGACATCATCCGCGAAAGATAAAGGGATTTTGGCGAGCTAGCGTTAATGTGACATTCTCCTACCGACGACCAAGCGTACGTAGGCCCATGCTTGAATCTTGGGAAAAGACCAGTGCTGTGACCTAGGCACATCATTAGATCTCAAGAAAGCTGATACGTACGATCACATTGGAGAAGTTTCCCCTCAACAAATAAAGGCTTGGGCCAACAAAATCCTACCTAATGGGGAGGTAGTTGGCGAAGTCACAAGGCCCTCTACTTTTCATTATAAAACTGATGTCGTGTCTGTCACAACTGTGACATCACCTGTGAGGAGCCCAGCTTGGTGCAGCTGGTCCCATAAACCACTTGACTTCCCAGGATGAGTCAATCACAGGAATTCATTGAAGCAGCAAAATATTACAATAGTCATAATTGTATGGCCAACAGGCCTTAGTACAATATGGGGTACAGTGCCTTACAAGGCACAAAGGTACAACAAAATAAAACATCTAGTCGGCGGAAGCTAGGGCCTAAAGCAATCCCACAGGAAATAGAGGTTGACAGCAAGACAGCACCACATCAGGGCTCAGGAGGAAACTGCTCGTCTTCTTCTGGATCTGCAGCATCTTCAGGATAATCACCAAGGTCGTAGAGCGCTCCATCTATTGATGAGTTGTTGCAACGGTGAGTACTTACGTACTCCGCAAGTCATAGGGGAGGTAGAGATACATATAGTATAAATGACATGAACCTATGCTAATGGAGGAAAGAGTGAAAGGTTTTTCAAAATACTTTTCTTTTTCCTTTCTTACTCAACTTCTGATCATACTCATGGTAGTGTATAAATCATACCGAAGGCAATATATCCCATATCTAAGGCAATATATCCTCATATCACATTACTTTTCTTCAAGCTTTTCAATCTTATACTCATTACAGTATTTCATATACTTAGGGCAAAATCCACATGCCTCTTAGTTATCATATGCTTAAGGCAAAGTCCATATGCCTCTTAGTTATCACATGCTTAAGGCAAAATCCACATGCCTCTTAGCTATTATATGTTCTCTACATTATGGTACTACCGCGACACGTCAACACATGACAGTCCACGGCAACACCCCTTATCGTGACAACACACGCCACTTGGGTAATCTTGAACTAACAAATTTTAGTTTATAAAACAATACTTGTGTCACACCCCGTGGATTTAATCCACCGCGACATACTCCTAAAACTCGGGAGTACGAAGTATTCGAATACATTTTTAACTCTGCAGAGGTGTACCTCTTTTTAAATCCACTTCTTCACTCGACTTTCAAGTCGGGCCAGCTTCATGCGACTTATACGCATGTGACAAGGCCGAGCTCACACAATGCTTTCGCAGTCTAGTATTAACAGTATCCCTGCCCGGTAAATGGACAATCCAGTCCCAAGTACCGTTGTGGGTCCTCCCCACTGCCTTACTTCCTAGCCTTGGCCTATGTTCCCGCAGGACACATAGCCTTTCTTGATTACAGTCGGCACGACTTAATCTGGCGTAGGGCGTCTTCCTTCTTTACACCTTATCCTCTCATAATTTTTCTGATCTCACATCACTCATGGACGAACTGCGTCCCACCAGTTTCCATGCGAGAAACCGGACCGACAAGCCATGCAGGGAACTGATAATACTAAGAAAGCTACTAGATTGTGTCTGTCCCATACCAGGTAAGTGGTTGGTACGTTTTTCATGGCACTAGACGCACAACACAAGGTTCTAGTCCTTATATGCCAATGACCAGATCATACCACAAACCATGCACCTTCAGTGCCTACTCATCCTTTGCAGTTAAGCACCTCCAGTGCTACCACCATCCCATACCAAAATACTGGTCACGGCTAGGGGTTTTATTTCATGAATATAGATGTATATATATATATATATATATTTGTTAGTTCATGGCTTGCTATCTTAACAAGTTCACATTTCTCAAGTATTCAATCTATCACTGCCATAATATCATTGATCTCAACAAATGCAATATTAATGAGATATCTACTCATGGAATAGCATAGAAATTCATAAAATATAGGTTCAATATGATCAAAGTATGACTTGCCTTCCGCGTCGTAAGTATCAGCAGTTGATGATGGTTCGGTGACAAGATCTTCAACCTCGGGCTCTTGCTCTGAACAAGATCAAACAAGCAAACAGGCATTACAACCAATCCTATTCTTACTAATCCACTATATGCGATAATGCAAGGAGAGACACTTAGGCGATACAAGATTTGAGAGTTCTGGGAAGCGATTAGGGTTGAACTATGGAAACCAGGGTTAAGATTAGCTGTCAAGGTTTACAGGGTTCCAAAATATCAGCGTAATATCAAGGTTATGACTGGTTCACCCAAAAACAGCGAACGTCTTTAGGTTGGCATTCGGTTCAAGGCATCGACATAAGGTCAATGGATGATAGAGGGCTCAACTCAGGTTGTGACAGTAGAATAAAATGTAGATCACAACATCAGGAATCTAAGGGACAAAGTTATGTTCAGGATGCATGGCTGGAAGTAGGTGAAAAGGCTCAATGCCACTGACTGACATAGGCTGACAAGGGCTGACAATGCCCAAGAATGGCATTGACATGGTTTGAATAGTTCCCAGTGGCCAAAATGGGTTTTGATTCAAGCATATGGTGCACAAAGTAGTGAGGCAACTATTTGACAAAGTAGCTTTTGTTTTGCATGACTAGAGGTGGGTGAACAGGGCTAATGCCACTGGCTGGCATAGTTTGGCTCAGAGTTGACATGGCCAGAAACTAGGGTTTGCCATAAATTTTGATCTAGGGCTCCAAATGATGCACCACTTTGTTTGGTAGTTAGGAATTTGTAATAGGAACAATTGGCTCAACAGGATCTAGGGCAGGAGATGGCCGAAAAATGATGAAAACCGGCGATGAAATTGACTGGCCTGGAGCACATGCAACATGAACAGTACAGCAACTAGGGCATAGCTATAACTTCTGTTCTAGGATGAATTAGAAGTCGTGATAGAAGACAAAGTTACTCAAAATGGTCCAAAACATCTAAATGGCAAAGTTTCTAGAGCTGGATCGGCTGGATTTGGAAGATACTGGCTGGAGAAAAGATGAACTCAAATCTGATTTGGGCATTTCTGATTTAAAGTGATTGAGCTTAATTCCTTGCTTGTATATGGTCCTCAGGGTACTAGAAACATACTGGTGAAGTTGGATTAGCTAAACATTCAACAGATAAGCTAAACCAGTAAGCACAGTGAACATGCAAAGTTGCAAATTGGGGTTTTTCATATTTCAGCAAATCTGTCGATTTTGGTTGCTTAGGGATGTTAAGAAGGGTCTACTGATCATGATTGATCACTGGCACGAGGGCTAAATCGCTTTAGTTAGAGTTTAATTGCTCACTGGAGTTCTAGATGAAACACGGTGATTGCCGGTGACAGAAAGCATTTAAACCTAATTCCAAGCTTGAGAAGTATGAGGGAGATGAGAGAAGCTCACTGGGGGTGTTGGATTGAAGAAGGAAGCAGTGGAGAAGCTTGGTGCCGAAGCCCCTCCTTGCTGCTCGCCGGGGAAGAAAAGAAACACGGCGAGTTTTACTGGTTGCTGGTGTGAAGGAGTGTGAGAGAGTTGCTAAGACCAGGGGGTTTAAATAGGCGTAGCTAGGGAGGCTCCCAATGTCTACAATTGCACGGGGAGTTGAAACCGGTTGAGTTGACTGGAAAGTGACTGGCGGCGATGACAGGCGGCGAAACGACGTCCTCATGACCAGTCGCGTCGGCTGTGCTGCTGTCTCTGCGGTGAAGGGATGGTGAAGTGAAACCCGATCGTGGCATGGCGCAACGTGGCACGGTTTTGCTGTGGCTGTCAGGCACACGCGGGAGAGTGAAGATCTGGCCGGTGCTGGAGGAGGTAATCCATAGTGGTGAATAGGAACCTACCACGTGGCGTCGAGGCAGCGGCTAAGATGGCTGTGCTGGTGATCAACGGCTAGGAGTTCACAGGCATAGCAACGGTCGAAGAAATCAACTGGCCGTGTACTGTAGCTGCAGGTCGAAGCAAAACAGCAGCAGTGGCGAGATCGAAAGCTCCCGTGCTCGTGGTCGCGTGAGGAGGGAGTTGAGAGCTGAGGTAGAGGTGATCGAAGACACAGCAGTGGTCGAAATCGGTTGCTGCGGTCGAAGCCTGAAGATGTGGTCGATTGAACAGGCCTGGTCGAAGTCGAAATAGCAATCTGGTTGGTTTGAGAAGCCTAGTCGTGAACAGCAACCTGTGGTCGAATCAGGGACTGAATTGTGATGGTTTTTGATTAGCTTTGGACTAAATTGCAAATCTGGGTTTAGAGAGGTTTAATTTGGGATTTGATTCATGGCTGAGTATAATATTTCTATTAATACTCATTTAGCACAAATTTGGAGAAAGTTTGATAAGATCTGAGGGATTTCACCTATTTTAGAAAATAGGGTAAAATTAGGGTAAAATAGATCTGGATTTTGTCGATCTCAAATTCTGGTAATTGGAGTGAGATTTTGAAGTCTGGTCAGAAGGGAAATCTGTATCAAATAGCATTTGGGAGGTGTTCCCAGAAGAAATTCTGGAATTGGGGTTGATTTGTAGATTTTAGCCTTTTCAGGCTTCCAGGTAAACAGAAAAGGACTTATTCGCAGTAAAATTTGGACTAATCTGCGAAAAGTGTTTAATGGAACAATCTGGTTCCCAACTTTTTGGGGTAAGTTGAGGATGTATCTGGAAACATATTCCAAGGGATACTTGAGTCTGCATAGGGTTAAATCAAGATAACTCAGTTATCTGGAACTGGGGTACTTAGGGTAAATCTGAATTTTCTGTTTTCGAAAACAGAAAGAGGCTTAGGTACTGGGAGTTAGGGTCAGAATTTGATCTGGCTCCTGAAGAATTTTATCTTCAGGGTAACTGGTGGGTTAAATCTGGATTGGCAGATCTTAATCTGGATCTAGAGGATAGATTTGGAGATTTTTAGGGTTTGAGAGAGATTAGTGTTCAGTTGATCTGGCTACTCCTACAAAGATACATGCATGCAGGATTTTTATGTGTTGGGGGAAATCTCCACGCGGTCAAGTCCAGGTAAGTTCATGATTGCCCGGGGACAGTGGCCGCCGGTGCCTACCCCGGGCGCCGCCATTTGGCCCCCGGGACCGTGCCCCCCGGGCATGTCCCGGGCGCCGCCATGTGCCCGGGGACAGTGGCCGCCGGTGCCTGCCCCGGGCGCCACCATTTGGCCCCCGGGACCGTGCCCCCCGGGCATGTCCCGGGCGCCACCGTGTGCCCGGGGACTGGCCTCCGGTGCCTGCCCCGGGCGCCGCCATTTGGTCCCCGGGACCGTGCCCCCCGGGCATGTCCCGGGCGCCGCCATTTGGCCCCCGGGACCGTGCCTCCGGTGCCTGCCCCGGGCGCCGCCTTTTAGGCTCCCGGGGACAGTGGCCGCCGGTGCCTGCCCCGGGCGCCGCCATTTGGCCCCCGGGACGGTGCCCCCCGGGCATGTCCCGGGCGCCGCCATGTGCCCGGGGACAGTGGCCTCCGGTGCCTGCCCCGGGCGCCGCCATTTGGTCCCCGGGACTGTGCCCCCCGGGCATGTCCCGGGCGCCGCCATGTGCCCGGGGACAGTGGCCTCCGGTGCCTGCCCCGGGCGCCGCCTTTTAGGCTCCCGGGACCGTGCCCCCCCGGGCATGTCCCGGGCGCCGCCATTAGGCTCCCGGGACCGTGCCCCCCGGGCATGTCCCGGGCGCCGCCATTTGGCCCCCGGGACCGTGCCCCCTGGGCATGCCCCGGGCGCCGCCATTTGGCCCCCGGGACCGTGCCCCCCGGGCATGTCCCGGGCACCGCCATGTGCCCGGGGACAGTGGCCTCCGGTGTCTGCCCCGGGCGCCGCCTTTTGGGCTCCCGGGACCCTGCTCTCCGGAAGGGGCCCCGGACGTCATCGCCCTCCTAAAAGGTAAGACCCCTGTCTGTTTATCACGTGCAGGTCACGCGAGGGACGCCTCGGGAATTAGCGACCACCGTCAAGCATCCAAGGCGTTTGACCGGGAGAAGGACGGTTCTACCCTTCAATCCGACGGTGGCTCCCGGGGTAGTTTAGGTTTTTTGCTTCTTTTTGGGGCTATAAATAGCCCTTGTACCCCTCTGTTGTAAGGGATCAGTTCATTATTTTTTGGAATAGCTAATCTCACAGACGTGCTCCGGAAGCCTCTCCCCCGGAGAGAGCCTCCCCAGCCGACTCCGGTCGGGAGCGCGTCGACAGGACTAGGGCCCCCACCGGGACCCGAACCTGTATGAATCCACGTGTCAATTCTTGTGTTTGTCCGGCGGGGGAGGACCGGTTACTCGGTCGACCCGCGCTGCGTGATCTCCGCTAGGATCGTTTTCAAAACCTGCCGAGGTATTCTTAATACCACGACATTATGCAAAAACTTTTCACCCCCAAAACCAGGGTGTTACAACCGATAAACCAGAAAAAGATGGATTGTTTTGTCTTTGGACCCATAAAAAGCGGAATTTGTGCTTGTGGAAATTCTCGAGCGAGCGGGGCTGAAAAAGAAGACGAAAGATTTTGCCAGGGTAGAATTTGTTGATTCTCGGATACGAAGATACCAAATGGGATACATCAAACTCGCATGTCCAGTGACTCATGTGTGGTATTTCAAGGGTCTTCCTAGTTATATCGCGAATCTTTTAGATAAACCCCTTAAGAAATTAGAGGGCCTAGTATACGGTGATTTCTCTTTTGCTAGGCCCGGCGCTAAAAAACCTACTTTCTTACGGTTACGAGGTTTATTTGAAGATGAAATTTCATCCTGTAACCACAGCATTTCCCCTTTTTTTTCTACCCCAGGCTTCGCAACATTTCGAAATCGGGAAATTGCGACAGGAGCAGGTGCTATTAGAGAACAATTAGCGGATTTGGATTTGCGAATTATTATGGATTGGTAGAATGGAAGGAATTAGAAGACGAGGGGTATAGTGGAGATGAATGGGAAGATAGAAAAAGACAAATAATAAAAGTTTTTTTGATTAGACGCATGCAATTGGCGAAACATTTTATTCACACAAATGTAGAACCAGAATGGATGGTTTTGTGCTTATTACCGGTTCTTCCTCCCGAATTGAGACCCATTGTTTATAGGTCTGGGGAGAAAGTAGTGACTTCGGATATTAATGAACTTTATAAGAGAGTTATCCGTCGGAACAACAACCTTGCCTATCTATTAAAAAGAAGTGAATTAGCGCCAGCGGATTTAGTAATGTGTCAGGAAAAATTGGTACAAGAAGCCGTGGATACACTTCTTGATAGTGGGTCCCGTGGGCAACGGATGGTCACAATAAAGTTTACAAGTCACTTTCAGATGTAATTGAAGGTAAAGAGGGAAGGTTTCGTGAGACTCTGCTTGGGAAACGGGTCGATTACTCGGGGCGTTCTGTCATTGTTGTGGGTCCTTCGCTTTCATTACATCAATGTGGATTACCTCTAGAAATAGCAATAAAGCTTTTCCAACTATTTGTAATTCGTGATTTAATCAGGAAACGTGTTACTTCTAACGTCAGGATTGCTAAAAGGAAAAGGAACCAGGAAATACTTCAAGAAGTTATGCGGGGACATCCTGTATTGTTGAATAGAGCACCTACCCTGCATAGATTAGGCATACAGGCCTTCCAACCCACTTTAGTATTAGTAGAGGGGCGTACTATTTGTTTACACCCCTTAGTGTGTAAGGGCTTCAATGCGGACTTTGATGGGGATCAAATGGCTGTTCATCTACCTTTATCCTTGGAAGCTCAGGCGGAAGCCTGTTTACTTATGTTTTATCATATAAATCTCCTGTCTCCCGCTATTGGAGATCCTATTTGCGTACCAACCCAAGACATGCTTATCGGACTTTATGTATTAACGATTGGAAATCGTCGAGGTATTTGTGCAAATAGATATAATAGTTGGGGAAACTATCCAAATAAAAAAGTTATTTACAAGAATAATTATAAGTATACGAAGGATAAAGAACCACATTTTTCTAGTTCCTATGATGCACTGGGAGCTTATAGACAGAAACGAATCCGTTTAGACAGTCCTTTGTGGCTCCGATGGAAACTAGATCCACGCGTCATTGGGTCAAGAGAAGTTCCGATCGAAGTTCAATATGAATCTTTGGGGACTTATCATGAGATTTATGCCCACTATCTAATAGTGGGAAATAGAAAAAAATAAATCCGTTCTATATACATTCGAACTTGGTCATATTTCTTTTTATAGAGAAATAGAGGAAGCCATACAAGGATTTAGCCAGGCCTATTCATACACTATCTAAACAAGGAAGTTAGATTCGGCGATGCGGGGGCATTCCGATTTCACTAGTATCATCATTTTTGCCGCGCGAATCAAGATTGAGATTGAGGAAAGGAAGTTAAGTTTTCGAATCACTGACTCAGGCCCATTGTCGAATCCTACTCAGCAGAATATGGGGGTACTTATGTATGGCGGAACGGGCCGATCTGGTCTTTCATAATAAAGAGATAGACGGAACTGCTATGAAACGACTTATTAGTAGATTAATAGATCATTTCGGAATGGGATATACATCCCATATACTAGATCAAATAAAGACTTTGGGCTTCCATCAAGCCACTACTTTCACGGTTTGCCGGCGAGCATTGGAAATGTTGAGTTGGTTATGACATTCTGGCCTTGGTTGGTAAAACATCTCAGGGGATCCGGACCCTCATTAAAGCAAAACCTTAAAATCAAGTCTGGCCTGGGCCGACAAAAGCTCGAGTGATTGCGTTGCCATCACCAACTAAAGAACAGATAATAGAACATTTTATTCTTAGTTAAAGAGGCTAAACAATCAATGACCAATAAAAGACCAACGAAACGACGAGTGAGAAGGATAAGGAGGAGTAGTAGGAGGAGCTTTCATTGAAGTAGAGGTTTGATCGAGTGATGACGAGAGATAGAATGAGACAAAGCCTAAAGGGGAGAGCACTTAGACATTTCACTTTGAGTACGGGGAAGTCCGCAGGGAGGAATTCTTCCGGGCGTATTACTGTTTTTCACCGAGGGGGTGGATCGAAGCGATTGCAGCGAAAAATTGACCTTAAACGAAGCACTTCGTCTATTGGCATTGTGGAAAGGATCGAATATGACCCTAATCGTTCTTCTCGGATCGCTCTAGTACGATGGATCGAGGGGGTGCTGCCCGGCCGCCAGAGGAAATGCAAGACGATAGAAGAGTTCGCTCCGCCGCGTAAGATCCTCGAATCCACCACGGCCACTATCTTTTGCCTTTTTTCGTTCTCTTCCCTGCCCGGGAAAGTGGATCAAAGAAAGGTAGCTTGCTCCCAAGGCAAGTGCTTGCTTACGCTTTATGTAGCGGTCGGCCTTCCTACCTTCATGCCTCCTTGGTCGAAGAGCCAAGCCTGCGCAGGAAGCAAACAAACTTGCGCGAAGGACGTTTTCTTCTCTGCCCTGTCCTCTCCCTTGGCCAAGGGAGAGACTGCATCCCTTTCCTTCGGTAGCTCTTTAGGTTTCCCAAGGATAGCGGTAGCTGGGGCAAAGCCCGCTTTCTTCGCTCCGCGAATGAGAGAGATCGGAAAAAAGACGTTTTCTCTTTGCGAGATCCGAAAGTGGAGAACGCATTGCGTTCTCTGGGCACATAGGATCAAACGTAAAGCAGCGCTTTCTTGGCAGAGTTTGAGGCAGCAAAAAACTTTAGAGCTTGTTGGAGCTGCTGAGCATAACGAATCGAAGCTGAAGGCGGATCAAGGTAGCTTGCTCCCAAGGCAAGTGCTTGCTTACGCTTTATGTAGCGGTCGGCCTTCCTACCTTCATGCCTCTAGAAGCTTCTACAAAGCTTTGCTTCCGGTAGAAGCTAGTCGCTTCGGTAGCTTGCCTGCCAAGCCGCCTATAGGCGAAGGGCCGAAGGATGGAGCGTGCAAAGTCGATCGTGCACCTGTCGTGTGACCCGTTGGTCCTAAGCAATGTCTTTCGCGAAGCGACCCACCTAGAAACAGCTCTCCTTTTAGGATAGGAGGCAAAAAAATGGAACTTCGATCTGATGCGGGTATCCAATCCCGCCGCTGGGATGTCCAGCGGATTCCGGGGCCTTGACGAATGGCCGGTCACCATTGTTGTTAGAAGAGCAAGAGGCCCGGGGCATAGCAGGATGAACCAATGTGAATGAGTGTAAGCTTCGTTGCCCGAACACGATTGGTGCTGACCACACTAGGTGCTACCGTGGTAGCAAGAGAGGCCAGGCGGTGACAATTGAGAGGTTGTCACTGAGCATTCCGTCTCACACGGGAAGAGAGGTCAAATGGCAAAGCAAAAGGCCATACGCCCGTGTGGCTCCTCGCGGAGTATAGCTCACATCCAAACATCTGATTGGGGAACGGGGCAACGCCCATGAAGCTCCGGCGGAAAGGGAAGGCCTGCCAGGCCGTATGCCCATGGGTGCAGGATTCTTCGAAAAAGCGCGGGCTGACTCGGAGACCTGAGACCTTGGCTTAGCTACGAATGAAGGGGAGAAAGCTCTTCGAGCTTTCTCCGCCAGCGGCTTATGTAGTGGTCGGCCAATTAAAGCTCGCTAAGCTTCGCTTCCCCCCTTATGAAAAAAAGTAGTCGGCATTCTATAAGCGACTTGTCGAGTTTACAAAGCTTTGCTTCTTGTAGTCGGCCCTCCATGCCTCCCTTCATTTGCTTGCCTCCTTCCAGCCCAGAATGCCTACTGACGTTAAGCTAACCGCCAGAAGCGACACCCGAAGGGTGAGCTTCTGGCGCAGGAGGCCAAGCATTCTGCCAGACGTCCCGGGAGCCCCGTTTGCCTTTACTAGAGTCTTGAGTTTTTCTTTCTTTTTTCATTGTTTCAAAAGCAAAGGTGAACAGCCCCCTGTCCTTTAGATTTTCATAGTCAAGGGCTTATAAGAAAAGTAAGGAAGGAGGCATGGAGATGGGAAGGCCGACCACTACACTACACGGAGAGATTTCTATACCAAGTCATGAGCGATAGCGAAGCCAAGCCGCCGCCTATAGGCGAAGGGACGAAAGCCCGTTAGACCTGATGGGATATGAAAAAAGTACGTTAAGGTTACGAAGTCACTTAGCCTCGGCTCGGCTAAGGTTATGAAATGACAGAGTAGGTTTTTTGTAAGTAATACTAAGGAACTGGAAAAACAGTTCGGAAAAGGAGAAAAGCTAAGGTTACAGACTCACTTATCCGTCTACAAAGGGAAAGGCGTCGGTACGGAGTCACGTCAGCTGTGGATATAGACTAGGCTAAGGAACGGAGTCTTAAAGTATTTACCGAGACTACACTAAGGAAGAAGTCAGCGAAAGTGAGCTCGTAACTAAGAAAGCCGGTATCAGAAACGAAGCCCTTCAAAAAGAAAAAGCAAAGAAGTCAAGGAACGAAGCAGCTTCCCTAATAGCCCCGTTGAATAGGAGGGCGAAGGCTTTTTCTAACTTTTTTATAGAGGGGGGCTTCGACCTTCTTAGGAAGAGCCGTACGAGGCGTCTCACGTACGGTTCGGGAGCCGAGCCACTGCACAGGGGCTTAGGTCAACACTTATATATTAGCCAGTCATCAATTGGAAGCGGGTAATATGGTGATAAATTGCGATTGCTCCAAACCTTCTAAAAGCGGCTTCTTGCGACCTGCCCAGAATGCTCATACATACCTTCGGTTCCAAGAGCTTGTTCGCACAGCGAATAAAGGTCGGGTTGAAGGGGGCAGTCAGCTGGCTGCTTCTTGGCCACGCCCCCCTGCTTATAGATACGAGATATTTGATCTAAATTCAAAAGTAGGAAATAGCATACCATTAGCTGATATACGTATGGGAACATGGGTACATGATATTGAATGTCATCCAGGTCAAGGCGCAAAGCTGGCTCGAGCCGCAGGAACTTATGCTAAAATAATTAAGGAGCCAGCCCCACAATGTCTTGTGCGGCTACCATCGGGTGTTGAAAAACTCATAGATTCCCGATGCCGAGCTACTATTGGTATAGTTTCCAATCCCAACCATGGTGCACGTAAGCTTAGAAAAGCAGGACAAAGCCGGTGGTTAGGCAGACGCCCCATTGTTCGTGGTGTTGCAATGAATCCAGTGGATCATCCTCATGGAGGAGGTGAGGGGCGCACGAAAGGAGGTAGACCTTCGGTGTCACCTTGGGGGAAGCCCACCAAAGCAGGATTTCGGGCAGTAGTGGGGGTGGGGAAACGCAGAATTTAGTTCATGCCACGACGATCTATATGGAAGGGAAGTTTTGTTGATGCTTTCCTGTTTAGAATAAAGAAGAACAGAGAAAGTCTGATGAGCAGGAAAATTTGGTCACGTAGATCTTCTATTTCGCCGGAATTCGTTGATTGCTCCGTACTCATTTACAATGGAAAAACTCCTGTTCGTTGTAAGATCACTGAAGGAAAGGTTGGTCATAAATTAGGAGAGTTTGCTTTTACACGGAGACGAAGACCCTATCGAACAAATAGAGGAAAGGGCGGAAAGGGGAAAAAGTAAAGTCTAAGCGACATATGGCACGAAAAGGAAATCCAATTTCGGTAATCCGAATCCCATATAGGTCCTTTCATCATACTCGACCAGCCCTAGGTTGGGATAATGATTTTTTCTAATCTTGTTGGGAGATGCTTCGCTCCGAGTCCGACTGGGACGGAATGGGGGACCCAGGCCCTTCAATGCCTCCCTCCGGATCCACTAACTCGGAAGAGCTATTCAAAGCTTTTCTGGCTGACTGTGAGGACACCTCTGCATCCCGGGAGCAGACCGCTCCCCCGGAAGCTGCGGTCAGTCAAGAGCGGCATCCGAATCCCGCTCCAATCCCTCCTGCGCTGGTTCCCGCTCCAATGCCTGGAGCGGCAGCGGAAGCAGAACAGAACCCTCCTTCTTGGGAGGGACGACCTCTCTCTCTTTGAGAGGAAAGTTCTCTACAAAAGGCCCACGCCTGTCACGCCCAGATTCTGGACACATTGCGTGATATTACTCTGAAGAATGGAGAGGAGCTCCGTGAAGAAGACTATCGCACCATGCTTGATTTCATGTTGAGCCGACTCCAGTCCGACGTCAATCCCCGGGCGCTGAAGGAGCTCCTGAACAGACTCCAAAACGGTCGGGCACGATCTCAAACTTCTAGGGCGGCAAGGAGATTCCTCGACGAGGACTAGTGAGGCTATAGTACTGACTATGCATAGGACTACTAAGGTGAAAAGACAGGATGTATTCCGACGAAATGCCTTGCCGATCACATCCAAGGCAAAAAGTACTCCCGCTGTAAATAGCTAAGGATCTCCAGTCTCTGCTAGGCACAGGGCGTACTAAAAAAGCTTTTTTATAATCTTTGATAATAAGTGGTTTTCTAGAGCGGATTAGGGCTATCTATTAGACCTCCTATTGTTGTTAGCAGGCCGAGAATGTTCCTATTCAAAGTTTTTGAGGAGCGGTGCCTTTTAGTTTCTCGGCGTACTTAAAAAAAAAACAGTTCTCCTATCCCCGGCCCTGGGGCATGCTAGAGAAAACATCCCCCCATCCGGACTTTGATGGATAAAATGCAGTTATTAAGAGATCGAGTGTGGACTTTCGTCTTTATCAACCTGCGGCTAAGGAGAATCAAGCTCCATTTAGTGGTTTGTTCTTAGACCGACTCAAGCGATTGAGAGTAAGAACAAGTCAATCCAACAAGGAGCTACGTACGGGGCGATCTATAAATAAAGAAAAAAGAAGTCTTGGGAACTCAGGTTTGGCCATGGGTTTCTTTCACCCCAGCTATAAATTAAGTGCTAAGCTAATTCTTTTTTTAAGGTAATTCAGAGGCACATTCATTGGCCAGGGTATCTGACATTCATTGTTCTCATTACATTAGGTGGCTTGCTCGTGCAATATAAATATAGAAGATTGCCTATGCGCCTGTGCGTGAGCTTGGTACCTTTGGATAAAAATAACTATTTTCTTTAGCCACCAATGGCATAATTAGCGAATGCCTTTAACTCTTGGTCTCGTCTCGGAAGATCGGCCGATTGCTCTTATCCTTCCAAAGCGGAAGATGGCACAGCTACCGCACTACGTTCCGTTGATTGATGGGAGTCTTTCACAACCAGCACAAGAGACAGTAAAGAAGCTCAGCTGCCAGAGTGGAGTGGATTCTTCCCGTATTTACCAGCGAGAAATGGGAGAGTCATCTGGAGAAAACGGAGGCGCCGAGATATGATATGACCAAAGGCCTTGTCGCGAGCCGGGCTCGAACCAGCGCCTTCCGGATGCATGGTCCGGATTTCAACCTTTCAGATCGCTACTTTGGTTACGCAGTTCAAGAGGCAACCTCTCTACATCTGCAAGCCGGTAGGCCAGCCTGCTCTTCAAATGAATAACATCTTTCCCCCCACCCTCACCTTTCTTAAGACTATCAAGCCTTCTCGAATTAGGTCTATGGGTACGAAGGCCTCTCTAATTTTTTCTACGATAGAAGCTTTGAACGTAGACCCGGATACAAATCTTTCACTCACAGAAAAGTGAAAACCTGTGACTATATCGTCCTGAAGACGGATGCGACGGGAAGAAGTGGCATTTAGAAGTGTTGCTGACTTTACATTTAGGTTTCGGCATAACAAAGCTTGCACTGTCTTTTCGCACTTAGGCGCACAGCGTGCCGTTGGTAATGATTCTACTACGGTGCTGCAAATTCGCAAGCTGATCCTAAGTAATCGTTGTTGTTCATTGGATTCCTCCGGAATTACTTCGTTAGGATTGAAGAATTGCTGCAATTCTTCCTGAATAGACTCGATTCTCCCGTCGAGAGTTTCCTTGAAAGTCTTACCTAAACTCTTCCGACTGAATATGAGAAAGCCTATAAAACAACGAGCTACTATCATTTCTTCATTATAGATTGAGATCTTCTTCGGACTTGATGCACAAATAGATGGAATAGCAGCAAATAGCATATTTCTATCCTTCATATCCGTTGAACTCAATCTCATCGGGAAAGGTTATCCGTATTTCTCTTTCCGCAACGGAACGGGAGTTGCGTAGGACACCCGGCGGCCAGGCAAAAAGATATCGAAAAGAAAGAGGAGAACGAAAGGAGAACAGAACTTTGTATTTGGGAACTCTCCCGTAGTTATGTTTAACCTTGAATGCAATTTATAGATTCGACAGCAATAGTCCCTCGGACTCGAAAAGTAATAACGAAAATGGCTAATCCAATAGCAGATTCCGCAGCTGCCACTGTTGGAACTAATGAAGCAAATGATTGACCCATCATATCATCCAAAGAAACGGAAAATACCAAAAAGTTCAAATTGACAGCTAATAACATTGATTCAATTGGCATTGACATAATAAGAATATTTCGTCTATTAAGGAGGATTCCCCGAATACCTAAAATAGAGATGATCATAGAAAAAGTGAAATATTTTATAGGATCCGTTTCGGAAACATGGAATGTCAGAGAAATTCAAATTATGTGAGGCTTAGAAAGAAGTCCTGCGTAGAGTCCAGGGAGAGCCTATTTGGATTTTTTCTCTAGTTACCTTCTCAAACAACGCGTTTGATTTCCTTCCTTATACCCTACCTAATAAATCTATCTCTTGCCGATCACATCCAAGGCAAAAAGTACTCCCCCGAAAAGCGATCCCTTATAGAGATAAGAACAACTTCCCCTCATGGGCAGCGTGAGTGATAAGCTAAGGAAAAGTGATACATTATAGATTCAAAAAAGAAGAAGTCATCATGGGCAGCGTGAGTGATAAGCTAAGGAAAAACTACTCTACCAATAAGTGATCCCTTATAGAAAAAAGTACTATCATTTCATCGAGGGTAAGAGAAAGGATAACCTCTGAACTAAAAAACACGTATTCCAGCTAGTTTATCCATTTCATCGTGATTGTGTGGGAGTTTAGGTTAAAAAGACCATATATTCATATATCAAATGAAATAAATGGGACGAGGTCGTTCTCTAGTTAAACACATACAACTAGAGGTGGGAGACTTACTAAGTTGAACACAGGTAGTGACACATCTGCATGGGGAAACCCTACCATAGATGAAAAAACCCCTCGCCATTTTCTAAAAAGTATGATTAGTTATGAACATAAAACTGAATTCATGGAAGCAAGCCCTTAGGCTTGGTCTGGGTATTGGTGTTGAAGATACCGTTAAGGATGAAATTATAAGATTGGAACTGAAAGATCATATACCGACAGTTGATACTCAAAGCAAGTGATACCACTATTATCCTACAGCAATCAATTGGGAAGTAAACACAAGTAAAAAGCAAGCACCTACAGAAGAAGAATTGCATTTGCTATATAAATTTTTGGATAATTTTCTCGAAGAGTACAGAAAGACACCGCAATACAGAAGGGAACTTTAAAAAAATGATAGATGTCGTGTAGATGCTTTTGATTACTTGTACGAGTATAAGGAAAGGATTAAGAAAGAAGATCCTTCAATTCCACTACCTGCCACTAGTTGAAGTGATGTTCCCAGGCTAGTCAATCGGGCTAGCTTCTCTCCCTAGGGTCGATTGTCCGTCTAGTGAGTTAGCGCTGAGACTTTATCTCCTTTACCCACCAGTCAAGGCAGGGCTGGTCATGGTGACAATAAATGCTGTTTCAACTCCATATCTGTCAATCAAGTTCTACTCGCTACTAAAGTCGAAGCGAAGGAGTCACAAACCTTCAACTCATCGAGGAAAAGGCAAGAAACTCTTTCTCTCTCTCTCAACTATTTACTCTTGACGTAGTGGCTACCACCAATTTATCTAAGACTAAGATCGATAGACACATGCGCCCCGTGATGTGATGAAGAGAAACTGATCTTCTTAGTCCCAGAGTCTTGTAACTCACTTAGTCTGGAAACTCAGCGCTGAAAGCCCGATTATGTTCGACTTTGAAAGCGAAACTGGCTTTCTTTTTTTTTCGCCCTGAAATGCTATAAGTTTTTGATATCGCTTTTCAGGGGCTTGGTAGTGCCCAGACTTGCTTTTCCCACCGACCGTAAAAAAAAGGAGAGTGGCTGATTTAACACAACGTTGAAAAATTCCTCAAAGACAATCATTGTCTCAGTGGATGCATCTTGAGGGCATATTTCAACTGTGAACCTGAATTATTCTTTTTTCGTTGATCTCACAAGGAACTGCTAGCGTCTGAGTCTATCTCCAATCCCTATCGTGAAATAGCTTAGATAAAGCTCATGGGAAAACCACACTTTTCTTTCTTCATTCGGTTAGGTCAGGTCAATCAGCCCCTAAGCTGGCCTCTGTCTGGTCAGTCTAAGGCTGGGATGGGACTCCCCAATGGAATGGTGTTAGAGCGGCTTGGCATTCCGCCCCTATCGCTAAATCAATGAGATACGTGGATCAAGAAGCTATCTTTGTTTGAGCCTAAGGTCGAGCTGCTATCGCAGCTTGCCCCTCTCGTCTAGTGGCTTTTGCCTTTTTAAAAAGATATTTGTCTAGAACTTCTATAATAACAAAAAGACATGAGATCAAGTGAGAACTCAAGAATGTTCTTTCTCCTCAAGAAAGACAAGACGGCAGGGAACTAAGGTGATGGCTTGTAGCTTTTCCACCTACCTATCATACAATCTATACTTTGAGACCTGATGAATGAAGGGCGGGCTCACTCCTCTAATGCTGTGATAGAAGAGAGGTACCAGGGGAATCAATGCTCTCAGCTGAAACAGGGCTTGAAGTCTTCGGGCAATCTGCTTCCTATCGAGTGGCATCAACCAGAATAGCTGATCGAGCTCTTTGGTACGCGGCTAACCTTCAAATTGAGCTGTTCTTCTTACTCATTGGGTCCAGAAACATAAAAATGGGTAAGATTCAGTAATGGACTTTCTTTAATTCTTCCTTAGCCTTAGATGTCCTTCCTATCATAGATTCTCAAACAGAGTTCCTTTACTAGTATGAATAACCGGCTGGAGAGTAAGTAAAGGAACTCTGGTGCCCGACCCCTGCAGGTATACTTAAAAAAGAAAATCGAAAGTTGAAAAGCCAGTAGTATATTGTTGTGTTTTGGAAGCAAAGCTGGAAAATAAAACAACTTTATGTTAACAACTTTCACTTAAAACATTCATTTTAATGAATGAGGTGTGCGCGGCAGACGGGAAAAAAAACTATATGGCTTAAAAAGTGCCTTCCCCACCAAAAGCCTTACTCGGGCCTGGGTGAGAGTAGTTGGGTCGAGTAGTGGGCCGGTTTGGGCCAGTTGGGCTGAATACTTTGGCAGTCATGCGTGGCTTTCGACTATTTGGCCTGTTTTAGAATAAAGCAGAATGGAGAATGGATGGGATGGATAGGCATTGGTAGGCAATCTCTACTTGAACCCTTACCCTAGAGATAAAGCCCGGCTAAGAGATTTCACCTACCATATTGAACATTTCAACTGAAGTGGAACAAAGACTCAGGCTTAGCCACTTACCACAACCTACTTGTTCACGGCTGAGGGAAGTCCTGCCTTTTACATTTAAAGATTACAGTCAGCTCAATTAATTGGTGCCACCCCAAAGAAAAGTATTGAATAGGCCCAGTCCCATAGGAGTTACATTAAGGCAAAGGTACCCTTTCACTATAATGGTACCCTGGTAACCTACTTACTTATAGTAAGAATGAATTTATTACTTCAACCTACTTTGCGGAAATTTTTTTTAATATAATAAAAAAAGAAGATAGCATCAAACTGGAGATAATAAACCTAACTCTCCGTGCTTTAATCGAGAATGGATACAGGGTCGTCGAGCGAAACCTTTATTAGGGGGTAGACCTACCTTGTTTTGTTGACTTATTGCTTTCCAGCAAAGCGTGCCGGCCCTATCTCTAAAGCACCAAACTTCCACATTTTAGGAGATGCCCTATCTTCCCTTAAAGAGCCAGCTTATTGAATAGAGCTGTCACTCCTTACCTTACCTAAGACCCCTATAAGTAAGTCGGGATATCTTTTGAAAATTAAAAGAAAAGATGTTTGCGATCCCTTACCCGCTCGATTAAAGAAAGTGGGATCTGGCCTTGCATTTTTGAGATAGGGCTCCCTCACGGCATTCTTGCTCTTGCATTTGAAAGTCGAATCGGGATTCCATCTAGAGAAAGGTACCGAATGGAACTAGTGAATGTGTATGCCGAACGTAGGCAGGTATACCTGACCTTTGATATTAAGCTATGATCTCTCTTGAAGTTCCCACAAAGCGACTCTGAGCCTAAGACCGGGTTGTGGGATGTCTTTTGATATTCTAAACTATGAAAAACTCAATTTTTTTTTCCGGAAATGAAAGAAAAGGTCGAGCTTAAGCCGATTCCATTGCGGAAAGAAAAGAGGCTCTCCCATTCCCACCTGATACGTCAAAAGCAATTGACTAATAAGGGGAACCAACCAGTCGAATTCGATTGATTATGTCACTCCGCATTACTATAAAAGGGCAGCAGCTTTCTACTAAAATGGGCTTTGGCACTCCTTCCGCTATTACTCGAATAAACTAGATAAATAAATAGTGAAAGGGCAGTCGAATTTCTGACTACGTCAAAGGCTCGTTTCACTCGAATTTAAAGGCTGTAACTCCTACTTATTTATATTAATTAAAGCTTGCCCATGGTTCTTCCCATTCTTTCTTCTTTCCACTAATCTAATGGTTTCATTCTCCCATCGAGAGGTTATGATACTAGCAAGAGTCCTATTCTTCTCCTCTCGATCCTACCTTGGGTTATGTTTGACAGGGATGGTCAGTGAACTTCTATTGGTTTCAAAGGAGGATAGAGATCCATTGGGGAAGGCTCGAAAGGTTATTCGATATCAACCCTCGACGCGCCGCAGCCACTATTTCTCCTCCTTTTATGCAATTATGAACGAAACTTTCTCGATTCCAATGCAACTTATCCTTTTGGAGTTGACGTAACAAACTACGCGAGCCTCCCGATGAAGCCAACAGAAATCCTATCCGAATACTAAAAATAAAAGGCAATTTCATTATGGTGGTATACCAGCCGCCAGTTTTGGAACTTCCAGTTCCAATCCGAGCATATAGATCCGTAAATGGATTTGTATGTATAGCCACTTCAGTCGTGCTCCTCGTTTCTCGAATGGAAAAAAGTATGGACAAGAACCTTGTGTCCTGATCTCATGGCTAAACCCCACATACTAATCACAAGTTTGGTATGAGACAAGCTTGACTAAGTATCTTATTGAGCATCTATTTTATCCTTGCATGGTGTTTGTTCTCATTTCGTGTGATGGAAATGGGTGAACGGGGATATGTGAGGGGAGTGTTCGAACCCATGCCTGTGATTGGATGGGAGGTACTACAAGAGATGTCACTTTAGGACCTTTTGGCGTGGGGATAGGCCCCACAATGGTAATTGGATTGTTGGATGTTCTTACCAGGTAGGGTAAAGCTTATGTTGGCTTGTGAATAGTCTTGACATCTCAATTCAGTTGCATGTACAACTATACATGTAATTATCCATGTGCAGTTCTGGCACATTAAAGATTTGACTATGGTATTTGAGGTAACTTGCGGGTATAGTAGTACACCACTGCAAAGTTAAGGCGTATTTGACTCCATGCCACTTGGACCAGAATCCTGTCATCTTAAACGTCACAAGTTGTATTGATGAATATGCTGTGCTAATAAAATTTTGATGGTTGAAGAGAGTCACTGGTGAAACTTATTTCATTTCATATTAAACATGAAAAATATCTTTTCACAACTGTCTTATCGAGCCTTTTGTTTATTCCAACAAAAATATAAAAGTATTGTGTTTCATATTGGTTATTTAAACTTGACCATAAACCTTCATCATGTCTTTCCCTATTCATATATTCTGTAACTGCATTTCTGTACAAGTGGTTTGCTAATTGTCAAGTACTCACCCTTGCTTTCATCACTACATTTAGTTGGAAATGAAGTTTGTTCAGGCTAGGAGTCGTATGGCTACGACTGAATGTGAAGACTATCAAGGTGAAAGACTTCGAGTTTCAAAGCAGCAATCCTCAGTCAAACTTGACCCTCGGGGAGGTCCTATTTTTTGTTGCGGTGTTTCAAAATTTGTTAAACTTTGTATGTTTGACCTATCGACACAATATTGTAAATTAAGGCTTTAAGGACATACTTGTCATGTGAGCTTTTTGTAAACTTCCTTGTGTAATATTTACTATCTGTGAGATGTGTTATCTTTACCTGTTTGTAAGCAACCGTGTTCTTGATAGTTGCGAGGGAATCGGGAATGTTCCCTCAACCTCCCTAAAGCAGAGGGCCCAACAGGTATGGTATTAGAGCACAGCTTGACTTTAGGATGTGACCCTAGTTAGGTTGTGTAAGGTTCGACAATTTGTGAATACTAATTTGATCTAAGTAATTTATGAAAACCTATGTTTATAACAATTTATTATTTGTCGTGGTATAAAATATACCACCGGCAGATTTCACGGAAAAACTTGAAACGCGAACAGCGGCGCGAGATGACCGAGTGACCGGTCACCTCCCGCCAGGCAACGTAGCAATTGACACGGCAATTTTAATATAGGTTCGGGTCCCGGTGGGGGCCTTAGTCCTGTCGGCACCCTCCAGACGTGAGTCCGCTGGGGAGGAGCTCTCTCGGGGAGAGAGGTCTCCAAGAGAGCCTATTGTTTGTGTGTGTTGAAAATGAATTGGAGTCTCCTTACAAATGTGGGGAACCCCGCCCCATACCGAACACCACGATACGAAACAGTGCTCCCCTATCGCAACTTCCCAGGATTCAGTTGCGAACTAGGAATGGATATCACAACTACCAGTAGAATACATAAATAATCCACAACATTATAGGCTCACAGACAACGGCACTAGGGCCTTACAATAATAACACAACGAGGTACAAAATAACATTTCAAACTTTTCTCAAAGCGCGAAAGGAGCGGAAGTCTAATCTTCTCCCACAGTCGCTCGACCGGGGTACGCGATGCCTAGAAGCTTGGACCAAACCCGAAGAAGTCTTCAGCTTTTGATGGAACAATTCAGTCACGGGTGAGTACAGGGTACTCAACAAATCACCATTTAACAAATGCAAGTATATATAACATGATAGGGAATTCAAGGAAATGATTGAGGTTCTTTTCCAAACCTTTTTCATCACCTAACAGTTGATAGTTATCAAAAGCATTCAAAACATTCTTTGAAAACTAACCTTATATATATATATATATATATATATATATATATATATATATATAACAGTTCAAGAGTGCAGAATTTAAAGCAGTTGATAAAACAGTTCATAAAAACTACTTGTGCCTCACAACATGGATAAAACCCATTGACCATAACACACTCCAAAATCCGGGATCACGAAGTATTTAAATACATTTTAAACTCTGCAGAGGGGTACTGCTTTACCCACAAGACTTCTCAACTACCACTGTTGACCACGAGCATAGGCCTTTTGCCCAACACGCTACTTTAAGCATATGAGTCTCCTATGCCAGGTTCGATCACGCTGCTTTAAGCGCACCACTGAGTTGAGAATAACACGCTTTTCACCCTGCCTTGCCATTATACTAGCTCTGTCCCGTAAAAGGTTCACCACCGGTCAGTGATCCGGAACTCTCACCTTCGGTTGGGGTTCCTAATACAGTTGTGAAGCATTGTAGGGATCTTCCCTCTCATACCTTCACCCTACCCCTCACTCAGTATTGGGCCGCGGTGGGAGACCCTCTCCACCAATAGTGAGCGGACACACGAAGGGTTTGTGCTGGGAAACCACATCCAGCACTCGTGCCCTGGAACCACATCAGTTGCACGATCTTTCACTCAGACGAATCGGCTGGGCTCGTCCCAGCCGTCAGTGTAAGTGGGCCAAGAGGGATCTTCCCTTCTCTGACCAGTGAACAGTATTAGTGCACATTATTATTTAGGTTATAGACTCTATGCAGAGCTAGGGCAATAGTTCGGCAAGGATACTTGGTCGCGCCTATCCCATACCAGGCTTGTGGAGGTACGATAACATGTTACTGGATGTTTAGCACAAATTGGTTGGTCCTTAAGCTATTCTAGAGAGGAGTTTCCCTAATCACATTTTTCACAATTCACAACATTTCATGTTTCCAACATTATCATGTTATCACATCATCATCATAAGCATCACAGTATTTTTCATGTTCCGACTGACACACCTCTCCTCCCTAGGATAGACATTTTAAAAGGCATTTTTAGTTTTGAAAACCATTTTTGCTCATTTATGTGAATAACCCATATTACCAATGTTATGCTTTAGCATTAACCTAGGGCATCAAGAATATTATACACATGGCTTGAGAATCAAAAATGGCTATTCAATGTAGGACAATAGCTAAACAGGTATATTTGAACATACACAGTTTACTTAATTAGCATGTATAATACTCAAATAACAAAATACTTAGCTAACTGAAAAACATGGGGTCAACATGATCAAGGTGGTGGTGACTTGCCTTGATTTCCCATGACAAGGTCTTCAGCGACATCTTCACTCCTCGGCTCCTCGACTTCTGAGCGGGCGATTTCTAAACGTGAAGAAACACCGATCAACCAAACATGCATAAATATGAAACTATCAAATGTAGATCTAAGTCCTAATAAGTCTAGGTAAAGCAGCCCTGGAGTCGGATCTGAAAAAGATTGAAAAGCGGAAGATCTCAAAGATAGGGTAATTAGGGTAGAATCGGAGGAATTCGTTTTTGAAAACGGCTGAAAACGACGGAACAGGGTTTTAGGGTAGGATTCTGAATTGGTGGCTGAAGGAGAACATATGGCAAGAACAATTTGTGGCAGGGTGGATCAGACAGGTCTGGATTTAGAGGTCGGACGGAGAAAAACCACTTTTGGCGAGATTTTAGGGTAAACTGGGTAAAATCGGATCTGGAAAAGGTGAAAACAAGATCCAGGACTCGGATCTGAAGAAAAATTTCAGATCTGGAAGATTTGAGTCGAGGAGAATCTGATGGCGTAGACGGATTTTCGATCGGAGACTTCTGCGACAAAATCGACAAAATCGGGGGAAGGGACGAAGATGCTCAAAACAACGAAACGAAATCCGGACAGCGGATCAAAGAAATGATCACACATCTACAAGGTTGACGGCGAAACGAACAAAGTGACGCGATCGGATTTTCGATCAGAGGTCCAGAAGGGAGAGAACGACAAGGCATGTCGCTGCGGCTGACATTCGGAAAAGAGTACAACACTGTAGCAGTGTCAGTCGGCCGACACAGGACATGGCCATGGCCACGGCCAAGAGTTCGCCGGCGACGATCCTGGCCGCGGCTGGGGCTGAGATTCGAAGGGTGGAGGAGTCACAGCAAGTTGAGAAGGTTTGGTGAAGGAGGCACGACAAGAGGGAGCTCCACGGCGAGTTACACGGCGCGGTTTCCCGGCGAGCTTGAACACATACGGGAGAGCACGGGTGAGCTTCGGCCAGAGCTCACCGGAGAGGGGAAAAGACCGGGGAAGTGTTGGAACCGGAGGAGGAGCACCAGGGGAGGAAGAAAACACAACAATGGCGGAGTTTTGGTGGCCGGAATTGGAGAAGGTGGCGCACGCCGGCCGCGAGGAAGACGAGCTCCCCGGCGGCGGTTCTCGGGCGGCTGTGCACGATTTGAGCTAGGATTTGGTGGGTGAGCTTCTGGGAACGAGGGGAGGACGATGGCATGGCCGGATTAAGCTATGAGTGGCCGGAAGAAGGAGAACGGCGAAGTGGCCGACGGTGGCCAACGGTGGAAGAAAACTCAACCGCGGCAAATCGGAAGCTACGGCGACCAAACGGCCGAGATGCTGGGAAAAGAAATGTGCAAAAAAACGAGGCTAACAAGATTGACAAACCTGAACAACCAAATGGTGGCCGGAGCACGGCGAACGGCGACGAAGAAGCAGCGGCCGGCGCTGGAGCGCGGCCAAAACAGTGGCTGAGCAGCCCGAATCACCCCCAATGATATTTTATGTGCAATTTTTAAACCAAATGCAAAAATTTGGAATGCTCTGCGTGTCTTAGTGCTTCCTCTACCTCTCTACATAAGGACTTAGTGAAATGTGAAGGTTTGAACTGTTTCCCACCTATGCCAAGGCTTATATGGAGTGGCATGCTGCTGTTTCTTGTGTTAGAAGCTAGGTGGCTGAGGTGTAATGCATCTAACAGGGTTAATATGGTCTTTGCACGGTATTTTCTATGGAATGGGTGAGGGTAGAGGTGGTATTTTCTAAAAATAGCAGGGCTAAAATGCAAAATGCCAGTGCATGGGAAGTTGTGGAACCTGATTACTTGTGCAAATAAAATATATTAAACATTTTTACAGAATTTTCTATGCATTAATTTAAATCAAATCAATCCTTTTATGCAAATTTTAAATAGAAAACCTATCATTTTATGTGAAAAAAAATGATTGTTTTATGCATAAAACCATGATGCCATGAATTTAAAAATTGGGAGGATGATTTAGGGTTGAACAGATGAATAAAATCAGCTGATCGAGAAGGGAGAAAAGAATTAAGCCGAATTTGGAAGAATCGAATTGGACGAAATCTGTGAGAAAAGGGGGGAGTCAAAAGAGGAAGTTTGGGCCGTTACAACAAATGAAGTACAAGGGGTATTTATAGAACCCAAAACACGCAAAAGACCAAAAGCCCTAGCTATGGCCGTTGGATCAAGGGGCGCTGGCGTCATTTCACCTGTCGAAGGGTTTGGATGCTTGACAGGTGTCCTCGCTGTTTCCCGAGAGACCCAGGGCCCGGAGGCCCAGGGACCCACAGGGACCTTCTCTGCACGAGGGCCGAGACGCTTCGAAGACCCTACAGGACTCGGGGCCCGGAGGCCCAGGGACCAGCCGAGACCTTCTCCGCACGAAGGCTCAAGGCGCTCTGGAAGTTCCCTGGGACCCCGGGTTCGGAGGCCCCGGGACCCACCGGGCACCTTCTCTGCACGAAGGGCCGAGGCGCTCCAGAGACCCCGCAGGGCCCGGGGCCCGGAGGCTTAGGGACCCGCCGGGAACCTTCTCTGCACGAAGGCCCGAGGCGCTCTGGAAGTCCCCCGGGACCCAGGGCCCAGAGGTTCAGGGAACCGCCGGGGACCTTCTTCACACGAAGACCCGAGGCGCTCAAGAAGTTCCCTGGGACCCGGGGCCCAGAGGCCCCGGGACCCGCTGGGACCTTCTTCGCACGTCCCAGGCCCCGGAACCCACCAGGGACCTTCTCCGCATGAAGGGCCGAGGCGCTCCGGAGACCCCGCGGGACCTAGGCCCAGAAGGCCAGGGATCCGCTGGGGACCTTCTCCGCACGAAGGCCCGAGGCGCTCCAGAAGTCCCCGAGACCCAGGGCCCAGAAGCCCAGGGACCCGCCGGGGAGGCGCTCCGGAGACCTTGCGGGGTCCGACGACCGGAGGCCAGGGGACCCACCAGGGACATCTGCACGAATGGCCGAGGCTCCGGAAGTCCCTTGGGACCCAGGGCTCGGAGGCCCTGGGACCCACCGGGGACCTTCTCGGCATGAAGGGCCGAGACGCTCTGGAGACCCAACGGGACTCAGGGCCTGGAGGCCCAGGGACTCATCGGAGGCCCAGGGACCCACCAGGGACCTTCTCTACACAAAGAGTGGAGGCGCTCCGGAGACCCTGCGGGACCCAGGGTCCAGAGGGTATGTGTAAAACCCTTCCCCTGATGACACCGAGGTCTTCGGGGTAATTTTCCCGCACAGTGTTGCGATACAACCCTTTTGCTTCCGAGGGATCGGGGATCTCCGGGCGGAAGAATCTGAACTTGGGATGTAAAGTCACTGTGAGGAAGACAAAACCTCCCTCGGGGGGCTTGGAGCCCTAGAACGGAAGAAACCCTCTCCCGGGACCTTTGTCCCCGGGCAAAAGGCGGCGCTTGGAACGGGGTAACCGGGGGCCTTATCCCTGGGCAAAAGGCAGCGCCCGGGACGGGGTCGCGGGGCCCTGGTCCCCGGGAAAACGGTGGCGCCCGGGACGGGGCACCGGGGCCCTGGTCCTTGAGCAAATGGCGGCGCCCGGGACGGGGTAGCCGGGGCCCTGGTCCCCGGGCAAATGGCGGCGCCCGGGACGAGGGAGCCAGGGCCATTGTCCCTGGGCAAAAGGCGGCGCCCGGGATGGGGTCACCGGGGCCCTTGTCCCTGGTCAAATGGGGGCGCCCGGGATGGGGTCACTGGGGCCCTGGTCCCTGGGCAAAAGGTGGCGCCCGGGATGGGGTCACCGGGGGCCTTGTCCCCGGTCAAATGGCGGCGCCCGGGACGAGGGAGCCGGGGCCCTTGTCCCAGGGCAAAAGGCGGTGCTCGGGAGGGGCAAAACCTTCCCCCGGGACAAAGTCCCCCCGGGAGAGAACATTATCGCGTCTGGGCGGCGCAGTTGAGAAAATCCTCCTCCCAGGACAAAGTGCACCCGGGAGAGAACGTAGCCCTGTCTGGATGGCGTGGAGCCCCCGAACAGGAGAAAACCTTCTCCCGAAACAAAGTCCCCCGTGGAGAGAATGTTACCACACCCAGGTAGCGTGGAGCCCCCAGACGGGAAAAACCTTCCCCTGGGACAAAGTCCACCCGGGAGAGAGAACCTTCCCTCGGGACAAGGTCCACCCGGGGGAGAAAACCTTCCCCCGGGACAAAGTCCACCGGGAGAGGATGTTACCTCATCCGAGCGGCGCGGAACCCCCGGACGGGAAAAACCCCACCCAGGAGAGAAAACCTTCCCCCGGGACAAAGTCCACCGGGGGGAGAAAACCTTTCCCCAGGACAAAGTTCACCGGGAGAGGATGTTACCTCATCCGAGCGGCGCGAAGCCCCCAGACGGGAAAAACCTTCTCCCAGGACAAAGTCCACCGGGAGAGGATGTTACCTCATCCGAGTGGAGCGGAGCATCCGGAATGGAAAAACCTTCTCCCAGGACAAAGTCCACCCGGGAGAGAAAACCTTCCCTCGGGACAAAGCCCACTGGGGGGAGAAAACCTCCCCCGGGACAAAGTCCACCGGGAGAGGATGTTACCTCATCCGAGCGGCGCGGAGCCCCTGGACGGGAAAAACCTTCTCCCGGGACAAAGTCCACCAAGGAGAGAAAACCTTCCCTCGGGACAAAGTCCACCGGGGGGAGAAAACCTTCCCCCGAGACAAAGTCCAACGGGAGAGGAAACCTTCCCTCGGGACAAAGTCCACCGGGGAAAAAAACCTTCCCCCGGAACAAAGTCCACCGAGAGAGGAAACCTTCCTTGGGACAAAGTGAACCGGGGGGAGAAAACCTTCCCCTGGGACAAAGTCCACCGGGTGAGGATGTTACCTCATCCGAGCGGCGCAGAGCCCCCGGATGGGAAAAACCTTCTCCCGGGACAAAGTCCACCCGGGAGAGAAAACCTTCCCTCGGGACAAAGTCCACCGGGGGGAGAAAACCTTCCCCTGGAACAAAGTTCACTGGGAGAGGAAACCTTCCCTAGGGACAAAGTCCACCGGGGGGAGAAAACCTTCCCCCGGGACAAAGTCCATCGGGAGAGGATGTTACCTCATCCGAGCGGTGCGGAGCCCCCGGACGGGAAAAAGCTTCTCTCAGGACAAAGTCCCCCCGGGAGAGAGATGCAGTCGCATTAGGATAGCGCGCAGAAAATTGCTCCGGTCGCCGTGAGAATGGGGGGCCCGCGAAGAATTTCCTGGTCAAAAAGTTCCGAGACTCGGTCGAAAATTCCCCTAGTCACCGTGAGAACGGGGAGCCGGTCAAGAAATTTTGGGTCCAAAAATGTGCTCCCGGAGGAGAGTGAGAGCCATGATGGGCTCTGGAGTATTTGAGGGCGGACTATTCCCTCAAAGTGACTTGTTACCATAGTTAAGAAACTGGGTTGTCGCTTACCCCCTCAGTCCACAAGGGGTTATCGTAAGCCGCCCAGGGAGCGAGGCTCCCGTTGTCGGGACTTTTGGAGTATTAGAGGGTGGAACTCACCCCTCAAAGTGACTTGTTACAGTGGTTTCTAGGAACCGGGTTGCCACTTACGCCCTCAGTCCATGAGGGGGATTGTAAGCCACCCTAGGGGAGAAGGGCTGCCGCCGTCGGGACTTGCGCTAAGCAGGAGCCCGTGACCCTCATTCAAGGGCATCCTCTGAAGGGCATCCTCCGGGGAGGGCATAATCTCGGGGATGGCATCCTCACTGGGAGAACCACCCATGGCATGGGGTCAACCCCCGGCGTGGATTAAACCCCCGGCGCGGGAGGAGGCCCTGGCGCAAGGAAGGCTCCCGCCGCGGAGTGAGCCCCCAGCATGGGGAAAGACCCTGCGTTGTTGGGATGGTGGTGGCGTCTGAGACGCGAGGATGCTCGTCACTAGGATGCCTCTCACCGGGAGACAATGACCGCGCCCGGGACACGGGGACACCTGTCCTCGGGGCGCTTATCACCGGAGTGGTGGCGGTGCCCGGGATGTGGGTCACCGAGATCTATCGGGCGGAGATTTCTCCCAACACCCTGGAAGATCATCCTCGCTGGGAGGGCATAGCCTTGGAGGCAGTGAAAAAAATACACCCTGCAAGAGAAGATTGATACAGGAACGACTAATTTGCATTGATTAAGTAAATTGATACAACGCCTCCCCCTTGAGAAGCAGGAGAGGGTGAGGGGGAGGCCCGGAGGCCAAGTGCAGACATCCCCGCAGAGAGGGCATCCTCGCGGGGAGGGCCTCGCTTCGAGGGTCCAGCGCGGGGCTCACGGACACGATCCCCCCAAGTCAGGAGACATGTCCCTGGGAGTTTTGGAAAGGGGGAACATCGGTTGAGCCCCTTTCTTGGGCCAGCTCCCAGTGTCCCCCATAGATAGCGGGGGGGGGGGGGGCGCCTGTACCGACTGATGGGGCAAGGTAAGTCTCTCCCCCTGCTCATGTTGCTCGAGGAATGCCCCGAAGTGTTGACGAAGTGTGTTACATTCTTGAGTGGCATGGGAAGTGGACTGGTGGAAGGCGCACCATAAGTCGGCTCCAACCTCGTTGCTTCCCAGTGCGGGATTGTCTCGAGCACGGGATGGCTGGCCTAACCCCCTTTTGACTTGGGGGAGGGGCGGCCGCCCCGATCGGCTTTGTGAGAGCCGCCTCCGTCTTCAAGAATGAAGACATCCCGAGATCTCGACTCGCTGTGATGCCCCTCCTTGAGACGTTTGCGAGGTCCCTCTTTGCGGGGGGGGGGGGGGGACCCCTTGGTCTGCCTTCCAGAGGTCGTCCTGCTCTGCCCTTGCGTACTTTTGAAGTACATTGAAGAGCTCATCGGCGGAGGAGGGGCAGCTCCGGGAGAGCCTCTGATGGAGCTCCCCGGGGAGGATCCCACTCTTGCACGCCTCGATGACTGTGGAGTCGGGGATGTGCGCCACCTTGCTCTTGACCTGAACAAAGCGCTTGAAGAAGCTCCGGATGGTCTCCCCCGTCTTTTGCCGAACGGTGTAGAGCTGCGACGAGTCCAGGGGATGCACATAGTTCCCCGGGAAGGCTGCGCAAAACTCACGCTTGAGCTGCACGAATGACTTGATGGAACAGGCCCTCAGGTTGTAAAACCATGAGAGGGCGATCCCAGTGAGGTAGAGGGGGAAGACGTTGCATTGCACCGTCTCGTCCCCCCCGGCCGCTGAGATAGCTGTGGAGCCGGCAGCACAAGGGCTAGTTGTCCCCCTCAACTCCCCAGGAAGGTTCCCAGTCACTGTCCCCCCTTGAAGGGGAGACGCGCTCGTTATCGGAGTCGGGGAGAGGCCCCAGCGGTCTGCCCGGACGGTGGTAGCACCTCTTCTCCTCAGGGTTGGAGCTGCCTTCGTGAACCTCCAAGTGTCCCCTAGAGGTCGTGGTGGCTTTGTCAATTGGTCTCCCTCCTCGGCTGGTCTGGCGGCGTGTCCCCGGTCTGTGCCGAGAGGGAGCTTCGCTAGGTTTCATGGCACACATGCGCTCCACCTCCTCCCGAGTTAGTCGGGTTTGATCCACTGGGGGAGCCCTCGGGGGCGGCCCCGGGGGAGGAGGGAGCTGATGCGCGTCAGCTGCCGGTCCGGAGGACGTCGCTGGCACGCGGGCAAGGCCCGGCATCGGGCGTGTCTCTGGGGCCATCCCGAGCGCTGTGGAAACCGTTGGCCCAGGAGCTGCTCCGGACGCACTGGCAACCATCTGCGGTGTGGAGCCAGGGAGAGCCACCACTGCGGGGAAGGCTCCCGGTGCGAGGTAAGGCCCCGGCGTGGGGAAGGCTCCCGGCACGGGGTAAGGCCCTGGCACGGGGACAGCTCCCTGCGCAGGGTAAGTCTCCAGCGCGGGAACAGCTCCCGGCGCAGGGTAAGTCCCCGTCGCGGGATAAGGACCCGACGCAGGGAGAGCTCCCGGCACGGGGTAAGGCCCAGGGCGGGGTCAACCCCCGGCGCGGTGAACATGCCCGGCACCAGGAAGGCCGCCAGGTGTCCCACAAAAAATGGAGGCGGCGACCCCATAAATGGGAATGAGGGCGGATAGACGGGAGCCAAAGGCTGCGCTAAGGTGCGCAACAACTCCTCCAAGGTGCGTTGGGCACGGAGTTGGCGTTCGACCAAAGCTTCTAGCAAGGTGTCCCGAGGAGCCGGGTGTGCCATCGGGGGGAGACTACTCCTAGTCGGGGGGGCTGCGGTCACCAGGGTTGACCCGGAGGTCGGCCCACCGAAAGTAATTGGAAAGGTGAGAGGTGGTACCTGGGTCTGGCCGCCTCCAGCTGGAAGCGCCGGGGCGGTCGTGTCTCGAGGGGGTGGCGCCGGGTCACCGGGAACGGCGTCACCGGGTAGGGCGCGAGGTCCTGCAATCATGGTTGCGGTCGCCGAGCTGGAAACAGGAACACCTCTACCGGAGATTCCAGGAGAAGAAGGTGGCACCTCTCTCCAGGTGTTCCTGGACGGTAGCGTCGCGACGGCGACGTCTTGCTGCGGCGGCGCCGGGTCGCTGGGACCGTCACTACCGGAAAGGGAGAGAGCTGAGCTCTCGTTCTTGGGGGAGCCATGGCGATTCGTCATGAGTCCCCACGGACGGTGCCAACTGTCGTGGTATAAAATATACCACCGGCAGATTTCATGAAAAGACTTGAAACGCGAACAGCGACGCGAGCTGACCGAGTGACCGGTCACCTCCCGCCGGGCAACGCAGCAATTGACACGGCGATTTTTATATAGGTTCGGGTCCCGGTGGGGGCCCTAGTCCTGTCAGGACCCTCCGGATGTGAGTCTGTTGGGGAGGAGCTCTCTCGGGGAGAGAGGTCTCCAAGGAAGCCTATTGTTTGAGTGTGTTGAAAATGAATTGGAGTCCCCTTACAAATGAGGTACAAGGGGGTATTTATAGGCCCCAAAACACGCAAAAGACTAAAAAGCCCTAGCTTTGTCCGTTGGATCGAGGGGCGCTGGTGTTATTTCACCGGCCGAAGGGCTTGGATGCTTGACAAGTGTCCTCGCTGGTTCCCGAGAGACCCGGGAACCGGAGACCCAGGGACCCGCTGGGGACCTTCTCCGCACGAAGGACCGAGACGCTCTGGAGACCCCGCGGGACCCAGGGCCCAGAGGCCTAGGGACCCACCGGGACCTATTCGGCACGAAGGCCCGAGGCGCTCCGGAAGTCCCCCGGGACCCGGGGCCCGGAGGTCCAGGGATCCACCGGGGACCTTCTCCGCATGACGACCTGAGGCGCTCCGGAAGTTCCCTGAGACCCGGGGCCCGGAGGTCCCGGGACCCGCCAGGGACCTTCTTCGCACGAAGGGCCAAGGGGCTCCGGAAGTCCCGCGGGACCCGCGGCCCCGAGGCCCCCGGACCCGTCAGGGACCTTCTCTACACGAAGGGCCGAGGCGCTCCAGAGACCCCACGGGGCCCGGGGCCTAGAGGCACAGGACCCGCTGGGGACCTTCTTCGCACGAAGGCCCGAGGCACTCTGGAAGTCTCCTGGGACCCAGGGCCCAGAGGTCCCGGGAACCAGAGCCTGGAGGGGACCTTCTCCACACGAAAACCCGAGGCGCTCCAGAAGTTCACCGGGACCCAGGGCCTGGAGGCCCCGGGACCCGCCCAGACTTTCTCCACACGAAAGACCGAGGCACTCCGGAAGTCCCCGGGACCCAGTGCGCCCGGAAGCCCGGGGAGTCACCGGGGACCTTCTCCGCACGAAGGCCTGAGGCGCTCTAGAGACCCCGCGGGCCCTGGGCCTAGAGGCCCAGGGACCTTCTTCGCACGAAGGGCCGAGGCGCTTCGGAAGTCCCCTGGGATTCGGGGGCCCAAAGGCCTAGGGACCCGCCGGGGACCTTCTCCGCACGAAGGGCTGAGGCGCTCCGGAGACCCCACGGGGCCCAAGGCCCGGAGGCCCAGGGACCCACCGGGGACCTCTGCACGAAGGGCCGTGGCTCCGGAAGTCCCCTGGGATCTAGGGCCCGGAGGCCCAAGGACCCTCCGGGGACCTTCTCCGCATGAAGGGCCAAGAAGCTCTGGAGACCCTGCAGGACCTCGGACCCGGAGGCCTGGTGACCCGCCGGGGACCTTCTCCGCACGAAGGCCCGAGGCGCTCCGGAAGTCCCCTGGGACCTGGGGCTCAGAGGCCCAGGGACCCACCGGGGACCTTCTCCACACGAAGGGTGGATGCACTCCGGAGACCCCACGGGACCCAGGGCCTGGAGGCTCGGGGACTCGATGGGAACCTTCGCGCGAAGGGCCGAGGCGCTCCGGGGGCCTCACAGGACCCGGGGCCCAGAGGCCCAGGGACCCATCGGGGACCTCCGCACGAAGGACCGAGGCGCTCTGGACACCCCACGGGATTGACAAATCGAGATTCGTATATTCTACCTGGGGCCCGGAGGCCCAGAGACCCGCCGGGGACCTTCTTCGCACGAAGGACCGAGGCACTCCGGAGACCCCGCTGGAGCCGGGGCCAGAAGGCCTAGGACCCACTGGGGACCTTCTGAACACGAAGGACCGAGGGCGCTCGGGAGCCCACTTCGAAGACTGGCCGGAGGTACGGGATTTCCCCCAACATTATTAGTAACTTTCGATCTGCTGCTTTCATTATTATGAAAACATTTTCATTATATGTTTTAAGTATATTTGGTGATTTGTAAAACTTTGGTGGTCTATTTTGCAGAAAGCCAAGCAAAGGTATGCATTTGTGGAGAGCTTCAGAGGATGGGTATTTTTGCTCTGGCTCATGCTCTAGTTCCTTGGTGTGAAGCATCGACAAGTACTAGAGTTTGAGGAGGACTATGTGGATGATTGATTCTTCGTCTATCAAGTGTCACTTCTAGTGTATGCCCTGGAGGGGGAGGATGGCTCCCCCCTTCACGCATTAGGCTTGTCAAGTTGAATTGTAGATGTGGTGTAGGACAAAGCGCGAGAGGCCATGGGGCACTTGCACTGCAGATATGCGGTGAGGCTCCACCACAGTCCTTTCCACTACGTCTCATCATCCATGCAAGGTAGTAGTAGTTTCTTCACTTGGAGTTTATTAGAGTGCCAGGACCCATGTTTGGCAACTACTACAGATCTAGTGGCCGCGCTTGAGTCTTGTTACTCACATTTGCACCAGGAGCTTCAGCTACTCTAGTATCACTTCCACGAGAAGAGGAGCGAGTTAGAGGAAGTCTGCGTAGAGCTACAGGATATGCAGAAGAAGGTTGTTGAGGGAGACAATTTTAGATGTAAGACCACCCAAGATAGCAGGCCTTCATCAAGGCAGATGAAGATCATTTCTTTCATTGGAGATCAGTCGAGAGGACCTGGTACCATTAGGAGGAGAGTTGGAGATGCCAAGACCTTTTGCCAGAGGTTCCTTGCTCGGCTGCGAGTTGATTGGCTGAGGCAAGCCCTGAGGGAGGTGCCTAAGGTGAGAGCTCAATGATCCACTTGATCGTTGTTCGACCGAAGAAGAAGGCTTTGTTGCTAAAGAGCTATGAGGAGGAGGACCCTGAGGAGAGGCAGTCGTGACGCTCTTCTTCTCCTTCTTGCTAGCAAAAGTAGTCGAGTTAGAGGCTTGTTGGTAGTAGGCTAGGGGTAGGGTAGAAGACCCTTTTTGCAGCTTTTTGAGTTGTGGGTGTCGAGCCCTCTTTTGTTTCCCTTTGATAGTAGTGTTGTATGTGTTGGAGAGCATGTAGGCTATGCTAGTAGAATTTAAAAAATTTCTATTCAAAAACTGCAAGTACCAGACCATAGATTAGATTGTTACTGACAACGGAAGGAGAGTTGGTGAAGTGACCGATCCAACAATGTGCATAGCGACTGCTCATGGAACATGAACCTCTCATGGCTCACTACGACCACTCGTGGATTGTCCTAATCATCATAGTAATTGTAGCGGTGCCTACACTGGTATCCACACGTTTCAGGATGGAATGTTGTACGTTAGTGTGTTAGAATCGACACACATGACAAAGGTTTAGGAGTTCTCACTCTAGTGGAGGTGGCGGCATGGGTTTTCTTGATGACTCTGAAAGCCCACCATGCTTCTGTTTATATAGAGCCATGCAGGATGAGTCCTACTACATTAGATTTCCTGATGTGATACAAAATTACATAACAAATCCTATCCGAATTGCAGGAGGATCCCTATGTTAGTTCTCCTAATGTGATATGAAAACTCCATAATAGATCCAATCCATAAATTGAGTTGTTCCAACTCGTTAAGTGTGTGACCCTGTTGGTTCATGCATACTTGGTCGCAATCTGGGAACACTTACTCAAACTGTGAGTCGATAGTGGCCCCTATTAGGATATAACGACTACACGAATATACATGAAGATCATATCCTACAAACCTATATGATGTACTCATGTTGATCCTTTTGCCATACAATACTAAATTAAACCCAAGGCAGAAAATGTGCCACCCTTGTATGGTTCAATTCTTTCTCGAGCTCAAAGTGAACTGACCTCCCCATAATTCACACTCAACCACAAACGACATGGTCATGCACTTCTCAATTCATCTATATTGAGGGGCTTTGAGATATTTTTCCCATTATATGAGAGATGCAAATTCCATCTTAACCATCAATTCCTCCGCATGGTTCATAGCATACACGAATATTACATTATTATCACTCAATTAAGAGTAGCGTTTGGTAGTATCAAAATATACTACTACATATGTAAAAAACTATGATGGTCTTAGGTCTAAGGATCAATCATAAATATTATTTAAGACCAACTGATGACACTTATATGAAAAATCCAAATAGTGTCTCAAAGTGGGTCAATCCAACATATGTCCACATTATTTGTTAGGGGTTTTTCCCAGCAAGGGCCTCTCCGCCCAACAGATTGGAGGGGTCGGGATGGACGAAGGATGAGGTACGAAGAGTGCACAAGACCAAGGCGATTGTGGGGCTAATCACTCATGGCTTAAGAGAATGAAGTCAACAAGGTTTATACAGGTTCAGCATCCTGGGGGATCCCTACTCCTGTCATACGCCCCCGACACTGGGTCAGTTGGGATTGAGCCTTTAGGGAAGGCCAGATCCAAGGCGTACCAGTTGATCTCTTTTACTAAGACAAAAGGCGAGTATAAGGCGAATTATAGGCGTAGTCCTATGGTACGATTGCTGTGGGTAACCTAAGTGGCGATAACCATTTAGTAACCTATAGGGAAAAACCGATGTTTTAAGGTAGTAATGCTAAGTCAATTTCAAGCCACCAAGCCCTGCAACTGAGGAAAGGGCCCTATGGAGTAAAGGGAAGCATTTACGTTGTCACACTCCCTGTGGGACCCTCATTTGAGGAATCCCGTGGCAACCGCCCAGGTGGATTGCACACAGGTTGGACCATTACAAAACTCACAACAAGCGGAAAGCAGTTATTGCATAAAACATAATTAAACAGGTACGAGGTCACAAGGACCAATATTACATTAACATAGCGCCCAGAATGACGCTACTTAGAGTTGCTACGAAAATAACAGGTTTATCCATACAAGAGTCGGCATCAAGATACCGAACACACAAAACAAAGCAGACAGCAACAACAAAGATCTTCACTTCTGGCAGCAACGGTTCTGGTAGGGCTTCCTCCACATCGGACTCAACTCGGTGCGAGACCCTCCTAGAACTCCGAATCATCTGGGGCGTTCCCATCCTCTGCTTCATCTTCATAACCAAATGAATCGGGATCGGCGAATCCCTCTTCTGATTTGTTTGAAAAGGCAAGGGTGAGCATGCTTTGACACAATGCTCAGCAAGTCGTTTATTTACAAATGCAATTATATAGATGAGGAGTGATCAAGAAAAGGGGTTAAGTCTTATAATCATAAATAGTATAGATTTCAATCCTTTGATCTTTCAAATAGGGGTTTTGTTTTCAACAGCGGGGTTTTTGAAAACCTTATAATAGACTTTAAGAAAACATTGTGAATGGCGATCCTCCGTGATCCACCATTTGAATTAACCATATTATGAAAACATTCCAAATAGTTACTTGTGTTGAACCACATGGATAAATCCACCGCGAACATACTCCATGACCTGGGAGTACAGAGTATCCGATACTTTTCTTACGCTTTGCAAATGTGTACCTCTTTTTAAATCCACTTCTTCACTCGACTTTCAAGTCGGGCCAACTCCATGCGACTTATACGCATGTGACAAGGCTGAGATCACACAACGCTTTTGCAGTCTAGTATTAACAGTATCCCCGCCCGGTAAATAGACAATTCAGTCTCAAGTACCGTTGTGGGTCCTCCCCACTGCCTTACTTCCTAGCCTTTGGCCTATGCTCCTGCAGGACACATAGCCTTGGTCTGTCCACGCGAGCATCTGGCCGTCATGATTACAACCGCGCACGGCTTAATCAGAGGCATAGGGCGTCTTCCTTCTTTCCACCTTTTCCTCTCATGCTTTTTCTGAACTCACATCACTCACGGACGAACTGCGCCCAACCAGTTTCTCCACGTGAGAAACCAGACCGACAAACCATGCAGGGAACTGCTAATACCAAAAAGCTACTAAGTCGTGCCTGTCCCATACCAGGCAAGTGGTTGGTACGTTTTTCATGCCGCATAGAGACACAACACAAGGTTCTAGTCCTTATGAATTAATAGTGAGGAGCCATCCACATTCCCTGGTGCGCACCGCACCCTCTCCATACAAACCAATCCTCACTATCAATACTAATTTGACATTTCATTTCACAAAAGGGGTTTCAAATCCATTTCTCACATATTAGCCATTTCACATCCAACATGTATACTTAAATAAGATTAAAGCCTAAGCATGGTATCCTAGGGTGACAAGGTTGCATGATGATTCGATATCAAAAAAAGGGTTTCCACATGAAAGTTGGGTCATATCTATTAACATGTTTCTAAACATAGTTCTATCAAATATTCAGCATGCATATACCTTTAAAACAGTGAATCTACTTTATTTCAAAATATTGGGTGAGACATGATCAAGGGTGACGACTTGCCTTGCCAAGTTGGGTCTAAGAAATCTGCTGGATCTTCAAACGTTCCTTCCAAATCTTCCGCTCCTTGCTCTGCATTCGCACGAGAGCACACACAACACATACAATACATAAGCATTCAGAAAATAGGCTTTATACAAAACATAAGTAAAATATACACATGAATGCAAATGAGGGAGATTGGGCAGAAACAGAATAGCAGAGAAAAGGATTCTAGGGTTAGGTTCACTAGACAAGACTCGATTGCGACGAAAGCCAAGGGTTGGCATTCGGTTCGCGAACAGACAATGTCCGAGAAGGACACCAGGATGATTTAGGGCTTCTAGATGATCAAAACTGGTGCAAGAGGTGGCATCGTGTGCCAAATGCTGTGAGGGACCTAAATGACAAAGTGAACTTTTCAAAAAAGCCCTTGAATTAACAGAAATTCACGGCAAAGCTCAGGACACAGGAAATCGAATGCCACTGTACAGCAGCGAACTAGGGCACATGCGTCTGGACGAATCACGCATGCATTGCTTCGCCAAACATGCCAGGGAGGTAGGCGGGATCAAGACAAGGTTGCTGGTGGAAGGAATTTGGCTGGGGTGGCTTATCGGCGACGAACGGCGAGGTTGAAATCTTCGGCCGCCTGAGACAAGAACGAGCCACGGTGATAGAGAACTGGGGTTAGCTAAACTCGAAATTGACCGAGGGGAAACACTCCTGGGGTGGTGTGGATTGTTCTGGAGAGAGGAATTGGGCAGTGGTTAAGCGTGCGAGCTCGTCGATGTTGTCACCGGAGTTGGAGAAGACGGTGAACGACGAACTGGCTCCACACAGCAATGCAGGCTATAAGCTTTGGGATACACCATCTAGGGGTTACAGGGAAGGTGTAGGTGGCTTCAGTTTGGGGAGAGCTACAGCGAGGCACGCCGGCGACGTGAGACGTCCACAGTGGCGCGCGAAATTTGGGAAAACACACAGCACTGCATCAATTTGAAAATTGGCTGAATAGGCTTGCTAAGAAAGGGCTAAGGATCATTTGATTCTACTGGAGTGAGTGGTGGAAAGCACTGGAGCGAGTTTGATTTCTGGAACAGGGAGTTTCTGGTTTTCCGGCGATCACCGGCGATGAAGAGCACTAGGATGCAATTGCATGCTTGGACACAGGAAGATGGGTGTGGGGATCTTACTGGTGAGCTTGGATTGAAGAGAGGGGCTGTGGTTTGCTCTGGCGACGATGGCCTCAAAATCGGCTCGTCGGGGAAGAAAGGGAAACAGTGGAAATATGGGAAAATGGCTAAGTCCTGGAGTTGTGCTTCTTCACAGCGCTGAAGGGGGGGTTTAAATAGGCGTTGAGGCGGAGCTTGCGAGGGGAAACGGCGCGAGAACTTGTGCCGGGGACGAGACCGGCCGGGTGCAGCTGCGACAGCGGTGACCGGCGATGTGAAGGAGCGATGGCGATGTAGCAGCGCTGCAGGCTTTGTCGGTTGCATTGGAACTTCACCAGTGATGGCGCAGATGCGGAGGCAACAGCGCAGCTCCGGCAACGACACGTAACAGCATGCAATGCCGCGGCAATGGTTGCGCGCGCGAAGACATTGCTCTGGAGCGCGGGCGTTTAACCGCTGGTTTCAACGAGGCAATGGTTGCTGGCACGTGCGCGCGGGGTGGCACAATTGTTCACAAGCGCTGGCGACAAGAGGCGGTGGCTGGCGGCGAGCAACTGCGGCGAGAAAACGCGGCGCGGCTCCGGCGAAATGCACTGGTCGAGGGCACGACCAGGCGCTGGTCGAAAACAGCAGAAAAAGAATAGGAGGGCTGATTTGCAATTACTGATTCTTGATTCCAGGGACCAATCTATAAAGCTGGCATTTGGCTAAAGTAGAAAGAGTTTTGACTTTGCTAAATTAATCCACAAAGTCTAAGATATTGATCAGCAGCTGGGGATGACAAAATTTTGGAGATTAGGCAAGTTTTGAGATGAACCGAAAATAGGGTAATTAGGGTAATCTGATTTTAGAAATTTGACAAGGCTGAAACTAGGGTTTTGGGAGAGATTTGGAAATTCTTCCAGAAGGGAAAAATGTCCAGAATAGTGAAGGGAAGATGTTCACTGAATCAAATTGGGATTTGGAAATGATCTGTGACTTTTAGCCTTTTTGGGGTTCCTCAGATATCTGAAAAGGACTAATTTGTGAGTCTTTTGGACTGATCTGCGAAAATGACTTGAATGAAGGAGTTTGGCTGCCAACTTTTTAGAATAACACTCTGGCATTACCAAGATCTCATCCTGATATGCAGATAGTCAAGGCAGGCTAGGGTTGGGAAAAACAGGGGTGTTACACTCCCTGCCCTCCAAAGGTGCTAAGTCCTAACACTGATCTACAAGCAATCATTGGAGTAACGTTTACAAATGAGTAGTTAGGTTGCCATAGCGATGATGTGGATGGAGATGATGTAAATGAAACTTTTTCCCATATCTTGCAAATGAGGGCATGGGGGGGGGGACTATTTATAGCCTTCCAAGCCCTAACAAATGACCAGAATGCCCCTTACCAACTCAAATTGGTAAGTGCAAAGTTGTCTTATGTGTCGATGATGTGTGGAACTAGGCATCTAGGCGGCTCTGGGACCTTGCATCCAGGAGTGGCTCTCAGAGTCACTCGACCCAGAGGGAGATGCTTTGGGGACCTGGAGGGCCAAGTCTGAGATTGGCTTCTCCGGGTGGCTTTGCTTGTTTGGGATGGTTGCCGGTGTCGCTTGGTCCGAGTGCATATACTCCAGGCGTTCGGAGAGTAGGGTTTAGGATTAGTTTCTCTGGGATGCTTTACTTGTGTTGATTGTTGTTGACCTATCCGAAGCACTTGGGGAGTTACCGGATGTTTGTTGTACCTACATAAGACTCCCAGAACCCGGGTCTTGAAGGAGCCCGGAGAGATCCGAAAGGTTATCTACCTAGTCATCAAAGGTTCTTGAGAACTGAAGGGGGCCCGGATGATGGAGTCTGGGTCTTTAGATTTTAGGTTCTTGGAGGGATCTCTGGGTCGGTGGCCTCCTAGAGAATTCCTTTGGTCCCTCACTCTGGGGTCTCTCTGGGAAGGACTTGAGCCTGAGGCCTGAGTTGCCGTGCCCCGAGGTTTCCGGAGATCTCCTTTCCGAGCGAGAGTCTAAGAACTTGCCTTAGGGATTTTCTGATGTTACAATAGCGGCCCCTTGTTCCCAGCAATTTAAACCTTCGAGGGTGAATCGCCCTGTAATGATGATAACTCTCGTATTTGTGCTCATTTTCTAGATATCTTTCCCCTAATTCATGCTCATTTTAGTCATAAATATCATCAAATACTCTCGTATTGGTACGACTGTTGTTGTTGAGGGAGTTGGTGCTGTGGTTGGATCGGTCCTCATGCAACGTGTTCATTCCCCCATTGTGTGTAGTTTTGTGTCATACCTTCAATTATGTCGTACACTTCATCAACACTTTTGTTCATGAGTGCACCACCATTTGTGACGTCAACAGTCATCTATGCCGAGTAATTCAAAGCGTTATAAAATGTTTGAACTACAAGCCACCTTTCTAGACCATGGTGTGGGCATGACCTCAAAAGTTCCTTGTACTGCTCCTATGCTTCGTAGAGTGATTCTACTCCTTGATGAGTAAAATAAACAATCTGGTTGTGAATATATGCAGTTTTCGATGGAGGAAAAAAATTATTGAGAAAAATATATGAGAGTTCATCCCGCGTTGCTATTGAAGCTGACGGTAGAGTGTACAACCACGCTCTTGTCTTATCTCGAAGAGAGAAAGGAAAGAGACGTAGTAGTAGCGCATCCTGCGAAACTCCATTAATTTTAATACTATCACAATGCTCAAGAAAATATGGAGATGCAATGAAGAATCTTCAGTGGCAAAACCACTGAATTGATTTTGTTGTATTAGATTCAATAGTGCAGGGTTAATTTCAAAATTATTTGTTTCAATTGTTGGTCTAAGAATACCTGACTGAAACCCCATGCTGAGTGGGATTCCATAATCCTTCAATTTCTTCTGTTCACCCATCTTTGGTGATCCGGCTTCCTCCTGTGTTTGATTGTCTAATATGGCTCGTTCTTGATAGTATCCGATGCATTTTCAACCTTCAAGTATTAGTTGTGCACAAAAAGAAAAAATAAAAATAGAAGCAAGATTGAGAAGTGAGATTGACTTATATCAGCAAAAATTAATCTAAAAAATGAATTACCATTGTTCCTGACAGTGGCGCCAAAAACTTGATTGCTCACAGGATGGTGGTCGTGCGAGATGGGATGTAATAATCACAAGCGAATGGTTGAACGTTGAGCACTTGAGGGTCAAATTCCATGAGGATCAAGCGTATTTGTCTTTTAGGTTATGGATCACTGATTAAGTCTGAACGAAGTGGGGGTTTGTTTTTCTACAACTAGATCTACTACTAAAGCTATCAATCTAGGGTTTAAAGCAGTAAATAACAAGTATGAAATCTAGGGTTTAAAGAGCACAAAGGAAAACCTAGGGTTTCGGGAATTCCATAACCATCAGGCATAATTCTGTTTAAGGTTTGAGAATTGCAAGTTAATTTCAGTTGCTTTCCAAGACAGATTAAGTTGCCAGTACGGTCGCTAGTACAATGGTCAGAGGATCACTTCCATAGTTACGTTTGGAGAGAGCCTCTCGCCTGTTCAGGATCCCGTGTCAAGGCGCTAAGGACTTAAGAACTCCCCTAAATTCTTGCTAAGGTTCAGCTGTTACGTTTGTTATCGAAATGAGAATTCAGAGTTTAGAGGAAGAAAACATAAGAAAATAAATGCAAAACTTAAGATCAAGACCGACAAAAAATTATGCCTTTCGGATTAGGTCATCCCCAACTCTAGAAGAGAATTGCTAGCAAAAATCCATAAAAATATAGAAATAATAAGAAGTAAAAGAAAACTTACTTGATTGCTTGAAAATTAAGTCTACCATCCTTGCCAGCTTACATATGCAGGAAAAATATAGAAGGGGGCTCTACTAAACTAAAGTAAACTAAACTAAACTAAACTAAAACCCTAAAAAATAGCATAAAAAAGCATCTAAGAAAGCATACTAATTGAGCCAAAATCTTCTTTACTTACGACACAATGGTTAATGTGCCCAAATATAACTCCTTGATGTGCAGGCGATGAAATCAAACTTTGTTGGGGCAAGTCCCAGCGGGACACCTCCCATGTAAAGTCCCGGAGGGTTCCCGTGGAAAGCCACGGACGGTTCCCGTGGAAAGCCACGGACGCCTCCCGTGTAGAGTCCTGCAGGGCTCCCGAGGAAAGCCACGGAGGGCTCCTGTGGAAAGCCACGGATGCTTCCCGTGGAAAGCCACAGACGCCTCCCGAGGAAAGTCCCGAATACCTCTCATGGAAAGCCACGGATGCCTCCTGTGGAAAGCCACGGACGCCTCCCATGAAAAGTCCTGGAGGCCTCCCGAGAAAAGTCCCAGAGGGCTCTCGTGGAAAGGCACGGAGGGCTCCCGTGGAAAGCCACGGACGCCTCCCGTAGAAAGTCCTGGAGGGCTCCTAGGAAAAGCCCCAGAGGGCTCCCGTGGGAAGCCACGGACACCTCCCATGGAAAGCCATGGACGCCTCCTGTGGAAAGTCCCGGATGGCTCCCGTGGAAAGTCCCGGTGGGCTCCCAGGAAAAGTCCCGGAGGGCTCCCATGAAAAGTCTCGGAGGGCTCTCGGGGAAGGCCACGGACGCCTCCCGGGGAAGGCCACAGGTGGGTGACGTCGAGGGCGCCTTGGGAACTAGCGAGGACACATGTCAAGCATCCAGGCCATTCTCCAGATGAAAAGACAACAGCGCCCCTCGATCCAGCTGATCCGGGAGGATCTTTAAGTCCTGATCGCATATGGATTCGTGACCTTAACCGTGTTCTGAAAGGTTTTGCGACCATGGATGGGTCCACGACCATGGATTGGTTCGCGACCATGAAAAGGAATTCGTTCCCTATTTGGAATTGTAATCCGATCCGAATATATAACTAAACTTATCTGTTTAGGATTAGTTAGTTATATGAGTCTAATATGTTTAGGTTACTGAGTCTGATACGTATTCATACGATTGGACTATAAATACCTTGTAATAGGTCTAGTTTAGATCATCGAATATTATTATAGCCTTGGATCATATATCCAGCTTATAGTTTCTTCGACGTAGGCAAGTGTGTCTAACGTTTGACGTGTAAAGCCCTCTTTGAAATAAAGAGTTGTGCAATTACTTTGAGCTGTGTTTTCGATCATCCTTTGGGTTTCGGTAGTTCTGAGTAAGACCCCGTAATTCCACATATTAAAATCTGGGAGAGCCTAGTGCGAAAACCAAGGCTAGGTCACAAACGGATCACCAGCAGTCGTAGTTAGGGCTTTTTTGTCTTTTTGCTTCTTTTGGGGCCTATGTGTACCCCCTTGTATCTCATTTGTAACCAACTCTCAATTCATTTTACACACTCAAAACAACAGGTATCCCTTGGAGACCTCTCTCCTCGAGAGAGAACCTCCCCAACAGACTCGCGTCGGGGGGGGGGGGGGGGGGGAGGTGCTGATAGGACTAGGATCCCCATCGGGACTTGAACCTGTATAAACTCTTCGTGTCAATCTCTGAGCTTATCAAATGGGAGGTGACCGGTCGCACGGTCAACTCGCGTCGCAGTACATGTGTTACGCATGTCTGGAAAACATGCCGTGGCATTTTTAATACCAGGACAGTTGGCGCCGTCCATGGGGACTCGTGACGATTTGCCATGGCTCCCCCGAGAAATGAGGGCTCGTGCTCTTTCCAGTGACGCTGGTCCCAGCAACCCGGTGCCACTTCCTCAAGATACTACCGTCACGGTACCGCCGTCCGGAGACACCCGGAGTGGGGCACCTCTTCCTCCTCCCGTCTTCCCCGGTGGTGGTACCCCCGCATCAAGTCCGGTGACCGCGACCGTGTTGGCGGGGACCAATGCCCCCCAAGCGACTATCCCGGTCCCCGGAGACCCTTTTCTTGGGGCCTTGGTCGAGGGCCAGCTCCGCGCCCAGCGCACCTTTGAGGAGCTGCTACGCTTCTTAGCGGGGCCCCCAGCTCCCGTTTATCCACCCCCATTCCCTTTTATGGGGGGCACCCGGCTGCCTTCCCTGCTCTGGGAGTGTTTTCCGCGTCGGGGGCCCTTCGCCCAGAACTTTCCCCTTTCTGGGAGGTTACCCCGCGCCGATTGGTTCGCCTGTGTCGGCAGTCGCTATCGCGCCGGGAACACTCCCTGCGCCGGGAGCCCACCCCGTGCAAGCGGTCACCCACACGCTTGGAGACATCCCTGGGTCAACAGCCGCTGTTGCGCTTGGGACCTTTCCGGTGCCAGGCCCAACTCTCGCCTTGAGCCCTCTCCCCGCATTGATCCCCGTCGCTGCCTCAGACACATGCCCCGCACCGGGCTTGATTTGCACGCCGATGACACCCTCTGGGCCGACGACCCACGCGCACCAGCTCCCTCCTCCCTGGGATGCCCCAAAGGGATCCCCCGGCAGACAAGACCCGCTTCACCTGGGAGGAGGTAGAGCGCATGCATACAGTAGGCGCTGAGAAAACTCATTGCAGCCGCCGTTCGGAGCCACAACCGCAGCAAAAGCCGCGCCTGATCCACGCCTCTTGGACGAACCAAGGAAAGAGGCCGGCTCAGGAGCCCACTGTTGCCTTAGGGGAGGACTCTGAGATTCAAGAGGTCAGCTCGACAAACCCGGGGGAGAAGAGGCGCTACTGCTGGGTAGGCGGTCCTCTGGGCCCTCTGCCCGACTTCGACAATGAGTGCCCTTCCCCTATCAAGGGGGATGATGACCGGGAGCTTCCTCGAGAAGTTAAGGGGGCTAACCAACCGCTGTGTCGCCGCCTTCAGTGTATCCGGTGTCCACGGTCGTACCGTCCGCCACACATCGAGCACTACAACGGCGAGGCCGATCCTTATGAATTTGTGTAGGTATACTCCACTGCCATCTCGGCGGTTGGGGGGGGGATGAGACGGTGCAATGCAACGTCTTCCCCCTCTACTTCTCGGGGATCGCCCGGTCATGGTTTTATAACCTAAAGGCCGGGTCAATCAAGTCCTTCGTGCAACTCAAGCGTGAGTTTTGCATAAACTTCCAGAGGAGCTACATATGCCCCTGGACTCGTCACAGCTCTACACCATCAGCCAGAAAATGGGGGAGACCATCCAGAGCTTTTTCAAGCTCTTCGCTCAGGTAAAGAGCAAGGTGGCTCATGTCCCTGACTCAACGGTCATCGAGGCCTACAAGAGTGGGCTCCTCCTCAGGGAGCTCCATCGGAGGCTCTCCTGGAGTTGCGCCAACTCGGCAGACAAGCTCTTCAATGTACTCGAGAGAAATACGCTTGAGCCGAGGAGGACGACCTCTGGAAGAAAACCAGGGGGCGCCTGCCTCCGCCGAACGGGAGGCCAAGGACCTCTCTGACAAGCGCCCAAGAGGGGCAATCGCAGTGAGCCACGGCCTCAGGACACTTTTGTCCTCGAGGGTGGAGGCGGCTCACGCAAAGCCAATAAGGGCAATCGTCCCTTCTTTGGGCTGAAAGGCAATGGGGGGGGGCAGTCCTCTCGTAACCGGAGGGCCCAAAACACGGCGACAAGGACGGCACAGCCAACCTATGGTGTGCCTTCTACAAGTCTACTACCCACACTACTCGGGAATGCAACCAGCTCATGTAGCACCGCCAGCCTTGGCGGCTCTCCCTGCTCCCTCAGGGGAGCAGCAAAGATAGGCACAGGAAAGGGGCTCAAATGAGGAGCTACCTTTCCAGACTTCCCAGAGATGTGTAAATGTCATCACGGGAGGATCCGCCTTGGGGTAGGACTCCAAGAACCAGCGTGATGAGTACGCGTGGGAAGTAAAGGTGGTGGAGGTGCTGAACACGTCCCAGCCACCAAAGTGGTCAGACGTCCCCCTCACCTTTACAGCGAAAGATGCGTGCAGGGTTCACTTCCCCCATGATGATGCACTCATCGTCTCCGCTACCGTTTTCAACTGCAAACTGGCACGCATCCTCGTCGATGGCGGAAGTGCCGCAGACGTCTTGTACCTGAAAGCGTTCAGGGAAATGTAGGTGATGAGAAACTGTTGCAACCCGTAGCCAGGCCCTTACAGGGCTTCGTCCCAGGGAAGACAATCTACCCGGTGGGGAAGGTCGACCGTCCCATGACCTTCGGTGCCCCGGACAACTACCGGATGGAGATGGTCTGGTTCGACGTAGTGGATCTCCCCTCTTCGTACAATGCGATCATGAGGAGAACCACGATCAATTGTCTGGGGGCTGTGATCCACCAGAGTTATCTCTGTGTGAAGATCCCTGGGCCTCGTGGCGTAATCACCGCCCGAGGCAACCAGGATGTGGCCCGTGCTCTCTACTAGCGCGCCGCCACGACGATCGGGGACGTCAACTTGATCAAGGCCCCGGGGGAGGGAAGCCCCCTGGCTCCAGACACACCCGTCGTTCCCTCTGGGAAGTTTCTCTCGAACCACTCCCGGAGGGGGACCTCCAGAAGATCCGACTATTCTCAGGGGATGGAAATAAGATTGTTAAGATCGGGGTGGACCTCCCCAAGGAGCACGCGGAACAACTTGTGGTTTTCCTCCACGAAAATTCCGATGTGTTCGCATGGAATCCTACAGACATGCGGGGAGTTGCCCGGGATGTTATCGAGCGCAAGCTCACTGTAACGCCCGGCCACCCCCTAGTAAAGCAGAAATTGAGGAAGCTCTCCCTCGAGCGCCAAGAAGCTATCAAGGCTAAGATCGCCAGGCTCCAGGAGGCAGGTTCGTTCGGGAGGTTTTGCATCCCGAGTGGCTAGCGAACCCCGTCCTCGTAAAAAAGTCCAGCGGCAAGTGGAGGTTGTGCGTGGACTTCAATGACCTCAACAAGGCTTGCCCGAGGGACAACTTTCCACTCCCGCAAATCGACCAGCTAGTGGATTTGACCACGGGGTGTGTGCTCACGAGCTTCTTGGACGCGTACTCGTGCTATCACCAAGTCCGGATGGCCAAGGAGGACAAGGAAAAGATGAACTTTATAACTCCCTTCAGCACCTTCTGCTACGTTCACATACCCTTTGGGCTCAAGAACGCTAGGGAAACCTTCCAGCACCTCATGTCCTTGGTCCTCAGAAACCAGATTGGCCGCAACATAGAGGTCTACGTCGATGACACGGTCATCAAGAGCCTCTGTGCGACCGCCCACCTCAAAGACTTGGTGGAGACGTTCTGCAACCTCCACGAGTATGGGTTGAAGCTCAACCCGGAGAAGTGTGTGTTCGACGTGCGTGGGGGGAAGTTGCTTGGCTTCTTTGTGTCCTAGCGGGGCATAGAGGCCAACCCCAAAAAAATCTGAGCCCTGTTGGACATGCCCCCACCACGCTTGGTGAAAGATGTATAGCATCTTATTGGCCGCCTAGCCGCGTTAAGCCGCTTCATCTCGCGGTCGGTAGAATGCGGCCTTCAGTTCTTCAAGATCCTCTGGGGTCTCGAGGGTTTCAAATGGACCCCCAAGGCCCAGGCCACTTTCGACGACTTGAAGAAGTACCTCACGAGACCCCATGCTCGTGAGCCCCTCTCTGGAAGTGCCCCTGCTCCTTTACCTCACGGCCACCCTAGTCACTGTGAGTGCAGTACTGGTGAAGGAGCAGGATGGGCAACAGCGCCCTGTGTACTTGAGCGAAGCCCTCCAAGGGGCTAAGACACGGTACACGAAGATGGAGAAGATCTGCTACACCCTCCTGATGGCGTCCCAGAAGCTCTGCCATTACTTCCTGGGGCACCCGATCATAGTCCCGTCCTCCCTCCCCCTGGGGGAGGTGTTGCGGAACAAAGAGGCCACCAGCCGAATAGGGAAGTGGGAGGCTGAGTTGGCCCCCTTCTCCCTGTCCCTCACGGGTCGTTCCACCATCAAATCACAAGTCCTTGCCGGCTTCGTGGTAGAATGGACCCCTACCCTTGAGGCAGGGGGGACTCCCCCATTGACTCACCCCGACGCGATCACCATTGGATGCTCATGTTCGATGGCTCCCTGTGTCTCCCTGGGGCTGGGGCGGGGGTAGTCCTTCAGAGCCCCGAGGGGAGGACACTGGAGTACATGTCAAGGCTCTAGTTCCCTGCCACGAACAATGTCACTAAGTACGAGGCCCTACTGCTGGCGCTACACCTCACGCGCTCCCTGGGGATTCGTCGCCTCCTGGTCAAGGGGGACACCCAGCTCGTGGTTTGCCAAATGGACAAGTCATACTTGTGCCATGACGCGAACCTGAGTCTCTACTTGGGGAAGTACGCAAGATGGAGAAATACTTCGAGGGCCTAGAGGCCCGGCACATCCCCCGGAGGGACAATGACCGTACCGATGCTTTGGCACTGGAAGCCAGCGCCTGGGGACCCCTCCACGGGGGCGCTTTCTTGGAGGTCATCACAAAGCCTTTGGTGACCACCCCCGACTCGGACAGCGAGCCCCGCGATACGGTCTCTAAAATCACCCGAGCAGAGTCGTGGATGGATCCTCTCGTCTCCTTCATAAGGGGGGAGGAGCCCCCTGACGGTGTCACGGCCAAGTGCCTCCGTGGGAAGGCACGGGCGAACCTCTTGCTGGAGGGGAGACTCTACAAGCGGGGTGTTTCGGCCTTGCTTTGTTGCCTCCCGCGGGTAGAGGGGCTTCAGCTTCTTGAAGACATACACTCGGGGAGTTGCGGTTCTCACCTAGCCCCTTGCGCGATCGCGGTGAAGGTCATCCACCAAGGCTTCTACTGGCCTATTGTGGTCCGTGATGCGCGAGACCTTGTCTCCGCATGCGAGGCCTGTCAGAAGATGGCGAAGGGTTCCAAACTACCCTCCGCAATGCTGCAGACCATCCCGATTACTTGGCCCTTCGCGCGCTGGGGGTTGGATCTCCTCGGTCCCTTCCCCCCGGCGCCGGAAGGCTACAAATATGAGGTGGTCGCTGTGAATTACTTCTCCAAGTCGGTGGAGGCTGAGCCCCTAGCCAGCATCACCTCCTAGACTATACAACGGTTCTTCTGGAAGAACATCGTCTGTCGTTTCAGGGTGCCCTGAGAAATCACAGTCCACAATGGGACTCAGTTTGACTCGGCACATTTTCGGGAGATCTGTGAAACCTTGGGTGTCACCCCCCACTTTGCCTCTGTATCTCACCCCTAGAGCAACGGAGCTATCAAAAGAGTTAACGCCGGCGACTTGAGCAGGTTGCTTCTCGGCGAGGTGCGTGGGCGGAGGAGCTTCCTAGTGTCCTCTGCTCCATGCGCACGACCCCAAAATGGGTGACTGGGCGTACGCCATCCTCGCTCGTATATGGGGTTGAGGCAGTCCTCCTCTCGAAGATCGGTTGTCGATCGCTATGAGTCGAGCTCTTGGACGGAGCTACAGCCGCGGCCTACCAAGCCAACAAAGAAAATCAACGGATAGTGATCTGGGAGGATCTTCCAGTCCTGATCGCATACGGATTCGCGACCAAGTCCTGATTGCATACGGCTTCGCGACCTTAACCGTGTTCGGAAAGGTTTCGCGACCATGGATTGGTTCACGACCATAAAAAGGAATTTGTTCTCTATTCGGAATTGTAATCCGATCCGAATATATATAACTAAGCTTATCTGTTTAGGATTAGTTTGTTAGTTATATGAGTCTAATACGTTTAGGTTATCAAGTCTGATACGTACTCATACGATTGGACTATAAATACCTTTTAATAGGTTTAGTTTAGATCATCGAAAAGTCATAGAACTTATTTGAGTTTTAGACACTTATAATTCCTTCGACGTAGGTAGGTGTGTTTAATGTTCTATGTGTAAAGCCCTCTTTGAAATAAAGAGTTGTGCAATTACTTTGAATTGTGTTTTCGATCAACGTTTGGGTTTCGGTATTTCTGAGTAAGATCCCGTTATTTCGCATATTAGAATCTGGGTGAGCCTAGTGTGAAAACCAAGGCTAGGTCTCAAACGGATCAAGTTGGTATCAGAGCAACTTTCCTATCCTGTGGATGGTGAAGACTCACCAGGGTTACAAAACTTCCGGTGAAACTCCAGGCAATCAGTTGACGGTTCCTACAGCCGCGTCTCCGACAATGTCTGACGATACCTCCGTTCAAGCTAACCTAGCCGAACAAGTGGCTAAGCTCTCCACCGACATGGAAACCATGCTTGCTTGGATTAAGCAGCAGGCCATGATTGTACCTCCTGAAGTAGGGAAGGTTGTGGGTGTGAAGATTGGTGAAGACTTACATAGGGCAGATGAAGATCAAGACGAAGGCGACCACAAGACCGACAACCTCGCCAATACCTCCTTAGCTGTCGGATCTTTTAAGGTCGACGCTAAGATTGATATACCCATATATGATGGGGTGATTGATGCCAAGAAACTGGATTCTTGGATCGACCAGCTTGAAACCTACTTTGACCTTAAAGGGTTCAGTAGCACTCAAAAGTTCAAATTTGCACCTTTGAAGATGAAGGACCACGCCAAGACATGGTGGAAGACCCTTGTCACCAGTGGTGAAGCTGATGACCTTGCGTGGGGTCAATTCAAACGACTTCTGCGACAAGAATTCTATCCGATGGGTTACCTTGAGGAGAGATGGGAGCGTTGGCACAGATTGTACCAACGGCGCGACCAGACCGTCCAAGACTATACAACAGAGTTTCGGCGACAAGCAATGGTCATTGGCATCTCACTATCCGACTCTCAGGTATTTCAGAAGTACACATCTGGACTTCAGAAATCGATCAGTCTGAGCTAAGTCTGTTCGGTGTCCAAGACATTGCGACCGCGAGCACAACTGCTATGACGATCGAGAAGAAGAACAAATCCGGCAGCGACAAAAGCACGAAGGAAAGTGTGACCTCGACAAAGAAAGAGCCGAGTCCGAAGAAGAACGCTTCAAAATCGAGCACGGGTGCCTTTTGCGAACATTGTCAAGTCGCGGGACATACCAAGGAAAAATGCTACAAGCTTCATCCTGAACTTCGACCAAAGAAGAACGGACCAGGGAAAAGAACAGCCACGGCTACTGCGACTTCACCCGACGAAGAAGTTGTCTGAGTGAATTCGGTTAATGAGGCGGATACGACCTTGTCTCTGATGGCAATGCCGAAGGAGAAGGGTTCCGATCCACCGAACAACCATCACCCAACGGAGGACTTGTTCACCATCAACATCCAGGTGAAGCACGAAGTGGTCGCAGCGATATTCGATCCAGGAAGTCAGAAGAATCTGTTCTCCGCTGGACTGGTTCAGTGACTTGGTTTGAAGACAACCACACACCTGCGACCATATCCGCTGGGTTGGTTTACATCTAACGTGAACCAACAAATTACGAGGCAGTGTGTGTTGAAGTTTGCGATCTCTGCACGATATATCAATGAGGTGCAATGTGATGTTGTCCCTATCGATATCTGTCAGGTGATCTTTGGGAGTCTGTATCTGTATGATCGAGACGCTCACTTCCATCGGCGAGCGCAAGAGTACGACCTCACCAAAGACGGAGTTAAGTTCGTGATCAGTAGAGACATCCACATCAACACTTCGAACTTGATTACTGCAAATCAAGCCAAACGAATTGTTAATGCATGTCACAAGTATGTGCTTGTCATGATTCGACCCATTGGTCAAGGTGAGGGTACTCGACCAGCATTGTCATTGGCGTGCCGAGAGGATTCTGGTCATTTGTCGGGACTGCTGGAGAAATATAGTGATTTGTTCGAGACTACCCAGGGTCGTCCGCCGAAACGTCCAGTCGAGCACGAAATTCAGCTTGTGTTCGATGCGACACTACCCAATCTAAGTATGTATCGCAACTCAATATTGGAGAATGAAGAGATCAAGAGACAACTTGGTGAGTTGCTGAACGATGGTGTCATTTAACCGAGTAGTTCACCTTGTGGATCTCCTGTGGTGTTAGTACCAAAGAAAGATGGGACTTGGCGTATGTGCATCGACTATCGAGCACTGAACAAGATCACCATCAAGAACCGGTACCCCCTTCCTCGTATTGATGACCTACTAGACCAATTGAAGCATGCTGTTGTTATCTCCAAATTGGATCTTAAGTCAGGATATCATCAAGTCAGCATCCGAGAGGAGAATACGTGGAAGATCACGTTCAAAACACGACAAGGTCTGTTCGAATGGCTGGTCATGCCGTTTGGTCTCTGCAATGCCCCGGCAACTTTCATGCGTCTTATGAATGATGTATTGCGACAGTTCATCGACGACTTTGTGATCGTGTACCTCGACGACATATTGGTTTATAGTCGTTCGTGGGATGAGCACCTCATTCATGTCAAAAAGGTGTTCGAACAGCTTCGGCAACATCGACTTCGCCTCAACCATAAGAAATGCGAGTTCGGCCAACAAACTCTACTTTACCTCGGATTCATGGTCAGCAATAGTACGTTGCAAATCAATCCGGACAAGATAAAAGTGATTCGCGAATGGCCGCGACCGCGAACAGTTACGGATGTGCGTAGTTTTGTGGGAGCATGCCAATACCTTCGGAAGTTCATCCGACACTTCTCAATTATGGCTTCTCCATTGCATGCATTAACCAGGATCGATCAGAAGTTCGAGTGGACAGGGAAACATGAGGACACGTTTCTCTTGCTGAAAAGGAAGATCAGCGAGGCGCCTGTGTTAGCTTTGCTGAATCTCCAAAAACCGTTCGAGCTAGAAACCGATGCCTCAGGTTATGCGATGGGCGCAGTGCTCATGCAAGAAGGTCGACCAGTGGCATATCACTCCGAGTTATTCCAGGGAGCTCAGAAGAACTATTCGACTTATGATAAGGAGTTATGCGCACTGCATCAGGCCGTGAAACATTGGCGGTGTTATCTCTTGGGTAAAGAGACTGTTGTCCACACCGACCATCAACCGTTGCAATATTTGTAAACTCAGTCCAAACTATAGCAAGCTCGACACATGAAGTGGATGTCATATTTGCAGCAGTTTAATCTGGTCATTAAGTACAAGAAGGGCATACACAACAAATTGGCGGACATGTTGTCGCGACCACCAGTTACGACTCTCTGTTTATCAGCGTTCATGCAGATCGAGCCCTCATGTCATGATGACTATGCCACTATGTATAGTGAAGACCCTAATTTTCAAACAGCACTGACTGAGCTCGAAACAGGGAAACCTACGGAGTTCGTTCGTCGCGAAGGACTCTTGTACAAGGGCAAATTACTTTGCATACCTCGTGGAGCACCTCGAATTCAATGGATGCAAGAAGAGCACACATCGAAGGTAGTTGGTCACTTTGGGGTTACAAAGACGTTGTAAAATCTTCAGCGACATGTGTTCTGGCTGCGTATGCAGCAAGATGTGGCTAGTTTTGTTCAAGGCTGTGGTCTCTGCAGCATCTCGAAACCAACAAACCAAAAATTGGGTTTGTACGCTCCTTTGCCAGTTCCATCGTGACCATGGGAGAGCATATCCATGGATTTCTTGGGAGGATTGCCTAAGACCTGACGTGGCAACGACTATCTATTCGTGGTCATTGATCGGTTCTCCAAAATGATTGTTCTTATACCTTGTCGAAAGACTATCACGGGAGAAGAAGCAGCTCGGGTATTCTTTCAACACGTTTGGACACACTTCGGACTGCCGACTTCTATTGTGTCTGATCGCGATACCCAGTTCCTTAGTCACTTTTGGCGATCGCTCTGGACGATGATGATCACCAAGCTAAAGAGGAGTACTGCTTTTCATCCACAAACTAATGGTCAAACCGAAGTGGTTAATCGCACAGTCGTTCATCTTTTGAAAGGATATAACTCGAAGCACCCGAAGACCTGGGATGAAAGCATACCATACCTGCAATTTGCTTTTAATCGAGCAATGCATGGTTCGACTGGAAAGTCGCCGTTTGAGGTCTGTTTAGGATTTCTACCACAGAGTCCATTTGACATGGAGTTTGGGATCTCCACCTCAGCACAGAACAGCAAGGAAGCATCTGATCAGGATCGAGCACAAAAGTTCCTGGAAGGTATTCAACAACTGCATCATGAGGTTGAACAGAACTTGCTGAAAGCTCAACTCAAGTACAAGGCTCGACATGATCGGCATCGAGTTGATGCGCAATTTCAAGAAGGTGATATGGTATGGTTACATCTGAGTAAGGAGAGACTTAAAGGTGAAGGTAAGAAACTCAAACCCATTCGTTATGGTCCTTTTCGGATTTTGCAGAAAGTGGGTAATAATGCTTGTCAACTCGAGTTACCTCCATACATGGATATTTACTCGGTTGTCAATGTTGAGCACCTCAAACTCTTTGAGCCTTCAATGCTAGATGATGAGCCAGATACCATAGTACCATTTATTGAAGACTTGGTCTATCAACGAGACGAACCTCTACGTGAAGATGTGATTCTAGAGAAAAAGGTGACTACCACCCGCAGTGGCATCAAGGAGACTTTTCGAATCGGTCGGAAAGATCAATGAGCACGTGCGGCAAAGTGGTACACCAAAGAACATGGACAAGCCCAATTTCCACATCTCCAGTTTGATCGAGAGGTCGCAATAGGGGTTGGCTCCTTCTCAACAAGGGAGTCATGATCTGGGAGGATCTTGAAGTCCTGATCGCATACAGATTCGCGACCAAGTCCTGATCGCATATGGCTTCGCGACTTCACGACCATAAAAAGGAATTTGTTCTCTGTTTGGAATTGTAATCCGATCCAAATATATATAACTAAGCTTATCTGTTTAGGGTTAGTTAGTTAGTTATATGAGTCTAATACGTTTAGGTTATCAAGTCTGATATGTACTCATACGATTGGACTATAAATACCTTGTAATAGGTTTAGTTTAGATCATCGAAAAGTCATAGAACTTATTTGAGTTTTAGACACTTATAATTCCTTCGACGTAGGCAGGTGTGTTTAATGTTCGACGTGTAAAGCCCTCTTTGAAATAAAGAGTTGTGCAATTACTTTGAACTGTGTTTTCGATCAACCTTTGGGTTTCGGTATTTTCGAGTGAGATCCCGTTATTCCGCATATTAGAATCTGGGCGAGCCTAGTGCGAAAACCAAGGCTAGGTCTCAAACGGATCAGATAGAAATCGACCTCATCGAAGAAGAGCGCGACAGAGCGCTCCTCCGTCATGCCATCTATGAGCGCGAAATGGCGCGCGCTTACAATCCGCGCATCCACGCAAGAGCTTTCCGCCTTGGGGACCTTGTCCTCAAGCGTGTGACTGACCCCTAGACCCAGGGAAAACTTAGCCCTAAGTGGGAAGGCACATACAGGATCTCTATGGTCCTGGGCTCGGGGGGCTTATAAGCTCTCCAACCTTGAAGACCAAGAGCTGAAGCACACTTGGAATATAGACTTGCTCTGCAAGTTCCACATCTAGCCTCTAGGCTCACTCCCTCCCCCATCGCAGCCTCGCAGGGGGAGGCATTGTACTCACTGTTCCCTCCCCCATTGTGGTTCCGTGGGGGGAGGCGTTGTATTTACTTTCTTCAATACAAGTGGTTTTCTTTTGCAAGTTTTGGGTTTCCTTTACTAATTTTCATCTTACTGCCTTCAAAGGAAATGCCCTCTTCGCAAGGATGCCCTCCCAGTGAAGACGTAGGCTATCGCAGCCTAAAAGTCCCTACAACGGGAGCCTCGCTCCCCTAGGGTGGCTTATAGTAACCCCTCGTGGACTGAGGGGGTAAGCGGCAACCTAGTTCCCATGAACTGCGGTAAAGAGTCAATTTGAGAGACTAGTCCCCCCCTCAAACACTCAGAGCCTGCCATAGAGCTCACCCTCCTCCGGGAGCGAATCTTGGGTTTCGGGAAAATTTTCCACGGGGACTGGGGGAAATTTTTCGACCAGGAAAATTTTCGTCCGGCTCCCGTCCTACTACGAGCGGGGGATATTCTCGATCGGGTTTCCAAATTTTTCTATTGGGAGAATTTTAGTCCAGTTCCTGTGTCACTGCAGCCGGGGGAAAATTTTGACCGGATCTCAAAAGTTTTTTCCAGGGAAAATGTTCGACCGGCCCCTGTTCCACGTCGGCCGGGGGAAATTTTCGACCGTGGAAATTCTCGGAAATTATCAACCGGAGAAATCCTAGAAGTTTGACCCTCCGGTTTTTTCCTCTTACCGGGGGCTTTCTCATTTCTCACCCATAGCGCGTAATACTAAACTACCCCCCGTTGTGTGGGTGGGGGGGCCACACTAGACCCGAGCGAACGTGTTGGAAAAATCGACAAAAACAAGAAGGAAAATCCTTTGTTACTTTGACATGGAATTGGGGGACACCCCCCCCCCCCCCCGATGGGCTAAGGCGTCCCGGAGACGATGGCACCCATGCACAAAACAGAGTAAAACCCGGGGAGTTAAGCTCCCACAGGAAACTACCTTGGAGGACAGCCCCTCCGATGAGCAACTACACCCAATACTCTTGGAGCCCTTCCGACAGTTCCCGAGAGATATCCTTGTAGAAGCTCCTTATTTGCCGGAAGGCCCTTCGAAGGAGATCCTCCGGCTAGTACTCATAGCCGGCCGGGGGGTGTATCTAAAGCGGTGGGACCGTCCAGGACCCCAATCTTAGAGGGGATAGCTCGGCGCAACAATTTTCAAAATGCCACTCCGGGAGCCACCGTAGCCAGATCGGCTCCCGGAGGGTTGTCTCCCGAAGGGTACCCCACGCCATGGAGATCTCAGAAACAAGCTCGAGGGCTGGGCCATCCGTTTTTCCCCCAGCGGCGAGGCTCAACAAGGTAGAAGCCACCTGGGCACTACCCGGGCTACGCCTCCCAGGGCTTAAGAGCTCCTCGGGAACAAGCTGTAGGCACACCTGCTTTCAATTGGGCAAAGCTTAGCAAAAAAGAATCCTTTTCATTTCATCAAGAAAGCATTTACATTTTTTTTGGCACATCCTCTAAAGAGGCTACCAAAAACAAAAACCCTAGGAAAGCAAAACCTATCTAACCGGGGGGGGGGGGGGGGGGGCAGCTCATAGTTGCCCATCTTTGTCCCCCCCGGGGAGACCACCGTCGCCGAAGCCCCTGTTAGATGTGCACTCGCCGGCTCCATCGCCCCAGTGACCCGGTCGAAGAGGGTCTCGGCCAACTCCTCAAGCACCTTCCACCAAGCCTCGAAATTGCTGGGTAAGCTCTGGGGGAGTAGCTCCTTGATGACCTAGGCGCCCGCCCCGCGGTGCTCTTCCAGGGAAGCCGCCAATGCAATAGCCGGGACGGTGAGGCCTCGAGCCCGGACATCCGCTGCCACCAGGATGAGGGAGACCTACGTATGGTGAAAATACGTGGCCTCTTGAATCGAGGACGGAGCTGTGTCAGCATTATCGCCCGGACCGACTTTAACCCTGAGCTCCTCCAGGGTTGACAGGATCATCATTCCCCTGGTGACGGTGGCCTCAATACCCGAGGCCTCCGCCTCACGGGTGATGCCACACTCCGCTTGTAGCTCCTTCCTGAGCTGAGAAGCTGTGTATTCAACGGCCGCAAGTCGAGCCCGGGTAGCAGCCAACTCCCCGAGTGCTTTCTCCTTCTTAGAGTGCCTGGAGACGATCGCCTCCTTGGCAGCGGCCAGCTCCCCGAGCGCTTTCTACTTCTCAGAGGGCTCAAAGATGATTGCCTCCTTGGCGGCCGCCAACTCTCCAAGCGCTCCCTCCTTTAGAGAACTCTCGGAATCTACTGACTCCGTGGCGGCCGGAGGTGCGCGGAGAATTGAGCTCGGAAGCCCTGGGCCAATGCCACCATCTGGAAAGGAAAACTCATAAAAAAGATTGATAAAACATGCGAAAAGCCTCTCGGGGGGGGGGGGGGGCGCTTACCTGGAGTCCGGAGGAGATCAACTCCTCGTAGCCTCCCAAGACATCCTCCGGGTGGTTTCCTTGGGAGACGTCCCCGCCCGTCGTGACACCATCCTTCGGGGACCCGGCATCAGAGGAGCCGGACGTCAGATCCATCGGCGGGGCCAGGACCCCGGGACAGATGAAGACACCTTCCCCCCTTCCCAGGTGGATGGGAGCCGATCCTACCGGGGCACCAGCCGGAGGGCCTACTTCCGGATCCAAAAATGAGGCCATCGGGAGGACCCCCGGCGTCTTGAACCAGACAGAGACCCCGCCTCATGGCAGTTGCGGGCGGACCTCTGGGAATGTGGGCGTCGAAGAAGGGCTCAGAGCATACATCTCAGTGTCAGAGCCCTGGTTCTCCCCGGCTAACGCACCCTCGGGGCGGCCTGGATAGCCCAAGGTGGCAGGCCGGGTCGACGGTCCCGTCACACCTCTGGAAACCCCCCACCGAAGGCATTCCCCCTGGGGCTAACCGGCACCCTCACTGAGGGGGCGTCCCAGGTTTTCACCAGTGTGAGGTCAGCAACCCTAGCGGTTAAAGCTGGGGGATGCGTCCAAGCCTTCGCCAGATTCTTCTGCGCTCGAGTGCGCTTTGGAGGCCCCCTGGCTACCTCCTTCCCCGTCTTGTGTGACTCGGGGGTCGGGAGAGGCACTCGGACGGGAAGCCTTAGCTCGAACATTTCAGACACTATGTTTTGGGGAGGACCCGCTTGTAGCTTCTAGGCTCCTAAAGAGTGTTTTGGTAATTAATGACAATTACAAATATTGAACTAACGATACCTGTTAAGTTGTGTCAAGAACAAAATCAAAAGACAAGATAATGAAAGGCAAAGAAAGAGCTACATGATGAAGAAAGGACATTGAGCAAAGAGGCAAAGGTACGGAATAGGGCCATTTTCCTTTTACCGGTCTAAGGTGATTAGAGAAGAATTTTTACCGGATTATAGGATAGTCGCCATACTATTAAGAGGAGCATGTGGTGTATCACTAAATAGTTCATCTGTGTGCCACAAGTCATAAAAACAACGTGCATTGCATACTAGAAGGTCATATCTTTTGAAAATGCTTTTATCCGTTCAAATCAACCAAGTTCAGTCTCTAGTCGGTCTGACCGAAAGTTGGTCCGGTCTGACCGCAGAATCGGTCTGACCGAGTGTTGTTTCGGACTGACCGACAGTTGTGATGAAGTGTGTTTATTTTTCAAAAGGTCGGTCTGTCCATAGTTAAACCTTGAGTCAGACTCCTGGAGCTTCATGATCATATTTTTATGAAAATTAGTGTGCTCATCGATCTGACCGATTGTCGGTCCGGTCTGACCGAGATTTTGTACTGCGGTCTGACCGTGTAGCCGGTCTGTCCTAAGTTTTCGGCCTAACCGTAAATCATGTCCAGAAACAATGTCGTCTCTGGATGGTTTCACGGTCTGACCGCCGTTGGCTCCGGTCTGACCGTGAGAGTGCCCGACAAGGGCAGGTGAGCATTTATTTCTCCAGTTTAATGCCGTTGCAATTGCGGTGGTCTGACCGAGCTTATACCTGCGGTCTGACCGCCAAGTGATCTTTTTCCTCCAACGGCTTGTAACGGCTATATTTATTGAGGGGGTATATATACTCCCATGCATAGTCCTGTTTGATACTTTGGCATATTTGTGAACATTGTCTTCATTCTTAAGAGCTTAACCACGTTTCATACACTCTAGTGTTCATTTTCTTGAATTTGAGAGAGTGTGCAATTGAGATCTTCTAGTGCATTGCATTTAGTTCACTAAATCAACCTTGTGGCACTAGAAGAGCATTAAGTGGTCATCACCGGCTTGTTACTCTTGGAGCTTGCCGGCTCCTAGATGGCTAGGAGGAAGGTTTTGGAGAGCTCTTCAAGGAAGATTGTGAAGAATCCTCAAAACAACTTGCGAAGGGGTCGAGCACGCCTTGCCGGAGCGGTAAAGTGCATCAATAGTGGAATCGAGGTTTGGATAACTCATCATACTAATCCGGCTCGAGATCTAAGTCACTTCTTGAGAGGAAGTGGACTAGATAGAGGAGCAGTTAGAGATTTGAGTTTGCCTCAACATGGATTAGGGGTGATCGGCAAATCACCGAGACCACGGGATATATCCTTGTGTTAATTTGCTTGATATTCTTCTTGTTTTAGCTATTTGCACTTAAAAATTGGTAATTGCTTGATTAGTTGTTAAATTCCTAAAATCACCTATTCACCCCCCCTCTAGTCGATATCCTAGATCCCTTTCAATTGGTATCAGAGCAAGGACTTCATATTTAGAGGATTTAACCATCCCGGAGTAGGATAAAGATGGCTAGTGAGGGTCGGATTAATATTGGCAAACCACCACTCTTTGATGGATCAAACTATACTTATTGGAAAACTAGGATGATGGTCTATCTTAAAGCCATGGGTGGAAAAATTTGGAAAGTGGTGGATGAGGGCTTCACAATTCTAGATGATGAAGACATGACTAACCTAGATAGAGAAAATGCTCTAGCAAATGCTCAAGCCATGAATGTTCTTTATAGTGCTCTAAATCTAGGTGAATTTAACAGAATTTGTAACCTTGAAACAGCTCATGACATTTGGAGAAACCTTATAGATATTCATGAAGGAACCTCAATGGTCAAGGATGCAAAATTATTGATTCATAAGGGACAATTTGAAAAATTTGCTATGTTGCCCAATGAGGATGTCTTGGAAATGTTCAACTGATTAAATAATATAGTAAATGAGCTAAAAGGGCTTGGTATGGATGTCACAAATGTGGAGTTTTGTCATAAATTTCTTAGAGCTTTACCTTCAAAATATGACACTATTGTGACCTTACTTGTGCGATCTAATTTGAAGAGTGTGACTCCTTTGGAGGTCTTGAGTGAAATTCTCACTCATGACATATTTAAGAAATCACAAGAAGAGGTGCAAGATGAGGCTTCCGACTCCAAGAAGAAGAATATAGCACTCAAAGTTCAAGCCTCCAAGAGGGAAGATAATGAAGAAGAAAGCGATGAGAGAGACACCGATGAGGAAATGGCTCTCTTCGTGAGAAGGTTCAAGTGGTTCATGAAAAAGAGATATCAAGGAAAATCCTTCAAGAAAGGACAATCATCAAAAAGGAACCCAGTTGAAGAAAGAAGATGTTTTGATTGCAGTGAAAAGGGGCATATCTCCGCATAATGCAAAAACAAGGAAGAAGAAAAATCCGTGAAAAAGGAGAAGTACGAAAAGGAAGGAGAAAGCAAGAAGAAGATCTTCAAGAAATACTACAAGAAGAAGAAGGACGGACAAGCTTGCTTCATTGAATGGGATTCGGATGCTTCAAGTTCCGATTCCGAAGATGAAGATGAAGATGAAGCATCTCCTAAAGGACTCGCTGGAGTAGCTATCAAGGAAGCTCCATCTCTATTCACCACTCCTCATTGCCTCATGGCTAAAGGAGAACCTAAGGTATCATGTGACGAAGATGAATACTCTTATGATGACCTAGTTGATATGATCACCGGTTTGATTACTATATGAGCAAAGAAAAGGAGAAATTCAAGGAATTGAAGAAGAGATACAAAACTCTTCAAAATTCCTATGAGGAGCTAAAAACATCTCATGAGGGTCTCAAAGAAACTCATGAGATGCTTAAGGAAGCTCATGACTCATTAATTGCTCATAAAGCCAACAAAATGGGTAATAACATAGGCATCACTTGTAATATTTTAAATGACTTGCCTATGATATCTACTTCTAGCATATCTACATCTTGTGAGGATTTAATTGAATTACCATCTAGTCCAAAAGTTGATGACCATGTGCTTAGTCTTGAAAACAATGAACTTAGGGACAAAATTGAAAAACTAACAAATGATCTAGCTAAATGCTATGTAGGGGAATCAAAATTAAGACATCTACTAGATAGTCAAAGGTTCTCCTTAAGCAAAGAAGGACTAGGTTATATACCTAAAAAGGGCAAACATGCATTTCTTCCAACTAAAACCATATTTGTAAAAGAAAAGGGGTATTGCAACAAATGCAAAAGTTTAGGTCATATTGAGAAAAATTATTATGCTAGCAAAACTAACTCATCCCTTATATTCAGCTCTTGCTATGTTTTGAAGAAAATGAATAATGGCGATGTTAAAGCCAAATTTGTTGGAACCCCTATAGTTGGTGCCAAAAGGAAAGCCATTTGGGTTCCAAAATCCTTGGTAACTAACCTCCAAGGACCCAAAATATTTGGGTACCTAAAAGGACCTAACTTTATTTTGTAGATAAATTACAAGGCCGGGGGACAACATTGGGTGCTCGATAGTGGATGCACTCAACATATGACCGGTAATCACAATATGTTCTTCTCTCTCAATAACGAAGGTGCGGAATATGACAAGATCACATTTGGAGATAATAGAAAAGGAAAGGTAAAAGGTTTAGGTAAAATTTCCATCTCAAACGACCTCTCCATCTCTAATGTATTGCTTGTTGAGTCTCTTAATTTTAATCTCTTATCCGTAGCTCAACTTTGTGATCTAGGATTTATATGTGCATTTTCTCCAAAAGATGTGATTATCTCTAGTATAGATGAAAATAGGTTGATCTTCAAAGGTTTTAGACATGGCAACCTCTACTTAGTTGATTTCAATTCAAATGATACAAATCTTGGTACATGCTTGTTCTCTAAATCATCTAAAGGTTGGCTATGGCATAGAAGGCTTGGACATGTTGGAATGAAACAACTAAATAGATTAGTTAAACATGATTTAGTTGTTGGCTTAAAAGATGTTAAGTTTGAAAAAGATAAATTATGTAGTGCTTGCCAAGCCGGAAAACAAGAGTTGCAAATTTACATCCAACCAAAAGCACAATGTCAACTTCTAGTCCACTTGAATTATTGCACATGGATTTAATTGCTCCAACTAGCTATGTTAGCATTGGTGGCAATAGTTATTTCCTTGTCATTGTAGATGATTTTCTAGATGCACATGGATATTCTTTTTACATGACAAGTCAATTATATTTAACACTTTCAAAAGTTTTGCTCAAAGGGCTGAAAATGAATTTGGTTTCAAGATCAAGAAAGTGAGAAGTGACAATGGCTCCGAATTCAAGAATACCAAGGTTGAAAACTGGTGTGATGACAAGGGCATCAAACACGAGTTTTCGGCCAAGTATACACCGGAGCAAAATGGGGTAGTCGAACGAAAGAACCGGACATTGATAGATATGGCAAGATCCATGCTTTCTGAGTATAATGTTTCGGACATCTTTTGGGCTGAAGCAATCAACACCGCATGCCATGCATCAAATCGACTTTATTGTCATCAGCTATTAAAGAAAACTCCATACGAGCTTCTCATCGGTAGGAAACCAAACATTTCCTACTTCTGAGTGTTTGGATGTAAGTGCTACATTTTACGAAAAGGTACACGCTTATCTAAATTTCAAAGTAATGTGATGAAGGATTTTTATTAGGATACTCATCAAATAGCAAAGCATATCGTGTCTACAACCAAAACTCCGGTTTGGTCGAAGAGACGCATGACGTAGAATTTGATGAGACTAACGGCTCTCAAGAGGAGCAAGACAACTTGGATGATGTACGTAATGAAGGGTTAAGGGTGGCAATGAAGAACATGACCATTGGGGATATCAAGACGAAAGAAGATAGTGATCAAGATGAAGATCCATCCACTCAAGTTATCCCCTCTTCGTCAACACCTCAACATGAAGATCAAATAGTTGAAGTGGTTAATGTGGAAGATTCACCTCAACAACAATCGGAAGTAACGTCTACCTCTACTTCACAAGACCCGGTTGATCATCCAAGAATTCATCACTCAATTTCTAAAGATCACCCCGTCGATCAAATTGTTGGTGACTTGCGTTAGTGTGTTCAAACTCGCTCTCCTCTTGCTTCATTTTGTGAAAATTTCTCTTTTGTTTCCTCTTTTGAGCCCACTCATGTAGATGAAGCTCTGAAAGATCCGGATTGGGTGAATGCTATGCACGAAGAATTAAACAACTTCACCCGCAACAGAGTTTGGGAATTGGTCGAAGAACCAAATCTGGATGAACACAACGTCATCGGAACCAAATGGATTTTTAAGAACAAACAAGATGAAAACGGAGTGGTAGTAAGGAACAAAGCAAGATTTGTGGCTCAAGGATATAATCAAGTCAAAGGTTTGGACTTCGGTGAAACCTTTGCTCCCGTAGCTAGACTTGAAGCTATTAGAATTTTGCTTGCCTTTGCTTCATCTCATAATATTAGACTTTATCAAATGGATGTCAAAAGTGCATTTTTAAATGGTAAAATTAATGAATTAGTATTTGTCAAACAACCACCAGGTTTTGAAGATCCTACAAAACCAAATCATGTTTATAAACCCTCCAAGGCTCTTTATGGTCTCAAACAAGCACCTCGTGCTTGGTATGAAAGACTTAGAAACTTCTTAATTTCAAAAGGCTTTAAAATTGGGAAAGTTGATACTACCTTATTTACTAAGAAAATTGGAAATGATTTCTTTGTATGTCAAATTTATGTTGATGACATCATATTTGGATCTACTAACCAAGACTTTTGCGAGGAATTTGATAACATGATGTCCAGGGAATTTGAGATGTCCTTGATAGGTGAACTAAGTTTTTTCCTCGGACTACAAGTTAAACAACTCAAGGAAGGAACTTTCATCAGTCAAAGCAAATATGTGAAGGACCTGCTCAAGAAGTTCAGATTTGAAGAAGCAAAGCCAATCAAGACACCAATGGCCACAAACGGTCACCTTGTTTCTGACGAAGGAGGTAAACCGGTAGGCTCAAAGCTTTATAGATCTATGATTGGTAGTCTACTATATCTTACTGCTTCTATGCCCGATATCATGTTTAGTGTTTGTATGTGTGCCAGATTTCAAGCCTCTCCTAAAGAAAGTCATTTAATGGTTGTTAAGCGCATTTTGAGGTATCTAAAATATTCATCTAGTATAGGGTTGTGGTATCCAAAAGGTGCTAAATTTGAATTAATTGGATATTCTGATTCCGACTATGTGGGATGTAAAGTGGATAGAAAAAGCACCTCAGGCAGTTGTCAACTATTAGGAAGATCTTTAGTCTCTTGGTCCTCCAACAAACAAAACTCAGTAGCTCTATCAACCGCCGAAGCGGAATATGTTTCTGCGGGTAGTTGTTGTGCACAATTGCTTTGGATAAGGCAAACCTTGTTGGATTATGGAATCAAATTTGAAAAAGTGCCTCTTTTGTGTGATAATGAGAGTGCGGTGAAAATAGCCACAAATCCAGTTCAACACTCTCGGACCAAGCATATAGATATCCGACACCACTTCCTTAGAGATCATGTTAGTAAAGGTGATGTGTTGGTGGATAATGTAAGGACCGAAGATCAATTAGCGAATATATTCACTAAGCCCTTAGATGAAAACCGCTTTTGTAAACTTCGAAATGAGCTTAACGTCATTGATATATCAAATGTGGCTTGAAATGTTGAACTCATATTGGTTGTGCTTAAGTTGTCACTTGATTGCATGAACTTCTCATTTTAGGGCATTTTAGGCTCTTTTATCGGCAATTGAGTAAAATTAGCTAAATACATGTTGATTTGTAATATGGATACTTCCCCTTTGGCTATATTGTCTACATCTTACTTATATTTATCCTATATATATATCTCTCACTCCTTATATTATAGAATCTCAAATGAGCATCAATCAAACAAATCTCTCAAGGAAGATTGTGAAGAAGTCTCAAAACAACTTGTGAAGGGGTCGAGCACGCCTTGCCGGAGCGGTAAAGTGCATCAATAGTGGAATCGAGGTTTGGATAACTCATCATACTAATCCGGCTCGAGATCTAAGTCACTTCTTGAGAGGAAGTCGACTAGATAGAGGAGCGGTTAGAGATTTGAGTTTGCCTCAACGTGGATTAGGGGTGATTGGCAAATCACCGAGACCACTGGATATATCCTTGTGTTAATTTGCTTGATATTCTTCTTGTTTTAGCTATTTGCTCTTAAAAATTGGTAATTGCTTGATTAGTTGTTAAATTCCTAAAATCGTCTATTCACCCCCCTCTAGTCGATATCCTAGATCCCTTTCACCTCCGCGATGACGCGCATGACCCGTTTATGCTCGTCCCCATAATACCTCCTGAGGAAGTTGACCGCCACCTCCTGGGAGCGGTCGTAGGGCCGGACTGCAGAAAGAAAAGAGTTATGAAAAGGCACTTCCCCGGGGAGTTTATTCGGGGAGTTTACGCTTTGCCACCGTCATCTGGGGGGGGGGCGATGCGCCAGGATCACCCCAGTCCCCCGGCGAGTGTTGAAGGACACGACCCGGAGGAGCGCCATCTCCTCCGCGAGATCCCGCATGGATCTCTGGAGTCGAGCCTCCGCCATCTGGGTGACGAGGTCCATCTCCCTCTCGGTCCACTCAGGGCCACCGGGCCGGTCGACTGGCAATATGATGAGGGCTCCGGGGAGTAGGTCACTTCCGGGTCGCCCACCCGAAGGTAGAACCACCTCAGGAGCCATTCTCCCCAGTGGTTTCGGGAGGCTTGAACTGGATATTCATCGGTGCATCCAGGCATCAGCTGGATCATGACCAAGCCGAAAGGCAACTTGGGCCCACCCTTCCTGACCAATGAGCCCTCGCCGAAGGCTCGTACAAGTAGCGGAGGAGCTGGAGAGTGGGCTTCTCCCTGGTTGTCGTCTCGCACAACCACACGATCAGCCCCATCCGGACGAGGGTGTTCGGGGTGAGGTGCTTAAGCGAGAGTTGATACTCCCAGAGGAAGTCTCGGAGCAGGGGGTGCACCGGGAGTTGAAGGCCCGCTTCGATGAAGGCCTCAAATGTGACCACCTCCCCTTCCTGGGGGATTGGGACTAGCTCCCCCAGTCTGGGGATTTGGATGTCCCCGTCCGTGAAGGCTTTTTGGTCTAGGAGGACCTCGAGCTCCCGGGAAGGAAACTCGGTAGGCCCGAGGAAATCCGTGGTCTCTTCCTCTGGGGGCAACTCAGACGCCTTTCTGCGAAGAATGAAAAAGGTGGCGACGGCCAACCGGGAAAACAAGTCTCCGGAGGAGCAACACAACTACCGGACGAGGAAAGCTTTTTGGGTTGAAGGTTACAAGTGACGTGACATGAGCGCCCTCCCCCTATTTATAAGCGATTGTGGGGGGGGGGGGTCCAAATGAGCACCATGTGTCCGTGGGCGTATCTCAGCCGTCGAAGATCAATCGTCGCACGGGGAAGAAGGCGTTGCATGGGAATCGATGAGCCGCGCACTCACGCCGCCTGCATACTTAGAGATTGCACGTGAATTTGGCATTAGGATTCGAAGCGTCGCCTCGAGGATGGATCGGCACATATCCTCCGGGGTCACGATTGTGCCCCTTGAAGGCATGGGGGGCTGCTGTTGGGGGAAGTCCCAGCGGGACACCTCCTGTGGAAAGTCCTGGAGGACTCCCAGGAGAAGTCCCGGAGGGCTCCTGTGGAAAGCCACGAACGCCTCCCATGGAGGGTCCCGAAGGGCTCCCGAGGAAAGCCACGGAGGGCTCCTGTGGAAAGCCATGGATGCCTCCCGTGGAAAGTCCCAGAGGGCTCTCGAGGAAAGCCACGGAGGGCTCCCGTGCAAAACCACGGACGTCTCCTGTGGAAAGTCCCAGACGCCTCCCATGTGAAAGGGATCTAGGATATCGACTAGAGGGGGGGTGAATAGGCGATTGTAATAAATTAATAATTAATCAAGCAATTAATAGTAAATGAGAGCAAATAACTAAAACAAGATGAACAATGACCAATTTAACACAAGGATATATCCCGTGGTCTCGGTGATTTGCCGATCACCCCTAATCCACGTTGAGGCAAACTCAAATCTCTAACCGCTCCTCTATCTAGTCAACCTTCTTTCAAGAAGTGAACTAGATCTCGAGCCGGATTAGTGTGATGAGTTATCCAAACCTCGATTTCACTAATGATGCACTTTACCGCTCCGGCAAGGCGTGCTCAACCCTTTCACAAGACTTTTGAGGCTTCTTCACAATCTTCCTTGAAGAGCTCTCCAAAAACTTCTCTCTAGCCGTCTAGGAGCCGGCAAACTCCAAGAGTAACAAGCCGGTGATGATCACTTAACCTTCTTCTAGTGCCACAAGATTGATTTAGTGATCTAAATGCAATACACTAGAAGATCTCAAATGCACACTCTCACAAATTCAAGAATTAGAACCCTAGAGTGTATGAAACTTGCTTAAGCTCTCAAGGATGATGACAATATTCACAAATATGCCAAAATTTATGAACAGGGCCGTGCATGGGAGTATATATACCCCCCATAATAAATATAGCCGTTACAGGCCGTTGGGAGAAAAAGATCACTTGGCGGTCAGACCGCAGGTATAAGCCCGGTCAGACCGCCGCAATTGCAACGGCATTAAACAGACACAATAAATGCTCACCTGCCCTTGTCATGCACACTCACGGTCAGACCGGAGCCAATTGCAGTCAGACCGTGAAACTGTCCAGAGACGACATAGTTTCTGGACACTTTATACGGTCAGGCCGATAATTACGGACAGACCGGCCAGACGGTCAGACCGTAGTTCAAAAGCACGGTCAGACCGATTTCTCGGTCAGACCGGTCTAACAAACGGTCAAACCGTCATAACATAATAAATCAGAAAGATAGGTCATGAAGTACCAGGAGACTGACCTAGGTTTTTACCTACGGACAGACCGACCTTTTAAAGGAATAAACTACACTTTGACATAACATCGGTCAGTCCGAAACCCAATTCGGTCAGTTCGTCTATTCGGTCAGACTGGTATAACAAACGGTCAGACCGACTGAGACAGAGTTTGGCAGAAATGAGTTGAAACAAGTATTTTCAAAGTATATGACCTTCTAGTATACAATGCAAGTTGATTTTATGATTTGTGGCACATAGATGAAGTATTTCGTGATACACCACATGCTCCTCTTAATAGTACGGCGACTATCATAAAATCCGGTCAAAATTCTCATCTAATCACCTTAGACCAGTAAAATGGAAAAGACCCTATTTCATACCTTTGCCTCTTTCCTCATTGTCTTTTCTTCATCATGTAGCTCTTTTTTTGTCTTTCATTATCCTGTCTTTTGAGTTTGATCTTGACACAACTTAACAGGTAACGTTAGTTCAACATTTGTAATTGTCATTAAATACCAAAACACTCTTTAGGGGCCTAGAAGCTACACCGTGGAAAGCCACGGACGCCTCACGCGGAAAGTCCCGGAGGGCTCCCGGGAAAAGTCCCAGAGGGCTCCCGAGAGAAGTCCCGGGGAGCTCCCGTGAAAAGTCTCGGAGGGATCCCATGGAAGGCCACAGACACCTCCCGAGGAAGGCCACAGGTGGGTGACGTCGAGGGCGCCTTGGGAACTAGCGAGGACACATGTCAAGCATCCAGGCCATTCGCTGAATGAAAGGACAGCGGTGCCCCTCGATCCAACAATCGTAGCTAGGGCTTTTTAGTCTTTTTGCTTCTTTTGGGGCCTATATATACCCCCTTTATCTCATTTGTAACCAACTCTCAATTCATTTTACACACTCAAAGCAACAGGTATCCCTTGGAGATCTCTCTCCCTGAGAGAGAACCTCCCCAGCGGACTCGCGTCCGGGGGGGTGCCGACAAGACCAGGGTCCTCACCGGGACCCGAATTTGTATAAACTCTTTGTGTCAATCTTTGAGCTTGTCAGACGGGAGGTGACAGGTCGCACGTCAGCTCGCATCGCTGTACATGTGTTACGCACGTCCAAAAAACCTGCTGTGGCATTTTTAATACCACGACAAACTTCAAACGGCATGAGAACGGATAAATCCGAGTCCAAACTGACCAAATTTGACCACTTTGGCCTGTGGAAACCGAGCCGAGCACGACATGGGGCACAGGTTGTGCTCTAGGCCGATCACGCGTTGTGCCCTCGATTATGCTCCGCATAGCCAAATAATCGACCAAGTGATAGTCGTGTTCGATCGGGACTTTTTTCAACCAGATGCGTTCGTGTTCGATCGGGACTCTTTTCTACCGGCTGTCTTCATGTTCAATCCAGACTTTTTTTGAGCATGTGTCTTCGTGCTCGATCAAAGCTGTTTTTTGTCCAGGTGTGTTCGATTATGGTTCCTTCTCGACTGAGTGTGTTCGATCAGGTTGTTTCGACCATGGAATATTCAATCAGGGTTCCTTATTGTCCAGTTTTAGTATTCTTTGTCGAAATTGGCCCAAATGAAGTCAAAATTTCCTCAAATTTGGTAGGTTTTGACTCGAATTTGTAAAAATAATATAAGATCATGCATAAAATGTCGCATCAAAGGAGTTTTTAGCATATTTTTGCACGTTTTCAATAGCAAACTTAGGGTAAAATTACTACCAATTTCATACTTATCAGCGTTCAACGCATGCTCATGAGTCAAAATAGGTGATTTAGATGGCATAAGCACTTATTGGTTCCAAAAATGTGCAAACCATACTTTCATACAAAAATTCATAGGAGCATGAAGCAAAAAAATTTTCATTAAAAAAATAAAATGGATGAATGTCAATAGGGTAGAGAGTTAGAATCGCAAACTTGATTTGAAAAATTTTCGTATTTTAGCAAATTGGTTCAAGCGACTAACATAAATACTTAGGGGCCGATAACAATGATCAAGCAGTTAAAAGACTTCAACTCGATCTTTTGAATATTGTGGAAACATGATAAGCATGGTGACAAGAATGCAAAAATTTCCACACAAATTTGAACATACTCATGATATGACTAGTGAATGCAATCTAAACAAGGTTCAGGAAAAATTTCAGCATGACCTTCTTGTAAATGGCTTGCAGAACAATAGTTCAATACAAGAGATATATCACAAACATGAACTATAAGCCCACAAGGCTAGATAAGCAACAACCACATACAAAAGAGCGCATACATAGTCATACAATTCACATTTACACAAATATAAGGAATTGAAGCTCAACCATACAGGAAATATCCAAATTTTTGAAAAACTTTCCCCCAAGTTTCATATTTGAGTGCACTCCCTCAATGCTTAAATGATGTATAGTCCGCAATGCATACAAACAATGATATATATAGAATGAGGTGAAGGCATTAATTAAGTTTTCATGTAAAGGGGAGAATGGGAGGTCCGCAATAGCTCACCAAGTGTTTAAAGAGTCAAAGCCGGTCCAATCCCTTCTCCATCTTTGCATCCAATCAACTCTTGCTCCAACCTCTTTTTTGCAAAAGAGAAGGAAAGGGTGAAAGCAAGGAAATGTGGAAATGATCTAGGAGGATTGATCCGTTTGAGACCTAGTCTTGGTTTTCTCACTAGGCTCGCCCAGATTCTAATATGCGGAGGGATCTTACTCGGAAATACCGAAACCCAAAGTAATTGCACAACTCTTTATTTCAAAGAGGGCTTTACACGTCGAACGTTAGGCACACTTGCCTACGTCGAAGGAAATATAAGTGTCTAAAACTCAAATAAGTTCTATGACTCTTCGATTGTATTCGATGATCTAAACTAGACCTATTACAAGGTATTTATAGTTCAATCATATGAGTACGTATCAGACTTAGAGACCTAAACGTATTAGACTCATATAACTAACTTAACTAATCCTAAACAGATAAGCTTAGTTATATATATAGGATTACAATTCCGAACAGGGAACGAATTCCTTTTCTTGGTCGCGAACCAATCTATGGTCGCGAAACCTTTCCGAACATGGTTAAGGTCGCGAAGCCGTGTGCGATCAGGACTTGGTCGCGAATCCGTATGCCATCAGGACTTGGAGATCCTCCCGGATCATGACTCCCTTGTTGAGAAGGAGCCAACCCCCGTTGCGACCTCTCGATCAAACTGGAGATGTGGAAATTGGGCTTGTCCATCTTCTTTTGTGTACCACTTTGCCGCACGTGCTCGTTGATCTTTCCGACCAATTCGAAAAGTCTCCTTTGTGCCACTGCGGGTGGTAGTCACCTTCCTCTCCAGAATCACATCTTCAAGTAAAGGTTCGCCTCGTTGATAGACCAAGTCTTCAACAGATGGTACTATGGTATCTGGCTCATCATCCAACATTGAAGGCTCGAAGAGTTTGAGGTGCTCAACATTGACAACCGAGTAAATATCCATGTATGGAGGTAACTCAAGCTAACAAGCATTATTACCCACTTTCCGCAAAATCCGAAAAGGACCATAACGAATGGGTTTGAGCTTCTTACCTTCACCTTTAAGTCTCTCCTTACTCAAATGTAACCATACCATATCACCTTCTTGAAATTGCGCATCAACTCGGTGCCGATCATGTCGCGCCTTGTACTTGAGTTGAGCTTTCAGCAAGTTCTGTTCAACCTTACGATGAAGTCGTTGAATACCTTCCAGGAACTTTTGTGCTCGATCCTGATCAGATGCTTCCTTGCTGTTCTGTGCTGAGGTAGGGATCACAAACTCCATATCGAATGGACTCTGTGGTAGAAATCCTAAACAGACCTCAAACGGCGACTTTCCAGTCGAACCATGCACTGCTCGATTAAAAGCAAACTGTAGGTACAGTATGCTTTCATCCCAGGTCTTCGGGTGCTTCGAGTTATATCCTCTCAAGAGATGAACGACTGTGCGATTAACCACCTCGGTTTGACCATCAGTTTGCGGATGAAAAGCAGTACTCCTCTTTAGCTTGGTGTCCATCATCGTCCAGAGCGATCGCCAAAAGTGACTAAGGAACCGGGTATCGCGATAAGACACAATAAAAGTCGGCAGTCCGAAGTGTGTCCAAACGTGTTGAAAGAATACCCGAGCTGCCTCTTCTCCCGTGATAATCTTCTGATAAGGTATAAGAACAATCATTTTGGAGAACCGATCAACGACCACGAATAGATAGTCGTTGCCACGTCGGGTCTTAGGCAATCCTCCCAAGAAATCCATGGATATGCTCTCCCATGGTCGTGATGGAACTGGCAAAGGAGTGTACAAACCTAATTTTTGGTTTGCCGGTTTCGAGATGCTGCAGAGACCGCAGCCTCGAACAAACCTAGCCACATCTTGCTGCATACGCGGCCAGAACACATGTCGGTGAAGATTTTGCAATGTCTTTGTAACCCCAAAGTGACCAGCTACCTTCGATGTGTGCGCTTCTCGCATCCATTGAGTTCGAGGTGCTCCACGAGGTATGCAAAGTAAATTGCCCTTGTACAAGAGTCCTTCTCGACGAACGAACTCTGTAGGGTTCCCTGTTTCGACCTCAGTCAGTGCTGTTTGAAAATCAGGGTCTTCACTGTACATAGTGACATAGTCATCATGACATGATGGCTCGATCTGCATGAACGCTGATAAACAGAGGGTTGTAACTGGTGGTCACGACAACATATCCGCCAATTTGTTGTGTACGCCCTTCTTGTACTTAATCACCAGATTAAACTGCTGCAGATACGACATCCACTTCATGTGTCGAGCTTGCTGTAGCTTGGACTGAGTTTGCAAATATTGCAATGGTTGATGGTCGGTGTGGACAACCGTCTCTTTCCCCAAGAGATAACACCGCCAATGTTTCACGGCCTGATGCAGTGCGCATAACTCCTTATCATAAGTCGGGTAGTTCTTCTGAGCTCCCTGGAATAACTCGGAGTGATATGCCACTGGTCGACCTTCTTGCATGAGCACTGCGCCCATCGCATAACCTGAGGCATCGGTTTCTAGCTCGAACGGTTTCTAGAGATTCGGCAAAGCTAACACAGGCGCCTCGCTGATCTTCCTTTTCAGCAAGAGAAACGTGTCCTCATGTTTCCCTGTCCACTTGAACTTCTGATCGATCCTGGTTAATGCATGCAACGGAGAAGCCATAATCGAGAAGTGTCGGATGAACTTCCGAAGGTATTGGCATGCTCCCACAAAACTACGCACATCCGTAACTGTTCGCGGTCGCGGTCATTCGCGAATCACTTTGACCTTGTCCGGGTCGATTTGCAACGTACCGTTGCCGATTATGAATCCGAGGTAAAGTAGAGTTTGATGACCGAACTCGCACTTCTTACGGTTGAGGCGAAGTTGATGTTGCCAAAGCTGTTCGAACACCTTTTCGACATGAATGAGGTGCTCATCCCACGAACGACTATAAACCAATATGTCATCGAGATACACGATCACAAAGTCGTCGATGAACGGTTTCAATACGTCATTCATAAGGCGCATGAAAGTTGCCGGGGCGTTGCAGAGACCAAACGGCATGACCAGCCATTCGAACAGACCTTGCCGTGTTTTGAACGCGGTCTTCCATGTATCCTCCTCTCGGATGCTGACTTGATGATATCCTGACTTAAGATCCAATTTGGAGAAGACAACAACATGCTTCAATTGGTCTAGCAGGTCATCAATACGAGGAAGGGGGTACCGGTTCTTGATGGTGATCTTGTTCAGTGCTCGATAGTCGATGCACATACGCCAAGTCCCATCTTTCTTTGGTACTAACACCACAGGAGATCCACAAGGTGAACTACTCGGTTGAATGACACCATTGTTCAGCAACTCACCAAGTTGTCTCTTGATCTCTTCATTCTCCAATACTGAGTTGCGATACATACTCAGATTGGGCAGTGTCGCATCGGACACAAGCTGAATTTCATGCTCGACTGGACGTTTCGGCGGACGACCCTGGGTAGTCTCGAACAGATCACTGTATTTCTCCAGCAGTCCCGACAAACGACCAGAATCCTCTTGGCACGCCAGCGACAATGCTGGTTGAGTACCCTCACCTTGATCAATGGGTCGAATCATGACAAGCACATACTTGTGACATGCATTAACAATTCGTTTGGCTCGATTTGCGGTAATCAAGTTCGAAGTGTTGACGTGGATGTCTCTACTGATCACGAACTTAACTCCGTCTTTGGTGAGGTCGTACTCTTGCGCTCACCGATGGAAGTGAGCGTCTCGATCATACAGATACGGACTCCCAAAGATCACCTGATAGATATCGATAGGGACAACATCGCATTGCACCTCATCGATATATCGTGCAGAGATCGCAAACTTCAACACACACTGACTCGTAATCTGTTGGTTCACGTCGGATGTAAACCAACCCAGCGGATATGGTCGCGGGTGTGTGGTTGTCTTCAAACCAAGTCGCCGAACCAGTCCAGCGGAGACCAGGTTCTTCTGACTTCCTGGATCGAATATCGCTGCGACCACTTCGTGCTTTACCTGGATGTTGATGGTGAACAAGTCCTCCGTTGGGTGATGGTCGTTCGGTGGATCGGAACCCTTCTCCTTCGGCATTGCCATCAAAGACAAGGTCGTATCCGCCTCATTAACCGAATTCACTCGGACAACTTCTTCATCGGGTGAAGTCGCAGTAGCCGTGGCTGTTCTTTTCCCTGGTCCGTTTTTCTTTGGTCGAAGTTCAGGATGAAGCTTGTAACATTTGTCCTTGGTATGCCCCGCAACTTGACAATGTTCACAAAAGGCACCCGTGCCCGATTTTGAAGCGTTCTTCTTCGGACTCGGCTTTTTCTTTGTCGAGGTCGCATTTCCTTTGTGCTTTTGTCGCTGCGGGATTTATTCTTCTTCTCGATCGCCATAGCAGTTGTGCTCGCGGTCGCAATGTCTTGGACACCGAACAGACTTAGCTCAGTACTGATCAATTTCTGAAGTCCAGATGTGTACTTCCGAAATACCTGAGGGTCGGATAGTGAGATGCCAATGACCATTGCTTGTCGCCGAAACTCTGTCGTATAGTCTTGGACGGTCTGGTCGCGCCGTTGGTACAATTTGTGCCAACGCTCCCATCTCTCCTCAAGGTAACCCATCGGATAGAATTCTTGTCGCAGAAGTCGTTTGAATTGACCCCACGCAAGGTCGTCAGCTTCACCACTGGTGACAAGGGCCTTCCACCATGTCTTGGCGTGGTCCTTCATCTTCAAAGGTGAAAATTTGACCTTTTGAGCGCTACTAAACCCTTTCAGGTCAAAGTAGGTCTCAAGTTGGTCGATCCAAGAATCCAGCTTCTCAGCATCGATCACCCCATCATATATGGGTATATCAATCTTAGCGTCGACTTTAAAAGATCCGACAGCTAAGGAGGTGTTGGCGAGGTCGTCGGTCTTGTGGTTGCCTTCGTCTTCATCTTCGTCTGCCCTGCGCAAGTCTTCACCAGTCTTCTCACCCATAACCTTCCCTACTTCAGGAGGAACAATCATGGCCTGCTGCTTAATCCAAGCAAGAACGGTTTCCATGTCGGTGGAGAGCTTAGCCACTTGTTCGGTTAGGTTAGCTTGAACGGAGGTATCGTCAGACATTGTCGGAGACGCGGCTGTAGGAACCGTCAATTGATCGCCTGGAATTTCGTCGGAAGTTTTGTAACCCTGGCGAGTCTTCACCATCCACAGGATAGGAAAGTTGCTCTGATACCAACTTGATCCGTTTGAGACCTAGCCTTGGTTTTCTCACTAGGCTCGCCCAGATTCTAATATGCGGAATAACGGGATCTTACTCGGAAATACCGAAACCGAAAGTAATTGCACAACTCTTTATTTCAAAGAGGGCTTTACATGTCGAACGTTAGGCACACTTGCCTACGTCGAAGGAACTATAAGTGTCTAAAACTCAAATAAGTTCTATGACTCTTCGATTGTATTCGATGATCTAAACTAGACCTATTACAAGGTATTTATAGTCCAATCGTATGAGTACGTATCAGACTTAGAGACCTAAACATATTAGACTCATATAACTAACTTAACTAATCCTAAACAGATAAGCTTAGTTATATATATAGGATTACAATTCCGAACAGGGAACGAATTCCTTTTCCTGGTCGCGAACCAATCCATGGTCGCGAAACCTTTCCGAACACGGTTAAGGTCGCGAAGCCGTATGCGATCAGGACTTGGTCGCGAATCCGTATGCGATCAGGACTTGGAGATCCTCCCGGATCAAGGATCTTCGAATCTTTCAGGATGAGTTTGCAAAGGCTTCGCAACCGTGACCTAATCGAGTTCGGCAAGGTTTTGCGACCTCGGAAGGGTTTGCAACCTTGGAAGGTTTTGAGACCTCGATTCGATTCGACCTTTGGTCAGAATAGTAATCCGATCAATATACATGTAACTAAATCTTACGTATTCAGGTTTACTTAGTTGTCTGAGTCTAATATGTTTGGGTTATTGAGTCTGATACATACTCATATGATTGGACTATAAATACTTTGTAATAGTTCTATTTTAGATATCGAAGAGTCATTGAACTTCTTTAAGTCTTAGACACATAGTTCATCGAAGTAGGCGAGTGCATCCTAACGTTCGACGTGTACAAGATCCCTCTTTTCAATAAAGAGTTGTGCTTTCTTTTGAACTGTGTTTCGATCAACTTGGGTTTCAGTAATTTCGAGTAAGATCCAATTATTCCGCATATTCACATCTGATCGAGTATAGTCGAAGCCCATCTATACTTCAATCAGAGCAACCGTATCTGATCGAGGCTAGATCAAAAACCGGTCTAGCCCGTAATCAGATCAAGTTGGTATCAGAGCAACTATCCTGTCCTGTGGATGGTGAAAACTCGCCAGGGTTACAAAACCTCCGGTGAAACTCTAGGTGATCAACCGACGGTTCCTATAGTTGCGTCTCCGAAGATGTCTGACGATACCTCCGTTCATTCTAATCTAGCCGAACAAGTGGCTAACACTAGTACAGAAATGCAGTCTACTAACCCCTATCTTCTATCGGTTATTAGCGATTTAGTTGAAAACCGATAGAAAATGTGCCTCGAGGTCATAAAAGGCCATCGGGTGTATTTTTCCTATCGGTTTGTAAGAAACTTCCCGATAGAAGAAGCAGTATGATTTACTCTAGCGGTGATGGACAAATTTGCCGTTAGAAGAGATGCATAAGTATTGACGGGAGAATGTTGTGCGCCGATAGGACTGGTCGACTTCTACAACTAGACTTATTCTATCGGTACTGTATGAATATACCGACAGAGTATATTAAAAATTCCTATCGGCAATATGTAGTGCGCCGATAGAACCGTTGGCCTTCTACAAATATTTTTATTCTATCGGTAATAGATTCTTGTACCGTTAGAATATATAGAAAATTGCTTAGAACTGTTCGTCTCAAATAGTTTTATTCTATCGGTAATGAATGTTTATACCGTTAGAATATAGCAAAAATATCTTAGAACTATTGGTCTTCTACAACTTGTAATATTCTATCGGTAATGAATGTTTATACCGTTAGAATATAGAAAAAATATCTTACAACTGTTGGCCTTCTACAACTTGTAATATTCTATCGGGAATGTACGTACACACATGTAACACCCCAGTTTTTGACTATCTTTTTTGCTTACGAATCAGCATACCTTCTTTGGAAACCCTAATATTTTAACCCTATCTTGATCTTGGGTATGCCACTACCTTAACCTAAAAAGTTGGCTGCTAAACTTCATTGACCAGATCGTTTTCACATTTCAGTCCAAAGGTGTTTCAATTTAGTCCTTTTCAGAAATTTCAGAAAACCCAAAAAGGCTAAAAGTCCCAGATCACCTCAAAATCCAAATCTGATCAAGTGATAACCTTTCTTTCATTTTTCTGAACATTTTTCCCTTCTGGAAGAATTCCAGAATCTCGACCAAAACCCTAGTTTCAGCCTCGACAAAAGTTCAAACCCTAATTACCCTAAATACCCTGTTTTCGATTTTTGTCAAAACCACTAGATGTTATCGGATTTCATCATTTTTCCTGCTAGATGAGTCCAAGACATTTAGTAGCACTCATCTGCAAAATCAGAATTCAAATCAGCCCCTCAGATCTTCAGAAATTGCAAATAGGCCCAAATTCCCGAGCCAAAACCTTCACAGATCAGTCCAAATTGTTGCAAATAGGTCCAAAGTTCGCAACCAGGTCCTTGTGAAGTTTTCAACCAGCAACCGCCAAATTGCCGCGCCGTTAACTCATCGCCGGCGAAGTTCGCTGCGTTGCCACCTCACGGCCACGTAGCCACCAGCCGTGCGCAGCTGTACCGCCACCGTGGAGCGCTCAAACCCCACCGTGCCATCTTCTTCCTCGCGCGCGCGTGCTGCTGTTGCTGCTGCTGCCAGGAGCTTCATGCCACTTGGCCGCCATCCCGAAGATCATCGCCACCACCCCCTGACCAAATCCTGTTTCCGCGATTCACCGTCTCTGGCAGAGCCCCGCCGCGTCCCGAAGTGCATCGATGACCGTCCCGGCGTCAGAAGAAGATCTCCCCGGCGATTGTTGCTGCTCCCGAGAGCCTCACCCGCGGCTATATAAGCCCCCTCCCTTGCCCAGCAGTACCTCGCACCACCCCACAGCTTATTTGCTTTAGCCTTAGCACCCGAGAGCAACCGAGTCCTCAGCGCCGCCGCGAAGCTCATCTTCTCCGGCGAGTCGTTTCTGGAGCTCACGGCGCCAGCTTCGCCCGAAGCTTCTTCCTCCAAACCAACGCCACCAGTAAGCTCCCTACACCTCTCTCTTCGTACCGTAGCCATTAATTGGTCCCCGGCGCACCTCAACGCCGGCAATCACCGGAAAACTGAAAAACCCCTGTTCCCGCAATGCCTAACGATTTAGCCCGAATTAACCCTCGTGCTAGTGATAGGAATTGACCAGTGCACCCAATTGAGCAAGCCTGCAAGCTTAGATTTCAAATTTGAGCAACAATCATGGCCTTTCCGAAGTTTGCGCGCCACCAGTGAGCTGGTCCTCGTCGCCAAGCTTCTCCGGCCACTCTCCGGCCGATTCAACCCCGCAAATAGACCCCTCACCTCACCCTCTCACTCCCTGAGCAAGGAATCGAGCTCAAACCCTTTGAAACAGAAACGCCCAATCTGGAGGTTGTCTTCTCCAGCGCCGGTCGCCGGAATTTATCCCTGGCCGATCTAGCCTCACTCACCTTGTCACTTAGATAGATCTCAACCCCCTGAGCAATTTTGTCTACTAGCCCGACCTCTGAATCGACCTGAATCAAAAGTTATAGCCATGCCAAGGTTGTTGTCCAGTGGCTCAGTTCATGTCCAGGCCACCGTGTTTGCTCACCGGATTTGGCCACCCTCCGGCCACTTTCAGCCCTTGAGCCTGTTGAGAGTTTTGTAGCTGTTATCAATGCCTAAACCCTAGACAAAGTTGTGCATCAATTGGAGTTCTGAGTCAAAAGTTATGCAATGCCCTAGTTTCTGGCCATGTCTAACACTATGTCAGTGCATGTCCACCTGTGGCATTGGATGATTTAGACTTGTTTCTTTTGAGCAATTGAAATGCCACTTTGTCCACTAAGCCTTTTGAGCCATGTTCTACAACATTCCCTACTATCACATCTCCAGAAAACAAACCTAGAACCGATTTAGGGCAATGTCAAGCCATGAGTCGAATGTCAGCCCTTCGACATTCAAGCCCTTTGAACCCATCTCTTCAACCAATGTCAAGTGACCTTGTCTAAACCAATTCCCCTGCATGCATGATGTATTTACGTATTATTTTCTAGTGCTTGTATGCTTATATGGTATGTATGTGTTGTTGTACCCGTCGTGGAACCAGACGTTGAAGGAGCAGAGGAGATCCCCAAAGATTCATTTGAGCAGCTAGACCCGTCACTGCAAGGCAAGTCTCAAACCCTTGATCATATCTCACCTACTATTTTGAAATGAAGTATGTTTTAACTGTTTTCAAGAATATGCATGCCTTAGATTCAAATAAGAATTATGTTTCAATAAAGATGACTAGATATGACCTAAATGATTGTAAAGCCCCTTTTGACATTGAATATCCCTGCACCCTTGTTACCCTAGATTATCATGCTTAGGCCATGCCATGCATAAAGATTATATGATAAATGTTGAATGGTCACATATGAGAAAAGCATGTTCAAAACCCCTTTTTGTGAAAGAAAATGTGATTGGAATCGATAGTGAGGATGGTTTGATTGGATGGTGCTGTGTGCGCACTGGGAATGTGAAAGACTCCTCACTAAAGATTCATAAGGACTAGAACCTTGTGTTGTGCTTCTATGCGGCATGAAAAACGTACCAACCACCTGCCTGTTTATGGGACGGGCGCAACTTAGTAGCTTTCTTTAGTGTTAGCTTTTCCCTGCAATGGTTGTCGGTCCAGTTTCTTGCGAGAACTGGTGGGCCGCAGAAGGCCACGAGTGATGTGAGTTCAGAAAAATCATGAGAGGAAAAGGTGGAAAGAAGGAAGATGCCCTATGCCAGATTAAGTCGTGCGCGACTGTAATCAAGAGAGGCTATGTGTCTTGCGAGAATATAGGCCCAGGCTAGGAAGTAAGGCAGTGGGGAGGACCCACAACGGTACTTGGGACTTAACTGTCTATTTACCGGGCAGGGAAATAGTTAATACTAGGACTGTAAATTGTTGTGTCATCTCGGCCTTGTCACATGCGTAAAAGTCGCATGAAGCTGATCCGACTTGAAAGCCGAATGATTGGTGGATTAAGGTGGTACACCTTTGCAAAGTTTAAAAAGTATCAGATACTCTGAGCTCCCAGGTCATGGAGTCTGCGCGCTGTGAATTCTATTCACGTCGATGCAGCACAAGTAGCTTTTGGAAGTTTTTCACAAAATCTGAGTAAAGTGGTGACTCATGAAAGACCGCCACACACAACATTTCTGAAAATCTAGCTTAGGATTTTAAAAGCCTCGCTTTCAAAAATAAAGACCTTTCTTCAAAGCTGCGTGTGAAAATCTATTATATATTTATACACAGAGCCAAAGAGCTGTTCTTTGAGAAATTTCCCCCTCATCTATATATACATGCATTGTTACTTGGGACTTGTTGAGCACCATGTGGACGATGTGCTCACCCTTGCTTTTACAAACAAATTTAGAGGAAGGATTCGCCGACCCTGAATCTTATGGTCTTGAACCCAATGTGGAACAAGATGAAGAAACTGAGGACCCATCTGGTTAAAGGGTTATGCACCAAGGTGGAGTTCGATGTGGAGAAGGCCCATGCTATACCGCCGCTGCAGAAGACTGATGAAGTCCTTTTGTTTATCGTTGCTGTTTTATTTTGTGCCGACCCTTGTGTCGAAAACTCCTTAATTTGTATTAACAATTAAATGCGTCATTTCGGCGCTAAGTTATTGTAATGTTGGTCCTTGTGATCAGCACTTGTTTTTAATTACTCGCATTTTTATATAATGCATCTTGTTGTTGTGAGCTGCAATGTGCCTTTTCTGAGTGCAATCCACCTGGGCGATTGCCACTGGAATCCTCAAATGAGGGTCCCACAACACCGATAGAGTATGTACAAAAATTCCTATCGGTAATATGTATTGTGCCGATAGAACCATTCGCCTTCTACAGATGTTTTTATTACTAACGGTATGTTGTTTTTGTACCGATAGAAAATATATAGTTGTATAAATACACGGGTATGTCTCTTTCATTCTCACAGTTCATCTGGGGCTCGTAGTCCTAACCCGTAAGCTCCATGGACGGCCGGCGCACCTCTACAGGGGACCGCTGCACCTCCGCACCTCCATCGACGCCCTCTAGACTTCGGCATCCCAAGGAAGGTACGTAAAATTTCTGCAATGTTGTTAGATTATTCTAATCCGATTATGGCAATAATTCTGCTTTTTTTGTATCCTTCTTTTTGATGTGTCTTCTTTTCAATATAATTATGATCTGTTCAGGTCCTTGAATGATGCTCATGAGGGGCAACGTATTTCACGGTTCTTCATCGCAGTATGCTGCCTACGTTGGCTTGTTGGTGAAAGAAACGGTGAAGATCACCGTCGAGAGCTGGAAGGATGTGAAGGGCGAGATCTTGGTTGGCTCGGTCGAGAAGATCCTTAAGCCCGGCGTGTTTCTCAAATCAGGACCTATAGAAAGCATCTTACATGTTTTTGCATGCACCAACTTGTGGCCAGATGCTTACCTGCTTGGAGAAGAAGAATTGTTGTTATTGGCACAGCCATTCTACACCATCACTACACAGAACAACATCTTGGAAGGTAGGTTCTTTTTGTTAATGGAGTTGAGTTGAGTTGAGTTGAGTTGATCGAGTTTGAGTCTGATGAAATCACCAATACGTACAAATGTATGTCGACGGCAGTTCCAGCTCCTCGGGCGTCTTCGAACTGAACCCTATGGTTAAGTCCAATGTGGTTCAGACATTTGCTGTTTTGGATGAATGGATTTGTGATGTATCAGGTCTAACTTGTAGTCGGTAGTTGCATTGTGGCAACCTGCAAAGGTTCTCTTTTATGTAAAATGTATGGGCCACTGGGTCCTCGTCGTGATCTGTTGTTAATTTCAGACGTGGCTTTTCTAATATACATCGAATGTGTGAATTGTTGTATTTGTATATTGTTGTATATTTGTGTATCATGTATTGCTAATTGGGACATGAACTTGAATGTGCAGGGAGTATTTGTGTATTTAATTGTATTGGTAGGTAGGTGTGTATTTGTACTGCTGTTTCAGACATGCACTTGAATTTGTGAACTGGCATGTGTATGTTTGTACCTGAATTTGTATTGGTGAACTGGCATGTGTATGTTTGTACCTGAATTTGTGAACTGGCATGTGTAATTTCTTTGGCAAGATGAAGTCCCAAGTACCTAAGAAAAGTATTTTTGTGTCTCCTAGTTAATCTACAAATTAGCATTTCTTGAAATATATTGCTTTATCTTCTAGTTAAGATCCGTTTGATGTAAGATCTATTTGATGTAAGATCTGTTTGATGTTACATTGATATGATTCCTTGAATGTGAGAAATGGCATGTGCATGTTTGTCGCAGTTTGGTACCAGTACCTCCTCTAACGGTAAGTACACATATTTACCGATAGGAAAACACATATATTTGCTCAGTCATGCATATTCTAACGGTAAATACACATATTTACCGATAGACAAACTCTTGCTCGTGTGTCATGCATCATCTAACGGTTCGTACACATATCTACCAATAGAAAAACTCATGTACGTGCTGTGTCATGCATGATCTAACGGTCAATACACATATTTACCGAAAGAAGAAGTCTTGTACTTGTTCGGTAATGTACATTCTCTAACGGTATGTGTGTGTTTTTACCGATAGAATATGTGAGCGACAAATTACCTAAGTTAGTCTAACAGTTATTTCATGTATTTACCGTTAGAAAAATGTCCATTATAAGGAAAACCCCACTCGACCATTGCTGAGCTGCTCTTTAATTTGTTCTATTGCACTCTGTGTCCCTCTGTTTGTGACGAAAGTTCCACGCCCGCAGCTACACTGCTAGGGTGATCAGCGCAGGCTGGAGGGAAGTTGATTGCGCCCCTCTCTTTAAGGTACGCTTAATTGTCGACACTTATCTCTCTCTCCCTCTAGATCTCCCTTCCTCTCTACTTGCAACCTAGCTGTATTGTGTAGTTCCAAGTTTGTAGCTCTAAGATTGGGAGCTTGGTAGCTGGAAATGCGTCATGTTTTAGGAGCTAACTAGCTTGTATTGTGTAGTTAGCTAGGTTAATTAGTGTTAATTTCGTCAGGCTAGGGTTCAACACATGTATCTGTTGTAAGAGGCTGTACATGTACATATACATAACTTAATCGGGCAGGTTTCATGCATGGCTTACTCGTTAAATTTTGTTAATTGTAGATGGACAGGAAATATTGGATGTATGGAATAAAACGTACTACTCTTGAATATTTGGATGGTGTGAATGAGTTTATTAAATTTACTGAGCAACAAAAGGAGAGGAAGGGAGAGAAAAATATGCTCTGTCCTTGTACAGATTGTATGAACTTGAAGAGATTTAGCAACTCTGATCAAATTAAGAGTCATTTGATTCGTCGTGGTTTTAACGCGCGATACACCCGTTGGATATGGCATGGCGAAGATCTTGAGGAAACAAGCACCACTACTACCAATCAGCACGACTCGGATGTGGATTGTAATAATATCGATGATCATCCGAATTTTCGTAATGTTCATTCCGATGTGCACGTAGATGATGATGATGACAATCTAGATGAGATGTTACGTGATGTAGAGGAAGATTACAATGAAAATGACTTCTGTGAATTTGAGAAACTGATTGCTGACTCTGAGAAGCCTCTGTTCCCTGGATGTGCAACATTTACAAAACTGTCTTCTGTGCTGAGATTATATAACTTGAAGGTAGGAAACGGTTGGAGTGATAAGAGTTTCACGGCACTATTAGATCTTCTAGCGGACATGCTTCCAGAGGGAAATGAGTTGCCAAGATCTACTTACCAAGCCAAAAAACTGTTGTGTCCGTTGGGAATGGAAATCAAAAGAATACACGCATGCCCAAATGATTGTGTGTTGTACCATAACGAGTACTCCAGTTTGCATGTTTGTCCAAGATGCGGCGCATCGAGGTACACACGTAGGGACCAGATTGACAGTGAACGTCACGAGGTAAAAAAAGGACCCCCGGCAAAAACTGTGTGGTACTTGCCTGTGATACCTAGATTGAAGCGGCTGTTTGCAAATCCGAAAGTCGCGAAGCACTTGCGTTGGCATGCTGAAGCCCGGAAACAAGACGGAAAACTAAGACACCCAGCTGATTCTATTCAATGGAGAAACATCAACAGAACATTTGCTGAGTTGGGCGGCGAACTTAGGAATGTAAGGTTCGAGCTGAGTACAGATGGTATGAACCCACATGGTAATATGAGCAGCCGGCACAGCACTTGGCCGGTTCTTTTATGCATCTACAATCTTCCTCCTTGGTTATGCATGAAGCGCAAGTACATCATGATGGCGTTACTAATCTCAGGACCCAGACAACCCGAAATGATATTGACGTGTTTCTAGCGCCTTTAATCGAGGACTTACAGAAATTGTGGAGCGAGGGTGTGCAGGTGTGGGATGCATACAAGAAAGAGAATTTCATCTTGCGGGCCCTGATATTTTACACCATAAATGATTTTCCGGCCTACGGCAATTTGTCGGGGTATAGTACGAAAGGAGCCAAGGCTTGCCCTATTTGCCTAGATGAAACTGAGAGCATGTGGCTGCGAAACTACCGGAAAACAGTGTACATGGGTCACCGCAGGTTTCTTCCGGTGCATCACACGTACCGTAAGAAGAGGAAATCATTTAACGGGAAGCCTGAGAAGGGATCAGCTCCAGTGTTTCTGACCGGTAAGGAGATTTACTTGCGCGTGAACGACATCAAAGTTGAGTTCGGTAAGCATTCTAAACCTCGAGAAAAAAATGTTTGGAAGAAGAGATCGATTCTCTGGGATCTACCGTACTGGGAGCACTTACAAGTTCGACATTGCATTGACGTCATGCATGTAGAGAAAAATGTCTATGACAGTTTGATTGGTTTGTTGTTGAACATTCCGGGAAAGACAAAGGATGATGTGAAAGCTCGTCGTGACATGGTGGAAATGGGGATAAGTACTGAGCTTGCACCTTTAGAGAATGGAAAGCATACATACCTCCCTCCGGCCTGCTATACGTTGTCCAAGAGCGAAAAAACAGATCTCTGTCGGTGCCTGCACGGTGTTAAAGTTCCATGTGGGTACTCCGCGAACTTGAAAAAACTTGTGTCCATGAAGGACCTAAGACTGGTTGGCACGAAGTCCCACGACTGTCATGTCCTGATGTCACAAATGCTTCTCATTGCTATCATAGGCATTCTCCCAGTTAAAGTCAGAGAGACAATCACAAACCTATGTTATTTCTTCAACGCAATATCTTGCAAGGTAAGTACGTGCACTCGTACTATAAGTTCATTACCTCCATATGTGGAGCTTAATTAGAAGATTTTTCTGATATGAATATTTGGCGCAACTGTGTCCTCGTAGGTAATTGATCCGGATGGACTGGACGCTTTGCAACGCGACGTGGTTACAACTCTTTGTCAGCTCGAGATGTATTTCCCTCCATCCTTTTTGATGTTATGGTCCATCTGATTGTTCACCTTATCAGAGAAATTAAGTTTTGTGGACCCGTGTGCCTGCGCTACATGTATCCATTTGAGAGATTTATGGGTGTATTGAAGGGATACGTAAGGACTCGTCGTCGACCCGAGGGGAGTATCATGGAAGGTTATGCCGCCGAGGAGGTGATTGAATTTTGCACAGATTATATGGCCGGGGTTGACCCAATTGGCGTTCCTAGGTCCCGACACGAGGGTAGGCTTCAGGGCATCGGAACGATTGGATTCAAAGCTATCGTCCCCACTCGTGATGTGTACACAAAATCACATTTTTGGGTCTTACAACACATGATGGAGGTCGAGCCATACATACACGAGCACAAGGTAATGTTACGGTCACAGAATCCTTCGAAGTCAGACGTTTGGGTCAGCAGAGAACATAACAGGAAATTTGCTGAGTGGATCCAAGAAAGAGTCACGCGAGCTGCCGAGGGCTCCGTAAGTGAAACTGTGACATGGTTGGCTAGAGGCCCAAGATTCACTGTAGGGACTTGGCAGGGGTACGACATCAATGGGTATTCATTTTACACAAGAGCTCAAGACGCCAAGAGTAGCACGCAATGTAGCGGAGTGACACTGTTTGCTATTTCCGAGGATGCCAGGTCAGTAAGGGCGCTGAACTCATATTACGGTGCTATTGACGAAATATGGGAGCTCGATTACGGATTACTTAAGATTCCCCTATTTCGATGCCAATGGGTCGAAATCCCTCGAGGTGTTCAAGTTGACAGTTACGGGTTTACTCTCGTCGATCTTGGTAGAGTCGGACACCAAGACGATCCATTCATACTTGCAAAGCAAGCCACACAGGTATTCTACATCGTTGACCCGGCCAATCCAAACTTGCATGTTGTCCTCCACAGCAAGAGACGTATTGTTGGGGTCGAAGATGTTGTCGACGAAGAGGAGTATAACCAATTTGATGAAATACCTCCATTTTTAGAGGACATTTAATCTATCCGTACTGAAGATATCGACGAAACAACGTATCTGCGAGATGACCACGAAGAAGGATTATGGGTTGAGAACCATTGATGATTAATTTCTATTTCAGGGATAAATGCCAAGCAAACAGCCCACAAGTTCTGTAGCAAGGTGAGGAACTTATCATTAATACATCAGGCAGTACATTTTTCTTTAGAACTTAATGATAAGCTAGTTCACAGCATTAATATATTTCAATTTTACTCCACAGCATGAGTTCTAACATGTACAGTACCTTTATCCTGTAAATACTAAATTCTTCCCTTCGAATAGCACTTGCAAAAATCTCATCGCAGCCTCTTTTGCTTCTTCAAATTAAGCTCTCCAAAAATCACTTTTTTTCTGACGGTATTTTGTTATTTCTACCGATAGAAAAGGACATCCGCTACTTTCATGTGTCTCAGGCACTTCTCTCAGGCACTTCAAAAGTTTTCGAAAAGTTTACTTTTTCTATCGGTATTATTCTATTTTACCGTTAGAATAAATTCGTTAGTCTCACGGTATTTGTTGTCTGATGGTTTTTTCCTGTTTTTACCGATAGAAGAATACTCTGGCGCTTTGAATTCTCAACCGTGTCGCCATGTGTCGCCTTGGAAACTCTATAAGTACCTCGCCATGCGTCGCGGTATTTTGTTGTTTTTCTAATTCTCGAACGGTTCGACTCCTCATCTTCTCTTTCACAATGGCAACCTCCATGGGATCGTAAGCCACGCCCTCCCCGGTAAGAACTCTAAATCTCCTCGGTTTACCCCTGTATTGTTAATCCATGTTCAGTTCATTCTTGACCTGTTGATTTGCACAGGGAATGGGAGCTGTGGAAGACACTGCCAAAGTGAAGGCCGACCTGAGGGCCCTCCAGGAGGAGCACAAGCTCCTTACAGACAAGCACACTCAGCTACGGCTTGACCTTGACGATCTCTTCCAGCGCATTAAGCTCATGAAGATGGATGGTGACAATGCTAGGGCGAGGACGAGGCGTCTTCGCGACGAGAAGAAAGCCGCGGATATGACCATCGCTGGCTGCGGTTTGCCTATGAAGGATACCATAGCGATGCTGAGGGAGGTCGCAGGCCTTCTCGACGCGGTAGTAGTTGATCCTAGGGACAACTTGTCGCTAGAGGAGTCCTGCGTCCTAGCTGCAAGTCTAACTGACTCTATTCTACATGCAACTAGGGCTAAGACCACCCCTTGACCTAGAATTTTGGGTTTTATTTTTTTTTTGTAAGTGATAAAACAACAATGAATGAACAATTTCTTTTTATGTCAATTTTCCAATTTTCCGGCTATCTTCCCTCTTTCTTTATCATTCTGCAGCTTTCAACCACGGTCTGTTTGATGTTAAATTGTGTGTACCTTTTCATTACTTTGACGGTATTTTGTTGTTTTTACCGATAGAAAAAGGCCACCCAATACTATAATCTCAAGCACTTAATTAAAAAAATTTTCTGGGGAAAATTGGTCTCACGGGATTTTATTGTTTATACCGATAGAAAAAGGCATCCACTACTTCAAATATTTTTCCGGGAAATTTACTTGTTCTATCGGTACTATTTTGCTGTACCGATAGAAAAGTACATAATTCTATCGGTATCATTTTGTTATACCGATAGAAAAGTTCCTCCACTACTTTATTACTCGTACACGGCCCTTTAGTTTCCCTCCACTCGAACAGTTCCACCTTAGAGCACTGCGTCTCTTCGAGAGTGAAGAAAACCACAACCTCCGCCGTGACCACTCACTTCCTCTCTCCCACACGACGATCGCCAGCTGGACACTGGTTCGCCACTGCCACCGGTTCTTATTTTCGTCCTTCACCGGCCGCCGCTGCGTTCTACACCGCCTCTCCATCACCAGAACTGATCGCCGCCGTAAATACCCTAATTCGTCGTTCTATTTCCAGCATCTTCCTTATTTGATCCTAGTGTTTTGCACTTACTAATTCTTCGAGTTTTGCAATTACACTAGGGTTCCCTATTGTGTTGGATTATGTACATTCCGCAGGCAATGTTGATTTAAATTAGGGTTTACATAATATGTTCCAGTGCTGTAATGAACCTGTTTTGAGATTTTAACTTATCTATACTGCTGTATGTGTGATCAATTGTATCCAACTGCCATGTAATGCACATTATATGTTGGAGGTGTTCTTACACATATTCTATCGGCAGCTCATGTGTTTACCGATAGAAAATATTTCTGCACAAGTAGTAAAACTTAATTTGGATCTGGAAGGACATGAGCCATGCAATGTACTAGTTTGGTTGGGAATTTTTACTCACTTGGTATGAATATATGGCAATGTGGATGGGTCTTCGATGTATATGTTTCAAATGCCTATACATGACTTTTCCCAACCTAATAGATGTGAAGTCCTGATGACTCACATACAGGCTAAAGATTATGCACAGTGGCACTTAGATGCTTGTGTGCATATTTACGTGTGAAATAATAATGCTGGCCCATGAATATTAGTATAGCAAATCATCGAGAATGTTATGTGATGACAGTGAATGGTGGCTTGTCAACAAAATTCCATATGTAGAGAACATTGTTATGTTCTATTGGTATCTCACGGGTTTGCCGATAGAAAAATTGTCTTCTGTGGAGGTAATTGTTATGGTCTATCGGCAGCTCATGTGTTTACCGATAGAAAATATTTCTGAACAGTTCAGGAAGTAATTTATGCATGTCTTTCTTTTTGTATTATTTTCCCTTTTGCCGCCCTAGTTAGTCTCCAGTCCTAGGCTGAGTTATGGAACTCCAAGGCGAATTAATTGCCATATGGTTTGTTGATGGTTTTGTAGGGGAAGACATGTCGTCGTCTTCATCGGATGCTACTAGTGGTTCGACTAGGGCCAACCCCATCGTAACTACTGAAAATGTAGCTGTTACATCCCAGCGCAAGAGGGTGGGGCGAGGCGCGATGACGTTGGGGTGTTTGGCCAAACGCACGGATCTTTCTTGTGAGTTCAACCAATTTGGGAGGCCGATTGGAAAGAATGCTGGGAGGTACGCAGTCTACGTTGGGTTGTTGGCGAAAGAAAGGGTGAAGATCACCATCCAGAGCTGGAAGGATGTGACGGCGGACGAGAGGGATAGGTTGTGGGCGGAAGTGAAGGTTAAATTAACTGAAATCGCTGAACTCTTTCGTAATCATGTTCTCTTGGCTTATACTAAAGTTTAACTAACTCGTGATTAATTGTATGCATTTTTCGGAAACAGGCTAAGTGGAACATCCCCGACGATACACCTAGGACTGCCTGCTTGAAGGACATGAACGGAACATGGAAAACCTTTAAGAGCTGGCTCGTCAGTAACTTCCTCGCTGCGGGGAAATCTCCTTGCGAGAAGTACCCCTTCATATCGGAGGAGGTATGGGAGGAATTCACCAAGCAGAAGGGGACTGAGGAGTTCAAGGCCCTTAGCGAGAAGAATAGGGCGATCCAGAAGAGGAACGACCACCCGCATCGGCTCGGATCCCGGGGCTATGCGGGGAAGGAGGAGCAGTGGAAGAAGGAAGACGAGCAAAATCCTGTCATCGACACCCCTGAGTTGCCACTCTCCGAGATCCGGGATGAGAGGTGCAAGCGATGGTGGAGGGGGAGGGGGTCCGTGTCGTCCACGGGGTCTGTGCAGTTCGCAACCCCTGGGGACGCCGACGTTGTGAGGCGAATGGTAAGTTGGCTAACCTCGTAAACTGTGTGCGCACAAGTTTATATAAGGCAATTTGTCTCACAAGGTACCTTTAAATGTAACAGATCTCTTTTGAGAAGGAGGCAGCGGAGGGATTGTTTACCCCGCAGAGGGAGAACGACATCCTCACCCAGGCTCTAGGAAATAAGGAGCATCCCGGGCGGACACGGGCCGTGGGAGCCATTGTGTTGTGGAAGGCCGGTTTCGTAGATCTAGCTCCACCGAGGAAGAAGGCCCGCTCCTGGAAGGAAAAGGAAGCTGACATCTCCGATAAGATACGGGCTGAGGTACGGGCGGAGATGCGGGCTGAGATACGGGCTGAGGTGCAGTCTGAGGTGCAGTCCGAGGTCGCACAACTGAGGGAAGAGTTTGCATGGTTGAGAGAAGCATTGCTGGCCAAGAGTGCAGATGCGGATCCCCAGGACGACGGTACCCCGCGGGGTCGGATAAGTAGTTGCGCTTCGAAGGTACTCGCGGATCCAGTGGATCTACTTGAGGTACTGCAAGCCTTCATCTGTTCACTTAAGTTGATGCCACTCCCATTCTGTTAGAGTTGTTTCGCTAACCTGTTTTAATTGTTACAAATTTGCAGAAGCCGGAGGGCTGTATCCTACAGAATCACGTAGGCGCCAGGAAGGAAGTGGTTGGACACGGCTTCGTATATCCGTCTGGGCCGGATGTCCGGGTCCACTGTGTACCTCTGCGGTTGGGGTTCGCAAAGGTACAGGTGGACATGGCCATGCCGGGCTACGACGATTCTCCGTTGCCAGTCCCAACAGAGGAACTGCAGACACTTGCTGAGGCAGTGGGCTCCTACGTACAGTGGCCCAAGAAGTGTCTTCTAATACAACCGGTAAATCCTACACATTTTAGATTACATCCTACTCAGTACACTCAACTTGCATAATCTAACATACGTGCTCATTAATTGAAGTGGCCTGCCGTTGGGCTACCAGGGGACTGCGCCCCCAGCTCGGGGCATGAGGCCCGATCTCGTGCGACCCTGGACACATCAAAGACTGCCTCGACCCCACCCAGCGCATCCACGCCTTCACCTCGGAAGAAAGCCGCCATCACCTCGCCCTTGCCTTCGAAGGTACACACTCAGTCCCCGGCAAAAGGCAAGGGCAAAGGCAAGGGAAAAGGGCGACAGGGACAGCCGGAGAGGTTCAGGAACGGGTTCCCACTCATGTCGGAGGCAGCTTTGCGCAAATTGGATCGATCAACCAGAGACCTCCACGAGTGGTACCTACACCGAGCTCGGCGCAATCTGAACTTCTTAGTTCCCTACAGGCCTGGGCAGTTCCACCGTGAGTCCGGGAGTATATCCGTGGCACACGAGGATCTGTTCGACCTCTACAACTGGCGGGAGCTCGATATGTCCATCATACGGACTGGAGTCCTGTGAGTTTGCTGATGCTATGTATTGCTGTTTTCTAACTCTGTTTGCTAACTCTGCATTGTTGTAGTTCATTTGAAATGTAGTAACTTTCTGTGCAATACTAATGTCGTCCTTTGCATGCAGGTGTATGTATAGGCTAGCATCGGAGGCTGCGTGTGACAAGGTGGGTTTCCTCGACCCAGAGAAAATAAGCCTCACGATGCTAGAGCACGACGCCGCGCACGCTGAGCAGTACATATCCAAGGTGCTGATGGCGCAGCAGGACAGGGAGTTTATTCTGGTGCCGTACCACCAAAGGTTAGTGCATTTCGTACTAATTTAACTCGATCTTGTATGTTACACCTGAGATATACTTTGAGCTAGCGGTCCTCTTTTACGTACAATGCAGGGGCCACTGGATCCTCATCGTGATCTGTCCGCCGAGGAACGAGGTGTACTACCTCGATTCGATGCGTGACAGATTATCGATCGAATATGTGGTCAAGGGGAATATCGAGGCGTAAGTAACTTATATGTTTGATTTAAATTTTCACCTCACTAGCTAATGATAATACATTAACCGGCAATACTAACTGAAATGCAGGGCTTTTGATAAATATGTGTCCGCTGGAGGGAGGCATGCCGCACCGCAGGGCTCCCTACTAGCTTGGAAAGAATATGAGGTACTCACGAGACTTTTTGTTTATGCTTAATTAGTTTATGGAAACAATAGCTAACATGTCTTCGCATATGCAATTATCTCAGTGCCATCAGCAGCCGCAATCGTGGGAATGCGGGTTTTATGTGTTGCGCTACATGTATGACCTAGTGCAGACAAACTTTGCCCAATTCCCCCAGGTAAGCATCGATAGCTAACTCAAATTTGAAAATTGGGTGTCACGTTCTAAATTAGGAAGTTAGTTACTAAGTATTCACACATGCTTGCAGATCGCCATGTCGAAAGACTCATACGAAAATGCAAAGATTAGAGATCTTTGACAAATCTGGGCTCAATATGTCATGGAGGAAGTTGCGCCCAACCATCCGCCATGATAATTTTCTCTTTTTCGTGTACTCTGTGCATAGACTGTTTATATACATGTGAATAAATATATATGTCAATAAATGTCCACATTGGATTGCAATTTGTATTTGTCCATATATATGTGAATAAATGTGAATAACTGTCTAATGTGTCAATCTGTTCTGTGAATTTACCCTTCTTTGCATCTGTACTGTATTGTGTATCCAATCTATAATGTATTGCATCTGTACTGTATATGTGAATGTACTGTATTGTGAATGTAAATAACGTACTGTATATGTGAATGTTCTATCAGTAAATTCATTCACAGCCGATAGACTACTACAAATTTTCTATCGGTAAATTCATCCACAACCGAGAGACTACTACCACTTTTTCTATCGGTAAACTTGAAATTAACCGTCAGAATAGTGTGACTTTTCCTGCCAGTGAACTCATCCACAACCGAGAGACTACTGTAGTTTTTCTATCAGTAAACTTATAATTAACCGTTAGAAGAGTGTGATTTTTCCTGCCGGTGAACTCATACACGACCGAGAGAGTACTAAACTTTTTTCTATTGGTAATCTCATTTCCAACCGAGCGAGTGCTAAACTTTTTTCTGTCGGTAAACTTGTAATTAACCGTTAGAATATCGGTATTTTTCCCAACGCTAAACGTCAGACGACGACGGGTTTTCTATCGGTACAATCATAAGGTGCCGATAGAATAGTAATATTTTCCTGTCGGTAATCATGTAATTAACCGTTAGAATAGTGGTACTTTTCCCACCGTTAATCGTCAGACTACGACGGGTTTGCTATCGGTACACTCCTATGATGCCGATAGAATTGTTAATTTCTTCTGTCGGTTATTTACCGATAGAAAATGTCCAGTCTTGTTCTATCGTGTCTATCTCTATCGGTACGAAAACCGATAGTAGAAGGATTTTTTTTACCGATAGAAGAAAGCTTTTCTGTACTAACTAGACTGGACATAGTACAGAAAAGCTTTCTTCTATCGGTAAAAAAAACCCTTCTACTATCGGTTTTCGTACCGATAGAGATAGACACGATAGAACAAGACTGGACATTTTCTATCGGTAAATAACCGACAGAAGAAGTTCACTATTCTATCGGCATATTATGAATCTACCGATAGAAAACCCGTCGTATTCTTACGTCCAGCAGTTGGAAAAGTACCACTATTCTAACGGTTAACTACAAGATTACCGACAGAAAAAAGCTTAGTACTCTATCGGCATATTAGGAGTGTACCGATAGAAAACTCGTCGCTAGCGGATTGAAAAGTACCACTATTCTAACGGTTAACTACAATATTACCGACAGAAAAAAGCTTAGTACTCTATCGGCATATTAGGAGTGTACCGATAGAAAATTCGTCGTCAGCGGCTGGAAAAGTACCACTATTCTAACGGCTAATTATAAGTTTACCGATAGGAAAACTCATACTATTCTATCGACATATTACAAGTTTACCGATAGAAAACTCGTCAATAGCGATTGGAAAGTACCACTATTCTAACGGTTAACTACAAGATTACCGACAGAAAAAAGCTTAGTACTCTATCGGATATGTATGAGTTCACCGGCAGGAAAGGTCAAACTCTTCTAACGGTTAATTTTGATTGTACTGATAGAAAAAAGGACAGTAGTCTCTCGGTTGTTGATGAATTTACCGATAGAGCATTCACATATACAGTACTTTATTTGCATTCACAATACAGTACATTCACATATACAGTACAGATGCAATACAGTATAGATTGGATACACAATACAGTACAGATGCAAGGTAAATTCACAAAACAAATTCACACATTAGGCAGTTATTCACATTTATTCACATATGTATGGACAAATACAGATTGCAATCCAATGTGGACATTTATTCACATATATATATTTATTCACATGTATATGAACAGTCTATGCAGAGTACACCAAAAGGAGAAAATTGTCATGCTGGATGGTTGGGCGCTACTTCCTCCATGACATATTGTGCCCAGATTTGTCGAAGATATATAATCTTTGCATTTTCATATTGGTCTTTTGACATGGCGATCTGCAAGCATGTGTGCATACTGAGTAACTAACTTCGATCCTAATTTAGAACGTGACACCCATTTTTGAAATTTGAGTTAGCTATCGATGCTTACCTGGGGGAATCGGGAAAAGTTTGTCTGCACTAGGTCGTACATGTAGCGCAGCACATAAAACCCGCATTCCCACGATTGCGGCTGCTGATGGCACTGAGATAATTGCATATGCGAATACATGTTAGCTATATATTGTTTCCATAAACTAATTAAGCATAAACAAAAAGTCTCGTGAGTACCTCATATTCTTTCCAAGCTAGTACGGAGCCCTGCGGTGCGGCATGCCTCCCTCCAGCGGACACATATTTATCAAAAGCCCTGCATTTCAGTTAGTATTGCCAGTTAATGTATTATCATTAGCTAGTGAGGTCAAAATATAAATCAAACATATAAGTTACTTACGCCTCCATATTCCCCTTGAGCACATATTCCATCGATAATCTGTCACGCATCGAATCGAGGTAGTACACCTCGTTCCTCGGCGGACAGATCACGATGAGGATCCAGTGGCCCCTGCATTGTACGTAAAAGAGGACCGCTAGCTCAAAGTACATCTCAGGTGTAACATACAAGATTGATTTAAATTAGTACGAAATGCACTAACCTTTGGTGGTACGGCACCAGAATGAAGTCCCTGTCCTGCTGCGCCATCAGCGCGCTGGATATGTACTGCTCAGCGTGCGCGGCGTCCTGCTCTAGCATCGTGAGGCTTATTTTCTCTGGGTCGAGGAAACCCACCTTGTCACACGCAGCCTCCGATGCTAGCCTGTACATGCACCTGCATGCGAAGGACGAGATTAATATTAATTTCACAGAAAGTTACTCAGTATTCAAATGAACTGCAACATTAATGCAGAGTTAGCAAACAGAGTTAGAAAACAGCAATACATAGCATCAGCAAACTCACAGGACTCCAGTCCGTATGATGGACATATCGAGCTCCCGCCAGTTGTAGAGGTCGAACAGATCCTCGTGTGCCACGGATATAGTCCCGGGCTCACGGTGGAACTGCCCAGGCCTGTAGGGAACTAAGAAGTTCAGGCTGCGTCGAGCTCAATGTAGGTACCAGTCGTGGAGGTCTCTGGTTGATCGATCCAATTTCCGCAAAGATGCCTCCGACAGGAGTGGGAGCGCATTCGTGAACGTCCGCGGCAGTCCCTGTCGCCCTTTGCCCTTGCCTTTGCCGCCCTTGCCTTTTGCCGGGGACTGAGCGCGTACCTTCGAAGGCAAGGGCGAGGTGATGGCGGCTTTCTTCCGAGGTGGAGGCGTGGATGCGCTGGGTGGGGTCGAGGACGTCTTTGATGTGTCCAGGTTCGCACGAGATCGGCCCTCATGCCCCGAGCTGGGGGCACAGTCCCCTGGTAGCCCCGCGGCAGGCCACTTCAATTAATGAGCACGTATGTTAGATTATGCAAGTTGAGTGTACTGAGTAGGATGTAATCTAAAATGTGTAGGATTTACCGGTTGTATTACAAGACACTTCTTGGGCCACTGTACGTAGGAGCCCACTGCCTCGGCAAGTGTCTGCAGTTCCTCTGTTGGGACTGGCAACGGAGAATCGTTGTAGCCCGGCATGGCCATGTCCACCTGTACCTTTGCGAAACCCAACCGCAGAGGTACACAGTGGACCCGGACATCCGGCCCAGACGGATATATGAAGCCGTGTCCAACCACTTCCTGCCCGGCGCCTACGTGATTCTGTAGGATGCAGCCCTCCGGCCCCTGCAAATTTGTAACAATTAAAATAGGTTAGCGAAACAACTCTAACAGAATGGGAGTGGCATCAACTTAAGTGCACAGATGAAGGCTTGCAGTACCTCAAGTAGATCCACTGGATCCGCGAGTACCTTCGAAGCGCAACTGCTTATCCGACCCCGCGGGGTACCGTCGGCCTGGGGATCCGCATCTAAACTCTTGGCCAGCAATGTTTCTCTCAACCGTGCAAACTCTTCCCTCATTTGTGCGACCTCGGTCTGCACCTCAGACTGTACCTCAGCCCGTATCTCAGCCCGCATCTCCGCCCGTATCTCCTCCCGTACCTCAGCCCGTATCTTATCGGAGAGGTCAGCTTCCTTTTCCTTCCAGGTGCGGGCCTTCTTCCTCGGTGGAGCCGGATCTACGAAACCGGCCTTCCACGACACAATGGCTCCCACGGCCCGTGTCCGCCCGGGATGCTCCTTATTTCCTAGAGCGCGGGTGAGGATGTCGTTCTCCCTCTGCGGGGTAAACAATCCCTCCGCTGCCTCCTTCTCAAAAGAGATCTGTTACATTTGAAGGTACCTTGTGAGACAAATTGCCTTATATACACTTGTGCGCACACAGTTTACGAGGTTAGCCAACTTACCATTCGCCTCACAACGTCGGCGTCCCCAGGGGTTGCGAACTGCACAGACCCCGTGGACGACACGGACCCCCTCCCCCTCCACCATCGCTTGCACCTCTCATCCCTGATCTCGGAGAGCGGCAACTCAGGGGTGTCGATGACAGGATTTTGTTCGTCTTCCTTCTTCCACTGTTCCTCCTTCCCCGCATAGCCCCGGGATCCGAGCCGATGCGGGTGGTCGTTCCACTTCTGGATCGCCCTATTCTTCTCGCTAAGGGCCTTGAACTCCTCAGTCCCCTTCTGCTTGGTGAATTCCTCCCATACCTCCTCCGATATGAAGGGGTACTTCTCGCAAGGAGATTTCCCCGCAGCTAGGAAGTTACTGACGAGCCAGCTCTTAAAGGTTTTCCATGTTCCGTTCATGTCCTTCAAGCAGGCAGTCCTAGGTGTATCGTCGGGGATGTTCCACTTAGCCTGTTTTCGAAAAATGCATACAATTAATCACGAGTTAGTTAAACTTTAGTATAAGCCAAGAGAACGTGATTACGAAAGAGTTCAGCGATTTCAGTTCATTTAACCTTCACTTCCGCCCACAACCTATCCCTCTCGTCCGCCGTCACGTCCTTCCAGCTCTGGACGGTGATCTTCACCCTTTCTTTCGCCAATAGCCCAACGTAGGCCGCGTACCTCCCAGCATTCTTTCCAATCGGCCTCCCAAATTGGTTGAACTCACAAGAAAGATCAGTGCGTTTGGCCAAACGCCCCAACGTCGTCGCGCCTCGCCCCACCCTCTTGCGCTGGGATGTAACAGCCCCATCTTCAGTAGTTACGATGGGGTTGGCCCTAGTTGAACCACTAGTACCATCCGATGAAGACGACGACATGTCTTCCCCAACAAAACCTTCAACAAACCATATATATGGCAATTAATTCGCCTTGGACTTCCATAACTCAGCCCAGGACTGGAGACTAACTAGGGCGGCAAAAGGGAAAATAATACAAAAAGAAAGACATGCATAAATTACTTACTGAACTCTTCAGAAATATTTTCTATCGGTAAACACATGAGCTGCCGATAGACCATAACAATTACCTCCACACAAGACAATTTTTCTATCGGCAAACACGTGAGATACCGATAGAACATAACAATGTTCTCTACATATGGAATTTTGTTGACAAGCCACCATTCACTGTCATCACATAACATTCTCGATGATTTGCTACACTAATATTCATGGGCCAGCATTATTATTTCACACGTAAATATGCACACAAGCATCTAAGTGCTACTGTGCATAATCTTTAGCCTAGCCTGTATGTGAGTCATCAGGACTTCACAGCTATTAGGTTGGGAAAAGTCATGTATATAGGCATTTGAAACATAAACATCGAAGACCCATCCACATTGCCATATATTCATACGAAGTGAGTAAAAATTCCCAACCAAACTAGTACATTGCATGGCTCATGTCCTTCCAGATCCAAATTAAGTTTTACTACTTGTGCAGAAAATTTTCTATCGGTAAACACATGAGCTGCCGATAGAATATGTGTAAGAACACCTCCAACATATAATCTGCATTACATGGCAGTTGGATACAATTGATCACACATACAGCAGTATAGAGAAGTTAAAATCTCAAAACAGGTTCATTACAGCACTGGAACATATTATGTAAACCCTAATTAAAATCAACATTGCCTGCGGAATGTACATAAGCCAACACAATAGGGAACCCTAGTGTAATTGCAAAACTCCAAGAATTAGTACGTGCAAAACACTAGGATCAAATAAAGAAGATGCTGGAAATAGAACGACGAATTAGGGTATTTACGGCGGCGATCAGTTCTGGTGATGCAGAGGCGGTGTAGAACGCAGCAGCGGCGGGCGAAGGACGAAAATAAGAACCGGTGGCAGTGACGAACCAGTGTCCAGCCGGCGATCGTCGTGTGGGAGAGAGGAAGTGAGTGCTCACGGCGGAGGTTGGGGTTTTCTTCGCTCTCGAAGAGACGCAGTGCTCTAAGGTGGAACTGTTCGAGTGGAGGGAAACTAAAGGGCCGTGTACGAGAAATAAAGTAGCGGAGGAACTTTTCTATCGGTATAACAAAATGATACCGATAGACTTATGTAATTTTCTATCGAAACAACAAAATAATACCGATAGAAAAAGTAAATTTCCCGGAAAAATATTCGAATTAGTGATTGCATTTTTCTATCGGTATAAACAATAAAATCCCGTGAGACCAATTTTCCACAGAAAATTTTTTTAAAGTGCTTGAGATTGGGTGCCATTTTTCTATCGGTAAAAACAACAAAATACCGTGAGAGTAATGAAAAGGTGCCCTTTTCTATCGGTATAAACAAACAAATCCCGTAAGCCCAATTTTCCCCAGAAAATTTTTTTGATTAAGTGCTTGAGATTTGTGTGCCCTTTTTCTATCGGTAAAAACAACAAAATACCGTCAGAGTTATGAAAAGGTACACAATTTAACATCAAACAGACCGTGGTTGAAAGCTGCAGAATGTTAAAGAAAGAGGGAAGATAGCCGGAAAATTGGAAAATTGACATAAAAAGAAATTGTTCATTCATTGTTGTTTTATCACTTACAAAAAAAAATAAAACCCAAAATGCTAGGTCAAGGGGTGGTCTTAGCCCTGGCTGCATGTAGAATAGAGTCAGTTAGACTTGCAGCCAGGACGCAGGACTCCTCTAGCGACAAGTTGTCCCTAGGATCAACTACTACCGCGTCAAGAAGGCCTGCGACCTCCGTCAGCTTCGCTATGGTATCCTTCATAGTCAAACCGCAGCCAGCGATGGTCATATCCGCGGCTTTCTTCTCCTCGCGAAGACGCCTCGTCCTCGCCCTAGCATTGTCACCATCCGTCTTCATGCGCTTAATGCGCTGGAAGAGATCGTCAAGGTCAAGCCGTAGCTGAGTGTGCTTGTCTGTAAGGAGCTTGTGCTCCTCCTGGAGGGCCCTCAGGTCAGCCTTCACTTTGGCAGTGTCTTCCACGGCTACCATTCCCTGTGCAAATCAACAGGTCAAGAATGAACTGAACATGGATTAACAATACAGGGGTAAACCGAGGAGATTTAGAGTTCTTACCGGGGAGGCCGTGGATGACGATCCCATGGAGGTTGCCATTGTGAAAGAGAAGATGAGGAGTCCAACCGTTCGAGAATTAGAAAAACAACAAAATACCGCGACGCATGGCGAGGTACTTATAGAGTTTCCAAGGCGACGCATGGCGACACGGTTGAGAATTCGAAGCGGCAGAGTATTCTTCTATCGGTAAAAACAGGAAAAAACCGTCAGACAACAAATACCGTGAGACAAATGAATTTATTCTAACGGTAAAATAGAACAATACCGATAGAAAACGTTTTGAAGTGCCTGAGAGAAGATGTCCTTCTCTATCGGTATAAATAACAAAATACCGTCAGGGATTTTTGCTGAACTTAATTTGAAGAGGCTGCGATGAGATTTTTGCAAGTGCTATTTGAAGGGAAGAATTAAATATTTACAGGATAAAGGTACTGTACATGTTAGAACTCATGCTGTGGAGTAAAATTGAGATGTATTAATGCTGTGAACTAGCTTATCATTAATTCTAAAGAAAAATGTACTGCCTGATGTATTAATGATAAGTTCCTCACCTTGCTGCAGAACTTGTGGGCTGTTTGCTTGGCATTTATCCCTGAAATAGAAATTAATCATCAATGGTTCTCAACCCATAATCCTTCTTCGTGGTCATCTCGCAGATACGTTGTTTCGTCGATATCTTCAGTACGGATAGATTGAATGTCCTCTAAAAATGGTGGTATTTCATCGAATTGGTTATACTCCTCTTCGTCGACAACATCTTCGACCCCAACAATACGTCTCTTGCTGTGGAGGACAACATGCAAGTTTGGATTGGCCGGGTCAACGATGTAGAATACCTGTGTGGCTTGCTTTGCAAGTATGAATGGATCGTCTTGGTGTCCGACTCTACCAAGATCGACGAGAGTAAACCCGTAACTGTCAACTTGAACACCTCGAGGGATTTCGACCCATTGGCATCGAAACAGGGGAATCTTAAGTAATCCGTAATCGAGCTCCCATATTTCGTCAATAACACCGTAATATGAGTTCAGCGCCCTTACTGACCTGGCATCCTCGGAAATAGCAAACAGTGTCACTCCGCTACATTGCGTGCTACTCTTGGCGTCTTGAGCTCTTGTGTAAAATGAATACCCATTGATGTCGTACCCCTGCCAAGTCCCTACAGTGAATCTTGGGCCTCTAGCCAACCATGTCACAGTTTCACTTACGGAGCCCTCGGCAGCTCGCGTGACTCTTTCTTGGATCCACTCAGCAAATTTCCTGTTATGTTCTCTGCTTACCCAAACGTCTGACTTCGAAGGATTCTGTGACCGTAACATTACCTTGTGCTCGTGTATGTATGGCTCGACCTCCGTCATGTGTTGTAAGACCCAAAAATGTGATTTTGCGTACACATCACGAGCAGGGACGATAGCTTTGAATCCAATCGTTCCAATTCCCTCAAGCCTACCCTCGTGTCGGGACCTAGGAACACCAATTGGGTCAACCCCGGCCATATAATCTGTGCAAAATTCAATCACCTCCTCGGCGGCATAACCTTCCATGATACTCCCCTCGGGTCGACGACGAGTCCTTACGTATCCCTTCAATACACCCATAAATCTCTCAAATGGATACATGTAGCGCAGGCACACAGGTCCACAAAACTTAATTTCTCTGATAAGGTGAACAATCAGATGGACCATAACATCAAAAAAGGATGGAGGGAAATACATCTCGAGCTGACAAAGAGTTGTAACCACGTCGCGTTGCAAAGCGTCCAGTCCATCGGGATCAATTACCTACGAGGACACAGTTGCGCCAAATATTCATATCAGAAAAATCTTCTCATTAAGCTCCACAAATGGAGGTAGTGAACTTATAGTACGAGTGCACGTACTTACCTTGCAAGATATTGCGTTGAAGAAATAACATAGGTTTGTGATTGTCTCTCTGACTTTAACTGGGAGAATGCCTCTGATAGCAATGGGAAGCATCTGTGACATCAAGACATGACAATCGTGGGACTTCATGCCAACCAGTCTTAGGTCCTTCATAGACACAAGTTTTTTCAAGTTCGCGGAGTACCCACATGGAACTTTAACACCGTGCAGGCACCGACAGAGTTCTGTTTTTTCGCTCTTGGACAACGTGTAGCAGGCCGGGGGGAGGTATGTACGCTTTCCATTCTCTAAAGGTGCAAGCTCAGTCCTTATCCCCATTTCCACCATGTCACGACGAGCTTTCACACCATCCTTTGTCTTTCCCGGAATGTTCAACAACAAACCAATCAAACTGTCACAGACATTTTTCTCTACATGCATGACGTCAATGCAATGTCGAACTTGTAAGTGCTCCCAGTACGGTAGATCCCAGAGAATCGATCTCTTCTTCCAAACATTTTTTTCTCGAGGTTTAGAATGCTTACCGAACTCAACTTTGATGTCGTTCACGCGTGAGTAAATCTCCTTACCGGTCAGAAACACTGGAGCTGATCCCTTCTCAGGCTTCCCGTTAAATGATTTCCTCTTCTTACGGTACGTGTGATGCACCGGAAGAAACCTGCGGTGACCCATGTACACTGTTTTCCGGCAGTTTCACAGCCAGATGCTCTCAGTTTCATCTAGGCAAATAGGGCAAGCCTTGGCTCCTTTCGTACTATACCCCGACAAATTGCCGTAGGCAGGAAAATCATTTATGGTGCAAAATATCAGGGCCCGCAAGATGAAATTCTCTTTCTTGTATGCATCCCACACCTGCACACCCTCGCTCCACAATTTCTGTAAGTCCTCGATTAAAGGTGCTAGAAACACGTCAATATCATTTCCGGGTTGTCTGGGTCCTGAGATTAGTAACGCCATCTTGATGTACTTGCGCTTCATGCATAACCAAGGAGGAAGATTGTAGATGCATAAAAGAACCGGCCAAGTGCTGTGCCGGCTGCTCATATTACCATGTGGGTTCATACCATCTGTACTCAGCCCGAACCTTACATTCCTAAGTTCGCCGCCAAACTCAGCAAATGTTCTGTTGATGTTTCTCCATTGAATAGAATCAGCTGGGTGTCTCAGTTTTCCGTCTTGTTTCCGGGCTTTAGCATGCCAACGCAAGTGCTTCGCGACTTTCGGATTTGCAAACAGCCGCTTCAATCTAGGTATCACAGGCAAGTACCACACAGTTTTTGCCGGGGGCCCTTTCCTTACCTCGTGACGTTCACTGTCAATCCGGTCCCTACGCGTATACCTCGATGCGCCGCATCTTGGACAAACATGCAAACTGGAGTACTCGTTACGGTACAACACACAATCATTTGGGCATGCGTGTATTCTTTCGATTTCCATTCCCAACGGACACAACAGTTTTTTGGCTTGGTAAGTAGATCTTGGCAACTCATTTCCCTCTGGAAGCATGTCCACTAGAAGATCTAATAGTGCCGTGAAACTCTTATCACTCCAACCGTTTCCTGCCTTCAAGTTATATAATCTCAGCACAGAAGACAGTTTAGTAAATGTTGCACATCCAGGGAACAGAGGCTTCTCAGAGTCAGCAATCAGTTTCTCAAATTCACAGAAGTCATTTTCGTTGTAATCTTCCTCTACATCACGTAACATCTCATCTAGATTGTCATCATCATCATCTACGTGCACATCGGAATGAACATTACCAAAATTGGGATGATCATCGATATTATTGCAATCCACATCCGAGTCGTGTTGATTGGTAGTAGTGGTGCTTGTTTCCTCAAGATCTTCGCCATGCCATATCCAACGGGTGTATCGCGCGTTAAAACCACGACGAATCAAATGACTCTTAATTTGATCATAGTTGCTAAACCTCTTCAAGTTCATACAATCTGTACAAGGACAGAGCATATTTTTCTCTCCCTTCCTCTCCTTTTGTTGCTCAGCAAATTTAATAAACTCATTCACACCATCCAAATATTCAAGAGTAGTACGTTTTATTCCATACATCCAATATTTCCTGTCCATCTACAATTAACAAAATTTAACGAGTAAGCCATGCATGAAACCTGCCCGATTAAGTTATGTATATGTACATGTACAGCCTCTTACAACAGATACATGTGTTGAACCCTAGCCTGACGAAATTAACACTAATTAACCTAGCTAACTACACAATACAAGCTAGTTAGCTCCTAAAACATGACGCATTTCCAGCTACCAAGCTCCCAAGCTTAGAGCTACAAACTTGGAACTACACAATACAGCTAGCTTGCAAGTAGAGAGGAAGGGAGATCTAGAGGGAGAGAGAGATAGGTGTCGACGATTAAGCATACCTTAAAGAGAGGGGCGCAATCAACTTCCCTCCAGCCTGCGCTGATCACCCTAGCAGTGTAGCTGGAACTTTCGTCACAAACAGAGGGACACAGAGTGCAACAGAACAAATTAAAGAGCAGCTCAGCAATGGTCGACTGGGGTTTTCCTTATAATGGACATTTTTCTAACGGTAAATACATGAAATAACCGTCAGACTAACTTAGGTAATTTGCCGCTCACATATTCTATCGGTAAAAACACACACATACCGTTAGAGAATATACATTACTGAGCAAATATATGTATTTTTCTATCGGTAAATATGTGCATTTACCGTTAGAATATGCATGACTAAACAAATATATGTGCTTCCTATCGGTAAATATGTGTATTTACCGTTAGAATATGCATGACTGAACAAATATATGTATTTTTCTATCGGTAAATATGTACATTTACCGTTAGAATATGCATGACTAAACAAATATATGTGTTTCCTATCGGTAAATATGTGTATTTACCGTTAGAATATGCATGACTGAACAAATATATGTATTTTTCTATCGGTAAATATGTGCATTTCCGTTAGAATATGCGTGACTGAACAAATATATGTGCTTCCTATCGGTAAATATGTGTATTTACCGTTAGAATATGCATGACTGAACAAATATATATGTTTTCCTATCGGTAAATATGTGTACTTACCGTTAGAGGAGGTACTGTTACCAAACTGGGACAAACATGCACATGCCATTTCTCACATTCAAGGAATCATATCAATGTAACATCAAACAGATCTTACATCAAACGGATCTTAACTAGAAGATAAAGCAATATATTTCAAGAAATGCTAATTTGTGGATTAACTAGGAGACACAAAAATACTTTTCGTAGGTAGTTGGGACTTCATCTTGCCAAAGAAATTACACATGCCAGTTCACAAATTCAGGTACAAACATACACATGCAGTTCACCAATACAAATTCAGGTACAAACATACACATGCCAGTTCACAAATTGAAGTGCATGTCTGAAACAGCAGTACAAATACACACCTACCTACCAATACAATTAAATACACAAATGCTCCCTGCACATTCAAGTTCATGTCCCAATTAGCAATACATGATACACAAATATACAACAATATACAAATACAACAATTCACACATTCGATGTATATTACAAAAGCCACGTCTGAAATTAACAACAGATCACGACGAGGACCCAGTGGCCCATACATGCATTTTACATAAAAGGGAACCTTTGCAGGTTGCCACAATGCAACTACCGACTACAAGTTAGACCTGATACATCACAAATCCATTCATCCAAAACAGCAAATGTCTGAACCACATTGGACTTAACCATAGGAGTTCAGTTCAAAGACGCCCGAGGAGCTGGAACTGCCGTCGACATACATTTGTACGTAATGGTGATTTCCTCGGACTCAAACTCGATCAACTCAACTCAACTCAACTCAACTCCATTAACAAAAAGAACCTACCTTCCAAGATGTTGTTCTGTGTAGTGATGGTGTAGAATGGCTGTGCAAATAACAACAATTCTTCTTCTCCAAGCAGGTAAGCATCTGGCCACAAGCTGGTGCATGCAAAAACATGTAAGATGCTTTCTATAGGTCCTGATTTGAGAAACACGCCGGGCTTAAGCATCTTCTCGACCGAGCCAACCAAGATCTCGCCCTTCACGTCCTTCCAGCTCTCGACGGTGATCTTCACCTTTTCTTTCGCCAACAAGCCAACGTAGGCAGCGTACTGCGATGAAGAACCGTGAAATACGTTGCCCCTTACGAGCATCATCCAAGGACCTGAACAGATCATAATCATATTGAAAAGAAGACACATCAAAATGAAGGATACAAAAAAAGCAGAATTATTGCCATAATCGGATTAGAATAATCTAACAATATTGCAGAAATTTTACGTACCTTCCTTGAGATGCCGACGTCTAGAGGGCGTCGATGGAGGTGCGGAGGTGCAGCGGTCCCCTGTAGAGGTGCGCCGGCCGTCCATGGAGCTTACGGGTTAGGACTACGAGCCCAGATGAACTGTGAGAATGAAAGAGACATACCCGTGTATTTATACAATTATATATTTTCTATCGGTAAGAAAACAGAATATCGTTAGTAATAAAAACATCTGTAGAAGCCGAATGGTTCTATCGGCACAATAAATATTACCGATAGGAATTTTTGTACATACTCTATCGGTCTGTACGTACACTACCGATAGAATATTACTAGTGTAGAAGGCCAACAGTTCTAAGATATTTTGTGCAATATTCTACCGGTATAAACATGCATTACCGATAGAATAAAACTATTAGAAGACGAACAGTTCTAAGCAATTTTCTATATATTCTAACGGTAAAAGAATCCATTACCGATAGAATAAAAATATTTGTAGAAGGTCAACTATTCTATCGGCGAACTACATATTGCCGATAGGAACTTTTAATATATTCTGTCAGTATATTCATACAGTAGCGATAGAATAAGTCTAGTTGTTGAAGTCGACCAGTCCTATCGGCGCACAACATTCTTCCATCAGTACTTATGCATCTCTTCTAACGGCAAATATGTTCATCACCGCTAGAGTAAATCATACTATTTATTCTATCGGTAAGTTTCTTACAAACCGATAGGGAAAATACATCCGTCGGGCTTTTTTGACCGCGAGGCACATTTTCTATCAGTTTTGTGCTGTTTCGCTAATAACCGATAGAAGATAGGGGTTAGTAGACTGCATTTCTGTACTAGTGAGTGTAAGCTCTCCACTGACAGGATACCGTGCTTGCTTGGATTAAGCAGCAGGCCATGGCTGTACCTTCTGAAGTTGAGGCTTCAAAAGGCAAGATTAAGGGCATGAAGATTGGTGACGGCTTGCGCAGGTCAGACGAAGATGAAGACGAAGGCGACCAGAAGGCCGACGACCTCGCCAACACCTCTTTAGCTGTTGGATCTTTCAAGGTCGAAGCTAAGGTTGATATACCCATATATGATGGGGTGATCGATGCTAGGAAGCTGTATTCTTAGATCGACCAGCTTGAGACCTACTATGACCTATGAGGGTTTAGTAGCGCTCAAAAGGTGAAATTTGTACCTTTGAAGATGAAGGACCACGTCAAGACTTGGTGGAAGGCCCTTGTCACCAGTGGTGAAGCTGATGACCTTGCGTGGGGTCAATTCAAACAACTCCTGTGACAAGAGTTCTACCCGATGGGTTATCTCAAGGAGAGATGGGATCGTTGGCACAGATTGTATCAGCGTCACGACCAATCTGTCTAGGATTATACGACGGAATTTCGGAGACAAGCAATGGTCAATGTCATCTCACTCTCTAATCCTCAAGTTTTTCGAAAATACACATCAGCGCTAAGTTAAGTCTGTTCGGCGTCTAGGACATCACGACCGCGAGTACGACTACTATGGCGATTGAGAAGAAAAATAAATCCCGCAACAACAAGGACAAAAAAGAGAATTCGACCTCGTCAAAAGGAAAGTTGAGTCTAAAGAAGAGCACTCCAAAGTCCAGTATTAGTATCTCTTGTGATCATTGTCTTGTTGCCAGACATTCAAAGGATAAGTGCTATAAGCTCCATCCTGAACTACCAAAGAAGAACGAACCACGGAAGAGAATAGCTACAGCTACTGCGGTTACACCTGAAGAAGTTGTCCGAGTGACTTCGGTCGATGAGGCAGATACGACCTTATCTCTGATGGCAATGCCGAAGTAGAAAGGTTCGGATTCAGCTGACAATCATCACTCAACAGAGGACTTGTTCACTATCAACATCCAGGTGAAGCATGAAGTGGTCGCAGCAATATTCGATCTCGAAAGTCAGAAGAATTTGGTTTCCGCTGGACTGGTTTGACGACTTGGTTTGAAGACGACCACTCACCCGTGACCGTATCCACTGGGTTGGTTTACATCCAACGTGAACCAACAGATTACGAGCCAGTGTGTGCTGAAATTTGTGATCTATGCTCGATATATCGATGAGGTGCAATGCGACGTTGTTCCTATCGATATTTGTCAGGTGATCTTTGGGAGTCTGTATCTATATGATCGTGACACTCACTTCCATCGGCGAGTGCAAGAGTACGAGCTCACTAAAGACGGAGTTAAGTTCGTGATCAGTAGAGACGTCCACGTCAACACTTTGAACTTGATGACCTCAAATCAGGCCAAACGAATCATAACGCATGTCACAAATACATGCTGATTATGATTCGACCAGTTGGTTGCAGTGATAGTACTCGAGCAGCGTTGTCATTGGCGTGTCGAGAAGAATCTGGTCCTTTGTTGGACTGCTGGAGAAATATAGTGATATGTTTGAAAGTACCCAAGGTCATCCATCGAATCATCCAGTCGAGCACGAAATTCAGCTCATGTCCAATGCGACACTTCCCAATCTGAGTATGTATTGCAACTTGGTATTGGAGAACGAAGAGATCAAAAGACAACTTGGCGAGTTGCTGAATGATGGTGTCATCCAACCAAGTAGTTCACCTTGTGGATCTCCTGTGGTATTAGTACCAAAGAAAGATGGGACTTGGCGTATGTGCATCAACTACCGAGCACTAAACAAGATCACCATCAAGAATCGGTACCCCTTTCCTCGTATTGATGACCTGTTAGACCAATTGAAGCATGCTGCTGTCTTCTTGAAATTGGATCTGAAGTCAGGGTATCATCAAGTCCGCATCCGAGAGGAGGATACGTGGAAAACTGTGTTTAAAATGCGACAAGGTCTGTTCGAATGGCTGGTCATGCGGTTTGGCCTTTACAATGCCTTGGCTACTTTCATGCATCTAATGAACGACATATTGCGACTGTTCATTGACGACTTTGTGATCGTATAGCTCGACGACATACTGGTCTATAGTCGTTTGTGGGACAAGCACCTAGCTCATGTGGAAAAGGTGTTCGAACAGCTTCGACAACATCGAATTTGCCTCAACCGTAAGAAGTGCGAGTTTGTCCAACAAACCCCATTGTACCTGGGATTCGTGGTTGGCAATGGTACGTTGCAAATCGACCCGGATAAGGTAAAGGTGATTCGCGAGTGGCCTCAACCACGAACAGTTATGGAAATGCGTAGTTTTGTGAGAGAATGCCAATACCTTCAGAAGTTCATACGACACTTCTCGATTGTGGCTTCTCTGTTGCATGCATTAACCAAGATCGACCAGAAGTTCGAGTGGACAAGGAAACATGAGGACACGTTTCACTTGCTGAAGAAGAAGATCAGTGAAGCTCCTGTGCTAGCTTTGCCGAATCTACAGAAACCATTCGAGCTAGAGACCGATGCCTCAGGTTATGCAATGGGTGCAGTGCTCATGCAAGAAGGTCGACTAGCAGCATATCACTCCGAGTTATTCCAAGGAGCTCAAAAGACCTATCTGACCTACGACAAGGAGTTGTGTGCACTGCATCAGGTCATAAAGCATTGCCGGTGTTACCTTTTGGGTAAAGCGACTGTTGTCCACACCGACCACCAACCTTTGCAATATTTGCAAACTCAGTCCAAGCTACAGCAAGCTCGACATATGAAGTGGATGTTATATCTGTAGAGTTTAATCTGGTGATTAAGTACAAGAAGGGCGTACAAATAAACTGGCTGACATGTCGCGACCACCAGTTATGACACTCTGCTTATCAACGTTCATGCAGATTGAGCCCTCATGTCATGATGACTATGCCACAATGTACAGTGAAGATCCTGATTTTCGATTAGCACTGGCTGAGCTCAAAACAGGGGAAACGACAGAGTTCGCTTGTCGAGAAGGACTCTTGTACAAGGGCAATTTACTTTGTATACCTCGTGGAGCACCTCGAATTCAATGGCCGTGAGAAGCGCATACGTTGAAGGTTGCTAGTCACTTTGGGGTTACAAAGACTATACAAAATCTTCATCGACATGTGTTCTGGCCGTGAATGTAGCAAGATGTGGCTAGTTTTGTTCGAGGCTGTGGTCTTTGCAGCATTTTGAAATTGGCAAACCAAAAACTGGGTTTGTACGCTCCTTTACCAGTTCCATCATGACCATGGGAGAGCATATCCATGGATTTCTTGGGAGGATTGCCTAAGACCCGACGTGGCAACGACTATCTCTTTGTGGTCGTTGATCGGTTCTCCAAAATGATAATTCTCATACCTTGTGAAAGACTGTCATGGGAGAAAAGGCAGCTCGGGTATTCTTTCAACACGTTTGGACACATTTCGGACTATCGATTTGTAACACCCTGAGTTTAGGGGTGAAAACTTTCCTTTTCATGAGTAGCATGCATGTATCTGTAGTAGTAGCCAGATCAGTATCTATCTCAAACCCTAAATCCCCAAATTTTTCCTGTGAACCCCAAATCAAGATCAGATTGTTCAGATGTGATCTATCAGTTACTCTGAACCTAAAAGCCTTCGGAACCCAGATTCAATTCTATCTCTAACTTCCAGATTTATCAACTCCTTCTGTTTTCGAAAATAGAAATATTTTATATTACCCAATTACCCTAAGTTTCAGAAATTCAGATTTAATCAAAATCTTGACCAAGTTTAGACCAGATTATTCTTGGATCATGATCAAGGGTATGCCAATACCTTAATCCAAAAAGTTGGCAGTCAGATTTCATCATCTAAACCTTTTTCGCAAATCAGTCCAAAAGTATCACAGATCAGACCTTTTCCAGATTTTTCAGAAGCCTGAAAAGGCAAAATGTTACAAATCATCTCCAAATCTAAATCTAATTCAGGGAACACCTCCCAAATGCTTTTCAACACAAAATCTCCTTTTATGAGTATTTCAAAATCAAATCCTAAATACCAGAATTCGAGATCAATGAAATTCAAATCTATTTTACCCTAATCTACTCTATTTTCAGTTTATATCAAAAATCATTCAAACATCTCAAATTTATCTTCTATCTGTGCCAAATCATCTGTTGAATTAAGTTTGCCAAACCAACAGAGTCAAATTCAACTCTAATCTTCTAAATCTCTAGAATTACAGATCAGTCCAAAGCCAAGAATCAGATATTGCAATCAGGCCCCTAATTCGACCAGGGCAGCAGCTAGCTTCGACCAGAGCCTCGCCATGATCCTTGCGCCGTGTTTGCTCGCCGCCGGCCAAGCCTTGTCTGCGTTTGTGACCGTGCATGCTTGTGCGCACGCGTCTACGCCTCAGCTATTGCGTGGCAACGCCGTTGCAACGTCGACAACCAAAACCTGCTCCCGTGCGCGACCAGCAGCAGCAACCGCGACCGTTGTCAGCAATTCCTTGCCACGTTGCTTCGCCGTGCCAGCTCTTGTCGCCACTGCCTTGCACCGCCCAACATTGTTAAGTTCCAATGAGCCGACAACTTGATTAGTAGTCACCTCGCCTGTGCGCCATCGCTTCACCGTCACCGTTGTCGCGCCTGCGCCGGCCAGTCAAGTCACTGGCGTCAATTACTTTGCTGCTACCTCCTTACAAACTCTGTCCCTGGCCTATTTAAACCGCCTAACACTCTGTATCAGCTTCACTTCACCAGAACTTAGCTAAATTCCAAACCTCCTCGCTGCAGTCGTCTTCTCCGGCGAGTCCAGCTCGAGGCCTCACGGTGCCAGCACACTTCACTGAACCTCTTGCCAAATTAAAGCCAGCAGTGAGTATCTCTCTTTCCCCAGATTGTACTGTTGCATTGAATTGCTCTCCGGTGGACCCTAACACTGGTGATCGCCGGAATTGCCAATTGCCCTGTTCCGGCAATGCAGCCCGATTTACCCCGAATTAGCTTTCGATTTTGTGGAACAAAATGATCATGAGCTATTTGAAGCAAGCCTGTGCATCCAGATTTCCAGATTGAGCTCGAATCAAAGGTTTTCCCAAATTCAAACTCCACCAGTCGCCGGCGATCGTCGCCAGGCCACACCGGCCATCCTCCGACTAAATTGATGTCTCCAGTAGCTTTCTTGTACTCCTCTTTCACTCCCTGAGCTTGGAATTGAGTTCATTTGACCTGTATCAAAAACCCCTAATTGCAGTGTCATCTTCTCTGGCACCGGCCACCGAAAATCTATTCCCGGCCGATCTAGCTTCAACCACCTTGTCTAGCAGATGTGCTTCAACCTCCTGAGCATTTTTGTCTTCTAGCCCGATCTCTGAAACTGTCCAGATTGTAAGTTATAGCCATGCTAAGATTTTGTCCAGTGGCTTCACTGTGCCGTGTCACCACCACACTTCCTCACTGATTTTCATCACCTTCCAGACATCTTCAGCCCTGGAGCCTTTTGAATTATTTGTTCCTGTTATCAATGCCTACCTCCCAGACAAAGTGGTGCATCATTTGGAGTCCTAGATCAAAAGTTATGGCAAGCCCTAGTTTCTGGCCATGCCAGTTCAATGCCAGGCTATGTCAGTCAGTGGCATTAGCCCTTTTCACTTCCTTCCAGATGTGCATTTTGAGCATAACTTTGTCCCTTAGATTCCTAAGGTTGTGATCTGCAATTTCTTCTTCTATCACAACTTGATTTGAGCCCCTGAACTGCATTTTATGCTAAAACCCTAGATTTTGACATTATCAACCCTATGCCAGAGCATGTCAGCCAGTGGCATTAGCTCTTTTTACCTCTTTTCAGTTGTGCAAACTGAAAATAACCTTGTCCCTTAGACTTGTGGAGTTGTGCTCTACATTTTATTCTACTGCCACAAGTTGAGATAACCCCTCTATCATCCATCGATCCTATGTCGATGCCCTGAACCGAATGTCGACCTAAAGACGTTCGCTGTTTTTGAGCGAACCAGTCGCAACCTTGATATCATTATGATATTTTGAGACATTTGGAACCTTGTAAACCTTTGACAGCTAATCTTAACCTTGGTTTCCATAACTTAACCCTAATCAGCTTCTAAATCCAATCATTTCAGAATCATCAAGACTTCATCTTTGCATTATTGCATATAGTATAATAGTGTATTGAAAAGATTGTGATTAGTGGTTGTTTGTTTGATTGGAGAGCAGATCAAGAGCCCGAGTTCGAGGACTTCACTGCTGATCCAACATCAACTGCTGTATTTTACGACGCGGAAGGCAAGTCATATTCTTGGTCATCTCGAACCTATATTTTAGGAGTTACTATAACATAACCTTGAATATAGATAATATTGCATGTGAAAGATTGAGAATGGTTGATTTATGAATTGGCAGTACTAGACTGGTTATCTGTGAAATGTGAAATAAACAAGTTTTGATCTATGAACTAATATATATTTATGTATATATATATATATATATATATTCATGAAATAAAACCCCTAGCCGTGACCAAGAAAATGGTATGGAATGGTGGTAGCACTGGAGGTGCTAGACTGCAAAGGATGTGCAGGCACTGAAGGTGTAGGGTTGTGGTTGGTCTGGTCACTAGCATATAAGGACTAGAACCTTGTGTTGTACGTCTAGTGGCATGAACAAATGTACTAACCGCAAGCCTGGTATGGGACAAGCCTGAACAAGTACTTATGTGGATCGCACATGAAACCCCTGCATGAGATGGAAAACAATACACTAAACTCACGGGGTTCAGCTCCTCCACGTATTATAATCACGCACGTTGACCCAGTAATGGGAAGAGGCTTAGGGGTGGGGGTATAGCCCGCCACAACTGCGGTTTGTGTGAAGAAAACTGCAGGGTCAGGGGTGAATTGTAAGTGAAACATAACAAAAGTTCTTGTTATCTCCACCTTGCCGCTCACAGTATGAAGTGAGTCAGGGGTCCAATCATTTTGATAGGAAGGGCTTGAAAGTAGAATATCTTGCGGGTAAATTGGTACCTCTCTGCAGAGTTAAAAATGTATTCGAATACTTCGTGCTCCCGAGTTTTAGGAGTCTGCTGCGGTGGATTAAATCCACGGGGTGTGACACAAGTATATTTTCGAAATAAAATCTGTTAAATCAAGATTACCCAAATGACATGTGTTGTCATGATAAGGAGTGCTGCCGTGGGTTGTCGTGTGTCGACGTGTCGAGGTAGTGCTATAATCTAGTGAACAAGAATATCAATGATATGTTATGAAAAGTGTTTCCATGAGATAAGATGAGATGAGATAAGAAAGAAAAAGGTTATTTTATAAACACCCATAATTCTTGACTAGTCTAGGTTCATATCATCACTACTATATGTATCTACTCTTACCTATGACTTGCTGAGTACGTAAGTACTCACTCTTGCAATCTACAAATCAGTAGATGGAGCGTCCAATAATCAAGATGAAGGCATGGAGAACTTCTTGGATCCAGAAGGAGGAGTGTCAGTTCCGCCAGAGCCCTGATGTGTGTTGTTCTGTCGTCTACTTCTCATTGTGGGAGGGTCACCTATCTTCTGTTGTGTAGATGTTATTTTGCTAAACCATGTATGCCGCGAAGGCATTGTAATCTCTTTATGTAATATTAAGGCCAGCAGGGCACACTGCTTAACTATTTTGTAAGTTACTCTGTTGTAATGTGAATATACTCCTGTGCTTGACTTATCCTGGGAAGTCAAGGGTATGTGTATGCTATGCATATATGGGACTAGCTGCAGCGAGCTAGGTCTCTACAGGAGTAGTCGTAGTCCCAGTTTCGGGGCGCGACACGACTTCTATTGTGTCTGATCATGATACCCGGTTCCTTAGTCACTTTTAGCGATCGCTCTGGATGATGATGGACACCAAGCTAAAGAGGAGTACTGCTTTCCATCGTCAGACTGATGGTCCAACTGAGGTGGTAAATCAAACAGTCATTCATTTCTTGCAGGGCTTTAACTCTAAGCATCTGAAGACCTGGGATGAAAGCATACCGTACCTACAGTTTGCTTTTAATCGAGCAATGCATGGTTCGATTGGGAAGTCGTCATTTGAGGCCTGTTTGGGATTTCTACCACAGAGTCTATTCGACATGGAGTTTGTGATCCCTACCTCAGTGCAGAACAACAAGGATATCTCTGATCAGGAGCGCGCACAAAAGTTCCTGGAAGATATTCAACGGCTCCATAGTGAGGTTGAACAGAACTTGTTGCAAGCTCAACTCAAGTACAAGGCGCGACATGATCGGCACCGAGTTGATGCTTAATTTTAAGAAGGTGATATGGTATGGTTACATCTGAGTAAGGAGAGACTGAAAGGTGAAGGTAAAAATCTCAAACCCATCTGTTATGGTCCTTTTCGGGTTTTGCAGAAAGTTGGTAAAAATGCTTGTTAGCTCGAGTTACCTCTATACATGGATATTTACTCGGTTGTCAATGTTGAGCACCTCAAACTCTTCGAGCCTTCAATGCTGGATGACGAGCCAGATACCATAGTACCATCTATTGAAGACTTGGTCTATCAACGAGATGAACCTTTACCTGACGACGTGATCTTGGAGAAGAAGGTGACTACCACCCGCAGCGGCACACGAGAGTCTTTTCGAATCAGTCGAAAAGATCAACGAGCACGTGTGGAAAAGTGGTACACCGAGAAGATGGTCAAGCTCAATTTCCACATCTCCAGTTTTAATCACATGGTCACCAACGGGGTTGTCTCCTTTTCAGTAGGGGAGTCATGATCCGGGAGGATCTTCGGGTCTTTCAGGATGAGTTCACAAAGGCTTCGCGACCGGGACCTAATTGAGTTCGGCAAGGTTCCACTACCTCAGAAGGGTTCGCGACCTTGGAAGGTTTCACGACCTTGATTCGGTTCGACCTCTGGTCGAAATAATAATCCGATCAATATACATATAACTAAATCTTATCTATTCAGGTTTAGTAGTTGTCTAAGTCTAATACGTTTAGGTTATTGAGTCTGATACGTACTCATACGATTGGACTATAAATACTTTGTAATAGCTCTAGTTTAGATATCGAAGAGTCATTGAACTTCTTTAAGTCTTAGACACATAGTTCATTGACATAGGCGAGTGTGTCCTAACGTTTGACGTGTACAAGATCCCTCTTTTTAATAAAGAGTTGCGCTATCTTTTTAATTGTGTTTCGATCAACTTGGGTTTCGGTAATTCCGAGTAAGATCCCGTTATTCCGCATATTCGCATCTGATCGAGTATAGTCGAAGCCCGTCTATACTTCAATCAGAGAAACCATATCTGATCGAGGCTAGATCGAAAACCGGTCCAGCCCGTAATCAGATCAGGAAAAGATAAAACAAAAGAGGGGAAAAAGAGGACTTGAGTTGCCTCCGAGAAGTGCTTCATTTAGGTCGGAAGCTTGATTTTTTAAGGATGTGTCAATGAGGCTCAAAAATGCGAGGAGGGGCCAGAATCAGACTCGAATGTGCTTCAAGTCCACCCTCCTCGATGTCGAGAGACGGTAAGGGCGCTCCTGTGATGCAATGCTTTAAACGCTGCTCATTGACCGTAAAAGCTCATCCTCCCGGGCTCTCTACCTGAATGGCACCACTCAGATGTACCTGCTTGACAACACATGGGCCATACCAATGTGACTTGAATTTGCTTGGGAATAAATGAAAGCACAAATCAAAAACTAGAATGAGTTCTCCTGGATAAATGTCGCGACAGAGTATATGTTGATTATGCGTACGCCTCATCCGCTCCTTGTAGATGCGCGAGCTCTCATATGTGTCAAGTTGTAGCTCATCCATCTCACATAATTGAAGCTTGCAGTGCTCTCTCGTGGCTCCCAAATCCTTGTTGAGCTTCTGAATTGCCCAATGTGCCATGTGCTCAAGCTCAATAGGCAAGTGACAAGCTTTTCCATAAACTAAGAGAAAGGGAGTTGTACCTAATGGTATCTTGTACGCAGTCCGCTAGGCCCTCAAAGTGTCCGGAAGTTTGTGTGACCAGTTCGCTTGTGTACTCGACACGGTATTTTGCAAAGTGCTCTTGATCTCCTTGTTCGAGACCTCAGCTTGTCCATTCTCCTGTGGAAGGTATGGAGTGGTCACATGATGGCGATGGACTCCATACTTGACGAGGAGAGCCTTGAACTGGCTATTGGTGACTTGTGTACCGTCATCGCTGATCACAATGTGAGGAACTCCAAACCTAGGGAAGATAATCTGTTGGAAAAGCTTACAAATAGATTTGGAGTCAGTAGAAATGGTGGGGATTGCCTCCACCCACTTAGAAACATAATCAATTACCAGAAGTATAAACTTAAATCCTTGGGATGAAGGCAATGGTCCCATATAGTTGATACCCCAAACATCAAATAACTCCACCTCAAGGATGCTGTGTTGAGGCATCTCATGACGATGGGAAATGTTTCCCAATACTGGCCGTAGGATTGAGGATGCCGACTAGGGGGGTGAATAGGAGGCTTTAAAAACTTTTTGACTAAAACAATTTTTGCAAGATATGAACAAAAACCAAGTTTTCACAAAAGGTTCTAAAACTATCTAAGATCAAGTTGCATTCAACAAGATAGAAAATGCAATACAATATGCAACAAGAGTGAGCGGAAGCAAATAAGTCAAGGCAAATATAAAGTGTGCAAGAGAGAAACCAAATGATACAACAATTTTTATCGAGGTCTCAGAGACTCACTCGATCTTCCCTACTCCTCGTTGAAGCACTCACGTGTGAGCCTTGCTTCTATATCCATGAAGGATATCTCCACTCGGGTTGCTCCTTCTCTACTCCGGATAGGCGAGCACCAATGCCTTTCACAAGTCTATGTTAGCCTCTCCAACAAACACCAATAGAGAGATCGCGACTCTCCTCCAACAACCGTCTAGGTGATGGTGATCGCCAAGAGTAATAAGTCATACACCTTCACTTGAATAAATCAAGTGCTAGAAACTCAAATAATGCACATGAATGCTCACACTCTAGCACTAGCTTGCACAATGATGGATGATGTGCACTAAGCACTCTTAGGCTCTCACAAATGCACTAAGTTAAGCAATGAGGCTAATCTTTTTGTATATATCACTTTATGCTCAAAGATACAATGATCTTAATAGGGATATGAAATGAAATGCCAAAGATCTTCTCTTGACCACCAACAAACACAGAGAAACTCTAAGGATGTAAATGATTCAAATGATTTTTCTCGGAGGATCTCTCACAAACTCACTAGATGAATTTTGATCAAAATATCAAGACTTTTGTGCTAGAATACTTGGGCTCAAGTGTATATGAAAAATAGCTCAGAGAGATGGCAAAAAACATGTTCACAACTCATATATATAGCCCACAACACTCAACTAGCCATTGTGGTCATGCAAGGAAAAAATCAGTACACACTGACAGTCAGCATCGAAGGCTGACAGTTAGAATTGACCTCAAACGGCTAGTTATGACACAATAGTAGCTGTTGGAAATTTTGTCATCACATGTGCTGACAGTCAACATTGTCACGCTGACAGTCAGCATAGGTCAAAAATATTTTGGCTCAAAAACATACATCTCTGGAGAAACATCCGCACGCACACTGACATTCATGATGACATTTATGCTGACACTTATGCTGACAGTCAGTGTCCCATGCGGACAGCCTGCATGGATCTGTGTAGCTGACAGTAAAATAAATATAACTTTTTATCTAGAGATCTGATTGAGGTGATTTTTGGCTTGTTGGAAGGATAACTCATGGGGCTATAATTTTATCAACAGGAGCAAGACCTAGATCAGCCTAGATGTTTATACAAAATTCAAACAACATATCTGTTGCCAAAATGACCAACACAAACCACTAGTATAGAAATACAGTCTATTAACCCCTATCTTCTAACGGTTATTCGCGATCTAAAAGAAAACCGTTAGTGTACTTGGTGCGCAGGGGAGAGAGGCATGTTGTAGGTATTTTTACTAACAGTTTCGATGCAAGTTATCATTAGAAGAAATGGGATGATTTTTCTAATGGTTTCGAATATGTTAACTGTTAGAAGAAATACACAAGTACTAACGGTAGTATTTTGGGTACCGTTAGAATAAACCACATGATTTATTCTAACAGTGCTTCATATATTTACCATTAGAATAGAGGAAATTGTACTAGCGGATAAATTTGTCAAACTGTTAGAACCGTTGCACTTCTACAAATACAAGTGCCCTGGAATTTTGCTTCCAGTTAAACTGTTACACTTCTTTTTCTTCTCGAGCATGACAAGCCCTACCCGAAACCTCCATTGACGGCCGCCGCACCTTTCTCCACCATCGGGTACTTCATTGCGGTTCATTGCACCATAGCCAGCCGCCGCACGTTTCTCCACTGCCGCCACCCACAAGGGTTTCTAATGAATGAAGTCCAAGAACCTCGCAGCTTCAACTCCCTCGACTAAATTTGGAGTGAGTACACTAACTATTGTATTTGTTTTGATGTACTGTTCTAATGGTAGTTTATGTATTATCCGTTAGAAGAAAGCACATCTTCTATCGGTATTGCATTTATGTACTGTTAAAACAAATTGCTGATCCCAGAACTGTTTATCTTCAACAATTACTGATTGAACGACAAACAAAGTTATTTGTTTTGTTTGTTTCCTGTATACCATTCTTATCTTGATATGCAAGGTTAAGAGGATTAGTGGTTGAGTGACAATCAAATACCATAATTAAATGGATATAATTTGCTTTGATTGGTTTGCGGGAGAAGTTCACATATAAAGTTTTTGTGTTTATTTGTTCAGATATTTCTTTCTTTTGCACCAAATAAGTGAAATTCTCTATCCAAAAGAAATAAGTTCTCTATTTAGAAAAAATGACAAAACTTGGTTTCAATAGATAGGTCTTATTTTCTATGATTGTCTTTTGAGGGGTAAAACGAATTCTATATCGCAGAATTTTTATCTTGGTAGTTCTTTTCAGACAGCGAGCCATTTAGGTAGCAGTAAACAATCTTAATTTGCTCTAGAATACCTATTGATTATGTGTAGGTTCTTCGACGATGTTCATGAGGGGCAACGTAGTTCACGGTTCTTTGTTCCAGTACGTTGCCTACGTTGGCTTGTTGGCAAAAGAAAGGGTGAAGATCACCGTCAAGAGCTGGAAGGACTTGAAGGGTGAGATCTTAGTTGGCTCGGTCGAGAAGATCCTCAAGCCCGGCATGTTTCTCAAATCAGGACCTATAGAAAGTACCTTACATTTGTATTGGTGATTTCATCGAGCTGAAACTCAACTCAACTCAACCCAATGCAACGCAACTCAATGCAACTCAACTCAACTCAACTCAACTGAGTTGAGTTGAGTTGAGTTGAGCTTAACTGAGTTGAGTTTGAGCTCAAGGAAATCTCCAATACAAATGTAACTCAACGCCGGTTCCAGCTCCTCGGCCTTATCTGAACTGAACTCCTATGGTTAAGTTAAACATGGTTCATACATATGCTTTTTCAGATGAATAGATTTGTGATGTATCAGGTCTAACTTGTAGTCGATAGTTACATTATAGCACCTTGCAACAGTTCTCTTTTATGCACAATGTAGGGGCCACTGGGTCCTCGTCATGATCTGGTGTTTCAGACATGACTTTTGTAATATATATCGAATGTGTGAATTAGTGTATTTGTATTGTTATTTCAGATATTTGTACTAAGATTGGGAGAAGGAGTGTTGTTTGGTAATGGCGGATGACCCTTTTGCCTACATTATATAGAGAGATCATATAATATTACTTTTAAATGCAGTCTTATTTTACTTTTATTAGTAGTAGTGCCTAGGAAATGTTAATCTTGGTATTAATTCTAAGTCGGCTATGAAGGCATGTGTGAATTGGTTTATTTGTATTGCTATTCGAGACATGTACTTGAATATGTGAATTGGTGTATTTGTGTATTTGTATTTGGTGTATATTTTTGTATTTGTATTTTTGTTTGAGATATGTAATTGAATGTGTGAATTGGTGTATTTGTATTGTTGTATGTTTGTGTATTTGTATTGCTATTTCAGACATGTACCAACTTGGCTTCTGTTCCAGATATGTACTTCTTCTAACTGTTCGGTTGTTACAAACTGTTAGTTGTATTTTTTCTAACGGTTCGTAATATATTTATCGTTAGAAGAAACCTACTTATACTAACGGTTGTATTGGAGATTACTGTTAGAATATATAGCCATTATCTTCTAACGGTTTTAGAGTTGTGAACCATTAGTAAATGTTCCACTATAAGTAAAACCCACTCGACCCTTGCTGAGTTGTTATTTCGCTCTGTTCCACGCTCTGTCTCTCTCTGTTTCCGTTGAGAGTTCCACACTCCAAGCTACACTGCTAGAGTGATTAGGCAAGTTGGAAGGAAGTTAATTCGATCCCTCTCTTTAATGCAAGCTTGTCATCACCTATCTCTCTCTTTACTTGTAAGCTAGCTGTAGCTCCAAGCTAGAGAGCTAGCTAGCTAGTTGGCTCTTACAATGCATCATGATTTACGAGCTCACTAGCTTGTATTGTGTAGTTAGGTTAATTAGTGTTTCATCAAGCTAGGGTTTCATATATCAGTTGTAAGAGGCTATATATATATATATAGCTTAATTGACCAGGTTTCTTGCATGCCTGACTCATTATGTTTTGCAATTTGTCAATTTTGTTAATTGTAGATGGACCGGAAATATTAGATGTATGGAATAAAACATACTACTTTTAAATATTTGGATGGTGTGAATGGGTTTATTAAATTTTTTGAGCAACAAAAGGCGAGGGAGAGAAAGATATGCCTTTTCCTTGTACAGATTGTATAAACTTAAAGAGATTTAGCAACTCTGATCAGATTAAGAGCCATTTGATTTGTCATGGTTTTAACGCACGATATACCCGTTGGATATGGCATGGCGAAGATCTTGATGAAACAAGCACTGCTACCAATTAGCAAGACCCGGATGTGGATTGCAGTAATATCGATGATCGTCCAGAATTTTGATAATGTTCATTCCGATGTGCATGTAGATGATGCAATCTAGATGAGAAGTTGTAACATCCTGAGTTTTGGGGTGAAAAGTTTCTTTCTTAAAAATCATGCATGCATATGTCTCTTCTAGATCAACCAAATCAGCCTCAGCTTTATTCTGTTCTAGCCCTAAAATCTCCAAATCTATCCTGTGACCCCAAGTCAAGATCTGACTTGCCAGATTTGATCTATCAGTTATCCTAAACCTAAAAGCCTTCAGAACCCAGATTCAATTCTATCCCTAACTTCCAGATTTATCAACTCCTTTCTGTTTTCGAAAACAGAATATCTGTTATTACCTAAATACCCTAAGTTTCAGAAATCCAGATTTAATCAAAATCTTAGCCAAGTTCATACCAGATTATTCCTGGAACATGATCATGGGTATGTCAATACCTTAAACCAGAAAGTTGGCAGCCAGATTTTATCATCTAAACCTTTTTCGCAAATCAGTCCAAGAGTTATTGCAAATTAGTCCTTTACCTGATATCTGGAAACCCAAAAAGGCTAAAATCTCCAGATTAACTTCAAACTCAAAATCTCTTCAGCAAATCTTTTCTAAATGCTATTTGTCACAAGTTTCTCTTCTGTTCAGATTCCAAAATCTCATCCTAAATCCCAGAATTCGAAATCAATTGAAATTCATATTTCAATTACCCTAAAATACCCTATTTTCAGTTCATATCAAAAATCATCCGAACATTTCAAATTTTATCTTCAATCTGTGCCAAATCATTTGTTGAATCAAGTTTGCCAAATCAGCAGAATCAAAATCAGATCAAACCTTCCAAATCTCCAGAATTACAGATCAGTCCAAATCAAGAAATCGGAAATTGCAATCAGGCCCCTAATTCGACCAGGGCAGTAGCCAGTGCACGACCAGAAGCTCGCCGTGCGTTTGCGCCGCGCTTGCTCCCCGCCGGCCACGCCTCGCCTCGCCTGAGCTCGTGCTCACTTGAATCTGCATGTGCGCACGTGTTCGTGTCCCAGCCATCGCCGTGGCAGCGTCGTTGAACAACATCTGCTCCTGTGCGCGACCAGCAGCAGCCAATTGTCAGTGTCTTCTTGCCACGTTACTTGCTTCACCAGCCTTTGTCGCCACCGCCTTGCACCGCCCGACATTGATGAGTCCCGATGTAGCACAGCTTTGCCTCGCCAGTGCACAGTCGCTTCACCGCTCGCCGTTGTTGCAGCTGCGCCCGGCAAATCTTGTCATCTGGCACAAATTCAATGCTGTTTAAACCTTGCAAGCTTCGCCCTCTGCTCTATTTAAGCCACCAGTACCCTGTGTCATCTCCCCTTCACCAGGACTTAGCCAAATTTCCAAATCTCCTCGCCGTCGTCTTCTTCTCCGGCGAGTCCAGATTGAGGCCTCACGGTGCCAGCACACTCTGCAGCACCTCTTGCCAAATTAACAGCACCAGAAGGTATAGCTCATCTCCCTCATCATGCTGTACCATCTAATTGAGTTATATTGCATCCAGTCGCCGGTGATCGCCGGAATTCCCGAATGCCCTGTTCCGGCAATGCAGGCCAAATTACCTCGATTTAGCTCTCGATCCTGTGGAAGAAGATGATCAGTGACTCATTTCCTGCAAGCCTATGCATCAAGATCTCCCGATTGAGCTTCAATCGAAGCTTTCCCCAATTTTGAGCTTCTCCAGAAACCAGCGATCGTCGCCAGTCTTCTCCGGCCATCCTCCGGCCCATCTAATTGTACCAGAAGCTTCCCTATATCTCCTAGATGCTCTCCAAGCTTGGAATCGAGTTCATTCGACCTGTAACAAAAACCCCCAAATGGCAGTGTTTCTTCTCCGGCGTCGATCACCAGAAAACCTATTCCTGGCCGTTTCAGCTTCATCCACTTTGTCATTCAGGTGTGCTTCAACCTCCTGAACATATTTGTCTTCTAGCTTGATCTCTGAAACTGCCTAGACTTCAAGTTATAGCTTTGCCAAGTTTTTGTCCAGAACTGATCCAGTGCAGCCAGTTCATCTCTGTTCATCATCAAATTTCTTGCTTTCTAGCCATCTTCTGCCCTAGATCCTGTTGAATGATTTGTTCCTGTTATCAATGCCTACCTCCCAGACAAAGTGGTGCATCATTTGGAGCTCTAGATCAAAAGTTATGCCAAGCCCTAGTTTCTGGCCATGTCAAGATCAATGCCAGACTATGTCAGTCAGTGGCATTAGCCCTTTTTACTCCCTTCCAGATGTGCATTTTGGGCATAACTTTGTCCCTTAGATTCCTGAGGTTGTGATCAACATTTTCTTCTTCTATCACAACTTGATTTGAGCCCTTGAATTATATTTGCCGCTAAACCCTAATTTTTGACACTGTCTCAGTGCATGCCAGCCAATGGCATTGGCCTTGTTTACCCACTTCTGATTGTGCATTTTGAAAGCCACTTTGTCCACTGAATTTGTAGAGTTATGATCTACATTTTCTTCTACTGTCATAACTTGAGATAAGCTCTCTAGTTTTCTTTAAAGCTATGTCAAAGTCTTGATCCGAATGTCAATCTGCTGACATTCGCTGTTTTTGATCAAACCAGCCACAAAACTGATGTTCTTATTGTAACCTTGAGATCCTAGGAGCATCTACCACCCATCCTTAGCCAAATCCTTGAAACCCTAGATCTCAACTCAGTTCAGTTTGTAATCTCAATTATCTCCAGTATCATTCAGTTATCCTTGTTAAGCATATCTGCATATAGATCCTAAAACATCTTAATATATAAGTAATATTTGTGTGTATTGTTTGGTTTGTCGTCGAGCAGATCTAGAAGCCGAGATCGAGGACTTCGCTGTTGACCCGTCATCAACTGCTGTTTCTTACGACGCGGAAGGTAAGTCATATCCTTGGTCATCTTGAACCTATATTTTAAATGTTGCTAAAACATAACCTTGAATATAGGCAATATTGCATGTGAAAGATTGAGAATGGTTGATTTATGAATTGGCAGTACTAGACTGGTTAACTGTGAAATGTGAAATAAACAAGTTTTGAGCCATGAACTATTATATGTATCTATATACTTATATTCATGAAATAAAACCCTTAGCCGTGACCAGAAAATGGTATGGATGGCTGTAGCACTGGAGGTGCTAGACTGCAAAGGAATGCAGGCACTGAAGGTGCAGGGTTGTGGATGGTCTGGTCATTGGCATATAAGGACTAGAACCTTGTGTTGTGCGTCTAGTGGCATGAACAACGTGCTAACCGCAAGCCTGGTATGGGACAGGCCTGAACAAGTACTTATGTGGATCGTACATGAAACCCCTGCATGAGTTGTGTTGTGATGATTGACTTGGAGGCTGACTCCTACTATCACTGAAGGTGATCTGATATTTGACCCAGTAATGGGAAAATGAGGTGGGGTGGAGGTTATGATACAGCCTACCACAACTGTGTTTCGCTGAGAGCCACAGGGTCAGGGGTGAATTGTAAGTGATGCATAACAAAAGTTCTTGTTATTTCCACCTTGCCGCTCACAATATGAAGTGAGTCAGGGGTCCAATCATTTTGTTATGATAGGAAAGGTTTGAAAGTGGAATATCTTGCGGGTAAATTGGTACCTCTCTGCAGAGTTAAAAACGTATTCGAATACTCCGAGCTCCCGGGTTTTATAGGAGTCTGCTGCGGTGGATTAAATCCACGGGGTGTGACACAAGTACTATTTTCTAAATAAAATATGTTTAAATCAAGATTACCCAAATGACATGTGTTGTCATGATAAGGAGTGCTGCCGTGGGCTGTCGTGTGTCGACGTGTCGCGGTAGTGCTATAATCTAGTGAACATGAATGATGATGTTATATTATGAAAAGTGCTGCCATGAGATGAGGTATGAAAGAAAAAGATCATTTTATAAACATCCATAATTCTTGACTAGTCTAGGTTCATGTCATCACTACTATATGTATCTACTTTTACCTATGACTTGCTGAGTACGTAAGTGCTCACTCTTGCAACCTACAAATCAATAGACGGAGCGATCAACAATCAAGATGAAGGCATGGAGAACTTATTGGATCCAGAAGGAGGAGCGTCAGTTCCGTCATTTCCCTGATGTGTGTTGTTCTGCTGTCCACTTCTCTTTTGTGGGTGGGTCACCTATCTTCTGCTGTGTAGATGTTATTTTGCTAAACCATGAATGCCGTGAAGGCATTGTAATCTCCTTATGTAATATCAAGGCCAGCAGGCCACACTACTTAACTATTTTGTAAGTTACTCTGTTGCAATGTGATATACTCCTGCGCTTGACTTATCCTGGGACGTCAAGGGTATGTGTGTGCTATGCATATATGGGACTAGCTGCAGCGAGCTAGGTCTCTACAGGAGTAGTCGTAGTCCCAGTCTCGGGGCGCGACAGAAGTTACATGATGTAGAAGAAGATTACAGTGAAAACAACTTTGGTGAATTTGAGAAACTGATTGCTGACTTTGAGAAGCCTCTGTTCCCTGGATGTGCAAAATTTACAAAACTGTCTTCTGTGCTGAGATTATATAACTTGAAGGCAGGCAACGGTTGGAGCGATAAGAGTTTCACGACACTATTAGATCTTTTAGCGGACATGCTTCTAGAGGGAAATGAGTTTCCAAGATCAGTTTACCAAGCCAAAAAACTGTTGTGTCTGTTGGGAATGGAAATCGAAAGAATACACGCATGTCCAAATGATTGTGTGTTGTACCATAACCAGTACTCAGATTTGCATGTTTGTCCAAGATGCGGCGGATCGAGGTATATGCATAGGGACTGGATTGACAGTGAACGCCATGAGGCAAAGAAAGGACCTCCGGCCAAAACTGTGTGGTACTTGCCTATGATCTCTAGATTGAAACATGTCGACAACTGGGAGTCAGATCCTTAGTCGATCTTAAGCAATTTAGTTGTGTAGGAAGTGGAGACCTTTCGAAACGCTCATCAGCTAAGTAAAGATAATTATGCACTGGAGACACATGAGATTATATAGGTTCGGGCCCTCAAGGATTTGAGTAATAACCCTACGTCCTATGATGTTTTCGCTATGTATGTAAGTAATTACAAAAGAGGGGAGATTGTTACAAAGGAAAGCTAACAATCTCTTTATCTATATCTATGTGTATTTCTTCTCTTCGTAAGATCTCACCTCTGGTATGCTTGTTGCCCTTTTATAATGATCAAAAGGGTGTCAACATAGAGCATTTTTGGGAGGTTAGACGGTTGCCAATATGCGGTTTCCAGATAACTGCATATATTAACTCCCTGGTGGTTATCTTCATGAACAGGAGAGAAAGTTATCTTATCCTGGAACCATGACTGGAAGATTCCGCCACTACTCAGGTTAGACATGACTCTCTCGATGCTATGGTCATGTATAGCCTGCGACCATAGGTCAATACTAAGGTCGTCATTAGTCATGCGACCTTTTGGTTCGCAGAAAACTGAGCTCTGCGACCATGGAGCCATATCTCATATCAAAAATATCTTAAACATGATATATGTAATAAACAGATGACTAGCTCAAGTAATATTCGTCGTCAGCTCGCCCCCAAATTTGAAGCAATAAAAAGTTTATTACTTCGAATTTAAAATTTTGAGAATACATCATCCGACGTTTCGCCTTCTTCTATTGTTTTGAAGATGTTGCTTCCAACGTGTGCCAGTTTGTTTCCCAAGAAGAACTTTGAGATAAATTCAACAAGTCATCATGAAGCCTTTTGCAACAAATCGAGGCAAAAACCTAAGTGCATTTTTAAGAACTCGAGGCTTTTGTGAATATGAACCGACGCCTCCGGGCCTTATAAATAGCGAGGCCCTTTGTTATAAGACTTACAAGCTTTTACTCGTTAAATCCTTAGAACTTCTCAACTTCTTACTTCAATTCTCCTTCTCTGTTCTCATCTTAATGGCGAACCGAGACTCCAAAAAGATTGTTGAGAGCGATGAAGAAGAAATGGCAATAGAAGATGAGATTGAACAGGCACTTCAAAAGGTAATTCTCTTCTGAAGAATCTGCATGAATCTTTCCTTTTGGTTGGATGTTTCCAAAGTAACACATTTTGGAATTCTTTAGATGTTCGAAGATTCAACATCTTCGAAGAAGCGGTCTGGGGATGATGCAGGATCATCCAGTGGAACTTCATCCAAGAAACTAATGGGAACTGAAGTTTGGGTTGCCACATTACCGCGAGCTTCTGCTTTACATCCAACTTTTGTTCCACCCTCAGCTTGTGCCACCGAGGTTATATTCCTCATCTTTTATCCTTGTTGCATAGTTCTGGAACTAACCCATGTACATATAGGAGGACAAAGCCCTGTGGGTCCTCAGTGAACAACTTGCGAAGATGGAGGTTCTTTTGAAGAAGAAGACTGCGTTGTGCAGAACTCTCCAAGAAGAAAAAGAAAGGATTGAGGAGCAATCCCTCAAGAGAGGACGCAACCTCAATACTGTCTGCTTGGTTGTCGATCACCTGAGGAAGAGCCATAGCAGGGCTGTGGATGATTACAGGTAAATCTTTCCATAATCATAATATTCACAGGTGAGATATTATTACTGTGGTCTTCGTATCTATAAAGTACTAAAATCACAGGATTGCATTAAGACCATGGGGAACACTGAGGTCACAGGATTGCATTAAGACCACAGGTAGCACTGAGATCTTAGGATTACCTTGAGACCATAGAGTAGCACTAAGATCACAAAATCCCATTATAATATGATTATTTGTACCGTAGCCCCCGAATTTGAAATAAAATGACCTTTCAGTTTCCAAAAAGATACATTTTTTTTCAAATTCTATTAGGGTTAACGATATGAAAACCCATTATGAGAGAATATTAAAATAATGAATGTAGCAGATAGTGGCTTTGGGCATATAAAAGGAGGTACCTTCGTTGAGAAGCTTCAAAGAAAAACCCTCTTGTTCATCTATTGCCTCACCGCAAAAAACCCTTATTTCTTCTCGTGGCAAACTCTGCCACCAAAAAAACCCTCATTTTTCTAAAGATTTTATCACTACAATGGCATCTTGGAGCCGATCAAGTCATTGTGATAGTGAGAGTTTAGCAGCATTGGAGAAAGAAGAGATTTTGCCTTCGAGGCAACTGATTCAATGTCACCCAACCGAGAAGGAAGAGACACCAGACGTTCAAGAAAATGAATTGGTGCTCTTCGAAGATTTCTTATGCTGTGGATTTCGCCTCCCAGAGAGTGAATTCTTTCTCAGCATACTTAACCACTTCGGGCTGGAACTGGTAAATCTTCATCCCAACTCTGTGCTGAGTTTGTCTATCTTTTAGCATTTGTGCGAGGCTTTCGTTGGGGTTTTGCCAAGCATCGCGCTTTTTCGTCGTTTCTACTTTCTTGTATGGTCCAAGAGCGCCATGCAGCTGGCTGTGTATACTTTTGTCTAAGACAGAAAAAGGACTATCCAGTTGTTCCCCTGCGTGACTCAGTCCATGGCTAGAACCAGCGGTGTTTCTACTGCACTGCTAATAAAGAAAGCAGTCTGTGGTTCGAAAATCGGCAGCCAAAGAAAAACAGCGAGAGATACTCTGCCCCCATCCTTGATGAAGATATGCAGAGACAAGCCCATGCGATCCAACAACTGGCACATGAAGGCTTAACAGCTCGGGATGTGATCCAGGACTTCATCAAGAATCTAATTAGTCCGTTAAAGAAAAGGGTGCACCCCACCTGGGAGGTGCGCTCCATGCAAGATGGAACTTTGGACTATGAGCAAGGTAAAGCCTTTCCTTATAGATTGGAAATTTGTCTTCAATCTAAATTTGCTTATTGTCTGTCCCAAATAGTTCTACCATCTTCTGAGGTCGAGAGGAGGACGAATGCCTCTTAAAGCCACTCAATCCGACCATAGAAGGTGATGCAAACCCACGAAGACTGCAAAGCTTGGTCTGTGGTGATGATAAATTATTGCAAGAACTGACGAGGATTGACACCCGGGTCACTTCTAATAAACTTTTGGTTCAAGACAGGTTCGAACCAGACATGTATCTGGTGATGCGAACTCAAGCTATTCTGAGGGGCATCACCATGAGGTCGCAAGCTTTACGCGATCAGGTCGCAGCTTTACGCGGTCAGACCGTAAGCCTTGCGCGGTCAGAAGTTCGTAGGCTATACGCGAACTATACATTCGGGATATTGCGCGGTCAGCCAATATCCCGCGGTCAGAACATCTGCCGATCAAGATACTTGGGATCTATCTATTCGGTTGCCCATACAACAGGATATACTAAGTATCCCGAAGATTCCTACACGTGGAGAATCAACCGTCAGAAGGTTAACACATTCAGTTATCCATGAATGACACATGTTTAACCTGCGTGGAGGTTAAGAGCAGTTCCAAAAAACCGCATCCAACCGTCCGTGCAACCGATTGATGTAGTTTCCTCCACATGGCACCCTTTCAAGCAGTACAAAAGGATGGTATGGAGCATCAATCAAGGGCGGATCATTCGAAACATCAACAGAGAGATCGGAAGATCAAGAAATCCAAAATCATTTAAGTTAGCCAAGTCTACGGCCCACCTCATATAGCATTTTAGTAAGCCTACTTTGGCTTATCCTTGTACACTTTTACAGGGAAAATCCTCGTCTGTGAGGACTTTTCCCTCCATCTGTAAACCTTTTACCACACTTAGTGAAATCTCAACAGGACGTAGGGCTATTACTCCCACCATCGAGGGCCCGAACCTGTCTAAACTCTCTGTGCTCCTGTTCACCATTGTTCAGCATACCTTCCCGGAGGGTCATCTTGAAAAGTCTCACAATTACAAATTCTGCATAAGTTCGGCTGAGGACCCCGAGTCCGAATCGTCGACAGCTGGCGCCCACCGTGGGGCCTTTCTCAAGGCGTCCTAATTGAAATTCAGAGGTTCGCCGAAACATGGCTGGAGCATATGATTCCGAGAATGATTTCGATCTCGAGGATTATGCCCATATACCAATGCCTTCTCCAAGCGATCCTGTTCCGATGGAAGAGGTCGAAGGCCAGAATCTTCCACAGGTTGAATCATCTCCCCAAGTCATGTTAATCGACCAGGAGGTAACTGGCACAAGGTCAGAACCCACAGAGGTTCTTAATGTGCTAGGTGATGAATCCGGCCCGTCATACGATCCCGCTGAGGGAAAATATGATGGTGACCCTGAAGTTAGCCCAGGAAGGTTCGACCCTGATAACCTCCACCGTCTCTTTGATTTCGAGTCCGACTCGGAACAAACCGAGATGTTCTCCCCATCGGCGACCTCTCTCCCTAGGCAGTTTGCTGCGTTGTTGGAAGAAACTCCCGATCAACAGGCTGCCAGGGAAGAACAAGATCGCAAACAGAAGGAGGAGCAAGATCTCGAGCAACAGAACAACGAACTACGCAGAACTGCCCTAGAGGCTCTTCAAGATGCGCAGGCTCGTTACGATGCTGCCCCGAGTTCTTCTCGACAGTCGCGTGGTCGTAGACGTGACCAGACTCCTTCCTTACCACCGGAGTATTTCCCAGTGGACGAAGAAACAATAACACCTGGTGCCCCTAGGAGAAGTACCCATGGTCGACTGCGATCTATCGCGGAAGTCATGCGCAATTTTCCTCCTACGGTCACGGATGCGCAGAGACCGGCCTTTTTCAGGATCCTGGCGGAAAGACTGGACGAGGTCGCATCCGAGGCGACCCCAACAGCCTCTTCCCGCTCAGTGACACATTCCCGTGAACGAGATAGTCCTCATTTTGGCTCTAGCCGGCGGAGTTACCCGCCGCCTGTACCGTCCTGACAAGACAAATACCGGCGAATGCAGGACTCTCGTAGTAGGGATCGAGTTCCCGTTCACTCTCGTTTGGGACCACGAGTAACCTCGCCATTACGTGAGTTTGCTCGGAACCCAACAGAAAGTCGCAGGACGGTTCACAGTCCTTATGTTGGTTGCAAAGCTTTCTCGCCTGGCCTACGAGCAGTCGTTTGGCCCGATAAGTTTCGACCAGGGGCCATTGAGAGGTTTGATGGAACTCAGAACCCATCCGAGTTCCTTCAGATCTATATTACTGCCATCCAAGCAGCAGGAGGCGATGACAAGGTCATGGCCAACTACCTGCCAACAGTCCTCGCAGGACCGGCTAGAACCTGGTTGTTCAATCAGCCTGAGGGTTCCATCTACAATTGGGAAATGCTATGCGATGCCATCCTCAGCAATTTCCAAAACTGTTACCAAAAGCCGGGTAAGGAGGACGACCTGCATAGACTGCGGCAAACTTCGACCGAAACACTTCGGCAGTTTGTCAAGAGGTTTGTCGGGGTAAGAAATACCATCCCGAACATACCTGATGGCTCCGTAATCAGGGCATTTAAGCATGCCGTTCGATACCGGAGATTCACTGAAGACTTGCTTATCCACCCTCCTCGATCAGTGGCCGATCTGTTCGATATGGCTGATCGATACTCCGATGCAGCCGAGGCAGTCGAATGGAACCGAATGGTGGACAAGGGGGACCTACCGCCCCAACCAGGCTTCAAGGACGCCAGGAAAGAAGATTCAAGCAAAAAGCCGGAGTCTTCACCGGGTGGGAAGTCAAAAAAGTCGAAGAGAAACCGCTCTGGACAGTACCGTGAGGTCGCAGTCGCGGAGAAACCACCTTCGACCAAAGGTAATAAGTCTTCTTTTAAAAGTAAAACTGCTTCTGGTGGCCGGGATTCCGACCAGCCAGAAAAATCAACTAATCCGCAGGAGGGCAAGAGGTGGTGTCCACTCCACAACTCCGCAGGCCACGACCTCAAAAACTGCAGGAGTTGGTTGAAACAGCTGGATGATTTCTACCAAGGAGCTGGGCCAATGCCAACCTTACCGCCTAAAGAGCAGGCGTGCGAGATTAGAGACGTCGACGGTGACGAAGAAATGGCTTATCAGGTACCTCAAAATCATGTTAATGTCATTTTCAGAGGTTCCTCCTCTTTTGTTTCCAAAAGGCAGTTTAAAACCTTTTGCCGAGAGGTTAACCAAACGGAGACATCCCTTGGCGAACCTCAATATCCCCGTTGGTCGGATATGCCTTTGACGTTCGATCGTGCTGACTGTCCTGTGGGGCTAACTCGACCATTGAGGCTACCTCTGGTTATTACCCCAATCATCAGTAACGCGAGAGTCGAAAGGGTCCTGATTGATGGGGGAAGTTCCCTTGATCTTTTATTGGTCAAGTCACTCGACGAGATGCAAATTCCTCGTTCGAAGATCAAGCCCACAATCCATCCGTTTTATGGGATAATCCCAGGCCCCTCCATGATGCCATTGGGACAAGTGGTCCTCCCGGTCACTCTGGGAGAACCAGATAACTTCCGAACAGAATTGGTTACTTTCGATGTAATCGATTGTGATTCAGCTTATAATGCAATCTTTGGCAGGCCGACTCTTGCTAAGTTCATGATGGCAACGCACTATGCTTATCAGTGTGGGAAATTGCCTGGCCCCAAAGGTGTCATTCGGTCCGAGGTAGTCGCAACGTGGCGCTCACGTGCGACCGGCTATCTTTGGAGATGGTTGATCAACTTCCCCTCCGGGACGCTCAGGTCGCCACCGTTGCCACCGATGCGATCAGGGCTGCTCCTCGACCAGATGAGAAACTCAAACAAGTTCCTTTGTACCCAGATGACCCATCCAAGACAATTCGGGTTGGGTCAGCCCTGGATGACAAATAGGAACTCGACCTCGTTGCTTTCCTCCGGGCTAACGCAGACGTGTTTGCGTGGAAACCGTCCGACATGCCCGGTGTCCCAAGGGAAGCAATTGAGCACAGGTTAGCAATTCGACCTGGACAACGACCAATAAAGCAAAAGCTCAGGCGTTTTGCCACCGACCGACAGGAAGCCATCTGAGAAGAGTTAGACAAACTCTTACAAGCCGGGTTTATCCGTGAAGTGAATCACCCGGACTGGCTCGCCAATCCGGTCATGGTCCGCAAGTCAAATGGCAAGTGGCGCATGTGCGTCAACTACACTAGCATCAACAGTGCCTGTCCGAAGGATGACTTTCCCCTTCCCCGCATCGACCAGCTGGTTGACTCCACTGCGGGTTGCGAACTGATGAGTTTTCTGGATGCCTACTCAGGATATCATCAAATTAGCATGGCAGAAGACGATGAAGAGAAAACTGCCTTCATCACCCCGTTCGGCACATACTGCTACGTCAGAATGCCGTTCGGTCTCAAGAACGCAGGTTCCACGTACCAGCGCTTGATGCAAAAGACCTTTCTTTCCCAGATAGGGCGTAATCTCGAAGCATATGTAGACGACTTGGTTGTAAAGAGCACCAAAAGATTGTCTCATTTGGACGATCTTGCTGAAACCTTCTGTAACTTGAATCGCTTTGGAATAAAATTGAACCCGGAGAAATGTTCTTTCGGGGTTTCTTCAGGGAAGCTTCTTGGTTTCCTTGTGTGTTCCAGGGGCATTGAGGTTAATCCTGAGAAAATCAGAGCTATTGAACAAATGAGGTCGCCCTCGACCATGAAGGATGTTCAACGCCTGGCTGGTCGCATGGCGGCTTTAAGTCGCTTTATATCGCGATTAGGCGAAAGGGGACTACCTTTCTTTAAAGCCTTGCGGAAACATCATAACTTCACATGGTCCGACGAGGCCGAAAAAGCGTTTCAGGAGGTAAAAACATATCTGTCCAGTCCGCCAGTATTGGTGTCTCCTGAAAAGGAAGAACCATTACTTCTGTATTTGGCGGCCACCCCACACGCGGTCAGCGCAGTTCTGATCGCGGAAAGGGAAGGAGTACACAGACCCGTCTACTATGTGAGCGAAGTACTTCATGGTCCTAAGGAGCGCTACCCTGAGGTCCAGAAGATACTTTACGCGCTACTGATGGCTTCCCGTAAGCTACGACATTACTTTCAAGCACACAAGATCACAGTACCCTCCTCTTTTCCTTTAGGGGATATTGTCCGAAATCCAGAAAAATCTGGTCGAATCGCCAAATGGGCGGTCGAATTCGGTGCCTTCGAGATCCATTTCACCCCTCGCACGACGGTTAAGTCTCAGGTTTTGGCCGACTTTGTGGTCGAATGGACCAACCCTGAGCCACCCGTGCAGTTGGCAAAGGAACTGGAGTGCCCCGATTATTGGACAATGTACTTTGACGGCTCCCGTAGTTTTCAACACCCGGGGGCTGGAATAGTCTTAGTTACGCCCCAGGGCGAACAGCTTAAGTATGTCATTCAACTACGCTTTGTTGCAACCAACAACGCAGCAGAGTATGAAGGTCTTCTTGCAGGGCTCCGGGCAGCAAAATTCCTCAGAGTCCGTCGATTAGTGGTGAGGGGGGACTCACAGCTAGTCGTAAACCAGGTAAACAAGGAGTACAACACCTCCGATGAGACAATGGCTCATTACCTGGGGGAAGTGAGGAGATTGGAAAAACACTTCAGTCACTTCGAAGTCCAATACATCCCGCGAAAGGACAATATTCTCGCAGACCAATTATCCAAAATTGGATCCTCACGCTCATCCGCTCCGGCAGGAGTGTTCATTGAACACTTGGACCATCCTTCGATCATGACTTCGGTCGAGGATGATACGGCAATAGCCTTCGTTGCCAACCTCGGTCAGGAACAAGATTGGACTCATCCATTGAGGGTTTATCTTGAACATGGGACCCCTACCCGAGGACGAAACCAAAAGCGATCGGTTAATTCGAAAGGCGCGTCTGTACAAACTCATAGATGGGGTTATGTACAGAAAGGGTACTCAAGGAGTATTCATGCGCTGCATATCTCAGAAGGAAGGAAAATCCCTCTTGAAAGAAATACATGACGGTGTATGCGGTGCACACGCGTCATACCGAACACTGGTCGGAAAAGTTTTTCGACAGGGATTCTACTAGCCTTCGGCACTCGATGATGCCAAGCTTATGGCCAAGATGTGTCCACAGTGTCAGTTTCATGCAAGACAGGTTCATCAACCTGCTTACGCATTGCAAACTATTCCTCTCGCATGGCCCTTCGCGATTTGGGGAATGGACATCGTCAGTCCTATGCCACAAGCGGTCAATGGGTACAAGTTTCTGTTCGTAGCCATTGACACGTTCACAAAGTGGATTGAGGCCGAACCAGTACGAAATATTACTGCATTAGCCGCACAAAAGTTCTTTCACAAGAACATTGTGACATGATTTGGTATTCCAAACCGTCTCATCACAGACAACGGTTCTCAGTTCGCTAGCGGTCTCTTCCTAGATTACTGCGATCAGATTGGGACCAAGGTGTGCTTTGCTTCTGTGGCACATCCACAAAGCAATGGTGCCGTAGAACGGGCCAATGGGCAAGTATTGCAAGGCATCAAAAAACGTGTTTGTGATCGCCTCAAGACCCGCTCGGGGGCTTGAGCAGACGAGCTTTATACTGTTCTATGGGCACTACGGACTACCTCTAGTCGAGCCACCGGTGAGACACCCTTCCATTTGGTCTATGGGGCCGAAGCTGTGTTGCCTATGGAAGTTAGTATTGGATCTGTTCGCACGAATTAATTCGAACAGGTCAACCAATCCGAACAGCGATCGCAAGATCTCATCCTCCTGGAAGAACGGCGTGATCGCGCCCTGATCAAGTCCGCGGTATACTTGCAGGCTCTACGCAAGTATCACAGTAAAAAGGTGCGACCACGTGATCTCAACGTTGGCGACTTGGTTTTACGAAAAATTCAAGACCAGTCTAACCGCAATAAATTCTCCCCAAAGTGGGAAGGACCATACACTATCATCTCAGTGCCGCGGACAGGATCGGCGCGGTTAGCTATGGAGGATGGTCGGATTTTGTCCAATACTTGGAACATTGATCAACTTCGCAAGTTTTACGTGTAAGTATTCCAATCACTTTTTTCCTGTTCAATTAGCATCTTTTGCCGAAACAAAAAATGTTTTGCTTTCATATAATGAGTTTTTCTCTTTAAGCCCGTATCATATGCATTCGACCTGGGGGCTGATTGTGGGACCCTCATTTGAGGATTCCAGTGGCAATCGCCCAGGTGGATTGCACTCAGAAAAGGCACATTGCAGCTCACAACAACAAGATGCATTATATAAAAATGCGAGTAATTAAAAACAAGTGCTGATCACAAGGACCAACATTACAATAACTTAGCGCCGAAATGACGCACTTATTTGTTAATACAAATTAAGGGGTTTTTGACACAAAGGTCGGCACAAAATAAAACAGCAACGATAAACAAAAGGACTTCTTCAGTCTTCTTTCTCTGCAGCGGCGGTATTGCTTGGGCCTTCTCCACATCGAACTCCACCTTGGTGCATAACCCTTTAACCAGATGGGTCCTCAGTTTCTTCTTCTTGTTCCACATTGGGTTCAAGACCATAAGATTCAGGGTCGGCGAATCCTTCCTCTAAATTTGTTTGTAAAAGCAAGGGTGAGCACATTGTCCACATGGTGCTCAACAAGTCCCAAGTAACAATGCATATATATATAGATGATGGGGAATTTCTCAAAGAACAGCTCTTTGGCTCTGTGTATAAATATATAATAGATTTTCACATGCAGCTTTAAAGAAAGGTCTTTATTTTCGAAAGCGGGGCTTTTGAAATCCTAAGCTAGATTTTCAGAAATGTTGTGTGTGGCGGTCTTTCATGAGTCACCACTTTACTCAGATTTTGTGAAAAACTTCCAAAAGCTACTTGTGCTGCATCGACGTGAATAGAATTCACAGCGCGCAGACTCCATGACCTGGGAGCTCAGAGTATCCGATACTTTTTAAACTTTGCAAAGGTGTACCACCTTAATCCACCGATCATTCGGCTTTCAAGTCGGATCAGCTTCATGCGACTTTTACGCATGTGACAAGGCCGAGATGACACAACAATTTACAGTCCTAGTATTAACTATTTTCCTGCCCGGTAAATAGACAGTCAAGTCTCAAGTACCGTTGTGGGTCCTCCCCACTGCCTTACTTCCTAGCCTGGGCCTATGCTCTCGCAAGACACATAGCCTCTCTTGATTACAGTCGCGCACGACTTAATCTGGCTTAGGGCGTCTTCCTTCTTTCCACCTTTTCCTCTCATGATTTTTCTGAACTCACATCACTCATGGCCTTCTGCGGCCCACCAGTTCTCGCAAGAATCTGGACCGACAACCATTACAGGGAAAAGCTAACACTAAAGAAAGCTACTAAGTTGCGCCCGTCCCATAAACAGGCAGGTGGTTGGTACGTTTTTCATGCCGCATAGAAGCACAGCACAAGGTTCTAGTCCTTATGAATCTTTAGTGAGGAGTCTTTCACATTCCCAGTGCGCACACAGCACCATCCAATCAAACCATCCTCACTATCGATTCCAATCACATTTTCTTTCACAAAAAGGGGTTTTGAACATGCTTTTCTCATATGTGACCATTCAACATTTGTCATATAATCTTTAAGCATAGCATAGCCTAAGCATGATAATCTAGGGTAACAAGGGTGCAGGGATATTCAATGTCAAAAGGGGCTTTACAATCATTTAGGTCATATCTAGTCATTTTATTGAAACATAATTCTTATTTGAATCTAAGGCATGCATATACTAGAAAACAGTTAACATACTTCATTTCAAAATAGCAGGTGAGACATGATCAAGGGTTTGAGACTTGCCTTGCAGTGACGGGTCTAGCTGCTCAAATGAATCTTCAGGGATCTCCTCTGCTCCTTCAACGTCTGGTTCCACGACGGGCACAAACAACACATACACATTATATAAGCATACAAGCACTAGAAAATAATACGTAAATACATCATGCATGCAGGGGAAATGGTTTAGACAAGGTCACTTGACATTGGTTGAAGAGATGGGTTCAAAGGGCTTGAATGTCGAAGGGCTGACATTCGACTCGTGGCTTGACATTGCCCTAAATCGGTTCTAGGTTTGTTTTCTGGAGATGTGATAGTAGGGAATGTTGTAGAACATGGCTCAAAAGGCTTAGTGGACAAAGTGGCATTTCAATTGCTCAAAAGAAACAAGTCTAAATCATCCAATGCCACAGGTGGACATGCACTGACATAGTGTTAGACATGGCCAGAAACTAGGGCATTGCATAACTTTTGACTCAGAACTCCAATTGATGCACAACTTTGTCTGGGGTTTAGGCATTGACAACAGCTACAAAACTCTCAACAGGCTCAAGGGCTGAAAGTGGCCGGAGGGTGGCCAAATCCGGTGAGCAAACACGGTGGCCTGACATGAACTGAGCCACTGGACAGCAACCTTGGCATGGCTATAACTTTTGATTCAGGTCGATTTAGAGGTCGAGCTAGTAGACAAAATTGCTCAAGGGGTTGAGATCTATCTAAATGACAAGGTCTCATCGGCTGGTTTGGCCGGAAATTGAACTCCGGCGATCGGGGCCGAAGACGAAGGCACCGATTTGGGGGTTTTCGTTCCAGGGCGTTTGAACTCAATTCAACGCTCGGGAAGCATCTAGGGGCTGTCACAAGGCTATTGGTGCACTCAATTTTGCCAGAGATCGGCTGGAGAAGCACAGCGGCGTGCTCCGGCGAACTACCGAGGCTCGAACATGGAAATCCGGCGCTCGGGGCAAAATTGGCGAATCCAAGCTTGCAGGTTTGTTCCTCCTAGCTCACTGATCAATATCCTCTACAGGCACAAGGATCAATTTGGCTTGAATCGCTCGGCATTGCGGGAACAGGGGATTTCGGTTTTCCGGTGATTGCCGGCGTTGAGGTGCGCCGGGGACCAATTAATGGCTACGGTACAAAGAGAGAGGTGTAGGGAGCTTACTGGTGGCGTTGGTTTGGAGGAAGAAGCTTCGGGTGAAGCTGGCACCGTGAGCTCCAGAAACTGCTCGCCGGAGAAGATGAGCTTCGCGGCGGCGCTGAGGGCTCGGTTGCTCTCTGGTGCTAAGACTAAGGCAAGGAAGCTGTGGGGTGGTGTGAGGCAATCACTAGTACAGAAATGCAGTCTTCTATCGGTAAAAAAAACCCTTCTACTATCGGTTTTTGTACCGATAGAGATAGACACGATAGAACAAGACTGGACATTTTCTATCGGTAAATAACCGACAGAAGAAGTTCACTATTCTATCGGCATATTATGAATCTACCGATAGAAAACCCGTCGTATTCTTACGTCCAGCAGTTCGAAAAGTACCACTATTCTAACGGTTAACTACAAGATTACCGACAGAAAAAAGCTTAGTACTCTATCGGCATATTAGGAGTGTACCGATAGAAAACTCGTCGCTAGCGGATTGAAAAGTACCACTATTCTAACGGTTAACTACAAGATTACCGACAGAAAAAAGCTTAGTACTCTATCGGCATATTAGGAGTATACCGATAGAAAACTCGTCGCTAGCGGATTGAAAAGTACCACTATTCTAACGGCTAATTATAAGTTTACCGACAGGAAAACTCACACTATTCTATCGGCATATTACAAGTTTACCGATAGAAAACTCGTCAATAGCGATTGAAAAGTACCACTATTCTAACGGTTAACTACAAGATTACCGACAGAAAAAAGCTTAGTACTCTATCGGCATATTAGGAGTATACCGATAGAAAACTCGTCGCTAGCGGATTGAAAAGTACCACTATTCTAACGGCTAATTATAAGTTTACCGACAGGAAAACTCACACTATTCTATCGGCATATTACAAGTTTACCGATAGAAAACTCGTCAATAGCGATTGAAAAGTACCACTATTCTAACGGTTAACTACAAGATTACCGACAGAAAAAAGCTTAGTACTCTATCGGATATGTATGAGTTCACCGGCAGGAAAGGTCAAACTCTTCTAACGGTTAATTTTGATTGTACCAATAGAAAAAAGGACAGTAGTCTCTCGGTTGTTGATGAATTTACCGATAGAGCAATCACATATACAGTACTTTATTTGCATCACAATACAGTACATTCACATATACAGTACAGATGCAATACAGTATAGATTGGATACACAATACAGTACAGATGCAAGGTAAATTCACAGAACAAATTCACACATTAGGCAGTTATTCACATTTATTCACATATGTATGGACAAATACAGATTGCAATCCAATGTGGACATTTATTCACATATATATATTTATTCACATGTATATGAACAGTCTATGCAGAGTACACCAAAAGGAGAAAATTGTCATGCTGGATGGTTGGGTGCTACTTCCTCCATGACATATTGTGCCCAGATTTGTCGAAGATATATAATCTTTGCATTTTCATATTGGTCTTTCGACATGGCGATCTGCAAGCATGTGTGCATACTGAGTAACTAACTTCGATCCTAATTTAGAACGTGACACCCATTTTTGAAATTTGAGTTAGCTATCGATGCTTACCTGGGGGAATCGGGAAAAGTTTGTCTGCACTAGGTCGTACATGTAGCGCAGCACATAAAACCCGCATTCCCACGATTGCGGCTGCTGATGGCACTGAGATAATTGCATATGCGAATACATGTTAGCTATATATTGTTTCCATAAACTAATTAAGCATAAACAAAAAGTCTCGTGAGTACCTCATATTCTTTCCAAGCTAGTAGGGAGCCCTGCGGTGCGGCATGCCTCCCTCCAGCGGACACATATTTATCAAAAGCCCTGCATTTCAGTTAGTATTGCCGGTTAATGTATTATCATTAGCTAGTGAGGTCAAAATTTAAATCAAACATATAAGTTACTTACGCCCCCATATTCCCCTTGAGCACATATTCCATCGATAATCTGTCACGCATCGAATCGAGGTAGTACACCTCGTTCCTCGGCGGACAGATCACGATGAGGATCCAGTGGCCCCTGCATTGTACGTAAAAGAGGACCGCTAGCACAAAGTACATCTCAGGTGTAACATACAAGATTGAGTTAAATTAGTACGAAATGCACTAACCTTTGGTGGTACGGCACCAGAATGAAGTCCCTGTCCTGCTGCGCCATCAGCGCGCTGGATATGTACTGCTCAGCGTGCGCGGCGTCCTGCTCTAGCATCGTGAGGCTTATTTTCTCTGGGTCGAGGAAACCCACCTTGTCACACGCAGCCTCCGATGCTAGCCTGTACATGCACCTGCATGCGAAGGACGAGATTAATATTAATTTCACAGAAACTTACTCAGTATTCAAATGAACTGCAACATTAATGCAGAGTTAGCAAACAGAGTTAGAAAACAGCAATACATAGCATCAGCAAACTCACAGGACTCCAGTCCGTATGATGGACATATCGAGCTCCCGCCAGTTGTAGAGGTCGAACAGATCCTCGTGTGCCACGGATATAGTCCCGGGCTCACGGTGGAACTGCCCAGGCCTGTAGGGAACTAAGAAGTTCAGGCTGCGCCGAGCTCGATGTAGGTACCAGTCGTGGAGGTCTCTGGTTGATCGATCCAATTTCCGCAAAGATGCCTCCGACAGGAGTGGGAGCGCGTTCGTGAACGTCCGCGGCAGTCCCTGTCGCCCTTTGCCCTTGCCTTTGCCGCCCTTGCCTTTTGCCGGGGACTGAGCGCGTACCTTCGAAGGCAAGGGCGAGGTGATGGCGGCTTTCTTCCGAGGTGGAGGCGTGGATGCGCTGGGTGGGGTCGAGGCCGTCTTTGATGTGTCCAGGTTCGCATGAGATCGGCCCTCATGCCCCGAGCTGGGGGCGCAGTCCCCTGGTAGCCCCGCGGCAGGCCACTTCAATTAATGAGCACGTATGTTAGATTATGCAAGTTGAGTGTACTGAGTAGGATGTAATCTAAAATGTGTAGGATTTACCGGTTGTATTACAAGACACTTCTTGGGCCACTGTACGTAGGAGCCCACTGCCTCGGCAAGTGTCTGCAGTTCCTCTGTTGGGACTGGCAACGGAGAATCGTTGTAGCCCGGCATGGCCATGTCCACCTGTACCTTTGCGAAACCCAACCGCAGAGGTACACAGTGGACCCGGACATCCGGCCCAGACGGATATACGAAGCCGTGTCCAACCACTTCCTGCCCGGCGCCTACGTGATTCTGTAGGATGCAGCCCTCCGGCCCCTGCAAATTTGTAACAATTAAAATAGGTTAGCGAAACAACTCTAACAGAATGGGAGTGGCATCAACTTAAGTGCACAGATGAAGGCTTGCAGTACCTCAAGTAGATCCACTGGATCCGCGAGTACCTTCGAAGCGCAACTGCTTATCCGACCCCGCGGGGTACCGTCGTCCTGGGGATCCGCATCTAAACTCTTGGCCAGCAATGTTTCTCTCAACCGTGCAAACTCTTCCCTCATTTGTGCGACCTCGGTCTGCACCTCAGACTGTACCTCAGCCCGTATCTCAGCCCGCATCTCCGCCCGTATCTCCTCCCGTACCTCAGCCCGTATCTTATCGGAGAGGTCAGCTTCCTTTTCCTTCCAGGTGCGGGCCTTCTTCCTCGGTGGAGCCGGATCTACGAAACCGGCCTTCCACGACACAATGGCTCCCACGGCCCGTGTCCGCCCGGGATGCTCCTTATTTCCTAGAGCTCGGGTGAGGATGTCGTTCTCCCTCTGCGGGGTAAACAATCCCTCCGCTGCGTCCTTCTCAAAAGAGATCTGTTACATTTGAAGGTACCTTGTGAGACAAATTGCCTTATATACACTTGTGCGCACACAGTTTACGAGGTTAGCCAACTTACCATTCGCCTCACAACGTCGGCGTCCCCAGGGGTTGCGAACTGCACAGACCCCGTGGACGACACGGACCCCCTCCCCCTCCACCATCGCTTGCACCTCTCATCCCTGATCTCGGAGAGCGGCAACTCAGGGGTGTCGATGACAGGATTTTGTTCGTCTTCCTTCTTCCACTGTTCCTCCTTCCCCGCATAGCCCCGGGATCCGAGCCGATGCGGGTGGTCGTTCCTCTTCTGGATCGCCCTATTCTTCTCGCTAAGGGCCTTGAACTCCTCAGTCCCCTTCTGCTTGGTGAATTCCTCCCATACCTCCTCCGATATGAAGGGGAACTTCTCGCAAGGAGATTTCCCCGCAGCTAGGAAGTTACTGACGAGCCAGCTCTTAAAGGTTTTCCATGTTCCGTTCATGTCCTTCAAGCAGGCAGTCCTAGGTGTATCGTCGGGGATGTTCCACTTAGCCTGTTTCCGAAAAATGCATACAATTAATCACGAGTTAGTTAAAATTTAGTATAAGCCAAGAGAACGTGATTACGAAAGAGTTCAGCGATTTCAGTTCATTTAACCTTCACTTCCGCCCACAACCTATCCCTCTCGTCCGCCGTCACGTCCTTCCAGCTCTGGACGGTGATCTTCACCCTTTCTTTCGCCAACAGCCCAACGTAGGCCGCGTACCTCCCAGCATTCTTTCCAATCGGCCTCCCAAATTGGTTGAACTCACAAGAAAGATCAGTGCGTTTGGCCAAACGCCCCAACATCGTCGCGCCTCGCCCCACCCTCTTGCGCTGGGATGTAACAGCCCCATCTTCAGTAGTTACGATGGGGTTGGCCCTAGTCGAACCACTAGTACCATCCGATGAAGACGACGACATGTCTTCCCCTACAAAACCTTCAACAAACCATATATATGGCAATTAATTCGCCTTGGACTTCCATAACTCAGCCCAGGACTGGAGACTAACTAGGGCGGCAAAAGGGAAAATAATACAAAAAGAAAGACATGCATAAATTACTTACTGAACTCTTCAGAAATATTTTCTATCGGTAAACACATGAGCTGCCGATAGACCATAACAATTACCTCCACACAAGACAATTTTTCTATCGGCAAACACGTGAGATACCGATAGAACATAACAATATTCTCTACATATGGAATTTTGTTGACAAGCCACCATTCACTGTCATCACATAACATTCTCGATGATTTGCTACACTAATATTCATGGGCCAGCATTATTATTTCACACGTAAATATGCACACAAGCATCTAAGTGCTACTGTGCATAATCTTTAGCCTAGCCTGTATGTGAGTCATCAGGACTTCACAGCTATTAGGTTGGGAAAAGTCATGTATATAGGCATTTGAAACATATACATCGAAGACCCATCCACATTGCCATATATTCATACGAAGTGAGTAAAAATTCCCAACCAAACTAGTACATTGCATGGCTCATGTCCTTCCAGATCCAAATTAAGTTTTACTACTTGTGCAGAAAATTTTCTATCGGTAAACACATGAGCTGCCGATAGAATATGTGTAAGAACACCTCCAACATATAATCTGCATTACATGGCAGTTGGATACAATTGATCACACATACAGCAGTATAGAGAAGTTAAAATCTCAAAACAGGTTCATTACAGCACTGGAACATATTATGTAAACCCTAATTAAAATCAACATTGCCTGCGGAATGTACATAAGCCAACACAATAGGGAACCCTAGTGTAATTGCAAAACTCCAAGAATTAGTACGTGCAAAACACTAGGATCAAATAAAGAAGATGCTGGAAATAGAACGACGAATTAGGGTATTTACGGCGGCGATCAGTTCTGGTGATGCAGAGGCGGTGTAGAACGCAGCAGCGGCGGGCGAAGGACGAAAATAAGAACCGTTGGCAGTGACGAACCAGTGTCCAGCCGGCGATCGTCGTGTGGGAGAGAGGAAGTGAGTGCTCACGGCGGAGGTTGGGGTTTTCTTCGCTCTCGAAGAGACGCAGTGCTCTAAGGTGGAACTGTTCGAGTGGAGGGAAACTAAAGGGCCGTGTACGAGAAATAAAGTAGCGGAGGAACTTTTCTATCGGTATAACAAAATGATACTGATAGACTTATGTAATTTTCTATCGAAACAACAAAATAATACCGATAGAAAAAGTAAATTTCCCGGAAAAATATTCGAATTAGTGATTGCATTTTTCTATCGGTATAAACAATAAAATCCCGTGAGACCAATTTTCCACAGAAAATTTTTTTAAAGTGCTTGAGATTGGGTGCCATTTTTCTATCGGTAAAAACAACAAAATACCGTGAGAGTAATGAAAAGGTGCCCTTTTCTATCGGTATAAACAAAAAAATCCCGTGAGCCCAATTTTCCCCAGAAAATTTTTTTGATTAAGTGCTTGAGATTTGTGTGCCCTTTTTCTATCGGTAAAAACAACAAAATACCGTCAGAGTTATGAAAAGGTACACAATTTAACATCAAACAGACCGTGGTTGAAAGCTGCAGAATGTTAAAGAAAGAGGGAAGATAGCCGGAAAATTGGAAAATTGACATAAAAAGAAATTGTTCATTCATTGTTGTTTTATCACTTACATAAAAAATAAAACCCAAAATGCTAGGTCAAGGGGTGGTCTTAGCCCTGGCTGCATGTAGAATAGAGTCAGTTAGACTTGCAGCCAGGACGCAGGATTCCTCTAGCGACAAGTTGTCCCTAGGATCAACTACTACCGCGTCAAGAAGGCCTGCGACCTCCGTCAGCTTCGCTATGGTATCCTTCATAGTCAAACCGCAGCCAGCGATGGTCATATCCGCGGCTTTCTTCTCCTCGCGAAGACGCCTCGTCCTCGCCCTAGCATTGTCACCATCCGTCTTCATGCGCTTAATGCGCTGGAAGAGATCGTCAAGGTCAAGCCGTAGCTGAGTGTGCTTGTCTGTAAGGAGCTTGTGCTCCTCCTGGAGGGCCCTCAGGTCAGCCTTCACTTTGGCAGTGTCTTCCACGGCTACCATTCCCTGTGCAAATCAACAGGTCAAGAATGAACTGAACATGGATTAACAATACAGGGGTAAACTGAGGAGATTTAGAGTTCTTACCGGGGAGGCCGTGGATGACGATCCCATGGAGGTTGCCATTGTGAAAGAGAAGATGAGGAGTCCAACCGTTCGAGAATTAGAAAAACAACAAAATACCGCGACGCATGGCGAGGTACTTATAGAGTTTCCAAGGCGACGCATGGCGACACGGTTGAGAATTCGAAGCGGCAGAGTATTCTTCTATCGGTAAAAACAGGAAAAAACCGTCAGACAACAGATACCGTGAGACAAATGAATTTATTCTAACGGTAAAATAGAACAATACCGATAGAAAACATTTTGAAGTGCCTGAGAGAAGATGTCCTTCTCTATCGGTATAAATAACAAAATACTGTCAGAAAAAAGGGATTTTTGAAGAGGCTGCGATGAGATTTTTGCAAGTGCTATTTGAAGGGAAGAATTAAATATTTACAGGATAAAGGTACTGTACATGTTAGAACTCATGCTGTGGAGTAAAATTGAGATGTATTAATGCTGTGAACTAGCTTATCATTAAATTCTAAAGAAAAATGTACTGCCTGATGTATTAATGATAAGTTCCTCACCTTGCTGCAGAACTTGTGGGCTGTTTGCTTGGCATTTATCCCTGAAATAGAAATTAATCATCAATGGTTCTCAACCCATAATCCTTCTTCGTGGTCATCTCGCAGATACGTTGTTTCGTCGATATCTTCAGTACGGATAGATTGAATGTCCTCTAAAAATGGAGGTATTTCATCGAATTGGTTATACTCCTCTTCGTCGACAACATCTTCGACCCCAACAATACGTCTCTTGCTGTGGAGGACAACATGCAAGTTTGGATTGGCCGGGTCAACGATGTAGAATACCTGTGTGGCTTGCTTTGCAAGTATGAATGGATCGTCTTGGTGTCCGACTCTACCAAGATTGACGAGAGTAAACCCGTAACTGTCAACTTGAACACCTCGAGGGATTTCGACCCATTGGCATCGAAACAGGGGAATCTTAAGTAATCCGTAATCGAGCTCCCATATTTCGTCAATAACACCGTAATATGAGTTCAGCGCCCTTACTGACCTGGCATCCTCGGAAATAGCAAACAGTGTCACTCCGCTACATTGCGTGCTACTCTTGGCGTCTTGAGCTCTTGTGTAAAATGAATACCCATTGATGTCGTACCCCTGCCAAGTCCCTACAGTGAATCTTGGGCCTCTAGCCAACCATGTCACAGTTTCACTTACGGAGTCCTCGGCAGCTCGCGTGACTCTTTCTTGGATCCACTCAGCAAATTTCCTGTTATGTTCTCTGCTTACCCAAACGTCTGACTTCGAAGGATTCTGTGACCGTAACATTACCTTGTGCTCGTGTATGTTTGGCTCGACCTCCGTCATGTGTTGTAAGACCCAAAAATGTGATTTTGCGTACACATCACGAGCGGGGACGATAGCTTTGAATCCAATCGTTCCAATTCCCTCAAGCCTACCCTCGTGTCGGGACCTAGGAACACCAATTGGGTCAACCCCGGCCATATAATCTGTGCAAAATTCAATCACCTCCTCGGCGGCATAACCTTCCATGATACTCCCCTCGGGTCGATGACGAGTCCTTACGTATCCCTTCAATACACCCATAAATCTCTCAAATGGATACATGTAGCGCAGGCACACAGGTCCACAAAACTTAATTTCTCTGATAAGGTGAACAATCAGATGGACCATAACATCAAAAAAGGATGGAGGGAAATACATCTCGAGCTGACAAAGAGTTGTAACCACGTCGCGTTGCAAAGCGTCCAGTCCATCGGGATCAATTACCTACGAGGACACAGTTGCGCCAAATATTCATATCAGAAAAATCTTCTCATTAAGCTCCACAAATGGAGGTAGTGAACTTATAGTACGAGTACACGTACTTACCTTGGAAGATATTGCGTTGAAGAAATAACATAGGTTTGTGATTGTCTCTCTGACTTTAACTGGGAGAATGCCTCTGATAGCAATGGGAAGCATCTGTGACATCAAGACATGACAGTCGTGGGACTTCATGCCAACCAGTCTTAGGTCCTTCATAGACACAAGTTTTTTCAAGTTCGCGGAGTACCCACATGGAACTTTAACACCGTGCAGGCACCGACAGAGTTCTGTTTTTTCGCTCTTGGACAATGTGTAGCAGGCCGGGGGGAGGTATGTACGCTTTCCATTCTCTAAAGGTGCAAGCTCAGTCCTTATCCCCATTTCCACCATGTCACGATGAGCTTTCACACCATCCTTTGTCTTTCCCGGAATGTTCAACAACAAACCAATCAAACTGTCACAGACATTTTTCTCTACATGCATGACGTCAATGCAATGTCGAACTTGTAAGTGCTCCCAGTACGGTAGATCCCAGAGAATCGATCTCTTCTTCCAAACATTTTTTTCTCGAGGTTTAGAATGCTTACCGAACTCAACTTTGATGTCGTTCACGCGTGAGTAAATCTCCTTACCGGTCAGAAACACTGGAGCTGATCCCTTCTCAGGCTTCCCGTTAAATGATTTCCTCTTCTTACGGTACGTGTGATGCACCGGAAGAAACCTGCGGTGACCCATGTACACTGTTTTCCGGCAGTTTCGCAGCCAGATGCTCTCAGTTTCATCTAGGCAAATAGGGCAAGCCTTGGCTCCTTTCGTACTATACCCCGACAAATTGCCGTAGGCAGGAAAATCATTTATGGTGCAAAATATCAGGGCCCGCAAGATGAAATTCTCTTTCTTGTATGCATCCCACACCTGCACACCCTCGCTCCACAATTTCTGTAAGTCCTCGATTAAAGGTGCTAGAAACACGTCAATATCATTTCCGGGTTGTCTGGGTCCTGAGATTAGTAACGCCATCATGATGTACTTGCGCTTCATGCATAACCAAGGAGGAAGATTGTAGATGCATAAAAGAACCGGCCAAGTGCTGTGCCGGCTGCTCATATTACCATGTGGGTTCATACCATCTGTACTCAGCTCGAACCTTACATTCCTAAGTTCGCCGCCGAACTCAGCAAATGTTCTGTTGATGTTTCTCCATTGAATAGAATCAGCTGGGTGTCTCAGTTTTCCGTCTTGTTTCCGGGCTTCAGCATGCCAACGCAAGTGCTTCGCGACTTTCGGATTTGCAAACAGCCGCTTCAATCTAGGTATCACAGGCAAGTACCACACAATTTTTGCCGGGGGCCCTTTCCTTACCTCGTGACGTTCACTGTCAATCCGGTCCCTACGCGTATACCTCGATGCGCCGCATCTTGGACAAACATGCAAACTGGAGTACTCGTTACGGTACAACACACAATCATTTGGGCATGCGTGTATTCTTTCGATTTCCATTCCCAACGGACACAACAGTTTTTTGGCTTGGTAAGTAGATCTTGGCAACTCATTTCCCTCTGGAAGCATGTCCGCTAGAAGATCTAATAGTGCCGTGAAACTCTTATCACTCCAACTGTTTCCTGCCTTCAAGTTATATAATCTCAGCACAGAAGACAGTTTTGTAAATGTTGCACATCCAGGGAACAGAGGCTTCTCAGAGTCAGCAATCAGTTTCTCAAATTCACAGAAGTCATTTTCGTTGTAATCTTCCTCTACATCACGTAACATCTCATCTAGATTGTCATCATCATCATCTACGTGCACATCGGAATTAACATTACCAAAATTGGGATGATCATCGATATTATTGCAATCCACATCCGAGTCGTGCTGATTGGTAGTAGTGGTGCTTGTTTCCTCAAGATCTTCGCCATGCCATATCCAACGGGTGTATCGCGCGTTAAAACCACGACGAATCAAATGACTCTTAATTTGATCATAGTTGCTAAACCTCTTCAAGTTCATACAATCTGTACAAGGACAGAGCATATTTTTCTCTCCCTTCCTCTCCTTTTGTTGCTCAGCAAATTTAATAAACTCATTCACACCATCCAAATATTCAAGAGTAGTACGTTTTATTCCATACATCCAATATTTCCTGTCCATCTACAATTAACAAAATTTAACGAGTAAGCCATGCATGAAACCTGCCCGATTAAGTTATGTATATGTACATGTACAGCCTCTTACAACAGATACATGTGTTGAACCCTAGCCTGACGAAATTAACACTCATTAACCTAGCTAACTACACAATACAAGCTAGTTAGCTCCTAAAACATGACGCAGTTCCAGCTACCAAGCTCCCAAGCTTAGAGCTACAAACTTGGAACTACACAATACAGCTAGCTTGCAAGTAGAGAGGAAGGGAGATCTAGAGAGAGAGAGAGATAGGTGTCGACGATTAAGCATACCTTAAAGAGAGGGGCGCAATCAACTTCCCTCCAGCCTGCGCTGATCACCCTAGCAGTGTAGCTGGAACTTTCGTCACAAATAGAGGGACACAGAGTGCAACAGAACAAATTAAAGAGCAGCTCAGCAATGGTCGACTGGGGTTTTCCTTATAATGGATATTTTTCTAACGGTAAATACATGAAATAACCGTCAGACTAACTTAGGTAATTTGCCGCTCACATATTCTATCGGTAAAAACACACACATACCGTTAGAGAATATACATTACTGAGCAAATATATGTATTTTTCTATCGGTAAATATGTGCATTTACCGTTAGAATATGCATGACTAAACAAATATATGTGCTTCCTATCGGTAAATATGTGTATTTACCGTTAGAATATGCATGACTGAACAAATATATGTATTTTTCTATCGGTAAATATGTACATTTACCGTTAGAATATGCATGACTAAACAAATATATGTGTTTCCTATCGGTAAATATGTGTATTTACCGTTAGAATATGCATGACTGAACAAATATATGTATTTTTCTATCGGTAAATATGTGCATTTCCGTTAGAATATGCGTGACTGAACAAATATATGTGCTTCCTATCGGTAAATATGTGTATTTACCGTTAGAATATGCATGACTGAACAAATATATATGTTTTCCTATCGGTAAATATGTGTACTTACCGTTAGAGGAGGTACTGTTACCAAACTGGGACAAACATGCACATGCCATTTCTCACATTCAAGGAATCATATCAATGTAACATCAAACAGATCTTACATCAAACGGATCTTAACTAGAAGATAAAGCAATATATTTCAAGAAATGCTAATTTGTGGATTAACTAGGAGACACAAAAATACTTTTCGTAGGTAGTTGGGACTTCATCTTGCCAAAGAAATTACACATGCCAGTTCACAAATTCAGGTACAAACATACACATGCCAGTTCACCAATACAAATTCAGGTACAAACATACACATGCCAGTTCACAAATTGAAGTGCATGTCTGAAACAGCAGTACAAATACACACCTACCTACCAATACAATTAAATACACAAATGCTCCCTGCACATTCAAGTTCATGTCCCAATTAGCAATACATGATACACAAATATACAACAATATACAAATACAACAATTCACACATTCGATGTATATTACAAAAGCCACGTCTGAAATTAACAACAGATCACGACGAGGACCCAGTGGCCCATACATGCATTTTACATAAAAGGGAACCTTTGCAGGTTGCCACAATGCAACTACCGACTACAAGTTAGACCTGATACATCACAAATCCATTCATCCAAAACAGCAAATGTCTGAACCACATTGGACTTAACCATAGGAGTTCAGTTCGAAGACGCCCGAGGAGCTGGAACTGCCGTCGACATACATTTGTACGTAATGGTGATTTCCTCGGACTCAAACTCGATCAACTCAACTCAACTCAACTCAACTCCATTAACAAAAAGAACCTACCTTCCAAGATGTTGTTCTGTGTAGTGATGGTGTAGAATGGCTGTGCAAATAACAACAATTCTTCTTCTCCAAGCAGGTAAGCATCTGGCCACAAGCTGGTGCATGCAAAAACATGTAAGATGCTTTCTATAGGTCCTGATTTGAGAAACACGCCGGGCTTAAGCATCTTCTCGATCGAGCCAACCAAGATCTCGCCCTTCACGTCCTTCCAGCTCTCGACGGTGATCTTCACCTTTTCTTTCGCCAACAAGCCAACGTAGGCAGCGTACTGCGATGAAGAACCGTGAAATACGTTGCCCCTCACGAGCATCATCCAAGGACCTGAACAGATCATAATCATATTGAAAAGAAGACACATCAAAATGAAGGATACAAAAAAAGCAGAATTATTGCCATAATCGGATTAGAATAATCTAACAATATTGCAGAAATTTTACGTACCTTCCTTGGGATGCCGACGTCTAGAGGGCGTCGATGGAGGTGCGGAGGTGCAGCGGTCCCCTGTAGAGGTGCGCCGGCCGTCCATGGAGCTTACGGGTTAGGACTACGAGCCCAGATGAACTGTGAGAATGAAAGAGACATACCCGTGTATTTATACAATTATATATTTTCTATCGGTAAGAAAACAGAATACCGTTAGTAATAAAAACATCTGTAGAAGCCGAATGGTTCTATCGGCACAACAAATATTACCGATAGGAATTTTTGTACATACTCTATCGGTCTGTACGTACACTACCGATAGAATATTACTAGTGTAGAAGGCCAACAGTTCTAAGATATTTTGTGCAATATTCTACCGGTATAAACATGCATTACCGATAGAATAAAACTATTAGAAGACGAACAGTTCTAAGCAATTTTCTATATATTCTAACGGTAAAAGAATCCATTACCGATAGAATAAAAATATTTGTAGAAGGTCAACTATTCTATCGGCGAACTACATATTGCCGATAGGAACTTTTAATATATTCTGTCGGTATATTCATACAGTAGCGATAGAATAAGTCTAGTTGTTGAAGTCGACCAGTCCTATCGGCGCACAACATTCTTCCGTCAGTACTTATGCATCTCTTCTAACGGCAAATATGTTCATCACCGCTAGAGTAAATCATACTATTTATTCTATCGGTAAGTTTCTTAGAAACCGATAGGGAAAATACATCCGTCGGGCTTTTTTGCCCGCGAGGCACATTTTCTATCGGTTTTGTGCTGTTTCGCTAATAACCGATAGAAGATAGGGGTTAGTAGACTGCATTTCTGTACTAGTGAATGCTGGGTAAGGGAGGGGGTTTATATAGCCGTGGATGAGGCTCTCGGGAGCAGCAGCAATCGCCGGGGAAGATCTTCCTTCTGGCGCTGGGGCGGTCATCGATGCACTTTGGGACACGGCGGGGCTCTGCCAGAGACGGTGAATCGCGGGATATCAGGATTCGGTCAGGGTGGTGGCGATGATCTACGGGATGGTGGCCAAATGGCGCAAAGCTCCTGGCAGCAGCAGCAGCAACAGCACGCGCGCGCGGGGAAGAAGGTGGCACGGTGGGGCTTGAGCGCTCCACGGTGGCGGTACAGCTGCGCACGGCTGGTGGCTACGTGGCCGTGAGGTGGCAGCGCGGCGAACCTCGCCGGCGACGAGTTCAACGGCGCGGCAATTTGGCGGTTGCTGGTTGAAAACTTCACAGGGACCTGGTTGTAAACTTTTGGACCTATTTGCAACGATTTGGACTGATCTGTGAAGGTTTTGGCTCGGGAGTTTGGGCCTATTTGCAATTCTGAAGATCTGAAGGGCTGATTTGAATTCTGATTTTGCAGATGAGTGCTACTAAATGTCTTGGACTCATCTAGCAGGAAAAATGATGAAATCCGATAACATCTGGTGGTTTTGACAAAATTCGAAAACAGGGTAATTAGGGTAATTAGGGTTTGAACTTTTGTCGAGGCTGGAACTAGGGTTTTGGTCGAGATTCTGGAATTCTTCCAGAAGGGAAAAATGTTCAGAAAAATGGAAGAAAGGTTATCACTTGATCAGATTTGGATTTTGAGGTGATCTGGGACTTTTAGCCTTTTTGGGTTTCCTGAAACTTCTGAAAAGGACTAAATTGAAACGCTTTTGGATTGAAATGTGAAAACGATCTGGTCAATGAAGTTTAGCAGCCAACTTTTTAGGTTAAGGTAGTGGCATACCCAAGATCAAGATAGGGTTAAAATATCAGGGTTTCCAAAGAAGTTATGCTGATTCGCAAGCAGAAAAGATAATCAAAAATTGGGGTGTTACACTGATCGCCGACGGTCAGATCGTTACAACAATCTAATCGGATTCGCTGGTCGATCTCATGATCACTTACAGATAAGTCATTCCTAAATAAGCCGTTTCTCAACGCATACGGGATTATCTGATAAGTCCTTGGTCATCCGAGTGGCTACCAGTTCGCAATAAGATTAGATGTTATATTGGTCCTGGTCGTTGGTTTGATGTGCATATCCCTGGTCGTTACGCTTATATTTACTCCTCTGCTTATAACACCAAGGCTTTAGTGTTCATAATCAGAGGCGGGGGCTGGGGGGGATATGCTCATAATATGGAATTCATATATATTTTCTTGTCAAAAATAATTTTTCACATACATTTGCATTATACACAAGTTTCTAAGTACAAAAATAAGGATCATTCGATCCCCAGCTCAGTCAGGAGTGTATCTACTAGGGGCTTGACTTCCTCTATGACTGCATCGAGCAGCTCTTCACTCTCGACCTCAACCGGACCCACCAATGCGTTCAGATTTGCATCTGGGCCATGGTGAAGTCGAACCCGGCTGAGTACGGCTGCTGCGGCTGATCGAACCCTGGTTCTGATCGCCTCTTCGCGTCGCCGTGTATCTCCAGGGAGATACTCAAGCAGTGAATCCGCCTGGGCAGTAAGCAGCGATGTCCAGTCACTTATGCTGAGGTTGTCTTGCCTCAGTTCTACCACATCGGTCTTCAAAAGATCAGCCACGGCCTTTAGTTTCTCGAAGATCCGGAGGCTCAGTTCTTTGATTGCCCGATCGGTGTGGCGAATCGAGGATTCAAGAATCTCCTTGTCTCGACTGAGCTGTGTAATTCGACCTGCTTGCGCTGTACAGAGAGAGGAGATTATTTGCGTATTATGGATTCAAGTCTTCCTAATCAGGAATCGGCTTACCAGCATTCTCTGATCGAAGTTTGTTGAGTTCAGTTTCTTGTTTCTTAAACATTGAAACTGAACCGGCCACCTCTTTCTTCAAAAATGTAACCTCTCTGCCGCAAAATCAAGGCAGTCACAACCAAGATGCACCCATGCTAACCAAAGGGTAATGGTACTCACCTGCGCAAGCTGTCGCGTTCTTTTTGAATGGCTTCTGTACTAGCCATCACAACACGCGAATGGCTTATTAGCCAGGATAATCCCTGTGGTGCCAAAGAAGAAGATCAAAGGTGTCCTAAGTACAATTCAGGCACGAAAGCAGAGTTTTATTATACCTTCATAAACTTTTGTAAAACAGCATCATTCAGTTCAGCGGGAATCCTCGCTAGAGCCTCCGACGTGCTCACTACAGGGATAGTTGGTGGGAGTGCCGGCTGGACGACACCCCCAGTAGTCATCGATGGTGATTGGGTCCCTACATTTATTCTTTCCCCTGTGGTCTGGACGACTTCCTGGACCACAGGGGTGGAGCGTTCTTCGTTGGAAGCTCCTGCACCAACTGCGACTTCAACCTCTCTGGAGGCGGTTGAAGAGCTGGGCGTCGTCTTTCTTTGCCTGACATGAAGGACAATTTGAGCAGTTTTTATTTAAGATTATTACCCAATTTAAGGTTCTTACCTTATTTGAAACCCCATTCGCTCCTGGGATTTCTGGGAAGGTTCCCCTTGGGAAGAAGAACCGTCATCGGTTCTTGCCTTCCTTATGGTAAATAAGGCAGCACCCCCCTGGAAATGTCATGTTATAAGCATATTCTTAGGGAACAGGTAAAAACACACAGAAAGGTCTTTACCTGGACCACCGGACTAACTGGTGGGACTGCATCCGAAGGCCTTGGCGATTCCTGAGTTGCTGGAACCGTCACAGCCGGCCTTTGTTCATCTACCTCCTCCTCTGTCCGCAGAGGAGGAGGATTTTCCTCCCTGGAACCCCCAGTGGTCCCAGGGGGAAGCTCTCCTCCCTGTATGTACATTAACTTGTCAAATGTGCAGAAAGAGTCATAGAAGGAACGGTCGAAAAGATTCCTTACCTTGGTCGTCCCTTCAACCAGGGAAGCAGAGATAATTGACCCTGAAACCTCGGGGGCTTCAGGAATTGGAAGGTCACCTGCGACCACAAGATCTTCGGTGGTCGCAGGGTCAGCCATGGCCACCTCTTCGGTAGCTGTGGTCCCTACGGGACAGCTTGAGGCGTCACCAGCAGGGGACTCCCCGGTCCTCTTCCTTTTGATGACTAGAGGCACATCATCGTCCTCTTCCTCCTCACTCCCCTCTCCCTGTACGACGAAGAAGTGATTCCATGTCGCGCCTGAAAAAGAAGAAGGAATGCGATATCTTACCGCAGTCTTTCTTGCGGGACGAGGAATGCTTCGTGAAGACCCCTCCCCAGGGTTAAGCTTGGTCTTCTTGGGGGCAGGACTCTTTGTCCTGGGTCTCTGAGAGACCTTCTTCACATTCTTCGCCGTCGACTTCCGCAGAGAGCCGACATTTTCGCTTGGGAACGTCGCATCAGCAAACTTCCCTAGGAGCTGGTTCACAGTCCATTACAATGGATTAGCGCTGGACACACACAAGACCTGTAGAACCAAAGCCGGACAAGGAAATTACCTTTCGGCGCTCCTGTCTGAGGCCATCACCGGCATGAATCAAGCTCTGCGGGCGAGGTGATCCCTTAGGGCCCTCTACATCAGCATTGTAGGCCCTAAGGAGGGAATTAGTTCGCCTCTCAATTTCGGCTGAGGGCAGAACTGTTCCCAAATTCAAGTCAGAAAACATAAATTTCAGAAATGACAAAGCACAGTGCTAAAAGATCGAATACCTTCATTGTAGTCCAGGGTTCCATCCGCCATGGACTTGATTTCCCAAGCAGGATGAGCCCTTTCGCGCAGGGGGCTCACTCGGTTCTTCACGAAGTCTCGGATGACATCCCTCGCTGTCAACCCTTGACCCACCAAGTGAAGAATCACCTCAGCGTGCTTCAGGTGCTCCACGCCCAGCGTCAGGGGAGCATCCAGCTCGCTTGATTTCTCTGGCCGCGAGTTCTCAAACCATAAACTACTCTCGGACGGCGGAGAGCAGTAAAACCACCTCTGGTGCCACCCGTGCACCGAATCCCGCAGAGGTGGGGAGGGATATTCCTTCTTGTCCCTCAGCCGGAAGTAGATGCATCCGGCGGCATTGGTGCTCTTCGACCATGCCGAGAAGTAGAACCGTCGGAAGAGGTCCACGCTAGGATATACTCCGACGAAGGCCTCGCAAAGATGCTGAAACACCGCCAGGATCAGCATCGCATTTGGGTGGAGGTTGATCAGTTCCCGCCCATAATGTTCGAGGATGTCCTTTAGGAACCTACTCTCAGGGAATCGGAACCCGCAACGCAGATACTCCTCGAAGATCACCAACTCGCCCTCCCGGACGGTTGGGGTTTCTTGGTCCTTCTCCGCAGGCCGCCAATTGATCAGCAGCCGCGATGGAAGGATCTCCTCTTTCTCCAACGCCACCAGAGTCTCCTCAGAATGGTGGTTGGATCTGCTCCAAGATGCCATTTTTTGAGGAAGATCGGTCGAAAAAGTCGATGATTTTGTGGAAGATGAAGGCAAGAAGATGAGGGTTTTGTGAGGCGGAAACTCTAAGGGTTTTTCGCGGCTGAATAGCTTCCTCAAGAAGCTACCTACTGCTTTTATAGACTCAAGGAGTCACGCCTCTGTGAGTAACGTTCCACTCAAGCGTCCTCTTAAATATTTTATTCATTTCCCATAATGGATATTCTATGATAAACCCTTTAAAGCGTTTCGGGTATCGGATCTGAAATAAAAAGACTTCTTTATTTCGGAAGCTGAAAGGGCTAAAACTCGAGAAGTCTGCTAAGGCTTTTTGAGGGTTATTTACCTTTCTTTTTACTTAAACATTTTTGTGAAAAATATCATGTAACTCAAATTTTGACGTACGAATATATTCTAACTGGGTTATGGTTTGGTTAAAGCCATGTTATTTAACTTCGTTTCTGGTCGAAGTAATGGTCTAACTGAACGTTTGACTTTAGTCGCAATTCAGTTCTAACCGCGGCCTTAAGTCTGATCGCGGCATCAGGGCAGGTCATGGTGATCTTTTAAAGCGCGATTCTAATCGCAGAACTGAAATTCCTGTGTATGAATGGTCGCGGACTAAGCTTTTCGCCATAATTTCACACAGAAGGTATGAAGAATGTTCATATGAATAAAAGAAACTTTATTTATTACATTCTTTACATACAAAGGGGATACGGTCGATAAAAGCATCGACCTGTTCCGAAAGACGTTTACAAAGTTCCCCTAGGGACATGTTGTTGTCAGTAGGATCTACACTGACAACCCCCAGGGAACTAGCAACTACCCTAAGTCTATCTATATCGTCCCTAACAACAGACGCACTATTGTCCCTAATCAAGTCAGAGAGTTCTCGCTGTTGCTGAGCGAAGTCCCTCTCTCGACGGAAATGGTGCGCCTCTTCTCGGGATCGATCAAGGCATTCTGCTAAACGCAGAATCTTCGAGGCCATCTCCTCGGTCTTCTTCTCCAGGGCATTCTTCTCTTCCAGAAGGGTCTGTCCGGAAGGAAGAGATGGAGCAGCAGAAGGCTGATCGCTGGAGCCTCCTACCTCCTACATTTTGTAAAAGTTAGTCATACTAACTAAAATTATCAGCAAAAAGGGAGAAGAATTGTTACCTGTCCCGGTGCATAACCCGTTGATACACCCTGCTTGGGAGGAAGATCATCATATGGTGAAAGAGCAACCTTCCCATCAGAAGATTGCTTCGCCAACCCAATATGGCAATCATCTGATCGAGGGATAGTCACCGCTTGCCGACCAGGATGTTGATCACCCAAAAGGATGGGAGAATTGGATGTGATGGGGTCTTTCTCTAAGGATAAAGGCCTAACTTGCCGAGAGGCATGAATGGGGAGGGTCAAAGGAACTGAAGGAAGAAAGAAACTCGCTACGTTCTTCACCTTTGTTCCACTGGAAGATCCTTCGTCAACCTTGGGTTTCTTCCTTAAGGGAGACAGGACTTCATTCGTTTGAGACCCTTGTTCGACAACTTCCTCTTCATCACTCTCAATCTCGATGATATCGTGATCTACCATTGGGAGGAGTATATGAAAAGGAAGAAGACAGGATAACAAGAAAAGGACTTAGGCGTGGAGGGAAATTGTGAAGCTTTACAAATCCAAGAACCTGGTATTTATAGCCGCCTGGGTGACGGTTTGCATTCCAGGCGCCTTGGGTTTCGTCAAAGCATTTACAATTTTACCTCGAGATAAAAACAATTCTACAGCGCTATCATTGCCCGTCACGTAATGTCAGAACCCGTCTTGAAAAACCAACCGTTTTCACTTAGTGCGCCACTAAGTGGAGAAGTTAAAGGGCCGGGTTAAAAATCCAATGCACGGTTTTTTAAATTCAAAATAAACACGTCTCTTCGTTTTCTTCGAATTTGGGGGCTAGCTGACGAGGATTGACACCCGGGTCACTTCTAATAAACTTTTGGTTCAAGACAGGTTCGAACCAGACATGTATCTGGTGATGCGAACTCAAGCTATTCTGAGGGGCATCACCATGAGGTCGCAAGCTTTACGCGATCAGGTCGCAAGCTTTACGCGGTCAGACCGTAAGCCTTGCGCGGTCAGAAGTTCGTAGGCTATACGCGAACTACACATTCGGGATATTGCGCGGTCAGCCAATATCCCGCGGTCAGAACATCTGCCGATCAAGATACTTGGGATCTATCTATTCGGTTGCCCATACAACAGGATATACTAAGTATCCCGAAGATTCCTACACGTGGAGAATCAACCGTCAGAAGGTTAACACATTCAGTTATTCATGAATGACACATGTTTAACCTGCGTGGAGGTTAAGAGCAGTTCCAAAAAACCGCATCCAACCGTCCGTGCAACCGATTGATGCAGTTTCCTCCACATGGCACCCTTTCAAGCAGTACAAAAGGATGGTATGGAGCATCAATCAAGGGCGGATCATTCGAAACATCAACAGAGAGATCGGAAGATCAAGAAATCCAAAATCATTTAAGTTAGCCAAGTCTACGGCCCACCTCATATAGCATTTTAGTAAGCCTTCTTTGGCTTATCCTTGTACACTTTTACAGGGAAAATCCTCGTCTGTGAGGACTTTTCCCTCCATCTGTAAACCTTTTACCACACTTAGTGAAATCTCAACAGGACGTAGGGCTATTACTCCCACCATCGAGGGCCCGAACCTGTCTAAACTCTCTGTGCTCCTGTTCACCATTGTTCAGCATACCTTCCCGGAGGGTCATCTTGAAAGGTCTCACAATTACAAATTCTGCATAAGTTCGGCTGAGGACCCCGAGTCCGAATCGTCGACAAGAACGACGAAAGGTAAAGTCTCTGCTAACAAATTCATGCAATTTTTATTTTTTAGGACAAAAAAAATCAGATTAGAAAATCATCTTGATTGATGTAGTTGCTCCAGGGCCAAATAAGTAGAATGAAATGAGCTGCTGAAGAAGCCGTTCGTTCTAGAGGACCTTCAGTCAAAAAACTGCAAAGAGCTCCTTCAAAAGCAAAGAAACCTTCAGCCCCCAGCAAACATGTCCAGAAGAAAATTGCAGAGACAACTTCGTCGAAGGCCGCTACCTCCAAGGTGGTGGCCAAAACGGTAAAGGCATCTTATTTTCACTCTTCCCCAAGCGCAATTGGGAATTACTCTTAGGGAGAAGGAAGCGATGAGGAGGAAGATGAAATTCCCCTCATTCTACAGAGGAAAAGACTCGTAGATCCTGTGAAGAAGACACCCATGAAGATGTTTACTTCATTGGTATCTCCCAAGAGTGGGGAAATGAGTTCCTTGGGACTCAATTTCAGATAACAAACATTTTACCTTTCTAACTACATGTGAATGCATTTCTCATGTAATTATAACTTACACCATTTGAATGAATGTGTAGGTCAAACCCATCTCCTGCAGATGAAGTGTCAATCCCAAACATTGATACAACCAGGGCAGAGGGAAACATAGCTTCTGCAGTTGAGGTCGCAGCAATACCTACAATTCTAAGTGCTACTGACGAAACTGGAGCCATCATCGATGATGTGATTTAGAACATCCAATCAGAACCAATGGATGATCTGGAGACTGATGACGCGACTACGACCTTGACAAAGGGGACAGGTGAACAAACTAGAACTTCTGCTCAACCCTTGGTCGAAGAAAATGACGAACCAACACACCAACCTGCTGATTCATTGCACCCTGCACTGGAATTGTCTTTACAAATCTTTGAACAGGTGCAAGGTGATTCTGGAACCGAGATCTTTTCAAGGATCTTATTGATGTAAGTATCATCTTTACTTCAATGTTTTATATCTGAGTAAAATCTTCAGTAACTGTCTTCCTTGTAGAATTCTGCTCACCAATCGACCTTGGTGAACTTGCTAATTGAGCAATTCAAGGTCATACAGATGAAATGCAACCAATTAAAATAGTAAGTATCTTGGTCTTTTAATTCATCCTTCTGTAAATGGGAATGAACTTTCTTGTTACTGTAGGAAAAACTCTACTTTAACAAACGAGGTTGCCAAAGCATGCTCTGACAAGGAGACTACCATAGCAAGAGCTCTTGAGGAGAAGGGCAAAGATCTTGCTCAAGCTCTATTTTCTTTGGAGGAGAACAAGAGCTTATGTGCTGCTCTCCAAAAGGAGAAAGAGAAGTTACAACTTGACTTAAATTGTAAGTTCATCCTCACAGAATTTGTCATTGTGGTTTATGAACTCATGAAATCTTTTTCTTTTCTTCTGGCCAGGTCAAAAAGAAATAAACTCCAAATTAGCATAAGGAAGAAATGACTTCGAAGAAAGATACATCCGGTGAGGCCTTGATCTAGGTAAACTTCATGATATCAATCAAACGATCATGGAAAGGGCCAAGAATGCTACCAGCATATCCGAAGAGGAAAAGAATAATCTAGAAAGGATCATCAATTACTGCAGCATTATCGAGCAAGATTCTCTCGAAAAACTGAGAGGGGTCATAGACTCTATTGAGGCTACAATGATTAACTCTAAAAAGAGTAATCCATCTCTTGAAGAGTCCTGCGCCCTGGTTGCTACTCAAGCTGATTCTATGGTCAAAAATATTCCAGAATTTGCAAAGAAGTTCAAGGAGACAGTCAAGAATGATATTAGTTCTACTGCTTCTTCCATCTTATGCAAACTTAGGCATCGCCACAGTCCAGATTTTGATCTAAACTCAGCGGTGGAAGAGGTCACTTTCGACAATGAGGATTAGTTAAATGCAACTATCTCTGAGGTCACGCCAATAGTTGATAAACTATTAAAAAACCTCAAGCTTGCTTCAATTCTTTCCTTTCCATTGTAAATATTTGATTTGACAATAGGTAATGTAAATCTTTTGATTTGATAACTCATTTATTACCTGCAAAGAAAACAGCTAATAGAAAAATGCATATGCATGAGTTTTCAAGGCATAAAATTATGAAAATTCTTCCATCTGAATGTTATAGTTGTATTCTCCTAGCCCCCCTCCTGATATTACTAATACTGAGAACTCAGCATAGTAACTGCAGGACAATAAATATGCCCAGCAAAATCTCTTATGTGTTGAGAAACGGCTTATAAAGAAATTTTCGAACTAGAGCTTATTAAAAAATCACGAGTACAGACAACTCAATGTGAGTGCTTAAAGTTTTTTGCAAACTAACAACCACTTGAATGATCAGAAACATGCTAGTAAGTCTCGTGTGCGTTAAGAAATGGCTTATTTAGAGATGTCTTATCTAGATGGGACCATGAGATCCATTAGCTAATCCACTTTAAATACTGTGATGAGATGACCATCTGTGATCAAATCTATGATCGCAGGCTGTATGCGACCATAGTTTTGAACCTCAAGGATGGCTTGAATAGATCCAAAGAACATCAATTGAGAATACTCTTATAACATAAAAGGAAAGAAAGTTTTATTGTTAAAAATATGCTAATTGAACAGGAAAATGGAAATGAAAAAAACTTACACGTAGAACTTGTGCAATTGATCTATGTTCCAAGTATTGGATAAGATCCTTCCATCTTCCATCGCTATTCGAGCTGATCCTGGTCGCAGCACCGAGACCACAGTATAGGGGCCTTCCCACTGAGGGGAGAATTTGTTGCGATTGGACTGATTTTGAATTTTTCGTAAAACCAGGTCACCCACGTGAAGACTACGAGGTCGCACCCATTTACTATGGTATTTACACAAAGCTTGTAAATATGCTGCTGACTTAATCAATGCCCAATCACGTTTCTCCTCAAGGAGAATGATGTCTTGTTCACGTTGTTCATGTTGATCAGAATGATCAAATTGATCCACACGAACAGACCCAATATGAATTTTGGTAGGTAATACAGCTTCAGCACCATATACCAATTGAAAAGGCGTCTCACCCGTAGCTCGATTGCATGTAGTGCGTAGTGCCCATAAAACGGATCTATTTAACCTCTTTAACTAGCGGGAACTTGACATGTCCATCATACGAACTGGAGTCTTGAGCAATGCACTTTTTGTACAAATAAGGTGGTATTCTTGGGCTATGTAGTATCTAGTGAAGGAATTGAAGTCGATGAATCTAAAATTGAAGCAATTAACAATTGGCCAACACCTGTAAATGTTAGTCAAGTTAGAAGTTTTCATGGGCTTGCCAGTTTTTATTGTCGCTTTGTCAAAGATTTAAGTACAATTGTTGGCCCACTTAATGAGCTAACCAAGAAAGAAATTGTGTTTAAATGGGGTGAATCACAAGAAAATGCCTTTAATGAATTAAAGAAGTGTTTAACCAAAGCTCCAATACTTGCTTTACCTAACTTCACTAAGACTTTTGAAATTGAATGTGATTCCAGTGGACTAGGTATAGGAGGAGTACTTATACAAGAAGAAAAACCCATAGCATACTTTAGTGAAAAATTAGGAGGAGCTCAATTGAATTATCTTGTATATGACAAAGAATTATATGCTCTTATGTGTGTACTTGAAACATGGCAACATTACCTATGGCCCAAAGAGTTTATTATCCATTCTAACCATGAAGCCTTAAAAAATATTTAAAGGGTCAATCAAATTTAAACCGAAGACATGACAAATGGATGGAATTCATAGAAACTTTTTCTAATATCATTAAGTATAAGAAAGGAAAGGAAAATATAGTTGCTGATGCTTTATCTCGCAAACATACTTTGTTGAATCAAATGGAAGTTAAAGTTCTAGGATTAGAAAGTTTCAAAGAATTATACTCCTATGATCCTGACTTTTCTGAACCTTACTCTAAATGTCAAAATGGAAAAGGATGGGACAGTGTTTCATATACATGATGGGTTTTTATTTCGTGCTAACAAACTTTGTGTTCCCAAGTCGTCCGTGCGCTTGTTATTATTATAGGAATCACATATAGGAGCTTAATGGGACATTTTGGTATAGAAAAGACATATATGATGCTTTTCTGATCACTTTTATTGGCCAAGAATGAGGAAGGATGTTGAGAGGTTCGTACAACGATGCGTCACCTGCCACAAAGCTAAGTCCAAACTAAACCCTCATGGATTTTATACTCCTCTTCCTGTTCCTAATGAACCTTGGGAAGATATTAGCATGGATTTTGTTTTAGGATTACCAAGAACTAAAGGGGGAGGGATTCTATACTTGTGGTAGTTGATAGATTTTTCAAAAATGGCACATTTTATTCCATGTCATAAGAGAGATGATGCGTCACATGTAGCTGATTTATTTTTCAGGGAAATCATTCAGTTTCATGGGATGCCGTTGACTATTGTCTTTGACCAAGATGTGAAGTTCATGAGTTATTTCTGGAAGACATTATGGGCCAATCTAGGGACTGAGTTGTTATTTTCCATGACTTGTCACCCCCAAACTGATGGCCAAACAGAAGTGGTGAATCTCACTCTTTCAATGCTCCTCCGCACTATGATCAAGAAGGGTCCAAAAGAATGGGAAGATTGTTTACCACATAATGAGTTTGCATACAACAGGGCAATACAGTCTACGACTTAGTTGTGTCCATTTGAAGTAGTATATGGCTTTAAACCCCTTACACCACTTGACATGCTTCCACTTCCCATCCAAGATAGAACCAATATGGAAGCTACAAAGCATGCTGACTATGTGAAGAAAATCCATGCCAAAACTAAAGAACAAATTGAGAAGAAGGCACACTACTATGCAGAGAAAGCCAACAAACATAAGAAGAAGATGATGTTTTAGCCTGGTGACTTAGTATGCGTGCATCTTCACAAAGAACGCTTTCCCGAAAAGCGTAAGTCCAAGTTGATGCCTAGAGGAGATGGTCCATTCTGAGTATTAGAGAAGATCAATGACAATGCTTACAAGATAGAGCTTCAAGGAGACCACTACGCTGTAAGTAATACTTTCAATGTTTCCGACTTATCTCCTTTCTTTGGTCCAGAAGAAACAGAGTCGAGGATGACTCCATTCCAAGAGGGGGAGGATGATGAGGACATCTATAGCACACATACATCACATACTTCCTCACGTACATTTCCAGCGCCAACAGGACCAATTACAAGAGCTCGAGCCAAACAAATACAACAACAGGTGAACCTTTTAATACAAATGAGAATGGATTACTACCTAATGCCTCTACTCTAATTGTAGTCAGGTACCATGAAGAAGGAGCCAAGAAACTACAAGAAGGAATACAAGAATATAAGAATATTCTAAAACTATGCAGGGCCTACACATGAGGTCATCGCATATGTCAACATCAACACTGATGTCATCGCTTAGCTATCTTGTTTCTTGGACAAGAAGTAACAGTAGTAAAATTGAATTTTACAACCACTTTCTTGGTCAAAAAGAAATGAGTTGTAAAGTTCATATTTACATTTTTTGTTGAGTTGTAAACTAGTTGTAAAGTGCACCATGACAACACGTAATGAGTTGTAAAAAATACAACTCATGATGAGTTAGCAAGAAGCTTTGTAGCCTATAAATAAGCAAGTGCTATATTGTAATGAATAGAATGAGAATTTTCAGAATTAAACACTTCTTTGTTCTAGGTTTTGAGTGAAGCATTTACACCCCCTTAGAATTGGGAATTATCTGAGATTCTTGTCTCCGTCGTTGTTGTGATTACCTCGATAATTGTAAGAACACGTTTACTTCACGTGAGTGAGTAGACAAAGGGATCGAAGTGTGTGGTTGGATTAATCGAGTGTCGCAGGTTGCCGTAATAGAGACGGTGGTTGGCGGTGTCATTCATCAGGTTGCACGGATACAGTTATCTCCAATCCTACGCTGTGAAGATCAGGCCAAACTGCAGACCGATCCGTATCAGGCTGTGAAGAAGAGAAGTGAAGGAGATGGAAACTAAGTTGGGTTTAGTTAAGTGTTGGAGAGGTTTTCTACTGTTTCTTGGTACTACTTCTACTAGTACTTCACTGGTCGATGGAATTAAGAGAAGGAATAGGTAGGGATAGACAGGTGTTGCTGCAACCATCCTTGGAACTTGCACCAAGAAGGAGAAGGAGATGATTGCTATTGCTACCTTGGAACTTGATTTGTCTCAGGGAAGGATATTACAAGGAAGAATTGGGTAGGTGTTGTTATATTACGAGTAAACTACACTAACAAAATTTTAAAAAAATTACTCGAATGCTGCAAGTATTAGACAATAAATTAGATTGTTATCAGCAGTGGAAGGAGAGTTGGTGAAGCGATCGAATGTGCACAGAGACCACTCGTGGATCATCCTGTTCAGTGAATGTAGATGACAACGACTGCTCACGGATCATCCTGATCGACGCAGAAATTGCAATAGTGCCTCTACTGGTATCCACATGTTCTGGGATGGAACGTTGTACGATGCTGTGCTAGCACCAACATGCACGACAAGGGTTTAGGGGCTTTCACTTTAGAGGAGATGGTAGCTAGGGTTTTTTTTATGTCATCAAAGTCCATCATGCCTCTCTTTATATAGAGCCCTGCATAAGGAGTCTTACCATATTATGTTTCCTGATGTGATACGATATCACATAACGAATCTTATCCGAATTGAAGGAGGAGCATAACATTAGGTCTCCTAGTATGATACGAAACCCCTTAACATATCCTAACCAAATTGATTTGTTTCAACCGTTAAGTGTGTGACCCTGTAGGTTCATACATATCTGGTCACGACCCAGGAATACTTGCCCGAACTATGAGTCGATAGTGGCCCCTAGCAGGACATAATGACTATCCAAAAATACAAAAAGATCATAACCAACAAACCTATTATAATGTACTCATGTTGATCCTCTTACCATATGATACTAGATTAAACCCAAGGCAGGAAACATGCCACCCTTGTCCTGTTCAATCCTTTCTCGATCTCATAGTGACTTGATCTTCCCGTAGTTGACACTCAACCACAAACCGCTTGGCCATGCAATTCTCAGTTCATCCATATCGAGGGGCTCAGAGATATCTCATTATATGAGAGATACAAATTCCATATTAACCATTCACATTCCTCCACATGGTTTATAGCATACTCAAATATGACATTTATTACCACTCAATTAAAAGTACCGTTTGATAGTATGAAAGTATACTACTACACATGTAGGAAACTATGATGGTCTCAGGTCTAAGGATCAATTATAAATATTATTTGAGACCAACTGATGACACTTATATGACAAATACAAACAGTGTCTCAAAATGGGTTTATCCAACATTATATTCTCCAACCTTATTAATTTTATATTTTATATCTATGGTCCGTGAAACATGTCCATCAATCAATATATGTGCTAATCCATTAATCAATAGTGTCCTATTTAATGATAGTGGATCAGGAACTTTATAGAATAACATCATCAAATAAATTTAGAGTTCCACGAACAAGTTACATATTTGTTGATCGAAGTAAGATGATAATTTATTCAAAAATAAAATAACATATTATTCAAATATTCATAAACATAACAGAGATAAATATATCTCTATGATTTTCTATATGACATATCACTAATAGGTGTGTCCAAGCTTGAGGGTCAGACAGTCTCTGAGTATCTTCACTAGTTCAATCCATCAGCCAGATGTGCCCCAAATGATGTCAACATAGAAGCCAAAGTAGAGTGCTTCACAGAGGGTTGGCAAACATCTTTATAGTTGCATATCGCTACTTTTGTGTTCACTGACTTCCATTGCCAACTGACAGCCACTATAACGATCTATAACATGCTAGCAAGTCTCACACGTTGAGAAATGGCTTACAGAGAGATGTCTTGACTAGATGCAATCATGAGATCGACCAGTGAATCCACTTAAACATTATGTCAAAGAATTTTTAGTGCGACCAACCCCTGGGCGTGGCCCGAGAAAAAGAGAGGACATTTGAGGGAAAATAACTACAACATAAAGATGGGAATGCGTTGTTATTGAATGTAGAGATGGACAATAAAAAATGGAAAAGACCTACATGTAAAATTTGCGCAGTTGGTCTATGTTCCAAGTGTTAGATAAAATTCTGCCATCTTCCATAGCTAATCGAGCCAATCCAGGTGGCGGCATTGAGATGACAGTGTAGGGACCCTCCCATTGGGGAGATAATTTGTTTTGACCAAACTGGCTTTGGATCTTTCTCAAAACCAAGTCTCCTACGTGAAGGCTATGTGGTCGCACCCTTTTGCTGTGATATTTATGCAAAGCCTGTAAATACACTGTAGATCGAAATAGTGCCTGATTACGCTTTTCTTCCAAAAGAATGAGTTCATCTTCATGAGTTTCACTTGGATTTGCGATATCAAAGTTATCCACACAAGAAGAGCCAAGTTGGATTTCATTTAGCAGCATGGCTTCGACACCGTAAACCAGCTGGAAAGGCGTTTCACTTGTAGCTCGACTGGGTGTAGTGCGAAATGCCCATATAATGGAGTATAGTTCGCCTACCCATGCCCCCGAGCATATTTTAAGGAGATCGAATAGACATTTCTTAACCCCATGTATGATCTACCCGTTGGCACGTTCAAGTGCACCATTGCTCTGTGGATGAGTGACCGACGCAAAGAAAATTTGGTCCCGATATCATCACAATAGTCTAGAAAAAGACCACTAACGAAAAGGGATCCATTATTTGTGATGAGACGATTTGGAACACCAAATCGTGCCACAATGTTTTTATGAAGGAACTTCTTCGCCGTTGCAGTGGTAATGGTTCGGACTGGTTCAGTCTCGATCTATTTATTGAATGTATCAATGGCTACGAACAAAAACTTATATCCATTGATGGCTTGGGGCATTGCCCCCAAAATATCTATTCCCCATACGGCGAATGGCCAAGTCAAGGGAATAGTTTGTAGTGCATATACTGGCTAATGAACTTGCCGAGCATGAAATTGACAGTGCGGGCATGTCTTGACCAAGTGCCTATCATCATTTAATGCTGAAGGCTAGTAATACTCTTGTTGAAAAGCCTTTCCGACCAATGTTCTATAGGATGCATGTGCACCGCACATGCCTCCATGGATTTCTCTCAGAAGATTTTGTCCTTCTTGAGGGATGCAACGCATGCATACTCCTTGCATACTCTTTTTGTACAAGGTCCCTTTGACCAGTCTGTGCATGCGTGCTTTTCTAGCTAATCGATCAGCTTTGGTTTCATCCTCGGGCAAGGTCCCCTTCGCGAGATAGATCCTCAATGGTTGGATCCAATCTGCTTCATCTCGAGGGTGGCGACGTTAGTCATCGCCTCTGTCTTCTCAGTGATCGAGGGATGTTTTAAGTGCTCAATGAACACTTCTGCCGAATCGTGGATGCACATGAGGATCCAAGTTTTGATAACTGGTCTGCGAGAATATTATCTCTTCACAGAACGAATTGGACTTCAAAATTTTTGAAGTATTTTTCCAATTTCCTCACTTCGTCCAAGTAATGAGTCATTATCTCTTCAGAGGTGCTGTACTCCTTGTTTACCTGGTTTACGACTAGCTGTGAGTCTCCCCTCACCACTAGCCGATGGACTCTAAGTGATTTGGCTGCTCGAAGCTCGGCCAAAAGACCTTCATACTCTACTGCGTTACTAGTAGCAACAAAGTAGAGTTGTATGACATACTGAAGTTGTCGCCCTGAGGCGTAATTAATACCACTCTAGCCCCCGAGTTTGAAAAACCACGAGAACCATCGAAATACATCGTCCAAAGGTCGTTAGTCGACAAATCTGTCGTTTCATGCGCAAGTGGTTCGGGATTAGTCCATTCGAGCACAAAATCTGCAAGAATTTGAGATTTGATTGCTACTCGGGCAGTGAAGTGGAGATCAAACGCTCCGAGTTCTACTGCCCATTTCGCAACTTGACCAGTTGCTTCCATATTGCGGAGTATGTCCCCTAAGGGAAAGGACGATGGCACGGAAATCTTGTGCACTTGAAAGTAATGTCACAGCTTTCCAGAAGCCATTAAGAGGGCATGGAGAAGTTTCTAGACCTCGGGGTAACGCTCCTTAGGTCTGTTTAGTACTTGGCTTATGTAATACATGGTCGTTGCACTCCTTCCCTTTCTGTGACTAGGATTGCACTGACCGCGCAAGGGGTAGCGGCTAAGTAAATGAGCAAAGGCTCTCCCATTTGTGGGAAAACCAACAATGGAGCATTTGATAAATATGCTTTGACTTCTTGAAAGGCTTTTTTGGCTTCATCCGACCACTGGAAACCATTGTGCTTACATAGTACCTTAAATAATAGTAATCCACGTTCGCCTAACCGCGATATGGAACGACTCAAAGCCGCCATTTGACCTGTTAGGCTCTGAACGTCCTTCGTTGTCGAAGGGGATCTCATTTTCTCAATGGCCTGTATTTTATTGGGATTAACCTCAATATCTCGTGAGCAAACAAGAACACCTAAAATTTTACCAGAAGAAACTCCAAAAGAGCACTTTTTCGGGATTTAACTTGATTCCATGTTTATTCAAATTACAGAAGGTCTCAGTGAGATCATTTACATGATTAGAGATTTTTAAGCTCTTTACAACCAGATCATCTACATAAGCCTCTTGTTGGGGGAAATCTCCATGCGGCCAACTCCAGGTAAGTTCATGATTGCCCGGGGACAGTGGCCCCCTTTTAGGCTCCCGGGATCGTGCCTCCGGGGCATGTCCCGGGCGCCGCCATTGGTCCGGGGACACTGGCCTCCGGTGCCTGCCCCGGGCGCCGCCTTTTAGGCTCCCGGGACCGTGCCTCCGGGGCATGTCCCGGGCCCCGCCATAGGCTCCCGGGACCGTGCCTCCGGGGCATGTCCCGGCCGCCGCCTTTTGGCTCCCGGGACCCTGCCCCCCGGGCGGGTCTCGGGCGCCGCCATTTGCCCGGGGACAGTGGCCCCCGGTGCCTGCCCCGGGCGCCGCCTTTTAGGCTCCCGGGACCGTGCCCCCCGGGCTGGTCCCGGGCGCCGCCATTTGCCCGGGGACAGTGGCCTCCGTTGCCTGCCCCGGGCGCCGCCTTTTACCCGGGGACAGTGGCCTCCGGTGCCTGCCCCGGGCGCCGCCTTTTGGCTCCCGGGACCCTGCCCCCCGGGCGGGTCTCGGGCGCCGCCATTTGCCCGGGGACAGTGGCCCCCGGTGACTGCCCCAGGCGCCGCCTTTCGACCCCCGGGACGGTGCCTCCGGGGCATGTCCCAGGCGCCGCCTTTTAGGCCCCCGGGACCCTGCCCTCCGGAAAGGGTCCCGGACGTCATCGCCCTTCTAAAAGGTAAAATCCCTGTTTGTTTATCACATGCAGGTCACGCGAGGGACGCCTCGGGAATCAGCGACCACCTGTCAAGCATCCAAGACGTTTGACCGGAAGAAGGACGGTCCTACCCTTCAATCCGACGGTGGCTTCCGGGGTAGTTTAGGCTTTTTGCTTCTTTTTGAGGCTATAAATAGCCCTTGTACCCCTCTGTTGTAAAGGATCAGCTCATTATTATTTGGAATAGCTAAACTCACAGACGTGCTCCGGAAGCCTCTCCCCCGGAGAGAGCCTCCCCAGCCGGCTCCGGTCGGGAGCGCGTCAACAGGACTAGGGCCCCCACCGGGACCCGAACCTGTATAAATCCACGTGTCAATTCTTGTGTTTGTCCAGCGGGGGAGGACCGGTCACCCGGTCAACCCGCGCTGCGTAATCTCCGCTAGGATCGTCTTCAAAACCTGCCGGGGTATTCTTAATACCACGACAGTTGGCGCCGTCCGTGGGGACCCTTGACAAATCGCCATGGCTCCTCCGAGAACAAGGGCCCGCGCCCTCCCCGGTGACGCCGGTCCCGGTGACCTGGCGCCACCCGTCCGGGACGCTGCTGTTCCGGCGCTTCCGTCCAGAGGCGACCATTCCCAGGTACCGCCTCCCACCTTTCCTCTCAACCTAGGTGCCTCCACCTCCGGGTCGCTCCCGGCGGCCGCGGGGACCTCGACCGGGACGAGTTTCCCCCCGACGGCTCCCCCGGCTCCCCGGGATGCCCTGCTGGAGGCTCTCGTGGAGGGCCAGCTCCGCGCCCAGCGCTCTATGGACGAGCTCCTCAGTGTATTGGCGTGGCCCCCGGCCCCCACATTTTCGTCGCACACATATCCGGGGATCATGCCCCCGTTTATGGGATACCCGGCGGCCCCTCCGGTCTCCGGGGGGCTGTCTACCCCGTATGATCCCGCCGGGGGGTTCCCTCCCCCCGCGGGATATACTTCCGGACACTTCTCAGCACCCGGGCCTGTCCCGGTGCCGGGAGGCTATTTCATGCCCGGGCCCTTCGTGGCGCCAGGGGGGTACCCCGTCCCCGGCCCGCTTCCGGGGCTGGGGGGTCATTTCATGCCGGGGGTTATTCCTACGCCGGGAGCCAGTCCCGCCCCTCGCGTTGCGTTTACCGCACTGGGGCCGGTCGACAGAGCAGCTCCCGTGCCTCAGTGAATTTCCCCCCGCATTGGCTCCCCAACCCCGGACGTCACCAAGGGGGCTCACCCCCCACTAGTTCCGGATGTCGCAGGGGCTTCCCCCTTTCCGGTCCCGGTCGTTGCCGCAGGGGCCCCCTCTTCGGATCCAAACGCCGCCCCGGGCGCCCCCTCCCCGGTTCCGGATGGTGTAGGGGCTCCCCCCTTTCCGGTCCCGGGGACCGTCGCAGGGGGCTCCCCCCAGCAGGCCCCGGTAGCTTCCGGGCCGGCTGCTACAGTGCAGGAGCTCCCTCCCCCGGCGAAGCAGGTCCGCTTCTCCCGGGGGGAGGTCGAGCGAATGCATTCTCCCAGCCGCGGGGAAGAGCTTCCCCCCGGTCGTTGTCGCAGGGAGCCTCGCTCTCGCACCGGTCGGGGGAAGAGACCAGCCGAAGAACCATCCTCCCCGGAGGGAAGCCCGGACGTCCGGGAAATCAGTCCCGGCCCGGAAGAGAAGCGTCGTCACCACCACTCTGGTGGCCCTCTTGGGCCGCTACCTGACTCGGATAACGAGGGGGCGTCCCCCGTTAAAGAAGACAGTGACTGGGGCTCCCCCCGGGAAGTGCAGGGGGCGAACCAGCCTCTGTGTCGAAGACTCCGCAGCATCCGATGGCCGCGGCCCTACCGTCCCCCGCACATCGAACATTATAATGGCGAGGCGGACCCTTACGAGTTCGTGCAGATCTACTCCACAGCCATCTCCGCGGCGGGGGGGGACGAGAGCGTCCAATGCAACGTCTCCCCCCTCTACCTCACCGGCATTGCCCGCTCCTGGTTTTACAATCTGAAGGCGGGCTCCATCAAGTCTTTCTCGCAGCTGAAACGGGAGTTCTGCGCCGACTTTCAGGGAAATTACGTACGTCCCCTGGATTCTTCACAGCTATACACAATGCGCCAGAGAACCGGGGAGACCATCAGAAGCTTCTTCAAGCGCTTTGCCCAAGTAAAAAGCAAAGTGGCCCACGTCCCGGACTCCACAGTGATCGAAGCCTGCAAAAGCGGGATCCTCCCGGGGGAACTCCACCGAAGACTCTCTCGAAGCTGCCCCTCCTCCGCCGACGAGCTCTTCAACGTACTCGAAAAGTACGCTCGCGCGGAGGAAGACGACATCTGGAAGAAGACCCAGGGGGCTCCTGCCCCCGCCGAGCGGGGGGCCCGGGATCCCCCCAGGCGCCCCAGGCAGGGGGGCCGTAGCGAACCACGGCCTCGGGACACTTTTGTCCTCGAGGGCGGAGGCGGCTCGCGCGACCCCCCGAAGGGAAACCGCCCCTTTCCCAAGCCGAGAGGCCATGGGGGAGGACAGTCTTCGTGCGGCCGCGAAGGCCCCGCGGGGAGAAGCCGGGAAGGACCGTGGTGCAGCTTCCACGGGTCCAGTACCCACGCCACCCGAGATTGCCACCAGCTGCTGCAGCACTTCGCGGCGTTCCTCGACCAACGCGGGCAGGGGGGGGACTCCGGCCTCCTTGCCCCCTCGGCCAGCTGTTCCGGCCCTTCCCGCTCCCGCGGGGGGGCAGCAGGTGCAGGAGGGGGAGCCTTCAGACGCTCTCCCCTTTCAAACTTCTCAGCGCCGCATCAACTTCATCGTAGGGGGGTCCGCCTCCGGGCGGGACTCCAAGCGCCAGCGCAAGGAGTACGCGCGAGAAGTTAAGGTAGTGGGGGTGCTACACGCGTCCGTGCCGCCCAAGTGGTCGGACGTCCCCCTCACCTTTACGGCGGAAGACGCGCGAGGGGTTCGCTTCCCCCACGACGACGCGCTCATTGTCTCCGCGACAATCTACAACTACCACTTGGCCCGCATCCTCGTGGACGGCGGAAGCTCCGCCGACGTCCTGTTCCTCAAAACCTTCAAGGAAATGCAGGTGGATGAGAAGCTCCTGCAACCAGCGGCAGGGCCTCTGCAAGGGTTTGTCCCGGGGAAGGCGATCCACCCCGTGGGCAAGGTAGATCTCCCGATCACCTTCGGCACCCCAGAGAATTACCGGCCCGAGCTAGTCCGCTTTGACGTAGTGGACCTCCCCTCCTCCTACAATGTGATTATGGGGAGGACTACGATCAATCGGCTGGGGACTGCCACCCACCAAAACTACCTGTGCATGAAGATCCCCGGGCCGCATGGCGTGATCAACGTGAGGGGGGACCAAGACATGGCCCGTGCTCTATACGAGCGAGCTGCTGCCACAATAGGAAGCGTCAACCTGATCAAGGCGCCCGGGGGGGAGGCTCCCCCCCCGGACGTAGGCTTCGCTGCGCCGTCCCCTGGGAGGCCCCTTCTCAAGCCGCGTCCGGAAGGGGGCCTCCGGAAGGTCCTGCTGTCCCCAGGCAGCGAGGACAAAACTGTCCAAATCGGGGCAGAGCTCCCCCAAGACCATGCAGCGCAACTCGCAGCCTTTCTGCGCGAAAACTCCGATGTTTTTGCGTGGAAGCCTTCGGACATGCGGGGTGTCGCCCGGAAGGTTATTGAACACAAGCTCGTGGTAACCCCCGGTCACCCCCCTGTCAAGCAGAAGTTGAGAAAGCTCTCCCTCGAACGTCAAGAAGCCATCAAGACGGAGATAGCTCGGCTCCAAGAGGCGGGGTTCATCCGGGAAGTCTTGCACCCTGAGTGGCTCGCAAACCCCGTCCTCGTCAAGAAATCAAGTGGCAAGTGGCGCATGTGCGTGGACTTCACCGACCTTAACCGCGCCTGCCCCAAAGACAACTTCCCGCTCCCGCGGATCGACCAGCTCGTTGACTCCACCGCGGGGTGCGAGCTGATGAGCTTCCTAGATGCCTACTCGGGATACCACCAAGTCCGGATGGCGAAGGGGGACGAGGAAAAGACAAGTTTCATAACTCCCCTCGGAACTTTCTGCTACCACCACATGCCCTTCGGGCTCAAGAATGCGGGAGCCACCTTCCAGCGCCTGATGACGCTGGTCTTCAAAGATCAAGTCGGCCGCAACGTCGAAGTCTACGTAGACGACGCGGTCGTCAAGAGTCCCCGTGCAGCCTCCCACATCGACGACCTCGCAGAGACCTTCCGCAACCTCCGCGCGTTCGTGCTCAAGCTCAACCCGGAGAAGTGCGCCTTCGGGGTGCGCGGGGGGAAGCTCCTGGGTTTCCTCGTGTCCCAGCGGGGCATTGAGGCAAACCCCGAGAAGATCCGGTGTCACGTCTGCCATGACAGTGACATCACCTGTGAGGGGCCCAGCTCGGTGCAGCTGGCCCTTTAACCACTTGACTTCCCAGGATGAGTCAATCACAGGATTATATTGCAGCAGCAAAATAGTACAATAGTCATAATTGTATGGCCATCAGGCCTTAGTACAAAACGAGATACAGTGCCGTACAAGGCACAAGGGTCTAACAAAACAATACATCTAGTCGGCGGAAGCTAGGCCCAAAAGCAAACCACAGGAAACAGAGGTTGACAGCAAGACAGCACCACATCAGGGTTCCGGAGGAAACTGCTCATCATCTCCTGGGTCCGCAGCATCTTCGGGGTATCCTCCAAGGTCGTAGAATGCTCCATCTATTGATGAGTTGTTGCAAGGGTGAGTACTTACGTACTCAGCAAGTCATAGGGAAGGTAGAGATACATACATATATATGACATGAACCTATGCTATTGGGGAAAGAGTGAAGGTTTTTTTTTTCCCAAAATACATTTCTTTCTCAATTCTTACTCAACTTCTGATCATACCCATGGCAGTAAATAAATCATATTGATGGTGATACATATATCCCATATCCAAGGCGATATATCCTCATATCCCACTACTCTTATTCAAGTCTTTCAATCATATGCTCTTAGCAGTATTTCATAACTTAGGGCATAAACCACATGCCTCTTAATTATCATATGATCTCTATATTATGGTATTACCGCGACACGTCAACACATGACAGCCCACGGCAACGCCCCTTATCATGACAACACATGCCACTTGGGTAATCTTGAGCTAACAAATTTTAGTTTATAAACAATACTTGTGTCACACCCCATGGATTTAATCCACCGCAGCATACTCCTAGAACTCGGGAGCACGAGGTATTCGAATACATTTTTAAACTCTGCAGAGATGTACCTCTTTTTAAATCCACTTTTTCACTCGACTTCCAAGTCGGGCCAACTCCATGCGACTTATACGCATGTGACAAGGCCGAGATCACACAACGTTTTTGCAGTCTAGTATTAACAGTATCCCTGCCCGGTAAATGGACAACACCATCCCAAGTACCGTTGTGGGTCCTCCCCACTGCCTTACTTCCTAGCCTGGGTCTATGTTCCCGTAGGACACATAACCTCTTTCGATTACAGTCGCGCACGACTTAATCTGGCGTAGGGCGTCTTCCTTCTTTACACCTTGTCCTCTCATAATTTTTCTGATCTCACATCACTCATGGACGAACTGCGTCCCACCAGTTTCCACGCGAGAAACCGGATCGACAAGCCATGCAGGGAACTGATAATACTAAGAAAGCTACTAGGTTGCGCCTGTCCCATACCAGGTAAGTGGTTGGTACGTTTTTCATGCCACTAGACGCACAACACAAGGTTCTAGGTCCTTATATGCCAGTGACCAGATCATACCACGAACCATGCACCTTCAGTGCCTACACATTCAGTGCAGCCAAGCACCTCCAGTGCTTCCACCATTCCATACCAAAATACTGGTCACGGCTAGGGGTTCCATTTCATGAATATAAATGTACATGTTTATACTTTTATTAGTTCGAGGCTTGCTATCTTATCAAGTTCACATTTCTCAAGTATTCAATCTATCACTGCCATAATATCATTGATCTCAACATGTGCAATATTAATGAAATATCTACTCATGGAATAGCATAGCAATTCATAAAATATGGGTTTCAATATGTTCAAAGTATGACTTGCCTTCCGCGTCGTAAGTATCAGCAGTCGACGACGGTTCAGCGACAAGATCTTCAACTCCGGACTCTTGCTCTGAACAAGATCAAACAAGCAAACAGGCATTACAATCAATTCTATTCTACTAACTTGGTACATGCAAAGGTGCAAGGAGAAAATACTCTGGCAATACAAGGTTTGAAAGCGATGTGGTTTTAATTATGGAAACCAGGGTTAAAGTTAGCTGTCAAGGTTTACAAGGTTCCAAAATATCAGGGTAATATCAAGGTGCTGACTGGTTCGCTCAAAAACAGCGAATGTCTTTAGGTTGGCATTCGGTTCAAGGCATCGACATAAGGTCGATGGGTGATAGAGGGCTCAACTCAAGTTGTGACAGTAGAGAAAAGTGTAGATCACAACATCAGGAGTCTAAGGGACAAAGTTATTTTCAAAGTGCATGGCTGGAAGTGGGTGAAAAGGCTCAATGCCACTGGCTGACACAGGCTGGCATAGGCTTGACACGGCCAGAAACTAGGGTTAGCCATATCTTTTGACTCAGGACTCCAAATGATGCACCACTTTGTCTGGTGGTTAGGCATTTGTAACAGGAACAAATGTCTCAACAGGACCTAGGGCAGGAGGTGGCCGGAAAGTGATGAAAACCGGCGAAGGAGTTGGCTGGCCTGGAGCACATGCAGTGTGAACAGTACAGCAAACTAGGGCATAGCTATATCTCACAATCTAGGCCGAATTAGGAGTCGTGATAGAAGACAAAGTTGCTCAGAATGGTCCAAAACATCTAGATGGCAAGGTTTCTATGGCTGGATTGGCTGGATTTAGGGGATATTGGCCGGGGAAAAGATTAACTCAAGCCTGATTTGGGCATTTTTGATCTAGGGCAAATAAACTTAATTCCTTGCTTGTGGATAGTCTCTGGGGCATAAGTAAGCTACTGGTGAAGTTAGATTAACTAGAAATGCACCAGAAAAGCTTGAACAGCAAGCTCAGTTCACAAGCAAAGTTCTAATTTGGGGTTTTTCACATTTTAGCAAATCTGTCGATTTTGGTTGCTTAGGGATGTTAAGCAAGGTCTAGTGAGCATATTTGATTACTAGTTCGAAAGCTGAATCGATCTGGTTGAGGGTTAATTGCTCGCCGGAGCTACTGGAGTAAAACTGAAATTGCCGGCGACTGGAGAGGTTTGAAGTCAATTACATGCTCGGGCATGATGAGGGAGGTAAGAGGAGCTTACTGGAGTATCTGGATTGGAGGGGGAAGCAGTGTAGAAGCTTGGCACCGTGAGCCTCCTTTGCTGCTCGCCGGGGAAGAAGAAGACACAGTGAGTTTGAGGGCTTAGGTGCTTCTGGTGGTGTGTGATACTTCACTGAGACCAGGGGCTATTTATAGAGGATTCGGAGGTGTTGCAACGGCTGGAAAACGCCTGGAGACTTGGAGCAGCGAATTGACCAGCCGGGCGGGACAGCAGCGAAGCGACGTGCTCCAGCGGCCGTGCCGGCTTTGCAGGTTGGCGTGTGCTGTCCCAGGTGATGCAGCGGCGAATTGATGGGCTCCTCCGGCATGCTTGCAACGTGGCATCAATCTTCTGCCGTGGCTGCAGCGATGGCGTGCGCGCGCGGGCAAAATTGGCGCTGCTGGTGCGACCGCGGTGGCTCCACGGTGGCGAACGGCGTGCGCACATGTGGCAGGGACGCAGTGGCAAGGGTGGCGACCACGGGGCTTCACCGGCGATGAAGTTCCTGGCGTGGCAGCGCGGTGGTCGCGGTCGTGCACGGCTGCTGGTCGCGCACAGTGCCTCTGGTCGAACCAGGGACCAAAATGCAAGGATTCTTATTTGAAATCTGGACTGATTTGTAATTTCTGTCTTAGAGATGGTTAATTTGAGAATTGATTCCATGGCTGAGTATAACATTTCTATTAGTACTCATCCAGCTCAAATTTAGAGAAAATTTGATAAGATTTGGGGGATTTCACCTATTTTCGAAAATAGGGTAAAATTAGGGTAAAATAAGTCTGGATTTTGTCGATTTCGAATTCTGGTGATTGGAGAGAGATTTTGAAGTCTGATCAAAAGGGAGATCTGTATCAAATAGTATTTGGGAGGTGTTTCCTGAAGAAATTCTGGAGTTGGAATTAATTTGCAGATTTTAGCCTTTTCAGGCTTCCAGGTAAACAGAAAAGGACTTATTCGCAGTAAAATTTGGACTAAACTGCGAAAAGTGTTTAGATGAATTAATTTGGCTCCCAACTTTTTGAAGTGAGTTGAGGATGAACTTAGGAACATATTCCAGGGGTTACTTGAGTCTGAATAGGGTTAGATTAAAATAATTCAATCATCTGAAAACTGGGGTACTTAGGGTAAGTCTGAATTTTCCTGTTTTCGAAAACGGAGAGAGGCTTAGGTATTGAGAGTTAGGTTCAGAATTTGATCTGGCTCCTGAAGACTTTTATCCTCAGGGTAACTGATAGGTTAAATCTGGATGGTCAGATCTTGATCTGGAACTAGAGAATAGATTTGGAGATTTTTAGGGTTTGGGAGAGATTAGAGTTCAACTGATCTGGCTACTACTACAGGGATACATGCATGCAGGATTTTCATGCAAAACTTTTCACCCCCAAAACTAGGGTGTTACATCCGGGCCTTCCAAGACATGCCCCGCCGCGCTCCGTCAAGGATGTCCAGCGGCTCTCCGGCCGCCTGGCCGCGCTCAGTCGCTTCGTCTCCCGTTCAGGGGAGCGGGGCCTCCAGTTCTTCAAGATCCTCCGAGGGCTCGAGGGGTTCCGCTGGACCCCCGAGGCCCAGGAAGCCTTGAACGACCTCAAGAAGTACCTCTCGAGCCCTCCAATGCTCGTGAGTCCGTCTCCGGAAGAGCCCTTGCTCCTCTACCTCGCCGCGACCCCCGTCGCCGTCAGCGCGGTTTTGGTGAAGGAGCAAGGGGGGCAGCAACGTCCCGTGTACTACGTGAGTGAGGCCCTCCAAGGGGCCAAGACTCGGTACACAGAGATGGAGAAGATTTGCTACGCCCTCCTCATGGCGTCCCGGAAGCTCCGGCACTACTTCCTGGGGCACCCCATCACCGTCCCGTCGTCCCTCCCCCTGGGGGAGGTGCTGCGGAATAAAGAAGCCACCGGTCGGATTGGGAAGTGGGGGGCCGAGCTTGCCCCCTTCTCCCTGTCCCTTACCGGCCGCTCCGCGATCAAGTCGCAGGTCCTCGCCGACTTCGTCGCAGAATGGACTCCCGCCTCTGGGTCCGGGGACGAAGATCTCCCTGTGCCGCCCCGACGCAGTGACCATTGGACCTGTTGGGGGAAATCTCCATGCGGTCAAGTCCAGGTAAGTTCATGATTGTCCGGGGACAGTGGCCTCCGATGCCTGCCCCGGGCACCGCCATTTGGCCCCCGGGACCGTGCCCCCCGGGCCTGCCCCGGGCGCCGCCATTTGGCCCCCGGGACCGTGCCCCCCGGGCCTGCCCCGGGCGCCGCCATTTGGCCCCCGGGACCGTGCCCCCCGGGCATGTCCCGGGCGCCGCCATTTGCCCGGGGACAGTGGCCTCCGGTACCTGCCCCGGGCGCCGCCATTTGGCCCCCGGGACCGTGCCCCCCGGGCATGTCCCGGGCACCGCCATTTGCCCGGGGATAGTGGCCTCCGGTGCCTGCCCCGGGCGCCGCCATTTGGCCCCCGGGACCGTGCCCCCCGGGCATGTCCCGGGCGCCGCCATTTGCCCAGGGACAGTGGCCTCCGGTGCCTACCCCGGGCGCCGCCATTTGGCCCGCGGGACCGTGCCCCCCGGGCATGTCCCGGGCGCCGCCATTGGCCCGGGGACAGTGGCCGCCGATGCCTGCCCCGGGCACCGCCATTTGGGCCCCGGGACCGTGCCCCCCGGGCATGGCCCGGGCGCCGCCATTTGCCCGGGGACAGTGGCCTCCGGTGCCTGCCCCGGGCGCCGCCATTTGGCCCCCGGGACCGTGCCCCCCGGGCATGTCCCGGGCGCCACCATTGGCCCGGGCACAGTGGCCGCCGGTGCCTACCCCGGGCGCCGCCATTTGGCCCCCGGGACCGTGCCCCCCGGGCATGTCCCGGGCGCCGCCTTTTGGGTCCCCGGGACCCTGCTCTCCGGAAGGGGTCCCGAACGTCACCGCCCTCCTAAAAGGTAAAACCCCTGTTTGTTTATCACGTGCAGGTCACGCGAGGGATGCCTCGGGAATCAGCGACCACCTGTCAAGCATCCAAGACGATTGACTGGGAGAAGGACGGTCCTACCCTTCAATCCGACGGTGGCTTCTGAGGTAGTTTAGACCTTTTTGCTTCTTTTTGGGGCTATAAATAGCCCTTGTACCCCTCTGTTGTAGAGGATCAACTCATTATTATTTGGAATAGCTAATCCCACAGACGTGCTCCGGAAGCCTCTCCCCCGGAGAGAGCCTCCCTAGCCGACTCCGGTCGGGAGCGCGTCGACAGGACTAGGGCCCCCACCGGGACCCGAACCTGTATAAATCCACGTGTCAATTCTTGTGTTTGTCCGGCGGGGGAGGACCGGTCACCCGGTCAACCCGCGCTGCGTAATCTCCGCTAGGATCGTCTTCAAAACCTGCCGGGGTATTCTTAATACCACGACAGTTGGCGCCGTCCGTGGGGACTCGTGACAAGACGCCATGGCTCCCCCAAGAACAAGGGCTCGCACCCTTCCCGGTGACCCGGGTCTCGGAGACCCGGCGCCGTCCGCCCGGGACACGGCTGTCCCGGCGGTCCCTTCCGGAGGCGACCTGGCCCAGGTACTGCCTCCCTCCTTTCCTCTTAACTTAGGTGCCTCCACCTCCAGGTCGTTCCCGGTGACCGCGGGGATCTCGGCCGGGACGAGCGTCCCCCCGACGGCTCCCCCGGCTCCCCGGGACGCCCTGCTCGAAGCTCTCGTGGAAGGCCAGCTCCGCGCCCAGCGCTCTATGGACGAGCTCCTTAGCGTGTTGGCGCGGCCTCCGGCCCCCACGTTTGCGTCGCACACATATCCGGGGATCATGCCCCCGTTTATGGGACACCCGGCGGCCCCTCCGGTCTCCGGGGGGCTGGCTACCCCGTATGATCCCGCCGGGGGCTTCCCTCCCCCCGCGGGATATACTTCCGGACACTTCTCGGCACCCGGGCCTGTCCCGGTGCCGGGAGGCTATTTCATGCCCGGGCCCTTCGTGGCACCAGGGGGGTACCCCGTCCCCGGCCCGCTTCTGGGGCTGGGGGGTCATTTCATGCCGGGTGTTATTCCTACGCCGGGAGCCAGTCCCGCCCCTCGCGTTGCGTTTACCGCACCGGGGCCGGTCGACAGAGTAGCTCCCGTGCCTCAGCGAATTTCCCCCCGCATTGTCTCCCCAACCCCGGACGTCGCCGAGGGGGCTCACCCCCCACTGGTTCCGGATGTCGCAGGGGCTTCCCCCATTCCGGTCCCGGTCGTTGCCGCAGGAGCCCCCTCTCCGGATCCAAACGCCTCCCCGGGCGCCCCCTCCCCGGTTCCGGATGGTGCAGGGGCTCCCCCCTTTCCGGTCCCGGGGGCCGTCACAGGGGGCTCCCCCCAGCAGGCCCCGGTAGCTTCCGGGCCGGCTGCTACAATGCAGGAGCTCCCTCCCCCGGCAAAGCAGGTCCGCTTCTCCCAGGGGGAGGTCGAGCGAATGCATTCTCCCAGCCGCGGGGAAGAGCTTCCCCCCGGTCGTCGCAGGGAGCCTCGCTCTCGCACCGGTCGGGGGAAGAGACCCGCCGAAGAACCATCCTCCCCGGAGGGAAGCCCGGACGTCCGGGAAATCAGTCCCGGCCCGGAAGAGAAGCGTCGTCACCACCACGCTGGCGGCCCTCTTGGGCCGCTACCTGACTCGGATAACGAGGGGGCGTCCCCCGTTAAAGAAGACAGTGACTGGGGCTCCCCCCGGGAAGTGCAGGGGGCGAACCAGCCTCTGTGTCGAAGACTCCGCAGCATCCGATGGCCGCGGCCCTACCGTCCCCCGCACATCGAGCATTATAATGGCGAGGCGGACCCTTACGAGTTCGTGCAGATCTACTCCACAGCCATCTCCGCGGCGGGGGGGGACGAGAGCGTCCAATGCAACGTCTTCCCCCTCTACCTCACCGGCATTGCCCGCTCCTGGTTCTACAATCTGAAGGCGGGCTCCGTCAAGTCTTTCTCGCAGCTGAAGCGGGAGTTCTGCGCCAACTTTCAGGGAAATTACGTATGTCCCCTGGATTCTTCACAGCTATACACAGTGCGCCAGAGGACCGGGGAGACCATCAGAAGCTTCTTCAAGCGCTTTGCCCAAGTAAAAAGCAAAGTGGCCCACGTCCCGGACTCTACGGTCATCGAAGCCTGCAAAATCGGCATCCTCCCGGGGGAGCTCCACCGAAGGCTCTCCCGGAGCTGCCCCTCTTCCGCCGATGAGCTCTTCAACGTGCTCGAAAAGTATGCTCGGGCGGAGGAAGACGATATCTGGAAGAAGACCCAGGGGGCTCCTGCCCCCGTTGACCGGGGGGCCAGGGATCCCCCCAAACGCCCCAGACAAGGGGGGCATAACGAGCCACGGCCTCGGGACACTTTTGTCCTCGAGGGCGGAGGCGGCTCGCGCGACCCCCCGAAGGGCAACCGCCCCTTCCCCAAGCCAAAAGGTCATGGGGGAGGACAGTCTTCGCGCGGCCGGGAAGGCCCCGCGGGGAGAAGGCGGGAAGGACCATGGTGCAGCTTCCACGGGTCCAGTACCCACGCCACCCGAGACTGCGACCAACTACTGCAGCACTTCGCGACATTCCTCGACCAGCACGGGCAGGGGGGGGACTCTGGCCTCCTTGCTCCCTCGGCCAGCTATTCCGGCCCTTCCCGCTCCCGCGGGGGGTGAGCAGGCACAGGAGGGGGAGCCTTCAGAAGCTCTCCCCTTCCAGACCTCTCAGCGCCGCATCAACGTCATCGTGGGAGGGTCTGCCTCCGGGCGGGACTCCAAGCGCCAGCGTAAGGAGTACGCGTGTGAAGTTAAGGTTGTGGGGGTGCTACACACGTCCCCGCCACCAAAGTGGTCGGACGTCCCCCTCACCTTCACGGCAGAAGACGCGCGGGGGGTTCGCTTCCCCCACGACGACGCGCTCGTTGTCTCCGCGACAATCTACAACTGTCACCTGGCCCGCATCCTTGTGGATAGTGGGAGCTCCACCGACGTCCTATTCCTGAAGGCTTTCAAAGAGATGCAGGTGGATGAGAAGCTCCTGCAGCCCGCAGCCGGGCCCCTACAAGGTTTTGTCCCCGGGAAGGCGATCCACCCCGTGGGCAAGGTAGATCTTCCTGTGACCTTCGGCGCCCCGGAGAACTACCGGACCGAGCTGGTCCGCTTCGACGTAGTGGACCTCCCCTCCTCCTACAACGTGATTATGGGGAGGACCACCATCAACCGGCTGGGGGCTGCCACCCATCAAAACTACCTCTGCATGAAGATCCCCGGGCCGCATGGCGTGATCAACGTCCGGGGAGACCAAGACATGGCCCGTGCTCTGTATGAGCGCGCAGCCGCCACGATCGGAAGCGTCAACATTATTGAGCCGCCCAGGGGGGAGGCCTCCCCCCTGGAACCAGACGTCGCGGCAGTATCCCCCGGGAGGCCCCCCCTCAAACCGCGTCCGGAAGGGGGCCTCCGGAAGGACCTGCTGTCCCCGGGGCCAGCAGTGCCGCCATGTACAAGGCTTTGCTCCTCAGGTCGCACCACGTGCGTTCCCCGGGGATCCGACGCCTCCAACTGAAGGGAGATTCTCAGCCCATATTTCACCAAAAGCACGGGCCTTACCTGTGCCGTAACGCAAATTCTAGTCTTTTATTTGCAGATGCAAAAGATGCAGAGGCACTTCGATGGCACCAAGGGGGGTACCCCGTCCCCGGCCTGATCCCGGGGCCGGGAGCCCACTTCTTGCCGGGGGTTTACCCTGCGCCGGGAGCCAGTCCCGCCCCCCGCGTTGCGTTTACCGCGCCGGGGGCGGTCGACAGAGCAGCCCCCGTGCCGCAGCGGACTTCCCCTCGCATGGGCTCCCCGGTTCCGGACGCCGCCACCGGGTCTCCCCCTCACCGGTTCCGGGTGTTACAGGGCCTGCCCCCTTCCCGGTTCCGGTCGAGGCCACTGGGGCCCCCTCCACTTCGATTCCGGTCTTCGCCACAGGGGCTTCCCCCTTCCCGGTCCCGGTCATCGCCTCGGGGGCTCCCCCCTCGCCGGTTCCGGGTGTTACAGGGCCTGCCCCCTTCCCGGTTCCGGTCGTGGTCATCAGGGCTCCCCCCTTTCAGGGACCCCTTACAAGCTCTCCGACCTTCAAGAGCAGGAGCTGAAGCACACGTGGAACTTGCGTTTACTTCGCAAGTTCTATGTTTAGCCTCACGGGCATGTCCCCTCCCCCGGGGCGTTCACGCCGGAGGGGGAGGAGGGACGCTGTATTTTCCTCCCCTTTTGCGGCTTCGCAGGGGGAGACCCTGTACTTCATTTCATAAGCAATACATAGGTCTTTCTTTGCAAACTGTCTCATTGCAGGTCTTTCTCATTACCGCCCCTAGTGGCGATGCCCTCCCCGCGAGGATGCCCTCCTTGTGAGGATGCCCTCCCCGCGAGGAAGTGGGCTAGCCCCAACAAGTCCCTACAACGGAGCCTGCACTCCCGAAGGGCGCCCTCCCCGCGAGGATGCCCTCCCCGCGAGGAAGTGGGCCAGCCCCAACAAGTCCCTACAACGGAGCCTGCACTCCCGTAGGGCGGCTTACGATCAGCCCTCGTGGACTGAGGGTGTAAGCGGCAACCCGGTCACAGTGGCCGTGGTAACGAGTCACTTTGGGAGACTAGTCCCCTGCCCAAACACTCAAGTCCCGTCTTCGGGCATTTCCTCCTCCGGGAGTCGACGTTATTCCCGGTTCCCCGTTTTCACGGCGACCGGAAGATCAGCCCCTTGCGGCTTGATTGGATCTATCTTCCTCCTCCGGGAGTCAACGTTATTCCCGGCTCCCCGTTCCCACAGCGACTGGAAGATCAGCCCCTTGCGGCTTGATTGGATCTATCTTCCTCCTCCGGGAGTCGACGTTATTCCCGGCTCCCCGTTCCCACAGCGACCGGAAGATCAGCCCCTTGCGGCTTGATTGGATCTATCTTCCTCCTCCGGGAGTCGACGTTATTCCCGGCTCCCCGTTTTCACGGCGACCGGAAGATCAGCCCCTTGCGGCTTATTTGGATCCATCTTCCTCCTCCGGGAGCCGACGTTATTCCCGGCTCCCCGTTTTCACGGCGACCGGATGAATGCCTCCCGGAGACCCTATTCCCGGCTCCCCGTTTTCACGGCGACCGGACGATTGTCTCTCGGAGAAGTCGGATTTCTCGGGCATTTCCTTCCGCTTAAGACCCTATTCCCGGCTCCCCGTTCTTACGGCGACCGGACGAGTGTCTCCCAGGAAGCTCACCTCTGGAAATCCCATCGGGTTCTCTTGGACATTCCTTCCGCTTAAGGCCTTATTCCCGGCTCCCCGTTCTCACGGCGACCGGATGATTATCTCCCGGAAGGTCTTCTCCTTGAAAACCTCGCTTTAAAATTTTCTAACTTAGAAAATATTTCTCCTACAGGTTATGCTCCCTCCGGGGACCCTGTTACCCCCACAGCGCGCGGAGGCCTCCTCCGGCCCGCTGTGGGCGGGGGGGGACAGGGGGCCCCCGGGTCACCCACGAACAACCATAGCTCATTCTTTTGAAGATGAGCCCCACAGACCATACAAGAAGAAATAAGACAAAGCAATCAACAGAAAGGAGCTTTATTTATCGGGAAACCCGGAGGACACGCTCCCCCTCCGGTGGGCTTCAGGAAAGATACAACCCGGGTCCTAACCCGGGGGATTTCTCACAAGCCTAAGGCTCCTACCCCTAAAGCTCCCGGAGGCGCTCCCTCAGCTCCCGGGCCAAGTCCCGGTACAGGGCCCGCACGCGACGCTGCGAGTCCCGAAGCACATCTTCGGGCCAAAACTCGTACCCCGCCGGTGGAAGTATCCGGAGGGGTGGTACCACCTGGGCCTCCGGACGCGGGGGAGATAGTTCGGCACGGCTATTGTCGAAATTGTCCAAGTGCCACTCCGAGCGCCACCTCAACCGGACAGGCTCCCGGGCAGTACCCCCGTCGCGTTCTCCGGAGACAAGGCTCAGCAAAATCAAAGCCGCTTGGGCGCCCCCCGGAGAGCCTCTCCCGGACCGTTGCCCGGGAGTAACCCCCCGGGAACCCTGGTAACATTTCATTGCAAAGACTTAGAAAAATTTCAAATATATTTCATTGCAAAATATTTTTGTACAAGTGCCCGGGGCTTCTCCTAAGAAGCTACCGGAATCAAAATGTCTAACAAAAATAAAAAGGGGTCCTAGCTAAAGACCCGGGGGAGGCTCATACTTTAGCATTGGGGTCCTCCCCCCGGGGAGCTTCCTCCGTGGCCGGGGCAGGGGCATCCGCGGCCGGAGGCGCCGGTGTCGGGAACCTCGTCCAGATGATCCGGTCGTAGAATCCCTCCGCCAGCAGCTCCACCTCCCGGCGCGTTGGCTCGAAGGCCTCCGGGAAGCTCCGGGGGATGCGCCCCCCGATCGCCCGGGCGCCAACCCCCCGATAGTCGACGAGCCCCGCGGCGGCCGCGATGACGGGAACCGCCCGGCCCCGCGCCCGGGCGTCCGCAGCCTCCGGGATGGCGGAGACTTGCGCGTTATGGAAACGCACAGCCTCCGCAAGAGTCTCCGGAGGTGCCTCCGGGCCGCTCCCCGAGCCCAGGGTTATGCCCAGACTCTCACACTACTACAGAATTCATCATCACAGTCGGGTCAAAACAGACATCACAGACGGTTCTTACCCGTCAGTGATATTCGAGTCAGTGATAATCACGCACTATCACAGACGATTTTTGATGTTTTCAACCGTCTGTGATATATCCATTCACAGACTGATATAAGGTCAGAACCGTCTGTGATAAGGTCAGAACCGTCTGTGATACTCATATTTCACAGACAGTTATAAGGTAAGAACCGTCTGTGATAGTCACACTATCACAGACGGTTCTGTTCTCAGAGCCGTCTGTGATATTTGAGTATACACAGACGGTTTTGACATCAGAACCATCTGTGATATACAGACGGCTTTGACATCAGAACCGTCTGTGATAGTATGAGTATCACAGACGGCTTTGACATCAGAACCGTCTGTGATACTCATACTATCACAGACGTGAGAACAAAACCGTCTGTGATAGTATGAGTATCACAGACGGTTTTAACATCAGAACCGTCTGTGATAGTGTGACTATCACAGACGGTTCTGTTCTCGACCGTCTGTGATATTTGAGTATACACAGACGGCTTTGACATCAGAACCGTCTGTGTTAGTATGAGTATCACAGACGGCTTTGATGTTATAACAGACTGTGATAGTCATAATTCATAGACGGCTTTGATCTGACAACCGTCTGTGATACTCATATTATTACCGACGGCTTGGAGGTTAAACCAATCTGCGATATCAGCGACGGTGTTAATATTGAAACCGTCTGTGATAGTGTTATTATCTCAGAACCGTCTGTGATAGTCTGATATCACAGGCGGATCTGAGGTCAAAACCATCTGCGATGTGTTATTATCTGTGACTGTTATAATCTCAGACGGTTTGTAAGATCAAAACCGTCTGTGCATGCACAGACGGTTTTGATCTTACAAACCGTCTGAGATTATAACATTCACAGATGTCCTCTGTACAAATTGCATTTTCATATATACAGTTCATGAATTTCATACATGCATAGTACTCAAATATATACAGTCTCATGCATATATATTTGTACAATTGAACTCAGAATTATATTTGTACAGTACTCAAATATATACAGTTTCATATGCACATGCAGTACTCAAATATATTTGCACCCCTCTCTGTATATAGCATTTCATATATACAGCACAGAACTCAGAAATATGTACAATTGAACAAATAAATGTAATCGACAATTAAAGTGTGTTAGATGTACAAATAAATGTAAGGTCGCACTAATACGAACCTTGCGGGTCCCTAAACTTCCCCTTGGGTGATATGACCTCCGAAAGGAAAAACTCAGCGAGCATCCCTCGGACATTACTAATCTGCCGAGGGTCAAGGCTTTCTGAAGGGAAGTCGACCCCCTGCAGCAAGAGTTGGTACATAAAAAATTAGCTGAATTAAGTTGTAAATTCTGTCAAATTGAGACAAATTAAGGGGAGCAGTTGTAATACCTCGGGGAAATCGGGCCGGTGAGGGGTGATGATCAGGTCATACATGTGGCGCATCACGTAGAACCCACATGTATTGTCGTCCGGCTGCTGATGGCACTGCCAATTTACAGACTGAGAGTTAGGTGGGGACAAGTTATAAAATAAAACAGATTCAGTTGAAATTTGTATCGAAAATTGTAACCACTGAAACTTATCGGCTCGCCGCTCGTTTTGTGTCCCTACCTCGGCAAAGTACTTCGTGAAAGCCCTGTAGATAGTCAAAATTGACAGTTTGAGGATAGCCGAAATTGACAATTTGAGGACAGTAAATCTAGATGCATGCAAGACAGGTCCAGATCACCTTCCGAATACATCTCGTGCGCCGGAATACGAGTACCCTTTCCTCTGCAATGAGTCAAGGTAGAACACCTTGTTGCTTTTCGGAATAAGTAGCAGCAGGATCCAGTGGTAGCTACATATTACACGTAGAGAATTAAAAATTTAATCTAAATTTGGGGGTGTGCACATGGAGACACTAATCTACGGGTGAAGTACTGATGAAAGCACTCACCTCTGGTTGTAGGGTACAAGTATATACTCCTTGTCGACCTGAGCAAGCAACCCTCTTTTGATGTAGTCGACAACGAAGTCTGTGTCAGTCCTAAACATCACCTCGGCTACCATCTGGGGGTCCAAAAAACCAACAGGTATGCCCTTGGATTTGGCATAGTTGGCCATGCAGCTGCACGGAAGTAACCAATTAATAAATGACATATATCCGTATATGCACGGATAGTAGGATACTTACAGCACCCAAGACCGTAGGATTGACAAGTCGAGCGCATCTTTGTTTAGCAAATTGTGCAGGTCTTCGAAGGTCACCGAGTAGGTCCCAACATCGTGATGGAACTCTGCCACGGTGTACTTGACCATGATGTGCGTCGGACGCTGCGTCCTGGTCTGGTTTGTCCTCCTCATGTACCATGCATGCAGGCTCTGGCATGCTAACCCCATGCTCGAAATTGCAGTATCGGAGGCCATGGGCATCCCCAGAGAGAACGGCATGAGAGCTGGAGCACTCTTCTCGCTCTCCTTCGATGGGCTCTTCTTTGCTTTTCCCCTCATAGACAGCTTCTTGAATGGTTGCCTCTTACTCGGAGTCAGCTTCGTCGTCGAAGGGGTATGCTGGCTAGTAGGCCGCGTCTCGGTCTGTGATGTCTGCGATGTAAGAACCTACGTATTAGGACACTAACTCTGAGGGCTATTATTACAGTACAAATTATGAAACTGGTGGGGGAATTACCTCATACAGGACGATGTCTTTCTTGGGCCATTGCACGAACGTGTGCACCGCATCGCCGAGAGTGGTAATCTCGTCGTTTGGCGGCTTCTCCAATGGAAAACCCTTGCAATGGTCAAAGACACTGTCCACTTGGACACGTGCAAAACCCTCACATAGAGGGGCACCATGGATTGTGGCCCCGGCCGTGCATGGTTGCGCCATCCCACGGGCAGCCTCGATCGGGAAGACACCGGCCAGGACCATAAGCTTGCAGGAGGCGGGTTCCTACAAACAGTGCGCATTAACATGTTGAATTTCACCGCTTCTCACTTTCGAATGAATTAACATAGACAAACAGTGCGCATTAACGGTCATTACCTGCAGAGAGTCCACCGGATACTTTGGAGGAGAGGGCTCCGTCTGCGAAGACCCCGGCGCAGACGCGCAGCTACTACGGTGGCCAATGGGGGTCGGTACTTCCGCTGGGTCTGCGCCAGCTGCTAGAACAGGGGTGCCCTGGGTCGCCTTTCTTAGCTCTTCGTACATGGACCGCATCTCCGACAACTGCTGCAGGAGTGCTTTGTCCCGAACAGCGAACTCCGATCGCATCTCCTCCTTCAGCCGTTCATCGCGGGCTTGGTGGGATCTCTTTCTCCTCTTAGCCGCCTCCTCATCATCGGGGAAACCATGCCTCCAAGGCACAGTGGCGCCGAGGCCGCGCACGCGGCCTGGATGCTCCTTGTTTCCTAGCGCCGCTGTGAGGATATCCCTGTCCCTCCTCGGGTTGAACTCTCCGGATGCCGCCTGCGCACTCAGCGTCACCTGCAACAGGACAACTTAGCAATACAGCCCATTGCATGCGTGTTATGAGGATAGTACGTGATCGGACAATCTTACCAGTCGGTCGATCACTTCCCTGTCCGCAGGGTTATTCACGGAGACGCTTCCGGAGGAGTCCATCGTCAATCTAGCTCAGCACCAATTGCGGGCGCGCACGTCCGTTATGCCCGCATAAGGACTGCCGGCCGAAGACTGTGAAGCTTCCTCGTCCTGCTTCCTCCACAGCGCCTTCTTCCCCACATACCCACCGGTGCCTAGTCTGTGTGGGTGGGTGTTCTTGGCCTGGTTAGCCTGGGCCTTCGCACTAAGCTCCTGGAACTCAGGCTTGCCCTTCATCTCTACGAACTGCTGCCATGCCTCGGGAGTCACGAAAGGGTAGTCATTGAAGGGGGTCGTCGACTCCTTCACATAGTGCCTGACAAGTTCGCTCTTGAAGTTCCTCCACGCCTTGTTTATTGACATAAGTGTCCTCCGGCGGACGGTGAAGTGGCGATCCTCCGGAATGTGAAACGCCGCCTGCACTTCTTCCCACAGCGCATCCTTGCACTCTGGGGGCACTTGACCCCAGTCGGAGGTGGTGATGGGCACCCGCTCCCTTGCCACTTTGCCGCATAGTGAGCGGTACTGACCGACAAGTTTGGGCGGAGCTTCCGGCACACCATTGTCGTCGAACTGGACGTGCTGCTTTTCCCCCTTGTTCAGACGCGCGCATGTCGTCCGGCCTCGCCCCTTTCCCTTCTTCTGCGGGGTCACGGCGGACGAGGCGACCTCCGGCCCAGGCATCTCATCGCCAGCGAGGTCACCCTGAGTCCCCGAGTGGTGCATTTCGTCACCAGACATAGTTCCTAACATAAGTGAAAGAGAGAACAGTTTAAGTAAATATGCAACTAATAATTCTATAACAAAACCCATACAAGAATGACAGAAACGGTGGGAAGGCGATGGAGGTGATCGCGTCGGAGGCGGGAGGGCGATGGAGGTGATCGCGCCTGACGGTGGAAAGGCGATGCAGGTGATCGCGACGGACGGAGAGGAGAAGGTGGGAGGCGATGGAGGTGATCGCGACGGACGGTGCGAGGGCGGAGAGAGCTAGGGCAAACAGAGCTAGGGCGAAGTAGAATGAGCGGGATAAAGCCCGCCTTGAACTATGTACCGCGTCGGTATTATCACAGTCGGTTCTCACATATGAACCGTCTATAATAGTATATATCACAGTCGGTTCTCACATCGCAACCGTCTATAATAATCGTAGTCACCAGAGAGATTATCACAGACGGTTTTGAGTTGAGAGCCGACTGTGCCTGAGATTATCACAGACGGTTTGGAATTGAGAACCGACGGTGCACGTTAAGAACTCGAAGAGTCGGACACTGTTGAAAATATCACAGACGGTTTTATATATATAACCGTCTGTGATAATATTATCACAGTCGGTTCTCAAATAAAGACCGTCTGTGGTAATCTACATAGTGAGAGATTATCACAGACGGTTGTGAGGTTAGAACCGACTGTGCACCGTCTGTGCTAGGTCAAAACCGTCCTTGATAATCTCTCTATTGAACGTTAGTTTTACAAATTGAAACTGATCTGTAGCTTTCAACTCTGAATGCTCGAAAACATGTTTTAAATGAACACTCAGATATTTCAAATGTAGTCCAAATACTCTGTAAATTGGTTACTATGTACGTATATCCGATAATTGGTTACAATGTAGTCCAAATGCTCTGTAACTTGAGCATTCTCCACGTAATATTGTATGTTAAATTTACAAATGGGAACTTTCACCGACAATTTGCACGTACACAGCCATGTTATCCTCAACTTTCCACTTGCCGCGGCCCTGCAAATACGAGAATTACAGGAGATATAAGCTATGCCGATGGAAACAGAGAGATAAGACGTACAGTTGATTACCTTTAAAGTATAACCCTTCCTGGTGATCCATACGCACGTAACTGGTTTCGTCGGTGTCTTCAGTATCGACCTGTACGCCATCTCCAAATGGAGGAATCTCATCAAATTGATTGTATTCCTCCTCGTCTACGACATTTTCAACTCCAACAATCCTTCTCTTGCCATGAAGGACGATGTGCCACTTCTTATTGGCCGGGTCAGTGACATAAATGACCTGAATGGCTTGATTTGCAAGTATGAATGGCTCATCTTTATAAGCAACGCGATCCAGGTCCACAGAAGTGAAACCGTAACTGTCAACCTTCACACCCTGTGGGATTTGGACCCATCGGCATCGAAACAGGGGAATCTTGAACAGTACGTAATCGAGCTCCCAAATTTCTTCAATGAACCCGTAGTACGAGTTCAATCCACGTACTACCCTTGTTGGGCCTGTCTTGGTGAACCCCTCATGGAAAGCTTCTACGCTCACTCCACTATTTTGCACAGTGCTCTTTCGATCTTGAGCTTTCGTGTAAAATGTGTACCCATTGATGTCGTATCCTTGCCAAGTCTGTACAGTAAACGTGGGCCCTTTTGCCAACCATTTAAGGTTCTCACTTGCGGACTCTCCGGTGATTCGCACCTTCATCCACGCGTTGAATCGACTGTTATGTTGTCCCGTGATCCAAACCTCGGATCGGCGAGGATTGTCTTGTCGTAGCATCTCCTTGTGCTCGTCGATGTACGGAGACACCTCCGTCATGTGTTGCAAGACCCAAAAATGAGCTTTCGAGTACATATCGAAATCAGGAGTGATGGCTCTCCGTCCGATAGTGCCAACACCATCAAGCCTCCCCTCGTGACGAGACACAGGAACTCCTATTGCTTCTACCTCGGCCATGTAATCGACGCAGAACTCAACAACCTCTTCCGCTGCATAACCTTCGGCAATGCTACCCTCAGGCCGGGACCGATTCCTCACGTAGGCCTTAAGTACACCCATGTACCTCTCGAATGGATACATATAACGTAGGAACACGGGTCCACATATCTTGATTTCTCTGACAAGGTGGACGGTGAGATGGACCATGATATCAAAAAACGATGGAGGAAAATACATCTCAAGTTGACAGAGAGTTCGAACCACCTCGCTCTGCAAAGAATCCAGTCCATCGGGATCAATGACCTTGGAAGAAATTGCATTGAAGAAAAAACATAGCCTCGTGATCGTCTCTCTGACCTTATGCGGCAGAATACTCCAGATGGCAACAGGAAGCATTTGTGTCATCAACACATGACAATCATGAGACTTCATACCCAGCAATTTCAAATCGCCCATGGACACAAGCTTTTTCATATTTGCGGAGTAACCCGATGGAACTTTAACACCATGGAGACACTTACAGAGTTCTGTCCTCTCAGCCTTGCACAAAGTGTAGCATGCGGGGGGGAGGTATATACGGCCTTTATCGTCCTCTCTCGGTGCTAGCTCGGGCCTGATTCTCATTTCGATCATGTCACGCCGCACATTGATGCCATCCTTTGTCTTCCCTGGAATGTTCAGCAATAGGCCGATTAAACTGTCACAAACATTCTTCTCTACATGCATGGCATCAATGCAATGACGAACCTCTAAATGCTCCCAATACGGTAAGTCCCAAAATATCGATCTCTTCTTCCAAGTGTTCTTCGTGCGGGGTTTCAATTTACCACCCTTTCCAAACACAACGTCTATGTCCTTCACCCGTGAGTAAACATCTTTCCCGCGCGTAGGCTTCGGGGCTGAACCATCTTCGTTGTGGCCGTCAAATTCCCTCTTCCTCTTACGGTACGCGTCATTCTTCGGAAGAAACCTACGGTGACGCATGTACACTGTTTTCCTGCAATTCTTCAGCCACACGCTCTCAGTGTCATCTTCGCAGTGGGGGCAGGCTTTGGCTCCTTTCGTAGTACGGCCCGACAAATTTCCAAGGGCTGGGAAATCGTTGATGGTGCAGAATATCATAGCACGTAGGATGAAGTTCTCTCGTTTGTATGCGTCCCATACCTGCACCCCTTCATTCCACATTGTTAGGAGATCCTCTATCAATGGTGCTAGGTACACATCAATATCGTTTCCGGGTTGTTTTGGTCCTGAGATAAGTAGAGACATCATGATGTACTTGCGCTTCATACACAACCAAGGAGGAAGGTTGTAGATACACAAAAGAACCGGCCAAGTGCTATGCCGACTGCTCATGTTACCAAAAGGATTAATTCCATCGGTACTCAACCCGAACCTTATATTCCTCAATTCTGCTCCGAAGTTAACAAATTCCCTGTCGATGTTTCTCCACTGCGAAGAATCAGCGGGGTGTCTCAACTTTCCATCCTTCTTCCGGTCTTCCGAGTGCCAACGCAGTAATTTTGCCTCTTTACGGTTTGCAAACAAACGCTGCAAGCGGGGAATGACTGGCAAATACCACAACACCTTAGCAGGAGGTCCTTCCTTTATCTCCGTGCAGTCGCCATCGTCTGTTCGGTCCTTAGTACGCTTATAGCGGGATGCGCCGCACACCGGACAAACATGCATATTTTTGTAGTCGTTACGGTAAAGGATGCAATCATTAAGGCATGCGTGTATCCTTTCTACTTCCATTCCCAAAGGACACAACAGCTTTTTCGCTTGGTAGGTGTTTTTTGGCAACTCGTTTCCTTCCGGGAGCATGTCCGCCAAAAGATCTAACAGTGCTGTGAAACTCTTGTCGGTCCAGCTGTTGCTTGCCTTCAATTTTAATAGTTTAAGCACAGAGGCCAACTTTGTGTATTTCGACTTGCAACCAGGGAACAACAGCCTCTCTGAGTCCTCAATCAAGCGCTTGAATTTGCCAAACCCCTTTTCACTGTAATTTCCTTCGACATCACGCAACATGTCATCTAAATGGTCATCCTCTGGCATATCCTCGTCGAAGTCGTTGTTTGGATCCGGCATGTCCTGTTCCTCAACCTGAGTGGCAGTTGTTTCTGCAGTTGGCTCTTCTCCATGGTGGACCCAACACGTGTACCCCTTTTTGAAACCACGTCGGATCAAGTGGGCAACAATTTGAGATGAGTTGGTGAACATCTTAATATTCTGGCAGTCTACACAAAGACAGTACATATATGGTAAACCCTTCTTCGCCATGTCTTGCACAGCAACCTTTTCGAAATCAAAAACACCTTTCATGTATTCCTCACCCACTCGGTTGTCATTATACATCCAGTCTCGGACCATCTGCAATAAATCAAATTCATACACATGCTAATTAGTAAATCAATGGAGATCGATATTGATGATGAAATCAAGTAATGTGTACGCCTTGGGAGCAAGTAACCAACCTTGGTTCGATCCTCAAATTTTTGCCCCCAAATGCTCCCCCTGCCTTTCGAGATTTCGCTCTTCCTTGCCCCAAATCTCTTCGAACTGGACAGTGTAGGTCGAGCAAGAGAGTACGACTAGCTCAAAACATCCGCCAAAAGACCTTTTATACCAGGTTCAGTACAGACGGTTCTATATAATACCGTCGGTAATATCGGTGCATTATTGAAGAAAAGAAATATCACAGACGCTTATGAACTCCAAACCGTCCGCTTTACATCAGAACCGTCTGTGTATTTGATTATGACAGTCGGTTCTCACATCTGAACCGTCTGTGTTATCACATCCGACCGTCTACGTTATTATCACAGTCGGTTTTTACCTCAGAACCGTCTGTGTATGTTGTTATCACAGTCGGTTTTTACCTCAGCACCGTCTGTGATAACACAGACGGTTTTAAAGTCCGAACCGTCTTTAATATCCCGGTTTTTTTGTTTGCATTCGACTACTGGTCATCAGTTGTTCCACATGTTTTTCATATTTGGTTCTATGTTATTTCAATGTTAGTATTTACAAAAATGAACTTTCAGACTGTTTGGTTTTATCTTGTTTTTCATATTTGTTTTATATATATGTCTGAAATTAAAACCGTCTGTAATCTTTCAAGCAGAGACGGTTTTCAGTTAAAAACCGTCTTGATCGCAGCAGTATTTTCTTGTTAACATTTTTACACAGAACATCATTTGGTGATTATCAGTTACATAATCAATCGAAAGCCAGATATATAAGGAAAAGAAATTTCTTATTTCTTACAATCTTTCCATACATAAGAGATACTATTAATTAAGCGACCAATTGATTAGTGTCGACCTGTTCCGAAAGTAATTTACAAAGTTCTCCTAGGGACGTATTGGCATCAGTAGGATCTACACTGGCCGCCCCAGGAGAACTACCAATGGCTCTAAGACTATCAACATCATCTCTCACCAAAGGAGTGGATTTGGCATCAGTAGGATCATCCAAGAAATTAAAGTTGATACAACCAAGGTGGAGATGAAGCTGCAACTCAAAGCATGCACTCTGCCAAGTGCAGAATGGCAAAAGACATCCCCTCAGAATGCTTCTCCAGCGCCTCTTTTTTTTTTTGGAGAGCTCTGCACAAGGCAGCTTTCTCCTCCTGCACATATATATGCTTCTCCAGCTTCGGAGTGGATTTGGACGTGGAAGTGTGAGCCTTACCCCAGAAAAGCTGATGATACAAAGGTGTTGGAGAGGGGATATTGGAAGGATTATTGTGGATCTCCAAAGGTGGAGTCGATGCAACTGGAGGGGTTGCAAGGGGCAATGTGGCAACACAGGCCTCAGCACCCTCTAGAGTCTTCGCTGCAGCTCCACTGTACGATATTTCATCATTTCTAAGTCTCTTCTTTGGAGGGATCATTTCCTCAACCACCTGTGGATTTCGAAATGCATTTGTTTCGAGGTAATCAAGTCATAAAAGAAAGATCTGCATTAGAGTTTCAGAGAGGACTTACTTTCTGAAGATCCTGATCGAGTTCATTCCTTATCTCTTCCTCATCACTCTCAATTTCAATAACCTCACTGGAATCTCGGCTCGCCATCAAGGTGGGAGTTGAGGAGGGAATAAAGACAGGGATTTAGGAGCTTCGCTATTTATAGAAACAGAAGGTGACGGTTCATATGCGCGGGTGCCTCGAGTTCTAAAAAGCGCACTAGTACTGGTTTTCAAGGCCAATAAATTCATGATATACAACTTCTCGGGAGATAAACTGCAACACGGCAAAGGAAGTTGAAGAGCCAGATTACATAATTCGATGCAAAATAAATTTGAAGTAAATAATTAAGTCTCTTCAGCTGCTCAGTTATTATGTGCGGTTATCAACAATTGCATGTAGAGAATTGCACTGTTGGGACTATCACAGACGGTTGGGAGATCAAAACCGTCTGCTTTAATATTACAGACGGTTCTGATGTCCGAACCGTCTTTAATATGTCTTACTATCACAGACGGTTTGGAGTTAAAAACCGTCTGTGATATTGATAGAGGTCGAGAATTCGAGGAGAGGAAGTTGAAGAGTCAGATTACATAATTCGATGCAAAATAAATTTGAAGTAAATAATTAAGTCTCTTCATCTGCTCAGTTATTATGTGCGGTTATCAACAATTGCATGTAGAGAATTGCACTGTTGGGACTATCACAGACGGTTGGGAGATCAAAACCGTCTGCTTTAATATTACAGACGGTTCTGATGTCTGAACCGTCTTTAATATGTCCATTTACTATCACAGACGGTTTGGAGTTAAGAACCGTCTGTGATATTGATAGAGGTCGAGAATTCGAGGAGAGGAAGTTGAAGAGTCAGATTACATAATTCGATGCAAATTAAATTTGAAGTAAATAATTAAGTCTCTTCATCTGCTCAGTTATTATGTGCGGTTATCAACAATTGCATGTAGAGAATTGCACTGTTGGGACTATCACAGACGGTTGGGAGATCAAAACCGTCTGCTTTAATATTACAGACGGTTCTGATGTCCGAACCGTCTTTAATATGTCCGTTTACTATCACAGACGGTTTGGAGTTAAGAACCGTCTGTGATATTGATAGAGGTCGAGAATTCGAGGAGAGGAAGTTGAAGAGTCAGATTACATAATTCGATGCAAATTAAATTTGAAGTAAATAATTAAGTCTCTTCATCTGCTCAGTTATTATGTGCGGTTATCAACAATTGCTTGTAGAGAATTGCACTGTTGGGACTATCACAGACGGTTGGGAGATCAAAACCGTCTGCTTTAATATTACAGACGGTTCTGATGTCCGAACCGTCTTTAATATGTACTGTTGTTATCAAAACCGTCTCTAATGTGACTATCACAGATGTTTTTTACCTCAGAACCGTTTGTGATATTTCAAAGCACGTTGATATATAACTTCTATATTCTTTTTATATTATTTGCATGGGACCTGCGACCTCTATATTGTTTCTATATTATTTCAAGGGCTCCGATCACAAACCAAAGATCGCGATAGTCGTTCCTTGATCGCACACAGTGTACATACCTTTGTATGGTCGAATGTTCGACAAAAGCCAACGAAAGATAAAGAAAGAGGGAAGATTAATTGCATGCAGTCCAAGAATGTGCTGGAAAATTAGAAAGTTGACATAAGAACAAAGTTTTCAATAATTTGTTTCATCACTTACAAAAAAAAAGTAAAAATACAGAATGCTAGGTCAAGGAGTGGTCTTAGCCCTGGCTGCATCTAGAATAAAGTCAGTTTGACTTGCAGCCAGGACGCAGGACTCCTCCAGCGACAAGTTGTCCTTCTCAGGATCAACTACTTCAGCGTCGAGAAGGCCTGCGACCTCCCTCAGCTTCGCGATGGTATCCTTCATTGTCAAACCGCAGCCAGCGATGGTCATATCCGCGGCTTTCTTCTCCTCGCGAAGACGCCTCGTCCTCGCCCTAGCATTGTCACCATCCGTCTTCATGCACTGAATGCGCTGGAAGAGATCATCAAGGTCAAGCCGTAGCCGAGTGTGCTTCTCCGTGAGGAGCTTGTGCTCCTCCTGGAGGGCCCTCAGCTCGGCCTTGACTTTGGCAGTGTCTTCCACGGCTCCCCTTCCCTGTGCAAATCAACAGGTCAAGAATGTATTGAACATGGATTAACAATACAGGGGTAAGTCCAAAAGATTGAGAGTTCATACCGGGGAGGGCGAGGCTGACGATGCCATCGAGGATGCCATTGGCGCAGAGAAGCTAAGGAGTCAAACAGTCTGAGAACTATAAAAACTTGTAAAGTAAATGACAATTTTTCCATTTGTCAATTTATAGAACTTCCAAAGCGATGCTTCGTGTTCTCCTAGGCGCCGCGCGCGAAGATCGGAGACAGAAATGATCACAGTTGAGAATTCGAAGCGCCAGTACTTTTCCAGTCGGTTAATACATCAGAACCGTCTGTGATAACTACACTATCACAGACGCTTCGTGGTTTACAACCGACTGTATAAATCACAGTCGGTTCTGAGTTCCGAACTGTCTGTGATAGTCTAATTATCACAGACGGTTCAGAACTCAGAACTGTCTGTATATATCACAGTCGGGTTTTAGGTTAGAACCGTCTGTGATAATTAGACTATCACAGACGGTTCTTAGCTGGGAACCGATTGTATATATCACAGTCGGTTTTTAGGTTAGAGCCGTCTGTGATAAGTATACTATCACAGACGGTTTTGTGTTCAGAACCGTCTGGTTTACTGTCACAGTTTTTTTTGACGTCAGAACCGTCTGTGATATCTGAACATATTCTCCCGACAGGCCTTCACAGACGGTTTTCCATTGAACAGTTCATAACCGTCTGTGATGTGCCGTCCAGGATGTCTGTTTCTGTGGTAGTGTCAAGGGCTGCCCGGACGGAGCGGCCCGCGTCCACCATCGCCCGGACGCTGGAGCCTTCGAGCTCCCGAAGCGCCGCCTCCCTCGCCTTGGCCTCCTCCCGGAGGCGGCTGTAGGTGCCCTCGGAAAGGTGCACCTGGGCCCGGGCCCAGGACAGCTCATCGAGAGCTTCGTCCCGCTCCCGGAGGGCCGCCTCCCGCTGCTCTACGCAGGCCGCGGCCCGGCTCTCCGCCTCCTTGAGCAGCCGGGTGACCCGCTGCTCGAGGCCCCAGGTAACAGTCGCTACCTACAAAATGAATGAAGAGTTAGAAAAATCTTAAGTGCAGGACAAATCATAAGAGCTCGGGCTACCTGGGCTCCGAGGGACTCGAGCCCCTCAAAAAGCTCGTGGAGCGTTCCCCCCGCTACGAAGGCCTGCACCTTCCGGCTGTGCAGGCCTTCCGCGCAGCGGGCCACCTCCCCGGCGGGAAGCAGAGAGGTATCTTTCCCGGCGCCCCCGTTGTGGCCGGGAGAGGGCCCTCGGACCTCGGAGTCCGGGAGCACGGCCGTCGTCGCCGGCGTCTTCGTCGACGAAGTTTCCTCTGAGGACGACGAAGACGAGGATTGGGCGGGGATCTCCGCCCGGGGGGGGATCATCGGGCCTTTCCCCGCCCCAGGCCGGAGGGCCCTCGGAGCCTCCTGCTCCGGGGGGACCTCAAAGACTGAGGGGCTCCCCCCCTCCTCATCAACCGGCCAGAGGCACGGAGGCGCCGCCTCCGAAAACCTCACCTCTAGCCTCTCCGGCGCCAATGCCGCCGGGAGAGGCGAGAGGAGCGCCACGCGAATTGGCGACGGGGCGTAGTCCGCCGAATCGGACCCCGCCCCACCGACAACTACCTCCTTTCCCCGGGCCTCGACGGGGGCCTCCGGGGGCGGAGGCGTCGCCTCTGCCCGGGACGCCGCCCGGGCACGTTCAGCCGCGGGACTCGTGTCCCGAGCCCTCACCGGCGTCGTCGCCCGCGTCGTCGCGGTGCCGGGGGTCTTCTGAACCCGGGCCCTTTTGGGCTCCGAGCCCCCGGCCGTATCCTTCCCCCGTTTATGGCTCCCGGGGGTGGGGAGGGGCTTCCTCTCTGGAAGCTTAAGCCCGAAGGCCTCGGCCGCCAGGTTCCGGGGGGGGCCCTCCCCCACGAGGCGCACGATGCGCTCGTGTTCGTCGGCGAAGTACCTCCCCAGGAGGTGCTCCGCCCTGTCCGTCGCCGCCGGGTACGGGCGCACTGCAAGAGGTAAAAAGTTAGTCAATTTCTCATAAAAAACTGCAAGTACAAAAATGCAGGGGACTTACGCCGCGTCACCGGCTTGACCGGAGGCTGCTGCTCCGGGCCCATGCCGATCCCCCTTCTCCCGCGTGAGAAGGGGGAAAGCCGCAGGAGCGCCAGCTCCTCCGCGGCGTCCCGCATCGAGCGGGCCTTCTTCGTCAGCACCACCTTCCCGAGGAGCTCGAACTCCTCGTCCGTCCACACCGGCGGCTTCGGTGCGGATGACCGGCTGTAGGTGGGAGGCTCCGGGGCGTAGACCACCGCCTCGTCCCGCACCCGGAGGTAGAACCACCTCCGGAGCCAGTCCCCCCAGTGGTCCCGGGAGGCCGCCGCCGGGTAGTCCGCCACCCGGGAGGGCAGCATTTGGACCATCACCGAGCCGAAGGGGGACTTCGGTCCTCCCTTCACCAGGTGGGAGCTCCGCGCTGCCGGTTCATAGAAGTACCGGAAGGCGCGGAGGGTGGGCTCCCGCCCGGTCGCTGTCTCGTAGAGCCATATAAAAAGGCCCATACGGACGAGCGCGTTCGGGGTGAGGTGGTTGAGAGCCACCCCGTACTCTTTGAGAAACTCCCGGAGCATCGGATGCACCGGGAGCCGGAGCCCCGCCTCGAGGAAGGCCTCGAAGGCCACGACCTCTCCGGGCCTGGGGCGGGGGGCTCCGTCCTTCTTCAGGGGGACCCGGATGTCCCCCTCTCCAACGATGCCCTTCTCGACCAGGGACTCCGCGTCCGAGACCGAGAACTCGGAGGCCCAGAGGAAATCCACGGGGATTTCCTCCGGGGGCACCTCCGTGGTCTTCGCTCGACCTTTGGGCGCCATTGGGTCAGTTCTTTCTTTTTTCGGTGGCTAACCTTTCAGGAGGTTGACTAAAGCTCCCGAACGCTCGCTACCGGAGGAAGCTACCGGAAATGCTACCAGGAGAGCGCTACCGGGAGAGCTGAAGCTGGAGTTGGAAAATTTGGGATGAGCTACCGGGGCCCCCTAAGGCCCTATTTATAGAGGCTGGCCGTGATCTAGATGCGCGCCACGTGGCCCCCTCGGAGCAATCTGGACCACTGAAATTCAAACCGTTCGCGGGAAACGAAGGGACAGGCGCGTAAATCAAGACGCCGGTTCGAACCGCGCGTGCATTTATTGCGAAAACGGCGCGGCCATAAAGCGCCCGGCACAGAAACCGAAGCGTCGCCGGGGCTCCGGTGATTTTCGTCCGGAGGTTTCGTCCGGAGATCTCCCCGGTAACGTAACCATTCCCTCCGGGGGCTCAAGCTTCGTCCCCAGAGGGAATGGGGGGCTGCTGTTGGGGGAAATCTCCATGCGGCCAACTCCAGGTAAGTTCATGATTGCCCGGGGACAGTGGCCCCCTTTTAGGCTCCCGGGATCGTGCCTCCGGGGCATGTCCCGGGCGCCGCCATTGGCCCGGGGACACTGGCCTCCGGTGCCTGCCCCGGGCGCCGCCTTTTAGGCTCCCGGGACCGTGCCTCCGGGGCATGTCCCGGCCGCCGCCTTTTGGCTCCCGGGACCCTGCCCCCCGGGCGGGTCTCGGGCGCCGCCATTTGCCCGGGGACAGTGGCCCCCGGTGCCTGCCCCGGGCGCTGCCTTTTAGGCTCCCGGGACCGTGCCCCCCGGGCTGGTCCCGGGCGCCGCCATTTGCCCGGGGACAGTGGCCTCCGTTGCCTGCCCCGGGCGCCGCCTTTTACCCGGGGACAGTGGCCTCCGGTGCCTGCCCCGGGCGCCGCCTTTTGGCTCCCGGGACGATGCCTCCGGGGCATGTCCCGGGCGCCGCCTTTTAGGCCCCCGGGACCCTGCCCTCCGGAAAGGGTCCCGGACGTCATCGCCCTTCTAAAAGGTAAAATCCCTGTTTGTTTATCACGTGCAGGTCACGCGAGGGACGCCTCGGGAATCAGCGACCACCTGTCAAGCATCCAAGACGTTTGACCGGAAGAAGGACGGTCCTACCCTTCAATCCGACGGTGGCTTCCGGGGTAGTTTAGGCTTTTTGCTTCTTTTTGAGGCTATAAATAGCCCTTGTACCCCTCTGTTGTAAAGGATCAGCTCATTATTATTTGGAATAGCTAAACTCACAGACGTGCTCCGGAAGCCTCTCCCCCGGAGAGAGCCTCCCCAGCCGGCTCCGGTCGGGAGCGCGTCAACAGGACTAGGGCCCCCACCGGGACCCGAACCTGTATAAATCCACGTGTCAATTCTTGTGTTTGTCCGGCGGGGGAGGACCGGTCACCCGGTCAACCCGCACTGCGTAATCTCCGCTAGGATCGTCTTCAAAACCTGCCGGGGTATTCTTAATACCACGACACCTCTAAATTGCACCCTTAACTGAGATAGAAAGGTCTTCTACATCAAGCGCTGGTACGTGGAACCAGCGTTCTTGAGCCCAAATGGTATTCTGACGTAGCAGTAAGTGCCAAATGGTATGATGAAGGCAGTTTTCTCTTCATCTACTTCTACCAACTAATTTGATGGTAGTCTGAGTAAGCATCCAGGAAGCTCATCAGTTCACAACCCGCTGTTGAGTCGACCAACTGGTCAATGCGAGGAAGGGGAAAATCATCCTTCGGGCAGGCATTATTAAGACTGGTGTAATCGACGAACATGCACCACTTACCAGTGGACTTAAGGACCATGATTGGGTTCCAAACCACTCGGGATGGTTAACTTCCCAAATGAAGCTAGCTTCCTGGAGTTTATTTAACTCCGAACGGATGGCTTCTTGTCGATTAGGTGCAAAGTGTCGAAGCTTTTGCTTTATTGGTCACTATCCAGGCCATGCTAGCCTGTGCTTGATCACTTCCCATTAGACTCTAGACATGTCGGATGGTTTCCATGCAAACACATCTGCGTTAGCTCGGAGGAAAGTAATGAGCGCGAGTTCCTATTTGTCGTTCAGTACTGACCCAATCCAGACAGTCTTGGACGGGTCATCTGGGAACAAAGAAACTTGCTTGAGTTTTTTGTCTGGTCGCAGGGTTCCCTTGACTGCATCAGGCTCTTTGGTCGTCAGCTTGACATCCCTTAGGGGAAGTTGGTCAACCAATTCCAAAGAAATATGATCACAAGTGAGACCCGTATTTTGACTGCCTCTGACCGTGATGACGCCTTTTAGCCCTGGTATTTTGACATACTGATAAGCGTAGTGTGTCACCGTCATGAGCTTGGCTAGTGAAGGCCTGCCAAAGATGGCATTGTAAGTTGAATCAAAATCAATGACATCAAAAGTAATTAACTCTGTTAAAAAATTCTCTAGTTCTCCGAGTGTCACAGGTAACACTATTTGCGTGATGGGCATCATCGAAGAATTAGGTATTATCCCAAAAAACGAGTGAGCCACTGGTTTAATCTTTGAACGAGGTATCTGCATCTCATCAACAGCTTTGGCGAATAATAAGTCAAGAGAACTTCCTCCGTCGACTAATACTCGTCCCACTTTAGAGTTGCTAATAATGGGGGCAATCACCAAACAAAGTCGTTGTGGTTGCGACAACCCTTTGGGACAATCTTCCCGGCTAAAAGCCAAAGAAGTTTCTGACCAACGGGGAAATTGAAGCTCTCCAAGGGGAGCTTCAACACTATTTACCTCCCGGCAAACAGCTTTGTCGATGATTCAGATTCGAGGTCCTCAATCGATCTTACGTAGATTTGTGAGTTGGATGTGAGACCTTTCAGGGTGTTTATTAGGTAAGTTAAGACAAGTATGAAATAGGGACACAAAGAATTATACAGGTTCAAGCCCTCAAAAGATTGAGTAACAACCCTACGTCCTATGGTGGTTTCACTATGTATGAGAGAATTTACAGGGAAGAGAGATGATTACAAAGGTTAATCTCTCTGAGTACTTCTGTCTAACTTAAGTCTTTGATCTCTGGATCAATCTTCTCTCCCCTCCTTCTGTACATCTGTCATCCTCTTATACTGAATGAAAGGTTGTCAATGTGAAGTAGTTTGGACAATTGCTACTATGCAGTTGTATAACTACACTGATCTCTTCACCGGTTAATACGCGCGGTTATATATAACTGCACGTCTTAACTCCTTGATAGTTATCTTCACATGCGAGAGAAGAAGATATCTTTAGACTTGGGAACGTGTCTGGTAAAGCTCAAACACACTCAGGTCATCTTGGTCGCACATAGCCTACGACTTTATGGTCACGTAAGAGCTGCGACCATAGGCTAGTTCTATCGCCCGCAACCTTCTGGTATACAGGAATCTGCCATCTGCGACCATAATAGCTACTAAGGCACAGGTTTACACATCATATCCGAATTATCTTGAATATGATAAATAAATAACTAGATCGGGTGATAATCCTCGATGGCTAGCCCCTAAATTTGAAGCAATAAATTATTATAACTTCAAATTTAAAATTTATTGGATATAGAACATGACTCTTCATCTTCTTGTGATGTACTGTACACCGTGTGGTGGTTTACTTCCCAAGAAAATCTCTAGGTTTATCTTGACAAGTAATCATGAAGTCTTTTACCACTTAACCGACGCAAAATGTAAGTGCGTTTAGGAGCTCGAGGCCGATGTCACTACTACAGAAGTGCATTCCACTAACCCTTATTTTCTAACGGTTGTAAGCAATCTAGGAAAAATCCGATAGAATAGGACGACAGCGGCGGAAAGACATCATTTTACTATCGGTTATACACTAATCCAACGTTAGTGAAATGCAAATACTTTTTACTATCGGTTATTACTGTACAAACCGATATAATATATTAAATAGTACTATCGGTTTTCCATTTTTAACTGATAGTGAAATTACTGATTTTTTACTATCGGTTATTACTGTACCAACCGATATAATATATTACAATAGTACTATCGGTTTTTCGTTCGTAACAGATAGTAAAATTACTCACTTTATACTATCGGTTGGTACTGTATTAACCGATATAATATATCGAATAGTACTATCGGTTTTTCTCGGGTAACTGATAGTGAAATTACTGACTTTTTACTATCGGTTATCACTGTACTAACCGATACAATATACTACATATTACTATCGGTTCAACAACACAAACCGATAGTAATATGACTTCATATACACTAATGGTTATGCCAGTGGGGACCTTATTTTACTATCGGTTAATGTTGTTGAACCGATAGTAAAATTGGACAGCTTAATTAGGTCGACCCCTGCTCTGCGCTCTACATGTTGGAATCATTTCAGCCGCGCACAACTCCAAGCTAGAGTGATCTGGAGAAGCTAGCTGAGAGGTTGATCATATTTCCATCCCCCTCGGTATTGTTATCTTCTCATCACCTCTCTCTCTCTCTATCACTCTTTCACACTCTCCCTCTCTCTCTACTTGCAATTCATTAAACTAGATACATGTATCTCCAAGCTAGCTAGAAGGCTGGGTTGGCTAGCTAGCTATAGCTTGCTGAATTTAAGCAGCTAGCTAGCTGGCTCTTCCAATTAATGCATGCATCAAGTTAATTAGGGTTTCATATATACAAATCCATTTAATGTAATTAAACAGCTCATGCATGTACACACATATGGCCTAGCTAATTATGTTTCATTCATATATGCATGCCCTGAGTCATTAATTATTTATTTGATTTGTCAATTTTGTGAAATAATTGTAGATGGACCGAGAATATTGGATGTATGGAATAAAACGTACTACTGTTGAGTATTTGGAGGGTGTGAATGGATTTATTAAATTTGCTGAGCAAGAGAAGGCGAAGAAGGGAGAGAAAGATATGCATTGTCCTTGTATAGATTGTATGAACTTAAAAAGGTTCGGCAACTCTGATCAGATTAGGAGTCATTTGATTCGTCGTGGTTTTAACGCACGCTATACCCGTTGGATATGGCATGGTGAAGATCTTGAGGAAACGAGCACTACCGCTACCACTCAGCAGCACCCGGAAGTGGATTGCAGTAATGATGATCATGATCAAAACATTGATAATGTTCATTCGGAAGTCCATGTAGATGACGACAATTTAGATGAAATGTTACGTGATGTAGAAGAGGACTACAGCGAAAACGATTTAGCTAAATTTCAGAAATTAATTGTTGATTCTGAGAAGCCTTTGTTCCCCGGATGTGAAACATTTACAAAGTTGTCTTCTGTGTTGAGATTATATAACTTGAAGGCAAGCAACGGTTGGAGCGATAAGAGTTTCACGGTGCTATTGGATCTGTTAGCGGACATGCTTCCAGAGGGAAATGAGTTGCCAAGATCGGTTTACCAGGCCAAAAAACTATTGTGTCCGTTGGGAATGGAAATCGAAAGAATACATGCATGCCCAAATGATTGTGTTCTGTACCGTAACGAGTACGAGGATTTGCATGTTTGTCCAAGATGCGGTGCATCGCGGTATAAGCATGGGGACAAAATTTATCACAATGGATGTGATGAGGTAAAGAAAGGGCCTCCGGCCAAAACTGTGTGGTATTTGCCTGTGATTCCCAGATTGAAACGGCTGTTTGCAAATCCGAAAGATGCGAAGTACTTGCGTTGGCATGTTGAAGGTCGGAAACAAGACGGAAAACTAAGACATCCAGCTGATTCCATTCAATGGAGAAACATTAACAGAACATTCGGTGAGTTTGGCGGCGAAGTGAGGAATATAAGGTTTGGGCTGAGTACGGATGGTATGAATCCACACGGAAATATGAGCAGTCGACATAGCACTTGGCCGGTTCTTTTATGCATCTACAATCTTCCTCCTTGGTTATGTATGAAGCGGAAGTACATCATGATGTCGTTACTAATTTCAGGACCCAGACAACCCGGGAATGATATTGACGTGTTTCTATCACCGTTAGTCGAGGACTTACAAAAATTGTGGAGCGAAGGGGTGCGGGTGTGGGATGCACATAAGCGAGAGAATTTCATGTTGCGGGCCATGATATTTTGTACCATAAATGATTTCCCGGCCTATGGAAATTTGTCGGGGTATAGTACGAAAGGAGTCAAGGCTTGTCCTATTTGCCTGGATGAAACTGACAGCATGTGGTTATCGAACTGCAGAAAAACAGTGTACATGGGTCACCGCAGATTCCTTCCGATGCATCACGCCTACCGTAAGAAGAGGAAGTCATTCAATGTGAAGCCTGAGAAAGGATCAGCCCCAGTGTTTGTGACTGGTAAGGAGCTTTACTTGCGCGTGAAGGACATCAAAGTTGAGTTCGGTAAATGTTCTAAACCTCCAGGAAAAAATGTTTGGAAGAAGAGATCGATTCTTTGGGATCTGCCATATTGGGAGCACTTACAAGTTCGACATTGCATTGATGTCATGCACGTAGAGAAAAATGTTTGTGACAGTTTGATTGGTTTGTTGTTGAACATTCCAGGAAAGACGAAAGATGGCATCAACGTTCGCCGTGACATGCTCGACATGGGCATAAGGACTGAGCTTGCACCGTTGGAGAAGGGAAAGCGGACATACCTCCCCCCGGCCTGCTATACTTTGTCAAAAAGAGAAAAAACAGAACTCTGTCAGTGCCTACATGGTGTCAAAGTTCCATGCGGGTATTCTGCGAACTTGAAAAAACTTGTGTCCATGAAAGACTTGAAACTGGTTGGTATGAAGTCCCATGATTGTCATGTACTGATGTCACAAATGCTTCCCATTGCTATCAGAGGCATTCTCCCAGTCAAAGTCAGAGAGACAATTACAAAGCTATGTTATTTCTTCAACACAATATCTGGCAAGGTACGTAAGCGTGTACTCCTAGCAAGTTAATTAGCTCCATTCGTGGAACTTGTCAGATTTTTTGGATCTGAATATTTGCTGCAACTGTGTCCTTGCAGGTAATTGATATGGATGGACTGGACGATTTGCAACGCGATGTGACTACCACTCTTTGTCAGCTGGAGATGTATTTCCCTCCATCCTTTTTTGATGTTATGGTCCATCTAATTGTTCACCTTGTCAGAGAAATTAAGTTTTGTGGACCCGTGTTCCTGCGCTACATGTATCCATTTGAGAGATTTATGGGTATCTTGAAGGGATATGTAAGGAATCGATATCGGCCTGAGGGCAGTATTATTGAAGGTTATGCCGCGGAGGAGGTGATCGAATTTTGCACCAACTATATGTCCGGGGTTGACCCAATTGGCGTTCCTACGTCTCGGCATGAGGGCAGGCTTCAGGGCATTGGAACGATTGGATTTAAAGCAGTCGTCCCCTCTAGTGATCTGTATGCAAAAGCCCATTTTTGGGTCTTACAGCACATGACGGGGGTGGAGCCATACATACACGAGCACAAGGAAATGTTACGGAAACAGAATCCCTCGAAGCCAGAGATTTGGGTCACCAGAGAACATAATAGGAAGTTTGCTGTGTGGATCGAAAATAGAGTCCTGCAAGCTTCTGAGGGCGATGTAGATGAAGATGTTACATGGTTGGCCAGAGGGCCTAGATTTACTGTAGGGACTTGGCAGGGGTATGACATCAACGGCTATTCATTTTACACAAAAACTCAGGACGAGAAGAGTGCTATGCAATGTAGTGGAGTGACACTACTTGCTATTTCGGAGGATGCCAGGGCAGTAAGAGCACTCGACTCATATTACGGTGTTATTGAGGAAATATGGGAGCTCGATTATGTATTACTTAAGATTCCTCTGTTTCGATGCCAATGGGTCGAAATCCCTCGAGGTGTTACAGTCGACAATTATGGGTTTACTCTAGTCGATCTCAGTAGAGTCGCACACAAAGATGATCCATTTATACTTGCTGAGCAAGCCACACAGGTGTTCTACATCGTTGACCCGGCCAACCCAAAGTTGCACGTTGTCCTTCACAGTAAGAGACGTATTGTTGGGGTCGAAGACGTTGTGGATGAAGAAGAGTACGATCAGTTCGACGAACTACCTCCATTTTTAGATGGAATCCTTCAATCTGTCCCTACCGAAGATATTGACAAAACAAGTTACCTGCGAGACGACCACGAAGAAGGATTATGGGTGGACAACCATTCTTGACTAATTTGCAATATGTAAGTGACGTATATTACTTGGATCGAAGAATGTTCAAATCAATTTTCAAAAATTCTTTGGGAAAACATACGTGATGCATTGAGAATCATTTCTGCAAATTTTCATTTCAATTGGAGTATATACTTGATTTGAGCAATAATTGATTCTTTTCACAAATATATATGAAAACTGTAAATTTTCATTCCATGATTGGTCTTTATTGTTATTTTATTTCAAAATTATTGCAAGCCATTTGCATGGGGTTTCAGGTGTCTTTACAAGTGCAAAATGATGTACTGAGACCCATCTGTATTTGTTCTCAGGAAATACCTTTAGATCAATTTAACAGTATTATACTATCGGTTTCAACCTCCAAACCGATATGAAATTAACATATACTATCGGTTTACTGTCATAACCGATAGTAAATACAACACAAAATGATGTACTGAGATCCTCTGTAATTCTTCTAAGGGAAATCCTTTAGGGTCAATAGCATTGTATTTTACTATCGGTTATAACTGTGAAACCGATATGAAATTAAACTATACTATCGGTTTATCGTTCACAACCGATAGTGATTTACACTGTGTTATGATCCCCTGTTCTTAGTTTACTATCGGTTTACTGTTCATAACCGATAGTGATTTACACTGTGTTATGATCCCCTGTACTTAGTTTACTATCGGTTTACTGTTTACAACCGATAGTGATTTACACTGTGTTACGAAAACCCTAACTTACATGTTTGTACTATCGGTTTTGTGGTGATGAACCGATAGTAAATATTCATTTAATAGGTTATAACCTGCACGATTTTCCCTCCAGTGCAACTGATCACATTCCAAATCGAAAAATACTCGCGCGGAAAACCCTAGAATCGCCGACGTTCGCTTCTTCGCTCCTCTGCGCCACTGGTTCTCCACCGCCTCCGGCATTGCATTGCGCCACCGCCTCCGGCATTGCATTGCGCCACCGCCTCCGGCCACTCCACGATCCACTGTAAGTGTTCTTGACCAAATCGCTCGCGTGTATTGCTTAATTCTGTATGCAATGGTTCATATCCCGTTCCATGGATTACAAATAGAAACCTAGAGTAAAATTCATGAACGGTATACACCTATCTGAAATTGTTTCCTGTGATGATTGTAAAGAACAAACCTGAATATTGGATGAACCGATAAGCTCGGTGAAGATAGTTTGAATTGCATTTGCATTAAACTGGGGTTCTTTTTGTATGGAACTAAGCTCTTAGTTAATCTAATTGCAAATTTAGAACTATGTGTAGACTTTGGTGTCAAAAATCTGTGTTTTGGCTACTAACTGCAATGCTAAATTGGATATTTCAGTGACTGAGCCTTACGCCATTCTTCAATTTCTAGAATTTGTGTTGTTTCTGTATGAATGGACAGGACTGGGGTGATTGAAGCTATGAATTGAAGTCTTATTCTGTCATTGATTGCTTTGTCTGGCTCTTAGTCACTTGCGTATTTGAATGTTTATCTACTGCTTGTGCATTCTGTGATTGCTGCTTGAAGTAGAGCTAGTGAAGAAATGAAATTGATTATATGATCTTTTGGCTTTCTTCTGAGTTGGTGGGAGATTGAAGTTTCTATTTCAGTTCTCTCCTTACTTGTGTCGTCCAAATTAGCAAGTCGTATTCTAGACAGCTGATTGATCAGTTGTTATCTTGAATTCTCTCCAGCATTGGTTTGACTACCCTTCTTGTATTAACTTAAAATTGGTTGGTTGTTTAGGCTTTGAGGTTATTTGAGAGAGAGACGATCATCTTGAGTCTGTGTGTTTGTTCCCCGGATTTGCCGTGTAGGCTATAGTTGAGAGGCTATTGGGGAGCGGTCTTTGTTAATTCCTTGCATGATCAATTCATTGATACCGTCAATAGGTGTATGCGTTTTAAGTTAATACATGAACTACAAAATTCATGAACTACAAACTTGATAGCTATGAGAATGACAGAATTGATGAAAATCATAGCATACAGTGTAGTTCACTATCGGTTTCTTACTCAAAACCGATAGTAAATACCATAAACTGATTTTTCTGTTAATTATATCCCATTTTCTAATTTTCATCTCAAATTTAGGTTCATTTATTTTTTAACATACCTTATGTTCCTGCTGAGCAATTACTTTCTGTTCCTGCTGAGCAATTTTTGAAATTTTTCCTAATGCTGACTTGATTACTATCGGTTTGACTTGGAAAACCGATAGTAAATAGTAGTGCCATCATAGTTTGCACAGCTAATATGAATTTTCTGTGAATGACTTCCCATTTTCTAATTTTCATCTCAAATTTAGGTTCATTTATTTTTTAACATACCTTATGTTCCTGCTGAGCAATTACTTTATGTTCCTGCTGAGCAATTTTTGAAATTTTTCCTAATGCTAACTTGATTACTATCGGTTTGACTTGGAAAACCGATAGTAAATAGTAGTGCCATCATAGTTTGCACAGCTAATTTGAATTTTCTGTGAATTACTTCCCATTTTCTAATTTTCATCTCAAATTTAGGTTCATTTAAATTTTAATAGACTTTATTTTCCAGCAGAGAGATTAGCATAGTTTGCACTGCTAATCTTTTAAATTTTCCTGAATATAGACCTTAGTATTATCGGTTTTCCTTTTAAAACCGATAGGAAATATAGTATTTGTTAGTTTGCACTGCTCATCTGAATATTCTGTGAATTACTTTGTCATGTACCTTTCTTCATATCAATTGGATGGTTTGTTTATGGTATTTTAGGTAAAGCCATGTCGGCATCTTCCTCGGCTGATACTAGTGATTCGGCGAGGGCGAACGTAGATGGCGCTGCCTCGTCCCAGCGCAAGAGGAAGGCGCGAGGCGCGACGATGTTGGGTCGTTTGGCCAAACGCGCGGATCTTTCCTGTGAATTCAACCAGTTCGGGAGACCGATCGGGAAGAACGCCGGGCACTATGCTGCCTATGTTGGCTTGTTGGCGAAGGAAAGGGTGAAGATCACCGTCCAGAGCTGGAAGGACGTCAAGGCCGACGAGAGGGATAGGCTGTGGGCGGAAGTGAAGGTAAAATTAATCAAAATCACTGAACTCTTGAGTGATCACATTCCCTTGGTTTATCCTAGAGATTAGGTAAGTCCTACTTATATTTGAAACAGGCCAAGTGGAACATCCCGGACGATGGTCCCAAGATAGCTTGCTTGAAGGACATGAACAACATGTGGAAAACCTTCAAGAGCGTCCTCGTCAGTACCTTCCTCGCTAAAGGCGAATCTCCATGCGAGAAGTACCCCTTCATAACGGAGGAGGTATGGGAGCAATTCGCCCAACAGAAGGGGACTCCTGAGTTCAAGGTATGAATGGTTCCTTTGCTTGGTTACACCATTGTATGCAGTAAGCAGTGGTGCATTAATTTTCTTGTTTCTGGTACGAAGGCCCTCAGCGAGAAGAACAGGGCAATCCAGAGGAGGAACGACCACCCACACCGGCTCGGTTCTCGCGGCTATGCGGGGAAGGAGGAGCAGTGGAAGAAGGGTGAAGACGAGGCGTCGCATTTCGTCGACTCCCCTGACCTACCACTCTCCGAGATCTGCGATCAGCGATGCAAGCGCTGGTGGCTGGCCAGAGGGACCGTGTCGGCCACGGGGACTGTGGCGTTCCCAAACCCCAGGGACGTCGAGGTCGTGCAGCGACTCGTAAGTTGCCTAACTATGATCACTAGTGTGCGCACAACTTTGTATATATTTCTTCCTCACAATGGAGAGCTTTCAATGTAACAGATCTCTTGCTCGAAGGAGGCGACCGAGGGATTGTTCAGTCCCCATAGGGAGAACGACATCCTTACCCGGGCTCTAGGGAACAAGGAGCATCCAGGGCGGACGCGAACCGTGGGGGCTGTGGTGCCATGGAAGGAAGGCTTCTCGGACCCCGGGCAAAAGGCGAAGAAGCCTGGCAGCTGGAAGGAAAGGGAAGAGGAGCTATCTCAGAAGATACGGGCAGATGTGACTGCACAATTCGCGGACATGTTCGCTCAAATGAACGAGAAATATGAACGCCTAAGCCGAGTTGTGCAGTCCAAGGGTTTAGATCCAGCTGCCGAGGTCGACGCTGCCAGGCCGAGTAGTGTTGGCTCGAAGGTTCACGTGGATCCGGTGGACCTGATCGAGGTATTGCAACTCTTGAGCTATATATGCAGTTCGGCTGATGCCACTCCCGTTACGTTAGAATTGTTTCGCTAACTTGTTATAATTGTTGCAAATTGCAGAAGCCGGAGAGCTGTACCCTATTGATCAACATAGGCGACAAACCTGTTGCGGTTGCAAACGGGGTCGTATACCAGTCTTGGGAGGATGTCCGGATCCACTGCGTACCTCTTGAGCCTGGATTCGCAAAGGTACAGGTGGACATGGCCCTCCCGGGCTACAGCTCTTTTCCGTTGCCCGTCCCAACGGACGAAATGCGGACAATTGGCGAGGCATTGGGCTCGTACATACAGTGGCCCAAGAAGGGTGTTAGACTACAGGAGGTAAACCCTAGCCATTCTAGCTTACAACTCAGTTAATATATTTAATTTTCAAAATCTAATTTAAGCGTTTGTACTTAAAGTGGACGATGGATACCAGCACACTTCCTGAGGACACCAGCCCCGCCACAACGCGTGAGCGAACTCCATCGGCCCCCATGCCTCCTCCGACGGCCTCAAACCCTTGGCCATCAAATGAGGCCGACGGCACCACACCCCAACCTTCGAAGGTATACACTCGCTCCCCGCCCAAAGGCAAGGGCAAGGCCAAAGGCAAGGGCAAGGCCAAAGGCAAGGCCAAACAAAGCCAGCCGGGTACGTTCAAGAACGGGTCCCCACTCGTGTCGGAGTACCTTCTGCGCAATATGGATCAAATAACCAGAAGTCTCCACGAGTGGTACCTGACCCGGTCTAGGCGCCACATCAACTTCTTGGTTCACTTCAGGCCAGCCCATTTTCACCGTGAGCCCGGGAGCATATCGGTGGCCCACGAGGATTTGTTCGACCTCCTCAACTGGCGGGAGCTTGATATGTCCATCATACGGACTGGAGTCCTGTGAGTGTGCTGTTGTCTGAAGTTATCACAGTTCGTTTCATAAATCCAATCACTTTTTGTATGCACTACTTACTAATGTCTACTTTGCATCCAGGTGCATGTATAGGCTGGCGTCGATGAGGGCATGTGACAAGGTGGGTTTCCTCGACCCAGAGAAAATAAGCCTCACGATGCTAGAGCACGACCAAGCACATGCGGAGGAATACATATCAAGGGCACTACTAGCGCAGCAGGACCGAGAGTTCATCCTTGCGCCGTACCACCAAAGGTTAGTGCATTTCCTACTAATTTAACTCATTCTTGTATGTTACGCCTAACATATGTATGAAACGGTTCGCTTATATATGCAATGTAGGGGCCACTGGGTCCTCGCCGTCATTTGCCCATGGATGAATGAGGTCTATTACCTCGATTCGATGAGCGACAAGGTGGCGCATGTTTTCACCCTCACATGGCACATAGACGCGTAAGTAACATAGTTGTCTTAAATTTTTCTCTGACTAGCTAATTAATGATAAGATATTAATCGACAATGCTAAATTAAATATAGGGCTTTCAAAAATTATGCTAGTGCTGGAGGGAGGCATGACGCGTCGAAGGGCACAACAATTTCTTGGAAAGAATATGAGGTAATTAATACGGATGGAAGTACTCATGATGAGTCTTTTAATTTAAGCTTAATTAGTTCTTTCGAGTTAATGTGGGTTTATGTCTTTGCATATGCAATTTTTCCAGTGCCATCAGCAGCCACAATCGTGGGAATGTGGCTTCTATGTCATGAGATTCATGTATGACCTGATCAGGAGAAACTTTGCCCAATTCCCTAAGGTAACTATTTTTCCTGACTCAAAGTCGAACTTTAATTGGATGTGACGTACGATCCTAACTTCATACACGCATATATGCAGAGCACCATGTTGAAAGAGCAATATGAGTTGCCTCAATTGAAGGAGCTGCGAACAATTTGGGCTCAATATGTCATCGAAGAAGTGGCTATCAACGATCGATAGTAACTGACTTGTGTTGATTGTTGTATTTGTGAATATATATTGAATGTGTTGATTCATTGATTTGTGAATATATGTGAATATATTTGAATAGATTCATTGATGTATTTGTGAATAAACTCGATCAATATGTGCATAAATTTAGTCTGTCAAATGCATGTGTATATTACTGTATTAGTGTATTTGTGAACAAATTCAATATGTGAATATTGGTGAATATTTGTAAATATTGGTGTATTTGTGAATGATCCAATGTATCTCTGTATTGCTGTATGTATCTCTGTATTGCTGTATGTATATTTGTAAATATTTAGTACTAACCGTGCAACTACATAACCGATAGGAAAAACTAATATTACTATCGGTTATATACTACAACCGATAGAATAAAGTTTCCAGTACTAACTGTGTCCACACAATACTATCGGTTCATATTTAGAAACCGATAGAATACAGTTTCCTGTACTAAACGAGTCTACAAAATACTATCGGTTATATAATATAACCGATAGAATAAATTTTTCAGTACTGACTGTGACCACACAATACTATCGGTTTATATATAACAACCGATAGAATAAAGTTTCCAGTACTAAATGTGTCGACAAAATACTATCGGTTTATATAAGAGCCGATAGAAAAAAATGTTTAGATTACTATCGGTTTAGATCCTAGCCGATACAAAAGGCCTAAACAATACTATCGGTTTATATAAGAGCCGATAGAAAAAAATGTTTAGATTACTATCGGTTTAGATCCTAGCCGATACAAAAGGCCTAAACAATACTATCGGTTTATATACGAGCCGATAGAAAAAACTTATACAATACTATCGGTTTAAAACCGAGCCGATAGAAGAAATAGTCGATAGCGATTAGTGAACGTTGGGATTGTAGATGTTTTACTAACGGTTTTTGAACCGATAGAAGTGTGCTGCCCTCTACTATCGTGCCGACCACTATCGGTAAGAGAACCGATAGTAGAGTGGATTTTTAACCGATAGTGAAAAGCATTTCTGTAGTAGTGTGTGCATACGAACCGTCGCCTCTGGGCTCTATAAATAGCGAAGCTCTTCAATTCTAAGACTCACAAGCTTCCCTTGGCTAAGTCTTTTAGAACCTCTTCTCATCTTCTTATTTCACATTTCCTTTTCTACTCTCATCTTAATGGCGAACCGATACTCCAAAAAGATTGTTGAGAGCGATGAGGAAGAAATAGAGATAGAAGACAAGATTGAGCATGCTCTTTAGAAGGTAATTCTCTTCTGAAACAACTGCGTAAATCTTTTTACAGTTTGAGTATTTCCAAAGTAATGCATTTTGGAACGCTCAGCTGTTCGAGGAACCAACTTCTTCCAAGAAATGGTCCGGATATGACGTGGAATCCTCCAATGGAGCTTCATCCAAAAGGCTAACAGGTGCGGAGATCTGGGCTGCTACATTGCCCATCATCTTTGCATCCAACTTCTGTTCTAACCTCAACACCTTCTTTGGATCCTTCTTCTGGGGGATTAGGTATCACTGCACCTGCACTGCCTTTATTACCAAATCCCCTTCCATGCTCAGCTTTTTCCTCTCAACCTACTGATAATTCTCATATTTTTCTATATTTTCTGTATATTCCCCTCATTCATGCTCATTTTAGCCATAAAGATCATCGTATACTCAAATATATTTGTATTAGCTATTGTTCGACCTCGACTGTGTGTTTTGTTTATTTTAATCGCAGGTCAACGCAATTCGGACAATTTACGGCTGAATAGATGAGCTTCATCGATTGGATCTGGCGAACGGACGATTCCATATAGAAGTGCGCGTCGCTACGGACGCGTAGGAGATGACCGCCTCAAAATCGGAGTCTCCGGGAGTCCAAAACAACTAAACCTAGCAGTCAAGGACCAATTCGTAATTTCTTCAAAAGTTGAGAATTTTCTGCAAAAATAACAAAACCATATAAAAAAATTAAAGAAAAAAAAACCTCAGCTGCCACAGTTCTTGCTCTGGCACTTACCCAATTCCTCTCCTTTCTTCTCTCCCAACCCCGACAAATTTACGGCCGACGGCAGGTCCACGCCGACGAAGCCGCCGTTCTCCTCCTCTCTACCTCATCTTTCCTTCTCCGGCGAGCCGCAAATCCTCCTCTTCGTCCCCCCTCGCCACATTTCGTCCTCCCCTCCCTGGTTCGTCTTCACCGCGGCCGTGCTCCCTTTTCTTCCCCTCCTTTTCTATTTCTTCTCCTCCCTTCTCCTCCTTCCTGGCTGTTTTCCTCTCCCCCCTTCTTCTTTTCCTTCCTTCCTTCCTCTTTCCTTTTCCGCTCCTTCTCCTCTTCTTCTCTTCCTTATTCTCCTCCTTCTCCACCCTTCTTCTTCTTCCTCTCCCCCTTTCTCTACCACATCTCTCCACAGATCCACAGCACGCCGGCGCCGCCGCGCCTCCATCCCACGTCGGGCCGCCGCCTCCTGCCGAGCCGTACGCCCCAGATCTCCACGGCGCCTCCACCATCCGGCGCCGGCCGCTGATCCACGACACCCGTGCACCGTCGACATCACCTCCACCGTCGGATCCGCGCCACGCCGCGCCGCCGGGCTTCCTGCCGGCGCCGCCGGAGCAGATCTGCGCCAGATCTGCCACGCCGGAGCCGCCGGGCCATCACCCCGGCCTCCACGCCACTCCTCCGTCCACGCAGCTCCCGCGCGCCTCCACAGCGCCCTCGCCTCCGATCCGCCGGATCCGCCTCGACCGCGCCGGAGCCGCGCTTCCTGAGCCAAGCCTTCTCGCTACACCACCGTCGGTGGCCAGGTCCGTCAGTGCCGCATCGCCCGTGTGCAACCGCCGCCATTCGCCTCGGCGCACAGATCCGCCACCAGATCTACGACCCTGAGCCGCTCCACCAAACCGCGCCGCCGTTCTCATTCCCGACGGCCTAGTCCTGTGGGCCGGCGCCGGTATCGTCTACGATGGCTTTGACGACCTCGTCCACGGCATCCACGGTTCAGCTTCGACCAGCATCTTCGACTGCTTCTTCCACAGCAACCCACGGCAAGCCTGGACTGCTTCGACTAGCACAACCACAACTACAACAAGCAACATTTGGTAACCAATCTCTTCTTCCTCCCTCTCAATTGCTCTTGTGATGAATGAATGTAAATTGTAGGCTGAACTGTAATTCACAGTGATGAACAGAGGAAAGTTCATGATCTAGATGATGAGTTTTAAATTGCTGCTTTTCTGTGGAACTACAAATCAATTTTCCTCCATTTGATTCTATTTTGCTGATTGCCTGTGATGAACACCAAAACTAATCAAATTGTCAATTCCAGTTTCTAATCCTCCTGAGATGCAATTGTCCTTGTCTTGAATTTCTTGCTGCCTGGTTGTGAAATCCTTGTGATGAATTTGGATTGGAAATCCTAGTCTTTAAACCTCATGTTGTAATTTGATTTCTAGTTATTGTGTTCTCCTCTGTGAATGGACAGGACTGGGATGATGAAACTGTATATTAAATTCTTATTATGTCATGAATTGCTTTGTCTGGTTCTTGTCGTCTTGAGTTTGTGTGGTTGTTCTCCGTATTTGATGTGTAGGCTATAGCCGAGAGGTTGTTGGAGAAGAGTCTTTGTTAATCCTTTGCGTGTTAAATTCGTTGATACCGTTGATAGATGTATGCATTTCAGTGATTTCACTTCCTTGTTGTGAGATCACTGAACGATACCGTTTTATCGCTTGTACTCACGATTATGCGTATGGATTTAACACTGTGCGAACGTCGCAAGCCTACCACCTCTCTTATTTTCTTCCGACATCTCTCTTTCTTTCAGCTGTTTTAGTTTCTTATTCATCGATTTAGTTAGTTTTACGCATTTTGCTTCTCTAGTCCCTGTGAAAAGAACGATATAGAATATTCGTCTTGCTGCATCGTCCTCGTACTATTGCGAGACAGTCTAGGTCGGTATCACCTGCGACCCAAGTTATTACCTTCATTCTCTCTGTTTGTTACATATTTTAGGCTCTGGGTTCTCAGCAAACAGCTTGCTGAGATCCAGGTTCTTCTTAGGGAGAAATCTGCTTTATGTAAAACTCTCGAAGAAGAAAAAGAGGTGCTATGGGAGTGCCTTGTGAAGACTCTCAAGGTCATGACGAATCTTGCAGAGTGCTATGATGGGGTTTGTGCGGAAGCATGCACGTTCTGCCTAGAGAGGGATCATGCCCGAAAGCAGAGAGATCTCTCTGCTGCAATTAGGGACAACTGCTTCTTCGCAATAAGAGACGACGTCGATAGGCTGAGGGACGTCGCGAGCTCTTGGGGCAGTCAGTGTTGATCCTACTAATGCCAACTTAACCCTTGGAGAACTTTGTAGATTACTTTCGGATCAGGTCAACATTTTGGTTGCCTGCATCCCTTTTTATGTAAAGAATGCAATAAATAAAAATTCCTCTTCTTTACATATTGACTCCCTTAATGATTACGTATAATCTATAATCATCTATTGGAGTTCTTTAAATTCTCTGAGTGAAAAATGGCTACAGGTAAATACTCCTGCGACCAAAACATACACAGGTAATAAGTATTCTGTCCATGATCGAACAAAGACAGTATTGAGGTCACAGAATATCATTGCGACCACGAGTAGCATTGAGGTCACAGAATAGCATTGTGACCACATATAGCACCGCGATCACATAATAGTATTGCGACCATACATGATACCGAGATTACAAGATTATACTGAGACCATGCATAGTACTGAGATCACAAAATTCACCTTGAGATCATAACAGTACTAAAATATAATATTACCCTGAAATCATAGGGTATTTAAACCGCAAAAAATCCCCATATAATCACTTGTACTGTAGCCCCCGAATTTGAAATAAAATGACGTTTGGATTTTCAAAAAAGGTGCATTTTGTTTCAAATTCCATCAGGGTAATGATGCGTCTTTGGGTTCAATCCGCAAAGGACCCGTTATGAGGAATTATTAAAATAATGAGCACGGTAGGTAGTGGCCTTGGGCAAATAAAAGGAAAAAGTACCTTGCTTGGGAAGCCTTAGAAAAACCCTCTTCTGCCTTAGCCATTATTCTGTACTCAATGGCAGAAACAACTATAGAGGCGGGGGATCTCGTGGCCGCGGAAGAACTCGCGGTCACGAAGGACATTTCCACTCCTGAGGCTAGAGTCACCACAGCCATGGTCGTGGAAGATCCTACGGCCAAAGTTATAGCGGCCTCAGATTCGATGACATCTCCTTCGAACACCGAAGAAGTTGCTGTGGTAAGAACATCACATTTCATGAGCTTTTACTTCATTGCATATACCAATTATCTTTTGAATATGCAGGAAAAGGAAGCTACTGTCCTATTCAAGAAAACAAAAACAAGGACAGATTTTGATGACGCTTCAATAGGGGCGCACAGTGTGCTTCTTTCTCCCCAGAGCTCATCACCGAAACCCAAAAATCAGATAGAGTTTTGAATCAAGTAAGGATATCACAACTTGCCAAATCATGTTTTTCAAAAACAGAAATGTGACAAATCATAATCTCTCCAAGAACCCTGTGTCTAGTGCCCTGCCGACCGCCCCGAAAACCGGTGCAATATCTACCGTGGAGGTCGCAAGGGACATAGGTGCCGGTACAGTGGCTGAGGTAGCCCTTCAGGCCATTGTAAAAGAAATAATTAGGTATCTCTAGTCCGATTAGATGGAGATCGCAACATCATTCTTGACAGTAGGGGCAAATTGGCAAGAAGTCACATTCGCCGCTCCTGTTGTCAAGGAAAAGATTGATCTAATGGTGGGCTCTTCAATTGAACCTGAGGGCTCACTGAAGACCACAATCAACGACCTTTTAGAGGCAAGTGAAAACTTGTTTAACTTCTCTAGGATCAAAGATTTTAGGAATGTTTAGGTTTAAGCAGCAGGTTTTACTGTGTTTCAGGATCTAACCCAAGTGGCGATCAAGTCAAAAGCTCTAGTAGAACACATTGAGGTCGCACAAAGGGAGATCAGCCAGTTATAACAGTAAGCACCCCTATACTTGTTTATCCTAAACTTCATTCAAGTATAACAGTTGCCTTTCTTGTCACAGGGAAAATTCTTCCTTGACAAAGAGCATGGTTGATCGGCGAGATCAGGAGGAAGCCGTAGCCATGAGACTTTCTTCCATGGAGAAAGAGCTCAACGAGGCGCGGTTAAAGCTTTCCTGTAAGTGTACTTTCGACCAAAAGGAGTTATTTCTTTACATGAACTGCTGTAAATTCAATTACTTTGCTCATGCAATACAAGAGGAATAGATGAGCACTCTTTCAAAAGAGAAAGATGACTTCCAGAAGAAGTGCGCCCAAGTTGAAACTCAAACAGGGCAACTTCATGCAACCATCAAGCACCAAAATACAACCATCGAATTATTCAAGAAGACAATCGACACTGTCTGCGAGGAGAGGAGAACCTGGAAGGCAACAATCTCAACCTGCAATAGCATTTAATTGGGAGCCTTTGAGAAACTAAAGATGGTTGCAGATTTGCTAAAGGCTGACATCATTGATTCTCAAAAGGAGAACTTGAGCCTTAGCGAATCATGCAAACTGGTTGCGGCTCAAGCAGAATCACTTCTCGAGTATCTTCCTGAAGATACAAAACGGCAAGAAGAGGCATTGAAGACCAACGCAAGATTTGTAGTCTCTGCCATTTTGTGCAAATTAAGGCATCATCATGGCCCAAATTTAGATTTGAATCCGGGGGTGGGAGATGCAGAATTTGAGAGTGAAGAACAGCTTGAGGCTATTATGGAAGAAGTCAAACCATTAATTGAAGATTTCTTGAAAGAACTTGGCTTACTGTGATTGCATTGTAATGAACAATGATCCTCTATTTAAATTGTACCTGTACATATATAATTACAATAGAAAAATATGCAAATGCATGTCTTCTATTTTTTGAAAAAATGTACTTATTTCGTCTCATATTATGGCCATTTTCCCCTAGCCCCCTCCTGAGATCATACATACTAATGATATTGTATTATAATCTCAGGAAAAATATGGGTTAATGAAGTTCAGGGAATATCTAGCGAGTTCCTTATACATTAAGAAACGGTTTATAAAGGAATGTCTCAACTAAATATGATCATTTGGTCATACCAATACTATTCTTAATATAATACCGAAGTTTATTACGAACTAGCAGCCCCTCGAATGATCAGAAAACATACTAGTAAGTCCCGTATGCGTTGAGGAATGGCTTATTTAGGGATGTCTTAGCTAGATGTGATCATGAGATCGCCAGCGAATCCAAGTTGGTTATTATAATAAGATGATCATCGGCGACTAGCCCCCGAGCAAAGCTCGGAAAGGATGGGACAAAAGAATTCAACCATAACACAATGCGAGGAAAAGTACATGTTATTTTTAATGAAATCATGCTAATTGAAAACGAAAAAGAAATGGGAAAAACTTACACGTAAAACTTGCGTAACTGATTTATGTTCCAAGTATTGGACATGATCCTTCCATCTTCCATTGCTAATTGGGCTGATCCTGGTTGTGGTACTGAGACCACAGTATAAGGGCCTTCCCACTGAGAGGAGAATTTGTTGCCATTAGACTGGTTTTGTATCTTTTGTAAAATCAAGTCGCCCATGTGAAGACTATGAGGTCGCACCCGTTTACTGTGGTATGTATGCAAAGCTTGTAAATATACTATAGACTTGATCAGTGCCCGATCGCGTTTCTCCTCAAGGAGGGTAATATCTTGGGCACGTTGTTCATGTTGATTAGAATGATCAAATTGATTTACACGAATAGAACTGATACTGATTTCCATGGGTAAGACTGCCTCGGCACCATATACTAGTTGAAAAGACGTCTCACCCGTAGCCCGACTACAAGTGGTGTGTAGTGCCATAGAACGGAGTAGAGTTCATCTACCCAAGCCCCCAAGCGCATTTTAAGGCGATCGAAAGCACGTTTCTTGATACCTTGTAATATCTGCCCGTTGGCACGTTCAACGGCTCCATTGCTCTGTGGATGAGCCACAAATGCAAAGCATACTTTGGTCCCGATGTCGTTGCAATAGTACAAAAAGAGACCACTAATGTACTGAGAACCGTTGTCGGTAATAAGACGACTTGGAACACCAAATCGTGTGACAATATTCTTATGAAAGAATTTCTTCGCCGCAGCGGTGGTAATGTTGCGCACTGGTTCAGCTTCAATCCACTTATTAAACGTGTCAATGGCTACAAACAAGCACTTGTATCCATTGACCGCCTGAGGCATAGGAGACACTATGTCTATTCCCCAAACCGAAAAAGGCCATGTTAGAGGAATAGTTTGTAAAGCGTATGCAGGCTGATGGACTTGCCTTGCATGAAATTGACACTGTGGGCATGTTTTGACCAAATTTTTGGCATCATCAAGTGCCCAGTAAAATTCCTGTTGGAAAGCTTTTCCGACCAGCGTCCGATAAGAGGCGTGTGCACCACACACACCACCTTGAATTTCTTTCAAGAGGAATTTACCTTCCTCCTAAGATATACAGTGCATGAATACTCCTCGAGTACCCTTCCTATATAAAATTACATCGATGATTTTATATAGATGTGCCTTTCGAACTAACCGATCACTTTCGATTTCATCCTTGGGCAAGGTCCCATGTTCAAGATAGATCTGCAATGGACGGGTCCAATCTTCTTCATGTCCAAGGTCGGCACGTGAACTGTCACCAAGTCATCCTCGACCGAAGCCATGATTGAAGGGTGTTTTAAGTGTTCAACGAACACTCTTGCCAGAGCGGATGTTCGTGAGAACCCAATTTTTGATAATTGGTCTGCGAGTATGTTATCCTTCGCAAGACATATTGGACTTCGAAATGACTGAAGTGTTTTTTCAATTTCCTCACTTCCCCCACGTAATGAGCCATCGTCTCATCGGAGGTGTTGTACTCCTTGTTTACTTGATTTACGACTAGCTATGAGTCTCCCCTCACCACTAATCGACGGACTCTGAGGAATTTTGCTGCCCGAAGCCCTGCAAGAAGACCTTCATACTCTGCTGCGTTGTTGGTCGCAACAAAGTGTAATTGAATGACATAGTTGAGTTGGTTACCCTGAGGTGTGATTAAGACCACTCCAGCTCCCGAGTGTTGAAAACTACGAGAGCCGTCAAAATACATCGTCCAATGGTCAGTGCATTGTAAATCTTTAGATTCTTGTGCAGGAGGGTCAGGATTAGTCCATTCGACCACAAAATCTGCAAGAATTTGAGATTTAATGCTATACGAGGGGTGAAATGGATATCAAATGCTCCAAGTTCCACTGCCCACTTTGCAATGCAACCAGATTTCTTCGGATTTCAGATAATATCTCCCAATGGGAAGGACGAAAGCACAGTAATTTTGTGTGCTTGAAAGTAATTTCGTAGCTTACGGGAAGCCATCAGAAGTGCGTAAAGTAACTTCTGGAATTCGGGGTAACGCTCTTTTGGTCCATGAAGTACTTCACTTACGTAGTAGATTGGTTGTTGTACACCTTCTTTCTCCGCAGCCAGAACTGTGCTGACCGCGTGAGGGGTGGCCGCCAGATAGAGAAGTAATGGTTCCCCCGAATTAGGAGAGACTAGAACTGGCGGACTAGATAAATATGCTTTGACCTCCTAAAAGGCTTTTTCGGCTTCATCCAACCAGGTAAAACCATTGTGCTTGCGAAGAGCCTTAAAGAAAGGTAATCCGCGTTCGCCTAGTCGCGATATGAAACGGCTTATAGCTGCCATGCGACCTGTTAGGCTCTGGATATCATTCATGGTTGAAGGAGATCTCATTTGCTCAATGGCCCTGATTTTTTCAGGATTAACCTGAAGAAACTCCAAAGGAACACTTTTCAAGGTTCAACTTTATTCCATGCTTATTTAAATTACAGAAGGTTTTAGCAAGATCATCTATGTGATAAGAGCTTTTCAAACTCTTTACAACCGAATCATCGACGTAAGTTTCTAAGTTACGCCCCAACAGGGAAAGAAAGGTCTTTTGCATCAAGTGTTGGTACGTGGAACCAGCGTTCTTGAGACCAAATGGCATTCTAATGTAGCAGCAGGTGCCAAATGGTTTGATTAAGGTAGTTTTCTCTTCATCTTCTTCTACCATGCTAATTTGATGGTACCCTGAGTAGGCATCCAGGAAGCTCATCAGTTCACAATCCGCTGTAGAATCAACCAACTAATTGATGCGAGGAAGGGGAAAATCATCCTTTGGGCAAGCACTGTTTAGGCTAGTGTTGTCGGGGGAAATCTCCGCGGGACTAAGTCCAGGTAAGATGTGTCACGATTGCCCAGGGACCGGGCCTCCGGCCTCTCCCCGGGCGCCGCCTTTTGGCTCCCGGGACGTGGCCTCCGGTGCCCTCCCGGGCGCCGCCGTTTGGCTCCCAGGACGCGGCCTCCGGGGCCTCCCCGGGCGCCGCCTTTTGGCTCCCGGGACGGGGCCTCCGGTGCCCTCCCGGGCGCCGCCGTTTGGCTCCCGGGACGCGGCCTCCGGTGCCGTCCCGGGCGCCGCCATTTTCCCGGGGACGCGGCCTCCGGCCCCTCCCCGGGCGCCGCCATTTGGCTCCCGGGGGGTGGCCTCCGGTGCCCTCCCGGGCGCCGCCGTTTGGCTCCCGGGACGCGGCCTCCGGTGCCGTCCCGGGCGCCGCCATTTGCCCGGGGACGCGACTTCCGGCCCCTCCCCGGGCGCCGCCTTTTGGCTCCCGGGACACGGCCTCCGGTGCCGTCCCGGGCGCCGCCATTTGCCCGGGGACGCGGCCTCCGGCCCCTCCCCGGGCGCCGCCGTTTGGCTCCCGGGACGCGGCCTCCGGTGCCGTCCCGGGCGCCGCCATTGGCCCGGGGACGTGGCCTCCGGGACCTCCCCGGGCGCCGCCTTTTGGCCCCCGGGACCTGGCCTCCAGCGCCGTCCCGGGCCTCATCGCCCTCCTAAAGGTAAAGTCTTGAACTGTTTATCACGTGCAGGTCACGCGAGGAGCGCCTCGGGAACTAGCGACCACCTGTCAAGCATCCAAGGCGTTTGACCGGGAGAAGGACGGTCCTACCCTTCAATCCGACGGTGGCTCCCGGGGTAGTTTAGGTTTTTTGCTTCTTTTTGGGCTATAAATAGCCCTTGTACCCCTCTGTTGTAAGGGATCGGTTCTTTTATTGGAATAGCTAAACTCACAGACGTGCTCCGGAAGCCTCTCCCCCGGAGAGAGCCTCCCCAGCCGACTCCGGTCGGGAGCGCGTCGACAGGACTAGGGCCCCCACCGGGACCCGAACCTGTATAAACCCGTGTGTCATTTTTTTTGCTTGTCCGGCGGGGGAGGACCGGTCATCCGGTCAACCCGCGCCGCGTAATCTTCGCTAAGAACATTCTCAAAACCTGCCGGGGTATTCGCAATACCACGACAAGTGTAATTGACGCACATGCGCCACTTACCATTTGACTTTAGGACCATGACCGGGTTTGCAAGCCATTCAGGATGATCGACTTCGTGAATAAATCCTGCTTTTTGGAGTTTGTCCAACTCCAAACAGATGGCTTATTGTCGGTCAACAGCAAAGTGTCTGAGCTTTTGCTTTATTGGTCGCTGTCCAGGCCAAATTGATAGCCTGTGCTCAATTACTTCCCTTGGGACTCCAGACATGTCGGATGGTTTCCACGCAAACACATCTGTGTTAGCTCGGAGGAAAGTAACGAGCTCGAGTTCCTATTTGTCATCTAGACCTGATCCAATCCGAATGGTTCTGGACGGCTCATCTGGGTACAACGGAACTAGCTTTAGTTTCTCATCTGGTTGTAGGGCAACTTTGATCGTATCTAAGGCTGTGGTCGTGGTTTTAACATCCTGAAGGGGAAGCTGATCCACCAATTCCAGAGATTGCCGATCACAAGTAAGTGCCGTGTTCCGGCTGCCTCAGACCGAAATAACGCCTTTGGGGCCCGGTAGCTTGACGCATTGATAAGCATAATGCGCTGCCGCCATGAATTTAGCAAGAGTCGGCCTGCCAAAAATAGTATTATATGCCGGATCACAATCAATCACATCAAAGGTAATCAATTCTATTCGAAAATTGTCTAGTTCTCCCAATGTTTCCGGTAGTACGTCTGCCCAATTGGCATCATCGAGGGACCAGGGATTATCCCATAAAATGGATGAAGTATGGGTTTTATCTTTGAGTGAGGAATTTGCATGTCGTCCAGGACCTTGACCAATAATAGGTCCAAGAAACTACCCCCGTCGATCAGAACTCTTTCGACCCTAGCATTGCTAATTATTAAGGTAATGACCAAAGGAAGTCACAATGGTCATGTGAGCCCCTTGGGACAATCAGCCCGATCAAAGGTCAAAGGAGTTTCCGACCAACGAGGATATTGAGACTCTCTGAGGGGATTCTCAACTTTATTTACCTCGCAGTAAAAAGTTTTGAATTGACGCTTAGAAGCATAAGATGAGGAACCACAAAAAATAATATTGACATGGTTTTGGGGTACCTGGTAGGACATTTCTTTGTCTCCATCAGCGTCTCTAACCCCGCAAGTTTGATCCTTTTGTGGTATGGTCGGCATAGGTCCAATTCCTTGATAGAAGTCATCCAATTGTTTCAACCAATTGTGAAAATTCTTGAGATCATGTCCCGAAGAATTATGGAATAGGCACCACTTCTTGTTTCCTTGTGGGTTAGTTTGTTTTCCCAAGTGGTCGCTATCGCGGCCACTAGAAGGAGTTTTTCAGCAACGGTGACGTCCCGGTACTGTCCAACCTGACTCTTCTTGGACTTCTTAGCTTTCCCGCCAGATGATGATTCCAATTTCTTGCTAGAATCATCCTTTTTGTCATCCTTGAGACCTGGTTGAGGCAGCAAATTTCCTTTATCCACCATCCTATTCCATTCCATGGCCTCAGCCGCATCGGAATAATGGTCAGCCATATCGAAGAGATCGGCCACTGACCGGGGTGGGTGAATAAGTAAATCTTCGATGAACCTCCGATATCAAACTGCATTCTTTAATGCCCTGATAACAGAGTTGTCAGAGATGTTAGGAATGGTATTTCTCACTCCAACAAATCTCATGACAAATTGCCGAAGAGTTTTCGTGGATGTCTGGCGCAAACGATGAAGATCATCTTCCTTGCCAGGATTTTGATAACAATTTTGGAAATTGTTGAGTATTGCATCACACAACATTTCCCAATTGTAAATTGACCCTTCTGGTTGATTAAACAACCAGGTTCGTACTGGTCCTTCAAGAACCGTTGGCAAATAATTTGCCATCACGCGGTCATCTCTTCCTGCCGCTTGGATGGCAGTTATATAGATTTGAAGAAACTCCGATGGATTTTGAGTTCCATCGAACCTTTCACTCATTCTTGGTTTAAACTTATCTGGCCAAACTACATCACGGAGGCCTGGCGAGAAAGCTTTACAACCGACATAGGAACTGAGGAGATGTTCTTGACCTTCCACATGGTCGCGGGCGACATCACCTTGAGGAGATACACCTTGCAACCCTAGGCGAGAATGGACTGGTACGCGATCTCGATCACGGGAACTTCCAACCCGCCTGACCTTGTCGTGTCGAACTGGTCTAGATGGCAATCGATTGCACCTGCCATGACTAGAGTGAGAGTAATCTCTCTCATGGGAGCGAATCGTAGAGCGGGATGACACCGTTGGAGTTGCATCAGATGCAACTTCATCAAGCGTGATTGCCAGGATTTTGGCGAAGGTCGGCTTATCTGCATCTTTGATATCAGGAGGAGGATTATGCAGGGTATCTGCGATAACACGAATTCGATCTTGTGTGCTCCTCTTGGGCGCCACAGGTGTCACCGTTTCTTCAACCGCCGGAGGATAATCTGGGGCCAAAGAAGGTGTTTGGTCACGCCTGTGACCATGCGGAAGACGGGAGGTGCTAGGAGCGGCATCATAACGAGATTGTGCAAGGTGCAAGGCTTCCTTAGTAGCCCTGCAAATCTCGTTTACTCGTTGCTCGCGATCTTAATCCTCCTTTTGTTTTTGTTATTGTTCTTCCTTTTGTCTGCGTTCCCGTTCCTCCCTAGCAATTCACTGATTAGGAGTTTCCTCTGATAATGCAGCAAATTCTCGAGGAACCGAGGTCACAGAAGGGGAAAGCATCCCTCCTTGTTTTGAATCGTATTCGAAATCAAAGAGAGATTGGAGATTATCTGGGTCAAACTTCCTAGGACTAAGCTCCAAGTTACCATCATCCACATCATATAAAGCGATGTGTTGTGGTACATATTCAGTCTCTGTCGTGGTAGGACTCACATGAGGCGTTTGTTCTATCTTCTCAGGCTCTTGGTTGATGGACATGACCAGAGTCGGAGAAGATGCATCCTCAGGATGTTCCTCAAGGACATCCTCACGATCAACCTCTTCCATAGGAATGGGATCGTTAGGTGAGGGCATCTGAATATGGGCATAATCATCGAGATTAAAATTGTTCTTGAAATCATATGCCCCAGACATGACTTATCAAAACTCCTGATGAAAGAAAACACCTTGAGAAAGGCCCACGGTGGGTGCCAGCTGTCGACGATTCGGACTCTGGGTCCTCAGTTGATCTTATGCAAATTTGTGAGTCAGATGTGAGACCTTTCAGGGTGTTTATCAGGTAAGTTAAGACAAGTATGAAATAGGGACACAAAAAATTATACAGGTTCAAGCCCTCAAAAGATTGAGTAACAACCCTACGTCCTATGGTGGTTTCACTATGTATGAGAGAATTTACAGGGAAGAGAGATGATTACAAAGGTTAATCTCTCTGAGTACTTCTGTCTAACTTAAGTCTTTGATCTCTGGATCAATCTTCTCTCCCCTCCTTCTGTACATCTGTCATCCTCTTATACTGAATGAAAGGTTGTCAATGTGAAGTAGTTTGGACAATTGCTACTATGCAGTTGTATAACTACACTGATCTCTTCACTGGTTTATACGCGCAGTTATATATAACCGCACATCTTAACTCCTTGACGGTTATCTTCACACGTGAGAGAAGTTATATTTAGACCTGGAAACGTGTCTGGTAAAGCTCAAACACACTCAGGTCATCTTGGTCGCGCATAGCCTATGACCTTATGGTCGTGCAAGAGCTGCGACCATAGGCTGGTTCTATCACCCGCGACCTTCTGGTATACAGGAATCTGCCGTCTGTGACCATAATGGCTACTAGGGCACAGGTTTACACATCATATCCGAATTATCTTGAATATGATAAATAAATAACTAGCTTGAGTGATAATCCTCGACAAGCTTTAAATTGAAGCTTAGAATAATAAGATGAAGACCCATCAAAAATAACATTAATGTGATTACTAGGTACCTGGTATGCCATTTCCTCGTCTCCATCGGCGCCCTTATTCCCACGGGATTGTCCCTATCCTGGTATAGTTGGCATAGGTCCGTTACCTTGATAAAAATCTTCCATGAGCTTCAACCAGGTGCCACAATTCTTGAGGTCGTGTCCTGAAGCGTTGTGTATAATGAACGCCATTTCTTGTTTCCCTGCGGGTTAGTCTATTTTTCCGTGCGGTCGCCATTGCGACCACCGGAAGGATGTTTATTCAACTTGAATGGAACTTTTTTACCTTTTTGTTGTGGTTGCTTGTCCATGACTGCGACCTCGCAGAATTGGTGTGCTCCATTCTTCTTGGGCTTCTTGGATTTCCACATGCAAAGGATTCAGACTTCTTGCTCAAATCTTCTTTCTTTTCAATTTTTAGGCCAGGTTGAGGAGGTAAGTTGCCCTTATCCACCATTCTATTCCATTCTACAGCCTCAGCTGCGTCGGAATATCAATCAGCCATGTTGAAAAGTTCTGACACTGATCATGGGGGATGGATGCTCAAATCCTCCGTGAACCTCCAGTATCGAACATCGTGTTTAAAGGCCCTAATAACTAAGGTATCAGAGATATTAGGAATGGTATTCCTCACTCCTACAAATCCCTTAACAAACTGCTGGAGAGTCTCAGTCGAAGTCTGGCGCAAGCGATGAAGATTATCCTCTTTGCCAGGCTTCTCATAGCAGTTTTGGAAGTTGCTGAGGATGGCATCACACAACATCTCCCAATTGTAAATCGATCCTTCTGATTGGTTGAACAACCAGGTCCGTACCGGACCTTCAAGGACTATTGGCAAATAATTTCCATAACCCGTTCGTTTCCTCCGGTTGCTTGGATGGCAGTGACATAGATCTAGAGAAATTCGGTTGGATTTTGAGTCCCATCGAATCTCTCGATCGTACCAGGTTTAAACTTATCAGGCCAGACCACGTTCCGTAGTCTGGGTGAAAAATCTTTACAACCCACGTATGTACTGCGTGGCCATCATCATGATTGCGGGAAGAGTCGGTCGAAGGAAGCTCACAACATGGCCCCAAACGCGAGTGCACTAGTACGCGATTGTGGTGCGGGAAGTACCAGTTCGTCTGGTTTTGTCGTGTCGAGTATGCGCGGGAGTACGTCTCTTCTGGCTTTGATAGGAACCATTTCGCTCTCAGGTCATTGAATGCAATTGATTCGGGAGGATCTTTGGGTCTCAGCACCGCCATGGTCGCGCGCTACCCGATGTCGCCATCCGAGGTCGCAGCCGTGAGGTCAAAGCTTGGGATGCAAGGTCGAGTACATAATGGATTCGATCTCTGGTCAGAAGTTGTAGTCCGATCTAAATATATATAACTGAGTCCTATCTATTTAGGTTATTGAGTCTGATATGTATTCATACGATTGGACTATAAATACTTTGTAATAGGTCTAGTTTAGATCATCGAATATCATCGAAGCCTTGGATCATATATCCAGCTTATAGTTCATTGATTGTTGTAGGCGAGTGTGTCCTAAATTCGACGTGTACAAGCCCTCTTTGAAATAAAGAGTTGTGCAATTATTTTGAACTGTGTTTTCGATCATCTTTTGGGTTTTGGCAATTCTGAGTAAGATCCTGTAATTCCGCATATTAGAATCTGGGAGAGCCTAGTGCGAAAACCAAGGCTAGGTCTTTAAACGGATCAAGTTGGTATCAGAGCATCTAACCTGTCATGTGGATGGTGAAGACTCGCCAGGGTTACAAAACTTCCGGCGAAATTCCAGGCGATAATTCAACGGTTCCTACAGTTGTGTCTCTGAAGATGTCTGACGATACCTCCGTTCAAGCTACCCTAGCTGAACAAGTGGCTAAGCTCTCCACCGACATGGATACCGTGCTTGCTTGGATTAAGCAGTAGGCCATAGCTGTACCTTTTGAAGTTGCTGCCTCAAAAGGCAAGGTTAACAGTGTGAATATTGTTGAGGGTTTGCGTAGAACAGACGAAGATGAAGACGAAGATGACCATAAGGCCGACGACCTTGCCAACACCTCTCTAGCTGTCGGATCTTTTAAGGTCGACGCTAAGATTGATATACCCATATATGATGGGGTGATCGATACTGAGAAGTTGGATTCTTGGATCGACCAGCTTGAGTGCGGCTTTTTCTTTTCTTGTCGAACGATGCACAGGGAGACCGAGTCGCTTCAGTCGATGCTACTCGGCCTCGAATAGCAACTAGATCGAACTCGACTAGGACCAGCAACACAACGACACGACGAGAGACGATGATTCAGCAAAGAAAACCAAATTGAAAAATTGCGAAAGCACAAAGACTTGGACGGGGGAAACAACGACATTGAACAACTTTTTTTTTTTGTGGGGCAATTTTCTGGACTCTAGGGCGAAGAACAGAATTAATCTAAAGGGGAAAAGTGTTTATACCTAACGGGCAAAATGGCTCTGATACCAATTGATGCAACAGCAACCCGATCTTCCAATAGGTTCTACTTTGCGGAACGGAGACGTTCGCATTCCAAGGCTTCCAATCAGCGGGGATTGAGTCCTTGCAATCGCTACACCCATACACCTATCGTTATCAACCATGCTTATGCCCGAATGACCTTACCATGAAGGTTAATTCCTACACGCAGTAGAAGAAACAAGCAAGAACAAGATGCAAAGCAATCTAAAATTTCAGAACGAACAACTGAGATTATCTTTCACCAAACCAAGTCTTTCGACACTACTTTGATGAACAATTGTATCTCACGCAGCGGGAAACAATGTAGCAAATAACCTACTAATCTAATGGTGGCGGCTTGTTTTTATGAAGGGAAGAGGGAAAGGGTGACCAAAAGGGTTGGCAGCCAGGGAGGTGGCCGTGCTAGGGTTGCCTCCCACATCCACAACTTGGGCTTGGGCCCCTCCCTCGAATTACAAGGCTCGAGGCCCAAGAAAAGGTGACGCAGCACCATGTAGAAATTTTTCGTGACGGTTTGGAGGCCTTCTTGGACAAATTTTAAGGTGAGGCTGGATTCGTTGGAAAGAAGGAATTACGGCCTCTGGAAGCTGGTACTGTTAGGCTGTCTCCGAACTGACTTCTAGGCTCACGTGGGCTTGTATTCCGAATTGTGTGTTGGGCCTGGTGGTAGTGATGTGCTGCTGCAGATGAGGTGGCGCCAAGAGGATGAGGTGGTAACCAACTAGTGGTGGAGCCATTCTGAAAGCATGTCTTCATGTAAGGATGTTGGGGGTGCCATCTTGAGCTGAACAGCCAACATGCAATAGGTGCCATGACTTGAAGTGTCTTCTCCAATATTCCTAAGTAACAGAACGTCACAAGAATTCAGTAGCATCCCATCCTTAATAATATAATTATGAACAGCGAGGAATGAGCTCACCCCAAGATTTAATTTACGTGCACGAGCTTGTGTTATTGGACCTTCAATTGTTGAAACATGAGGATCGGCAGGTGTAGTGTGTGTATCCGAGGCAGCAGGTGTAGTGCGTGTATCCAAGGAAGTGGTGTCCTCATCATCCTCCCCCCTACAATTGGCATCATCCTCGACGCTAGCTCTTCTTCTTCTCCCAAGTAAGGCTTTAAATCTGAAACGTTAAATGTGGGACTAACCCCAAAATCTGCAGGCAACTCAAGCTTATATGCATTATCATTAATCTTTTCAATCCCTTTAAAAGGACCATCAGCTCGAGGCATTAATTTAGATTTTCTCAACTCAGGGAATCTATATTTTCTCAAATGCAACCAAACAAGATCACCAAGTTCAAAGGTTAAATGTTTTCTACCCTGGCTACTAGAAACTCTATATTTCTCATTCATCTTTTCAATATTTTCTTTAGCTAATTCATGCATTTTCATAACCAAATCAGCCCATTTCTTAGCATCAAAATTCAATTTTTCAGAAGTAGCCAAAGGTAGCAAATCAATAGGAGCACGTGGATTAAACCCATATATGACCTGAAACGGACTTACCTTGGTAGTGGAGTGGATGGATCTGTTGTAAGCGAACTCGATATGAGGTAGACACTTCTCCCACATCTTCAAATTTTTCTTTAGCACAGCCCGTTGCATAGTTGACAATGTGCAGTTGACGACCTCCGTCTGTCCGTTGGTTTGGGGATGACATGTAGTAGAGAACAGCAGCTTCGTTCCCAACTTATTCCATAAGGTTCTCCAAAAATGACTCAAGAACTTCGTGTCACGATATGAAACGATGGTGTTGGGCACACCAACAATCTCCCTGAAAAACAATTTAGCAACATTTGTAGCATCATCGCTTTTATGACAAGGTATAAAATGTGCCATTTTAGAAAAGCGATCAACCACCACAAATATACTATCCCTCTCCCTCTTAGTCCTAGGAAATTCTAATACAAAATCCATTGAAATATCCTCCCACGGAACACTAGGAAAAAGAAGAGGCATATAAAGACCATTCGGGCTTAAAGGGACTTAGCTTTATTGCAAGTGGTGCATCGTGACACGTAGTGCTTGACGTCGCGCCTCATCTTCGGCCAAAAGAAATGTGCAGCAAGTACATCTTCTGTCTTCTTCACTCCGAAGTGTCCCATCAAACCACCTCCATGCGCTTCCTGCAAAAACAAGAGTCGAACAGAGCTAGCTAGAACGCATAGCTTGTTAGCACGATATAATAAACGGTCATTCATCACATATTTATTCCATGTTCTTCCTTCTTTACAATTCATGTAAGCATCTATAAAATCTAAATGAGTAGCATATAATTCTTTAATTGTTTCCAAACAAAAAATTTTATGATCAAGTTGTGATAACAAAGTATACCTGCTAGACAACGCATCAGCAATTACATTGTCTTTACCCTTCTTGTGCGTAATGATGTATGAAAACGACTCTATGAACACAATCCATTTAGCATGTCATTTATTCAATTTAGCTTGACTTCTAATATGTTGCAAAGACTCATGGTCAAAGTGAATAACAAATTCCTTGGGCCAAAGATAGTGTTGCCATGTTTCTAACACATGTACTAAAGCATACAATTCTTCATCATATGTCGAATAATTCAAACTAGGCCCATTCAGTTTTTCACTAAAATATGCAACAGGTTTACCTTCTTGTAACAGCACACCACCTATTCCAATTCCGCTGCCGTCACATTCTAACTCAAAAGTCTTACCAAAATCCGAAAATTGGAGTAGCGGTGCTTGTGTAATCTTCTCTTTTAGCACATTGAAAGCATGTTCTTGTGCTGGTCCCCATTGAAAAGGAGCTCCTTTCTTTGCCAACTCGTTTAGCGGTGCCACAATGGTGCTGAAATCCTTCACAAAATGCCTATAGAACCCTGCAAGACAGTGAAAACACCTCACTTGTGTGACTGTCTCAGGGGTTGGCCAGCTCTTGATCGCTTCAATTTTGGCTTCATCTACCTCAATTCCCTGCGGTGTAACAACATAGCTAAGAAAAGAAACTTGATCCATGCAAAAGGTGCACTTCTCAAGGTAACCAAATAAACATGCACCGTGTAATGAATTAAAAACAGCACGCATATGTTCCATGTGTTCATCTTGTGACTTGCTATAGATCAAAATGTCATCAAAGTATACCACCACAAATCTACCAATGAAAGCACGTAAAACTTCGTTCATTAATCGCACAAAAGTGCTAGGTGCATTAGTTAAACCAAAAGGCATTACTAACCACTCATATAACCCAAACTTAGTTTTAAATGCGGTTTTCCATTCATCTCCTAGTTTCATTCTAATTTGGTGGTAACCACTCCACAAGTACCTTAGAAAAAATTATAGAACCACTTAATTCATCAAGAATGTCGTCTAACTTAGGAATAGGATGACGATACCTTATATATAGCTCTACAATCAACACACATTCACCAACTATCGTCTTTCTTTGGAACCAAAATAACAGGAACTGCACAAGGACTAAGGCTTTCCCGTATGTACCCTCGGTCCAATAAGTCTTGGACTTGGTGCTGAATTTCCTTAGTCTCTTCGGGGTTGGTTCAGTAAGGCGCACGGTTTGGCAAGCCGCTCCCGGGATCAAGTTGATTTGATGCTCAACACCTCTCATAGATGCCAGCCCCGGGGGAATCTCATCTGGAAATACATCCTCATACTCCTGCAAAAGGTTAGTTGACCACAGGAGGCAAAGAGTTAGACAATTTATCAAGGGAGAAAAAAGCCTCTTTGCAAATCAAAGCATAGCCAACTAAAGGAGACACATCAAGCTCAAGTAAATCAAATTTCGTCGCAAGCATGTTAGCACCTTTCAATTTAGTTCCCGCCTTCTTAACACTAGGTTCTTTCTTATCCTTTTTAGGTGGGAAAACTTCTTTAGCTAAATTTGATTTTCAGTTTTAGTACCCTTTTCCTTGCATTCTTTTCTAGCTCTTTCTAATTCATCTTTCAAAATTGCAGTAGGGGTCATTGGAATTAATTCAACGGTTCTTCCCTTATTTGTAGAAGTGTATTTATTGCTTCTACCATGGTGTGAAGCATCAATATCATATTGCTAAGGCCTGCCTAAAAGCAAAGAACAAGCTTGCATAGGCACTATATCAAAATCTGCACGATCATGGTAGATACCAATCGAAAAATGCACTCTCACAATTTTATTTACCTTCAACTTATCACAAGCGTTGAACCATTGAATGTAATATGGCCGCGGGTGCTGCTGCGTGGTCAAGCCAAGATTCTTGACCTACTCAGTGCTAGCAAGGTTGTTGCAACTCCCTCCATCGATGACGTGACACGATCTTTCCTTCACAATGAACTTCGATTGGAACAAGGTGTGGCGCTGATTTTGCTCCGCTCTCGCCATTTGATTACTAAGTACTCACTGTGTTACAATGCTCATATACCTTTCAGATGCTTCAGCTCCAAATCTGTCCACTCCAATGTCATAGCTATCCATCTCGTGTTCATCCCCTGCCGGGTTAGCCGTAACAAGAGCCAAATCTTCCTCATCAATATCACTAGCACTAGTATACTCACCGTCGTCTTTTGCAATGAGAGCTCGCTGATTTGGACAGTCCTCCATGACATGGCCCCATCCCTTGCAACGGTAGCACTGCATGTCATGGGTCCTGCCCGTGGAAGCCACCAATGAAGTGCTCTTCGCCGGTGCTTGCACCGTCGCTGATTTGCTCGCTGTGGGAGCACGTGATAGTGGTGTAGAATCAGTGGGATGTTCACGGGAAGTAGACGAAGTAGAACAACCAGCAGAGGGTGTAGGTGGTGCCCTGGGTGTAGGTGGGGACCGAGCTGAAGTAGATCCTCCAACAATACCTCCCCGTGATAGAGCTTGTCGTCCTTGTACTTCCCTTTCAACTTTGCAAGCAAGATGAAACAAACGAATGATATTATGATAACCCTTATACTCTAATATGTCCTGGATTTTGCAGTTTAAACCCCCAAAAAATCTAGACATTTTTGCATCCTCATCTTCTTGCACTTTATAACGCAACATACCAATTTGTAACTCCTGATAATACTCTTCTACGGACTTATTACCTTGGTTCAAGTAGTGCAAGTTATTCAATAAATCTCTAGCATAATATGAGAGTACAAATCTAGCTCGCATTAGTTCTTTCAAAGCACTCCAAGTGGTAGGGACATTATCCGTTTGTTTAATTTCATGCCACCAATATGATGCAAAGTTAGTAAATTCACTAGTGGCAAGTCTAATTCTATGTTCTTCTGGCACTTCAAAACATGAGAATTTTTTATCCGCGGTTAACTCCCATTCTAAATATTCATCTGGATTATAACGACCCACAAAATATGTCATGGTAAATTTAACTTTAGAAAATGCATCATGAACATTACCATGATGTCAATTAACATTACCATTGTTACCACCTCCCATACCATGATGATTGCGGCAAAGACGATGGCATAGCCGTGCATCCCGTTTAGTAGCACGATCATCCAGAATGCCGACACTCTCTTCACCTTCAACATCCTCTATGTCGTCCGCGAGGATGCTTCTTCATCTCCATGGGCAGCAAGGTTTCCCACCCTTCGACCTCCATTGGGAGGGCCAGGAGCCGTAGGTGGAGGTAGCTGCCTCTCAAAGTGCTCCATTCTTGTGATGAGGTTGGCGATGCTCCGCTCGATTCGCTCCATCGTATGCTCATTGTCTTGAGCAAGCTTGGTGAGGTTTGTGTCGATGCCTCTCAACGCGCGTTGATGATCCTCCACATACTTCATGAGCTCAATTCTTGTAACACACTCATCTCCATCCGGATCTCCAGTCCCCGATCCTGTCATTGTTAGTAGAAGATAAGAGAAAACACAGTGTATATATTCTTTCTATCAAGTACTAGGTGGTGGACAAGGAGTAAAAGTCACTCTCGCTCAAGCTTCTTACCAAGCTCTTGCAAGTTGCTTACCAACTGCGATAGGTGATGCAATCCGGTGGGCTGGTTTGTGACAATTTGTGACAGTGATGGAGCTCGCGATTACAAAGTAAATCTGTAACTGAGTTGGAAGAAAGTGGAGCTTGGAAGGCTATGTATGAGTAGCAAGGATTAGCAATTAATTCAATTCAGAAATTGCAAAACTGAAAAGTAGTCCCAAACTAGTCTATGTCGCCGGTCTAAACTCGTCTCGGACCTAGTTCAAGCAAGCAATGGATACACACTAACTCAAGGACTCAAAAGGATGCAAGCACTTCTGAATTTTTTTTATCTTCACTTTTTCTGCAACTCTTTTGCCTTTTTTTTAATTGGGTGCGGCTTTTTCTTTTCTTGTCAGACGATGCACAAGGAGACCGAGTTGGCTTCAACCGATGCTACTCAGCCTCGACTAGCAACTAGATCGAACTCGACTAGGACCAGCAACACAACGACACGACGAGGGACGACGATTCAGCAAAGCAAACAAAACTGAAAAATTGCAAAGGCACAAAGACTTGGTCGGGGGAAACAACGACGTCGAACAACTTTTTTTTTTGTGGGGTAATTTTCTGGACTCTAGGGAGAAGAACATAATTGATCTAAGGAGGAAATGTGTTGATACCTAATGGGCAACACGGCTTTGATACCAATTGATGCAACAGCGGCCCGATCTTCTGATTGGTTCTACTTTGCGGAACGAAGATGTTCACATTCCAAGGCTTTCAATCAGCGGGGATTGAGTCCTTGCAATCGCTACACCCACGCACCTGTCGTTATCAACCGTGCTCACGCCCAGATGACTTTACCACGAAGGTTAATTCCTACACGCAGTAGAAGAAACGAGCAAGAACAAGATGAAAAGCTGATGAAACACGGGGTGCCCAATCTTCCGTCAGGTAGATGATAAGTCGATTTGGTGGAGATCTCGACGTTGACGATCTGGCTTCCGATCAGAATTGATCGAACCCAGCAATCGCTACACCACTGCTCCGTTGGTTATCAACCGTGCCAAGACGCGGTTGACCTCACCAAGAAGGCTAATTCCTGCAAGCGAATCGAGAGCACAAGCAAAAACGTAGAAGAAGCAATCTAGAAATTGCAAATCAAATTGAATTAAGCTCACAAGTTGGGGTTCCACAAACCGATCTACGGCGAAACTGCAAAGGCAGAATAATCTAAGCAAAACCCAAGTCTCCTTGTGATGGCTACGGAATATGTATATGAGAGAGAGAGAGGCGGCGGCTAGGGTTTAGGCCGCAGTCTAACTAAGATACATGGGCCGAAGGCCCAAAAAGAGGTGACGCAGCACCAGTCTGACTCTGTCTCATGCGCACTGTTTGGATGATTCCTGGTAACTTGGAAAGAGTTTGGTGGCGGGATCAGATGCATTGGAAATCTTATCTCCTAAGTTTTCCGTGAAGTGGTAGAACGTCAAAAACGGACTTCGTACGTGGCCTGGGCGTCCTTTTGAAGACAGATGTGTCGCTGCAGTCCGAACCGGCGTCCATCTCGGGATCAACTCGAACCTTGGCTCGTCTCGGTGCGTCGTGACATCCTCGCTCATCCAAACAATGATTCTTAAGTACAAGAACAATATCATTAGGTATTAACTCGCCCTCTACGGTAGTTTCACATAAACTTAGGAACGAGCTCACCTAGTAATTTAGCTGACGTGTGCGTGCCCTTGTAATTGGTCCTTGCACAAGCGGTGTTGGAGAAGTTGACGCATCCATAGGAGTAATGTCCTCAACATCCTCCCCCTCTTGAATTGGAGTTGTCCTCGACTCAAGATCATCTTCTTCTCCCAAGTATGGGTGCAAATCTGAAACGTTAAAAGTGGGGCTAACCCCGAAAGCTGCGGGCAACTCAAGTTTATACACATTATCGTTTATATGCTCTAGCACCCTAAAAGGACCATCAGCACGAGGCATCAATTTAGACTTTCTTAACTCAGGAAAGCGATCTTTATGCAAGTGTAGGCAAACAAGATCTCCAGGAGCAAATATCAATTCTTTTCTACCATGACTACCAGCAATACGATATCTTTCATTCATATGTTCAATATTCATATTCTCTTTTGTTGTCTCATGCAGTTGCAGAATAAACTCAGCACGTTTCGTAGCATCTAGATTGACCCTTTCAGATGATGGAAGAGGCAACAAATCAATTGGAGCACTAGGATTGAAACCATACACTACCTGAAAAGGACTTACCTTGGTAGTCGAGTGCAGTGCACGGTTGTAAGCAAACTCCACATGAGGAAGACACTCTTCCCACAGCTTCAGGTTCTTCTTCAAAATATCCCGCAGCATCGTGGACAATGTGCGGTTCACAACCTCTATTTGGCCATCAGTTTGGGGATGACATGTAGTAGAAAACAACAATTTGGTCCCCAATTTGTTCCATAAAGTTCTCCAAAAGTGTCCTAAGAATTTTGTGTCATGATCTGAAACAATAGTAGAAGCCATACCATGCAAGCGAACAATTTCTTTGAAAAATAAATCGGCACTATGAGTAGCATCGTCGCTTTTATGGCATGGAAGAAAATGCGCCATCTTGGAAAACCTATCCACCACAACAAAAATGCTATCCCTCCCCCTCTTTGTCCTAGGAAGTCCTAAAACAAAATCCATTGAAATATCCTCCCACGGAGCACTAGGAGTAGGAAGAGGCATGTACAAACCGTGTGGATTTGATCGTGACTTTGCCCTTTGACATGTGGTGCAACGTGCCACAAAGTGTTCAACGTCACGCCTCAGCTTTGGCCAAAAAAAATGTGTGGCCAGAACATCCTCCGTCTTTTTAACACCAAAGTGACCCATTAAGCCTCCTGCATGAGCTTCCTGCAGCAACAAAAGACGAACGGAGCCAAATGGAATGCATAGGTGGTTAGCTCTAAACAAGAACCCATCATTGCGTACAAATTTATTCCAGGCCCTTCCCTCCTTACAATTCAACAAGACATCTTTGAAATCAGCATCTTGAGCATATTGTTCTTTTATAGTTTCTAGTCCAAAAATTCAACAGTCAAGTTGAGACAACATGGTATATCTTCTAGACAAAGCATCAGCAATTACATTGTCTTTCCCTTTCTTGTGTTTAATGATGTAAGGAAAAGACTCAATGAATTCAACCCATTTAGCATGTCTACGGTTCAGTTTGTTTTGACTGCGAATATGCTTCAGTGATTCATGATCAGAGTGTATAACGAACTCCTTAGGACATAAATAATGTTGCCACGTCTCTAAAGATCGCACAAGAGCATACAATTCTTTATCATACGTGGAATAATTCAAAACAGGCCCACTCAATTTCTCACTAAAATAAGCAACAGATTTACCTTCTTGCATCAACATACCACCAATTCCAACTCCACTAGCATCACATTCAAGTTCAAAAGTCTTACCAAAGTTTGGAAATTGGAGCAATGGTGCGTTCGTGAGAGTCTCTTTCAAAAGGTTGAAGGCATCTTCTTGTGGTTGTCCCCAGTGGAATGCAACACCCTTCTTTGTCAGTTCATTCAATCGTGCGGCTATGGAGCTGAAATCCTTCGCGAAGCGGCGGTAGAAGCCCGCAAGTCCATGGAAGCTCCGCACTTGTGAGACCGTTTTAGGAGTCGGCCATCTCTTGATAGCTTCAATATTAGCTTCATCCACCTCGATTCCCTGCAGGGTCACAACATAGCCAAGAAACGAGGCTCGATCGGTGCAAAAAGTGCACTTCTCGAGGTTGCTAAACAAACGTGCATCTCTCAAAGCAGTAAAAACAGCACGTAGATGATCAAGATGGTCAGAAAGTGACTTGCTGTAGATCAAGATATCATCAAAATAAACTACCACAAATTTTCCAATGAATGGGTGTAAGACCTCGTTCATCAAGCGCATGAAAGTACTAGGTGCATTAGTCAATCCAAAAGGCATAACTAACCACTCATATAAACCAAACTTAGTCTTAAAAGCAGTTTTCCATTCATCGCCCAATTTCATTCTAATTTGGTGGTAGCCACTACGCAAGTCAACCTTAGAAAAGATAAGAGAACCACTTAACTCATCAAGCATGTCGTCTAACCTAGGAATAGGATGACGATTGTCGTGGTATTGTGAATACCCCGGCAGGTTTTGTGAACGATCCTAGCGAAGAAAACGTGACGCAGGCTGACCGGGCGACCGGTCCTCCCCCGCCGGACAAACACAAGAATTGACACAAGGATTTATATAGGTTCGGGTCCCGGTGGGGGCCCTAGTCCTGTTAGCGTGCTCCCGACCGGAGTCAGCTGGGGAGGCTCTCTCGGGGGAGAGGCTTCCGGAGCACACCTGTGAGTTTTGGCTACTTAACAATAATGAATCACTTGTCTTTACAACAGGGGGTACAAGGGCTATTTATAGCCCCAAAAAGAAGCAAAAAGACTAAACTACCCCGGACGCTACCGTCGGATTGAGGGGTAGCAACGTCCTTCTCCCGGTCAGGTGCCTTGGATGCTTGACAGGTGGTCGCTGATTCCCGAGGAGCTCCTCGCGTGACCTGCACGTGATCAACAACCAAAGACTTTACCTTTAGAAGGGAGATGAGGCTCGGGACATGCACCGGAGACCAGGTCCCCGGGCCAAAGGCGGCGCTCGGGGCAGGCACCGGAGGCCACATCTCCGGGAAAATGGCGGCGCCTGGGACAGGCACCGGAGGCCAGGTCCCGGGAGCCAAAAGGCGGTGCCCGGGGCAGGCACCGGAGGCCACGTCCTCTGGCAAATGGCGGCGCCCGGGACCGGCACCAGAGGTCGGGTCCCGGGAGCCAAAAGGCGGCGCCCGGGGCAGGCACCGGAGGCCACGTCCTCGGGCCAAAAGGCAGCACCCGGGACCGGCACCGGAGGCCGGGTCCCGGGAGCCAAAAGGCGGCGCCCGGGGCGGGCATCGGAGGCCACATCCCCGGGAAAATGGCGGCGCCTGGGACCGGCACCGGAGGCCGGGTCCCGGGAGCCAAAAGGCGGCGCCCGGGGGGGCACCGGAGGCCACGTCCCTGGGCAAAAGCCAAAAGGCGGCGCCCGGGAGCGGGCACCGGAGGCCATGTCCCCGGGCAAATGGCGGCGCCCGGGACCGGCACCGGAGGCCGGGTCCTGGGAGCCAAAAGGCGGCGCCCGGGGCAGGCACCGGAGGCTAGGTCCCCGGGCAAATGTGAGGCAACTTACCTGGACTTAGTCTCGTGGAGATTTCCCCCAACAGCAGCCCCCCATGCCCCTCGGGGACGATGCTCGAGTCCCCGGTGGGTATGGTACATGTCACCGGGAAAATCTCCGGACCAAGTCATCGGAGCCGCTACATTTCGATTCCCGTGCTGCGCGCTTATGACCGCGCCGCCGAGCCATAAATGCGCTCGCGGTTCGAACCGACGCCTCGGTTTGCGCGCCAGTCCCTTCGTTTCCAGCGTACGATTTGAACTTCAATGGCCCAGATGTACCGCAAAGTGCCACGTGGTGCCCATCTGGGCCACGCTTCGCCCCTATAAATAGAGCCTTGGGGGGCCCGGGAAGCTCATTCCAAATGCTTCAAGCTCCAGCACCCTTAGCTCTCCCGGTAGCTCTCTCCCGGTAGCTAGCTTCCTGAAACTTTTAGTCACTGGAAAAAACCAAATCTGATGGCACAGAAGGGTCGAGCGAAGACCACGGAGGTGCCCCCGGAGGAAATCGCTCTAGATTTCCTCTGGGCGTCGGAGTTCACGACCGGGGACTTGGAGTCCTTGGTCGAACGCGGAGTCATCGAGGACGGGGACATCCGGGTCCCTGTGAAGAAGGACGGAGCCCCCCGCCCCAGGCCCAGAGAGATTGTGGCCTTCGAGGCCTTCCTCGAGGCGGGGCTCTGGCTCCCGGTGCATCCCTTGCTCCGGGAGTTTCTGAAGGAGTATGGGGTGGCATTGAACCACCTAACGCCGAACGCCATCGTCCGGATGGGCCTCTTCATTTGGCTCTTCGAGACGGCGACCGGGCGGGAGCCAACCCTACGAGCCTTCCGGTACTTTTATGAACCGGCGGCGAGGAGCTCCCACCTGGTCAAGGGGGGACCCAAGTCCCCCTTTGGCTCGGTGATCGTGCGCGTCGTGGGGGAGGGCCCTCTCCGGAACTTGGTAGCGTGGACTTCGGGCTAAAGCTACCGGAGAGGAAGCCTCTCCCCACCCCCGGATCGCACAAACGGGGGAAGGACGCTGCCGGGGGCTCTGAGCCTAAGAAGGCCAGGGTCCAAAAAGCCCCCGGCCCATCGACGACGCCGGCCCGGAAAGAAGCAACACCCCCACCCCCGGAGAGCCCCGTTGCGGCTCGGGGGAAGGAACCGGCCGCAGGCGGGGCGGCGTCCGATTCAGCGGACTAAGCCCCCTCGCCGCCTTCGGTAGCGGCCCTCCCTGCGCCCCCGGCACCTTTGGAGCCGGAGAAGCTGGAGGTGAGATTCGCGGAGGCCTTGCCTCCGCAGGTGGAGTGGCCGGTGGACGAGGGGGGGAGCCCCTCAGTCTACGAGGTCCCTCCGGAAGTAGGGGCCCCGGGGGCCCTCCCGCCCGGGAAGGGGAAGGACCTAATGGTTCATCCTCAGGCAGGGACCCCTTCCGAGAGCTCCTCGGCCACTTCCATGGAGGCCACCTCCTCGGCGACGAAGACGCCGACCACATTGCCGGACGCCCAGGTCCGGGGACCCCTCACCGGCCACGACGGGGCCGGCGTCGGGCGGGAGACCCCCCTGCTTTCCGCGGGGGAGGTCGCCTGCTACACGGAGGGCCTGCAGACCCGGAAGATGCAGGCCTTCGTTGCGGAGGGGACGCTCCACGAGCGTTTTGGGGAGCTTCAATCTCTCCAAGCCCAGGTACTTACCCGAGTCGATGACGCTTTCTTTCGGGCCCCTACATTTGAATTTTTTCTAACTCTAGAGTTTGTAGGCGGCGGCCATTACCTGGGGCCTCAAGCAGCGGATCGGCCGGCTGCTTAAGGATGCGGAGGACAGGGCCTCGACCTACCTGGGGCAGCGCGACGAAGCCCTCCAGGAGCTGGCCCGGGTCCGGGCCCAGGTCCACGTCTCCTAGACCGTCAACGGCTGCCTTCAGGAGGAGGCCAAGACGAAGGAGGGCTTGTTGACAGGGCCCAGGTCCACGTCTCCTAGCCTAGGCCTTCCGGGAGCTCAAGGGCTCAAGCGTCCGGGCAGTGACGGACGTGGGCCGCTCAGTCCGCTCGGCCCTCGAGAGCCTTGGAGTGAGCCTAGGCTCCGGGAGCAGCTCGGAGGTGCCCCCGGCTACCCTCGCGGAGGCTGTGCGTTTTCTCAACGCACAGGTCTCCGTCATCTCGGAGGTCGCCGATGCCCAGGCACGAGGCTAGGCGATCCCCGTCGTTGCGGCCGCGGCGGGGCTTGTTGAGCACTGGGGGGTCGGCGCCCGGGCGATCGGGGGCCGCACACTAGTACAGAAATGCAGTCTTCTATCGGTAAAAAAAACCCTTCTACTATCGGTTTTTGTACCGATAGAGATAGACACGATAGAACAAGACTGGACATTTTCTATCGGTAAATAACCGACAGAAGAAGTTCACTATTCTATCGGCATATTATGAATCTACCGATAGAAAACCCGTCGTATTCTTACGTCCAGCAGTTCAAAAAGTACCACTATTCTAACGGTTAACTACAAGATTACCGACAGAAAAAAGCTTAGTACTCTATCGGCATATTAGGAGTGTACCGATAGAAAACTCGTCGCTAGCGGATTGAAAAGTACCACTATTCTAACGGTTAACTACAAGATTACCGACAGAAAAAAGCTTAGTACTCTATCGGCATATTAGGAGTATACCGATAGAAAACTCGTCGCTAGCGGATTGAAAAGTACCACTATTCTAACGGCTAATTATAAGTTTACCGACAGGAAAACTCACACTATTCTATCGGCATATTACAAGTTTACCGATAGAAAACTCGTCAATAGCGATTGAAAAGTACCACTATTCTAACGGTTAACTACAAGATTACCGACAGAAAAAAGCTTAGTACTCTTTCGGATATGTATGAGTTCACCGGCAGGAAAGGTCAAACTCTTCTAACGGTTAATTTTGATTGTACCGATAGAAAAAAGGACAGTAGTCTCTCGGTTGTTGATGAATTTACCGATAGAGCAATCACATATACAGTACTTTATTTGCATCACAATACAGTACATTCACATATACAGTACAGATGCAATACAGTATAGATTGGATACACAATACAGTACAGATGCAAGGTAAATTCACAGAACAAATTCACACATTAGGCAGTTATTCACATTTATTCACATATGTATGGACAAATACAGATTGCAATCCAAAGTGGACATTTATTCACATATATATATTTATTCACATGTATATGAACAGTCTATGCAGAGTACACCAAAAGGAGAAAATTGTCATGCTGGATGGTTGGGTGCTACTTCCTCTATGACATATTGTGCCCAGATTTGTCGAAGATATATAATCTTTGCATTTTCATATTGGTCTTTCGACATGGCGATCTGCAAGCATGTGTGCATACTGAGTAACTAACTTCGATCCTAATTTAGAACGTGACACCCATTTTTGAAATTTGAGTTAGCTATCGATGCTTACCTGGGGGAATCGGGAAAAGTTTGTCTGCACTAGGTCGTACATGTAGCGCAGCACATAAAACCCGCATTCCCACGATTGCGGCTGCTGATGGCACTGAGATAATTGCATATGCGAATACATGTTAGCTATATATTGTTTCCATAAACTAATTAAGCATAAACAAAAAGTCTCGTGAGTACCTCATATTCTTTCCAAGCTAGTAGGGAGCCCTGCGGTGCGGCATGCCTCCCTCCAGCGGACACATATTTATCAAAAGCCCTGCATTTCAGTTAGTATTGCCGGTTAATGTATTATCATTAGCTAGTGAGGTCAAAATTTAAATCAAACATATAAGTTACTTACGCCCCCATATTCCCCTTGAGCACATATTCCATCGATAATCTGTCACGCATCGAATCGAGGTAGTACACCTCGTTCCTCGGCGGACAGATCACGATGAGGATCCAGTGGCCCCTGCATTGTACGTAAAAGAGGACCGCTAGCTCAAAGTACATCTCAGGTGTAACATACAAGATTGAGTTAAATTAGTACGAAATGCACTAACCTTTGGTGGTACGGCACCAGAATGAAGTCCCTGTCCTGCTGCGCCATCAGCGCGCTGGATATGTACTGCTCAGCGTGCGCGGCGTCCTGCTCTAGCATCGTGAGGCTTATTTTCTCTGGGTCGAGGAAACCCACCTTGTCACACGCAGCCTCCGATGCTAGCCTGTACATGCACCTGCATGCGAAGGACGAGATTAATATTAATTTCACAGAAACTTACTCAGTATTCAAATGAACTGCAACATTAATGCAGAGTTAGCAAACAGAGTTAGAAAACAGCAATACATAGCATCAGCAAACTCACAGGACTCCAGTCCATATGATGGACATATCGAGCTCCCGCCAGTTGTAGAGGTCGAACAGATCCTCGTGTGCCACGGATATAGTCCCGGGCTCACGGTGGAACTGCCCAGGCCTGTAGGGAACTAAGAAGTTCAGGCTGCGCCGAGCTCGATGTAGGTACCAGTCGTGGAGGTCTCTGGTTGATCGATCCAATTTCCGCAAAGATGCCTCCGACAGGAGTGGGAGCGCGTTCGTGAACGTCCGCGGCAGTCCCTGTCGCCCTTTGCCCTTGCCTTTGCCGCCCTTGCCTTTTGCCGGGGACTGAGCGCGTACCTTCGAAGGCAAGGGCGAGGTGATGGCGGCTTTCTTCCGAGGTGGAGGCGTGGATGCGCTGGGTGGGGTCGAGGCCGTCTTTGATGTGTCCAGGTTCGCACGAGATCGGCCCTCATGCCCCGAGCTGGGGGCGCAGTCCCCTGGTAGCCCCGCGGCAGGCCACTTCAATTAATGAGCACGTATGTTAGATTATGCAAGTTGAGTGTACTGAGTAGGATGTAATCTAAAATGTGTAGGATTTACCGGTTGTATTACAAGACACTTCTTGGGCCACTGTACGTAGGAGCCCACTGCCTCGGCAAGTGTCTGCAGTTCCTCTGTTGGGACTGGCAACGGAGAATCGTTGTAGCCCGGCATGGCCATGTCCACCTGTACCTTTGCGAAACCCAACCGCAGAGGTACACAGTGGACCCGGACATCCGGCCCAGACGGATATACGAAGCCGTGTCCAACCACTTCCTGCCCGGCGCCTACGTGATTCTGTAGGATGCAGCCCTCCGGCCCCTGCAAATTTGTAACAATTAAAATAGGTTAGCGAAACAACTCTAATAGAATGGGAGTGGCATCAACTTAAGTGCACAGATGAAGGCTTGCAGTACCTCAAGTAGATCCACTGGATCCGCGAGTACCTTCGAAGCGCAACTGCTTATCCGACCCCGCGGGGTACCGTCGTCCTGGGGATCCGCATCTAAACTCTTGGCCAGCAATGTTTCTCTCAACCGTGCAAACTCTTCCCTCATTTGTGCGACCTCGGTCTGCACCTCAGACTGTACCTCAGCCCGTATCTCAGCCCGCATCTCCGCCCGTATCTCCTCCCGTACCTCAGCCCGTATCTTATCGGAGAGGTCAGCTTCCTTTTCCTTCCAGGTGCGGGCCTTCTTCCTCGGTGGAGCCGGATCTACGAAACCGGCCTTCCACGACACAATGGCTCCCACGGCCCGTGTCCGCCCGGGATGCTCCTTATTTCCTAGAGCTCGGGTGAGGATGTCGTTCTCCCTCTGCGGGGTAAACAATCCCTCCACTGCGTCCTTCTCAAAAGAGATCTGTTACATTTGAAGGTACCTTGTGAGACAAATTGCCTTATATACACTTGTGCGCACACAGTTTACGAGGTTAGCCAACTTACCATTCGCCTCACAACGTCGGCGTCCCCAGGGGTTGCGAACTGCACAGACCCCGTGGACGACACGGACCCCCTCCCCCTCCACCATCGCTTGCACCTCTCGTCCCTGATCTCGGAGAGCGGCAACTCAGGGGTGTCCATGACAGGATTTTGTTCGTCTTCCTTCTTCCACTGTTCCTCCTTCCCCGCATAGCCCCGGGATCCGAGCCGATGCGGGTGGTCGTTCCTCTTCTGGATCGCCCTATTCTTCTCGCTAAGGGCCTTGAACTCCTCAGTCCCCTTCTGCTTGGTGAATTCCTCCCATACCTCCTCCGATATGAAGGGGTACTTCTCGCAAGGAGATTTCCCCGCAGCTAGGAAGTTACTGACGAGCCAGCTCTTAAAGGTTTTCCATGTTCCGTTCATGTCCTTCAAGCAGGCAGTCCTAGGTGTATCGTCGGGGATGTTCCACTTAGCCTGTTTCCGAAAAATGCATACAATTAATCACGAGTTAGTTAAACTTTAGTATAAGCCAAGAGAACGTGATTACGAAAGAGTTCAGCGATTTCAGTTCATTTAACCTTCACTTCCGCCCACAACCTATCCCTCTCGTCCGCCGTCACGTCCTTCCAGCTCTGGACGGTGATCTTCACCCTTTCTTTCGCCAACAGCCCAACGTAGGCCGCGTACCTCCCAGCATTCTTTCCAATCGGCCTCCCAAATTGGTTGAACTCACAAGAAAGATCAGTGCGTTTGGCCAAACGCCCCAACGTCGTCGCGCCTCGCCCCACCCTCTTGCGCTGGGATGTAACAGCCCCATCTTCAGTAGTTACGATGGGGTTGGCCCTAGTCGAACCACTAGTACCATCCGATGAAGACGACGACATGTCTTCCCCTACAAAACCTTCAACAAACCATATATATGGCAATTAATTCGCCTTGGACTTCCATAACTCAGCCCAGGACTGGAGACTAACTAGGGCGGCAAAAGGGAAAATAATACAAAAAGAAAGACATGCATAAATTACTTACTGAACTCTTCAGAAATATTTTCTATCAGTAAACACATGAGCTGCCGATAGACCATAACAATTACCTCCACACAAGACAATTTTTCTATCGGCAAACACGTGAGATACCGATAGAACATAACAATGTTCTCTACATATGGAATTTTGTTGACAAGCCACCATTCACTGTCATCACATAACATTCTCGATGATTTGCTACACTAATATTCATGGGCCAGCATTATTATTTCACACGTAAATATGCACACAAGCATCTAAGTGCTACTGTGCATAATCTTTAGCCTAGCCTGTATGTGAGTCATCAGGACTTCACAGCTATTAGGTTGGGAAAAGTCATGTATATAGGCATTTGAAACATATACATCGAAGACCCATCCACATTGCCATATATTCATACGAAGTAAGTAAAAATTCCCAACCAAACTAGTACATTGCATGGCTCATGTCCTTCCAGATCCAAATTAAGTTTTACTACTTGTGCAGAAAATTTTCTATCGGTAAACACATGAGCTGCCGATAGAATATGTGTAAGAACACCTCCAACATATAATCTGCATTACATGGCAGTTGGATACAATTGATCACACATACAGCAGTATAGAGAAGTTAAAATCTCAAAACAGGTTCATTACAGCACTGGAACATATTATGTAAACCCTAATTAAAATCAACATTGCCTGCGGAATGTACATAAGCCAACACAATAGGGAACCCTAGTGTAATTGCAAAACTCCAAGAATTAGTACGTGCAAAACACTAGGATCAAATAAAGAAGATGTTGGAAATAGAACGACGAATTAGGGTATTTACGGCGGCGATCAGTTTTGGTGATGCAGAGGCGGTGTAGAACGCAGCAGCGGCGGGCGAAGGACGAAAATAAGAACCAGTGGCAGTGACGAACCAGTGTCCAGCCGGCGATCGTCGTGTGGGAGAGAGGAAGTGAGTGCTCACGGCGGAGGTTGGGGTTTTCTTCGCTCTCGAAGAGACGCAGTGCTCTAAGGTGGAACTGTTCGAGTGGAGGGAAACTAAAGGGCCGTGTACGAGAAATAAAGTAGCGGAGGAACTTTTCTATCGGTATAACAAAATGATACCGATAGACTTATGTAATTTTCTATCGAAACAACAAAATAATACCGATAGAAAAAGTAAATTTCCCGGAAAAATATTCGAATTAGTGATTGCATTTTTCTATCGGTATAAACAATAAAATCCCGTGAGACCAATTTTCCACAGAAAATTTTTTTAAAGTGCTTGAGATTGGGTGCCATTTTTCTATCGGTAAAAACAACAAAATACCGTGAGAGTAATGAAAAGGTGCCCTTTTCTATCGGTATAAACAAAAAAATCCCGTGAACCCAATTTTCCCCAGAAAATTTTTTTGATTAAGTGCTTGAGATTTGTGTGCCCTTTTTCTATCGGTAAAAACAACAAAATACCGTCAGAGTTATGAAAAGGTACACAATTTAACATCAAACAGACCGTGGTTGAAAGCTGCAGAATGTTAAAGAAAGAGGGAAGATAGCCGGAAAATTGGAAAATTGACATAAAAAGAAATTGTTCATTCATTGTTGTTTTATCACTTACATAAAAAATAAAACCCAAAATGCTAGGTCAAGGGGTGGTCTTAGCCCTGGCTGCATGTAGAATAGAGTCAGTTAGACTTGCAGCCAGGACACAGGACTCCTCTAGCGACAAGTTGTCCCTAGGATCAACTACTACCGCGTCAAGAAGGCCTGCGACCTCTGTCAGCTTCGCTATGGTATCCTTCATAGTCAAACCGCAGCCAGCGATGGTCATATCCGCGGCTTTCTTCTCCTCGCGAAGACGCCTCGTCCTCGCCCTAGCATTGTCACCATCCGTCTTCATGCGCTTAATGCGCTGGAAGAGATCGTCAAGGTCAAGCCGTAGCTGAGTGTGCTTGTCTGTAAGGAGCTTGTGCTCCTCCTGGAGGGCCCTCAGGTCAGCCTTCACTTTGGCAGTGTCTTCCACGGCTACCATTCCCTGTGCAAATCAACAGGTCAAGAATGAACTGAACATGGATTAACAATACAGGGGTAAACCGAGGAGATTTAGAGTTCTTACCGGGGAGGCCGTGGATGACGATCCCATGGAGGTTGCCATTGTGAAAGAGAAGATGAGGAGTCCAACCGTTCGAGAATTAGAAAAACAACAAAATACCGCGACGCATGGCGAGGTACTTATAGAGTTTCCAAGGCGACGCATGGCGACACGGTTGAGAATTCGAAGCGGCAGAGTATTCTTCTATCGGTAAAAACAGGAAAAAACCGTCAGACAACAAATACCGTGAGACAAATGAATTTATTCTAACGGTAAAATAGAACAATACCGATAGAAAACGTTTTGAAGTGCCTGAGAGAAGATGTCCTTCTCTATCGGTATAAATAACAAAATACCGTCAGAAAAAAGGGATTTTTGAAGAGGCTGCGATGAGATTTTTGCAAGTGCTATTTGAAGGGAAGAATTAAATATTTACAGGATAAAGGTACTGTACATGTTAGAACTCATGCTGTGGAGTAAAATTGAGATGTATTAATGCTGTGAACTAGCTTATCATTAAATTCTAAAGAAAAATGTACTGCCTGATGTATTAGTGATAAGTTCCTCACCTTGCTGCAGAACTTGTGGGCTGTTTGCTTGGCATTTATCCCTGAAATAGAAATTAATCATCAATGGTTCTCAACCCATAATCCTTCTTCGTGGTCATCTCGCAGATACGTTGTTTCGTCGATATCTTCAGTACGGATAGATTGAATGTCCTCTAAAAATGGAGGTATTTCATCGAATTGGTTATACTCCTCTTCGTCGACAACATCTTCGACCCCAACAATACGTCTCTTGCTGTGGAGGACAACATGCAAGTTTGGATTGGCCGGGTCAACGATGTAGAATACCTGTGTGGCTTGCTTTGCAAGTATGAATGGATCGTCTTGGTGTCCGACTCTACCAAGATTGACGAGAGTAAACCCGTAACTGTCAACTTGAACACCTCGAGGGATTTCGACCCATTGGCATCGAAACAGGGGAATCTTAAGTAATCCGTAATCGAGCTCCCATATTTCGTCAATAACACCGTAATATGAGTTCAGCGCCCTTACTGACCTGGCATCCTCGGAAATAGCAAACAGTGTCACTCCGCTACATTGCGTGCTACTCTTGGCGTCTTGAGCTCTTGTGTAAAATGAATACCCATTGATGTCGTACCCCTGCCAAGTCCCTACAGTGAATCTTGGGCCTCTAGCCAACCATGTCACAGTTTCACTTACGGAGCCCTCGGCAGCTCGCGTGACTCTTTCTTGGATCCACTCAGCAAATTTCCTGTTATGTTCTCTGCTTACCCAAACGTCTGACTTCGAAGGATTCTGTGACCGTAACATTACCTTGTGCTCGTGTATGTATGGCTCGACCTCCGTCATGTGTTGTAAGACCCAAAAATGTGATTTTGCGTACACATCACGAGCGGGGACGATAGCTTTGAATCCAATCGTTCCAATTCCCTCAAGCCTACCCTTGTGTCGGGACCTAGGAACACCAATTGGGTCAACCCCGGCCATATAATCTGTGCAAAATTCAATCACCTCCTCGGCGGCATAACCTTCCATGATACTCCCCTCAGGTCGACGACGAGTCCTTACGTATCCCTTCAATACACCCATAAATCTCTCAAATGGATACATGTAGCGCAGGCACACAGGTCCACAAAACTTAATTTCTCTGATAAGGTGAACAATCAGATGGACCATAACATCAAAAAAGGATGGAGGGAAATACATCTCGAGCTGACAAAGAGTTGTAACCACGTCGCGTTGCAAAGCGTCCAGTCCATCGGGATCAATTACCTACGAGGACACAGTTGCGCCAAATATTCATATCAGAAAAATCTTCTCATTAAGCTCCACAAATGGAGGTAGTGAACTTATAGTACGAGTGCACGTACTTACCTTGGAAGATATTGCGTTGAAGAAATAACATAGGTTTGTGATTGTCTCTCTGACTTTAACTGGGAGAATGCCTCCGATAGCAATGGGAAGCATCTGTGACATCAAGACATGACAGTCGTGGGACTTCATGCCAACCAGTCTTAGGTCCTTCATAGACACAAGTTTTTTCAAGTTCGCGGAGTACCCACATGGAACTTTAACACCGTGCAGGCACCGACAGAGTTCTGTTTTTTCGCTCTTGGACAACGTGTAGCAGGCCGGGGGGAGGTATGTACGCTTTCCATTCTCTAAAGGTGCAAGCTCAGTCCTTATCCCCATTTCCACCATGTCACGACGAGCTTTCACACCATCCTTTGTCTTTCCCGGAATGTTCAACAACAAACCAATCAAACTGTCACAGACATTTTTCTCTACATGCATGACGTCAATGCAATGTCGAACTTGTAAGTGCTCCCAGTACGGTAGATCCCAGAGAATCGATCTCTTCTTCCAAACATTTTTTTCTCGAGGTTTAGAATGCTTACCGAACTCAACTTTGATGTCGTTCACGCGTGAGTAAATCTCCTTACCGGTCAGAAACACTGGAGCTGATCCCTTCTCAGGCTTCCTGTTAAATGATTTCCTCTTCTTACGGTACGTGTGATGCACCGGAAGAAACCTGCGGTGACCCATGTGCACTGTTTTCCGGCAGTTTCGCAGCCAGATGCTCTCAGTTTCATCTAGGCAAATAGGGCAAGCCTTGGCTCCTTTCGTACTATACCCCGACAAATTGCCGTAGGCAGGAAAATCATTTATGGTGCAAAATATCAGGGCCCGCAAGATGAAATTCTCTTTCTTGTATGCATCCCACACCTGCACACCCTCGCTCCACAATTTCTGTAAGTCCTCGATTAAAGGTGCTAGAAACACGTCAATATCATTTCCGGGTTGTCTGGGTCCTGAGATTAGTAACGCCATCATGATGTACTTGCGCTTCATGCATAACCAAGGAGGAAGATTGTAGATGCATAAAAGAACCGGCCAAGTGCTGTGCCGGCTGCTCATATTACCATGTGGGTTCATACCATCTGTACTCAGCCCGAACCTTACATTCCTAAGTTCGCCGCCGAACTCAGCAAATGTTCTGTTGATGTTTCTCCATTGAATAGAATCAGCTGGGTGTCTCAGTTTTCCGTCTTGTTTCCGGGCTTCAGCATGCCAACGCAAGTGCTTCGCGACTTTCGGATTTGCAAACAGCCGCTTCAATCTAGGTATCACAGGCAAGTACCACACAGTTTTTGCCGGGGGCCCTTTCCTTACCTCGTGACGTTCACTGTCAATCCGGTCCCTACGCGTATACCTCGATGCGCCGCATCTTGGACAAACATGCAAACTGGAGTACTCGTTACGGTACAACACACAATCATTTGGGCATGCGTGTATTCTTTCGATTTCCATTCCCAACGGACACAACAGTTTTTTGGCTTGGTAAGTAGATCTTGGCAACTCATTTCCCTCTGGAAGCATGTCCGCTAGAAGATCTAATAGTGCCGTGAAACTCTTATCACTCCAACCGTTTCCTGCCTTCAAGTTATATAATCTCAGCACAGAAGACAGTTTTGTAAATGTTGCACATCCAGGGAACAGAGGCTTCTCAGAGTCAGCAATCAGTTTCTCAAATTCACAGAAGTCATTTTCGTTGTAATCTTCCTCTACATGTGAGACCCCCATTTGAGGGTCACCTTGGCAACCGCCCAGGTAGATTGCGCACAGAAAGGTACAACACAAGCTCACAACAACAGGATTCACTTCCAATAATAAAGCTAGTAGATAAAGCAAGTACAAGGTCACGAGGACCACTACTACAATATCATAATGCCAAGGGTGGCACTAATTAAAGTTGATACAAAAAGTAGAGAGTTTTTCAAAATCAAGAATCGGTATGGAAGTACCGAACACAGAAAAACAACACAAAAAGCAACCACAAGGGTCTTCACTTCCTTCTGCAGCGGCTCTGGAAGGGCTTCCTCCACATCGGACTCAACTTGGCTCATGACCCTCCTAGAAGCTCAAATCGTCTGGGAAGACTCTTTCCTCTTCTTGGTGCTCAAGGCCAGGGGAATCGGAATTCTCCAAGTCTTCTTCTGAATTTGTTTGCAAAGGCAAGGGTGAGCATGTTTTTACACAATGCTCAGCAAGTCTCATTACAAAAAAGTAGGTATATAGATGAGGAGTGATCAAGAAAAGGGTTTAAGACTTATAATTATAAATAGTATAGATTTCAATTCTTTGATCTCTCAAATGAGGGTTTTGTTTTCAGCAACGGGGTTTTGTAAATCTTAAGTTATACTTTGGAAATCGTTATGTGTGATGGTCTCCCATGAGTCATCACTTTTATCAACCGTATTATGAAAACATTCCAAATCATTACTTGTGCTATAACCCGTGGATATCATCCACTACGAAAAGACTCCTGAACCTGGGAGTACAGAGTATCTGATACTTCTTTTACACTTTGCAAAGGTGTACCTCTTTTTAAATCCACTGGTTCACTCGGCTTTCAAGTCGGTACAGCTCCATGTGACTTATACACATGTGACAAGGCCGAGATCACACAACGCTTTACAATCCAGTATTAACAGTATCCCCGCCCGGTAAATAGACAATTAAGTCTCAAGTACCGTTGTGGGTCTTCCCCACTGCCCTACTTCGTAGCCTCTCTGGTCTATGTTCCCTCAGGACACATAGCCTTGGTCTATGTCCACGCGAGACATACGACCATTTAAGATTACAACCGCTCACGGCTTAATCAGGTCTAGGGCGCCTTCCTTCTTTTACGCCTTTTCCTCTCATCATTTTTCTGACTCACATCACTCATGGCCGAACCTTGGCCTTCCAGTTTCCACGCGAGAAACCAGATCGTCAAACCATGCAGGGAACTGCTAATACCAAAAAGCTACTAAGTTGTGCCCGTCCCATACCAGGCAAGTGGTTGGTACGTTTACAATTCGCATAGAGACACAGCACAAGGTTCTCGTCCTTATGAACCAATAGTGAGGAGCATTCACATTCCCTGGTGCGCACCGCACCCTCTCCATACAATCCAATCCTCACTATCAATTCTAATTTCACATGTTCTTTCACAAAAAGAGTTTCAAATTCATTTCTCACATATTAGCCATTTCACACTTAACATGTATGTTTAAATAAGATTAGAGTTTAAGCATAGCATCCTAGGGTGACAAGGTTGCATGATGATTCAATCTCAAAAGGGGGTTTCCACATAAGACTTGGGTCATATCTATTCACATGTTTCTAAACATAGTTTTATCAAATACTCAGCATGCATATATCTTGAAAACAGTTAATCTACTTTATATCAAAATACTAGGTGAAACATGATCAAGGGGTTGAGACTTGCCTTGCACTGCTAGGTCTAATTACTCGGACGAATCTTCAAAGACTTCTTCCGCTCCTTCAGCTTCGGGCACTGCGGCGGACACAAGCAATACAATACACACACTACATAAGCATACATAAAATAGTTTCCATAGAAAATATTGAGTAAATAAGACATGCATGCAGGGGAAAAGGTTAGGGCAAGGTCACAAGGGTTCTGGTCGAAGAAACGGCTAAAAAGGATTGAACGTCAAAGGGTCGACATTCAGTTCACGTCTTTGGCATAGCTTTAAACTGGTATTAGGATGGTTTTCTGGAGAAGTGACAGAAGGAAAAGATGTAGAACACAACTCCAGGAATCTAGGGGACAAAGTGACATTTCCATTGCTCAACCAGAAGGGGTCAAACAAGGCTAATGCCAGTGGCTGACATGCACTGACATAGTGCAGACATTGTCAAAATCTAGGGCTTGACATAACTTTTGATACAGGGCTCCAATTGATGCACAACTTTGTCTGGGAGGTAGGCATTGATAACAGGAGCAATTAAGTCAACAGGATCTAGGGCTGAAAGTGGCTGGAAGGTGATGAAATTCAGTGATGAACTGTGGTGACTTGGACATGAACTGGGCTTCTGTACAGTGATCTTGGCATTGGAATAACTTTTGATTCAGGTCGATTCAAGGATCGAGCTAGTGGACAATAATGCTCAGGAGGCTAAGGCACATCTAAATGACAAGGTGATTTGGGCTGAAACGGCCGGGAACACTTTTCCGGTCATCGGCGCCGGAGAAGAAGCACTGCCAGCTGTGGGTTTCTGCTACAGGCCGAAAGAACTCTAATCCAAGCTTGGAGAGCATCTAGGAGGTATAAGGAAGCTGTTGGCACGGTTAGTTTGGTCAGATAATCACCGGAGAAGCCTGGCGACGATCGCCGGCGACTGGTGAAATCCGGATTTGGGGAAACCATCAATTTAAGCTCAATCTGGAAATCTAAGTACACAGGCTTGCTTGAAATAACTCACTGATCATTTCTCTTCACAGGCTCGAGGGCTAATTCGAGATAGATTGGCCAGCATTGCCGGAACAGGGCAAACGGCCGTTTACGGCGATCACCGGCGATGGGGTTCAATCTGGTGCAATTAACTGGTAGGACACAGAGAGGGAGGTAAGGGACGCTTACTGGTGGCCTTGGATTGGAGATTGGGGCTGTGGAGAGCTCTGGCGACGGTGGCCTCAAAAACAGCTCACCGGGGAAGAAGCTGTTCGCGGCGGCGCTGGAGAGTTGGTGGTTTTCTGGTACTGGAAACTGAAGCAATGCACTGTGGAGGTATTTATAGCTGCTGAAGCCATCTGCTGGTCGACAATTCAGGGAACAGCGGTGACGAAATCGACCGCGAAGCGACCGGACACAACGGGAACTTGTGCCGGCGATGATGGCGAGGCACTGGCGTGCAGCGGTGCAGGATTTTGGCAGTGGATGGCACTGGCGCGAGCGACGAGAGAACGGTGAAGTGAAAGCTCCATCGACGCGTGGCCGAGACGTGTCGAACGGGCGAAGCTGGACTTGCTGGTTCGCGGGCTCGCGCGCGGGGAAGAAATTGGTTGTGCTGGCGCGGCCGAGGTGGCATCCATGGCGGTGCCACGAATGCGCACGGGTGTCAGGTACGTGGCAAAGGTGGTGGCAGCTCTGGAAGTTCACCGGCGGCGAAGAACGCGGCGAAGCTTTGCGGCGGTTTCTGTTGAAACACAGCCAGGGGCCTAATTGCAATAAAAAGGACTGATCTGCAAGGAAAGTTTGAAATAGAATTGGGCTTGATTGCAAATCTGGAGATCTAAGGGTCCGATCTGAAATCTGATTTCGCAGATAAGTTGCAAAAAATTATTAGAACTTATCCGGCCAAAGTTTGACAAGATCGGGCAAGATCTGAAGGGTTTCGACAAAAGTTGGGGAAAACGACTTTAGGGTAAAACAGGGTAATTAGGGTTTCAAAAACGGCGAGGGTCGAAACTCAGGTTTAGGGCAGGATTTGGAAATTCTTCCAAAAGGGAAAAATGTTCAGAATAGTGAATGGGAGATATTCACTGAATCAGATCAAAGTTTGGAGGTGGTCTGAGACTTTTAGTCTTTTTGGGCTTCTGACAAATCTGAAAAGGGCTGATTTGTGAAAAGGTATGAATGACAAGAGTTTGATTGCCAACCTTTTTGGGGTAAGCTGCTGGCACAACAGGGATCTCGTTCTGAAATAGAAAGGGACAAGACACGCCAGGATTTGGGAAAAATCGGGGTGTTACACTACATCACGTAACATCTCATCTAGATTGTCATCATCATCATCTACGTGCACATCGGAATTAACATTACCAAAATTGGGATGATCATCGATATTATTGCAATCCACATCCGAGTCGTGCTGATTGGTAGTAGTGGTGCTTGTTTCCTCAAGATCTTCGCCATGCCATATCCAACGGGTGTATCGCGCGTTAAAACCACGACGAATCAAATGACTCTTAATTTGATCAGAGTTGCTAAACCTCTTCAAGTTCATACAATCTGTACAAGGACAGAGCATATTTTTCTCTCCCTTCCTCTCCTTTTGTTGCTCAGCAAATTTAATAAACTCATTCACACCATCCAAATATTCAAGAGTAGTACGTTTTATTCCATACATCCAATATTTCCTGTCCATCTACAATTAACAAAATTTAACGAGTAAGCCATGCATGAAACCTGCCCGATTAAGTTATGTATATGTACATGTACAGCCTCTTACAACAGATACATGTGTTGAACCCTAGCCTGACGAAATTAACACTAATTAACCTAGCTAACTACACAATACAAGCTAGTTAGCTCCTAAAACATGACGCATTTCCAGCTACCAAGCTCCCAAGCTTAGAGCTACAAACTTGGAACTACACAATACAGCTAGCTTGCAAGTAGAGAGGAAGGGAGATCTAGAGGGAGAGAGAGATAGGTGTCGACGATTAAACATACCTTAAAGAGAGGGGCGCAATCAACTTCCCTCCAGCCTGCGCTGATCACCCTAGCAGTGTAGCTGGAACTTTCGTCACAAACAGAGGGACACAGAGTGCAACAGAACAAATTAAAGAGCAGCTCAGCAATGGTCGACTGGGGTTTTCCTTATAATGGACATTTTTCTAACGGTAAATACATGAAATAACCGTCAGACTAACTTAGGTAATTTGCCGCTCACATGTTCTATCGGTAAAAACACACACATACCGTTAGAGAATATACATTACTGAGCAAATATATGTATTTTTCTATCGGTAAATATGTGCATTTACCGTTAGAATATGCATGACTAAACAAATATATGTGCTTCCTATCGGTAAATATGTGTATTTACCGTTAGAATATGCATGACTGAACAAATATATGTATTTTTCTATCGGTAAATATGTACATTTACCGTTAGAATATGCATGACTAAACAAATATATGTGTTTCCTATCGGTAAATATGTGTATTTACCGTTAGAATATGCATGACTGAACAAATATATGTATTTTTCTATCGGTAAATATGTGCATTTCCGTTAGAATATGCGTGACTGAACAAATATATGTGCTTCCTATCGGTAAATATGTGTATTTACCGTTAGAATATGCATGACTGAACAAATATATATGTTTTCCTATCGGTAAATATGTGTACTTACCGTTAGAGGAGGTACTGTTACCAAACTGGGACAAACATGCACATGCCATTTCTCACATTCAAGGAATCATATCAATGTAACATCAAACAGATCTTACATCAAACGGATCTTAACTAGAAGATAAAGCAATATATTTCAAGAAATGCTAATTTGTGGATTAACTAGGAGACACAAAAATACTTTTCGCAGGTAGTTGGGACTTCATCTTGCCAAAGAAATTACACATGCCAGTTCACAAATTCAGGTACAAACATACACATGCTAGTTCACCAATACAAATTCAGGTACAAACATACACATGCCAGTTCACAAATTGAAGTGCATGTCTGAAACAGCAGTACAAATACACACCTACCTACCAATACAATTAAATACACAAATGCTCCCTGCACATTCAAGTTCATGTCCCAATTAGCAATACATGATACACAAATATACAACAATATACAAATACAACAATTCACACATTCGATGTATATTACAAAAGCCACGTCTGAAATTAACAACAGATCACGACGAGGACCCAGTGGCCCATACATGCATTTTACATAAAAGGGAACCTTTGCAGGTTGCCACAATGCAACTACCGACTACAAGTTAGACCTGATACATCACAAATCCATTCATCCAAAACAGCAAATGTCTGAACCACATTGGACTTAACCATAGGAGTTCAGTTCGAAGACGCCCGAGGAGCTGGAACTGCCGTCGACATACATTTGTACGTAATGGTGATTTCCTCGGACTCAAACTCGATCAACTCAACTCAACTCAACTCAACTCCATTAACAAAAAGAACCTACCTTCCAAGATGTTGTTCTGTGTAGTGATGGTGTAGAATGGCTGTGCAAATAACAACAATTCTTCTTCTCCAAGCAGGTAAGCATCTGGCCACAAGCTGGTGCATGCAAAAACATGTAAGATGCTTTCTATAGGTCCTGATTTGAGAAACACGCCGGGCTTAAGCATCTTCTCGACCGAGCCAACCAAGATCTCGCCCTTCACGTCCTTCCAGCTCTCGACGGTGATCTTCACCTTTTAATATATTCTGTCGGTATATTCATACAGTAGCGATAGAATAAGTCTAGTTGTTGAAGTCGACCAGTCCTATCGGCGCACAACATTCTTCCGTCAGTACTTATGCATCTCTTCTAACGGCAAATATGTTCATCACCGCTAGAGTAAATCATACTATTTATTCTATCGGTAAGTTTCTTAGAAACCGATAGGGAAAATACATCCGTCGGGCTTTTTTGCCCGCGAGGAACATTTTCTATCGGTTTTGTGCTGTTTCGCTAATAACCGATAGAAGATAGGGGTTAGTAGACTGCATTTCTGTACTAGTGGCATCCCCCGAAGCTTCCCCGAGTTCTTCAAGCCCTCGCGCCGGGAGGTGGGGCAACTTGCCGGGGGCTTCTACGACCAGATTGTCTGGGTCAGGTTCCCGGCACTGGCGCCTCCGGCAGAGGACACCCCGGCCCCGGCCCCAGCGGAAGCCCCCTGGGGGGAGGAAAACAATGACAAAGTATGAGCCTCCCCCTGGGTCTTAGATAGGACCCTTCTTTTTCTTTCTTAGGATTTTGTTCCCGGTAGCTTCTTAGAAGAAGCCCCTGTAGGAAATCGAGTAAGCTACACTAGCAGAATTTCTATTTAACTTACTCGAAAACTGCAAGTAATAGATCATAGATTAGATTGTTACCAGTAGCGGAAGCAGATTTGATGCAGCGATCGAATGTTCACAGCAACCGTTTGCAGATCGTCCTAATCAGCGCAGCAATTGCAGCAGCGCCTCTACCGGTATCCACACGTACCGGGATGGAACGTCGTACGATGGTGTGCTAGCACCAACGCGTACAACAAGGGTTTATGGGCTATCAAAAGAGATGGCAACTATGACTTTTGTGGTGATCCTCAAAGCCCATCATACATCTCTATATATAGGGCCATGTCGAGGAAATCCTAACATATTAGGTTTCTTGATGTGATACGAATCTTATTCGAATTGCCCATGCAGAAGAAATCCTAACAGATTAGGTTTCCTGATTTGATACGAATCTTATTCGAACTCGTATCTGATACGTATATTCTCTAACAGACCCAATCCGGATCTGATACGAAAACCCATAACAAACCCAATCCGAATGCATAAGGAGTCTAATATTAAGTCTCCGAATCTGATATGGAAACCTATACCAAACCCAATCCAAATGGATAATGAGTCTAAACCCAATCCAAATACATAAGGAGTCGAACATTAAGTTTCCGAATCTGATACAGAAACTCATATCAAACCCAATCCAAATGCATAAGGAGTCTATCATTAAGTCTCCAAATCTGATATGGAAACCCAAAATAGACTTAATCCGAATTGCATTGTTCCAACCCGTTAAGTGTGTGACCCTGTAGGTTCGTGTATATTTAGTCACAACCCGAGAATACTTACCCGAATTGTAAGTCGGTAGTGGCCCCTAGCAGGACATAACGACTATCCAAATACACACAAAGATCATAATCAGCAAACCTATATATAATGTTTTCATGTTGATCCTCTTGCCATACGATACCAGATTAAACCCAAGGTAGGAAATGTGCCACCCTTGCACAGTTCAATCCTTTCTCGATCTCATAGTGAATTGATCTTCTTGTAGTTGACACTTCAACCATAAACGGCATGGCCATGCACTTCTCAATTCATCTATATCGAGGGGCCCAGAGATATCTCTCTCATTTTATAAGATATGCAAATTCCATCTTAACCATTCATATTCCTCCGCATGGCTCATAGTATACCCGAATATTACCTTTATTACTACTTAATTAAAAGTAGCGTTTGGTACTATCAAAGTATACTACTACGCATGTAGGAAACTATGATGGTCTCAGGTCTAAGGATCAATCATAAACATTATTTGAGACCTACTGGTGACACTTAAATAACAAATCCAAACAGTGTCTCAAAATGGGTCTATCCAACATTATATTCTCCAATATATGTCCACATTATTGATTTGATATCTTGTATTTATGGTCCGTGAAACATAACCATCAATCAATAAATGTGCTGATCCATTAATCAATAATGTCCTATTTAAAGATAATGGATCAGGGACTAAATTAGAATAATATCATCAAATAAATTTAGAGTCTCACGAACAAGTCACATACTTGTTGATCAAACCAAGATGATAATTTATTCAAAAATAACATATTATTCAAATGTTCATAAATATAACAAAGATAAATACATCTCTGTGATTTGCTCTAGGACATATCACTAACAACCTCCCACTTGGACTAGAGTCAATCACAAATGTATCTAATACCTATTGCTCTAGTATGCACCTCATGCTTTGGTTGCGGGAGAGGTTTTGTCAACGGATCAACAACATTCAAATCCGTGGACACTTTGCAAATCTTCACATCACCTCTATTCACGATTTCTCGGATGAGGTAATAACGCCTGAGTATATGTTTGGATTTCTGATGAGACCTTGGTTCCTTGGCTTGCGCAATGGCTCCACTATTGTCACAATAGAGATCCACTGGGCTTGAAATATTAGAAACCACACCAAGTTCAGAGATGAACTTTTTAATCCAAACAGCTTCTTTAGCAGCTTCAGAAGCAGCAATGTACTCTGCTTCTGTTGTAGAATCAGCGACAGTTTCTTGCTTGGAACTCTTCCAGCTTACAGCTCCTCCATTAAGGCAAAATACAAAACCAGATTGCGATTTGAAATCATCTTTGTCGGTTTGGAAGCTAGCATCGGTGTAGCCACTAACAACGAGCTCTTCCTCACCTCCATAAACCAAGAACACATCCTTAGTCCTCCTCAAATATTTAAGGATGTTTTTTTACAGCAGTCCAGTGACTTTCACCTGGATTTGATTGGTATCTGCTCGTAACACTTAGAGCATAGGAGACATCTGGGCGTGTACATAGCATGGCATACATAATAGATCCAACAGCAGAAGCATATGGAATCTTATTCATTCGGTCCCGCTCATCACATGTCGAACGACATTGACTCTTGCTAAGACTAATGCCATGTGACATAGGTAGAAAACCTTTCTTGGAATCGTGCATATTGAATCTATTCAATACTTTGTCAATATATGTACTTTGGCTTAATCCAATTAACCTTTTAGATCTATCTCGATAGATCTTAATGCCCAAAATATATACTGCCTCACCTAAGTCTTTCATAGAGAAGCTACTTTTCAATGAGGACTTCACAGAATCAAGCATAGGAATATCATTTCCGATCAGAAGTATGTCATCCACATATAAGACCAGAAAAACAAGTGCGCTCCCATTTACCTTTTTATAAACACAAGGCTCTTCTTCATTTTTGATGAAACCAAACTGTTGGACTACTTCATCAAAACGAAGATTCCAACTCCGAGAAGCTTGCTTCAACCCATAAATGGATTTATGAAGCTTGCATACTTTCCTAGTATTATCTGGATCGACAAAACCTTTAGGCTGTGCCATATACACATCCTCACTTAGGTTTCCATTTAGGAAAGCCGTTTTGACATCCATCTGCCATATCTCATAATCGAAATAGGCAGCAATAGCTAGGATGATCCTGATTGACTTTAACATAGCAACGGGCGAAAATGTTTCATCATAATCAACACCTTGAATTTGCTTGAAACCTTTTGCAACTAATCGTGCTTTATGGATATAAACATGACCATCCATGTCAATCTTTTTCTTATAAACCCATTTGCACTCAATGGCTTTTACACCATCAGGCAGATCAACCAAGTTCCACACTCGATTGTCATGCATGGATTCAATTTCGGATCTCATGGCTCCAAGCCATTTCTCAGAGTCAGGGCTCATCATCGCTTCTTCGTAAGTCTTAGGTTCATCATTATCTATCAATAATACTTCACGCTGCTCCATTGTAAGGAGCATGTACCTTCCAGGTGCGTGACGTACCCTTTCAAACCTACGTATAACCGGTGCTTGTCCTGCATTATTTTCTACATTGTTTTGCAGGTCTTGTTGAGCTTCAGTGGGTGCTGAAACAATTTCCAGTGGTTCCCGAATTTCTTCAAGTTGCACTGTGCTCCCACTTACTCCTTTTGAAAGAAACTCTTTCTCCAAAAAGACACCGTTTCGGGCAACAAACACTTTGTTTTCTTCTCGATTATAGAAGTAATATCCTTTTGTTTCCTTAGGATAGCCCACAAAGAAGCATTTATCTGATTTGGGTTTGAGCTTATCAGACATTAAACGTTTTACATAAACTTCACAACCCCAAATCTTAAGAAAAGACAATCCAGGACGCCTTCCATTCCATATCTCATATGGTGTCTTTTCTACGGCTTTTGATGGAGCCCTATTTAATGTGAACGCAGCTGTTTCTAGAGCATATCCCCAGAAGGACAATGGAAGATCAGTTTGGCTCATCATTGACCGAACCATGTCCAACAAGGTCCTGTTCCGTCGTTCTGACACACCATTCCATTGAGGTGTTCCTGGCGGGGTCAATTGTGGAACAATTCCATGTTGTTTTAGATGATCACCAAATTCTTGGCTCAAATATTCCCCTCCACGATCAGATCGTAGGGTTTTGATTGTCTTGCCAAGTTGATTTTGTACTTCATTCTGAAATTCCTTGAATTTATCAAACGTTTCAGATTTATGCCTCATTAAATAGACATATCCATATCTACTAAAGTCATCGGTAAAAGTTATGAAGTACTGAAAACCACCTCTAGCTGTTGAACTTAATGGTCCACATACATCAGTATGAATAAGAGCCAATAAGTCATTTGCCCTTTCACTTTCACCCGTGAAAGGTGCCTTTGTCATTTTGCCAAGTAAACAAGATTCACACACATCAAATGATTGAAAATCAAATGAGTCTAGAAGTCCATCTTTCAGGAGTTCCATGATGCGTTTCTCATTGATATGGCCTAAACGACAATGCCAGATAAATGTGGGATTCAAATCATTGGACCTAAGCCTCTTAGTACATATGTTATAGACAGGTAATTCAAGATTTAGCTGATAAAGCCCATTCTCCAATGAGGCATTGCCATAAAACATATCATTTAAATAAAAGGAACAACGATTGTTCTTTATTCTAAATTCATAACCCAGCGTGTCCAAACACGACACGGATACAATGTTTTTGCTTATGGCAGGAACATAATAACAGTTATTAAGTTCTAAAACTAATCCTGAAGGTAAAGCTAATATAAAAGTTCCAACAGCTAAGGCTACAACTCTTGCTCCATTGCCAACGCGAAGTTGAACCTCGCCCTTAGCCAAATTTCTACTCCTTTTAAGCCCCTGCATCGAAGTGCAAATATGAGCAGCTGATCCGGTATCAAATACCCAAGAGTCGGAAGGAGAAGTAGCTAAATGAACTTCTATAACATATATACCTGAAGGAGTCTCACTTTCCTTCTTTTTTTTAAATCTTCCAAGTATTTCTTGCAATTCCTCTTCCAATGGCCAGATTCCTTGCAATAGAAGCATTCAGTAGTAGGGGTGGCACCTGGCTTGGACTTTCCTTTGGAATTAGGTTTAGCGCTAGAGGATCTTTCTAGAGCTTTGCCCTTTCCCTTAGCCTTGCCCTTGCCCTTCTTCTTAAAGCTTTTTCCCTTTTGAACCATCATTACATTATTTGGGTTTTTCTTAATGTTCTGTTCCGCTGTTTTAAGCATCCCATGCAATTCGGTCAATGATTTCTCCAGATTATTCATGTTATAATTCATGACAAACTGGTCATAGCTCAGAGGGAGCGATTGGAGAATCATATCAGTAGCCAACTCTTGACTAAGGGGAAAACCAAGTTTTTCCAAATTCTCAATGTAACCAATCATCTTGATCACATGAGGACTGACCGAGCTTCCTTCTGCCAACTTGCAATCATGCAATTTCTTGGTGGTCTCATATCTTTCCACCCTGGCCTGCTCCTCGAATAAGTTTCTAAGAGACACGGCCATGTCATAAGCTGTCATGTTCTCATATTGCTTCTGAAGCTCAGAGTTCATCGTGACAAGCATTAGACAGCTGGCATCAAGTGCGTCATCAGTATGCTTTTTATAAGCATCCTTTTGAGCACGTAAAGCACTAGCGGCTGGTTCATCAGGTATAGGAGTCTCTAGAACATAGTCCTTTTTCTCTTGTTTGAGAACAATTCTCAAATTTCTATACCAATCAATAAAATTTGTTCCATTGAGCTTTTCTTTATTAAGGACAGATTGCAAACTGAAATTGTTTGAGGAGCTACCACTATCCATGGTCTGCAACAGTAAAGAAATGCAAAATTATAGCATTATATTTATGAAAAGTCTTTTATTAAACAATTCAATAAAAGATGTACCAACTATATATTTTAGAAAAAATCCCTCAAAGAAATATATATAGTAGGCCAAGATCCATATTTCACTAAGTTCTAGTGAGCTTTGGCATCACTGCTAGAAACCTAGTTATTTAGGTAAGCAACTCCTTACTAATTATATCATATATAACTCTTGTTTGTTGGGTGTCATCCCAACACCATGCCCCAAAGCCCAAAACCATTTTGATGGCTTTGTTAAGTTAAACCAATTCTATGCTTATGGGTGTCCAACACACATCCTGCCTTATTAAGATAATTGATGGTGCCCTGATTTGTCAGACCCACCAAGCAACGATCAAAATCTTGACAGGTGCAGCAATTGGAAGGGTATAATAAACACTTAATTTTTATGAGGGGTTAAAACATGGCAAAACATCCATATGCACGAAAATAACCATCAGCTAGATGATTTAATAGGTGCAATTTCGACTATATTTAACTTCCGTTGGCAGTAACCTTGGCCAGGAAAGACCGCGACTGTTTTCGCTCACACCATGAAGGAAAGCGTTCCGTCAAGCGGGGCTTATTAAGAAAAACCTTATGATGTGTTCTTTCCTTAGACACCAAAGCTGACAGCTTCTGGTTGTCAAGTATAATCTTTATGTTTCATGAGGGGTTAAAAGATGTCACAACATCTATATGCATGAAAATAATCATCAATTAGATAATCTCACATGCATAACTACGACTATATTTAATTTTCGTTGGCAGTAACCTTGGCCAGGAAAGACCGCGACTGTTTTCGCTCACACCATGAAGGAAAGCGTTCCAAGCGGGGCTTATTAAGAAAAACCTTATGATGTGTTCTTTCCTTAGACACCAAAGTTGGCAGCTTCTGGTTATCAAATATAATCTTTTTTTTTTAAATTAATCATATTAATCAAATTTTCGAACCAATCTGATTGGTTTAAATCCCCTTAAGTCATTCATATTAACTCCAATATGAATATCTAGAATAGGCAGCTAATGTCATATATAGATCCAATCTATACACATATGATTTAGAAGATCTAATCTACTATTGTCATATAAACCCTAACATCACCTCCCTCTGGCCCATGCTAGGATCATTAGACATTAGTTCATATTAAAGCCGGCCAAAAATTGTTCATCACAACACTTGGATGTCAAAACAAACATGTATAATGAAACTTATACGGTAACAGATTAAATGAACTAGTAGATCTAATCTACTATAACTTCATATATCACATATATATATATTATTAATCCAGATCTAATACTATACAGGATGGCTCTGATACCACTGTAGGAAATCGAGTAAGCTACACTAGCAGAATTTCTATTTAACTTACTCGAAAACTGCAAGTAATAGATCATAGATTAGATTGTTACCAGTAGCGGAAGCAGATTTGATGCAGCGATCGAATGTTCACAGCAACTGTTTGCAGATCGTCCTAATCAGCGCAGCAATTGCAGCAGCGCCTCTACCGGTATCCACACGTACCGGGATGGAACGTCGTACGATGGTGTGCTAGCACCAACGCGTACAACAAGGGTTTATGGGCTATCAAAAGAGATGGCAACTATGACTTTTGTGGTGATCCTCAAAGCCCATCATACATCTCTATATATAGGGCCATGTCGAGGAAATCCTAACATATTAGGTTTCCTGATGTGATACGAATCTTATTCGAATTGCCCATGCAGAAGAAATCCTAACAGATTAGGTTTCCTGATTTGATACGAATCTTATTCGAACTCGTATCTGATACGTATATTCTCTAACAGCCCCGGACACTTGTAAAAAGACATTTTGAAATGCAATGGAATTAGAAATTTTTCTAAGTCTCGAATTAAATACAATGTTACCAGGGTTCCCGGGAGGTTACTCCCGGGCGAAGGTCCGGAAGAGGTTCCCCGGGGGCGAGGCCCTCGAGCCCCGGCAGGTGCCCCCGGGGGAAGCCCAAGCCTCTTTGATCTTTCTAAGCCTCGTCTCCGGGAAGCGCAACGGGGACGCCGTCCGGGAGCCGATCCGGTTAAGGTGGCATCCGGAGTGGCACTTGGACAATTTTGACAATCATCGCGCCGAATTGTCCCCTCCGCGTCTGGGGTCCCAGATGATCCCCCCACTTCGGATACTTCCCCCGGCGGGCTACGAGTAATGGCCCGAGGATGTGCTCCGGGAAGCTCGGCGCCGCGTGCGCGCATTGTACCGGGACCTGGCCCGAGAGCTAGCAGAGGGCCTCCGGGACTATTAGGCGTAGGAGCCTTAGGATGTAGAGAGCTTCCGGGTTTTGACACGGGTTGTACCATTTCCTATGCCCACTGGAGGGGAAGATGTCCTCCGGTTGAATGATTAATAAAGCTGTGTTTGCTTTCTTCTTTGAGAGTCTTCTTTTATTTTTTCTTGGATGATCTGGACGACTCCGTTTGATAAGAATGAGCTAAGTTTCCTCGTGGACGGTGCGGTCGACACCGGGGGGTTCCTTATCCCCCCCGCCCGCAGCGGGCCGGAGGGTAGCTCCGCGCGCTGTGGGGGTAACAAGGCCCCCGGGGCGAAGATGACCTGTAGCATAAGAATTGTTCCAAGTTAGAAAATTGTAAAACGAGGTTTTCGGGGAGAAACTTTCCGGGAGACAATCGTCCGATCGCCGTGAGAACGGGGAGCCAGGAATAAGGTCTGCGGGGAAGAAACATCCGAGAAAACCAGATGAGATTTCCGGAGGAGATTTCCGGGAGACAACCGTCCGGTCGCCGTGAGGGGAGCCGGGAATAGGGCCTCTGGAGAGGAAATATCCAAGAAATCTGTAACTTTGCCGGGAGACAATCATCCGGTCACCTTGAGAACGGGGAGCCGGGAATAAGGTCTCCGGGAAAGAAAAATCCGAGAAAGCCTGAGACGTCCCACTGGGGAGACCGTCAACTCCCGGAGGAGGATGTGCCCGATGACGGGTCTGAGTGTTTGGGTAGGGGGCTAGTCTCCCAAAGTGACTCGTTACCACGGTCGCTGGGGACCGGGTTGCCGCTTACACCCTCAGTTCACGAGGGCTGATCGTAAGCCGCCCTACAGGAGGGACTTGCTGGGTCTGAGCCCACTTCCTCATGGGGAGGGCTTCCTCGCGGGGAGGGCATCCTCGCGGGGAGGGCGTCCTCGCGGGGAGGGCAACGCCGTTAGGGGCGGTAATGAGAAGAACCTGCAATGACAGTTGAAGAGAAAAATCCAGTTGTATTGATAATGAAATGAAATACAACACCTCCCCCCGCGAAGCCGCGAAAGGGGAGGGAAAGGCAACTACAATGTCCCCCTCCCCCTCCGGCGTAAACGCTCTGGGGGAGGGGACGGGCCTGTGTAGGCTAGACGTAAAACTTGCGAAGTAAACGCAAGTTCCACGTGTGCTTCAGCTCCTGCTCTTGGAGGTTAGAGAGTTTGTAAGCCCCCGAGCCCAGGACCGCGGAGATCCTGTAGGGGCCCTCGCACTTGGGGGAGAGCTTGCCCTGGGCTTGGGGGTCTGTGACGCGCTTGAGGACAAGGTCCCCAAGGCGGAAGGATCTTTCGTGCACGCGCTGGTTGTATGCGCGCGCCATCTCGCGCTCATAGATGGCGTGGCGGAGGAGCGCTCGGTCGCGTTCCTCCTCCACGAGGTCGATCTCCAGTCGTTGCTTGGCCTCATTGGCCTGGTACGATGCGGTCGTAGCTCCGTCTAGGAGCTCGACTCGCAGCGACCAGAAGCCAATCTCCGAGGGGAGGACTGCCTCCGCCCCGTAGACTAGGGAGAAGGGATTACGTCCCGTCACCCGGCTCGGGGTCGTGCGTACGGAGCAGAGGATGCTAGGGAGCTCCTCTGCCCATGCACCCCACATGGAAGCGGCCTGCTCGAGTCGCCGGCGTAACCCTTGTAGGATTACGCCGTTGACCCTCTCGACAGCCCATTGCTCCGGGGATGGGCCACTGAGGCGAAGTGGAGGACGAGCCCCAGGCCTTCGCATAATTCCCGGAAATAAGCCGAGTCGAATTGGGTTCCGTTATCCACGGTGATTTCCCAGGGGACACCAAAACGACATACGACGTTTTTCCAAAAAAATCGCTGGATGGCCCGGGACGTGATGCTAGCCAAGGGTTCCGCCTCAACCCACTTTGTAAAGTAGTCGACCGCGACCGCCGCATACTTGTATCCTCCGGGCGCTGGGGGGAAGGGCCCTAAGAGGTGTAGGAAATCGAGTAAGCTACACTCGTAGAATTTCTATTTAACTTACTCGAAAACTGCAAGTAATAGATCATAGATTAGATTGTTACCAGTAGCGGAAGCAGATTTGATGCAGCGATCGAATGTTCACAACAACCGTTTGCAGATCGTCCTAATCAGCGCAGCAATTGCAGCAGCGCCTCTACCGGTATCCACACGTACCGGGATGGAACGTCGTACGATGGTGTGCTAGCACCAACGCGTACAACAAGGGTTTATGGGCTATCAAAAGAGATGGCAACTATGACTTTTGTGGTTATCCTCAAAGCCCATCATACATCTCTATATATAGGGCCATGTAGAGGAAATCCTAACATATTAGGTTTCCTGATGTAATACGAATCTTATTCGAATTACCCATGCAGAAGAAATCCTAACAGATTAGGTTTCCTGATTTGATACGAATCTTATTCGAACTCGTATCTGATACGTATATTCTCTAACAGACCCAATCCGGATCTGATACGAAAACCCATAACAAACCCAATCCGAATGCATAAGGAGTCTAATATTAAGTCTCCGAATCTGATATGGAAACCTATACCAAACCCAATCCAAATGGATAATGAGTCTAAACCCAATCCAAATACATAAGGAGTCAAACATTAAGTTTCCGAATCTGATACAGAAACTCATATCAAACCCAATCCAAATGCATAAGGAGTCTATCATTAAGTTTCCAAATCTGATATGGAAACCCAAAATAGACTTAATCCGAATTGCATTGTTCCAACCCGTTAAGTGTGTGACCCTGTAGGTTCGTGTATATTTAGTCACAACCCGAGAATACTTACCCGAATTGTAAGTCGGTAGTGGCCCCTAGCAGGACATAACGACTATCCAAATACACACAAAGATCATAATCAGCAAACCTATATAATGTTTTCATGTTGATCCTCTTGCCATACGATACCAGATTAAACCCAAGGTAGGAAATGTGCCACCCTTACACAGTTCAATCCTTTCTCGATCTCATAGTGAATTGATCTTCTTGTAGTTGACACTTCAACCACAAACGGCATGGCCATGCACTTCTCAATTCATCTATATTGAGGGGCCCAGAGATATCTCTCTCATTTTATAAGATATGCAAATTCCATCTTAACCATTCATATTCCTCCGCATGGCTCATAGTATACCCGAATATTACCTTTATTACTACTTAATTAAAAGTAGCGTTTGGTACTATCAAAGTATACTACTACGCATGTAGGAAACTATGATGGTCTCAGGTCTAAGGATCAATCATAAACATTATTTGAGACCTACTGGTGACACTTAAATAACAAATCCAAACAGTGTCTCAAAATGGGTCTATCCAACATTATATTCTCCAATATATGTCCACATTATTGATTTGATATCTTGTATCCATGGTCCGTGAAACATAACCATCAATCAATAAATGTGCTGATCCATTAATCAATAATGTCCTATTTAAAGATAATGGATCAGGGACTAAATTAGAATAATATCATCAAATAAATTTAGAGTCTCACGAACAAGTCACATACTTGTTGATCAAACCAAGATGATAATTTATTCAAAAATAACTTATTATTCAAATGTTCATAAATATAACAAAGATAAATACATCTCTGTGATTTGCTCTAGGACATATCACTAACAACCTCCCACTTAGACTAGAGTCAATCACAAATGTATCTAATACCTATTGCTCTAGTATGCACCTCATGCTTTGGTTGCGGGAGAGGTTTTGTCAACGGATCAGCAACATTCAAATCTGTGGACACTTTGCAAATCTTCACATCACCTCTATTCACGATTTCTCGGATGAGGTGATAACGCCTGAGTATATGTTTGGATTTCTGATGAGACCTTGGTTCCTTGGCTTGCGCAATGGCTCCACTATTGTCACAATAGAGATCCACTGGGCTTGAAATACTAGAAACCACACCAAGTTCAGAGATGAACTTTTTAATCCAAACAGCTTCTTTAGCAGCTTCAGAAGCAGCAATGTACTCTGCTTCTGTTGTAGAATCAGCGACAGTTTCTTGCTTGGAACTCTTCCAGCTTACAGTTCCTCCATTAAGGCAAAATACAAAACCAGATTGCGATTTGAAATCATCTTTGTCGGTTTGGAAGCTAGCATCGGTGTAGCCACTAACAACGAGCTCTTCCTCACCTCCATAAACCAAGAACACATCCTTAGTCCTCCTCAAATATTTAAGGATGTTTTTTACAGCAGTCCAGTGACTTTCACCTGGATTTGATTGGTATCTGCTCGTAACACTTAGAGCATAGGAGACATCTGGGCGTGTACATAGCATGGCATACATAATAGATCCAACAGCAGAAGCATATGGAATCCTATTCATTCGGTCCCGCTCATCACATGTCGAAGGACATTGACTCTTGCTAAGACTAATGCCATGTGACATAGGTAGAAAACCTTTCTTGGAATCGTGCATATTGAATCTATTCAATACTTTGTCAATATATGTATTTTGGCTTAATCCAATTAACCTTTTAGATCTATCTCGATAGATCTTAATGCCCAAAATATATGTTGCCTCACCTAAGTCTTTCATAGAGAAGCTACTTTTCAATGAGGACTTCACAGAATCAAGCATAGGAATATCATTTCCGATCAGAAGTATGTCATCCACATATAAGACCAGAAAAACAAGTGCGCTCCCATTTACCTTTTTATAAACACAAGGCTCTTCTTCATTTTTGATGAAACCAAACTGTTTGACTACTTCATCAAAACGAAGATTCCAACTCCGAGAAGCTTGCTTCAACCCATAAATGGATTTATGAAGCTTGCATACTTTCCTAGTATTATCTGGATCGACAAAACCTTTAGGCTGTGCCATATACACATCCTCACTTAGGTTTCCATTTAGGAAAGCCGTTTTGACATCCATCTGCCATATCTCATAATCGAAATAGGCAGCAATAGCTAGGATGATCCTGATTGACTTTAACATAGCAACGGGCGAAAATGTTTCATCATAATCAACACCTGGAATTTGCTTGAAACCTTTTGCAACTAATCGTGCTTTATGGATATAAACATGACCATCCATGTCAATCTTTTTCTTATAAACCCATTTGCACTCAATGGCTTTTACACCATCAGGCAGATCAACCAAGTTCCACACTCGATTGTCATGCATGGATTCAATTTCGGATCTCATGGCTCCAAGCCATTTCTCAGAGTCAGGGCTCATCATCACTTCTTCGTAAGTCTTAGGTTCATCATTATCTATCAATAATACTTCACGCTGCTCCATTGTAAGGAGCATGTACCTTCCAGGTGCGTGACGTACCCTTTCAGACCTACGTATAACCGGTGCTTGTCCTGCATTATTTTCTACATTGTTTTGCAGGTCTTGCTGAGCTTCAGTGGGTGCTGAAACAATTTCCAGTGATTCCCGAATTTCTTCAAGTTGCACTGTGCTCCCACTTACTCCTTTTGAAAGAAACTCTTTCTCCAAAAAGACACCGTTTCGGGCAACAAACACTTTGTTTTCTTCTCGATTATAGAAGTAATATCCTTTTGTTTCCTTAGGATAGCCCACAAAGAAGCATTTATCTGATTTGGGTTTGAGCTTATCAGACATTAAACGTTTTACATAAACTTCACAACCCCAAATCTTAAGAAAAGACAATCCAGGACGCCTTCCATTCCATATCTCATATGGTGTCTTTTCTACGGCTTTTGATGGAGCCCTATTTAATGTGAACGCAGCTGTTTCTAGAGCATATCCCCAGAAGGACAATGGAAGATCAGTTTGGCTCATCATTGACCGAACCATGTCCAACAAGGTCCTGTTCCGTCGTTCTGACACACCATTCCATTGAGGTGTTCCTGGCGGGGTCAATTGTGGAACAATTCCATGTTGTTTTAGATGATCACCAAACTCTTGGCTCAAATATTCCCCTCCACGATCAGATCGTAGGGTTTTGATTGTCTTGCCAAGTTGATTTTGTACTTCATTCTGAAATTCCTTGAATTTATCAAACGTTTCAGATTTATGCCTCATTAAATAGACATATCCATATCTACTAAAGTCATCGGTAAAAGTTATGAAGTACTGAAAACCACCTCTAGCTGTTGAACTTAATGGTCCACATACATCAGTATGAATAAGAGCCAATAAGTCATTTGCCCTTTCACTTTCACCCGTGAAAGGTGCCTTTGTCATTTTGCCAAGTAAACAAGATTCACACACATCAAATGATTGAAAATCAAATGAGTCTAGAAGTCCATCTTTCAGGAGTTCCATGATGCGTTTCTCATTGATATGGCCTAAACGACAATGCCAGATAAACGTGGGATTCAAATCATTAGACCTAAGCCTCTTAGTACATATGTTATAGACAGGTAATTCAAGATTTAGCTGATAAAGCCCATTCTCCAATGAGGCATTGCCATAAAACATATCATTTAAATAAAAGGAACAACGATTGTTCTTTATTCTAAATTCATAACCCAGCGTGTCCAAACACGACACGGATACAATGTTTTTGCTTATGGCAGGAACATAATAACAGTTATTAAGTTCTAAAACTAATCCTGAAGGTAAAGCTAATATAAAAGTTCCAACAGCTAAGGCTGCAACTCTTGCTCCATTGCCAACGCGAAGTTGAACCTCGCCCTTAGCCAAATTTCTACTCCTTTTAAGCCCCTGCATCGAAGTGCAAATATGAGCAGCCGATCCGGTATCAAATACCCAAGAGTCGGAAGGAGAAGTAGCTAAATGAACTTCTATAACATATATACCTGAAGGAGTCTCACTTTCCTTCTTTTTCTTTAAATCTTCCAAGTATTTCTTGCAATTCCTCTTCCAATGGCCAGATTCCTTGCAATAGAAGCATTCAGTAGTAGGGGTGGCACCTGGCTTGGACTTTCCTTTGGAATTAGGTTTAGCGCTAGAGGATCTTTCTAGAGCTTTGCCCTTTCCCTTAGCTTTGCCCTTTCCCTTAGCCTTGCCCTTGCCCTTCTTCTTAAAGCTTTTTCCCTTTTGAACCATCATTACATTATTTGGGTTTTTCTTAATGTTCTGTTCCGCTGTTTTAAGCATCCCATGCAATTCGGTCAATGATTTCTCCAGATTATTCATGTTATAATTCATGACAAACTGGTCATAGCTCGGAGGGAGCGATTGGAGAATCATATCAGTAGCCAACTCTTGACTAAGGGGAAAACCAAGTTTTTCCAAATTCTCAATGTAACCAATCATCTTGATCACATGAGGACTGACCGAGCTTCCTTCTGCCAACTTGCAATCATGCAATTTCTTGGTGGTCTCATATCTTTCCACCCTGGCCTGCTCCTCGAATAAGTTTCTAAGAGACACGGCCATGTCATAAGCTGTCATGTTCTCATATTGCTTCTGAAGCTCAGAGTTCATCGTGACAAGCATTAGACAGCTGGCATCAAGTGCGTCATCAGTATGCTTTTTATAAGCATCCTTTTGAGCACGTAAAGCACTAGCGGCTGGTTCATCAGGTATAGGAGTCTCTAGAACATAGTCCTTTTTCTCTTGTTTGAGAACAATTCTCAAATTTCTATACCAATCAATAAAATTTGTTCCATTGAGCTTTTCTTTATTAAGGACAGATCGCAAACTGAAATTGTTTGAGGAGCTACCACTATCCATGGTCTACAACAGTAAAGAAATGCAAAATTATAGCATTATATTTATGAAAAGTCTTTTATTAAACAATTCAATAAAAGATGTACCAACTATATATTTTAGAAAAAATCCCTCAAAGAAATATATATAGTAGGCCAAGATCCATATTTCACTAAGTTCTAGTGAGCTTTGGCATCACTGCTAGAAACCTAGTTATTTAGGTAAGCAACTCCTTACTAATTATATCATATATAACTCTTGTTTGTTGGGTGTCATCCCAACACCATGCCCCAAAGCCCAAAACCGTTTTGATGGCTTTGTTAAGTTAAACCAATTCTATGCTTATGGGTGTCCAACACACATCCTGCCTTATTAAGATAATTGATGGTGCCCTGATTTGTCAGACCCACCAAGCAACGATCAAAATCTTGACAGGTGCAGCAATTGGAAGGGTATAATAAACACTAAATTTTTATGAGGGGTTAAAACATGGCAAAACATCCATATGCACGAAAATAACCATCAGCTAGATGATCTAATCGGTGCAATTTCGACTATATTTATCTTCCGTTGGCAGTAACCTTGGCCAGGAAAGACCGCGACTGTTTTCGCTCACACCATGAAGGAAAACGTTCCGTCAAGCGGGGCTTATTAAGAAAAACCTTATGATGTGTTCTTTCCTTAGACACCAAAGCTGACAGCTTCTGGTTGTCAAGTATAATCTTTATGTTTCATGAGGGGTTAAAAGATGTCACAACATCTATATGCATGAAAATAATCATCAATTAGATAATCTCACATGCATAACTACGACTATATTTAATTTCCGTTGGCAGTAACCTTGGCCAGGAAAGACCGCGACTGTTTTCGCTCACACCATGAAGGAAAGCGTTCCAAGCGGGGCTTATTAAGAAAAACCTTATGATGTGTTCTTTCCTTAGACACCAAAGTTGACAGCTTCTGGTTATCAAATATAATCTTTTTTTTTAAATTAATCATATTAATCAAATTTTTGAACCAATCTGATTGGTTTAAATCCCCTTAAGTCATTCATATTAACTCCAATATGAATATCTAGAATAGGCAGCTAATGTCATATATAGATCCAATCTATACACATATGATTTAGAAGATCTAATCTACTATTGTCATATAAACCCTAACATTACCTCCCTCTGGCCCATGTTAGGATCATTAGACATTAGTTCATAGTAAAGTCGGCCAAAAAATTGTTCATCACAACACTTGGATGTCAAAACAAACATGTATAATAAAACTTATACGGTAACAGATTGAATGAACTAGTAGATCTAATCTACCATAACTTCATATATCACATATCTATATAATTAATCCAGATCTAATACTATACAGGATGGCTCTGATACCACTGTAGGAAATCAAGTAAGCTACACTAGCAGAATTTCTATTTAACTTACTCGAAAACTGCAAGTAATAGATCATAGATTAGATTGTTACCAGTAGCGGAAGCAGATTTGATGCAGCGATCGAATGTTCACAACAACCGTTTGCAGATCGTCCTAATCAGCGCAGCAATTGCAGCAGCGCCTCTACCGGTATCCACACGTACCGGGATGGAACGTCGTACGATGGTGTGCTAGCACCAATGCGTACAACAAGGGTTTATGGGCTATCAAAAGAGATGGCAACTATGACTTTTGTGGTTATCCTCAAAGCCCATCATACATCTCTATATATAGGGCCATGTAGAGGAAATCCTAACATATTAGGTTTCCTGATGTAATACGAATCTTATTCGAATTACCCATGCAGAAGAAATCCTAACAGATTAGGTTTCCTGATTTGATACAAATCTTATTCGAACTCGTATCTGATACGTATATTCTCTAACAAGAGGTCCATCCCCCAGCGCATGAAGGGCCAAGTGATGGGGATAGTCTGCAGCGCTACAGGGGGGAGGTTCGAACCCTTGGCCATCTTCTGGTAGGCCTCGCACGCGGAGACAAGGTCTCGCGCGTCGCGCATTACCGTGGGCCAGTAGAAGCCCTGTCAGAGAGCCTTGGACGCGATGGCACGCGGGGCTAGGTGAGAGCCACAGCTCCCCACATGGATGTCTTCGAGAAGTTGGAGTCCCTCCGGCCGGGGGAGGCAGTGCAGGAGAACGGAAGCCCCCCGCTTGTAGAGCCTCCCCTCCAGCAGGAGATATGCCCGGGCTTTGGCCCGGAGGCGCTTTGCCTCGGTCTCGTTGGGAGGGTCCCCCTCCCCCTTGATGAAGGAGATGAGGGGGTCCATCCATGACGGAGTCCGGGTGATCTCGGCGACCTCCGGGACGCGAGGCTCGTCGCCCGTGTCCGGGGAGGCCACCGAGGGCTTCGTGATGATTTCCAGGAAGGCCCCCTTGGGGAGCGATTCCTGGGCGCTTGCTGCCCGGGCCAAGGCGTCGGCCCGGTCATTGTCCCTTCGCAGGATATGCCGGGCCTCGAGGCCGTCAAAGTGCCTCTCCATCTTTCGCACCTCCTGCAAATAAAGACTCAAGTTTGTGTCATGGCACAGGTAAGACTTGTCCATTTGGCAAACTACGAGCTGAGAATCTCCCTTCACTAGGAGGCGCCGGATCCCCAGGGAGCGCGCAAGGCGCATCCCGAGGAGCAAAGCCTCATACTCGGTGACGTTGTTGGACGCGGGGAACTCGAGCCGCGCCGCGTACTTGAGTTCCTTCCCCTCGGGGCTCCGGAGGACTACTCCCGCACCAGCCCCGGCGAGACACAGCGACCCGTCGAACATGAGCGTCCAATGGTCACTGCGTCGGGGCGGCGCGGGGAGGTCTTCGTCCCCGGGCCCAGAGGCAGGGGTCCACTCCGCGATGAAGTCGGCGAGGACCTCTAACTTGATGGCGGAGCAGCCTGTGAGGGACAGGGAGAAGGGGACTATCTCGGCCCCCCACTTCCCAATACGGCCGGTGGCTTCTTTGTTCCGCAGCACCTCCCCCAGGGGGAGGGACGACGGGACGGTGATGGGGTGTCCCAGGAAGTAGTGGCGGAGCTTCCGGGACGCCATCAGGAGGGCGTAGCAGATCTTCTCCATCTCTGTTACCGAGTTTTGGCCCCCTGGAGGGCCTCACTCACGTAGTACACGGGATGCTGCTGCCCCCTTGCTCCTTCACCAAGACCGCGCTAACAGCGACCGGTGTCGCGGCAAGGTAGAGGAGCAAGAGCTCTTATGGAGACAGACTCACGAGCATTGGAGGGCTCGTGAGGTACTTCTTGAGGTCGTCGAAGGCCTCTTGGGCCTCGGGGGTCCAGCGGAACCCCTCGAGCCCCCGGAGGATCTTAAAGAATTGGAGGCCTCGCTCCCCCGACCACGAGACGAAGCGGCTTAGCGCGGCTAAGCGGCCGGAGAGCCGCTGAACATCCTTGATGGAGCGCGGCAGGGGCATGTCCAGGAACGCCCGGATCTTTTCGGGATTTGCCTCTATGCCCCGCTGGGACACGAGGAAACCCAGGAGCTTCCCCCCGCGCACGCCGAAGGCACACTTCTCCGGGTTGAGCTTCAGCCCGTACGCGCGGAGGTTGCGGAAGGTCTCCGCCAGGTCGTCGATGTGGGAGGCTGCGCGGGGACTTTTGACGACCGCGTCGTGTACGTAGACTTCGACGTTGCGACCGACTTGATCTTTGAAGACTAGCGTCATGAGGCGCTGGAAGGTTGCTCCCGCATTCTTGAGCCCGAAGGGCATGTGGACGTAGCAGAAGGTTCCGAGGGGAGTTATGAAACTCGTCTTTTCCTCGTCCCCTTCCGACATCCGGACTTGATGGTAGCCCGAGTAGGCGTCTAGGAAGCTCATCAACTCGCACCCCGCGGTGGAGTCAACCAGTTGGTCAATCCGCGGGAGTGGGAAGTTGTCTTTGGGGCAGGCGCGGTTAAGGTCGGTGAAATCCACACACATCCGCCACCTGCCATTCGATTTCTTGACGAGGACGGGGTTCGCGAGCCACTCGGGGTGCAAGACCTCCCAGATGAACCCTGCCTCTCGGAGTCGGGCGATCTCCTCCTTGATTGCCTCTTGGCGCTCGAGGGAGAGCTTCCTCAGTCTTTGCTTGACCGGGGGGGGGGGGTGACCGGGGGCTACCGCGAGCTTGTGCTCAATGACCTCCCGGGCGACGCCCCGCATGTCTGAAGGCTTCCACGCGAAAACATCGGAGTTCTCGCACTGGAAAGCTGTCAGTTGCGCTGCATGCTCCTCGGGGAGCTCCGCCCCGATCCGGATGGTTTTGTCCCCGTCACCCGGGGACAACAGGACCTTCCGGAGGCCCCCTTCGGGATGCCGCTTGAGGAGGGGCCTCCCGGGAGGTATCTCTGTGACATCTGGTTCCGGGGCAGAGGCCTCCCCCCCGGGCGCCTTTATGAGGTTGACGCTTCCGATTGTGGCGGCGGCGCGCTCATATAGAGCACGGGCCACGTCTTGGTCTCCCCGGACATTGATCACGCCGTGCAGCCCGGGGATCTTCATGCAGAGGTAGTTTTGATGGGTGGCAGCCCCCAGCCGGTTGATTGTGGTCCTCCCCATGATCGCGTTGTAGGAGGAGGGGAGGTCCACTACGTCGAATCGGACCATCTCAGTCTTGTAGTTCTTCGGGGTGCCGAAGGTCATAGGGAGATCCACCTTCCCCACGGGATGGATCGCCTTCCCCGGGACAAACCCTTGCAGGGGCCCTGCCGCGGGCTGCAGGAGCTTTTCATCCACTTGCATCTCCTTGAAGGCCTTCAGGAAGAGGACGTCGGTGGAGCTCCCGCCATCCACGAGGATGCGGGGCAGGTGGCAGTTGTAGATGGTGGCGGAGACGATGAGCGCGTCGTCGTGGGGGAAGCGAACCCCTCGCGCGTCTTCCGCCGTGAAGGTGAGGGGGACGTCCGACCACTTGGGTGGCGGAGACGTGTGCAGCACCCCCACAACCTTGGCTTCGCCCGCGTACTCCTTACGCTAGCGCTTAGAGTCCCGCTCGGAGGCGGACCCTCCCACGATGATGTTGATGCGGCACTGAGAAGTTTGGAAGGGGAGAGCTTCTGAAGGCTCCCCCTCCTACATCTGCCCCTGCTGACCCCCCGTGGGAGCAGGAAGGGCTGGAACAGCTGGCCGAGAGGCAAGGAGGCCGGAGTCCCCCATGCCCATGCTGGTCGAGGAAAGCTGCGAAGTGTTGCAGCAGTTGGTGGCACTCTCGGGTAGTGTGGGTACTGGACCCGTGGAAGCTGCACCACGGTCCTTCCCTGCCTCTCCCCGCAGGGCCTTCCCTGCCGCACGAAGAGTGTCCTCCCCCATGGCCTTCCGGCTTGGGGAAGGGGCGGTTGCCCCTCGGGGGGTCGCGCGAGCCGCCTCCGCCCTCGAGGACAAAGGTGTCCCGAGGCCGTGGCTCGTTACGCCCCCCTGGCTGGGGCGCTTGAGGGGGTCCCTGGCCCCCCGGTCGGCGGGGGCGGGAGCCCCTTGGGTCTTCTTCCAGAGGTCGTCGCCCGAGCGTATTTTTTGAGTACGTTGAAGAGCTCGTCGGCGGAGGAGGGGCAGCTCCGGGAGAGCCTCCGGTGGAGCTCCCCCGGGAGAATCCCACTTTTGCATGCTTCGATGACCGTAGAGTCGGGGACGTGAGCCACCTTGCTCTTCACTTGGGCGAAGCGCTTGAAGAAGCTTCGGATGGTCTCCCCCGTCCTCTGCCGGACGGTGTACAGCTGCGAGGAGTCCAGGGGACGCACGTAGTTGCCCTGGAAGTTCACGCAGAACTCACGCTTGAGCTGCGCGAAAGACTTGATGGAGCCGGCCTTCAGGTTGTAGAACCAGGAGCGGGCGATGCTGGTGAGGTAGAGGGGGAAGACGTTGCATTGTACCGTCTCGTCCCCCTCGTCCGCGGAGATGGCTGTGGAGTATACCTGCACGAATTCGTAAGGGTCGGCCTCACCATTGTAGTGCTCGATGTGAGGCTGGCGGTAGGGCCGCGGCCACCGGATGCTCCGAAGTCTGCGGCACAGGGGCTGATTAGCCCCCTGCACTTCCCGGGGAGAATCCCGGTCGCTGTCTTCTTTGACGGGGGACACGCCCTCGTTATCGGAGTCGGGAAGCGGTCCGAGAGGTCTGCCGGAGTGGCGGTGGCGACGCTTTTCTTCTGGACCGGGGCTGAGTTCCCGGGACATCCGAGCTCTCCCCCGGAGAGGCTGGCTCTTCGGCGGGTCTCTTCCCCCGACCGGTGCGAGAGCGAGGCTCTCTGCACCCACGGCCAGGGGGAAGTTCTTCCCCGCGCTTGGGTGAATGCATTTGCTCGACCTCCCCCCGGGAGAAACGGACCTGTTCCGCCGGGGAGGGAGCTCATGCACTGTAGCTACCGGCCCGGAGGCTATCGGGGCCGGCTGGGGGGAGCCCCTTGCGACGACCCCCGGAACCGGAAAGGGGGAAGCCCCTGTATTATCCGGAACCAGGGAGGGGGCGCCCGCGGCGACATTCGGAACCGAAGTGGAGGGAGCCCCCGTGGCAACGGCCGGAACCGGAAAGGGGGAAGCCCCTGTAATATCTGGAACCGGTGTCGGGGGAGCCCCAGCGGCGACGTCCGGAACTAGGGAGCCAACGCGGGGGGAGGTCCGCTGAGGCACGGAAGCTGCTTTGTCGACCGCCCCCGGTGCGGTAAACGCGACTCGCGGGGCGGGACTGGCTCCCGGCGTAGGGAAAACCCCCGGCATGAAGTAGCCCCTAGGCGCCACGAAGGGCCCGGGCATGAAGTAGCCCCCCGGCACCAGGAAGGGCCCGGGTGCCGGGAAGTGTCTGGACGTATAACTCGCAGGGAGAGGGAACCCCCCGGCAGGGTCATACGTGGCGACCAAACCTCCGAAGACCGGAGGGGCCGCCGGGTGACCCATAAACGGGGGCATAGCCCCCGGGTTTGGGTGAGGTGAATATGTGGGGGCCGGTGGCCGCGCCAACACGCAAAGCAGCTCATCCATAGAGCGCTGGGCGCGGACCTGGCCCTCCACTAAAGTCTCGAGCAGGGCGTCCCGGGAAGCCGTCGGGGGGAGACTGGTCCCGGCCGAGGTCCCCGCGGCCACCGGAAGCGACCTGGAGGCGGAAGCACCTAAGTTAAGAGGAAAGGTGGGAGGCGATACCTGGGTCTGGCCGCCTCCCGGCGGAAGCGTCGGGACAGCAGTGTCCCGGACGGGCGGCGCCGGGTCTCCGAGACCAGCGTCACCGGGAAGGGTGTGAGCCCTTGTTCTTTGGGGAGCCATGGCGTCTTGTCACAACTTGCCACGGTCGGCGCCAACTGTCGTGGCATTGCGAATACCCCGGCAGGTTTTGTGAATGATCCTAGCGAAGAAAACGCTACGCGGGCTGACCGGGCGACCGGTCCTCCCCCGCCAGACAAACACAAGAATTGACACGAGGATTTATACAGGTTCGACTCCCGGTGGGGGCCCTAGTCCTGTCGGCATGCTCCCGACCGGAGTCAGCTGGGGAGGCTCTCTCGGGGGAGAGGCTTCCGAAGCACACCTGTGAGTTTTGGCTACTTAACAATAATTAATCACTTGTCTTTACAACAGGGGGTACAAGGGCTATTTATAGCCCCAAAAAGAAGCAAAAAGACTAAACTACCTTGGACGCTACCGTCGGATTGAGGGGTAGCAACGTCCTTCTCCCGGTCACGTGTCTTCGATGCTTGACAGGTGATCGCTGATTCCTGAGGCGCTCCTCGCGTGACCTACACGTGATCAACAACCAAAGACTTTACCTTTAGAAGGGCGATGAGGCCCGGGACATGCACCGGAGGCCAGGTCCCCGGGCCAAAGGTGGCTCCCGGGACCGGCACCGGAGGCCAGGTCCCGGGAGCCAAAAGGAGGCGCCCAGGGCAGCCACCGGAGGCCACATCCCCGGGAAAATGGCGGCGCCCGGGACAGGCACCGGAGGCCAGGTCCCGGGAGCCAAAAGGCGGCGCCCGGGGCAGGCACCGGAGGCCACGTCCCCGGGCAAATAGCGGCGCCCGGGACCGGCACCGGAGACCAGGTCCGGGGAGCCAAAAGGCGGCGCCCGGGACCGGCACCGGAGGCCGGGTCCCGGGAGCCAAAAGGCGGCGCCCGGGGCAGGCACCGGAGGACACATCCCCGGGCAAATGGCGGCGCCTGGGACCGGCACCGGCGGCCAGGTCCCGGGAACCAAAAGGCGGCGCCCGGGACCGGCACCGAAGGCCGGGTCCCGAGAGCCAAAAGGCGGCGCCCGGGGCGGCCACCGGAGGCCACGTCCCCAGGCAAATGGCGGCGCCTGGGACCGGCACCGGAGGCCAGGTCCCGGGAGCGAAAAGGCGGCGCCCTGGACCGGCACCGGAGGCCACGTCCCCGGGCAAATGGCGGCGCCCGGGACCGGCACCGAAGGCCAGGTCCCGGGAGACAAAAGGCGGCGCCCGGGACCGGCATCGGAGGCCGGGTCCCGGGAGCCAAAAGGCGGTGCCCGAGGCCGGCACCGGAGGCCACGTCCCCGGGCAAATGGCGGCGCCCGGGATCGGCACCATAGGCCAGGTCCCGGGAGCCAAAAGGCGGCGCCCGGGACCGGCAGCGGAGGCCGGGTCCCGGGAGCCAAAAGGCGGCGCCCGGGGCAGGCACCGGAGGCCAGGTCCCCGAGCAAATGTGACGCAACTTACCTGGACTTAGTCTCGCGGAGATTGCCCCAACAGCGATACCTTATTGTTATGTTGTTAATGGCTCTACAATCCACACACATACGCCAACTACCGTCTTTCTTAGGAAACAAAAGAACAGGAACGGCACAAGGGCTAAGGCTTTCTTGTACATACCCACGACCCAAAAGTTCTTGGACTTGTCGTTGAATTTCCTTAGTCTCTTCCGGGTTGGTCCTATATGTAGCACGGTTTGGCAATGTCGCTCCCGGAATTAAATCGATTTGGTGCTCAATACCTTGAATAGGTGGTAGTCCCGGGGGTATCTCAGTTGGAAACACATCCTCAAACTCCTGCAAAAGGTTAATAACAGCAGGGGGCAAAGAGCTAAGAATATTATCAAATGAAAATAAAGCCTCTTTGCAAACCAAAGCGTAGCACAAAGCATCTTCATCATTAATTTCAGCAATATCAGATTTTGTAGCACTACTACAGAAATGCAATCCACTAACCCATATCTTCTAACGGTTATAAGCAATCTGGGAAAAATCCGATAGAATAGGATGACAGCGGTGGAGAAGAGGCTTTTTACTATCGGTTATATACTGGAACACCGTTAGTGAAATGCAAACATTTTTACTATCGGTCATTACTGTACCAACCGATATAATAGATGAAATAGTACTATCTGTTTTTCTTTCATAACTGATAGTGAAATTACGGACTTTATACTATCGATTCATACTGTACCAACCGATATAATAGATGAAATAGTACTATCGGTTTTTCTTTCGTAACTGATAGTGAAATTACTGACTTTATACTATTGGTTCATACTGTACCAACCGATATAATAGATGAAATAGTACTATCGATTTTTCTTTCGTAACTGATAGTGAAATTACGGACTTTATACTATCGATTACTACTGTACAAACTGATATAATAGAGTAAATTTTACTATCGGTTATATAAAACAAACCGATAGTAAAATGACGTCATATAAACTAATGGTTATGACAGTGGGGACCTTATTTTACTATCGGTTGTGTTTTTGAACCGATAGTAAAATTGTACAACTTATCTCGACCTCTGCTCTGTGCTCTGCATCCTCGATTCATTTCTACCGTACGTGCATCCACGCTCCAAGCTAGAGTGATCTGGAAAAGCTAGCTAAGAGGTTGATAATTCGATCCCCCTTGGTATTGTCATCTTCTCATCACCTCTCTCTCTCTCTCTCTCTCGATCACTCTTTCACACTCTCCCTCTCTCTCTACTTGCAATTCATTAAACTAGATACATGTAGCTCCAAACTAGCTAGAAGGCTAGGTTGGCTAGCTAGCTATAGCTTGTTGAAGTTAAGCAGCTAGCTAACTGGCTCTTCCAATTAATGCATCAAGTTAATTAGGGTTTCATACATATCCATTTAATGTAATTAAGCAGCTGTACACACATATGGCCTAGCTAATTGATGATGTTTCATGCATGCATGCCCTGAGTCATTAATTATTTATTTCAATTTGTCAATTTTGTGAAATAATTGTAGATGGACCGAGAATATTGGATGTATGGAATAAAACGAACTACTGTTGAGTATTTGGAGGGTGTGAATGGGTTTATTAAATTTGCTGAGCAAGAAAAGGTGAAGAAGGGAGAGAAAGATATGCATTGTCCTTGTATAGATTGTATGAACTTAAAAAGGTTCGGCAACTCTGATCAGATTAGGAGTCATTTGATTCGTCGTGGTTTTAACGCACGCTATACCCGTTGGATATGGCATGGTGAAGATCTTGATCAGGAAATGAGCACCGCTACCACTTAGCAGCACCCGGAAGTGGATTGCAGTAATGATGATCATGATCAGAACATTGGTAATGTTCATTCGGAAGTCCATGTAGATGATGACAATTTAGATGAAATGTTACGTGATGTAGAAGAAGATTACAGCGAAAACGATTTAGCTAAATTTGAGAAATTAATTGTTGATTCTGAGAAGCCTTTGTTCCCCGGATGTGCAAAATTTACAAAGTTGTCTTCTGTGTTGAGATTATATAACTTGAAGGCAAGCAACGGTTGGAGTGATAAGAGTTTCACGGCGCTATTAGATCTGTTAGCGGACATGCTTCCAGAGGGAAATGAGTTACCAAGATCGGTTTACCAGGCCAAAAAACTATTGTGTCCGTTGGGAATGGAAATCAAAAGAATACATGCATGCCCAAATGATTGTGTTCTGTACCGTAACGAGTACGAGGATTTGCATGTTTGTCCAAGATGCGGTGCATCGCAGTATAAGCATGGGGACAGAATTTATCACAATGGATGTGATGAGGTAAATAAAGGGCCTCTGGCCAAAACTGTGTGGTATTTTCCTGTGATTCCTAGATTGAAACGGCTGTTTGCAAATCCGAAAGATGCGAAGTACTTGCGTTGGCATGTTGAAGGTCGGAAACAAGACGGAAAACTAAGACATCCAGCTGATTCTATTCAATGGAGAAACATTAACAGAACATTCGGTGAGTTTGGCGGCGAAGTGAGGAATATAAGGTTTGGGTTGAGTACGGATGGTATGAATCCACACGGAAATATGAGCAGTCGACATAGCACTTGGCCGGTTCTTTTATGCATCTACAATCTTCCTCCTTGGTTATGTATGAAGCGCAAGTACATCATGATGTCGTTACTAATTTCAGGACCCAGACAACCTAGGAATGATATTGACGTGTTTCTATCACCGTTAGTCGAGGACTTACATAAATTGTGGAGCGAAGGGGTGCGGGTGTGGGATGCACATAAGCGAGAGAATTTCATGTTGCGGGCCATGATATTTTTCACCATAAATGATTTCCCGGCCTATGAAAATTTGTCGGGGTATAGTACGAAAGGAGGCAAGGCTTGTCCTATTTGCCTGGATGAAACTGAAAGCATGCGGTTATCGAACTGCAGAAAAACAGTGTACATGGGTCACCGCAGATTCCTTCTGATGCATCACGCCTACCGTAAGAAGAGGAAGTCATTTAATGGGAAGCCTGAGAAAGGATCCGCCCCAGTGTTTGTGACTGGTAAGGAGCTTTACTTGCGCGTGAAGGACATCAAAGTTGAGTTCGGTAAATGTTCTAAACCTCCAGGAAAAAATATTTGGAAGAAAAGATCGATTCTTTGGGATCTGCCATATTGGGAGCACTTACAAGTTCGACATTGCATTGATGTCATGCACGTAGAGAAAAATGTTTGTGACAGTTTGATTGGTTTGTTGTTGAACATTCCAGGAAAGACGAAAGATGGCATCAACGTTCACCGTGACATGCTCGACATGGACATAAGGACTGAGCTTGCACCGTTGGAGAAGGGAAAGAGGACATACCTCCCCCCGGCCTGCTATACTTTGTCAAAAAGAGAAAAAACAGAACTCTGTCAGTGCCTATATGGTGTCAAAGTTCCATGCGAGTATTCTGCGAACTTGAAAAAACTTGTGTCCATGAAAGACTTGAAACTGGTTGGTATGAAGTCCCATGATTGTCATGTACTGATGTCACAAATGCTTCCCATTGCTATCAGAGGCATTCTCCCGGTCAAAATCAGAGAGACAATTACAAAGCTATATTATTTCTTCAACACAATATCTGGCAAGGTAAGCGTGTACTCCTAGCAAGTTAATTAGCTCTATTCGTGGAACTTGTCAGATTTTTTGGATCTGAATATTTGCTGCAACTGTGCCCTTGCAGGTAATTGATCTGGATGGACTGGAGGATTTGTAATGCGATGTGACTACAACTCTTTGTCAGCTGGAGATGTATTTCCCTCCATCTTTTTTTGATGTTATGGTCCATCTAATTGTTCACCTTGTCAAAGAAATTAAGTTTTGTGGACCCGTGTTCCTGCGCTACATATATCCATTTGAGAGATTTATGGGTATCTTGAAGGGATATGTAAGGAATCGACATCGGCCTGAGGGCAGTATCAATGAAGGTTATGCCACCGAGGAGGTGATCGAATTTTGCACCAACTATATGGCCAGGGTTGACCCAATTGGCGTTCCTACGTCCTGGCATGAGGGCAAGCTTCAGGGCATTGGAACGATTGGATTTAAAGCAGTCGTCCCCTCTAGTGATCTGTATGAAAAAGCCCATTTTTGGGTCTTACAGCACATGACGGGGGTGGAGCAATACATACACGAGCACAAGGAAATGTTACGGAAACAGAATCCTTCGAAGCCAGAGATTTGGGTCACCAGAGAACATAACAGGAAGTTTGCTGGGTGGATCGAAAATAGAGTCCTGCAAGTTTCTGAGGGCAACGTAGATGAAGTTGTTACATGGTTGGCCAGAGGGCCTAGATTTACTGTAGGGACTTGGCAGGGGTATGACATCAACGGCTATTCATTTTACACAAGAACTCAGGACGAGAAGAGTACTATGCAATGTAGTGGAGTGACACTACTTGCTATTTCGGAGGATGCCAGGGCAGTAAGGGCACTCGACTCATATTACGTTGTTATTGAGGAAATATGGGAGCTCGATTATGTATTACTTGAGATTCCTCTGTTTCGATGCCAATGGGTCGAAATCCCTTGAGGTGTTAAAGTCAACAATTATGGGTTTACTCTCGTCAATCTCAGTAGAGTCGCACACCAAGATGATCTATTTATACTTGCTTAGCAAGCCACACAGGTATCCTACATCGTTGACCCAGCTAACCCAAATTTGCACGTTGTCCTTCACAGTAAGAGACGTATTGTTGCGGTCGAAGACGTTGTGAATGAAGAAGAGTATGATCAATTCGACAAACTACCTCCATTTTTAGATGGAATTCTTCAATCTGTCCCTACCGAAGATATTGATGAAACAAGTTACCTGCGAGACGACCACGAAGAAGGATTATGGGTGGACAACCATTCTTGACTAATTTGCAATATGTAAGTGACGTATATTATTTGGATCTTTAATCGAAGAATTCTTCAAATCACTTTTCAAAAATTCTTTGGGAAAACATACGTGATGCATTGAGAATCATTTATGCAAATTTTCATTTCAATTGGAGTACTTGATTCGAGAAATAATTGATTCTTTTCACAAATTAATATGAAAACTGCAAATTTTCATTCCATGATTGGTCTTTACTGTTAATTTATTTCAAATTTATTGGAAGTCATTTGCATGTAGTTTCAGGTGTCTTTACAAGTGCAAAATGATGTACAAAGACCCATTTGTAATTGTTCTCAGGAAAACCCTTTAGGGTCAATAACACTGTATTCTACTATCGGTTTCAATTTCCAAACCGATATGAAATTAATCTCCACTATCGGTTTATTGTTCATAACCGATAGTATTTCATTTTGTGTTATGAGACCCTGTTCTACATTTTGGTCTGCTCTTGTACAGTGGATTAATTTACTATCGGTTAATAATCATAAAACCGATAGTGAAATACAATGCAAAATGATGTACTGAGATCATCTGTAATTGTTCTCAGGGAAATCTTTTAGGGTCAATAATATTGTATTGTACTATCGGTTTCAATTTCCAAACCGATATGAAAATAAACTCTACTATCGGTTTATTGTTCATAACCGATAGTGATTTATATTGTGTTATGAGACCCTGTTCTTAATTTACTATCGGTTAGTAATAATAAAACCGATAGTGAACAATGACAACACTCCAAACCCTAACTTACATTGTATTTACTATCGGTTTGGTGGTTATGAACCGATAGTAAAGATTCATATATTAGGTTAACCTCGCATGATTTTCCCTCCAATGCAACTGATCACATTCCAAATACTCGCACGCGGAAAACCCTAGCCTCCCCGACGTTCACTTTTTCGCTCCTCTGTGCCACCATTGCCGATCGCAATTGGGTTCTCCACCGCCTCCGGCCACTGCATCGTGCCACCGCATCGCGCCACCGCCTCCGGCCACTCCACGAACGACTGTAAGTGTTCTTGACCAAACCGCACGCGTCAATTGCTTAAATTTATATGCAATAGTTCATATGTGGTTCAATGGATTACAAATATAAAACTAGATGAAAATTCATGAACTACAAACTTGATAGCTATGAGAGTTACAGACTTGATGAAAATCACTAGCAATTTGTCGTACAGTGTAGTCCACTATCGGTTTCTTATTTTGAACTGATAGTAAAGACCATAAACTGAATTAAGACTAGCATAGTGAATTACTATCGGTTTTAATTGTCAAACCGATAGGAAATAGAGTATGTCATATCGGTCTGTTATTGTCAACCGACAGTACATTGAAAAGTCTGAATTTTGCAGAGTTCATATTTCATTTGTGAAAAGAATCAACTATTGCTCACATCAAATACATTTGAAATGAACATTTAAAGAAATGATTTTCATGCATGAAATATATTTTTCTGATGAAATTTTCCAAATAGGATTAATTTTACAATCAAGAGTTATCAAATGATCTTTATGTTAAGCAAGAAGGTATCAGTTCGACAACCCTTTGAAAATTGAGTTTACAAATCCATTTTAAATCTATTTTGAAGACCATGTTGATAGGAATTGATGATTTTTGGTCTTTTGAATGAAAATTTGACATTTTAACAAAAAGAGGTGGTTCATCATTGCCATTCCATTTTAGTTATGAACTTTGTCATGTACCTTTCTTCATATCAATTGATGGTCTGTTCATGGAATTTTAGGTAAAGCCATGTCGGCATCTTCCTCGGCTGATAGTAGTGATTCGGAAAGGGCGAACGTAGATGATGCTGCCTCATCCCAGCGCAAGAGGAAGGCGCGAGGCGCGACGATGTTGTGCCGTTTGGACAAACGAGTGGATCTTTCATGTGAGTTCAACCAGTTCGGGAGACTGATCGGGAAGAACGCCGGCTAGTACGCTGCCTATGTTGGTTTGTTGGCGAAGGAAAGGGTGAAGATCACCGTCCAGAGCTGGAAGGACGTTAAGGCTGACGAGAGGGACAGGCTGTGGGCGGAAGTGAAGGTAAAATTAATCAAAATCACTGAACTCTTGAGTAATCACATTCCCTTGGTTTATCCCAGAGATTAGATAAGTCCTGCTTATATGCACCATTTGATATAGGCCAAGTGGAGCATCCCCGACGATGGTCTCAAGATAGCTTGCTTGAAGGACATGAACAACACGTGGAAAACCTTCAAGAGCGTCCTCGTCAGTACCTTCCTCGCTAAAGGCAAATCTCCATTGAGAAGTACCCCTTCATAACAGAGGAGGTATGGGAGCAATTCACTCAACAGAAGGGGACCCCTGAGTTCAAGGTATGTATGGTTCCTTTGCTTGGTTACACCATTGTATGCAGTAACCAGCGGTGCATTAATTTTCTTGTTTCTGGTACGAAGGCCCTCAGCGAGAAGAACAAGGCAATCCAGAGGAGGAACGACCACCCACACCGGCTCGGCTCTTGCGGCTATGCGGGGAAGGAGGAGCAGTGGAAGAAGGCTGAAGACGAGGCATCGAATTTCGTTGACTCCCCTGACCTACTCTCCGAGATCCGCGATCCGTGATGCAAGCGCTGGTGGCTGGCCAGAGGGACCGTGTCGACCACGGGGACTGTGGAGTTCCCAAACCCCAGGGACGTCGAGGTCGTGCAGCGACTCGTAAGTTGGCTAACTTCCTGGTTGGAATCATAGAGTGTGGTAGAAAAAACTATGATCACTAGTGTGCGCACAAGTTCGTATATATTTTTTCCCCACAATGGAGAGCTTTGAATGTAACAGATCTCTTTCTCGAAGGAGGCGCCGAGGGATTGTTCACTCCCCATAGGGAGAACGACATCCTTACTCGGGCTCTAGGGAACAAGGAGCATCCAGGGCGGACGCGAACCGTGGGGGGTGTGGTGCCATGGAAGGAAGGCTTCTCGGATCCCGGGCAAAAGGCGAAGAAGGCTCGCAGCTGGAAGGAAAGGGAATTGGAGCTGTCTCAGAAGATACGGTCAGATGTGACTGCACAATTCACGGACATGTTCGCTCAAATGAATGAGAAGTATGAATGCCTCAGCCGAGTTGTGCAGTCCAAGGGTTTAGATCCAGCTGCCGAGGTCGACGCTGCCAGGCCGAGTAGTTGCGGCTCGAAGGTTCACGTGGATCCGGTGGACCTGATTGAGGTATTGCAACTCTTGAGCTATATATGCAGTTCGGTTGATGCCACTCCCGTTATGTTAGAACTGTTTCGCTAACCTGTTATAATTGTTGCAAATTGCAGAAGCCGGAGAGCTGTAGCCTATTGATCAACATAGGCGACAAACCTGTAGTGGTTACAAATGGGGTCGTATATCAGTCTTGGGAGGATGTCCGGATCCACTGCGTACCTCTGGAGCCTGGATTCGCAAAGGTACAGGTAGACATGGCCCTCCCAGGCTACAGCTCTTTTCCGTTGCCCGTCCCAACGGACGAAATGCGGACAATTGGCGAGGCATTGGGCTCGTACATACAGTGGCCCAAGAAGGGTGTTAGACTACAGGAGGTAAACCCTAGCCATTCTAGCTTACAACTCAGTTAATATACTCATTTTGCAAAATCTAACTTATGCGTTTGTACTTAAAGTGGACGATGGATACCAGCTCACTTCCTGAGGACACCACCCCCGCCACAACGCATGAGCGAGCTCCTTCGGCCCCCATGCCTCCTCCGACGGCCTCAAACCCTTCGCCATCAAATGAGGCCAGCGGCACCACACCCCAACCTTCGAAGGTATACACTCGCTCCCCGCCCAAAGGCAAGGGCAAGGCCAAAGGCAAGGCCAAACAAAGCCAGCCGGGTACGTTCAAGAACGGGTCCCCACTCGTGTCGGAGTACCTTCTGCGCAATATGTTGGACCGGTCTGATCGAATTCACGGACTGACCGATTAGAATTCTCGGACTGACCGACGTTATGTCTTAGTATAGTATATACCTTTATAAGGTCGGTCTGTCCGTAGTTTAAACCTAAGTCAGTCTCCTGGAACTTCATGAACTATCTTTCTGTTGTTTTGAGCTATTACGGTCTGACCGTTTTATTAGACCGGTCTGACCGTGAAATCGGTCTGACCGTGTTTTTGTACTACGGTCTGACCGTATGGCCGGTCTGTCCGTATTTTTCGGCCTGACCGTATAAGGTGTCCAGAAACTAGGTCGTCTCTGGACAGTTTCACGGTCTGACCGAAATAGGCTCCGGTCTGACCGTATGTGTGCCTGATAAGGGCAGTTGAGCATTTATTGCGCCTGTTTAATGCCGTTGCAATTGCGGCAGTCTGGCCGAGCTTGTGCCTGCGGTCTGACCGCCAGGTGATCTTTTTCTCCCAACGGCCTGTAACGGCTATATTAATTGTGGGGGGTATATATACTCCCATGCCCGGCCCTGTTCATAACTTTTGGCATAATCTTGAGCATTGTCATCATCCTTGAGAGCCTAAGCTAGTTTCATACACTCTAGGTTTCAAATTCTCGAATTTGTGAGAGTGTGCATTCGAGATCTTCTAGTGCATTGCATTTAGATCATTAAATCAATCTTGTGGCACTAGAAGAAGGCTAAGTGATCATCACCGGCTTGTTACTCTTGGAGTTTGCCGGCTCCTAGACGGCTAGGAGAAAGGTTTTGAAGAGCTCTTCAAGGAAGATTGTGAAGAAGCCTCAAAACGTCTTGTGAAAGGGTTGAGCACACCTTGCCGGAGCGGTAAAGTGCATCCTTAGTGAAAACGAGGTTTGGATAAGTCATCACACTAATCCGGCTCAAGATCTAGGTCACTTCTCGAGAGAAGGTTGACTAGATTGAGGAGCGGTTAGAGATTTGAGTTTGCCTCAACGTGGATTAGGGGTGATCGGCAAATCACCGAAACCACGGGATATATCCTTGTGTTGCAATTGCTCTTTGTTCATCTTGTGTTATTTAAATTGCTCTCATTTACTACTAATTGTTTGATTTATTGTAATTTGCTAAAATCGCCTATTCACCCCCCCCCCCCCTCTAGTCGATATCCTAGATCCCTTTCAATTGGTATCAAAGCAAGGACTCCATTTTAGAGGATTTAACCATCCCGGAGTAGGATAAAGATGGCTAGTGAGGGTTGGATCAATATTGGTAAACTACCACTCTTTGATGGATCTAACTATACTTATTGGAAAACTAGAATGATGGTCTATCTTAAAGCCATGGGTGGAAAGATTTGGAAAGTGGTGGATGAGGGGTTTGCAATTCTTGATGATGATGACATGACCAACTTAGATAGAGATAATGCCTTAGCAAATGCTCAAGCCATGAATGTTCTTTATAGTGCTCTAAATCTAGGTGAATTTAATAGAATTTGTAAACTTGAAACGGCCCATGATATTTGGAGAAATCTTATGGATATTCATGAAGGAACCTCGATGGTCAAGGATGCTAAACTATTTATCCATAAGGGCCAATTTGAAAAGTTTGCCATGTTGCCCAATGAAGATGTATCGGAGATGTTTAACCGATTAAATAACATCGTAAATGAGTTAAAAGGGCTTGGTATGGATGTCACAAATGTGGAGTTTTGTCATAAGTTTCTTAGAACTTTACCTTCTAAATATGATACAATTGTAACCTTACTTGTGCGTTCGAACTTGAAGAGTGTAACTTCGTTGGAAGTCTTGAGTGAGATTCTCACTCATGATATATTCAAGAAATCTCAAGAAGAAGTGAAAGATGAGGCTTCCGACTCCAAGAAGAAGAACATTGCACTCAAAGCTCAAGTCTCCAAAAGGGAAGATATTGAAGAGGAAAGTGATGAGAGAGACACCGATGAGGAAATGGCTCTCTTCGTGAGAAAGTTCAAGCGGTTCATGAAGAAAAGATATCAAGGGAAGGCTTTCAAGAAAGGACAAACATCCAAGAGGAACCCATTTGAAGAGAGAAGATGTTTTGATTGCGGTGAAAAGGGTCACATCTCCACACAATGCAAAAACAAGGAAGAAGAAAAATCAATGAAGAAGAAGAAGTACGAAAAGGAAGGAGAAAGCAAGAAGAAGGTTTTCAAGAAATATTATAAGAAGAAGAAGGATGGACAGGCTTGCTTCATTGAGTGGGATTCGGATGCTTCAAGTTCCGATTCCGATGATGAAGATGAAGCATCACCCAAAGGACTCGCCGGGGTAGCTATCAAGGAAGCTCCATCTCTATTCTCCACTCCTCATTGCCTCATGGCTAAAGGAGAATCAAAGATATCTTGTGATGAAGATGAATATACTTATGATGACCTAGTTGAGATGATCACTGGTTTTGATGACTATATGAGTAAGGAAAAAGAAAAATTCAAGGAATTGAAGAAGAGATACAAAGCTCTTCAAAATTCCTATGAGGAGCTAAACACATCTCATGAGAGTCTCAAAGAAACTCATGAGATGCTCAAGGAAGCTCATGACTCTCTAATTACTCATAAAGCCAACAAATCGAGTAATGACATAGGCATCACTTGCAATATTTTGAATGGTTTGCCCATGATGTCTACTTCTAGCATATCTACTTCTTGTGAAGACTTAATTGAATTCCCATCTAGACCTAAAATTGATGACAATGTGCTTAGTCTTGAAAACAATAAACTTAAGGACAAAATTGAAAAACTAACCAATGACCTAGCTAAATGCTATGTAGGAGAATCAAAATTAAGACATCTTCTAGATAGTCAAAGGTTTTCCTTAAGAAAAGAAGGACTACGCTACATTCCCAAAAAGGGTAAACATGATTTTGTTCCATCTAAAACCGTTTTTGTAAAAGAAAAGGGATATTGTAACAAATGTAAAAGTTTAGGTCACATTGAAAAGAATTGCCAAGCTAGCAAAAGTAATTCATCTCTTATATTCAATTCTTGCTATGTTTTAAAGAAAATGAACAATGGCGATATTAAAGCCAAATTTGTTGGAACCCCGATCATTGGTGCCAAAAAGAAAGACATTTGGGTCCCAAAATCCTTGGTAACTAACCTCCAAGGACCCAAAAAGATTTGGGTACCTAAAAGGACCTAACTTTGTTTTGTAGGGAAATTACAAGGCAGGAGGACAACATTGGGTGCTCGATAGTGGATGCACTCAATATATGACCGGTAATCATAACATGTTCTCCTCACTAAATAACAAAGGTGAGGAATATGACAAGATCACGTTTGGAGACAATAGCAAAGGAAAGGTAAAAGGTTTAGGTAAAATTGCCATCTCAAACGACCTCTCCATATCAAATGTATTGCTTGTTGAATCTCTAAACTTCCACCTCTTATCCGTAGCTCAACTTTGTGATCTTGGATTCATATGTGCATTTTATCCAAAAGAAGTGATTATCTCTAGCATTGATGATAATAAGTTGATTTTCAAAGGTTTTAGACATGGCAACCTCTATTTAGTTGATTTCAATTCAAATGATACTAATCTTGGTACATGCTTGTTTACAAAATCTTCTAAAGGTTGGCTATGGCATAGAAGGCTTGGGCATGTTGGAATGAAACAACTAAATAGACTAGTTAAACATGATTTAGTTGTTGGATTAAAAGATGTAAAGTTTGAAAAAGATAAATTATGTAGTGCTTGCCAAGCCGGAAAACAAGTTGCAAACTCACATCCAACTAAAAGCACAATGTCAACTTCTAGTCCACTTGAATTATTGCATATGGATTTATTTGGACCAACTACTTTTGTGAGCATTGGTGGCAATAGTTATTGCCTTGTCGTTGTAGATGATTTTTCTAGATATACATGGATATTCTTTTTACATAATAAGTCAATTGTGTTTAACACTTTCAAAAGCTTTGCTCAAAGGGCCGAAAATGAATTTAGCTTCAAGATCAAGAAAGTGAGAAGTGACAATGGCTCCGAATTCAAGAATACCAAGGTTGAAAATTGGTGTGATGATAAGGGCATCAAACACGAGTTTTCGGCCAAGTATACACCGGAGCAAAATGGAGTAGTCGAACAAAAGAACCGGACATTGATAGATATGGCAAGGTCTATGCTTTCGGAGTACAATGTTTCGGACACCTTTTGGGCCGAACCAATCAACACCGCTTGCCATGCATCAAATTGTCTTTATTGTCATCGACTACTAAAGAAAACTCCTTATGAGCTTCTCATTGGAAGGAAGCCAAACATTTCCTACTTCCGAGTGTTTGGGTGTAAGTGCTATATCTTGCGGAAAGGTACACGCTTATCTAAATTTCAAAGTAAATGTGATGTAGGATTTTTGTTAGGATACTCATCAAATAGCAAAGCATATCGTGTCTACAACCAAAACTCCAGTTTGGTTGAGGAGACACATGATGTTGAATTTGATGAGACTAACGGCTCTCAAAAGGAGCAAGACAATTTGGATGATGTAGGTAATGAAGGGTTGAGAGTGGCAATGAAGAACATGACCATTGGGGATATCAAGCCGAAAGAAGATAGTGATCAAGATGAAGATCCATCCACTCAAGCTATCCCCTCTTCATCAACTCCTCAACACGAAGATCAAATAGTTGAAGTGGTCAATGTGGAAGACTCCTCTCAACAACAACCGGAAGTACCTTCTACCTCTACTTCACAAATCCCAGTTGACCATCCAAGAATACATCACTCAATTTCCAAGGATCACCCCGTCGATCAAATTGTTGGTGACTTGCGTGAGGGTGTCCAAACTCGTTCTCGTCTTGCTTCATTTTGTGAAAATTACTCTTTTGTCTCCTCTTTTGAGCCCACACTTGTAGATGAAGCATTAAAAGATCCGGATTGGGTGAATGCTATGCACGAAGAATTAAACAACTTCGCCAGCAACAATGTTTGGGAATTAGTAGAAGAACCAAATCCGGATGAGCATAATGTCATTGGAACCAAATGGATTTTCAAGAATAAACAAGATGCAAACGAAGTGGTAGTAAGAAACAAGGCAAGATTGGTGGCTCAAGGATACACTCAAGTTGAAGGTTTGGACTTCGGTGAAACCTTTGCTCCCGTAGCTAGACTTGAGGCTATTAGAATCTTGCTTGCTTTTGCTTCATCTCATAATATTAGACTTTATCAAATGGATGTCAAAAGTGCATTTTAAATGGAAAAATTAATGAATTAGTATTTGTTAAACAACCTCCCGGATTTGAAGATCCTACAAAGCCGAATCATGTGTATAAACTCTCCAAGGCTCTTTACGGTCTTAAACAAGCACCTCGTGCTTGGTATGAAAGACTTAGAGACTTTTTAATTTCAAAAGGCTTTAAAATTGGGAAAGCTGATACCACCTTATTTACTAAGAAAATTGGGAATGATTTCTTTGTATGTCAAATTTATGTTGATGACATCATATTTGGATCTACTAACCAAGATTTTTGCGAGGAATTTGGTAATATGATGTCCAGGAAATTTGAGATGTCTTTGATAGGTGAACTAAGTTTCTTTGTCGGACTACAAGTCAAACAACTCAAGGAAGGAACCTTCATCAGTCAAAGCAAGTATGTGAAGGACCTACTCAAGAAGTTCGAACTTGAAGAAGCAAAGCCAATCAAGACACCAATGGCTACAAACGGTCACCTTATCTCTGACGAAGGAGGTAAACCGGTAGACTCAAAGCTTTATAGATCTATGATTGGTAGTCTATTGTATCTTACTGCTTCTAGGCCCAATATTATGTTTAGTGTTTGTATGTGTGTAAGATTTCAAGCCTGTCCTAAAGAAAGTCACTTAATGGCCGTTAAGCACATTTTGAGGTATCTAAAATATTCATCTAGCATAGGGTTGTGGTATCCTAAAGGTGCAAAATTTGAATTAATTGGATATTCTGATTCCGATTATGCGGGATGTAAAGTGGATAGAAAAAGTACCTCTGGCAGTTGTCAACTGTTAGGAAGATCTTTAGTATCTTGGTCCTCTAAGAAACAAAACTCTGTAGCTTTATCAACCGCCAAAGCGGAATATGTTTCCGCAGGTAGTTGTTGTGCACAATTGCTTTGGATGAGGCAAACATTGTTGGATTTTGGAATAAAATTCGAAAAAGTGCCTCTTTTGTGTGATAATGAGAGTGCGGTGAAAATAGCCACAAATCCAGTTCAACACTCTCGGACCAAGCATATAGATATTCGACACCACTTACTTAGAGATCATGTTAGCAAAGGTGATGTGGTGGTGGATAATGTGAGAACCGAAGATCAATTAGCGGATATATTCACTAATCCCTTAGATGAAAGTCGTTTTTGCAAACTTCGAAATGAGCTTAACGTCATTGATATCTCAAATGTGGCTTGAAATGTTGAACTCATATGGAATGTGCTTATAGTATCACTTGGTTTCTTGAACTTCCTCTTTTAGAGCTTTTTAGGCTCCTTTTTCGACAATTGAGTGAAATGAACCAAAAATATGTTAAGTTGTAAGATAAATACTTCCCCTTTGGTGATATTGCCCATATCTTACTTATAATCATCTTATAGTTATATATCTCTCTATCCAAATCTCTTGAGCTTCAAATCAATCAAAATCCTCCAAGAATTTTAGTCCTTCCAGCGGTCTGACCGAACCAATTGAGGTCTGACCGAATGCATCTCCAGAGAGCATCTTAGATTTCTGCTTTCAGCGGTCTGACCGGTATCTTTTCTACGGTCTGACCGAAAATCCATGACCAGAGACCTTTTTATCCCGAATCTCCTGTCCTTTTTCACTTTCTTCCCTCTCCTGTCTCTTTCACGTGCGCCTCAAATCTTTTGATTCTTTCTCTCCGGTCAAACCCTCGTCAAGCTCGGACAAACCGTGGTTCAAGATCATCACCAAATCATGTTTTCTAGGTATATTGCTCAGATTCCTCTTCGTTTTCATTTTCGGCTTCTGTTCATCTTGAGGGTTAGGGCAAATGTGGTGAATCTTGTTTAAATTTTGTCAATATCCTGAAATTGATTCATTCCCCTGATGCAATGAGTATTCTCTCTCACATTGCACCTTAATTTCTCCTAAATCCCAGAAATCATGCCAAATCCTAACTCTACGGCTGCGCCGATCTGACCGCCCATTTTCGGTCTGACCGACTGCAACAGCAGAGCCAGAGTTTACTAATCTGTTATCTTATCAATTCAATCTCTCTTCATCTGTGTATCTAATCTGCTTTATCTCTTGCGCATCTTCTAGTGGTCGAGGTATTCAAGGCACTGCCTCCATCCGGACAAACAAGAAGAAATTGGCTAAGCGGTCAAAAAGGGCTCTACCCTCGAGTAGCAGCGACAGTCACGATGACGATTGGGTGCCCTCGGCCGGTGATTCAGAGACAGAACAGTCGTCTCATCGTGGTGGATCTTCTCATGTGGGCATGGACATCGAGAGCGAGGACGATGAAATAAACGTCCATGCTTTTCAAGGCCCAAAGAAAAATTGGACTTCAAGCGACTATACAAAGGCTAGGACTATCTATGCCTACAATCACGAGAATGACGCCTCTACTCCTCATTTCCACATGATGACACAGCAGGATGCCTTCTACGGTCATTTGGTCCACAAGACTATCTTCAAACACAAATGGATCGAATGGGCGTATGTTGTGAATCAGCCCATCATGGCTCCCTTGGTGCAGATCTTCAAGGATAAAGGGCTGTATGACTTTGTGGAGCACAAGTGCCCATGGAACGCCACTGCCATCAGACAGTTCTATGCTACAGTTGAGATCAGATGGGCGGACCAGCAGATCATATGGATGACAGGTTCTAGGCGGTATGAGGCCACCTTTGAGGAGTTTGCTGCGGCAAACAAGTTAAACTATGAGGAGATGAAGGAGGGGATCGATATGGAGGATGAGGATTACCTCCATGAGGACGACTGGCTCCAGTTTTATGAGCAGCCGGGAGGTGGACAGCGGATTGTACCTGGCACTGTTACAGGTCTCAAAGTCCTCCCTGCTGTCGTCAACAAGATCGTACGAGCCACGATCCATCCAAAGAGTGGAAACTGAGAGGCGGTCCGGGATTACTACTGGAACTTCATCGACCACATCCTCAAGAGTCATCGGATCAACATTGTCTCTTTTATACTGAAGACAATTGAGGATGTCTCGGTGACCACTCTGCCGAATCTCTACTATGCTCCTTTTTATCATGTCCTTGCTGCTCCAGAAGACAAAGTTTCCTCGCGGTTCTTGTGACATCAGACATCTCGGCTATAAGCCGTTTAGTGTCAACCCGCGCGTCTTGGCTCGAGGCCATGGAGCACAGCATCAGCAGCAGCAGCAGCAGCCGGCTCAGCCTATGCCTCCTCCTCCTCCACCTCAGGCTCAGCAGGCACCTCAGTCGAGCCAAGCCCCCGCCTGGTTTTCTCAGTTCCAGCAGCAGTTCCATCAGCCGATGATGGATCAGTTTGCTACTCTTCTCCAGGGGCTTGAGCTCACTCGCTCGGACTTGGCGGCTTTGCATGATCAGTTCCAGACTTTCTCATCGCGCCAGGATCAGTTCGAGCAGTGCTTCGACGCCTTCTCCGCTCACTTCTACACCCGTTTCCCTCAGACTCCTCCTCACCATCCTCCCGATGATGATGCTCCAGCTGATCCTTAGTTTTTATGGCAATTGATGCCAAAGGGGGAGAGAGAAGAGAGTAGAAGAGTAGGAGAGATATGAAACTTAAATGAAAATTCTTGATGAAAACTTTTGGTGTAAAGTGTTATTTAACTTGTTTAGTTGAATATCTCTTTTATGATCTATGTGGATGTCATTCTGACTCTTGTATGAGAATGTTACTTCATGATATATGAGATATGCTTATGTTATTTTCATATGACCTTGTGTTGATAATATCATGTTGTAGAATTGATTGTTGAATATCTTATTTGTGATACTTCATGCTCATATAATGGATGATTTGAGATAGCATCTGATACACATGCTTGAACTCCTCTAAAATTCTCTTATTCATACATTTAGGGGGAGTGTCTTATTCTTCGATGCTTATTGTAAAATTCCCTTTATGCTTAAAAACTCCTTCATCTACTCTTTATGTTGTCATCAATTACCAAAAAGGGGGAGATTGTAGCTTCTAGGCCCCTATAGAATGTTTTAATAATTAATGACAACTTCAAATGCTATACTAACGTTACCTGCCTAGTTGTGTCAAGAAGATACTTAAAAGACAGGTTAATGAAAGGCAAAGAAAAAGCCTCAGGATGAAGAAAGGGCGCATTGATCAAAAAGGCAAAGGTACAGAATAGGGTCTTTTCCTTTTTACCGGTCTAAGATGATTAGAGAAGAATTTTGACCGGATTTTAGGATAGTTGCCGTACTATTAAGAGGAGCAGGTGGTGTATCACAAAATACTTCATCTATGTGCCACAAATCATAAAATCAACTTGCATTGCATACTAGAAGGTCACATCCTTTGAAAATGCTTGTTTCAGCTCATTTCTGCTCAGCACTGTCTCAGTCGGTCTGACCGTATGTTGGACCGGTCTGACCGAATTCACGGACTGACCGATTAGAATTCTCGGACTGACCGACGTTATGTCTTAGTATAGTATATACCTTTATAAGGTCGGTCTGTCCGTAGTTTAAACCTAAGTCAGTCTCCTGGAACTTCATGAACTATCTTTCTGTTGTTTTGAGCTATTACGGTCTGACCGTTTTATTAGACCGGTCTGACCGTGAAATCGGTCTGACCGTGTTTTTGTACTACGGTCTGACCGTATGGCCGGTCTGTCCGTATTTTTCGGCCTGACCGTATAAGGTGTCCAGAAACTAGGTCGTCTCTGGACAGTTTCACGGTTTGACCGAAATAGGCTCCGGTCTGACCGTATGTGTGCCTGACAAGGGCAGTTGAGCATTTATTGCGCCTGTTTAATGCCGTTGCAATTGCGGCGGTCTGACCGAGCTTGTGCCTGCGGTCTGACCACCAGGTGATCTTTTTCTCCCAACGGCCTATAACGGCTATATTAATTGTGGGGGGTATATATACTCCCATGCCCGGCCCTGTTCATAACTTTTGGCATAATCTTGAGCATTGTCATCATCCTTGAGAGCCTAAGCTAGTTTCATACACTCTAGGTTTCAAATTCTCGAATTTGTGAGAGTGTGCATTTGAGATCTTCTAGTGCATTGCATTTAGATCATTAAATCAATCTTGTGGCACTAGAAGAAGGCTAAGTGATCATCACCGGCTTGTTACTCTTGGAGTTTGCCGGCTCCTAGACGGCTAGGAGAAAGGTTTTGAAGAGCTCTTCAAGGAAGATTGTGAAGAAGCCTCAAAACGTCTTGTGAAAGGGTTGAGCACACCTTGCCGGAGCGGTAAAGTGCATCCTTAGTGAAAACGAGGTTTGGATAACTCATCACACTAATCCGGCTCAAGATCTAGGTCACTTCTCGAGAGAAGGTTGACTAGATAGAGGAGCAGTTAGAGATTTGAGTTTGCCTCAACGTGGATTAGGGGTGATCGACAAATCACCGAGACCACGGGATATATCCTTGTGTTGCAATTGCTCTTTGTTCATCTTGTGTTATTTAAATTGCTCTCATTTACTACTAATTGTTTGATTTATTGTAATTTGCTAAAATAGCCTATTCACCCCCCCCCCCTCTAGTCGATATCCTAGATCCCTTTCATTCGCTCAGGTCAAGAGCAAGTGGCTCACGTCCCCGACTCCACAGTCATCGAGGCGTGCAAAAGCGCATTCTCCCCGAGGAGCTCCGTCGGAGACTCTCCCGGAGCTACCCCTCCTCTGCTGATGAGCTCTTCATCGTGCTTGAAAAATAAGCTCGAGAGGAGGAGGACGACCTTTGGAAGAAGAACCAGGGGGCCCCTACCCCCGCCGACCGGGAGGCTAGGGACCCCCTCAAGCGTCCCAGGAGGGGCAACCGCAGCACGCCACGACCTTGGGACACCTTTGTCCTCGAGGGCGGAGGTGGCTCGCACGAGGCCCCCAAGGGCAACCGCCCCTTCCCCAAGCTGAAAGGGCGTGGGGGGGACAGCGGTCCCTCGGCCGGGAAGACCCCGTGACGGGAGGCAAGGAGGGCACAACCGGCTTGTGGTGCACCTTCCATAAGTCCAATACCCATACTACTCGGGAATGCCACCAGCTTCTTCAATACTTCGCCGCATTCCTCGACCAGCGTGGGCAGGGGGAGGGAGCCCTGCCTCCTTGCCCCCTCAGCCGGCCCTGTCGGCTCTCCCTGCTCCTTCGGGGGAGCAGTAGAGACAGGTGCGAGAAGGGGCTTAACCAAAGAGCTCCCCTTCCAATCTCCCAGAGGCGTGTAAACGTCATTACATGGGGATCCGCCTCAGGGCGAGACTCCAAGCACCAACGAAAAGAGTATGCGCGGGAGGTAAAAGTTGTGGTGGTGCTACACATTTCCAGACCACCAAAGTGGTCAGACGTCCCCCTCACCTTTATGGCGGAGGATGCGTGCGGGGTTCGCTTCCCCCACGACGACGCGCTCATCGTCTCTGCTACCGTCTACAATTGCCAACTAGCACGCATCCTCATCGACGGCGGGAGTTCCGCCGACATCCTGTACCTAAAGGCATTCAGGGAAATGCAGGTCAATGAAAAACTGCTGCAACCCACAGCCAGGCCCTTGCAAGGCTTCATCCCCGCGAAGACCATCTACCCAGTGGGGAAGGTCGATCTCCCCATGACCTTCGGCTCCTCGGACAACTACTGGACCAAGCTAGTCCGGTTTGACATGGTGGACCCCCTTCTTCGTACAACGTCATTATGGGGAGGACCACTATCAATTGTCTGGGGGCCACAATTCATCAGAGCTACCTCTGTGTGAAGATCACCGCCCGAGGTGACCAGGACGTAGCCCACGCTCTTTACGAGCGCACCACTGCAATGATCGGGAGCATCAACCCGATCAAGGCCCCAGGGGGAGAGGGTTCTCCCCCGATGCCGGACGCCCCGGTTGTCCCCTCTAGGAGGTCTCCCCCCAAACTGCGCCTGGAGGGGGACCTCCGGAAGGTCCCGCTGTCCCCGGACGACGAGGGCAGGACTTCAAGATCAGGGCGGACCTCTCTAAAGAGCACGCGGAGCAACTCGCAGCCTTCCCATGCTAAAACGTTGACGTCTTTGCATGGAAGCCCGCCAACATGTGAGGTGTCGCTCGGGACATCATCGAGCATAAGCTTGTTGTGATGCCCGGCCATCCCCCTAGAAAGCAGAAGCTGAGGAAGCTCTCCCTTGAGCGCCAGGAGGCCATCAAGGAGGAAATCACCAAGCTCTGAGAGGCAGGGTTCATTCCGGAGGTCCTGCACCCCGAGTGGCTGGCAAACCCTATTCTCGTGAAAAATTCAAACGGCAAGTGGAGGATGTGTGTTGACTTCACCGACCTCAACAAGGCTTGTCCAAAAGACAACTTCCCACTCCGCGGATTGACCAGCTGGTCAATTCGACCGCAGGGTGTGAGCTAATGAGCTTCTTGGACACGTATTCGGGCTATCACCAGGTCCGAATGGCAGAAGAGGACGAAGAAAAGATGAGTTTTATAACTCCCCTTGGTACCTTCTGCTACATTCATATGCCCTTCGGGCAAAAGAACTCTAGAGCAACATTCCAGCGACTTATGTCATTGGTCTTTAAGGACCAAATCGGCTACAACGTCGAAGTCTACGTCAATGACACAGTTGTCAAAAGCCTCCGCGCGCCCGCTCACATCGAAGACTTAGCGGAGACCTTCCGCAACCTCCGTGAGTACGGGTTGAAGCTTAACTCGGAGAAATGCGTGTTCGGCGTACACAGGGGGAAGCTGCTGGGCTTCCTCGTGTCCCAGCGGAGCATAGAGGCTAACCCCGAAAAAATTTGGGCCTTGTTGGACATGCCCCCTACGCGCTCCATCAAAGACGTACAACGGCTTATCGGCCGCATGGCCGTACTAAGCCGCTTCGTCTCGCGGTCGGGGGAACATGGCCTCCAATTCTTCAAGATCCTTCGAGGCCTCGAGGGGTTCCGATGGACCCCCGTGGCCCAAGCAGCCTTCGACGACTTGAAGAAGTATCTCACGAGCCCCCCAATGCTCGTGAGCCCATCTCTGGGAGAACCTCTGCTCCTCTACCTCGTTGCGACCCTGGTCACTGTAACCGCAGTGCTAGTGAAGGAGCAGGACAGGCAGCGATGTGCCGTGTACTATGTGACTGAAGCCCTCCAAGGGGCTAAGACGTGGTACACGGAGATGGAGAAGATTTGCTACGCCCTCCTCATGCATCCAGGGAGCTCCGTCACTACTTCTTGGGGCACCCGATCACGGTCCCGTCATCTCTCCCCTTGGGGGAGATGCTGTGGAATAAAGAAGCCACCGGCCCGATAGGAAAGTGGGGAGCTAAGCTTGCTCCCTTCTCCCTCTCCCTCACGGGACGTTCCGCCATCAAGTCACAAGTCCTCACTGACTTCGTGGCGGAATGGACCCCCCACCTCCGGGATGGAGGGAGAGAGTCTCCCTGAGCCGCCCCGGCACGACGACCATTGGACGCTCATGTTCGACGGCTCCTTGTGTCTCGCTAGGGCCGGCGCGGGGGTGGTCCTCCGAAGCCCCGAGGGGAAGGCGCTAGAGTATGCAGCGAGGCTTGAGTTCCCCGCTACGAACAACGTCGCTGAGTACGAGGCTCTACTCCTGGGGCTGCGCCTCGCGCACTCCCTAGGGATCCGTCGCCTCCTCGTCAAAGGAGATTCCCAGCTCATGGTCTGCCAAATGGACAAATCTTACTTGTGCCATGATGCGAACCTGAGCCTGTATCTGCGGGAGGTGCGCAAGATGGAGAAGCACTTGGAGGGTTTGGAGGCCCGGCATATCCCCCGAAGGGACAATGATCAGGCCGACACCTTGGCCCGGGCGACTAGCACCCGGGAACCTCTCCCCGGGGTTGCCTTCCTGAAAATCATCACGAAGCCCTCGGTGACCTCTCCGGACATGGACCATGAGTACCACGCCCCAGAGGTCTCCGAAATCGCCCAAGCAGCATCCTTGATGGATCCCCTCGTCTCCTTTATAAGGGGGGAGGGGGACCCTCCCAGTGAGACCGAGGCGAAACGCCTCCGTGCCAAGGCACGGGCATACCTCTTACTAGAGGGGAAACTCTACAAGCGAGGGGCCTCCGCCCTGCTCCGCTGCCTCCCGAGAGCAGAAGGACTTCAACTCCTCGAGGACATCCACTCAGGGAGATATGGGTCTCACCTGTCCCCACGCGCTGTCGCGGCAAAGGTCATTCGCCAGGGCTTCTATTGGCCCACAGTGGTCCGCAAGACGCGAGATCTCATCTCCGCGTGCGAGGCCTGCCAAAAGATGGCAAAGGTCTTCAATCTGCCCTCCACAACGCTGCAAACAATCCCCATCACTTGGCCCTTCGCGCGCTGGGGGATGGATCTCCTAGCTCCCTTCCCCCCAGTGCCCGGGGGCTACAAGTATGCAGTTGTCGCGGTAGACTACTTCTCCAAGTGGGCGGAGGCTGAGCCCTTGGCCAGCATCACCTCCCGAGCAGTACAGTGGTTTTTCTGGAAGAACATCGTGTGTCGCTTTGGGGTCCCCTGGGAAATCACTGTCGATAACGGGACTTAATTCAACTCTGCATACTTCCGGGAATTCTGCAAAGGCTTGGGGGCTACCCTCCACTTAGCCTCCATGGCTCACCCACAGAGCAACGGAGCCGTCGAAAGGGTCAACGGCGTGATCCTACAGGGGTTACGCCGGTGACTCGAGTAGGCTGCCTCTAGGCGGGGTGCATGGGCAGAGCAGCTTCTGAGCATCCTCTGTTTCATGCGCACGACCCCCAGTCGGGTGATAGGGCATACGCCCTTCTCACTCGCATACGGGGCTAAAGCAGTTCTCCACTAGGAGATTGGTTTCCGATCACTGAGGGTTGAGCTGTTAGACAGAGCTACGACCGCAACATACCAAACCAACAAAGCAAATCAGTGGCTGGAAGTCGACCTCATCGAGGAAGAGCACAACAAAGTGCTCCTTCACCACGCCATCTACGAGCTCGAAATGGCGCGCACATACAACCAGCGCGTCTGCGTGAGAGCCTTCCGCCTTGGGGACCTTGTCCTCAAGCGCGTGACCAACCCCCAAGCCCAGGGCAAACTTTCCCCCAAGTGGGAAGGCCCCTACCGGATTTCCGCAGTCCTGGACTCAGGGGCTTATAAGCTCTCCAACCTCAAAGATCAAGAATTGAAGCATACATGGAATGTGGGCTTGCTTCGCAAGTTCTACATCTAGCCTCTGGGCTTACTCCCTCCCCCGTCGCGACTTCGCAAGGGGTGGTACTGCATTCACCTTTCCCTACCCCGCCGCGGTTACGCGGGGGTAGGCGTTGTACTCACTATTCCCTCCCCCACTGTAGTGTTGCGGAGGGAGGCATTGTATTTCAATTTCTATAATACAAATGGCTTTTTGGTCAACTGGAATTTTTTGCAGGCTCTTCATTTATCATCTCCTGAAACGATGCCTTCCAAATGAGGATGCCCTCTCCGTGAGGACATAGGCTATCTCAGCCTAAAAGCCCCTACGACGGGAGCCTCGCTCCAGTAGGGCGGCTTACAATCACCCCTCGTGGACTAAGGGGGTAAGCGGCAACCCAGTCCTCAAGGACTGCGGTAACGAGTCAATTTGAGAGACTAGTCCCCCCTCAAATACTCAAACCCGTCATCGGGCTTATCCTCCTCTGGGAGCAAATTGTCTCCTCAGTGAGACGGAATTCTCGGTTTCTTAAAGATTATCTACCCGGCCCCCTATTCTCATGGTGACCGGGGGATTTTTTCACCGGGATCTCCAGAAAGTTTCCTCCCAGAGGACCTTTACCCGGCTCCCCGTTCGCACGGCCACTGGGGGATTTTTCACCAAGGTTTTTGGAAATTTTCCTCCCGGAGGTTCTTTACGGAGGGAATTCTTTCACCGGTCTCTGGAATTTTTTCGACCAGGGGCTTTGTAACCCCGGTGGTCTTTAATGCTCGGGCCTCTTCGTTCCTTACCCACAGCGCGCGGAGCTAAGCTCACCCCGCTGTGGGGGGGTAACTCGAGCCCAAACAAGTGAATATTTTTTGAAAATTTTGAAGTAAAAAAAAAACAAACTTAGCTTTATTGATACATTTAACCGGGAGACATCCCCCCCGGTGGGTATTCATACAACATGTAACCGGGGGACAACCCCCCCCCCCCCCCCCGGTGGGCCAAGATGTCCCAGGGATGACAAGCCTCGGGCAAATACAAGATACAACCCGGGGAGTTGAGCTCCCGCGGAAAACTCCTCCGGAGGACAGCCACCTCCGGGAGGTGGCTACACCTAGTACTCTCGGAGGCCTTGTGATAGTTCCCGGGAAAGGTCCCGGTACAAGCTCCTTATGCGCCTCTGGGCATCTCGAAGCAAGTCCACGGGCCAATACTCGTAGTCGGCCGAAGGGGAGAGCTCGGCACGACTATTGTCGAAGTTATCCAAGTGCCACTCTGGGAGCCATCGCAACTGGATCGGCTCCCGGGAAGCATATTCACCACGCCCCCCGGTGGCAAGGCTTAGCAAAGCCAGCGATACTTGGGCATCTCCCGGATTACCCTCTCCAGAACCCAGAAGCCCCTTCTCGGGAGCGAGCCCCCAGACCACCAAGGAGCCCCCTGTGTTAAGGCGTTCGAGCCTCGGAAACTCTTCCCCGGGAGCAAGCTCTCGGGGGACCTATTCATGATGAGTCGAGACTTAGCAAAATACTCGTTTCATTGATTGAGCAAAAAATATTTTTACAAGTCTCTGAGGCTTCCTCTAAGAAGCTACCGGGAGCAAAAATCCTAGTAAAGCAAAAAAGGACCTATCTAAAGGCCTGGGGGGAGGGGGAGATTCATACTTGCCCAATGCCGCCCCCCCCGCCCCCGGGGGAGTCTCCTTCGCCGCCGGGGCGTCTTCCCTCGGGGGCGTCGAAGCTGGGAACCGAGCCTAGATGATTAGATCGTAGAAGCCCCCCGCCAACTCCTCCAACTCCCACCGTTGCGGCTTGAAGAAGTTGGGGAAGCTTCGGGGGAGCCGACCTCTGACCGTTCGGGCACCGATCCCCCGATGCTCAACGAGGGCCGCAGCTGCAGCCACCACCGGAACCGCCCAGCCCCAGGCCCGTGCGTCGGCGGCCTCCAGGATCACGGAGACTTGCGCATTGAGAAAGCGCGTAGCCTCCGTGAACGTAACCAGGGCTACGCCGAAGCCCCCCCCCCCCCCCGGCCGAGGCTAAGCCCGAGCCCTTCGAGGGCCGAGCAGACGGAGTGGCCCGCCTCCACAATCACTCGGGAGTAGGAGTCCTCGAGCTCCTGGTGGGCGCTCTCCCTTGCCTTCTCCTCCCTCCGTAGATGGGTGTTGGCATCCTCCGAAGCGAGCAGCTAGGCTCAGATCCTAACCAGCTCCCCGAGGGCTTCATCCCTCTCGGCACAAAAGGCGGCTGTCGTGTCCTCTGCCTCCTTCAAGGCTGCCTCGTAGCGGTCCTCGACGCCTTGAGCAAGGGCCGCCCCCTACAAACCCAAGGGTTAGACGACCTCCCGAAAAAAGTAACCGGGCGACTTGAAAGCAAACTTACCTGGAGATGTAGCAAAACCAACTCGGAGCTACACTCACGGGTGGTCCCCTGCTGGACATAGGCCCGGACCTTCAGAGTTTGGAGGCCAGCGGCGAACCTCTTGGCCTCACCCGGGGATAGCATGCGGGTCTCCCTAGCGATGGCACCGGACCCGTCTCCGCCGATGAGTCCCCTCTAACCATCCCCGGGAGTGATGTGGATTGGGCTGATTTCGACCACAATCTCGGGCAACGGGGACTCGGTCTCCAAAGAGTCGGACGACGAGCTCCCGGAGGGAACATGGCCCTTGGGGGGGACAAGAAGCCCTTTGCCCTTCCCGGGCTGCGGAGCCCCCAAAGCCTCGTGGACTGGACAGGCCGAGGGGCTCGCCCCCTCGTCCACCGGCCAGTCGAAGCGCAGAGCAGACGCCTCCGCAAACCGCACCTCTGGGCGCTCCACGCTTCCCGACTCCAGGACCATCGGAGGCGTGGCCACTGGAGAGGGCAAGGGGTTGTAGTTCGCTGAGTCAGAGTAGGCCCCATCACTCGCCGCCTTCCCATTCTCGCCCAATCTGGTGGGCGCGTCGAGGAGGCGCATGAACTCCCCCCGTCACTCCTGGGTCGAGGGAAGGCTCCGCCTTCGGGAGGGGCGACGTCGCCCCAGGCCTCGGGGTGGCTGGCGCACGCCCGGACCAGGGAGTTGCCTCACGGGTCTTGCCGGGCGTAGTGTCCAGCGCCGTTGCGGGGCCGAGGGCCTTCCCCGCCTTGGCGCGCTTAGGCTTGGGCCCCCGGCGGCCTCCTTCCCCCGCTTGTGAGAGCCGGGGGTGGGGAGAGGCTCCCTCACCGGTAGCCTCAATCCGAAGGCTTCCACCACCAAGTTATGGGGAGGACCCTCCCCGATAACGCGCACGACACGCTCTTGCTCGTCGGCATAGTACCTCCCGAAGAGGTTTTCCGCCTTCTCCCAGGCGGCCAGATACGGCCAAACTACAAGGAACAAAAGTTAGCCAAAATATCGAAAGGACTAATAGTAAGGGTCACCAGAAACTTACATCGGGTCGCCGGCCTCTGCGGCGGCCGGTGCGCCGGACACATCCCTATCCCCCTTTTCCCGTGGGAGAAGGGGGAGAGCTTGAGGAGCGTGAGCTCCTCCGCGAGGTCCCTCATGGACCTCACACCCCAAACGCCCACCATCTTGCTGAGGAGCTTCAACACCTTGGGGGTCCATACTGGGGGCTTGGAGGCGGATGAGCGGCAGTAGGAGGAGGGCTCCGTGGAGTAGGTTACCCCGGTGTCTCGGACCCGGAGATAGAACCACCTCCAGAGCCAGTCCCCCCAATAGTCCCGGGAGGCCGCCACCGGGTACTCCTCCACCCGGGACGGTAGCAATTGCATCATAATGGAGCTGAACGCGGACTTCAGCCCTCCTTTGACGCTGTGTGAGCCCCTCGTCGAGGGCTTGTAGAAGTACCAAAGCAGTCGGAGCGTCGGCTCCCATCCAGTGGCTGTCTCACACAGCCAAATGAAAAGGCCCATCCGGATGAGGGTGTTGGGTGTCAAGTGGTTCAGTGCCACCCCGTATTCCCGTAGGAACTCCTGGAGCAATGGGTGCACTGGGAGCAGGAGGCCGGCCTCTACAAAGGCCTCAAAGACAACCACCTCCCCGGCCCGGGGGTGAGGCATGGTCTCCTTCTTCGGGGGGATCCGGACTTCCCTGTCCGCGAGAACCCCCCGCTCCATGAGGGACTCTAAGTCCCCCGAGGTGAACTCCGAAGCCCAGAGGAAGTCCGCGGTGACTTCCTCCGGGGGCACATCGGTGGCTTTGGCACGGCCTTTTGGTGCCATGCGAATTGTCGGTGACCAGGTTTCCGGGAGCGAAGTTTCCGGGGGCTAGGTTTCCGGGAGTGAAGTTTCCAGGGGCTTGGTTTCCAGGGTCTAGGTCACTAGGAAGCTAAGTTTCCGGGAGACTAGGCCTCCGGGAGAGGCTCAGAGCGTCGGTGAGAAATTGGAGGCTGAGGCTTGAATGTGAGCTCTCCGGGCCCCTCGAGGCCCTACTTATAGTGGCCAAGGGCGACCCTGATGGGCGACACATGGCCCCTCGGGATCAATCAGGGCTGCCCATTTCAAACATCATGCTCAAACCGAAGAGACGCACGGCAAACAACGCGCCCACATTCGAACCGCGCGAAGCCACCATGATTGATGGCACACACTAATCGAGCCCCGCGGCGTCATGATAATCAGTGGTTCCACCATAAATGCGTGGCACAAAAACCGAAGCATCGCCACGCGCCGGGGACCTCCTCCGGGGGAGATGTTCCCGGTGATATAGACCATCCCCTCTGGGGACTTAGGGCATGTCCCCGGAGGGTATGGGGGGCTGCTGTCGAGGGAAATCTCCACCCGATCAGTCCTGGAGATAACGCCCCGGAGACCATGTCCCGGGCGCCGCACTGGCCCGGTGAGCAGTGCCCTGGGGACCATGTCCCGGGGGCCGCCACTGGCCCGGTGAGTAGTGCCCCGAGTGTAGTATCTTCACCATTAATGGGGGACGTTATCTTCATCCATGGCATCTACATGATCCTCGAGATTGAATTCATTCTTGGAATCGTGTAGGCAAGGGAAAGGATCCATGAATACAATGAACCTTGGTGAAAATGTCTTCAAGGCCCCACGATGGGCACCAGCTGTTGATGATTAGAACCCGGGGGTTCTTCTGTCGAACTTATGCAAAAATGAGATGGGTAATGAAGGGAGCCAATCAGACAAGTACCAAGGTATTAAAGTATCTATGGGAATTTATCTAAGTTCGGGCCCTCGTAGCTGAGTAATGACCCTACTCCTGTATATTTATCTATGTGGAAAAAGGATTACAAAGAGAAAGTGTTACAAAGAGAATGCAATGTCTATTCCTATTAAGCTATATCTACTCTCCTGTGTCGTTGGTCTCCCCTTGATCCTTCTCTTGAAGATCTTTTTATACTTGCCGAGGAGATCGTCGGTTTTCCTTCTGAGAACACGCCCCACGACTGCTTACAACTGCCTCATAGTGGAAGCTGTGGGTCGTGAGTACGTCGCAGTTAAGCAGCTTTGACTTGGCGTCATGGAAACTACCTCACCATCTTAGTCTTCTTCGACGGTTACTTTGCCAGAGACTTATGATTATCTCTGAAATAATCATAAGGATCAAGACATGGTTATGGTAAAAGGGTGATCACGTACCTCTGTGACCGTGTATTGATATCATGCTTTGACTCTGCGAGAGGGTGTCGTCAAAGACAGATGTCTCTGCGACCATAGTGCTCGCGAATACAACACAAGACTATAGACTTTACAATAATAAGTGTCTATAAAAAATTGTAAGAAATAAATATCATTAATGGGTTATGTCCAAAACACCCTTGGATTAGCCGGTATCTCTTTCCTAGGCCTTCTGTTACAATAGAAAGGCGTCTGCGACCATGGAACATTGTGCGCGATCATGGGAATGTATGCGCGACCATGGGAGTGTAAGCCCTGCTAACAATCATCGTCAATTCTTATTATTGTTTTTGCATTATTATGGCTTTTTTGCGAGTAGATCCCTTGTAGGGTTAGGGATGACCTAATCCAGAAGGCATTCTTCCTCGGTCTTGACCTCAAGTTTTGGAGTTATTTTCTGATATTTTCTTCTTCCAAACCCTAAATTCTTACTTTGGCAATAGATTTAATAGTTGAGCCTTAGCAAGAATTTAAGAGAGTTCTTGAGTCCTTAGCACTTTGACACGGGATCCTGAACAAGAGAGAGGCTCTCACCAAACGTAATAGTGAAAGCGATCCTCTAATTGTTGTACTAGCGACCGTACTGGAAACTTAATCTGTCTTGGAAAACAATTGAAATTAACTTAGAATCCTCAAATCTTGGATAGAATTACACTGGATGGTTATGGAACTCCAGAAACCCTAGATTTTCATTCCTGCTTTCCAAATCCTAGATTTCATACTTGCTCTTTACTACTTTAAAACCCTAGATTTATAGTTTAGTAGTAGATTTAGTTGTAGAAAAACAAACCCCCAACTCGTTTAGACTTAATCAGTGATCGATTAAGCTAGAAAGACGAATACGTTTATCCTTCGTGGAATTCGACTCTCAAGTGCTCAACGTTCAACCGTTCACTTGCATTACACAATCATGCCCCTTTGAGTGGGATCAATGTTCTCATTAGAGTGCTGTATTTTTGTGTCTAAGTTGTCACTTTTTTATTTTTAATGGGCTGAGGCCAAGTGAGGTGGAGGTAAAAATGGGGTGAATGTAAAAATTTGTTGTCCATGATTGTGATATGAGCATTTTTTATAAGTAAAATATTTTTCATGTCATCTTCACCTCATTTACCTGAAACTGATCCATTAAAAGTCAGAATGTAACAATCTAATGATAATATGTTAACTAAAAAACAATAATACAACAACTTCATAAAAATGCAACTACCTAAAATATAAAATGCAATAATTTAAAATACAATAATGCAACAACATTACAGCAATGCAATAAGCTAAAAAAGAGAAATACAACCACCTACAAAGAACACAACTAAAACACGCAATATGCAAGAACATGGAAAAAAAATGGAATTTTTCATACAGAAAACCCATATTTAAATAATAAACTCAAAAATAACATAGAAAAAAATAAATTGCAGATCTGACGCCAGTCGCCAACTCGGGTGGCAATTTTTCAGAAACGCCACCAGTTGCTAGACTAGCTAGCGATTTTAGGCGACATCATCAATCGCCACTCAAATTCGCCAGCCCGGATGGCGACTGGTGGCCTGATTTTATTTTTATTTCAAAAAGAATCCGTATGGTTTCTGTTGTCTCTAAAATAAGTGATGTGGTTTTTGTTGTTTCAAAAATAACTCATGTGGTTTTTATTGTTTCTAAAATAGCATGTGAGTTTTTTTTTGTACGAATAACCCCCCAAAAAAAAGAATTGCAGGTAAAACCTTGAAATGAGGCGTGATGCCGAACCGTGCTAAAATGTAATGCATAACCATATTTCGAAAAGACCAAAGTAATACATACATGCAAATAAAAATCATGTTTCATATAGGGAGTAAGAGATTTGCAAAAAAAAACTAATGTCGCCCCCTCTTCAAATGATGATGTCGGTCCCGCTGAAATGGCGACGGTGAGAAGGTGCTGCATGGAAGCACCGTCCTCTGTGACGGCTGTTGACGGGGGGAAGGGGGGGCTGAATGCTCGAACGGTCAAGGCCTAGATCAGGAGCACCTGTATATGGGACATGCTCCACAGGGTCCTGCAATGGCGGAGGGTCCTCACCAAGCTATGCGGACGCCAACCGGGCGGTGTGGACAAACTAGCCAAGGACATACCCACATGCTCGTCCACCGTACACTGCGACATGGTGACGTACTCGTCGTCCGATTCGAACGTGATGTGAAACCCCCAGGCTAGAATCGGAGGCCGAAGGGCACGCACAGGGACCCTCAGAGATCCGTACACCACCACGCGACGCCACCCCCACATGAGGTGGAACACATTAACGATAAGAGCGAGGTGGGGGTGCACCGAGATAAATCGGGGAATCGATGGCCGTACCTGAGGGCCCGGCTACGTCGGGCCAATGAGCGGCCGGCCACGACAGCGTCTGGATGGGTAGGACCCGTGGCGGAGGAGGTGCAACAAATGTCGACGAAACGGCAGCACTCTCCTGTGACAACTGGGACGTGACTCGGTGAATGAAGGCGATGGCCTTCTCATACTCCTCGAGCATGAGAGGTAGACGTGCTTGCCTCCGATGGAGTAGCGGCCGCGTCACAGAGGTGATCGCATGGAGCCCATCAGCCTGCAAGACCACAACACAATCATTGGTAGAAATAACAATAACAAGCAGGAAATAGAGTGTCCGTGTGTACCTAGTGATGTACCCAGGATGCATGGTGTCGGTCATATGTTTGATGCACGCTCGGAGCAGGCACTTCAGTAGGCGTCGGAGCTGGTGGGGCAATGCGAGCATTGGTGCGAGGGATGTACCATCTGAGGTAGTCGTCGTATGTCGTCGAATCGTATGGCCTCTCCTCACACACTACATCTATCCTTGCTGCTGCTCCCAGCGACGCGTGTAAGGAGCATGTCGGTCCTCCCAACTGACAGCATTCTTGCCCTTATGGGTCTACCTGTAGGAAAAACAAAAGTGTTAAGTATTTTCATGGAGGCGAAGCACTATGACGGAGATGATCGTGAGCTTACTCATGCTGGTCGTGCGACAACCGATGTGCAGCGTCGAGAGGGGGGATGGGCTGGAAAAGGCCAAACTGGCGCATCACCCTCCATGGAGCGTATACCTCCAACATATGGCTAAAGATAAGAACACATCAGGTGAGCCATAATCCTAGTCCTCCGTACATACTAACAAGATCTCGGCCGCAACTGTGCTCTCGATGTAGGTGGCCATCCAGGCCCTCCATACAACACGCGACGGATGGAGCAGCTCCAGCTCGTCGTTGTACGCACTGTAGCATGCATGCACCTAGACAGTGGCCCATTGCAACTCGTGCTGCAACCAACGATCCCCCATGGTCGGGCAATCAATCTCATCCTCCGCATCCCTGGGTGGGTACCCCTCCGGCAAAGCCACCAGCATGTCAGTGCCGAGTGGTCGTCCTACAGGTAGGTGCTCGTACGACCACAGTAGAACAAGCAGAGGACACCCGGCCATATTCGCCTGCCGGGCAAGCCGAACGCAGGCGTCACATAACCCTCGGTACGTCACACACAGAACCACTGACCCCCAGCTGATCTGTGGGACAAGCCAATAGTCCACTGTGTTGCCATGCGTACCTGCAAAAAGCACAAAGATAAGAATTAAATGTAGGAAGTGAAAGATCTGTAGCTATACCATGTCCAAGCATACCAGTGAACATGAAGCCACCAAACAGGTGCAGTAGGTACGCCTCGAAGTGTCAGCTGACTGTCCACTCATCAGCATCCGTTGGGCATGTCCTGAAGTGAGCGACCCAAGCCACAGAAACTCCGATGTCATGGTGGAAGGGCTCCTTCCCCAGAGGAAGTGGGTGGAACCTCTGCGTAAATGTGGTATCCCATCCGGCAAGAGTAGGAGGTGGTAACCAGGCCTGTCCTAGAATTAGCAGACCAAACAACATGGCCATATCCTCGAGGGTAATGGTCATCTCCCCCCACTGTAAGTGAAATATGTGTGTCTCGGGCCTCCATCTATCCGTCAAAGCAGTGACTAGCGATAGATCATGCCTGAAGGACTCTGCTCTGGTGATCGTCCTGGCGAAAGATAGCAGTCCCACCGCCCTTAGTCGTGCGATGTACCTCCCGTCAAGAGGCCAAGCCGTGCCGGGCGATCGCAGGTGGAAGGGTTGAAGCTCCTCTCTAGACCTTAGGACTCGAGATCGATGACGCTCGTGGTAGTACTGGTCGAGTAACTCAGGGAGCTTTCGACGATCGTCAGCCATGTCTGCAAGCAGGAACATTAAGTTAGTACATCAGACCTTGTCCAACAAAACCCTCAAACTACTGTGCATGTGGATCCGTTCGGTGTCGCACGCGAAATGGGGAGGACGCGCCGCTCCAACAGCATCTGCATCCGGCCGCCACGCGACACAGACTGGAGAGAGGATACCAAAATCTCCACATCCTCTCTCTGGTTGCTATCCTCTCCCCACGAGTGCCAGCCTCATTGGTGCCGGAGAAGCCGAGAGCACGACCCGCGGCTGCCGAAGGCGTCGAGAGCACGACCCGCGAGGAGATCGTGAGTGGAAGCGCCTGCTCCAGAGAAGCCAAGAGCGCGAACAGCAAGCTGCCGCCGCTGCCTCCGATGGAGTTGGTCTGCACCAGCGGCAAGGATACGGCGCTGGAGTCGAAGGATGCGCGCTCCAACGCCGCCGAAGGAGTCAGGGATTCCGACAGCAAGGGGGAGGAAAAGGGGGCCAGCTCGACCCAAATCTTCTTGCGCGGCGAGAAGGTCGGGAGGAGGCAGGCAGCAGTGCTTGCGGCTGCCACAGGCGTCGTAGGGCAAGGAGAAGCCCACCGGCGATTGCGTGGTCTCCATGCGCAGCTCGGCGAGGTGCTGCGGCGGCGGAGTGCGAACAAAGGGGTTCTTGGTGGCCTGCACCTCCACCGTCTTTGCCCACGCCGTTTCCCGCACCACCGCTAACCCCCGCCATAGTTGCCCGCGCCGCCACTCCCCCGCGCCGCCATTTGCCCGCACGGCCGCGCCCCCGCTCCCCGCGTGAAAAATAGATAAACAGATGGTAATTATTTTTTACAAAATAGAGAGTTGGATTTGGATATTGTTGTTGGAGTAAGTTGAAATATAGGGAAGGAATATTTTTAGAGAGGTATGTATATGGGGGTATAGAGATCTGATTTTAGGTATTATTGTTGGAGAAGGTCTCATATGAAATGAATTGCAAATCAAATATGTTAGAGAAATCAATACATATTGCACAACATTACTGATTCACACTCGGTCCAAATGCATTAGGACATGTCCTCCTCGTGTGGCCAGGCTGTCTACAAACAGTACACTTTCGTAGCTCATCGCGTTCTGCATTATCCATGTCATTGCTGATTCGAAGTGTTCATCGTCGCTCAGGGCCTTTTCGCTCCAAGTGCGATGGTGGAACATGCATGATCTCGCCTGCTCTGCACGATAGCTCTCTGTAGTGCTCCTGAGTCCCCCAGATCTCGAAGTCTGTAGTCCATGTTCTAGCAAGGAACTGTGCATCATAGTAAAGTGATAGGTACGTGTCGCTCAACTTGTTGTCCTGCGCACACACTGCCATCACATGGGAGCACGGTTTAAGCAACAGAGGTGGCTTGTTACAAGTGCACTTGACACCGTCTTCGAAAATGACACCTTGCTTTTTGATTGGCCGCATGTATCGTCCCCCCACGTTCTTATTCTTCAGATAAAGAACCCAACTTTGCCTTTTGCTGTTTGGAATGCACTGCTCTAAGTGTTTCTGAGTGGCCGCCGCTTTCATTTCCAAGTACCTCTGCACTTCGTGAGGATATTTTGATGGTGTGACCCCAAGTAGTGCTCTTGCAGCTGTACCCCTCTCATGGAAGTATTTAGCAGTGCGATGCCATGTAATTCCACAATTCTAGTGACCGAAAGACCTCACACCCCCCTCAACACAAAGTTGTACACCTCCGCCATATTGGTTGCCATTATTCTGTATTTGGCTCCTCCCTCATCGTGTAGTAGTGACCACTTCTCTGGAGCTTTGTCAGCTATCCATTCACTAAATTTCTTTGTTCTTGATCTTCGGCTGCGACGTCTCGGCCAATCTGAAGTTCCCATGACATTTTCTTCATCCTCCGCCTATTGTGAACTACTTGCCTTAGACCTTTGAGCTTTGGCTAGGTCCGAGGTATCTTTTTCTAGCTTGTCCCAAATTCGTTGGAACTTATGGCCCTGGTTCTAATCACACAACCGCTTAAACTTCTTCATCAGGCCTGCGCTTTTGTAATGAGTGAAAAAGTTCGCCTCAAGATGTTGTTTACACCACCGGCTGATCAAGTCATTCCATCTAAATTGCGGGTCCTCAGTGCACAACACGAACTCAATGGCACTCAACAGGCCCTTGTGTCTATCATGGATGACACACACATTCCGTCTATCCTTCACAACAGCTTGTTTCAAATTTGCAAGGAACCACACCCAATTGTCTGTGCTCTCGCCTTCTACTAAGGCGTACGCCATGAGAAGCAGCTGATTGTTTACATCTACGCCAACAGCGGTCATTATAGTTCACTTGTACTTTCCAGTTAGAAATGTGCCATGCATGCAAAGTACTAGCCGCATGTACTTGAGTACAAAGAATGTCTACCCAAACGACCAGAATATACGCTCCATGTACTCCACTCCAGGCACTGTGTCACCGTTTGTGCCCACAACTGGCCTATGAACCATCTCCATTACAGTGCCAGGGTTGGTGTGGATGATTTGTTGTATCAGTCTGGGCACGTAGTTATATGAATCATAGAAAGATCCAAATAGCATCTCAAGACCAAGTTGTTTCACTCTCCAGGCCTTGTCGTATTGAATGCTGTATCCAAATGTGTCATCGATTTGAGCGACAATTTCTTTCAGTGCCATGTTCAAATTTGCATGAAAGTTCGCCAAAATCACATTTGCCACAAATGCGGATGACATATTTCTGTGGCTCCGTGAGACTTCTATAACAGAACAGTTATGTTTGGTGATTCTTGAAACAATGAAGTGTTCACTGTCCTTGTACCCGGCAACACGGGCATAAAATCTACATCGCTCCACCGTGCACTTCACTGCGTATAGACGCGGATTTGTTCTATCCACCTTGAAAGAGCGACGTAGTGCCATGGACCACATCGCCACGCCTTGCTTGGCCTTCTCCTTGCTTCGGAAATGTTGCCCTAAAGTTAATCTTTGCTCATCCGATCATTGTGGATTCGCATGTGATCAAAACCACTTGGATCTAACCATTGTTGGGGGGTCCCATTCCACGGTAATCTTCTTCGCTAGAGGAATCCGCATAGTCTACGTCCACCTCCGAACTTTCTCTGCCTGAGTATTGCATACCCTCGTCTTCACCTTCGTCGGCATAAGCCTCACCCCCAGGCTAGAAATGCCCACCCACAAATCCTATGTCGGGGACACCCGCAGAATCCTGTGCCATGGTTGGATCAATGAATGGCTCGGGTACCTCTTCCGCTGGTTTGATGTTTAGTACCATCACATACAGCACGCAGACACCTGGGCCATGATTGGGATTTAACACTCTCCTAACCAGAGAACCCCAAGACCTGTCGCCTCTAAGTTTACATAATTTCCAACAACCTGTTTCGCCAATTGGCACCAACGCTTCTAGATAATTTCGTGTAAAGATGGGTCGATATTTAGGATGTCCACGACTCAGGTCTTAAGGTCCTCAAAATTAACAGTACTAAGATCATTCAATTCCATGTCTACACAGTGACAGCTGTAGGATCAAGGATGCCAACTAGAGGGGGGTGAATAGGAGGTTTTTAAAATTTCTTTTCAATTAAGCAATTTTAAAGAATAATTGAGAGACCTAAATTATACAATAAGGCTTAAAAGTAATTTAATCAACTAGTTGCATTCAATCAAATGAACTATTCAATAAGACATGCAACAATGGTAAATATAGCAATTGTGTCAAGATGAATGTAAAGCAAATATGAAATACGCAATTTGACACAATATTTTTACCGAGGTCTCGGAGACTCGCCCAGTCTCCCCTACTCCTCATTGAAGCGCTCACTCGGAGCCTCGCTTCTATATCCACGAAAGATATCTCACTAGGGTTGCTCCTTCACACCGGATAGGCGAGCACCACACCTTTCACAATCTTTTGCCGGCCTCTCTGACAAACTTCAATTGGAGAGATCTCGGCTCTCCTCTTGCACCGTCTAGGCGAAGGTGATCGCCAAGAGTAACAAGCCGGACACGCTCACTTGAACAAATGGAGTGCTAGAAGCTCAAGAATGCAAATGAGATGCTTAACACTGTAGCACTAGCATGCAAATGGTGATGGAAGTGCACTAAGCACTATTAGCTTCACACAATTGCTCTCTCTTAAATCACTCAAGATTTGGGCTCAATTCTAGCCTCTAAATGCAATAACACATATGCAACTCAATTGGCTAGGTTTTCAGCTGAAGAATGAAGTCTTTGAGCACCCACAAATGATGCCATACATGAAGTATTTATAGCCTCAAAAAAAAATAGCCGTTTGCAACAAACTGAGCCAGATTTGTATAGGCCGGACATTGTCTGGCCACTTCAGACAGTGTCTGATCAGTTCAACGAAAAACAGCCGTTGCAACGTGTCAGTTACCGTTGGCCGAAATTTGTGAAGGCCGGACAGATACTATTTGTCCGGACAAAAAGTCTGGACAAATGGATATGTCTCTGTTAACTCTCGGCTCAAATAACTTGTACAGGCTGGACAATGTCCGGCCATTTCAGACAAAGTCCACCCATGACCGACAAATGCCCCGGACGGATGCATTTGTCTCTGTTTCATTTCTCGGCTCAAAAAATTTGTACAGGCCGGACAATGTCCAGCCATTTCGAACAAAGTCCGGCCACTTCGGATAGATAGCCCCGGACGGATGCATTTGTTCGGCCACTGCACACTGACAGTAAAATAAGCATAACTTTTGATCCAAAGATCCGATTGAGGTGATTTTTGGCTTGTTAGAAAGATAACTCAGAGCTCTACAATTTTGTCAGCAAGGTCTAGAAACTTCCAGAAAACTCAGAAACGTTTCTGCTGTCAAAATGTTCAATCCAAAAATCATCTCAAATGCAATTTGGGGTATTTGCACATACGGATTTTGCGTTTTCTCGCGGATGTGATTGCTGTCACTCAGCAACGACCACGACCACACAGGTCTGACATCCGATCGAAAACAGGTGGTCGATAGGGTTTGGTCGAGCGTACGCAAGCGAGCCGAAAACTGGTACGACCAGTCCGAACTCCTACGACCACGCACAAACCCTAAACATAAAGCCGCCAAACAAGCGACACGACCACGACCACGTATCAACACTAATATGATCAGAATATGCAAATACGACGACGACCAGCTCTAGATAAATAAACCAATTTAAACAGCTGGCGATCACGACTAAGTGCAGTTTTCAAAATATTTAATCTAATGTACATGAACTACACTTAGACTCACTAGCAATGCAAGACACTAGTGCAAGATGATATGAATGCATCTGAGCTTCCGCACTAGATAGATTCAAGCTACTAGTTTCCGACCCCTCTTAATAGTACGGTCAAACTAGTAAAAAGAAACCTATCAACCCGGTCTATCTCCAAACACCGAGACCGGTAAAACCCTAAGAAAACAATCCTTAATCTTGGATTTTACCTTAGGTGAAGTTCGACCTCGTGAAGTTCGACCGCTCGACGCTTGTCCCCACAAGGCTCGACCTCGCTAAGCTTGACCTCGCGAAGCTCGACCGCTTAACACTTGTCCTCGCAAAGCTCGACCTTGCTAAGCTTGACCTCGCTCGAGATGTCTCATATCGACTTCATCCTCTTCACACCCTTGCTCGCTTTTATCCTGCAATCAAACTGAGACTACAATACGTACACTCAATGCACAACATTAGTCTCATATATAAGTCGTCATTAATCACCTCCAGAGAAACTACTCCACACAGGAGTTAGCTCAACGGTTTCTCTTTCAAATGACATGAAAAACTATATTCAACGAGTAGCAAATGAGTATAAGATAAAATACAATCATATAAATCGTAGATGATAAACATATAAGCACACGATCTATACTACTCATATCATGATATCAATCAACCTAGATGACCAAAGTGATGAGCTCCTCCTCAACATGTGCATAGATATAAAATCCACAACTGGAGTCATCAGTCTCAAGATTTAACATATTACATTTTGATCAATCAATCAGCATAAGCTTGATGTAACCACCGAGCTCCTCCTCTACATATGCATCAATATCAAACCCGCAACTGAGGAAACATTCAATTCAGGGTTTACCGATAATCAATTCAATTCACTTGTGTTAAATCAGGATTTATCTAATTTGTCATTTGACCATCAAAACTGACATCTTCAGATTAACTTTCATCACAATGGATTTATCCAAATCGTCATTAATCATCAAAAGCTAGATACTAAGATCTACCTAGATCCAACAACAGCCACATAGGCATCCCCATGTGGTCCATTTCTGATTACTTGTTCCCCACGAAAAACATTTCTGACATTGTCTACAATAACAAGTGCAGTATGACAACTCATCAGCTATCACATATTTAATATATTTTGTATATTACTCTATGATGAGCCCTAAGACCTATGTGACAGATTTATTTTGTTGCCATCGACTTTATTTTTTAACGTCTAATCTACAATTCGGACATTCTCATGTCACATATAAATAATCTAATTATTTACTAATCTAAATTAATACACAGCTCATCCATAATAAAATTAAACTTATATAAAATTATACAACATATCTAAATTATATACACATCATATTTATAAATGCACAACATTCTACAACAGATCTAAATTAATTTACATACACATCAGATCTAAGTTAGTTTCGCACAACAGATCTGGGTTATCCACAAATTTTCGACAGCAGATGCATATTTCCTAAATTATCGATTCGTTACTTATTAATCTAATTCATTCCCTAAATATATAACATATCTACACACGTATTCTACAACAGATTTAAATCATTAACACATTTTCCACGAATTTCTAAAGTAGATCTATATTTTAAACTTAATTTCTAAAGCAGATCTATATGTTAAACTTAATTCCTAAAGTGTATCTATATTTCAAACTTAATTTCTAAAGCAATCTATATTTCAAATTTAATTTCTAACACATATCTAATTAGAAGTTTTAAAAAAAATTACCTCTTCCTCTTCATCTTCCTTCTCTTCTCTTCTCTTCCTCTTCCTCTTCTCTTCTCTTCTCCTTCTCTTCTCTTTTCTTTTCTTCAGTTCGACTGGCTGTGACTGTTTTTTATTTGTTGCGCTCTCCTCCAGTCGCCAGGTTTGACCCTTATATAGCAGCTTCAGTCGCCAAAAATGCTAGCGACTGAAGCCTTAGTCGCCAGACAGGCTGGAGATAGTGGGCCAAATCGAGTAAGTCACCTGTGGGCTTGGCGATTGGCGTCAAATCTACAATTTCTTTTTGTTCTGTGTTATTTTCGAGTTTATTATTTAAATATGTATTTTTCGTACGAAAAATTTCAAAAAATGTAACAACCTAGAATAAAAAAATATAGGATATAAAATAAAAATAAAAGAGAATATATAAAAATTTAAGGGTTATCTAGAAAACAGGATGTTTATTTTATTTTTAAAAACTTGCACTATCTACAACACACATTCAAAAACTGAATTTAATCTCCAATCTTCATTCTCCCCACACCTCTGCCGCCTTACCACACCGTCACTACAACCCTACCTCTTTCCCTGCCCATCTCCCCTATTGATTGCCACCGCCCATCATCGCCACTTGTAGCTAGCGATGCCACCACCGCCTCACCATCCCGCCTCCGCCCACTGTCAGAAAAGATATGAAAGATATTAGGTGAATTTTAAAGATTTAGATCTAAAGAGAAGGGTTTAATCTAATGATAGAGAGATGTATATAAAATAAAAAAAAAAGTACCTACTAGTTAGCAAAACATAAAATTTAAAATGTAAAAATACAACAACCAAAACACGGGGATAGTGTTTCCTTCGAGATGGCATTGCTACTTCGTTTACAAAAGTAGGTGCAACTGCTGAATTGGCACGACACTTTCGTACTTTGCGCTTCAATCACAATCCTTGGTGGTTAATCCAATGGCTATTATCAAAATTGACCGTAAATAAGCTAAAGTAAGAACGTGCTCTAGCTATTTGGAAATCTTTTATGTAAAAAGTATTCATATCATGACCATGCCCCTAAAATTGCCCTTAGGCCATAACCTATACAAGGGGAGCTAAAAAAAAAAAAAAAAAAAAAAAAAAAAAGAATTTCTCGCATCATTTTAAAGTTTAAACCCCTATAGAGCCTCCCCTCCAAATGCAATAACATTATAGAATATAGATGTGGTATCGTTCATAAAACTCCTCCAATCATCTTTTTTACGGCCTCTAATCCAAAGACTTCAAATAAGAGTATTACATGTGTTACTTTCAGATAGGCCTCATGGGGAATAGATCCAAAAAAAACTTAATGGGCTGTGCAGAAAAATGATTGGAAGCTGTGCAAAAAATTCGATCACTTTTAACCAAAATAATAAAATATAAAAAATATTTCAGAAAAATGTGGGAGTTGTGCCTTGAACTCAAGGCAAGAGGAATAAAATTTGCAATACCAATGAAGTCAGATACTATTCTTGATTTATCAATTAAAAAATCCAACTATTATATATATATATATATATATATATATATATATATATATATATATATATATATATATATCACTCCACCGTGGGTTCATCCTTTTTAACATTTATTTATTTTTATTTTAATACAATTGATTTTTTTATGTGTAACATGCGACTCACTATAGGAGCGCGATACACACAAAAGTTTCTACAAAAATTTTTGCCACCTCTCTTAGATAGCATAATATATGTTCTTAGTGGCATTGGGAGTTTTATATTTGTGCCTTCACTCACTACCATTTGAATTTGTTTATGATTCCATGTTTATTTTTGTCACTTTATCACAGTTAGTCTTTTTTTCACATACAAGTTGGGACTCACTGTAAAAGTTTATCCTGCACAAGTCCCTATTGGCACCACCTCCCTCTCCTAGGTAGCATAATAAACGTCTTTTGACAATCATGACGAGCCCCTTGGTTGGAGATATCTTTAGAATTAAATTGGTATCAAAACTATCTTTTCTAGAATAGACTCAGGGAATGTTTAGTTCTATACCTCAACTTTGCCTCACCCTCCCTTGCCAAAATTTGGCTAGCACAAATTGATCATCAATTTTTTAGTCTCAATTTTGGCAAATTTTTGACAAGAAAATGAACTTCACTTGAGACAATTTTCATTGGCATAATAAAATTTTTGCAAGAAACTAAACTATAGTCAAATATTGTCTAACATTACCAATTTTTGATAGAGTAAATTGATGTTACGGACCAAACATGTCCTCAAACCCAACATTTGGCTGTAATGGTTTAATAAGATAATCATTAGATCAAGATCTAGTTGTTAGCATCAAAAGTGGAAGCTAAATTAATAAAATAAATATTTTTTCTTTTGTCATTCTGTATTTTTTTTATTAATGGTGAAAGATTAAAAAAGTTGACTTCACATATAACATATATCGAGCAGGGAATATATTTTGCTTTTTACTGGTGCCCAATTGGCACGAACGTACAAACTGCTCCATTAAGGAAGTTCCACTTCAATTTATATTTATAAACAAGTACGATGAAGACATTCATGACTCTCCGGCGGTATTTTTCAAATCGAATTAAAGCTTGGCATTGATAAGATATGGGGGCTTCAAAACATGGATCAAAAAATAGACCTTTTTCAACGGACAATTTAGCTGGATCATTTCGATTTACACACAGAATTAATGATGAATACATCTACATTGACAGTTCACTCAATACTCCAAAACAATTGGGGAATGACCTCAAGATCTCAAGGTAGCAACCAACAACTAGAACCAATTTTACCCCACAGCTGGGATTTAACTAAGTTGATTACGATTACAATTACCCAGCATCTTGCCCACCGCAAAACTGGCTGCGCAAATCAGCCTTCGACTTCATCGATGGGCTGTGCAGCGGACTTTTTCAAATTACTGTACATGTCGCAGCAACATAATGAAAAAACAGCCATGTTCCTGAAGAGCTCTGGCAGGTGTGTCCGGAGGTTTGTGAGTGATTTCTCCCTCACCTGCCTGGCAAGCCTGTGGTGGTGTTCCTCCTCTTCCCTCAACCTAATCTCTACTTCTTGAACAGCAATTTTCCTCTCGGTGACAGGATCTGCGATTGGAGTTTCACCAACTTCAGGATTTGCATCCTCGCCTAGGGATTTTTTTCTCTCCACATACTTATGATACCATTCATCAAATTGTTCTCTCTTTCGGTTGAGATCCCTATGAATTTCCTCACATCTCCTCCTCATATTCACTTCCTCTTCCTGAAGCGATAGAATATTGTTTATGACTTCAGCAAAGCTATTGATGGCTGTCTTTGCAAGCTCAACTGGGAGCCTCTCCAGCTGGTCATGCCAGGAGTGCAGCAGATTCTTGAGGGGGGGATCTACTTGCCTTGGAGGGGAGGAGACCTTCTCCTTCAAGTTGCTTTCAATGGGTATGAGATTAAGCTTTAACCAAGCATTGAGTGCTCTGATGTACTCTTTCTGATGGTTCATAAGTTTCTCAAACTGCACGTGCCACTCCCTGACAATGTCACGTAGCTCGCAGGTCTGCTTATGATGCAAATCACTTGTCCCTCTTGGAACAAGAGGAATTTCAAAAGATCTAATTTCTGTGATGATCTTACACTGGCTCTTATGATGATGGTGCATAGCATTCCACATCTTTGCCATCCTGCAGGAGGCAAATATTAAATAAGAGCAAATGACTGAAACATAGGCATAACCAATAAGACAAGGCCAGCACAAGACAAGAATGGTCTCATAAAAAATGATAAGTTGTCACAACAATGCAAATTCCATAGTTGTCTATGGCAGCCCTCAAGTTAATCATGACTTCACTAATCTGTAGCTTCCTGTTAACTACAGAGCATTTGATACTACCAAGGTTTCAAAATCACGAATCAAACGAGCCCCTAGAGGTTGGCCTGTTCCAGTTCCCAGAGAAGAAACATTGGATATCCAAGAAAGCAGGATGCAGTGGTAGAAAACAAACGAGGATGGTTAAGCATAAATGTAGAAAAAAAAACTCCTCAAAGCTAATACTAATACATAACCAGAGGAATATATAAAACAAAGTACACAGAATAGGGTCCGCCAAATGCATAAAGGCCACCATCCAGAAACTGCTCTCTTATCTTTTTCAGACTCATAACTACGACAAAAAAGGTTAATATAGGAGCATTTTATGCAAAATAAATCATTGGTAACAACTAATGCCTTGTTTGGTTTGGAGTTAAAATAACTAGGTTAGTTTATCCTAACCTAGCTAGATTAGCTTAAACCAGATAATTTGTTTGGCAACAACCAACAAACCCAACTAGAAAAAAAAGGTTGTTTGGTTTGATTCACTGGGTTAAATAGATTTGTTGTAAAATGTACAAATTTGCCCATAATATAATAATGTTTCACATATAATCAATTTTTTTTAATTTTCTTCTGAGTCTGATGGTTTAAGCATACTGTTCTTATATGCATATAACAAGTTTAACATTGTCGTCACAGGCACAGCCATGCCCCTTTGGCCTTCCACCTTCCACACACACACACACACACACACACACACAGAGCCTCTTGCCTTTTATTGCAAGAAACTTATGCAATACAACAGGGGCAAAGAATGTTTTGGAGAGGGCTTTAACTTACCTTTTATTTTGCAGAGATTTGCATGGTAGTAATCTGGCAAAAAAATTCAGTTATTTTGTTTAGGCATCGGTATATATGGAAGAAATAAAGAGAGTATGGGTTGGTTAGCTTATTCCACCTTTTTATTGGGTTAGCCTAACTCTGGATTAGGACACATAGAGGTTTGAACGGGTTAAACTAACATCTAAACCTTGGGGATTGGTGGGTTAAACCCCTAATCCACCTCTAAACATGTTACATGCTTAAATTAGAGAAAGGAGGAGAGAGAGATAGAATTAAATAACTTAATTTCTTGCTTGCCTCTAAACATAGAGGAGGCAGATAATATATAGCCTAACAATTATAATCTAAACAAATTAAATCTAAGCTAATTTTATTTGATTAAAAAGAGATAAATCCTGATATGACAAGAGATAAAATCAAACTGAATCTAAACTAATCTTATCTAAATAGAAAGAGATAAATCCTAATTTAGAAAGATATCGATCCTAATTTGATTTGGCTAAATCTATCCATAACAAAAACCCTGAACCAAGTGGAGCCTAATTGCAGTGACATGTGACTTTTTATTGTTGCAAAAAGCACTTATACTAGTACAAATCCCCCATGTTGTTTGCGAGTACACTATGGTCCATGCTTTTTTGAAAAATGTTCTTGCATATAGCTGAGGAGAAAATTACAGAACTACAGTACATTCCAGCTGCTTGTATTAATAAAAAACAAGGAACAGCAGAAGAACAAAAATGTGGATAATGATAAGCCAACATTCAAAAGTTATAAAAGCTTAAAATGGTAGCTATTTGATTAGTGAAAATCCCTTATTGCAGCACAAGGTTATCGTTAAGGTGTCATATAGTCCATGTGTCCATACATGAAAGTTCATATTGGCTATATACCAATGGTATAAAGTATAATAACAAGAAACTTTCACTACCACAAAAGCAAACATGCACAGGAGGAAATATACATGTTTTCAGCCTTGCATGAAAATCATTAATTACAGCAATCTGTTTTCTTAAAGGATAGTGTGGTGCCCCTCAAGTGGCAGCATTGTTTCCATGTACCACAAATTGAATGCAAATGTCTTACTCTGCAATTTTATTTTTCCGTATCGTTCAATTGGTTTCAGTAGAAAAAGTGAAATACACAACTGTATTGCAACAAAAGTTTTACTGGGGACTTAAATGAGCTAGTGTTGAGAATTAGATAATAGCATGAGCTTAATCAGAGTAAACAAATGAGAAAGAATGTAACATAAACATATAGGCAGGCTCATATCACCACAACAATTCATTGTAGTAGCTTGATAAACACCACATCAAATATTAAACTTAAATTTAGCAATCTTTTCTAAAAAACATTAAAAGGACACTTACCCCTCAACAAGGTCCACTAGCTTTGGGAATAGCTGTTTATCACGTAGCCTGTTTATTTCTGAAACGGTTGAATCCATCGATTGCATATCCACTATGTACCTTGTGTGCAAGTGGCTGACAGAAGCTTTTGTTTTCTCCAGGGTTTCAAGTTTTACACCATGCTTCTTTTGCTTATGCAATAGAGCCACCTTCCTTTGATAATCAATCTTCATATGTTCACCCGCCTGATTTGACAGCTTAAGAAGAAAATCAGTAGACCAAAAAAGATAGACTGAGCAATCATGATAAGAAGCATGGCAAAGAAACTATGATGAAAAGTTCAATATATCGAGAACAAGTAAAATAATTTAATCTAGAATCTGAATAAGATAGTTCTGGTTACATTCAATGCACCTACTCACTAATTAGAGTTGACTTCTGATTTTTTCTTTTTTTTTTTTTTGGTGAAATGGTAAGACAAAATAGCAGGTGACTAGCATTTGTAATATATATGTTCCATATGTCCATCTAATGAATATGTTCTGTCAAAAATTCATGGATGTGGCACACTTCTGGTCAAGTCAGACCACAAATCCACAATGAATTTACAGATGTTATAAAATCAGCTTACACCAGGAAAACTAATGGTATGTGACTACCTCACAACATGTCAAAGTGAAATGTTAACTGGCAACATCTTAAATAAACAAGATTAAGGTATAACAATTCACTTACTGTTTAATATAGTATTTTACAAACTGCTGACCTTGAAACAACAATAGGCACTACATAAATTTTAGAACTCAAATCACAATTTTGTGGATACAACTGATACCTGCTCCAGAAAATCAATAATTAGGGCATCATTAGGAATGGTGACTGGAAAGGTGCTCAGTGATGATATCAATACATCACCAGGGACCAGTATATAGTTCATGAGACTATATCACAGAAAAAAGAGGCATAGATAAAGCCAGGAGATGACCGGGATTCCACTATATTGGTTCAATACACAAAACAAAGATAGGGAAGAATACAATGCAAGGCCAAAAGACTGAAAGGCAGGGTTTTGAAAACAATCGCACTGAAACTGCAATAGAAAATTAGAAGTGTCAAACAAAGTATTGGGATATATTACCTTCACTTCATCATACAACTTTTTCTCCCAAGCAAGCATTTTATCCAGAATTGTGGCATGAGTTTCAAATCTTTTATCACTTTCAAAATTATCATTCAACTCATCATGATCAGGTAAGTTTTTGAAGGAGCGGTTCCATGTGATAACATGCATAATTTTTGCAGAATGATCAATATGCCCTGAAAACATTAAGAAAAAAATCATTACAAAGATACCAATTTCAACATCACACTGTATATGCATGCATAGGAAGTTAATAGTCAAACCACAATTTTTTTTTAAAAAAAGAAACAGTAAACTATTTGCCCCAACTGACAAGTAGAAATCACGATAGAAAACTAGGTACGCCCTGGTTACAACTTGTGTCCGTCCATCGAAGAAAATATATCATGTTATATGGTACAAGATGAAGAGTAAAGTTGTTGTAATATGAGAATTCTAAATGACAATGTAAGAGATCACCAACAAAAGGAGTTGCCCTTTGGGGCTCTTATGGTGGCAAGCAGTATATGGATTGAGTCAAGGTGGAGATTGCTAAAGTTTCAAAGTAAGATTTTCTGCCAACAACTAGCCACTATTCTCAATAAAAAGTGAATGAGGCCAATTTCAATAAATGAATGAGCCCTATCCCAACTAGATGATGTTGCAGGTTGTTTTCTATTCAAAATTCAAAATCCTCAGACTGTAAATAGGTACATGGAGAGCATTTTGGGTGAGTTACTTTCATACTTATCCACTGTAATTGAGTGAAAAGAGAGTTCTACCATCCTCATTCTACAAGTGCCGTTGAGGATTTCCTTGCAATCCCTTTCGTTCATAGTGAACCACCTACGGTTTGTCGCTCAGGATTTTTTTTTCCAGTAAAATTTATGCCATATTAAATCTGACCATGCAAGGTCTTAGTTGGTTTCGTTTGCATTTGATTTCCTAGAGTGAAAAAAAAGGAAATGTCATCATTTCCTTATTCCTAAAACCTTACATAATTCATGATCATCATTGATCAATGTTGTAGCTTTGACAGAATTTGAGTATGAATTCCAAGACTATTGATTTTATTCGCTTCTCATGGCTAAGCAGTTTGACCGAAGATTAGAGCAATCGGTGATGTCTGCTGGTCCAAATGTGTGACATAACTCAAATGAATCCATGAATCCACAAGATAGTTTGCTAAACACCACTTGTACAAATAAAACAAAAGTTTCAAGGATGGGTTTGGCATGCTACCCAGCACTTTTGGGAACTAATAATAACAATTTACCCTTCCAAATGTGTTATTAAACAACACTTCAATAAACTGGCAGTCTGGCACACATTGGAGATTCTCAATTTGAGAAGGTGCCATGACTACCAAATCAAAGGGCACACCAAATTTATTCCCAGTTAATTGCACACAATAATACAAGATGTGTTCATTTAATGGTCATGAAACACCAGTAACTTTCAGACGATTGGGTCAGAACTCAGAACCAACTACAGAACAGAAATATAGGAAATCAAGGCACAAAAATCTTCTTTCCTGATACTAGAGGCACAATTGCATGATTTCTTGGCTATTTTGGCCACAATAGTGCAGATATGTTTGGTCGGTAATCGGTTTTTGCTAAGCCAAATCTTGGAAGTGCCAACAAGACTTGGCTCTCGTTTGCTTCATGACCTATGTTTGCCAAGCCAATTTGATTTAGCCAAGATTTAGTTGTTTTTATATACCACTCAGCCAAATTTGTGGTGGATGATGGACACCTTGGTTATCAAATTAGGCTTTGGCCATTATAGGGGTTGGCTATAAACCAAACATATTTCTATAGCCATTTTTTTTCTATGCCACACAACTAGTCATGACCATATGTTGGCTTACTAATTTGGGTAGTCCACCAAACATATTTTACTTGGCTGGGTGTACAACCATTGATCAGAACTGAGGAGAAAACAGGTAAAGTAGCCAAACTTGCCTCTGCTGTCAGCGTGGTTGGAGTGGTAATGCATCCGGGTGGCCTCAAGCTTTTTCGACACATCATGTGCACTTTCTGAAGCACCGAGGAAATAATTGTCAAGCTTAGCAACAATGTGCAGCAAGTTGGCACTCCCCGTTGCCACCACCATCTTCCCCTTCCGAACCTCGGCCGTGCCCATTGATGCTGCATGCTGGTAGTGCACTACTGGCGGGCCAGGTGCCTTGGGCGGCTTCTTGACAATCGGCTTCGATGGGTGCAGCTGCTCGATGGCCTTCGCCTTCTCCAATGGTATCACTGGCGGGCGCTCCTCAGCGGCACGCACGGCAGCAACAGTCTCTTTTGGGACCAGCCGCAGCGGAGTCGTCTTTACCTCAGGCACTGCCTCTTGCTCCCGTCTCTCCATCCATGGGTCCTCGCCAGGCTGCGCCAGTGTGGGTGGTGGCATGGCATCCGTGCCAAAGAAATAGTCGTCCCAGATTCCCAGCGATTCGGGCACTGGCGACGTCCTGGAGACTGGCGGCGTCAGCGGGGTTGGGCTAGGCCGTGGTGGCGGCAGGGGCGTCACTGGCGAAGAAGACCCCACGCTGTCCAGCACACTCCTCTTCTGCAGCCCGTGCACCATGTCGTCCACGTTGACGTCAACATCATCGTGTTCGTGGTGATCATCCACATGATCGTCGTCGTCGTCGTCGTCGTCATCATCATCATCACTGTCGCTTCTGATATGCCCGTCGTCGACATCATCATCATTGTCATGCTCCTCCTCCTCGCGTATGGCGGCGCCGGCGGGGTGGAGGTTCTTGGCGGGCTTGGCTTCGGGCATGGGGATGTTAGGGGTGCTGGAGGAACGCTGGAGGGTGACGGAGGCCAAGTCGAAGGGGGGAGGCGGAGGCGGCGAGAGGTTGTCGCGGGGCGGGATAATACCCACGGCGACCGCGGTAGGGGGAGGCGGCGCCGAGATGGAGGCGGCGGCGACGGGGGCGTAAGAGGCTGAGGCGGAGGACTGGGGGTCGGGGGCCTCGGCGTGGGCGTAGTCGGAGAGGGCGCCGCCAGTGCTCTTGAGGAGGACGGTGTAGGCGGAGTGGGCAGCGGCGAAGGCGTTGCGTGCCTGCACGGCATCGGCCATGAGCCGCTTCCGGTCCTTGCACCGCACCACCGCCTCCTCCTGCTCGATCTTGGACTGCGCGCACCCCATCGAAGCGAGCCCAGAGAATTTGGGATTTAATTTGATTTGATTTTGGTTTAATTCTGCTGCGTCGCCGTCGATTTGAGAGGAGGGAGGTAGAGATGGGTGAGGGGTGGATGTGGTGGTTGGACGCCGCTCTGGTGGAGCGGGGAAAGTGACGGTGTGTGTTTTTGATGGTTCTTTGTGTTTTCCCTGTTTTTTCCTTTTCTTGTTTTCTTCTTTTTGGCTTGTGAGTCATAGCTTCACTGGGATTGTCAACCCAATTTTTTATATACAAAATAATCGGAAATGCTAATATACCATGGACTGTCCAAAACTTTTTCAATGGTACACCTCGGAACCGTCCCATTATTATCGTATCAACGAATAAGATCTAAGTCTGTGTAAAAAATTTTTGATCAAAAATAATTTTGAAGAAAAACAAGTGTTTCAATAAAAACACCAATCAAAAGTCAAAACGACCAAAATAATCAAAGCACATACAGAAAGGGAATCAAGAGAATAAACAAGTAGCACGTGAGACAAGAATAACTGAAGATACGTCGATGTATTCTCAAATCTTGAAGACTTATTATTATTCTCTATTCTTCGTTGAAGTGCTTTTTATTTGAGTCTTAATTCGATATCCACTAGTATTGCTATTTCACCTTTTCGGATAGGCAAGCATGAACCATCACAAGCACTCTGAACCTCTCCTACAAACTTTGTCGATGAAGAGTGCTCAGGTTTACTACGAACCGTCTTGGTGGGAGCAACCATTAGGAGTAATATTGTTGTAGTATCGCAAATATCCCGGCAGGTTCTACAGAGGTTCCTAGCAAATGAAAAGCGACGCGAGCTGACCGCGTGACCGGTCCTCTCCCGTCCCGCCAACACAGAGAGTGACACAGGGGTTTATACAGGCTCGGGCCTCAGTGGAGACCTTAGTCCTGTCGACGTGCTCTCAACAAGAGTCGGCTAAGGGAACTCTCTCGTGAGATACTTCTTCAAATTGTCGAAGGCTGCTTGGGCCTCGGGGGTCTATCGGAACCCCTCGAGGCCTCGAAGGATCTTGAAGAATTGGAGGCCGCGTTCCCCTTACTGCGGAGACAAAGCGGCTTAACACGGCCATGCGGCCGGTAAGCTGCTGTACGTCTTTGATGGAGCGCGAGGGAGGCATGTCCATCAGGGCCCGAATCTTTTCGGGGTTGGCTTCTATGCCCCGCTGGGACACGAGGAAGCCAAGCAGCTTCCCCCTGTGCACACCGAAGGTGCACTTCTCTGAGTTGAGTTTCAACCCATACTCGTGGAGATTGTGAAAGGTCTCCGCCAGGTCGTCGAGGTGGGCGACCGCACGGAGACTTTTGACGACCGTGTCATCGACGTAGACTTTGACGTTGCGGCCGATTTGGTCCTTAAGGACCAGCGACATGAGTCGCTGGAATGTTGCCCCAACGTTCATCAGCCCAAAGGGCATGCGGATGTAGCAGAAAGTGCTGAGGGGAGTTATGTCGTGGTATTGCGAATACCCCGGTAGGTTTTGCGGATGTTCCTAGCGAAGAAAAGACGACGCGAGCTGACCGCGTGACTGGTCCTCTCCCGTCGGACAAACACAGCAAGTGACACGAAGGTTTATACAGGTTCGGGCCTCAGTGGAGACCCTAGTCTTGTCGGCGTGCTCCCAACCAGAGTTGGCTAGGGGAGCTCTCTCGGGGGAGAGATAGCTCTGGAGCACACCTATTAGATTGTCTATTCCAAGTAAAAATGAATTATCTCCTTTACATGAGGTGATACAAGGGCTTATATAGCCCCAAAAGATGCAAAAAGACTAAACTATCCCGCCTACCACCGTTGGATCGAGGGGCAGCGACGTCCTTCTCCTGGTCAGGAACCTTGGATGCTTGACAGGTGTCCGCTGATTCCCGAGGCGCTTCTCGCATGACCCTCACGTGACCCGGGGCTGGAGACCCCTGTCTTCGGAAGGCGGCGCTCGGGACAAGCAACCGGGGGGCCTTGTCCCCGGGCAAAAGGCGGCACTCGGGATAGGCCACCTAAAAGAGATCTAGGATATCGACTAGAGGGGGTGAATAGGCGATCTTGACAATTTAACAACTAATCAAGCAATTATCAATAATTGAGAGCAAAATAGCTAAAACAAGATGAATATTAAGCAATTTAACACAAAGATATATCCCATGGTCTCGGTGATTTGCCGATCACCCCTAATCCACGTTGAGGCAAACCCAAATCTCTAACCGCTCCTCTATCTAGTCGACTTCCTCTCAAGAAGTGACTTAGATCTCGAGCCGGATTAGTATGATGAGTTATCTAAACCTCAATTCCACTATTGATGCACTTTACCGCTCCGGCAAGGCGTGCTCGACCCCTTCACAAGTTGTTTTGAGGCTTCTTCACAATCTTCCTTGAAGAGCTCTCCAAAACCTTCCTCCTAGCCGTCTAGAAGCCGGCAAGCTCCAAGAGTAACAAGCCGGTGATGACCACTTAATGCTCTTCTAGTGCCACAAGGTTGATTTAGTGATCTAAATGCAATGCACTAGAAGATCTCAATTGCACACTCTCTCAAATTCAAGAAAATGAACACTAGAGTGTATGAAACGTGGTTAAGCTCTTAAGAATGAAGACAATTTTCACAAATATGCCAAAAGTTATAAACAGGACCATGCATGAGAGTATATATACCCCCCACAATAAATATAGCCGTTACAAGCCGTTGGAGAGTAAAGGATCACTTGGCAGTCAGACCGCAGGTATAAGCCCAGTATGACCGCCGTAATTGCAACGGCATTAAACAGGCGCAATAAATGCTCACCTGCCCTTGTCGGGCACTCTCACGGTTAGATCGGAGCCAATAGCGGTCAGACCGTGAAACCATCCAGAGACGACATTGTTTCTGGACGCGATTTACGGTCAGGCCAAAACCTTCGGACAGACCGGCTACACGGTCAGACCGCAGTACAAAATCTCGGTCAGACCGTTTTAGCGGTCAGACCGGACCAACAATCGGTCAAACCGACAAGCACACTAAATTTCATAAAAATATGATCATGAAGCTCCAGGAGTCTGACTCAAGGTTTAACTACGGATAGGCCGACTGATGCGCACGGTGGCCCGATCTTCCGACAGGTAGAGGTAAGTCGATTGGTGGAGACTCGACGTTGACGATCCGGCTTCCGATCAGAACCGATCCGAACCCAGCAATCGCTACACCACGGCTCCGTTGGTTATCAACCATGCACAAACACGATTGACCTCGCCAAGAAGGCTTATCCCTGCATGCGAATCGAGAACACAAGCAAGAACGAGAAAGATGCAACTGAATTTGCAATTGAGGATGAAGCTCACGAGTTGGGGTCTCACAAACCGATGAACGGCGATACTGTTCAAAGACAGAATTGATCTAAGCAAAACCCAAACCAAACCCTAGCGGCGGTTACTGAATATAAGGGCTAAGGGACGTCCTAGAAACCCTAGACGTGTCCGTGATGGACTCCAACACGATACATGGGCCAAAGGCCCAAATTGGTGACGCAGCACCCTGGGACAGATTCTGTCCGCCAACTTGTAACGCGAATTCCCATCGACTCAGCAGTCCAATTGACCTGAAACCGGTGCCATTGGAAAGGTTATCTCCTTAGCTTTCGATACATATGTGGATCATTGAAATCGGAGTCCGTTTGTGGCCTGGGCGATGATTTTAGTGAACACTGCTCCTGGTGGCCGAGGTAGTCGACTCCGAGATGAATTGGGACTCCGACTCCGAGATGAATTGGGACTCCAACTTAACTTGGACGCCCTCCTTGCCTCCCTCCTGGCCCTTGCTGATTCCCAAGGCCTTCATGATCCTCTCCAAAGTTCCTAAGTACAATATAATCAATAATATCATTAGGTAGCATACTATCCTCACAAGTATATACACGGGCACTTAGGAACGAGCTCACCTGTTGATTCAATTGCCATGCTCGTGCTCTTGTGATGGGTCCTTGCATCACAACTGGAGGAGTCTCGGGCGTCTGCATAGGAGTGATGTCCTCATCATCCTCCCCCTTTTGAAGTGGAGTCGTCCTCGACTCAAGCTCATCTTCTTCTCCCATGAACGGTTTCAAATCTGCAATGTTAAATGTGGGACTAACCCCAAATTCGGGCGGCAACTCAAGTTTATATGCATTATCATTTATTTTCTCAAGTATCTTGAAAGGACCATCAGCTCTAGGCATTAATTTAGACTTTCGCAATTCTGGAAAACGATCCTTTCTCAAGTGTAACCATACTAAATCACCCGGTTCAAGTTTTACTTCCTTTCTACCTTTACTTCCCGCAGTCCTATACCTTTCATTCATCATTTCAATATTTTCCTTAGTCTTTTCGTGCAATTTCAGAATAAATTCAGCACGTTCCTTAGCATCATGATTAACTCGTTCACTAGTAGGTAAAGGTAATAGATCAATAGGAGCACGGGGATTGAAGCCATACACTACCTGAAAAGGACTTACCTTGGTGGTGGAGTGTACCGCCCTATTATAAGCGAACTCAACATGCGGCAAACACTCTTCCCACATCTTCAAATTCTTCTTCAAAACAGCCCGTCTTCTTGGCACCAAAATGACCCATCAAACCTCCTCCATGAGCTTCCTGTATCAAAAGAAAACGAACGGATCCAACTGGAACGCATAGGCGGTTAGCTCTAAACACAAATCCATCATTTATCACATATTTGTCCCATGTTCTTCCCTCTTTGCAATGCAGCAAGACATCCTTAAAATCATCATCATTAGCATATTGTTCTTTAATTGATTCCAATCCAAATATACGACAATCAAGTTGGGACAACATGGTATATCTCCTAGACAAGGCATCAGCAATCACATTATCCTTCCCTTTCTTGTATTTGATAACATAAGGAAAAGATTCAACAAATTCAACCCATTTAGCATGTCTACGATTAAGTTTCACTTGACTGCGAATATGTTTTAGCGACTCATGATCGGAATGAATAACAAATTCTTTGGGCCAAAGATAATGTTGCCACGTTTCTAAAGATCGCACAAGAGCATACAATTCTTTATCATACGTGGAATAATTCAAAACAGGACCACTCAATTTTTCGCTAAAGTAAGCAACAGGTTTACTATCTTGCATCAAAACACCACCAAGTCCAACCCCACTAGCATCACATTCAAGCTCAAAGGTCTTATTAAAATCAGGAAGTTGGAGTAAAGGTGCATTAGTAAGCTTATCTTTCAAAAGGTTGAAGGCATTCTCCTGTGCTTGCCCCCAATGGAACACAACTCCCTTCTTCGTCAACTCGTTCAATGGGGCTGCAATGGTGCTGAAATCCTTCACAAAGCGGCGGTAAAATCCGGCAAGTCCATGGAAGCTCCGCACTTGTGAAATCGTCGTGGGCGTTGGCCAACTCTTAATCGCATGCACCTTGGCTTCATCCACCTCAATTCCCTGTGTAGTCACAACATAGCCAAGAAACGATACTCGTTCGGTGCAAAAAGTGTACTTCTCGAGGTTACCAAATAAACGTGCAGCACGCAAAGCATCAAAAACAGCACGTAGATGATCAAGATGTTCATGTAACGACTTACTGTAAATCAATATATCATCAAAATAAACCACCACAAATTTCCCAATGAAAGCTCGTAAAACCTCGTTCATTAAGCACATGAAAGTGCTAGGTGCATTAGTTAAACCAAAAGGCATGACTAACCACTCATACAATCCAAACTTGGTTTTAAAGGCTGTTTTCCATTCATCTCCCAATTTCATTCTTATTTGGTGGTATCCACTACGCAAGTCAACCTTAGAAAAAATTATAGAACCACTTAACTCATCAAGCATGTCGTCTAACCTAGGAATAGGATGACGGTACCTTATTGTGATATTGTTAATGGCTCTACAATCTACACACATGCGCCAACTGCCATCTTTCTTAGGAACCAAAATAACAGGAACAGCACAAGGACTAAGGCTCTCACGTACATACCCGCGGTCCAAAAGATCTTGGACTTGGCGCTGAATCTCCTTAGTCTCCTCGGGGTTGGTCCTATAAGCAGCTCGGTTTGGCAAACTCGCTCCAGGTATCAAATCAATTTGGTGCTCAATCCCTCGTATGGGTGGGAGTCCTGGAGGTATCTCGGCAGGAAAAACATCTGCATACTCCTGCAAAAGGTTAGTGACAGCAGGAGGCAAAGTACTGGGCATATCATCCAATGAAAACAAAGCATCTTTGCATATCAAAGCATAGCACGGTGCATCATTCTCATTAATTTCAGCAAGGTCACATTTTGTAGCAAGCATAACACCACCCTTCAATTTAATTCCCTCGGACCTAGAACTAGGTTCTTTCTTGTCTTTCTTAGGTGGGAAAATATTTTTAGCCACTTGCTGATTTTCAGATTCAAGCGCACTCTCTTTTCGCTCATTTTCAGCTCTCTCTTTGTCACATTGCACAATTTCAGTAGGAGTCATAGGGAGCAAAGTGATTTTCTTCCCCTTGTGCATAAGAGTGTATTTGTTACTTCTACCGTGATGAATTGCATCAGTATCAAATTCCCATGGACGGCCTAACAAAAGGGAACATGCTTGCATAGGCACTACATCAAAATCAGCAAAATCATGGTATGTTCCAATGGAAAATTGCACTCTCGCAGTTTGTGTTACCTTCAGCTTACCGCTGTTATTGAACCATTGAATATGGTAGGGATGAGGGTGTGCACGTGTGGGCAAGCAAAGCTTCTCCACCAGATCTGAACTCACCAAGTTATTGCAGCTCCCACCATCAATTATGACACGAACACGACGGTCCTTGACGATGAGGTACATCTGAAACAAATTATGGCGTTGTAGCTTGTCCGCTTGCTCCATTTGAGCGCTCAACACTCGTTGCACAATGATTGTCCTATAATTCTTGGTGGCAGCGGTCCCTAAAATCTCCTCATCATCGTCGTCCGTCTCATGGTCATCCTCATTATCTGCAAGGTTAGCTACAAGAGCATATTCATCCTCAACATCACTAGCACTAATGTACCCACCTTCTTCTGTTGCAATGTACGCTCGACGACTTGGGCAATCCTTCATGACATGGCCCATCCCCTTGCATCGGTGGCACACAATTTCCGTTGTTCGACCCGTGGAAACCACCGATGAAGAACTCTTTGTTGGTGCCTGCACATGATTAGATTTACTCACCTCGGGAACTCGTGATGGTGGTGATGGTGCTGCTGAACGCGCCCTACTCATGGAGGGGGCAGCAGACCGAACAGAAAGGGGTGGAGCTGATTTGGTTGTCCCCGGCGTCGTCTTTGGTGTGGGTATGTTGCCGAAATTACTCCTTGGCCTTTGCTGTTTTCCCTGCAATTCTTTTTCTGCCAACATGCCAACATTACCTGCCATTGTTAGTTGAAAGAAAGACAAAAGAAACAAAAACAACCGGTGGTATAATCCCTATCAACTACTTTGGCGGCAGAAGGTGGTTTCACTCACTCTCAAGCGTCTTACCACGCTCTTACAAGTGTTCTTACCAATGCAACAGGTGGTACAACCGGCGGCTGGTTCGTGATACCGTGACAAGCTTGAGTGTAGCGATTGCCGAATTGAACCTGAACTGATCAGAAGAAAGGTGGAGCTTGGAAGGCAAAGTATAGTAGCAAGGATTAGCAAATTTCGAAAACAGTTAGCAAAGCTGAATAAAGATTCAAAGTTCTTGTCACAGTTGCTGGCCTAAGCGTGCTCCTAGAACTAGTTCAACCTAGCAAGGGATATATCACAGCACAAAGGACTCAAAGGATGCAAGCAATTCTGATTTTCTACTTCTCTTTCTCTTCTCTCTGTTTTTTTTTAACACAAATATATACCTCTTAACTCAGAGGAGAAACAAAAATCTCACAATTTGAAGCAACAAACGACAGGAAACCGATGCCCGAAAGAATTGACAAAACAGGACAGCAAACTTCTGGGCGTCGAAACTCGGTCTTAGAAGCTTTTTTTGAGGGTCAAAAAAAAATGCACAGGTCTAAAGACTTGTGGAATTTTCAGATGCGCGTCGTCGTCCCCTTCGAAACAAAAAAAAGTAGACCCAAATCGGAGTTCGTATGCAAAAGTTATGCCAGTTTTAGTGAACACTGCACAATCTGGAATTGCTCGCGAATTCAGATCTTTCTCCCAGTTAGGCTAGAATAGGATTAGGTTTGCGGGTGAAAAAGGATGGCCAGCGGTGCAGGGCAATTGACACAAGGCGGCTCGCGACCTCAAACCAGCAACAAGACGATAACTATGGATCAATACTCAACAATACGATACTGAAAACGAAATTGCAAAGCTCAAAGGGTTGTAGGACAGCGGAATTGATGATGAACTTTTTTTGTGGGGCAAATTTTCTGGACTCTAGGACGATGGCAAAACAAAACTAAAGGGGATACAATGATACCTGACGGGAAACCGAGGCTCTGATACCACTTGATGCGCACGGTGGCCCGATCTTCCGACAGGTAGAGGTAAGTCGATTGGTGGAGACTCGACGTTGACGATCCGGCTTCCGATCAGAACCGATCCGAACCCAGCAATCGCTACACCACGGCTCCGTTGGTTATCAACCATGCACAAACACGATTGACCTCGCCAAGAAGGCTTATCCCTGCATGCGAATCGAGAACACAAGCAAGAACGAGAAAGATGCAACTGAATTTGCAATTGAGGATGAAGCTCACGAGTTGGGGTCTCACAAACCAATGAACGGCGATACTGTTCAAAGACAGAATTGATCTAAGCAAAACCCAAACCAAACCCTAGCGGCGGCTACTGAATATAAGGGCTAAGGGACGTCCTAGAAACCCTAGACGTGTCCGTGATGGACTCCAACACGATACATGGGCCAAAGGCCCAAATTGGTGACGCAGCACCCTGGGACAGATTCTGTCCGCCAACTTGTAACGCGAATTCCCGTCGACTCAGCAGTCCAATTGACCTGAAACTGATGCCATTGGAAAGGTTATCTCCTTAGCTTTCGATACATATGTGGATCATTGAAATCGGAGTCCGTTTGTGGCCTGGGAGACGATTTTAGTGAACACTGCTCCTGGTGGCCGAGGTAGTCGACTCCGAGATGAATTGGGACTCCGACTCCGAGATGAATTGGGACTCCAACTTGACTTGGACGCCCTCCTTGCCTCCATCCTGGCCCTTGCTGGTTCCCAAGGCCTTCATGATCCTCTCCAAAGTTCCTAAGTACAATATAATCAATAATATCATTAGGTAGCATACTATCCTCACAAGTATATACACGGGCACTTAGGAACGAGCTCACCTGTTGATTCAATTGCCATGCTCGTGCTCTTGTGATGGGTCCTTGCATCACAACTGGAGGAGTCTCGGGCGTCTGCATAGGAGTGATGTCCTCATCACCGACCTTTTGAAAAAAAACCACACACTTCATCATAACTATCGGTCAGTCCGAAACAACACTCGGTCAGACCGTTTCTGTGGTCAGACCGGCTAACAATTGGTCAGACCGACAGAGACTGAACTTGGCTGTTTTGAATGGATAAGAGCACTTTCAAAAGATATGACCTTCTAGTATGCAATGCAAGTTGTTTTTATGACTTGTGGCACACAGATGAGCTATTTAGTGATACACCACATGCTCCTCTTAATAGTACGGCGACTATCCTATAATCCGGTCACAATTCTTCTCTAATCACCTTAGACTGGTAAAATGAAAAAGGCCCTATTCCGTACTTTTGCCTCTTTCCTCAATGTGCTTTTGTCATCATGTAGCTCTTTCTTTGCCTTTCATTATCCTGTTTTTTGATTTTGTTCTTGACACAATCTTAACAGGTATCATTAGTTCAACATTTGTAATTGTCATTAATTACCAAAACACTCTTTTAGGGGCCTAGAAGCTATAATCTCCCCTTTTTGGTAATTGATGACAACATAAAGAGTAGATGATTGAATTTTGAGCATTAAAAGGATTTTTCAATAAGCATAGTAGAGAAAGACACACTCCCCCTAAATAGATGAATATGAAAATTTTGGTCTTTTGGTGGAGTTCAAGCATGTATATAAGAGGATATGTCAATTCATTCCGCAAACATCACAAAGGTCATATGAAAATAACATAAAGCACATCTCATATATCATGAAGTATCACAATATCATAACAGTCATAAAAGTTATAAGATATTCAAAACATTTATAAGGTATTCAAAACATCAAATTCATTCATAAGGCATAAGTCCTAGCTCATACAAAATCACTCATCTAGAGATTTTCTCCCCCTTTGGCATCAATTGCCAGAAAATCTATGAGTCGGTAGGAGCATCATCATCTTGAGACGGAGGGTTGAAGGGAGGAGTCTGAGGGAACTGAGAGTAGAAGTGAGCGGAGAAGGCGTCTAAGCGCTGCTCGAACTGATCTTGGCGCGACGAAAAAGTCTGGAATTGATCGTTGAGAGCTGCCAAGTCAGATCGTGTGAGCTCAAGCCCCTGGAGAAGAGTAGCAACCTGATCCATCATCGGCTGATGGAACTGTTGCTGGAACTGAGTAAACTAGGAGGGGGCTTGGCTCTGCTGTGCTGGCTGCTGAGCCTGCGGTTGAGGTGGAGGAGGCATATCCTGAGCCTGTTGCTACTGCTGCTGATGTGGCTGTGCTCCATGACCTCGAGCCAAGATGCGCGGATTGACACTGAACGGCTTATAGCCGAGATGCTTGATATCGCAAGATCCGCGAGGAAACTTCGTCTTCTGGAGCAACAAGGTCATAATGTATGGAGCAAAATACAGATTTGGAAGAGTGGTTACCGAGACATCCTCAATCGTTTCAAGATAAATGTGACAATGTTGATCCGATGTCACTTGAGGATGTGGGCGATGGAATTCCAGTAATAGTCGCGATAGCTTCTCGATTTCCACTCTTTGGATGGATCGTGGCTCGGATAATCTTGTTGACCACAGCTAGGAGGACTTTAAGGCCTGTAACCGTGCCAAGTACGATCCTCTGGGCACCTCCTGGTTGTTCATAGAACTGGAGCCAGTCATCCTCATGCAGATAATCTTCATCTTCCATATTGATGCCTTCCTTCATTTCTTCATAGTTTATCTTATTAGCCACAGCAAATTCCTCGAATGTAGCCTCATATCTCCTAGTGCCTGTCATCCACATTATCTTTTGCTCCACCCAAATGATCTCGATGGTAGCATAGAACTGACAGATGGCAGTGGCGTTCCATGGGCACTTATGCTCCACAAAGTCATACAGCCCAATCTCCTCGAAGATCTGAACAAGAGGAGCCATGATGGGCTGATTTACAACATAAGCCCATTCAATCCATTTGTGTTCGAAGATATTCTTATGAACCAAATGACCATAGAACGCATCCTGCTGTGTCATCGTGTGGAAGTGAGGAGTAGTGGCGTCATTCTCATGGTTATAGGTGTAGGTGGTCCTAGCCTTTGTATAATCATTGGATGTCCAGTCCTTCTTAGGTCCTTGAGATGCATGGACGTTTATCTCATCGTCCTCACTCTCAATATCCATAGCCATGTGCTCAGAGCCGCTACGGTAAGAGGATTGTTCCGTTTCTGAGTCTCCGGGTGAGGGCACCCAATCAGCATCTTGAGTATCGCTACTACTCGAAGGCTGAGCTCTTTTTGGCTGCTTCACCAATTTCTTCTTATTAGTCCGGACGAAGACATTCCCTTGAGAGCCTCGACATCTAGAGGATTGGCAAGATATAAAACAGATAAGATATTAAGAGAAATGAAAGTATGAAGTGAATCAAGATGTCAAGAGATCAGCAAGCCCTGGCTCTGCTGTTGCTGTCGGTCAGACCGGAACTGGGGTCGGTCAGACCGGCGCAACCATAGAGTTAGGGTTTGAGGAGATTTCTGGGATTCAGTTGGTTTAGGGCGCAATGTGGATAGATAAACCAGGGTAAACATTTAGTGTATCAAGAGAAAGTATCAATTTGAGGTTTTGAACAGATTCATACCATATTCATCAAATTTGCCCGGAATCCCAAAATAAAGAGGAAACTATTTGATAAAAGCGAAGAATCCGAGAAGGATACCTAGAAGACATGATTTGGAGGAGTTCTTGATCGACGGTTTGTCTGTGCTTCGCTTTGATTTGACCGGAGAAGAAAACTCCAAAGAATTTGGGGCGCACGTGAAAGAGACAAAAGTGAGGTGAGAGAGTGAAAAGTACAGAGATTTGGGATATAAGGTCTCTGGTCGAGTATATTCAGTCAGACCGTAGGCAAGAGACCGGTCAGACCGCTGGAAGAAGGGATTTTGAAATGCTCTCTGGAGATAAATTCGGTCAGACCACAAATGTTTTTCTGTCAGACCGCTGGAAGGACTGAAAAATTGAGAGATTTGTTTGATTGATGCTCAAATGAGATTCAGATAAGGTATGAGAGATATATATAGGATAACTATAAGTAAGATATAGACAATATTGCCAAGAGGGGAAGTATCCATATTATAAATCAATATTTTTTTGGCAAATTGTACTCAATTGCCAATACAAGAGCCTAAAATACCCTAAAATGAAAAACTTCATGCAATCAAGTGACAACTTAAGCACAACCAATATGAGTTCAACATTTCAAGCCACATTTGATATATCAATGACGTTGAGCTCATTTCGAAGTTTACAAAAGCAGTTTTCATCTAAGGGCTTAGTGAATATATCCGCTAATTGAGCTTCTGTCCTTACATTATCCACCAACACATCACCTTTACTAACATGATCTCTAAGGAAGTGGTGTCGGATATCTATATGTTTGGTCTGAGAGTGTTGAACTGGATTTGTGGCTATTTTCACCGCACTCTCATTATCACACAAAAGAGGCACTTTTTCAAATTTGATTCCATAATCCAACAAGGTTTGCCTCATCCAAAGCAATTGTGCACAACAACTACCCGCGGAAACATATTCCGCTTCGGCCGTTGATAGAGCTACTGAGTTTTGTTTCTTGGAGGACCAAGAGACTAAAGATCTTCCTAATAGTTGACAACTGCCTGAGGTGCTTTTTCTATCCACTTTACATCCCGCATAGTCGGAATCAGAATATCCAATTAATTCAAATTTAGCACCTTTTGGATACCACAACCCTATACTTGATGAATATTTTAGATACCTCCAAATGCGCTTAACGGCCATTAAATGACTTTCTTTAGGAGAGGCTTGAAATCTTGCACACATACACACACTAAACATGATATCGGGCCTAGAAGCAGTAAGATACAGTAGACTACCAATCATAGATCTATAAAGCTTTGAGTCTACCGGTTTATCTCCTTCGTCAGAAACAAGGTGATCGTTTGTGGCCATTGGTGTCTTGATTGGCTTAGCTTCTTCAAGTCCGAACTTCTTGAGCAGGTCCTTCACATATTTCTTTTGACTGACGAAAGTTCCTTCCTTGAGTTGTTTAACTTGTAGTCCGAGGAAGAAACTTAGTTCACCTATCAAAGACATCTCAAATTCCCTGGACATCATGTTACCAAATTCCTCGCAAAAGTCTTGGTTAGTAGATCCAAATATGATGTCATCAACATAAATTTGACATACAAAGAAATCATTTCTGTCGTGGTATTGCGAATACCCCGGCAGGTTTTGAGAACGATCCTAGCGAAGATTACGCGGCGCGGGTTGACCGGATGACCGGTCCTCCCCCGCCGGACAAACACAAGAAATGATGCAAGGATTTATACAGGTTCGGGTCCTGGTAGGGGCCCTAGTCCTGTCGGTGCGCTCCCGACCGGAGTCGGTTGGGGAGGCTCTCTCCGGGGGAGAGGCTTCCGGAGCACACCTGTTAGTTTTTAGCTATTCCAACAAATGAATCACCTCGTTACAACTGAGGGGTACAAGGGCTATTTATAGCCCCAAAAAAGAAGCAAAAAGCCTAAACTACCCCGGAAGCCACCGTCGGATTGAAGGGTAGGAACATCCTTCTCCCGGTCAAACGTCTTGGATGCTTGATAGGTGGTCGCTGATTCCCGAGGCGCTCCTCGCGTAACCTGCACGTGACAAATCAACTCGAGACTTTACCTTTAGAAGGGCGATGAGGCCCGGGACATGCGCCGGAGGCCAGGTCTCCGGACCAACGGTGGCTCCTGGGACCGGCGCCAGAGGCCGGGTCCCGGGAGGCAAAAGGCGGCGCCTGGGGCCGGCACCGGAGGCCAGGTCCCGGGGCCCAAAAGGCGGCGCCCGGGGAGGCACCGGAGGCCACGTCCCCGGGCAAATGGCGGCGCCCGGGACGGCACCGGAGGCCAGGTCCCGGGAGCCAAATGGCGGCGCCCGGTACGGCGCTGGAGGCCAGGTCCTGGGGGCCAAAAAGGCGGCGCTCGGGATGGCACCGGAGGCCAGGTCCCGGGGGCCAAAAGGCGGCGCCCGGGACCGGCGTCGGAGGCCAGGTCCCGGGGGCCAAAAGGCGGCGCCCGGGGAGGCACCGGAGGCCACGTCCCCGGGCAAATGGCGGCGCCCGGGACGGCACCGGAGGGCAGGTCCCAGGAGCGAAATGGCGGCGCCCGTTACGGCACCGGAGGCTAGGTCCCAGGGGCCAAAAAGGCGGCGCCTGGGACGGCACCGGAGGTCAGGTCCCGGGGGCCAAAAAGGCGGCGCCCGGGACTGGGGCCGGAGGCCAGGTCCCGGGGGCCAAAAGGCGGTGCCCGGGGAGGCACCGGAGGCCACGTCCCCGGGCAAATGGCGGCGCCTGGGACGGCACCGGAGGCCACGTCCCCGGGAAAATGGCGGCACCCCGGACGGCACCGGAGGCCAGGTCCCGGGAGCCAAATGGCGGCGCCCGGGACGGCACCAAAGGTCAGGTCCCGGGGGCCAAAAAGGCGGCGCCCGGGATGGCACCGGAGGCCAGGTCCCCGGGCGATTGTGACGCAACTTACCTGGACTTAATCCCGTGGAGATTTCCCCCAACAGCAGCCCCCCATGCCCCCCGGGGACTATGCTCGAGTCCCCGGTGGGTATGGTACATGTCACCGGGAAAATCTCCGGACCAAGCCACCGGAGCCGTGACGCTTCGGTTTACGTGCCCCGCGCTTAAGGCCGCGCCGTTTCGCCATAAATGCACTCGCGGTTCGAACCGGCGCCTCAATTCGCGAGCCAGTCCCTTCGTTTTCCGCGCACGGTTTGAACTTCAACGGCCCAGATTGATCCGCGGGGTGCCACGTGGCGCCCATCTAGATCATGGCTCGACCCTATAAATAGGGCCTTGGGGGGCCCGGTAGCTTCATTCCAAATTTCTCAATTTTAGCGAATTTTGCTCTCTCGGTAGATCTTTCCCGGTAGCTAGCGCCTGGTAGCAAGCGTCCGGAACCTTTAGACGTAGCCCCCTGAAAAGTTAGCCACCGGAAAAAACAAACCTGATGGCACCGAAGGGTCGAGCGAAGACGACCGAGGTGCCCCCGGAGGAGGTCGCTCCGGACTTCCTCTGGGCGTCCGAGTTCACGGCCGAGGACGCCGAGTCCATGGTCGAGCGCGGCGTCGTCGAGGACGGGGACATCCGGGTCCCCGTGAAGAAGGACGGAGCCCCCCGCCCCAGGCCCGGAGAGGTCGTGGCCTTTGAGGCCTTCCTGGAGGCGGGGCTCCGGTTCCCGGTGCATCCCATGCTCCGGGAGTTTCTGAAGGAGTACGGGGTGGCGCTCAACCACCTCACCCCGAACGCCCTCGTCCGGATGGGTATCTTCATCTGGCTCTTTGAGACGGCGACCGGGAGGGAGCCCACGCTACGCGTCTTCCGGTACTTTTACGAGCCGGCGGCGCGGAGCTCCCACCTGGTGAAGGGGGCACCCAAGTCCCCCTTCGGCTCGGTGATGGTGCAGATGCTGCCGTCCCGGGTGGCCGACTACCCGGCGGCAGCCTCCCGGGACCATTGGGGCGATTGGATCCGGAGGTGGTTCTACCTCCGGGTCCGGGACGACGGGGTGACGTACGTCCCGGAGCCCGCCTCCTACAGCAGGTCATCCGCACGAAGCCTCCGGTGTGGACGGACGAGGAGCTCGAGCTCCTCGGCAAGGTGATCATCTCCCGGAAGACCCGCTCTATGCGGGACGCCGCCGAGGAGATGATGCTCTTGAGGATCTCCCCCTTCGCGCGCGGGAGGAGGGGGACCGGCATGGGCCCGGAGCAGCGGCCTCCGGTCAAGCCGGTGACCCGACGTAAGTCCCGGTAACTTGCTTCATCGCATTTACAATTTTTCGAAAATTTGACTAACTCTTTACCTCTTGTAGTCCGGCCGTACCTGGCGGCGCGGGAGAAGGCGGAGAACCTCCTCGGGAGGTACTTCGCCGACGAGCACGAGCGCGTCGTGCGCCTCGTGGGGGAGGGCCCTCCCCGGAACCTAGTGGCTGAGGCCTACGGGTTGAAACTCCCGGAGAGGAAGCCCCTCCCCACCCCCGGGTCGCACAAGCGGGGGAAGGACGCGGCCGGGCGCTCTGAGCCTAAGAAGGCTAGAGTCCAAAAGACCCCCGACCGGTCGACGACGCCGGCGGCGACTCCGGCGAAGCCCTGGGACGAGACCCCCGGGACCGAGCGCGCCCGGGCGCCGGCACGGAAGGAGACAACACCCCCTCCCCGGAAGAGCCCCGTTGAGGCTCGGGGGAAGGAACCAGCCGCGGACGGGGCGGCCTCCAACTCAGCGAACTACGCCCCGTCGCCGCCATCGGTAGCGGCTCCGCCACCACCCCCGGCCCCCTTGGAGCCAGAGAAACTGGAGGTGAGGTTCGCGGAGGCCTCGCCTCCGCGGATGGAATGGCCCGTGGAGGAGGGGGGGAGCCCCTCAGTCTACGAGGTCCCGCCGGAAGTGGGGGCCTCGGGGGCCCTCCCACCCGGAAAGGGGAAGGGTCTGATGGTCCCCCCCCGGCGAGGGACCCCTTCCGGGACTTCCTCGGCCACTTCCTCGGGGGGCACTGTCGACGATTCGGACTCGGAGTCCTCAGCCGAACTTATGCAGAATTTGTAATTGTGAGACCTTTCAAGATGACCCTTCGGGAAGGTATGCTAAACAATGGTGAACAGGAGCATAGAGAATTTAGACAGGTTCGGGCCCTCGATGGTGGGAGTAAAAGCCCTACGTCCTGTTGATATTTCACTAAGTGTGGTAAAAAGGTTTACAAATGGAAGGAAAAGTCCTCACAGGCGAGGATTTTTCCCGTAAAAGTGTACAAAGATAAGCCAAAGAAAGCTTATTAAAATGCTATATAAGGTGTGCCGTAGACTTGGCTAACTTAGATGATTTTTTCCTCCTCTCTGATTGATGCTTCATGCCATCCTTTTATACTGTTTGAAAGGGTGCCATGTGAAGGAAACTGCATCAATCAGTTGTACGAACGGTTGGATGCGGTTTTTGGAACTGCTCTTAACCTCCACGTAGGTTAAACACGTGTTATTCATGGATAACTGTACGTGTTAACCTCCTGACGGTTGATTCTCCACGTGTAGGAATCTTCGGGATACTTAGAATATCCTGTTGTATGGACGACCGAATAGATAGATCCTAAGTATCCTGATCGGCAGATGTTCTGACCGCGGGATTTGGCTGACCGCGCAATATCCCGAATGTGTAGTTCGCGTATAGCCTACGAACTTCTGACCGCGCAAGGCTTACGGTCTGATCGCACGAAACCCGCGACCTGATCGCGTAAAGCTTGCGACCTCATGGTGATGCCCCTCAGAATAGCTTGAGTCCACATCACCAGATACATGTCTGGTTCGAACCTGTCTTGAACTAAAAGTTTATTAGAGGTGACCCGGGTGTCAATCCTCGTCAGCTAGCCCCCAAATTCGAAGAAAACGAAGGGACGTGTTTATTTCGAATTTAAAAACCGTGCATTGGATTTTTAACCCGGCCCTTTAACTTCTCCACTTAGTGGCGCACTAAGTGAAAACGGTTGGTTTTTCAAGACGGGTTCTGACATTACGTGACGGGCAATGATGGCGCCGTAGAGATTTTTATCTCGAGGTAAAATTGTAAATTTCTTAACGAAACCCGAGGTGTCTGGGAGGCGAACCGTCGCCCTAGCGGCTATAAACACCAGACCCCTGGACATGTAAAGATTTACAATTTCCCTCTCACGCCTAAGTCTTCTTCTTGTTATCCTACCCCCTTCTTTTTCACATACTCCTCCCAATGGCAGATCACGAAATCATCGAGATTGAGAGCGATGAAGGGGAAATTGTCGAACAAGGGTCTCAAACGAATGAAGTCCTGTCTCCCTTAAGGAAGAAACCCAAGGTTGACGAAGGATCTTCCAGTGGAACAAAGGTGAAGAACGTAGCGAGTTTCTTTCTTCCTTCAGTTCCTTTGACCCTCCCCGTTCATGCCTCTCGGCAAGTTAGGCCTTTATCCTTAGAGAAAGATCCCATCACATTCAATTCTCCCATCCTTTTGGGTGATCAACATCCTGGTCGGCAAGCGGTGACTATCCCTCGACCAGATGATTGCCATATTGGGTTGGCGAAGCAATCTTCTTCTGGGGAGGTTGCTCTTCCACCATATGATGATCTTCCTCCCAAGATGGGTGTATCAACGGATTATGCACCGGGACAGGTAACAATTCTTCTCCCTTTTTGCTGATAATTTTAGTTAGTATGACTAACTTTTGCAAAATGCAGGAGGTAGGAGGCCCCAGCGATCAGCCTTCTGCTGCTCCATCTCTTCCTTCCGGACAGACCCTTCTGGAAGAGAAGAATGCCCTGGAGAAGAAAACCGAGGAGATGGCCTCGAAGATTCTGCGTCTAGCAGAATGTTTTGATCGATCCCGAGAAGAGGCGCACCATTTCTGTCGAGAGAGGGACTTCGCTCAGCAACAGCGAGAACTCTCTGACTTGATTAGGGACAATAGTGCGTCTGTTGTTAGGGACGACATAGATAGACTTAGGGTAATTGCTAGTTCCCTGGGGGTTGCCAGTGTAGATCCTACTGACAACAACATGTCCCTTGGGGAACTTTGTAAACTTCTTTCGGAGCAAGTCGATGTTTTGATCGACTGCATCCCTTTTGTATGTAAAGAATGTAAGAAATAAAAGTTCTTTATTTCTCATGAAATATTCTCCACATCTTCTGTGCGAAAATATAGCCATGAACTTTACGTTCGCGACCATTCATACACAGGAAATTTTAGTTCTGCGATCAAAATCACTTTTAAGAAAAAAGCACCGCGACCTGCCCTGATTCCGCGATCAGTTTTAAAGCCGCGGTCAGAACTAAGGTTCGACCAGAGTTGGGACTCGGTCAGGCCGTTACTCCGATTAGGATTGAAGTTTCAGCCTAAAACATGATTTTGATAAAACCATAACCCAATTAGAAACATTCCAGTACGTCAAAAATTGAATTTCATGATTTTTTCGAAAAAATGTTCAAAGTATAAAAAGGAAAAACATCCTCTGAAAAGTACTGAAAATTTTTCAGTCCTTTTACACTTTCAGTTTCCAAAACAAAGAAGTCTTTTTGTTTCAGATCCGACGCCTGAGTACTTTATCGGGTCCATCAGAGACAGTATCCATTATGGGAAATGAATAAAGCATTCAATGGAGTGTTTGAAACGAGCCGTTTACTCATTAATGCGTCGCCTTGGGTCTATAAAAAGCAGTAGGTAGCTTCTTGAGGAAGCCACTCAGCCGCGAAAAAACCCTTAGAATTCCCGCCGCTCAAAACCCTCACTTTCTTCAGCCTTCATCTTCCCCAAATCGCCAGCTTCCCCTTTGATTCTACACCAAAAATGGCGTCCTGGAGCAGATCCATTCATCATTCTGAGGAAAGCCTGATGGCGCTAGAGAAGGAGGAGATCCTTTCTCCGCGGCTGCTCATTAACTGGCGACCTGCGGAGAAGGACCGAGAAACCCCAACTGTCCAAGAAGGCGAGTTGATGGTTTTTGAGGAGTACTTGCGTTGCGGGTTCCGATTCCCTGAGAGTCGGTTCCTTAAGGATATCCTTGAACATTACGGGTGGGAACTGATCAACCTCCACCCCAACGCGATGCTGATCCTTGCAGTATTCCAGCATCTCTGTGAAGCCTTCGTCGGAATATATCCCAGCGTGGATCTTTTCCGACGATTCTACTTTTCGGCGTGGTCGAAGAGCACCAACGCTGCCGTATGCATCTACTTTCGGCTGAGGGATAAAAAGGAGTATCCCTCCCCACCCCTGCGAGACTCAGTGCACGGGTGGCACCAGAAATGGTTTTACTGCACCCCACCGACCGAGAGCGGGTTGTGGTTTGAGAACTCGCGGCCGGAGAAGCCGAGCGAGTTGGATACTCTCCCGGCGATGAACGCGGAGTTCATGAAGCATGCCGAGGTGATCCTTCACTTAGTCGAACAAGGGCTGACGGCACGTGACGTCATCCGAGACTTTGTGAAGAATCGGGTGAGCCCCCTGCGTGAAAGGGCTCATCCGGCTTGGGAGATCGAGTCTATTGCGGACACTACCCTGGACTATAACGAAGGTATTCATTTCTGACATTGAAATCCTTTTATGTCATTTTTGAAATGTATCAATTTAACTCGTATCTGGGAACAGTCCTGCCCTCAGCTGAGATTGAGAGGCGGACTAACTACCTCCTCAGGGCGTACAACGCCGAGGTAGAGGGCCCCAAGGGATCGCCTCGCCCCCAAAGCTTGATTCATGCCGGCGACGACCTTAAACAGGAGAGCCGAAAGGTAAACTTTCCACTTGGCCTCTGTTTTACAGGTCTCATGTATGTCCAGCACTAATCAATCCCATTGGAATGAGAATAGCTCCTAGGGAGGTTTGCGGATGCGACATTCCCAAGTGAAAATGTCGGCTCTCTGAAGAAGCCGACGGCGAGGAACGTGAAGAAGGTCTCTCAGAGACCCAGGACAAAGAGTCCTGGCTCTAAGAAGACCAAGCTGAACCCTGGGGAGGGGTCTTCACGAAGCGTTCCTCGTCTCGCAAGAAAGACTGCGGTAAGATATCGCATTCCTGCTACTTTTTCAGGCGCGACATGGAATCACTTCTTCGTCGTACAGGGAGAGGGGAGCGAGGAGGAAGAGGATGACGTTCCTCTGATCCTTCGAAGGAGGAAGATCGCGGATCTTCCATCCATCGATGCCCCAAGCTGCTCCGCAGAGACCACAGCTGCCGAAGAGGTGGCCGTGGCTGACCCTGCGACCACCGAGGATCTTGTGGTCGCAGGAGACCTTCCACTTCCTGAAGCCCCCGAGGTTTCAGGGTCAATCATCTCTGCTTCCCTGGTCGAAGGGACGACTAAGGTAAAGAATCTGCTTCCCCCTGGGTCCACTGGGGATTCCAGGGAGGAAAATCCTCCTCCTCCGCAGGCAGAGGAGGAGGTAGACGAACAAAGGCCGGCTGTGATGGTTCCAGCAATTCAGGAATCGCCAAGGCCTTCGGATGCAGCCCCACCAGTTAGTCCGGTGGCCCAGGTAAAGACTTATGTGTTTTTACCTGTTCCCTAAGAATATGCTTGTAACATGATATTTCCAGGGGGGTGCTGCCTTGTTTACCATAAGGAAGGCAAGAACCGGAGACGGCTCTCCTTCGCCAGGGGAATTTTCCCAGAAGTCCCAGGAACGAATGGGATTTCAAATAAGGTAAGAGCTCTTACTTGACAGTAATCTTAAATAAAAGTTGCCTGACCCATTCTTCCTGTTAGGCAAAAGAAGACAGCGCCTAACCCTTCAACCGCCACTGGGGAGGTTGAAATTAGGGCTGATGAGGGAGCCTCTAATGAAGAGCGCTCTACTCCCGTGGTTCAGGAAGTCGTCCGGACCGCGGGAGGTGAAACAAGTATAGGGACTAGGTCACCACCAGTGGCCTCTGGGGGTGGCGTCCGGCCGGCACTCCCATCAACTGTCCCCGTCGCAGGCACTTCCGGCGCGCTAGCAAGGATTCCTGCTAGCATGGATGATGCTGCTTTAAACAAGTTTATGAAGGTATGATGACCCCTGTTTCGGCGTTTGAACCTCCTTTAGAGTATATTTAACTCTCTTGCTTTGTGTCACAGGGCTTGTCATGGGTGACGAGTCAGTCGCATGCTGCAATGGCTAGCATGGCGGCTGTTCAAAAAGATCGTGACGGCTTGCGCAAGTGAGGATCGTCATTCTTCTGTTAATATAAGTAGGCTTTAATTGTGACTGACCTGATTTTGCTGTAGAGAGGTTACATTCTTGAAGAAAGAGTTAGCCAAGATAAGGCTGAACTCAGTTACAGAGTTCAAGAAACTACGGACTGAAATCAATAAACTTCAGTCTGAGAAGGCTGGTAAGTCGATTCTCAACTTTGAGAAGACTTAAAACCGTTTCTTGTTAATAACCTCTTTTCTCTGTACAGCGCAAGCAGGTCGCATTACTCAGCTCGGCCAGGACAAGATGCTTCTGGAGTCCTCGCTCAACCATACCGACCAAGCGGTCAAAGAGTTGAGCCTACTGGTCTTCGAAAAACTGAAAACCGTGGCCAGCCTTTTGAATACCAATGTGGTAGAGTTGAGGAAGGACGACCCAAGTGTCAGCGATTGGTCATCACTGCTCATAGCTCAAGCAGAATCATTGCTCGAATATCTCCCTGGAGATTTACGGCGACGTGAAGAGATGATTAGGACGAGAGTCCGATCAGTCGCTTCTGCCGTACTCAGCCGGGTTAGACTTCACCATGGCCCAGATGCGAATCTGAGCGCGCTGGTGGGACCGGTTGAGGTCGAGAGTGAAGAACTGCTTGACGCCGTTATAGAAGAAGTCAAGCCCTTCGTTGACAAACTCTTGGCTGAGCTGAGGATCGAATGATCCTTATATTTTGTAACCAAACAATTGTAATTACAATGCTATGTATGTAAAACTATTTTTTCAAAAGAAAGTGCATATTCACATCATAAGTTTCATACTATAAGTATATTCCTCTAGCCCCCGCCTCTGTTTTACGAATACTGAAGCCTTAGTATTTTAAGCAGAGGGGAAAACATAAGTATGATGACCAGGGATATGTGCTTCAAGCCGATGGTCAAGATTAAAGTAACATTTTAACCTTATTGCAAACTGGTAGCCACCCAGATGACCGAGGACTAGCCAGATAGTCCCGTGTGCGTTGAGAAACGGCTTATTTAGGAGTGACTTATCTGGAAGTGATCATGGGATCGACCAGTGAATCCGGTTAAAAAATGCTGTAGTAACCTAACCGCCGGCGATCAGCCCCAGGTCGAATTTGTATAATTTGGGCTTAAAGAAAAACACTCATTGTATGAAAACAAGACATGTTTTTTATAAAAAGATGCTAATTGAACAGGAAAAAAGCGATTGGAATACTTACACGTAAAACTTGCGAAGTTGATCGATGTTCCAAGTATTGGACAAAATCCGACCATTCTCCATGGCTAACCGCGCAGACCCTGGCCGCGGCACTGAGATGACAGTGTATGGTCCTTCCCACTTTGGGGAGAATTTATTGCGGTTAGACTGGTCTTGAATTTTTCGTAAAACCAAGTCGCCCACGTTGAGATCACGTGGTCGCACCTTTTTACTGTGATACTTGCGTAGAGCCTGCAAGTATACCGCGGACTTGATCAGGGTGCGATCACGCCGTTCTTCCAGGAGGATGAGATCTTGCGATCGCTGTTCGGATTGGTTGATCTGTTCGAATTGATTCGTGCGAACAGATCCAATACTGACTTCCATAGGCAACACAGCCTCGGCCCCATAGACCAAATGGAAGGGTGTCTCACCGGTGGCTTGACTAGAGGTAGTCCGTAGTGCCCATAGAACAGTATAGAGCTCGTCTGCCCAAGCCTCCGAGCGGGTCTTGAGGCGATCAAAAACACGTTTTTTGATGCCTTGCAATACTTGCCCATTGGCCCGTTCTACGGCACCATTGCTTTGTGGATGTGCCACAGAAGCAAAGCACACCTTGGTTCCAATCTGATCGCAGTAGTCTAGGAAAAGACCGCTAGCGAACTGAGAACCGTTGTCTGTGATGAGACGGTTTGGAACACCAAATCGTGCCACAATGTTCTTGTGAAAGAACTTTTGTGCGGCTGATGCAGTAATATTTCGTACTGGTTCGGCCTCAATCCACTTTGTGAACGTGTCAATGGCTACGAACAGAAACTTGTACCCATTGACCGCTTGTGGCATAGGACCGACGATGTCCATTCCCCAGATCGCGAAGGGCCATGCGAGAGGAATAGTTTGTAATGCATAAGCAGGTTGATGGACCTGTCTCGCATGAAACTGACACTGTGGACACATCTTGACCATAAACTTGGCATCATCGAGTGCCGAAGGCCAGTAGAATCCCTGTCGAAAAACTTTTCCGACCAGTGTTCGGTATGACGCATGTGCACCGCATACACCGTCATGTATTTCTTTCAGGAGGGATTTTCCTTCCTCCTGAGATATGCAGCGCATGAATACTCCTTGAGTACCCTTTCTGTACATAATCCCATTTATGAGTTTGTACAGACGCGCCTTTCGAATTAACCGATCGCTTTTGGTTTCGTCCTCGGGTAGGGTCCCATGTTCAAGATAGACCCTCAATGGATGAGTCCAATCTTGTTCCTGACCGAGGTTGGCAACGAAGGCTATTGCCGGATCATCCTCGACCGAAGTCATGATCGAAGGATGGTCCAAGTGTTCAATGAACACTCCTGCAGGAGCGGATGAGCGTGAGGATCCAATTTTGGATAATTGGTCTGCGAGAATGTTGTCCTTTCGCGGGATGTATTGGACTTCGAAGTGACTGAAGTGTTTTTCCAATTTCCTCACTTCCCCCAGGTAATGAGCCATTGTCTCATCGGAGGTGCTGTACTCCTTGTTTACCTGGTTTACGACTAGCTGTGAGTCCCCCCTCACCACTAATCGACGGACTCCGAGGAATTTTGCTGCCCGGAGCCCTGCAAGAAGACCTTCATACTCTGCTGCATTGTTGGTAGCAACAAAGTGTAGTTGAATAACATACTTAAGCTGTTCGCCCTGAGGCGTAACTAAGACCACTCCAGCCCCCGAGTGTTGAAAACTACGAGAGCCGTCAAAGTACATTGTCCAATAATCGGGGCATTCCAGTTCCTTTGCCAACTGCACGGGTGGCTCAGGGTTGGTCCATTCGACCACAAAGTCGGCCAAAACCTGAGACTTAACCGCCGTGCGAGGGGTGAAATGGATCTCGAAGGCACCAAATTCGACCGCCCATTTGGCGATTTGACCAGATTTTTCTGGATTTCGGACAATATCCCCTAAAGGAAAAGAGGAGGGTACTGTGATCTTGTGTGCTTGAAAGTAATGTCGTAGCTTACGGGAAGCCATCAGTAGCGCGTAAAGTATCTTCTGGACCTCAGGGTAGCGCTCCTTAGGACCATGAAGTACTTCGCTCACATAGTAGACGGGTCTGTGCACTCCTTCCCTTTCCGCGATCAGAACTGCGCTGACCGCGTGTGGGGTGGCCGCCAAATACAGAAGCAATGGTTCTTCCTTTTCAGGAGACACCAATACCGGCGGGCAGGAAAGATATGTTTTTACCTCCTGAAACGCTTTTTCGGCCTCGTCGGACCACGTGAAGTTATGATGTTTCCGCAAGGCTTTAAAGAAAGGTAGTCCCCTTTCGCCTAATCGCGATATGAAGCGACTTAAAGCCGCCATGCGACCAGCCAGGCGTTGAACATCCTTCATGGTCGAGGGCGACCTCATTTGTTCAATAGCTTTGATTTTCTCAGGATTAACCTCAATGCCCCTGGAACACACAAGAAAACCAAGAAGCTTTCCTGAAGAAACCCCGAAAGAACATTTCTCCGGGTTCAATTTTATTCCAAAGCGGTTCAAGTTACAGAAGGTTTCAGCAAGATCGTCCAAATGAGACAATCTTTTGGTGCTCTTTACAACCAAGTCGTCTACATATGCTTCGAGATTACGCCCTATCTGGGAAAGAAAGGTCTTTTGCATCAAGCGCTGGTACGTGGAACCAGCGTTCTTGAGACCGAACGGCATTCTGACGTAGCAGTATGTGCCGAACGGGGTGATGAAGGCAGTTTTCTCTTCATCGTCTTCTGCCATGCTAATTTGATGATATCCTGAGTAGGCATCCAGAAAACTCATCAGTTCGCAACCCGCAGTGGAATCGACCAGCTGATCGATGCGGGGAAGGGGAAAGTCACCTTCGGACAGGCACTGTTGAGGCTAGTATAGTCGACGCACATGCGCCACTTGCCATTTGACTTGCGGACCATGACCGGATTGGCGAGCCAGTCTGGGTGATTCACTTCGCGGATAAACCCGGCTTGTAAGAGTTTGTCTAACTCTTCTCGGATGGCTTCCTGTCGGTCAGTGGCAAAACGCCTGAGCTTTTGCTTTATTGGTCGTTGTCCAGGTCGAATTGCTAACCTGTGCTCAATTACTTCCCTTGGGACACCGGGCATGTCGGACGGTTTCCACGCAAACACATCTGCGTTAGCTCGGAGGAAAGCAACGAGGTCGAGTTCCTATTTGTCATCCAGGGCTGACCCAACCCGAATTGTCTTGGATGGGTCATCTGGGTACAAAGGAACTTGTTTGAGTTTCTCATCTGGTCGAGGAGCAGCCCTGATCGCATCGGTGGCGACAGTGGCGACCTGAGCGTCCCGGAGGGGAAGTTGATCGACCATCTCCAAAGATAGCCGGTCGCACGTGAGCGCCACGTTGCGACTACCTCGGACCGAAATAACACCTTTGGGGCCAGGCAACTTCCCGCACTGATAAGCATAGTGCGTGGCCATCATGAACTTAGCAAGAGTCGGCCTGCCAAAGATTGCATTATAAGCTGAATCACAATCGATTACATCGAAAGTAACCAATTCTGTTCGGAAATTATCTGGTTCTCCTAGAGTGACCGGGAGGACCACTTGTCCCAATGGCATCATGGAGGGGCCTGGGATTATCCCATAAAACGGATGGATTATGGGCTTGATCTTCGAACGAGGAATTTGCACCTCGTCGAGTGTCTTGACCAATAAAAGATCAAGGGAACTTCCCCCATCGATCAGGACCCTTTTGACTCTCGCGTTACTGATGATTGGGGTAATAACCAGAGGTAACCTCAATGGTCGAGTTAGCCCCACGGGATAGTCAGCGCGATCGAACGTCAAAGGCATATCCGACCAACGGGGGTATTGAGGTTCACCAAGGGATGTCTCCGTTTGGTTAACCTCTCGGCAAAAGGTTTTAAACTGCCTTTTGGAAACGAAAGAGGAGGAACCTCCGAAAATGACATTAACATGATTTTGAGGTACTTGGTAAGCCATTTCTTCGTCTCCATCGACGTCTCTAACCCCGCACGCCTGCTCTTTAGGCGGTAAGGTCGGCATTGGCCCAGCTCCTTGGTAGAAATCATCCAGCTGTTTCAACCAACTCCTGCAGTTTTTGAGATCGTGGCCTGCGGAATTGTGGAGTGGACACCACCTTTTGCCCTCCTGCGGATTAGTTGATTTTTCTGGCTGGTCGGAATCCCGGCCACCAGAAGCAGTTTTACTTTTAAAAGGAGACTTATTACCTTTGGTCGAAGGTGGTTTCTCCGCGACCGCGACCTCACGGTACTGTCCAGAGCGGTTCCTCTTCGACTTTTTTGACTTCCCACCCGGTGAAGACTCCGGCTTTTTGCTCAAATCTTCTTTCTTGGCGTCCTTGAAGCCTGGTTGGGGCGGTAGGTCCCCCTTGTCAACCATTCGGTTCCATTCGACTGCCTCGGCTGCATCGGAGTATCGATCAGCCATATCGAACAGATCGGCCACTGATCGAGGAGGGTGGATAAGCAAGTCTTCAGTGAATCTCCGGTATCGAACGGCATGCTTAAATGCCCTGATTACGGAGCCATCAGATATGTTCGGGATGGTATTTCTTACCCTGACCGACCTCTTGACAAACTGCCGAAGCGTTTCGGTCGAAGTTTGCCGCAATCTATGCAAGTCGTCCTCCTTACCCGGCTTTTGGTAACAGTTTTGGAAATTGCTGAGGATAGCATCGCATAGCATTTCCCAATTATAGATAGAACCCTCAGGCTGATTGAACAACCAGGTTCTAGCCGGTCCTACGAGGACTGTTGGCAGGTAGTTGGCCATAACCTTGTCATCGCCTCCTGCTGCTTGGATGGCAGTAATATAGATCTGAAGAAACTCGGATGGGTTCTGAGTTCCATCAAATCTCTCAATGGCCCCTGGTCGAAACTTATCGGGCCAAACGACTGCTCGCAGGCCAGGCGAGAAAGCTTTGCAACCAATGTAAGGACCGTGAACCGTCCTGCGACTTTCGGTCGGGTTTCGAGCAAACTCACTTAATGGCGAGGTTACTCGGGGTCCCAAACGAGAGTGAACTGGAACTTGATCCCTACTACGAGAGTCCTGCATTCGCCGATATTTGTCCTGTCGGGACGGTATAGGCGGCGGGTAATTCCATCGGCCAGAGCCAGAATGAGGACCATCTCGTTGACGGGAATGTGTCACTGAGCGGGAAGAGGCTGTTGGGGTCGCCTCGGATGCGACCTCATCCAATCTTTCCGCCAGGATCCTGAAAAAGGCCGGTCTCTGCGCATCCGTGACCGTAGGAGGAAAATTGCGCATGACTTCCGCGATAGATCGCAGTCGACCATGGGTACTTCTCCTAGGGGCACCAGGTGTTATTGTTTCTTCGTCCACTGGGAAATGCTCCGGTGGTAAAGAAGGAGTCAGGTCACGTCTACGACCACGCGACCGTCGAGAAGAACTCGAGGCAGCATCGTAACGAGCCTGCGCATCTTGAAGAGCCTCTAGGGCAGTTCTGCGTAGTTCGTTGTTTTGTTGCTCGAGATCTTGCTCCTCCTCCTGTTTGCGATCTTGCTCCTCCTCCTGTTTGCGATCTTGCTCTTCCCTGGCAGCCTGTTGATCGGGAGTTTCTTCCGACAACGCAGCAAACTGCCTAGGGAGAGAGGTTGACGATGGGGAGAACATCTCGGTTTGTTCCGAGTCGGACTCGAAATCAAAGAGACGGTGGAGGTTATCAGGGTCGAACCTTCCTGGGCTAATTTCAGGGTCACCATCATATTTTCCCTCAGCGGGATCGTATGACGGGCCGGACTCATCACCTAGCACATTAAGAACCTCCGTGGGTTCTGACCTTGTGCCAGTTACCTCCTGGTCGATTAACATGACTTGGGGAGATGATTCAGCCTGGGGAAGATTCTGGCCTTCGACCTCTTTCATCGGAACAGGATCGCTTGGAGAAGGCATGGGTATATGGGCATAATCCTCGAGATCGAAATCGTTCTCGGAATCATATGCTCCAGCCATATTTCGGCGAACCTCCGAATTTTAATTAGGACGCCTTGAGAAAGGCCCCACGGTGGGCGCCAGCTGTCGACGATTCGGACTCGGAGTCCTCAGCCGAACTTATGCAGAATTTGTAATTGTGAGACCTTTCAAGATGACCCTTCGGGAAGGTATGCTAAACAATGGTGAACAGGAGCACAGAGAATTTAGACAGGTTCGGGCCCTCGATGGTGGGAGTAAAAGCCCTACGTCCTGTTGATATTTCACTAAGTGTGGTAAAAAGGTTTACAAATGGAAGGAAAAGTCCTCATAGGCGAGGATTTTTCCCGTAAAAGTGTACAAAGATAAGCCAAAGAAAGCTTATTAAAATGCTATATAAGGTGTGCCGTAGACTTGGCTAACTTAGATGATTTTTTCCTCCTCTCTGATTGATGCTTCATGCCATCCTTTTATACTGTTTGAAAGGGTGCCATGTGAAGGAAACTGCATCAATCAGTTGTACGAACTGTTGGATGCGGTTTTTGGAACTGCTCTTAACCTCCACGTAGGTTAAACACGTGTTATTCATGGATAACTGTACGTGTTAACCTCCTGACGGTTGATTCTCCACGTGTAGGAATCTTCGGGATACTTAGAATATCCTGTTGTATGGACAACCGAATAGATAGATCCTAAGTATCCTGATCGGCAGATGTTCTGACCGCGGGATTTGGCTGACCGCGCAATATCCCGAATGTGTAGTTCGCGTATAGCCTACGAACTTCTGACCGCGCAAGGCTTACGGTCTGATCGCACGAAACTCGCGACCTGATCGCGTAAAGCTTGCGACCTCATGGTGATGCCCCTCAGAATAGCTTGAGTCCACATCACCAGATACATGTCTGGTTCGAACCTGTCTTGAACTAAAAGTTTATTAGAGGTGACCCGGGTGTCAATCCTCGTCAGGCACCTCCGCAACGAGGACGACGACGACCGCCACCCCGACTGAGGTCGCGCCGGGCGCCCAAGTCCGGGAGCGCGTTACCGGCTGCAGCGGGACAAGCGTCGGGCGGGAGACCCCCCTGCTTTCCGCAGGGGAGGTCGAACGTTACGCGGAAGGCCTGCAGACCCCGAAGGTCCAGGCCTTCGTCGGGGGGGGGGGGATGCTCCACGATAGCTTCGCGGAGCTTCGGTCCCTCCAAACCCAGGTATTCACCCGAAGCGGTTGTCGCTTTCCTTTGGCTCCTACATTCAAAATTTTTCTAACTCTGGAATTTATAGGGGACGGCGATTACCTGGGGCATCGAGCAGCGCCTCATCCGGCTACTCAAGGACGCGGAGGACAGGGCCGCCTCCTTCCTGGGCCAGCGGGACGAAGCTCTCCAGGAGCTGGCCCGGGTCCGGGCCCAAGTTCACGTCTCGGAGACGGTGAATGGCCGCCTCCGAGAGGAGGCGAAGGCGAGGGGGAGGCCTTCCGGGAGCTCGAGGGATCGAGCGTCCGGGCGGTGGTGGACGCGAGCCGCTCCGTCCGTTCGGCCCTCGAGAGCCTTGGCGTAAGCCTAGGCTCCGGGAGCAGCTCGGAGGTGCCCCCGGCGACCCTCGCGGAGGCCGTGCGTTTTCTCAATACGCAGGTCTCCGTCATCCCAGAGGCGGCTGACGCCCGGGCTCGGGGCCGGGCGGTCCCCGTCGTTGCGGCCGCGGCCGGGCTCGTAGAGCACCGGGGAGTGGGCGCCCGGGCGATCGGGGGCCGCATCCCGCGAGCTTCCCCGAGTTCTTCGAGCCTTCACGTCGGGAGGTGGAGCAGCTCGCCGGGGGCTTCTACGACTGGATCATCCGGGCGAGATTCCCGGCACCGGCGCCTCCGGCGGTGGACGCTCCGGCCCCGGCCTCAGAGGAAACCCCCCGGGGGGAGGACGCCAATGAAAATGTATGAACCTCCCCCCGGGTCTTAGTTAGGGCCCTTTTTGTTTTCTTAGGTTTTGCTCCTGGTAGCTTCTTAGAAGAAGCCCCGGACACTTGTACAAAAACATTTTGAATGCAATAGAGTTAGAAATTTTTCTAAGTCTTTGAATTTAATGCATTGTTACCAGGGTTCCCGGGAGGTTACTCCCGGGCTAAGGTCTGGGAGGGGCTCCCCAGGGGACGCCCAAGCGGCTTTAATCTTGCTAAGCCTCGTCTCCGGGAAGCGCGGCGGGGACAGCGTCCGGGAGCCGATCCGGTTGAGGTGGCATCCGGAGTGGCACTTGGACAATTTTGACAATCATCGCGCCGAATTGTCCCCTCCGCGACCGGGGTTCCGGATGGTTCCCCCACTTCGCATTCTTCCACCGGCGGGATACGAGTTCTGGCCCGAAGGTGTGCTCCGGGACGCTCGGCGCCGCGTGCGCGCATTGTACCGGGACTTGGCCCGGGCGCTAGCGGAGAGCCTCCGGGAGTATTAGGCGTAGGAGCCTTAGAATGTAGAGAATCCCCCGGGTTAGAACCCGAGTTGTATCGTTTCCGAAGCCCACCGGAGGGGGAAGATGTCCTCCTGGTTTGACGATGAATAAAGCTGTATTGTTGCTTTTCTTCTTTGTCATCTTTTTGTTTCTTCTTCTTGGATGGTCCGGTCGACTCCTTTTCACAAGAATGAGCTAGGTTTGCTCGTGGGCGGTGCGGCCGACACCTGGGGGTTCCTTATCCCCCCCCCGCCCACAGCGGGCCGGAGGGTAGCTCCGCGCGCTGTGGTGGTAACAAGGCCCCCGGGGTGGAAGTAACCTGTAGCATAGTAATTTTCCTAAGTTAGAAAATTGTAAAACGAGGTTTCCAAGGGAAAGACCTTCCGGGAGACAATCGTCCGGTCGCCGTCAGAACGGGGAGCCGGGAATAAGTCCTCTCGTGGAATAAACATCCAAGAAAAACCCGACGAGATTTCCGGAGGCGAGCTCCCTAGGAGATGATCGTCCGGTCGCCGTGAGAACGGGGAGCCGGGAATAAGGTCGCCGGGGACCAAATATCCAAGAATGCCATTAGACGTCCCACTGGGGAGAGCGTCTACTCCCGGAGGAGGAAGAGATATCCAAGAAAGCCATTAGATGTCCCACTGGGGAGAGCGTCTACTCCCGGAGGAGGAAGTGCCCGATGACGGGTCTTGAGTGTTTGGGCAGGGGACTAGTCTCCCAAAGTGACTCGTTACCGCGGCCGCTGGGGACCGGGTTGCCGCTTACACCCTCAGTCCACGAGGGCTGATCGTAAGCCGCCCTACAGGAGGGACTTGCTGGGTCTGGGCCCACTTCCTCGCGGGGAGGGCTTCCTCGCGGGGAGGGCATCCTCACAGGGAGGGCGTCCTCGCGGGGAGGGCATCCTCGCGGGGAGGGCATCACCGCTAGGGGCGGTAATGAGAAGAACCTGCAATGAGACAGTTGAAGAGCAAGACCTATGTATTGCTAGTAAAATGAAGTACAGTGCCTCCCCTGTGAAGTCGCGAAAGGGGAGGAAAAGATAAGTACAGTGTCCCTCCTCCCCCTCCGGTGTGACCGCTCTGGGGGAGGGGACAGGCCCGTAAGGCTAAACATAGAACTTGCGAAGTAAACGCAAGTTCCACGTGTGCTTCAGCTCCTGCTCTTGAAGGTTGGAGAGCTTATAAGCCCCCGAGCCCAGGACCGCGGAGATCCTGTAGGGGCCCTCCCACTTGGGGGAGAGCTTCCCCTGGGCTTGGGGGTCTGTGACGCGCTTCAGGACAAGGTCCCCGAGGCGGAAAGCTCTCTCGCGCACGCGCTGGTTGTACGCGCGCGCCATCTCTTGCTCATAGATGGCATGGCGGAGGAGCGCTCGGTCGCGTTCCTCCTCGACGAGGTCGATTTCCAGGCGCTGGTTGGCCTCATTGGCCTGGTATGCTGCGGGCGTGGCTCCTTGCAGGAGCTCGACCCGCAGTGACCGGAAGCCGATCTTCGGGGGGAGGACTGCCTCCGCCCCGCAGACTAGGGAGAAGAGAGTACGCCCCGTCACCCGGGACGGGGTCGTGCGCATGGAGCAGAGGATGCTAGGAAGCTCCTCTGCCCATGCACCCCGCTTAGAAGCGGTTTGCTCGAGTCTCCGGCGCAATCCCTATAGGATCACGTCGTTGACCCTCTCGACAGCCCTATTGCTCCGGGGATGGGCCACTGAGGTGAAGTGAATGACGAGCCCCAGGCCTTCGCAGAATTCCCGGAAATAAGCCGAGTCGAATTGGGTCCCGTTGTCCATGGTGATTTCCCGGGGGACACCAAAACGACATACGATGTTTTTCTAGAAAAACCGCTGGACGGCCCGGGACGTGATGCTGGCCAAAGGCTCCGCCTCAACCCACTTTGTAAAATAGTCGACCGCGACTACCGCATACTTGTATCCTCCGGGTGCTGGGGGGAAGGGCCCTAAGAGGTCCATCCCCCAGCGCACGAAGGGCCAAGTGATGGGGATTGTCTACAGCGTTATAGGGGGGAGGTTCGAACCCTTGGCCATCTTCTGGCATGCTTCGCACGCGGAGATAGGGTCTCGCGCATCGCGCATGGCCGTGGGCCAGTAGAAGCCCTGTCGGAGGGCCTTGGCTGCGATGGCACACGGGGCTAGGTGAGAACCACAGCTCCCCGCGTGGATGTCTTCGAGAAGTTGAAGTCCTTCCGGCCGGGGGAGGCAGCGCAGGAGGGCGAAAGCCCCCTGCTTGTAGAGCCTCCCCTCCAGCAGGAGATAAGCCCGGGCTTTAGCCCGGAGGCGTTTGGCCTCGGTCTCACTAGGAGGGTCCCCCTCCCCCTTGATGAAGGAGATGAGGGGGTCCATCCAAGGTCCGGGTGATCTCAGCGACCTCCGGGACATGAGGCTCGTCGCCCGTGTCCGGGGAGGCCACCGAGGGCTTTGTGAGGACTTCCAGGAAAGCCCCCTTAGGGAGCGATTCCCAGGCGCTTGCGGCCCGGGCCAAGGCGTCGGCCTGGTCATTGTCCCTTCGCGGGATATGCCGGGCCTCAAGGCCGTCGAAATGCCTGTCCATCTTCTGCACTTCCTGCAAATAAAGACTTAAGTTTGCGTCATGGCACGGGTAAGACTTGTCCATTTGGCAAACTATGAGCTGAGAATCTCCCTTGACTAGGAGGCGCCGGATCCCCAGGGAGCGCGCAAGGCGCATCCCGAGGAGCAAAGCCTCGTATTCGGCGACGTTGTTGGTTGCGGGGAACTCGAGCCGCGCGGCATACTCGAGTTCCTTCCCCTCGGGGCTCCGGAGGACTACTCCCGCACTAGCCCCGGCGAGACACAGCGACCCATCGAACATGAGAGTCCAATGATCACTGCGTCCGGGCGGCACAAGGAGGTCTTCGTCCCCGGACCCAGAGGCGGGAGTCCACTCTGTGACGAAGTCGGTGAGGACCTGCGACTTGATGGAGGAGCGGCCGGTAAGGGACAGAGAGAAGGGGGCGAGCTCGGCCCCCCACTTCCCAATCCGGCCGGTGGCTTCTTTGTTCCGCAGTACCTCCCCCAGGGGGAGGGACGACGGGACGGTGATGGGGTGCCTCAGGAAGTAATGGCGAAGCTTCCGGGACGCCATCAGGAGGGCATAGCAGATCTTCTCCATCTTCGTGTACCGAGTTTTGGCCCCTTGGAGGGCCTCACTCACGTAGTACACGGGGCGCTGCTGCCCCCCTTGCTCCTTCACCAAGACCGCGCTGACGACGACGGGGGTCGCGGCGAGGTAAAGGAGCAAGGGCTCTTCTGGAGACGGGCTCACGAGCATTAGGGGGCTCGTGAGGTACTTCTTGAGGTCGTCGAACGCCTCCTGGGCCTTGGGGGTCCAGCGGAACCCCTCGAGCCCTCGGAGGATCTTGAAGAACTGGAGGCCCCGCTCCCCCGACCGGGAGACGAAGCGGCTTAGCGTGGCTAGGCGGCCGGAGAGCCGCTGGACATCCTTGACGGAGCACGGTGGGGGCATATCTAAGAATGCCCGGATCTTCTCGGGGTTTGCCTCAATGCCCCGCTGGGACACGAGGAAACCTAGGAGCTTCCCCCCGCGCACCCCGAAGGCGCACTTCTTTGGGTTGAGTTTGAGCCCGAACGCGCGGAGGTTGCGGAAGGTTTCAGCCAGGTCGTTGATGTAGGAGGCTGCGCGGGGATTCTTGACGACCACGTCGTCTACGTAGACTTCGACGTTGCGGCCGACTTGATCTTTGAAGACCAGCGTCATGAGGCGCTAGAAGGTCGCCCCCGCGTTCTTTAGCCCGAAGGGCATATGGACGTAGCAGAAGGTTCCGAGGGGAGTTATGAAACTTCTCTTTTCCTCGTCCCCTTCCGCCATTCGGACTTGATGGTAGCCCAAGTAGGCGTCTAGGAAGCTCATGAGCTCGCACCCCACAGTGGAGTCGACGAGCTGATCAATCCGCGGGAGCGGGAAGTTGTCTTTGGGGCAGGCGCGGTTAAGGTCGGTGAAGTCCACGCACATCCGCCACCTGCCGGTTGACTTCTTGACGAGGACGGGGTTCGCGAGCCACTCGAGGTGCAGGACCTCCCGAATGAACCCCGCCTCTCGGAGCCGGGTGATCTCCACCTTGATTGCTTCTTGGCGCTCGAGGGAGAGTTTCCGTAGCTTGTGTTTGATCGGGGGGTGACCGGGGGCCACTACGAGCTTGTGCTCAATGACCTCCCGGGCGACGCCCCGTATGTCCGAAGGCTTCCACGCAAAAACATTAGAGTTTTCGCGCAGAAAGGCCGCAAGTTGCGCTGCATGCTCCTCGGGGAGCTCCGCCCCGACCCGGACGGTTTTGTCTTTGTCGCCCGGGGACAGCAGGACCTTTCGGAGGCCCCCTTCCGGACGCGGCTTGAGGAGGGGCCTCCCGGGCGGTGGCGCAGCGGCGTCTAGTTGCGGGGGAGAAGCCTCCCCCCGGGCGTCTTTATGAGGTTGACGCTTCCGATTGTGGCCGCAGCGCGCTCGTATAGAGCACGGGCCATGTCTTGGTCTCCCCGGACGTTGATCACACCATGCGGCCCGGGGATCTTCATGCAGAGGTAGTTTTGATGGGTTGCAGCCCCCAGCCGGTTGATTGTGGTCCTCCCCATAATCGCGTTGTCGGAGGAGGGGAGGTCCACTACGTTGAAGCGGACCAGCTCGGTTCGGTAGTTCTCCGGGGTGCCGAATGTCATAGGAAGATCTACCTTGCCCACGGGGTGGATCGCCTTCCCCGGGACAAAACCTTGCAGGGGCCCAACAGCGGGCTGCAGGAGCTTCTCACCCACCTGCATCTCTTTGAAGGCCTTCAGGAATAGGACGTCGGCGGAGCTCCCGCCGTCCACAAGGATACGGGCCAGATGGTAGTTGTAGATGGTCGCGGAGACAATGAGTGCGTCGTCGTGGGGGAAGCGAACCCCTCGCGCGTCTTCTGCCGTGAAGGTGAGGGGGACGTCCGACCACTTAGGTGGCGGGGACGCGTGTAGCACCCCCACAACCTTGACCTCGCGCGCGTACTCCTTACGCTGGCGCTTAGAGTCCCGCCCAGAGGCGGACCCTCCCACGATGACGTTGATGTGGCGCTGAGAAGTTTGAAAGGGGAGAGCTTCTGAAGGCTCCCCCTCCTGCGTCTGCTGACCCCCCGCGGGAGCGGGAAGGGCCGGAACAGCTGGCCGAGGGAGCAAGGAGGCCGGAGTCCCCCCCCTGCCCGCGCTGGTCGAGGAATGCCACGAAGTGCTGCAGCAGCTGGTTGCAGTCTCGGGTAGCGTGGGTACTGGACCCATGGAAGCTGCACCACGGTCCTTCCCGCCTTCTCCCCGCGAGGCCCTCCCGGCCGCGCGAGGATTGTCCCCCCCCAAAGCCTTTCGGCTTGGGGAAGGGGCGGTTGCCCTTCGGGGGGTCACGCGAGCCGCCTCCGCCCTCGAGGACAAACGTGTCCCGAGGCCGTGGCTCGTTACGCCCCCCTGTCTGGGGCGCTTGAGGGGATCCCTGGCCCCCCGGTCTGCGGGGGCGGGAGCCCCCTGGGTCTTCTTCCAGATGTCGTCTTCCTCCGCCCGAGCGTATTTTTCGAGTACGTTGAAGAGCTCGTCAGCGGAAGAGGGGCAGCTCCGGGAGAGCCTTCGGTGGAGCTCCCCCGGGAGGATGCCGCTTTTGTAGGCTTCGATGACCGTAGAGTCGGGGACGTGGGCCACTCTGCTCTTCACCTGAGCAAAGCACTTGAAGAAGCTTCTGATGGTTTCCCCAGTCCTCTGTCGGACAGTGTAGAGTTGTGAGGAGTCCAGGGGGCGCACATAGTTCCCCTGGAAGTTCGCGCAGAACTCCCGCTTGAGCTGCGTGAAAGACTTGATGGAGCCGGCCTTCAGGTTGTAGAACCAGGAGCGGGCAATGCCGGAGAGGTAGAGGGGGAAGACGTTGCACTGTACCGTCTCGTCCCCCCCGGCCGCGGAGATAGCTGTGGAGCAGACCTGCACAAATTTGTAAGGGTCTGCCTCACCGTTATAGTGCTCGATGTGCGGAGGGCGGTAGGGCCGCGGCCACCGGATGCTGCGAAGTGTTCGGCACAGGGGCTGGTTAGCCCACTGCACCTCCCGGGGAGAGTCCCGGTCGCTATCTTCTTTCATGGGACCCTCGTTGTCTGAGTCTGGAAGCGGTCCGAGAGGTCCGCCAGAGTGGTGGTGGCGACGCTTTTCCTCCGGACCGGGACTGAGTTCCCGGACATCCGGGTTCTCCTCCGGAGAGGTTGGCTCTTCAGCGGGTCTCTTCCCCCGACCAGTGTGAGAGCGAGGCTCCCCGCGCCCGCGGCCGGGGGGAAGCTCTTCCCCGCGCTCTGGTGAATGCATTCGCTTGAACTCCCCCCGGGCGAAACGGACCTGTCCCGCCGAGGGAGGGAGCTTATGCACTGTAGCTACCGGCCTGGAGGCTTCCGGGGCCGGCTGGGGGGAGCCCCCTGCGAAGACCCCCGGGACCGAAAAGGGGGAAGCCCCTGTATTATCTGGAACCGGGGAGGGGGCGCCCATTGCGACGTTTGGAACCGAAGTGGAGGGGGCCCCACTGGCAACGACTGGAACCGGAAAGGGGGAAGCCCCTGTAACATCCGGAACCGGCGAGGGGGGAGCCCCCGTGGCGACGTCCGGAACCGGGGAGCCCATGCGGGGGGAAGTCCGCTGAGGCACGGGAGCTGCTCTGTCGACCGCCCTCGGTGCGGTAAACGCGACGCGAGGGGCGGGACTGGCTCCCGGCGTAGGGAAAACCCCCGGCATGAAGTGGGCTCCCGGCCCTGGGAATAGGCCTGGGACGGGGTACCCCCCTGGTGCCACGAAGGGCCCTGGCATGAAGTAGCCTCCCTGCACCGGGACGGGCCCGGGTGCCGGGAAGGGTCCGAACGTATATCCCGCAGGGGGAGGGAACCCCCCGGCAGGATCATACGGGGCGGACAGACTCCCGGAGGCCGGAGGGGCCGCCGGGTAACCCATAAACGGGGGCATAGTCCCCGGATATGGGTGCGACGCAAATGTGGGGGTCGGAGGCCGCGCCAACACGCTGAGCAGCTCATCCATAGAGCACTGGGCGCGGAGCTGGCCCTCCACGAGAGCCTCAAGTAGGGCGTCTCGGGGAGCCGGGGGAGCCGTCGGGGGGAGACTGGTCCCGGCCGAGGTCCCCGCGGCCGCCGGGAGCGACCTGGAGGTAGAAGCACCTAAGTTAAGAGGGAAGGAGGGAGGCGGTACCTGGGCCAGGTCGCCTCCGGGTGGAAGCGCCGGGACAGCAGTGTCCCGGACGGGCGGCGCCGGGTCTCCGAGACCCGGGTCACCAGGAAGGGTGCGAGCCCTTGTTCTTGGGGGAGCCATGGCGCCTTGTCATGGGTCCCCACGGTCGGCGCCAACTGTCGTGGTATTGCGAATACCCCGGCAGGTTTTGAGAACGATCCTAGCGAAGATTACGCGGCGCAGGTTGACCGGATGACCGGTCCTCCCCCACCGGACAAACACAAGAAATGACACAAGGATTTATACAGGTTCGGGTCCCGGTGGGGGCCCTAGTCCTGTCGGTGCGCTCCCGACCGGAGTCGGCTGGGGAGGCTCTCTCCGGGGGAGAGGCTTCCGGAGCACACCTATTAGTTTTTAGCTATTCCAACAAATGAATCACCTCGTTACAACTGAGGGGTACAAGGGCTATTTATAGCCCCAAAAAAGAAGCAAAAAGCCTAAACTACCCCGGAAGCCACCGTCGGATTGAAGGGTAGGAACGTCCTTCTCCCGGTCAAACATCTGGGATGCTTGACAGGTGGTCGCTGATTCCCGAGGCGCTCCTCGCGTGACCTGCACGTGACAAATCAACTCGAGACTTTACCTTTAGAAGGGCGATGAGGCCCGGGACATGCGCCGGAGGCCAGGTCTCCGGACCAACAGCGGCGCCCGGGACCGGCGCCGCCTTTTAGCCCCCAGGACCTGGCCTCCGGCGCCGGCCCTGGGCGCCGCCTTTTGCCTCCCGGGAGGCCGGCGCCGGAGGCCAGGTCCTGGGGGCTAAAAGGCGGCGCCCGGGGCCGGCGCCGGAGGCCAGGTCCCGGGGGCCAAAAGGCGGTGCCCGGGGAGGCACCGGAGGCCACGTCCCCGGGCAAATGGCGGCGCCCGGTACGGCACCGGAGGCCAGGTCCCGGGGGCCAAGAGGCGGCGCCCGGGGAGGCACCGGAGGCCACGTCCCCGAGCAAATGGCGGCGCCCGGGACGGCACTGGAGGCCAGGTCCTGGGAGCCAAATGGCGGTGCCCGGGACGGCACCGGAGGCCAGGTCCTGGGAGCCAAATGGCGGCGCCTGGTACGGCACAGGAGGCCAGGTCCCGGGGGCCAAAAGGCGGCGCCCGGGACCGGCGCCGGAGGCTAGGTCCCGTGGGACAACAGGCGGCGCCCGGGGAGGCACCGGAGGCCACGTCCCCGGGCAAATGGCGGTGCCCGGGACGGCACCGGAGGCCAGGTCCCGGGAGCCAAATGGCGGCGCCCGGGATGGCACCGGAGGCCAAGTCCACGGGCAAATGGCGGCGCCCGGAATGGCACCGGAGGCCAGGTCCCGGGAGCCAAATGGCGGCGCCGGGGAAGGCACCGGAGGCCAGGTCCCGGGGGCCAAAAAGGCGGCGCCCGGGACGGCACCGGAGGCCAGGTCCCCGGGCGATTGTGACGCAACTTACCTGGACTTAGTCCCGTGGAGATTTCCCCCAACAATTTCCAATTTTCTTAGTAAAGAAGGTAGTATCAACTTTCCCAATTTTAAAGCCTTTTGAAATTAAGAAATCTCTAAGTCTTTCATACCACGCACGAGGTGCTTGTTTAAGACCATAAAGAGCCTTGGAGAGTTTATAAACATGATTTGGTTTTGTAGGATCTTCAAAACCTGGTGGTTGTTTGACAAATACTAATTCATTTATTTTACCATTTAAAAATGCACTTTTGACATCCATTTGATAAAGCCTAATATTATGAGATGAAGCAAAGGAAAGCAAAGTTCTAATAGCTTCAAGTCTAGCTACGGGAGAAAAGGTTTCACCGAAGTCCAAACCTTCGACTTGAATATATCCTTGAGCCACCAATCTTGCTTTGTTCCTTACTACCACTCCGCTTTCATCTTGTTTGTTTTTAAAAATCCATTTGGTTCTGATGACATTGTGTTCATCCGGATTTGGTTCTCCAACCAATTCCCAAACATTGTTGCGGGTGAAGTTGTTTAATTCTTCGTGCATAGCATTCACCCAATCCGGATCTTTCAAAGCTTCATCTACATGTGTGGGCTCAAAAGAGGAAACAAAACAGAAATTTTCACAAAATGAAGAAAGACGAGAGCGAGTTTGAACACCCATATGCAAGTCACCTACAATTTGATCAACGGGGTGATCCTTAGAAATTGAGTGATGAATCTTCTACATTAACCACTTCAACTATTTGATCTTCATGTTGAGGTGTTGACGAAGAGGGGATAGCTTGAGTGGATGGATCTTCGTCTTGATCACTATCTTCTTACGGCTTAATATCCCCAATGGTCATGTTCTTCATCGCCACCCTTAACCTTCATTACCTACATCATCCAAGTTGTCTTGCTCCTCTTGAGAGCCGTTAGTCTCATCAAATTCTACGTCATGCGTCTCTTCAACCAAACCGGAGTTTTGGTTGTAGACACGATATGCTTTGCTATTTGATGAGTATCCTAATAAAAATCCTACATCACATTTACTTTGAAATTTAGGTAAGCGTGTACCTTTTCATAAAATGTAGCACTTACATCCAAACACTCGGAAGTAGGAAATGTTTGGTTTCCTTCCGATGAGAAGCTCGTAAGGAGTTTTCTTTAATAGCCTATGACTGTCGTGGTATTACGGATACCCCGGGAGGTTTCTTCGGACGTGCGTAGCACGTGTATAGCAGCGCGAGCTGACCGAGTTACCGGTCACCTCCCACCGGGCAACGCAGCAATTGACACAGCGATTTTTATACAGGTTCGCGTCCCGGTGGGGGCCCTAGTCCTGTCGGCACCCTCCGGACGCTAGTCCGCTGGGGAGGTGCTCTCTCGGGGAGAGAGGTCTCCAAGGGAGCCTGTTGTTTGAGTGTGTTGTAAATGAATTAGAGTTAGTTACAAATGAGATACAACGGGGGTATATATAGTCCCCAAAACATGCAAAAGACCAAAAAGCTCTAGCTACAGCCGTTGGATCGAAGGGCGTTGTGTCCTTTGGCTAGGGGAACGGCCCGGATGCTCGACACGTGTCCCCGTTAGCTACAAAAGGCTTCTTTGGTCAGCAGCCATCCTTCCAAGGCTCCGGGTGCCACCGGGGGCCCTGAGACTCTTCCGGACTCACCGGGGGGTCCGGTGATGCTCCGAGTCTCACCAGGGACCCGGTGACCCTCCGGGACTCTCTGGGACCCGGTGACTCCCCGGGACCCGGGGCCCAGGGACCCTCCGGGACCCTACAGGGACCCGATGACCTTCCGGGACCCTAGTGAACCTCCGGGGCCCAGAGACCCTCCGGGAATCTCCGGGGGTCCGAAGACCCTCCTGGGACCCAGTGACCCTCCGGGACCCTCCCGGGACCCGGTGACCCTCCGGGATTCTCCGGGGGCCCGAAGACCCTCCGGGGACCCGATGACCCTCTGGGACTCTCTGGGACCCGGTGATGCTCCGGGTCTCTCCGGGGGCCCGGTGACTCTCCGGGACTCTCCGGGACTCTCCGAGGACCCGAAGACCCTCCGGGGACCTAGTGACCCTCCGAGACTCTGCGGGGACCCGGTGACCCTCCGGGACTCTGCGGGACCCGGTGATGCTACGGGTCTCATCGGGGGCCCGGTGACTCTCCGGGACCCGATGACTCCCCGGGACCAAGAGCCCGGTGACCCCGGGACCCGCCAGGGACCATCTCCGCACGAAGGGCCGAGGCGGTCCGGAGACCCCGCGGGACCAAGGACCCGCTGGGGACCTTCTCCGCACGAAGGACCGAGGGCGTTCGGGAGGTCCCCTGGGACCCGTGGCCTGCAGGCCTAGGGAACCATCGGGGACTTTCTCCGCACGAAGGCCTGAGGCGTTCTGGAGACCCCACAAGACCAAGGGCCCGGAGACCCAGGGACCCACCGGGGATCTTCTCCGCACGAAGGACCGAGGGCGCTCGGGAGCTCACTTCGAAGACTACTCGGAGGTACAGGATTTGCCCCAACAAGGAGCCCCCCAGGCCCTCGGGGACAAGTCGTGGCCCCGGAGGGTATGTGTAAAACCCTTCCCCTGATGACACTGAGGTCTCCGGGGTAATTTTCCCGCACAGTGCAATGATAGAACTCTTTCGCTTCTGAGGGACAGGGGATCTTTGGGTGGAAGGATCTGAACTTGGGATGCAAAGTAGCTGAGGAAGAGAAAACCTCCCCTGGGGGGCTTGGAGCCCCAGAACGGAAAAAGTCCTCCCGGGACAAAGTTCACCGGGGGGAGAATGTTACCGCGTCCGAGGGGCGTGGTTGAGAAAAACCTCCTCCCGAGACCAAGTCCACCCGGGAGAGGAAGTTACCGCATCCGAGCGGCGTGGAGCCCCCAGACGGGAAAAACCTTCTCTCGGGACAAAGTCCCCCAGGGAGAGAATGTTACCGCGTCTGGGCGGCGCGGTTGAGAAACACCTCCTCTCGGGATCAAGTCCACCCGAGAGAGGAAGTTACCGTGTCCGAGCGGCGCGGAGCCCCCAGACGGAAAAAACCTTCTCCCGGGACAAAGTCCCTCCAGGAGTGAACGTTACCGCATCTGAGCGGCGCGGTGGAGAAAAACCTCCCCCAGGACCAAGTCCACCCGGGAGAGGAAGTTACCGCGTCCGAGCGGCGTGGAGCCCCCGGATGGAAAAAACCTTCTCCCGGGACAAAGTCCCTTCGGTAGAGAATGTTACCACATCTGAGCGGCGCGGTGGAGAAAAACCTCCTCCCGGGACCAAGTCCACCCGGGAGAGGAAGTTACTGCGTCCGAGCGGCGCGGAGCCCTCGGACGGGAAAAACCTTCTCCCAGGACAAAGTCCCCCGGGGAGAGGATGTTACCGCGTCCGAGCGGCGCGGAGCCCTTGGACGGGAAAAACCTTCTCCCGGGACAAAGTCCCCCCGGGAGGGAACGTTACCACGTCTGGGTGGCGCGGTGGAGAAAAACCTCCTCCCGGGACCAAGTCCACCCGGGAGAGGAAGTTACCGCGTCCGAGCGGCAGGGAGCCCCCGGACAGGAAAAACCTTCTCCCGGGACAAAGTCCCTCCGGGAGAGGAAGTTACCGCGTCCGAGCGGCGCGGTGGAGAAAAACCTCCTCCTGGGACCAAGTCCACCCGGGAGAGGAAGTTACCGCGTTCGAGCGGCGCAGAGCCCCCGGACGGGAAAAACCTTCTCCCGGGACAAAGTCCCTCCGGGAGAGGGTGTTACCGCGTCCGAGCGGCGCGGAGCCCTTGGACGGGAAAAACCTTCTCCCGGGACAAAGTCCCCCCGGGAGAGAACGTTACCGCATCTGAGCGGCGCGGTGGAGAAAAACCTCCTCCCGGGACCAAGTCCACCCGGGAGAGGAAGTTACTGCATCCGAGCGGCGCGGAGCCCCTGGATGGGAAAAACCTTCTCCCGGGACAAAGTCCCTCCGGGAGAGGGTGTTACCGCGTCCGAGCGGCGCGGAGCCCTTGGACGGGAAAAACCTTCTCCCAGGACAAAGTCCCCCCGGGAGAGAACGTTACCGCGTCTGAGCGGCGCGGTGGAGAAAAACCTCCTCCCGGGACCAAGTCCACCCGGGAGAGGAAGTTACCACGTCCGAGCGGCGCGGAGCCCTTGGACGGAAAAACCTTCTCCCGGGACAAAGTCCCCCCGGGAGAGAACGTTACCGCGTCTGAGCGGCGCGGTGGAGAAAAACCTCCTCCCGGGACAAAGTCCACCCAGGAGAGGAAGTTACCACGTCCGAGCGGCGTGGAGCCCCCAGACGGGAAAAACCTTCTCCCGGGACAAAGTCCCCCGGGGAGAGGATGTTACCCCGTCCGAGCGGCGCGGAGCCCTTTGACGAGAAAAACCTTCTCCCGGGACAAAGTCCCCCCGGGAGAGAATGTTACCACGTCTGGGTGGCGCGGTTGAGAACAACCTCTTCCCGGGACCAAGTCCACCTGGGAGAGGAAGTTACCGCGTCTGAGCTGCGCGGAGCCCCCGGACGGGAAAAACCCTCTCCCGGGACAAAGTCGAAAAATTCTGAGGCCCGATCGAATTTCCCCTGGTAACCGTGAGAACGGGGAGCCAGTGAAGAAACTTTTGGTCTGGAGATTCGCTCTTGGAGGAGGGAGAGCGCCATGATAGGCTCTGGAGTATTTGAGGGGGGACCATTCCCTCAAAGTGCCTTGTTACCACAGTTATGAACTGGGTTGCCGCTTACCCCCTCAGTCCGCAAGGGGTTATCATATGTCGCCCGGGGAGTGAGGCTCTCGTTGTCGGGACCTTTGGAGTGTTTGAGGGGGGGACTCACCCCTCAAAGTGACTCGTTACCGTGCTTTCTAGGAATCGAGTTGCCGCTTACGCCCTCAGTCCACGAGGGGGGTTGTAAGCCACCCTAGGGGAGCAGGGCTGCCGCCATCGGGACTTGGGCTAAGCAGGAGCCCGTGACCCTCATTCAAGGGCATCCTTTGAGGGTGAAAGGGATCTAGGATATCGACTAGAGGGGGGTGAATAGGCGATTTTAGCAAATTAACAATTAATCAAACAATTAAAAGAAAATGAGAGCAAATAATTAACACAAGATGAACAATAAACAAGTTTCACACAAGGATATATCCCGTGGTCTCGGTGATTTGCCGATCACCCCTAATCCACGTTGAGGCAAACTCAAATCTCTAACCGCTCCTCTATCTAGTCAACCTTCTCTCGAGAAGTGACCTAAATCTTGAGCCAGAATAGTGTGATGAGTTATCCAAACCTTGATTTCACTAAGGATGCACTTTACCGCTCCGGCAAGGCGTGCTCAACCCTTTCACAAGACGTTTTGAGGCTTCTTCACAATCTTCCTTGAAGAGCTCTCCAAAACCTTTCTCCTAGCTGTCTAGGAGCCGGCAAACTCCAAGAGTAACAAGCCGGTGATGATCACTTAACCTTCTCCTAGTGCCACAAGATTGATTTAGTGATCTAAATGCAATGCACTAGAGGATCTCAAATGCACACTCTCACAAAATGAGAATTAGAACCCTAGAGTGTATGAAACTTGCTTAAGCTCTCAAGGATGATGACAATGTTCAACTTATGCTCAAAAGTTGTGAACAGGGCCGTGCATGGGAGTATATATACCCCTCACAATAAATATAGCCATTACAGGCCGTTGGGAGAAAAAGATCACTCGGCGGTCAGACCGCGGGTATATTCCCGGTCAGACCGCCGCAATTGCAACGGCATTAAACAGGCGCAATAAATGCTCAACTGCCCTTGTCAGGCACACACACGGTCAGACCAGAGCCAATTTCGGTCAGACCATGAAACTGTCCAGAGACGACATAGTTTCTGGACACTTTATACGGTCAGGCCGATAAATACGGACAGACCGGCCATACGGTCAGACCGTAGTTCAAAAACACGGTCAGACCGATTTCTCAGTCAGACCGGTCTAATAAAACGGTTAGTCCGTCATAGCTCAAAAACAACAGAAGGATAAATCAAGAAGTTCCAAGAGACTGACCTAGGACTTAACTACGGACAGACTGACCTTATTAAGGAATAAACTACACTTAGACATAACGTCGGTCAGTCCGAGATCCTATTCGGTCAGTCCGTGTGTTCGGTCAGACCGGTCTAACACACGATCAGACCGACTGAGACAGTGCTGAGCAGAATTGAGCTGAAATAAGCATTTTCAACGTATATGACCTTCTAGTATGCAATGCAAGTTGTTTTTATGATTTGTGGCACATAGATGAAGTATTTCGTGATACTCCACATGCTCCTCTTAATAGTACGACAACTATCCTAAAATCCGGTCAAAATTCTTCTCTAATCACCTTAGATCGGTAAAAATGGAAAAGACCCTATTTCGTACCTTTGCCCTTTTGATCAATGCCCTTTCTTCATCATGAGGCTCTTTCTTTGCCTTTCATTAACCTGTCTTTTAAGTTTCTTCTTGACACAACTAGGCAGGTAACGTTAGTGTAGCATTTGTAGTTGTCATTAATTACTAAAACACTCTTTAGGGGCCTAGAAGCTACAATCTCCTCCTTTTTGGTAATTGATGACAACATAAAGAGTAGATGAAAGAGTTTTAAGCATAAAGGGAATTTTACAATAAGCATCGAAGAATAAGACACTCCCCCTAAATGTATGAATAAGAGAATTTTGGTATTTTAGTGGAGTTCAAGCATGTGTATAAGATGCTATCTCAATTCATTCATTATATGAGCATGAAGTATCACAAATAAGACATTCAATTCTACACATGATATCATCATCACAAGGTCATATGAAACTAACATAAGCACATCTCATATATCATGAAGTAGCAATCTCACAAAAGAGTTATCCAACATAAATGTCATCCACATAGATCATAAATGAGACATTTAACTAAACAAGTTAAAATAAAACTTTACACCAAAAGTTTTCATTTAAGGTTTTTTCATTTAAGGTTCTCCCCCCTACTCTTCTACTCTCTTCTCTCCCCCTTTGGCGTCAATTGCCATAAAAGCTAAGAATCGGCGGGAGCATCATCATCGGGAGGATGGTGAGGAGGAGTCTAAGGGAAACGGGTGTAGAAGTGAGCGGAGAAGGCGTCAAAGCGCTGCTCGAACTGATTCTGGCGTGATGAGAAGGTCTGGAACTGATCATTCAATGCCGCCAAGTCCGAGCGAGCGAGCTCAAGCCCCTGGAGAAGAGTAGCGAACTGATCCATCATCGGCTGATGGAACTGCTGCTGGAACTGTGTAAACCAGGCGGGGGCTTGGCTAGACTGAGCTGTCTGCTGTGCCTGAGGTGGAGGAGGAGGAGGCATAGGCTGAGCCTGCTGTTGCTGCTGCTGATGCTGTGCTCCATGGCCTCGAGCCAAGACGCGCGGGTTGACACTAAACGGCTTATAGCCGAGATGTCTGATGTCACATGAACCGCGAGCGAACTTCGTCTTCTGGAGCAGCAAGGACATGATAAATGGAGCATAGTAGAGATTCGGCAGAGTGGTTGCCGAGACATCCTCAATTGTCTTCAAGATAAATGAGACAATGTTGATCCGATGACTCTTGAGGATGTGGTCGATGAAGTTCCAGTAGTAATCCCAGACCGCTTCTCGGTTTCCACTCTTTGGATGGATCGTGGCTCGTACGATTTTGTTGACTACAGCAGGGAGGACTTTGAGACCTGTAACGGTGCCAGGTACAATCCGCTGTCCACCTCCCAGCTGCTCATAAAACTGGAGCCAGTCATCCTCATGGAGGTAATCCTCATCCTCCATATCGATCCCCTCCTTCATTTCCTCATAGTTTAACTTGTTTGCCGCAGCAAACTCCTCAAAGGTGGCCTCATAACGCCTAGAACCTGTCATCCACATGATCTGTTGGTCCGCCCATTTGATCTCGATCGTAGCATAAAACTGTCTGATGGCAGTGGCGTTCCATGGGCATTTGTGCTCCACAAAGTCATAGAGCCCTGTATCCTTGAAGATCTGCACCAAAGGAGCCATGATGGGCTGATTCACAACATAAGCCCATTCGATCCATTTGTGTTCGAAGATATTTTTGTGGATCAAATGACCGTAGAAGGCATCCTGCTGTGTCATCGTGTGGAAGTGAGGAGTAGAGGCGTCATTCTCATGATTGTAGGCGTAGATGGTCCTAGCCTTTGTATAGTCGCTTGAAGTCCAATTCCTCTTCGGGCCTTGATAAGCGTGGATGTTTATTTCATCGTCTTCACTCTCGATGTCCATGCCCATATGAGACGATCCACCACGATGTGATGACTGTTCTGTCTCTGAATCTCCGGCCGAGGGCACCCAATCATCATCGTGACTGTCGCTGCTACTCGAGGGTAGAGCTCTTTTTGGCCGCTTAGCCAATTTCTTCTTATTGGTCCGAATGGAGGCTGTGCCTTGAATACCTCGACCACTATAAGATTTGGAAGAAATGCAGAGGTAAGATACCAGAAAAACAGGAAAGCATGACGAGAATAGATACGACAACCGAACTGCACATCCTGGCTCTGCTGTTGCAGTCGGTCAGACCGAAACAGGGGCGGTCAGACCGGCGCAACCGAAGAGTTAGGGTTTGACAAGAATCCTGAGATTTACTAGAATTTAGGGCACAATTTGGTCTCAAATACGTGTGAAAATACTTATAGCATCAAAGGGATGAATCAATTTCAAGAATGACCATATTTGGACTAGATTCATCACATTTTCCCTAAACCTCAAGATGAACAGTAGAAGAAATTGATAACGAAGAAGAATCTGAGAAAAATACCTAGACGACATGGTTTGAAGGAGATCTTGAACCATGGTTCGTCCGAGCTTTGCGAGAGTTTGACCGGAGAGGAAGAATCCAACAAAAATTATGAGGCGCATGAGAAAGAGACAAGTGGGAAGAGGGTGAAAAGGACAGAGATTCGGGATAAAAAGGTCTCTGGTCATGAAATTTCGGTCAGACCGTAGACAAGATACCAGTCATACCGCTGGAAGCAGGAAATCTAAGATGCTCTCTGGAGATGCATTCGGTCATACCGCAATTTGTTCGGTCAGACCGCTGGAAGGACTAAAAGTCTTGGAGGATTTTGATTGATTTGATGCTCAAGAGATTTGGATAGGGAGATATATAAATATAAGATAATTATAAGAGAGATATAGACAATATCACCAAAGGGGAAGTATTTATCTTATAACTCAACAAATTTTTGTTCACTTTACTCAATTGCCGATAAAAGAGTCTAAAAAGCTCTAAGGAAGGAAGTTCAAACAAACAAGTGATACTTTAAGCACAGAGTTTTGTTTCTTGGAGGACCAAGATACTAAAGATCTTCCTAATAGTTGACAACTGCCAGAGGTGCTTTTTCTATCCACTTTACATCCGGCATAATCGGAATCAGAATATCCAATTAATTCGAATTTAGCACCTTTAGGATACCACAATCCTATGCTAGATGAATATTTTAGATACCTCAAAATGCGCTTAACGACCATTAAATGACTTTCTTTAGGAGAGGCTTGAAATCTTGCACACATACAAACACTAAACATAATATCGGGCCTAGAAGTAGTAAGATATAATAAACTACCAATCATAGATCTATAAAGCTTTGAGTCTACCGGTTTACCTCCTTCGTCAGAGACAAGGTGACCGTTTGTGGCCATTGGTGTCTTGATTGGCTTTGCTTCTTCAAGTTCGAACTTCTTGAGTAAGTCCTTCACATATTTGCTTTGACTGATGAAAGTTCCTTCCTTGAGTTGTTTAACATGTAGTCCGAGAAAGAAACTTAGTTCACCTATCAAAGACATCTCAAATTCCCTAGACATCATATTACCAAATTCCTCACAAAAATCTTGGTTAGTATATCCAAATATGATGTCATCAACATAAATTTGACATACAAAGAAATCATTTCCAATTTTCTTAGTAAATAAGGTAGTATCAACTTTCCCAATTTTAAAGCCTTTTGAAATTAAGAAGTCTCTAAGTCTTTCATACCAAGCACGAGGTGCTTGTTTAAGACCATAAAGAGCCTTGGAGAGTTTATACACATGATTCGGCTTTGTAGGATCTTCAAATCCAGGAGGTTGTTTAACAAATACTAATTCATTAATTTTTCCATTTAAAAATGCACTTTTGACATCCATTTGGTAAAGTCTAATATTATGAGATGAAGCAAAAGCAAGCAAGATTCTAATAGCCTCAAGTCTAGCTATGGGAGCAAAGGTTTCACCGAAGTCCAAACCTTCAACTTGAGTGTATCCTTGAGCCACCAATCTTGCCTTGTTTCTTACTACCACTCCGTTTGCATCTTGTTTATTCTTGAAAATCCATTTGGTTCCAATGACATTGTGCTCATCCGGATTTGGTTCTTCTACTAATTCCCAAACATTGTTGCGGGTGAAGTTGTTTAATTCTTCGTGCATAGCATTCACACAATCCGGATCTTTTAATGCTTCATCTACAAGTGTGGGCTCAAAAGAGGAGACAAAAGAGTAATTTTCACAAAATGAAGCAAGACGAGAACGAGTTTGGACACCCTTACGCAAGTCACCAACAATTTGATCGACGGGGTGATCTTTGGAAATTGAGTGATGAATTCTTGGATGATCAACCGGGATTTGTGAAATAGAGGTAGAAGGTACTTCCGGTTGTTGTTGAGAGGAGTCTTCCACATTGACCACTTCAACTATTTGATCTTCATGTTGAGGAGTTGATGAAGAGGGGATAGCTTGAGTGGATAGATCTTCATCTTGATCACTATCTTCTTTCGGCTTGATATCCCCAATGGTCATGTTCTTCATTGCCACTCTCAACCCTTCATTACCTACATCATCCAAATTGTCTTGCTCCTCTTGAGAGCCGTTAGTCTCATCAAATTCAACATCATGTGTCTCCTCAACCAAACCGGAGTTTTGGTTGTAGACACGATATGCTTTGCTATTTGATGAGTATTCTAATAAAAATGCTACATCACATTTACTTTGAAATTTAGATAAGCGTGTACCTTTCCGCAAGATATAGCACTTACATCCAAACACTCGGAAGTAGGAAATGTTTGGCTTCCTTCCAATGAGAAGCTCATAAGGAGTTTTCTTTAGTAGTCGATGACAATAAAGACAATTTGATGCATGGCATGCTGTGTTGATTGCTTCGGCCCAAAAGGTGTCCGAAACATTGTACTCCGAAAGCATAGACCTTGCCATGTCTATCAATGTCCGATTCTTTCGTTCGACTACTCCATTTTGCTCCGGTGTATACTTGGCCGAAAACTCATGTTTGATACCTTTATCATCACACCAATTTTCAACCTTGGTATTCTTGAATTCGGAGCCATTGTCATTTCTCACTTTCTTGATCTTGAAGCTAAATTCATTTTCGGCCCTTTGAGCAAAGCTTTTGAAAGTGTTGAACACAATTGACTTATTATGTAAAAAGAATATCCATGTATATCTAGAAAAATCATCTACAACGACAAGACAATAACTATTGCCACCAATGCTCACAAAAGTAGTTGGTCCAAATAAATCCATATGCAATAATTCAAGTGGACTAGAAGTTGACATTGTGCTTTTAGTTGGATGTGAGTTTGCAACTTGTTTTCTGGCTTGGCAAGCACTACATAATTTATCTTTTTCAAACTTTACATCTTTTAATCCAACAACTAAATCATGTTTAACTAGTCTATTTAGTTGTTTCATTCCAACATGCCCAAGCCTTCTATGCCATAGCCAACCTTTAGAAGATTTAGTGAACAAGCATGTACCAAGATTAGCATCATTTGAATTGAAATCAACTAAACAGAGGTTGCCATGTCTAAAACCTTTGAAAATCAACCTATTAACATCAATACTAGTGATAATCACTTCTTTTGGATAAAATGCACATAGAAATCCAAGATCACAGAGTTGAGCTACTGATAAGAGGTTGAAATTTAGAGATTCAACAAGCAATACATTAGATATGGAGAGGTCGTTTGAGATGGCAATTTTACCTAAACCTTTTACCTTTCCTTCGCTATTGGCTCCAAACGTGATCTTGTCATATTCTGCACCTTCGTTATTTAGAGAGGAGAACATGTTGTGATTACCGGTCATATGTTGAGTGCATCCACTATCGAGCACCCAATGTTGTCCTCCGGCCTTGTAATTTACCTACAAAACAAAGTTAGGTCCTTTTAGGTACCCAAATCTTTTTGGGTCCTTGGAGGTTAGTTACCAAGGATTTTAGGACCCAAATGGCTTTCTTTTTGGCACCAATGATCGGGGTTCCAACAAATTTGGCTTTAATATCGCCATTATTCATTTTCTTTAAAACATAGCAAGAATTGCATATAAGAGATGAATTACTTTTGCTAGCATGGCAGTTCTTTTCAATGTGACCTAAACTTTTACATTTGTTGCAATATCCCTTTTCTTTTACAAATGCGGTTTTAGATGGAACAAATGCATGTTTTCCCTTTTTAGGAATGTAGCCTAGTCCTTCTTTTCTTAAGGAGAACCTTTGACTATCTAGAAGATGTCTTAATTTTGATTCTCCTACATAGCATTTAGCTAGATCATTGGTCAGTTTTTCAATTTTGTCCTTAAGTTCATTGTTTTCAAGACTAAGCACATTATCATCAATTTTAGGTCTAGATGGGAATTCAATTAAATGTTCACAAGATGTAGATATGCTAGATGTAGACATCATGGGCAGTCATTCAAAATATTGCAAGTGATGCCTATTTCATTACCCGTTTTGTTGGCTTTATGAGTAATTAGTGAGTTATGAGCTTCCTTAAGCATCTCATGAGTTTCTTTGAGACTCTCATGAGATGTGTTTAGCTCCTCATAGGAATTTTGAAGAGTTTTGTATCTCTTCTTCAATTCCTTGAATTTTTCTTTTTCTTTACTCATATAGTCATCAAAACCGGTGATCATCTCAACTAGGTCATCATAAGTATATTCATCTTCGTCACAAGATACCTTCGATTCTCCTTTAGCCATGAGGCAATGAGGAGTGGAGAATAGAGATGGAGCTTCCTTGATAGCTACCCCGGCTAGTCCTTTGGGTGATGCTTCATCTTCATCATCGGAATCGGAACTTGAAGCGTCCGAATCCCATTCAATGAAGCAAGCTTGTCCATCCTTCTTCTTCTTATAATATTTCTTGAATACCTTCTTCTTGCTTTCGTACTTCTTCTTCTTCACCGATTTTTCCTCTTCCTTGTTTTTGTATTGTGTGGAGATGTGACCCTTTTCACCGCAATCAAAGCATCTTCTTTCTTCAAATGGGTTCCTCTTGGATGATTGTCCTTTCTTGAAGGACTTTCCTTGATATCTCTTCTTCATGAACCGCTTGAACCTTCTCACAAAGAGAGCCATTTCCTCATCGGTATCTCTCTCATCACTTTCTTCTTCATTGTCTTCCCTTTTGGAGTCTTGAGCTTTTAGTGCTATGTTCTTCTTCTTAGAGTCGGAAGCCTCATCTTTCACTTCTTCTTGAGATTTCTTGAATATGTCATGAGTGAGAATCTCACTCAAGACTTCCAACGAAGTCACACTCTTCAAGTTTGAATGCACAAGTAAGGTTACAATTGTGTCATATTTTGAAGGTAAAGCTCTAAGAAACTTATGACAAAATTCCACATTTGTGACATCCATACCAAGCCCTTTTAACTCATTTACTATGTTATTTAATCGGTTAAAAATCTCCGATACATCTTCATTGGGCAACATAGCAAACTTTTCAAATTGGCCCTTATGGATAAATAATTTAGCATCCTTGACCATCGAGGTTCCTTCATGAATATCCATAAGATTTCTCCAAATATCATGGGCCGTTTCAAGTTTACAAATTCTATTAAATTAACCTAGATTTAGAGCACTATAAAGAACATTCATGGCTTGAGCATTAGCTAAGGCATTATCTCTATCTAGGTTAGTCATGTCATCATCATCAAGAATTGCAAAGCCCTCATCCACCACTTTCCAAATCTTTCCACCCATGGCTTTAAGATAAACCATCATTCTAGTTTTCCAATAAGTATAGTTAGATCCATCAAAGAGTGGTGGTTTGCCAATATTGATCTGACCCTCACTAGCCATCTTTATCCTACTCTGGGATGGTTAAATCCTCTGAAAATGGAGTCCTAGCTCTGATACCAATTGAAAGGGATCTAGGATATCGACTAGAGGGGGGTGAATAGGCGATTTTAGCAAATTAACAATTAATCAAACAATTAAAAGAAAATGAGAGCAAATAATTAACACAAGATGAACAATAAACAAGTTTCACAAAAGGATATATCCCGTGGTCTCGGTGATTTGCCGATCACCCCTAATCCACGTTGAGGCAAACTCAAATCTCTAACCGCTCCTCTATCTAGTCAACCTTCTCTCGAGAAGTGACCTAAATCTTGAGCCAGAATAGTGTGATGAGTTATCCAAACCTTGATTTCACTAAGGATGCACTTTACCGCTCCGGCAAGGCGTGCTCAACCCTTTCACAAGACGTTTTGAGGCTTCTTCACAATCTTCCTTGAAGAGCTCTCCAAAACCTTTCTCCTAGCTGTCTAGGAGCCGGCAAACTCCAAGAGTAACAAGCCGGTGATGATCACTTAACCTTCTCCTAGTGCCACAAGATTGATTTAGTGATCTAAATGCAATGCACTAGAGGATCTCAAATGCACACTCTCACAAAATGAGAATTAGAACCCTAGAGTGTATGAAACTTGCTTAAGCTCTCAAGGATGATGACAATGTTCAACTTATGCTCAAAAGTTGTGAACAGGGCCGTGCATGGGAGTATATATACCCCTCATAATAAATATAGCCGTTACAGGCCGTTGGGAGAAAAAGATCACTCGGCGGTCAGACCGTAGGTATATTCCCGATCAGACCGCCGCAATTGCAACGGCATTAAACAGGCGCAATAAATGCTCAACTGCCCTTGTCAGGCACACACACGGTTAGACCGGAGCCAATTTTGGTCAGACCGTGAAACTGTCCAGAGACGACATAGTTTCTGGACACTATATACGGTCAGGCCGATAAATACTGACAGACCGGCCATACGGTCAGACCGTAGTTCAAAAACACGGTTAGACCGATTTCTCGGTTAGACCGGTCTAATAAAACGGTCAGACCGTCATAGCTCAAAAACAACAGAAGGATAAATCAAGAAGTTCCAGGAGACTGACCTAGGACTTAACTACGGACAGACCGACCTTATTAAGGAATAAACTACACTTAGACATAACGTCGGTCAGTCCGAAATCCTATTCGGTCAGTCCGTGTGTTCGGTCAGAACGGTCTAACACACGGTCAGACCGACTGAGACAGTGCTAAGCAGAATTGAGCTGAAACAAGCATTTTCAAAGTATATGACCTTCTAGTAAGCAATGCAAGTTGTTTTTATGATTTGTGGCACATAGATGAAGTATTTTGTGATACACCACATGCTCCTCTTAATAGTATGGCAACTATCCAAAAGTCCGGTCAAAATTCTTCTCTAATCACCTTAGACCGGTAAAAATGGAAAAGACCCTATTTCGTACCTTTGCCCTTTTGATCAATGCCCTTTCTTCATCATGAGGCTCTTTCTTTGCCTTTATTAACCTGTCTTTTAAATTTCTTCTTGACATAACTAGGCATGTAACGTTAGTATAGCATTTGTAGTTGTCATTAATTACTAAAACACTCTTTAGGGGACTAGAAGCTATAGAGGGGCATCCTCCGGGGAGGGCATCCTCGCTGGGAGAACCACCTATAGCATGGGGTCAACCCCCGGTGTGGAGTAAGCCCCCGGCGTAGGGGGAAGCCCTGGCGCAAGGAAGGCTCCCGCCGCGGAGTGAGCCCCCAGCGCGGGGAAAGACCCTACGCTGTTGGGATGGTGGCGGCGTCCGAGACGCGAGGACGCCCGTCACCGGGATGCCTCTCACCAGTAGATAGTGACGGCGCCCGGGACACGGCGAAACCTGCCCATGGGGCGCTTATCACCGGAGTGGTGGCGGCGCCCAGGACGCGGGTCACCGAGATCTGTTGGGCGGAGATTTCCCCCAACACCCTGGAAGATCATCCTCACTGGGAGGGCATCCTCTAAGTGAGGGCATCCTCACTGGGACGGCATAGCCTTGGAGGCGGTGAGAAAAATACACCCTGCAAGAGAAGATTGATACGTGAACGACTAATTTACATTGATCATTAAGTAAATTGATACAACGCCTTCCCCCTGCGAAGCGCGAGAGGGTGAGGGGGAGGCCCGGAGGCCAAGTGCAGACATCCTCGTGGGGAGGACATCCTCTAAGTGAGGGCATCCTGTAACACCCTGAGTTAGGGGTGAAAATTTCCTTTTTCTTCAATAGCATGCATGCATGTATCTGTAGTATTAGCCAGATCAGTTTCTATATCAAGCCCTAAAATCTCCAAAATCTATCCTGTGATCTCAAATCAAGATCAGATTGTTCAGATGTGATCTATTAGTTATCCTGAATCTAAAAGTCTTCAGAACCTAGATCCAATTCTATCTCTAAATTCCAGATTTATCAACTTCTTCTGTTTTCGAAAACAGAAATACCTTATATTACCCAAATACCCTAAGTTTCAGAAATACAGATTTAATCAAAATCTTGACCAAGTTCAGACTAGATTATTCCTGGAATATGATCATGGGTATGTCAATACCTTAATATAAAAAGTTGACAGCCAGATTTCATCATTTAGACTCTTTTCACAAATCAGTCCAAGAATTATCGCAAAATAGTCCTTATCTGTTATCTGAAAATCCAAAAAGGCTAAAATCTCCAGATTAACTCCAAATTCAGAATTTCTTCAGCAAATCTTCTCAAAATGCTATTTGTCACAAGTTTCTCTTCTGTGCAGATATAAAAATCAAACCCCAAATGCCAGAATTCGAAATCGACAAAACTTAAATCTTGTTTTACCCTAATTTACCCTATTTTTAGTTGTATCAAAAACTATTCAAATGTGTCAAATCTTATCAACTATCTTTGCCAAATGTTTTGTTGAATATATCTGCCAGATTAGTGAAAGCAAATTCAGTTTAAACCTTCCAGAATTCCAGATTTACAGATCAGTCCAAAATTCAAGATTTGAAACTGCAGTTCAGTCCAAATTCGACCAGGCCGTTTACTGTGCGCACGACCAGGGCTCGCCGTGGTTTCTTGCGCCGTGCACGCTCGCCGCCGGCCAAGTTCCGCTTGCATTTGTGCTCGTGCATGCTTGCTCTTCCTGTTGCGCACGCGTCAGTGTCTCAGCCATCGTCGTGGCAACACCGTAGCGACGTCGACGACCAGCGCCTGCTCCCGCGCGCGATCAATGGCTTTTTGTCAGCAACTCCTCGCCACGTCGCTTTGCCGTGCCAGTACTTGTCGCCACCGCTTGCTCCATCTTTGCAAAGTCCCGATGAACGACAATGTGGACAGTTGCAGTCCTGTCGCCGTCGCAATCACCGTTCTTCGCTGTGTCTTCGCCGCTGTTGCTCAGCACGCAATCCATCTCATCTCAGCTGCCAATTACTTCGTTGTCTCCTCCTTGCAAGCTTCGCCTGGCCTATTTAAGCACTCCTGTGCTCAGTAGCTCCCTCCATACTTCACCAGAAATCAGCCAAGTTCCAGAATTTGCTCTTTTCGTTTTCTTCTCCGGCGAGCCGTCGAGGAAGCCCACGGTGCCAGCACTCTACAGATCATCTCCTGCCAAATTAACAACACCAGTGAGTTTCCCTACTCATTCTCTCTGTGTGATATCATCTAATTGCTCCCCGGTGACCTCTATCGCCGGTGATCGCCGGGATTGCTAAATGCCCTGTTCCGGCAATGCAGGCCAAATCACCTCGAATTAGCTCTCATTGCTGTAGAAGAAATTGATGAGTGAGTCATTTCCAGCAAGCCTGTGCATCAAGATCTCTAGATTGAACTCGAATCGAAGGTATCCCCAAATTCAAGCTCTACTAGTCGCCGGCGATCGTCGCCAGGTTTCTCCAGTGATCCTCCGGCCAATACAATTGTACCAGAAGCTTCCCTATACCTCGTAGATGCTCTCCAAGCAAGGAATTAAGTTCTTGTTGCCTGTAGCAGAAAACCCCCAAATCCAGAGTTTCTTCTCCGGCGCCGATGACCGGAAAGCTTGTTCCAGCCATTTCAGCCCTCGAAACTTTGTCTAGTGTGTTTGCTTTGATCTCCTGAACACTTTTGTCTTCTAGCCCGACACCTAGATCGGCCTAGATTGGAAGTTATAGCTGTGCCAAGTTTGTGTCCAGAATTGCTCCAGTGCAGCCAATTCATCTCTGTTCATCATCAAATTTCTTGCTTTCCAGCCATTTCTTGCCCTAGATCCTGTTGACTTAATTGTTCCTGTTATCAATGCCTACCTCCCAGACAAAGTGGTGCATCATTTGGAGCTCCAGATCAAAAGTTATGTTAAGCCCTAGTTTTTGGCATTGTCAGCTCTATGCCAGAGCTTGTCAGCCAGTGGCATTGACCTTGTTTACCCACTTCTGGTTGTGTAATTTGAAATCCACTTTGTCCACTAAAATTGTAGAGTTGTGATCTACATTTTCTTCTACTACCATAACTTGAGATAAGCACTCTAGCTTTTCTTAAAGCTATGTCCAAGCTTTGATCCGAATGTCGATCTGTTGACATTCGCTGTTTTGATTAAACCAGTCACAAAATTGTTATCCCTATTATAATCTTGAAACCCTGAGATTATCTAATCACCACCCTTAGCCCAAATTCCTTGAAACCCTAGAATCTCAGTTCAGTTTGCAGTTCAACTTATCTCCAGTTTAGTTCGATCATTCTTGTTGTGCATTTCTGCATATAAGTCATAAAACATTTTAATATTATAAGTAATTATTGTGTGATTGTTTGTCGTCGAGCAGATTCAGAAGCTGACTTTGAAGATTTTGCTGTTGATCCGTCATCGACTGCTGTATTTTACGACGCGGAAGGCAAGTCATATCCTTGGTCATCTTGAACCTATATTTTAAATGTTGCTATAATATAACCTTGAATATAGGCAATATTGCATGTGAATGATTGAGAACGGTTGATTTATCAATTGGCAGTACTAGACTGGTTATCTGTAAAATGTGAAATAAACAAGTTTTGAGCCATGAATTATTATATGTATTTATATACTTATATTCATGAAATAAAACCCCTAGCCGTGACCAGAAAAATGGTATGGATGGCTGTAGCACTGGAGGTGCTAGACTGCAAAGGAATGCAGACACTGAAGGTGCAGGGTTGTGGATGGTCTGGTCACTGGCATATAAGGACTAGAACCTTGTGTTGTGCGTCTAGTGGCATGAACAACGTGCTAACCGCAAGCCTGGTATGGGACAGGCCTGAACAGGTAATTATGTGGATCGCACATGAAACCCCTGCATGAGATGTGTAGTGATGCACGATAAACACGGAGCGCGGCTCCCACACATATCACTGAAGGTGATCAAGCACGCTGACCCAGTAATGGGAATAAGCAAAGGGGTGGAGGTTTGGATACAACCTGCCACAACTGTGCCTCGCTGAGAGCCACAGGGTCGGGGGTGAATTGTGAGTAAAACATAACAAAAGTTCTTGTTATTTCCACCTTGCCGCTCACAGTATGAAGTGAGTCAGGGGTCCAATCATTTTGTTATGATAGGAAAGGTTTGAAAGTGGAATTTCTTGCGGGTAAATTGGTACCTCTCTGCAGAGTTAAAAACGTATTCGAATACTCCGAGCTCCCGGGTTTATAGGAGTCTGCTGCGGTGGATTAAATCCACGGGGTGTGACACAAGTACTATTTTCTAAATAAAATATGTTTAAATCAAGATTACCCAAATGACATGTGTTGTCATGATAAGGAGTGCTGCCGTGGGCTGTCGTGTGTCGACGTGTCGCGGTAGTGCTATAATCTAGTGAACATGATTGTTGATGTTATATTATAAAAAGTGCTGCCATAAGATGAGATGAGAAAGGAAAAGATTATTTTACAAATATCCATAATTCTTGACTAGTCTAGGTTCATATCATCACTACTATATGTATCTACTCTTACCTATGGCTTGCTGAGTACGTAAGTGCTCACCCTTGCAACATTCAACTCAATAGATGGAGCCTACTTTGATCAAGATGATGGCACGGAATATTACGTGGATCCAGAAGGAGGAGAATCAGTTCCGCCAGAACCCTGAAGTGTGTTGTTCTGCTGTCCACTTCTCTTTTGTGGGTGGGTCACCTATCTTCTGCTGTGTAGATGCTATTTTGCTAAACCATGTATCCCGTGAAGGCATTGTAATCTCCTTATGTAATATTAAGGCCAGCAGGCCACACTGCTTAATATTTTGTGAGTACTCTGTTGCAATGTAATATACTCCTGTGTTTGACTCATCCTGGGAAGTCAAAGGTTTGTGGTATGGGACTAGCTGCAGCGAGCTAGGTCTCTACAGGAGTAGTCGTTGTCCCAGTCTCGGGGCGCGACAAAGAAAAGTTGGTATCAGAGCAACATGAGAACTTGACTGTAGGACGACATCTTTAGGAAATTGGCCGTGCCAGGAAGACGTAATTTATTCAGAAAACTAATTGTTGAAAACTCTATTTTGGTAAAAATAATGAGCTTTGTAGCTCTTGAAAACCTTCATTTCAAAATTTTATTTGGATTTTCTAAAAATCGGTAAGATTGTGAGAGTGCGTTCTGTTGTTTCAGAGTGTCTTAGAGGTTGGTGTAGACAGAGCTAGTGGATGCTCTTAATAGCTTTGTGAATCGCTGTTGCTTTTGCAATGGTTAATTTGTGTATTATGGCTAATAGCCTAAGTAATTTTATGCATTAAAGTAGTTGCATTAATTTCTGCATTGCTGTCTTAGTTGGCCTTAGTTAGTTAGATCCGTCTAAACTTTTTCAGAGCCACCATGGTTGACACCAGAAGGAGATCTCAAAGTGGAAGAGAAGATATAGGTCAGACTCCGCAGGAAGAAGAAACTATGACAAGAGACCCTTTATTTCAGCAAGGATCTCAGAGTTCCAATCCACCTCAGAATGAACAACCCAGTCTTCAGGAAATTTTATTGTCAATGGAGAAAAGTCGACAGGAAGCTCAGATAGCTCATACCCAGTTGTTAGCTCAGATAGTTCAGAAACTGCCTACTGGAACAACAGAAGGAACTACTTCTGCTGTAGGAGCGAGATTAACAGATTTCCAAAAGACCCGTCCACCAACATTCTCTAGTGCGACTGATCCCATGGTTGCCGATGATTGGTTACGAGATATCGAGAGGAAACTGGACACGGTCCGATGCAGCGAACGAGAGAGTTTTGTTTGGATCTCATCAGTTATCAGGAGCTGCAGCCGCATGGTGGATGAATTACCAGGAAGCTCATCTTGATAAAGATAATATTTCTTGGAAGGAATTTAAGGATCAATTTCGGAAATTTCACATACCTACTGGTGTTATGGCAGCTAAGCGGCGGGAATTTCGGAATTTAACTCAAGGAAGTAAGTCAGTCACTGAGTATCTACACCAATTTACTCATTTGGCTCGATACGCACCTGGAGATGTGGATACTGAAGAGAAGAAGATAGAGTGCTTTACAGAAGGACTTCAACACTATTTACAGTATCAAATTGCTTCTCATGAACTTACAGAATTTCAAACACTAGTGAACAGAGCTTTAAAGGTGGAAGAGAAGAAGAATATGGGAGAAGAAAGCCGAAAGAGGAGGATGTTCCAGCAAACACGACCACAGCCAAATCCAATCAGAGGAAGAGTTCCTATCACTCCCAATTTTCGACCATCTTATCAGAATCCCAGACCAGCAACGACATTGTGCCCCAACTGCAGAGGAAATCATCCTCAGAAGGATTGCCCTCATCCTCGTGTTGAGTGTTATCATTGTGGACAGCGTGGGCACCGTAAAGAATTCTGTCCTTGGATACAACTTCCAATGTCCATTGCCAGATCTCAGGCAGGAACACAGTCAGTAGTTACCAGAGCATCACCATCGCAGAATTTTAGAGGGAATTCAACAGGAAGAGGAGGAAACATGGCTAATCGAGGAAGAGGAAGAGGTAGAGCACCAACTGCAACCCAAGGAGGAAGATTAAACTATACTTCAATTCAAGAAGCAGGCAGCGCCACCGACATTCTTCTAGGTAGATTTCTGATTCAATCTGCATCTGCCTTAATATTGTTTGATCCTGGTGCTACAAATTCATTCATGTCAAAAGCATTTGCATCTGAAGTTGAAATGCATATAGACCAAGTACCACTAGAGTACTCTATGGTTATACAAACTCCAGGGGCTAGATTATCTGTTTACTCGATCTGCCCAAATGTAACTTTCATTATAGAAGGGGTAGAATTTGAGGCAAATCTACTAGTTCTAGAACTGCAAGGTCTAGACATTATTTTGGGAATGGATTGGTTGTCCCAACATAAAGGCCTAATAGACTGTGAAGAGAAAACCCTTAGTCTTGTCAGTAGCCAAGGGGAGAGAGTTCTATTCTATGCAGAAAGATCATCAGTCAAGAGACCGCTAAGATCTGTTCAAGCATTACAAAAGTTATGCCTGGAACAAGTGCCTGTAGTACAACAATATTCTGATGTATTTCCAGAAGAACTTCCAGGAATGCCACCTGACAGAGAAATAGAATTCAGTATTGAACTTAAACCAGGAGCAGCACCTATAGCAAAACGTCCCTATAGGATGCCAGTTACAGATTTGGAGGAGCTCAAGAATCAACTCGAAGACCTGGAAAACAAAGGATTTATCAAACCCAGTGCTTCGCCATGGGGAGCCCCAGTTTTGTTTGTGAGGAAGAAAGACGGAACTCTACGAATGTGTGTAGATTACCGAGCCTTGAATGAAGTCACTATTAAAAACAAGTATCCATTACCAAGAATTGATGACTTGTTCGATCAACTTCGAGGAGCCAAAGTATTTTCCAAGATAGATTTGAAATCTGGATATCATCAGCTGAAGATTAAGAAGGAATATATACCGAAGACTGCTTTCACTACCAGATATGGTTTATATGAGTTTACAGTAGTACCTTTTGGCTTGACCAATGCTCCGGCAGCATTCATGAATGTCATGAACAGTACATTTATGGATTTTCTTGACAAGTTTGTCATAGTATTCATAGATGACATTCTGATATATTCCAAGAGTACGGAAGAACATGAGCAACATTTACACCTAGTCTTGGAAAGGCTACGAAAGAGGCAATTTTATGCCAAGTTTGACAAATGTGAATTTTGGATGTCAAGAATTTCATTTCTTGGACATGTGTTGACAGCAGAAGGAATTTTAGTGGACTCAGCTAAAATCTCTGCAATCAAGGAGTGGAAGCAACCTACCTCAGTTTCAGAGATTAGAAGTTTCTTGGGATTAGCAGGGTATTATAGAAGATTCATCGAAGGATTTTCCCAAATTGCCAAACCTCTTACAAACCTGCTAAAGAAGGATGTTGCATTTGAATGGACCACCAAGTGTGAGGAGAGTTTTCAGAAGCTGAAGCAGAAATTGACAACAACACCAGTCCTCACCCTACCATACAACAAAGAAGATTTTGTAGTTTACTGTGATGCTTCAAAGCAAGGAATAGGCTGTGTGTTAATGCAGCAAGGTCGAGTAGTGGCTTATGCATCACGTCAATGGAGACCACATGAGGAAAATTATCCGACCCATGATTTGGAGTTAGCAGCAGTAGTGCATGCTTTAAAGATATGGCGGCATTATCTCATTGGGCGTAAGTGTGAGATCTTTACAGATCATAAAAGCCTCAAGTATATTTTCACACAGACGGAGCTCAACATGCGTCAACGCCGATGGCTGGAATTGATCAAAGATTATGATCTTAGTATTCAGTACCATCCAGGGAAAGCTAATGTAGTAGCCGATGCCCTAAGCAGAAAAGTTTACAACCTACAAGGAATGGTTATGTTGAAGAACCCTTACCTACAACAAGAGTTGCAGAATCATCAAGTGGAAATAGTACCGCAGGGAACGGTAGCCACTTTAACAATAAAATCTCAACTTGAAGAACAGATAGAAAATGCCCAGAAGAAAGATGAAGAAATTTGTAAGATCAAGAGTCGAATCAAGTTAGGAAAGGCTCAAGGCTTTACTGAAAATAACCAAGGGATTGTATGGTATCGAGAAAGAATCTGTGTACATCAAAACGCAGATCTTAAGGAAATAATTCTCCATGAAGCACATAAAACTCCATACTCAATACACCCTGGTAACACAAAGATGTATCAAGATTTGAAGACCAGATTCTGGTGGGATAATATGAAGAGAGATATTGCAGAGTATATTGCAAACTGTGATACATGTCGACGAGTTAAAGCAGAACACCAGAAAATAGCAGGAAAGCTACAACCTCTACCAATACCATTATGGAAATGGGAAGAAATTGGTATGGATTTCATTACAGGATTACCTAAAACTCACGGAGGATATGATTCCATATGGGTTATTGTGGACAGATATAACACCCCTGTTTCTGCCAAACCCTAAAATAGCCAAAATCCACATCTTGACCCCAAACCCTAATCTGCTTCAGCCATTCCCTTCTAAATATTGTTCAGAACATTTTTCCCTTCGAGATCATCTCCAAAATCCCATCCTAAAGCTAAGTTTTAACCCTCGCCATTTTTAAAACCCTAATTACCCTATTTTACCCTAAACTGTTTTTCCCCAATTTTGTCGAAACCCTTCAGATCTTGCCTGATCTTACCAAACTTTGGCCAGATAAGTTCTAATAATCTTTTGCAACTTAGCTGCGAAATCAGATTTTAGATCAGCCCTCCAGATCTCCAGATTTGCAGATCAGTCCCTGGAAGCAAAGTTCTGAAAATTGCAAATCAGCCCCTCTAATCTTTTCGGCTGTTTTCGACCAGCCCCTGGTCGTTGCCCACGACCAGCGCGTGTCGCCGTTGCTGCGCCGCGTTCTCGCCGTGTTTGCTCGCCGCCGGTCACCGCTTCTTGTCACTTGTGCCCGTGAGCTGCTGTGCCACCCCGTGCGCACGTGCCAGCGCCGTTGCTTCGCCTTGCCCAGCGGATAAACGGCCGTGCTCCAGAGCTTTGTTTTCGCGCGCGCGCTCCCGTTGCCGTGGCAATTGCATGCGTGTACGTGTCATTGCCGGAGCTACGTTGTCGCCTCCGCATCTGCGACATCACTGGTGAAGTCCCAATGCAACTGGCAAAGCTGCAGCACCGCCTGAGCGAGATCGCATCGCCGTCGCCGTCGTTGCACCTGCGCCCGACAAACTTCTCCCCGGCGCAAGCAACCGCTGTCGCGTTTCCCCTCGCAAACTCCGTCCCCGTGCCTATTTAAACCCTCCCTGTGCTTTGAAAGCCTCAAGCCTCCAGAAAATCGGCTAAGTCCCAAACACCACCGCGAACACCTTCTTCTCCGGCGAGCCAGTGAGAGAGCTCACGGTGCTAGCCCATTCCACAGCCCCTTTCTCCAATCCAAGTTCACCAGTGAGTTCCCCTCGTTCCCCTCTCTGTGTAGTAGCAACCAATTGCACCAGATCGATCCCCATCGCCGGTGATCGCCGGAAAACCAGAAAACCCCTGTTTCCCCAATGCTAACCATTTCATCCCGAATTAGCTCTCGTCCCAGTAGTAGAAATTGATCCTTAGCCATTTCTTAGCAAGCTTGTTGAATCAGGATCCCCATTTGCGCTCAAATCGAAGAAATCCCAAACTGGAACCTCAGCCGTTCGCCGGACTTCGGCGCCGAGCCCCTCCGGCCAACCTCCAATGAAATTAACCCCTCCAGTAACCTTGTTGTGCCCTAGAGATCATTCCCAAGCGTGGAATTGAGCTCATTTGCCCTGTATCAAAAATCCCCGAGCTCCAGTGTCATCTTCTCCAGCGCCGGTCGCCGGAATTATTTCCCGGCCGATCTAGCCCCTGAAACCTTGTCCCTTAGCTTCGCCTCACCTCCCTGAGTAATTTCTTCCACTAGCTCGACACCTGGATCTGCCTAGATTGTGAGTTATGCCTTTGCCAAGATCACTGTCCAGTAGCTCAGTTCATGTCCAGGCCACCGTGTTTTCTCGCCGGATTTGGCCACCCTCCGGCCATTTCCAGCCCTTGTGCCTGTTGAGTATATTGTTCCTATTAGTAATGCCTACCTCCCAGACAAAGTGTTGTATCATTTGGAGCTCTGGATCAAAAGTTAAGCCATGCCCTAGTTCTGGCCATGTCCAGCACTATGTTAGTGCATGTCAGCCACTGGCATTGACCTTGTTCAGCCCCTTCTGGTTGAGCAATTGAAATGCCACCTTGTCCTTTAGATTCCTGGAGTTGAGATCTACATCTTTCCCTTCTATCACTTCTCCAGAAAACCATCCTAAGATCAGTTTGAAGTTATGCCAAAGCCATGAACCGAATGTCGACCCTTCGACGTTCAATCCTTTTTAGCCGTTTCTTTGACCAGAGCCCTTGTGACCTTGCCCTAACCTTTTCCCCTGCATGCATGACTTATTTACTTAATAATTTCTATAGAAACTATTTTCTGTATGCTTATGGTATGCGTTTGTGTGTTGGTTGATTGCCGCAGAGTCAGAAGCTGAAGGAGCGGAAGAAGGCTTTGAAGATCCGTCTGAGTATTTAGACCCAACATCGCAAGGCAAGCCTCATTCCTTTGATCATGTCTCACCCAATATTTTCATATGAAGGATATTCACTGTTTCTTACTATGCATGCTTAGTTGAAATACAAGTTATGTTTGAATGACATGAGTAGATATTCCCTAATGAATCATGAAACCCCTTTTTGTTATTGAACCTTCTTATATATACTTTTGTCACCCTAGGACTCATATACTGAATATCCACATTAAACTTGAAATGGTCAAATACATGAGAAATTGTAATGAAAACCGTTTTGTCAAGAAAACTGATAAAAGGGATCAGTAGTGAGGATTGAATTGTATGGAGAGGGTGCGGTGCGCACCAGGGAATGTGAATGTTCCTCACTATTGGTTCATAAGGACAAGAACCTTGTGCTGTGTCTCTATGCGAATTGTAAGCGTACCAACCACTTGCCTGGTATGGGACAGGCACAACTTAGTAGCTTTTTGGTATTAGCAGTTCCCTGCATGGTTTGACGATCTGGTTTCTCGCGTGGAAACTGGAAGGCCAAAGTTCGGCCATGAGTGATGTGAGTCAGAAAAATGATGAGAGGAAAAGGCGTAAAAGAAGGAAGGCGCCCTAGACCTGATTAAGCCGTGAGCGGTTGTAATCTTAAATCGTCGTGTGTCTCGCGTGGACATAGACCAAGGCTATGTGTCCTGAGGGAACATAGACCAGAGAGGCTAGGAAGTAAGGCAGTGGGGAAGACCCACAACGGTACTTGAGACTTAACTGTCTATTTACCGGGCAGGGATACTGTTAATACTGAACTGTAAAAGCGTTGTGTGATCTCGGCCTTGTCACATGTGTATAAGTCACATGGAGCTGATCCGACTTGAAAGCCGAGTGAACCAGTGGATTTAAAAAGAGGTACACCTTTGCAAAGCATAAAAGAAGTATCAGATACTCTGTACTCCCAGGTTCAGGAGTCTTTTCGTAGTGGATGTTATCCATGGGTTATAGCACAAGTAATGTTTTGGAATGTTTTCATAATACGGTTAACAAAGTAGTGACTCATGGGAGACCACTACATCTAATGTTTTATTGAAAACCTGTTTAATGATTAAAGTATTATTTTCATGACAAAGTACTGTTTTACTGAACAAATGACTTGGAAATCTATATATCTCTATCCATATGAAACTGAAACCCCGGAATCATATGTTTCACCCTCATGTAAGTACAATTGCATTAATCCCCGGAATGAGTGTTGCTGAGCACCAAGTGCTCACCCTTTCATTTATACCCAACTGTAGAAGAGGGATTCGAGGATCCCGATTCCTTCAATTATGAGTTCCCAACGGAAGAAGATGGAAGTGCCCCGGACGAGCCCACGTTCTAGAAGGATTGCGCACCAAGTCAAGTCAGATGTGGGAGGAGCCACTCCAACCCCGCTGCGGATGGAAATCAAGCTATTTGTCGTTGCTTTGTGCTTTATGTTGTGTGTTCGGTACTTGGATACTGATTCTGGTTCTGATAAACTAGTTATTTTCTTAGCAACTCTACTTAGCGCCATTTTCGGTGCTTTGGCTATGTAATATTGGCCATGTTGGCCTGATACTTGTTTAATGATATTACTATGCTTGTGTGGTTTGGAGCTCATGTAACATCCTGCTGTGTGTAACCTACCTGGGCGGTTACCAAGGTGATCCTCAAATGGGGGTCTCACAACAGACTTACTAAAGTAGCTCATTTCATACCAGTCAAAAAGATTTATGATGGCAGTAAATTAGCAGAGTTATACATGCAAAGAATAGTGGCATTGCATGGTATTCCTAAGAAGATAGTCTCAGATCGTGGAACACAGTTTACCTCCAAATTTTGGAATAGACTGCATGAAACCCTAGGAACCCAGTTGGATTTCAGTACTGCATATCATCCACAGACGGGAGGACAGACAGAAAGAGTCAACCAAATCCTAGAGGATCTTCTAAGAGCTTGTATACTAGATTATGGAACATCATGGGACAAATGTTTACCATTTGCAGAATTTACATATAATAACAGTTATCAAGCTAGTATACAGATGGCACCATTTGAAGCTTTATATGGACGTAAATGCAGAACGCCGTTACATTGGAATGAGCCAGGAGAACGAAAAGTCATAGGACCAGAGATAGTAGAAGAAGCAGAAGCTCATGTCAGACTCATCAGAGAAAGGTTGAAAACAGCACAATCACGACAAAAGAGTTATGCAGATAAACGACGAAGAGAATTATCATTTGAACCAGGAGATTTTGTGTATCTCAAGGTCACACCATTCAAGGGATTACAAAGATTCCAAGTGAAAGGAAAGTTATCTCCAAGATTCATTGGACCATTTAAGATAATCAAGAGAAAGGGAGAAGTATCATATAAATTGGAATTACCTGAGGGATTAGCAGGAGTGCATGACGTGTTTCATGTCTCTCAGCTCCGGAAATGTTTGAAGGAACCTACTGACCAGATAGATGTACAAGATGTGCCTTTACAGAAGAATCTCACTTATCTTGAGCACCCAATCAGAATCCTAGCCACTGATGAACGTTAGCTCCGAAGGAAGAAAATCAGATTGTGTAAAGTTCAATGGAAGAATCATTCAGAGCAAGAAGCTACTTGGGAGAAGGAAGAAGATCTTAAGCAAACCTATCCTTATCTTTTCCTGTCTTAGGTAAATCTCGGGGCGAGATTTCTTTAAGGAGGGTAGATCTGTAACACCCTGAGTTAGGGGTGAAAATTTCCTTTTTCTTCAATAGCATGCATGCATGTATCTGTAGTATTAGCCAGATCAGTTTCTATATCAAGCCCTAAAATCTCCAAAATCTATCCTGTGATCTCAAATCAAGATCAGATTGTTCAGATGTGATCTATTAGTTATCCTGAATCTAAAAGTCTTCAGAACCTAGATCCAATTCTATCTCTAAATTCCAGATTTATCAACTTCTTCTGTTTTCGAAAACAGAAATACCTTATATTACCCAAATACCCTAAGTTTCAGAAATACAGATTTAATCAAAATCTTGACCAAGCTCAGACTAGATTATTCCTGGAATATGATCATGGGTATGTCAATACCTTAATATAAAAAGTTGACAGCCAGATTTCATCATTTAGACTCTTTTCACAAATCAGTCCAAGAATTATCGCAAAATAGTCCTTATCTGTTATCTGAAAATCCAAAAAGGCTAAAATCTCCAGATTAACTCCAAATTCAGAATTTCTTCAGCAAATCTTCTCAAAATGCTATTTGTCACAAGTTTCTCTTCTGTGCAGATATAAAAATCAAACCCCAAATGCCAGAATTCGAAATCGACAAAACTTAAATCTTGTTTTACCCTAATTTACCCTATTTTTAGTTGTATCAAAAACTATTCAAATGTGTCAAATCTTATCAACTATCTTTGCCAAATGTTTTGTTGAATATATCTGCCAGATTAGTGAAAGCAAATTCAGTTTAAACCTTCCAGAATTCCAGATTTACAGATCAGTCCAAAATTCAAGATTTGAAACTGCAGTTCAGTCCAAATTCGACCAGGCCGTTTACTGTGCGCACGACCAGGGCTCGCCGTGGTTTCTTGCGCCGTGCACGCTCGCCGCCGGCCAAGTTCCGCTTGCATTTGTGCTCGTGCATGCTTGCTCTTCCTGTTGCGCACGCGTCAGTGTCTCAGCCATCGCCGTGGCAACACCGTAGCGACGTCGACGACCAGCGCCTGCTCCCGCACACGATCAATGGCTTTTTGTCAGCAACTCCTCGCCACGTCGCTTTGCCGTGCCAGTACTTGTCGCCACCGCTTGCTCCATCTTTGCAAAGTCCCGATGAACGACAATGTGGACAGTTGCAGTCCTGTCGCCGTCGCAATCACCGTTCTTCGCTGTGTCTTCGCCGCTGTTGCTCAGCACGCAATCCATCTCATCTCAGCTGCCAATTACTTCGTTGTCTCCTCCTTGCAAGCTTCGCCTGGCCTATTTAAGCACTCCTGTGCTCAGTAGCTCCCTCCATACTTCACCAGAAATCAGCCAAGTTCCAGAATTTGCTCTTTTCGTTTTCTTCTCCGGCGAGCCGTCGAGGAAGCCCACGGTGCCAGCACTCTACAGATCATCTCCTGCCAAATTAACAACACCAGTGAGTTTCCCTACTCATTCTCTCTGTGTGATATCATCTAATTGCTCCCCGGTGACCTCTATCGCCAGTGATCGCCGGGATTGCTAAATGCCCTGTTCCGGCAATGCAGGCCAAATCACCTCGAATTAGCTCTCATTGCTGTAGAAGAAATTGATCAGTGAGTCATTTCCAGCAAGCCTGTGCATCAAGATCTCTAGATTGAACTCGAATCGAAGGTATCCCCAAATTCAAGCTCTACCAGTCGCCGGCGATCGTCGCCAGGTTTCTCCAGTGATCCTCCGGCCAATACAATTGTACCAGAAGCTTCCCTATACCTCCTAGATGCTCTCCAAGCAAGGAATTAAGTTCTTGTTGCCTGTAGCAGAAAACCCCCAAATCCAGAGTTTCTTCTCCGGCGCCGATGACCGGAAAGCTTGTTCCAGCCATTTCAGCCCTCGAAACTTTGTCTAGTGTGTTTGCTTTGATCTCCTGAACACTTTTGTCTTCTAGCCCGACACCTAGATCGGCCTAGATTGGAAGTTATAGCTGTGCCAAGTTTGTGTCCAGAACTGCTCCAGTGCAGCCAGTTCATCTCTGTTCATCATCAAATTTCTTGCTTTCCAGCCATTTCTTGCCCTAGATCCTGTTGACTTAATTGTTCCTGTTATCAATGCCTACCTCCCAGACAAAGTGGTGCATCATTTGGAGCTCCAGATCAAAAGTTATGCTAAGCCCTAGTTTTTGGCATTGTCAGCTCTATGCCAGAGCTTGTCAGCCAATGGCATTGACCTTGTTTATCCACTTCTGGTTGTGTAATTTGAAATCCACTTTGTCCACTGAAATTGTAGAGTTGTGATCTACATTTTCTTCTACTACCATAACTTGAGATAAGCACTCTAGCTTTTCTTAAAGCTATGTCCAAGCTTTGATCCGAATGTCGATCTGTTGACATTCGCTGTTTTGATTAAACCAGTCACAAAATTGTTATCCCTATTATAATCTTGAAACCCTGAGATTATCTAATCACCACCCTTAGCCCAAATTCCTTGAAACCCTAGAATCTCAGTTCAGTTTGCAGTTCAACTTATCTCCAGTTTAGTTCGATCATTCTTGTTGTGCATTTCTGCATATAAGTCATAAAATATTTTAATATTATAAGTAATTATTGTGTGATTGTTTGTCGTCGAGCAGATTCAGAAGCTGACTTTGAAGATTTTGCTGTTGATCCGTCATCGACTGCTGTATTTTACGACGCGGAAGGCAAGTCATATCCTTGGTCATCTTGAACCTATATTTTAAATGTTGCTATAATATAACCTTGAATATAGGCAATATTGCATGTGAATGATTGAGAACGGTTGATTTATCAATTGGCAGTACTAGACTGGTTATCTGTAAAATGTGAAATAAACAAGTTTTGAGCCATGAATTATTATATGTATTTATATACTTATATTCATGAAATAAAACCCCTAGCCGTGACCAGAAAAATGGTATGGATGGCTGTAGCACTGGAGGTGCTAGACTGCAAAGGAATGCAGACACTGAAGGTGCAGGGTTGTGGATGGTCTGGTCACTGGCATATAAGGACTAGAACCTTGTGTTGTGCGTCTAGTGGCATGAACAACGTGCTAACCGCAAGCCTGGTATGGGACAGGCCTGAACAGGTAATTATGTGGATCGCACATGAAACCCCTGCATGAGATGTGTAGTGATGCACGATAAACACGGAGCGCGGCTCCCACACATATCACTGAAGGTGATCAAGCACGCTGACCCAGTAATGGGAATAAGCAAAGGGGTGGAGGTTTGGATACAACCTGCCACAACTGTGCCTCGCTGAGAGCCACAGGGTCGGGGGTGAATTGTGAGTAAAACATAACAAAAGTTCTTGTTATTTCCACCTTGCCGCTCACAGTATGAAGTGAGTCAGGGGTCCAATCATTTTGTTATGATAGGAAAGGTTTGAAAGTGGAATTTCTTGCGGGTAAATTGGTACCTCTCTGCAGAGTTAAAAACGTATCCGAATACTCCAAGCTCCCGGGTTTATAGGAGTCTGCTGCGGTGGATTAAATCCACGGGGTGTGACACAAGTACTATTTTCTAAATAAAATATGTTTAAATCAAGATTACCCAAATGACATGTGTTGTCATGATAAGGAGTGCTGCCGTGGGCTGTCGTGTGTCGACGTGTCGCGGTAGTGCTATAATCTAGTGAACATGATTGTTGATGTTATATTATAAAAAGTGCTGCCATAAGATGAGATGAGAAAGGAAAAGATTATTTTACAAATATCCATAATTCTTGACTAGTCTAGGTTCATATCATCACTACTATATGTATCTACTCTTACCTATGGCTTGCTGAGTACGTAAGTGCACACCCTTGCAACATTCAACTCAATAGATGGAGCCTACTTTGATCAAGATGATGGCACGGAATATTACGTGGATCCAGAAGGAGGAGAATCAGTTCCGCCAGAACCATGAAGTGTGTTGTTCTGCTGTCCACTTCTCTTTTGTGGGTGGGTCACCTATCTTCTGCTGTGTAGATGCTATTTTGCTAAACCATGTATGCCGTGAAGGCATTGTAATCTCCTTACGTAATATTAAGGCCAGCAGGCCACACTGCTTAATATTTTGTGAGTACTCTGTTGCAATGTAATATACTCCTGTGTTTGACTCATCCTGGGAAGTCAATGGTTTGTGGTATGGGACTAGCTGCAGCGAGCTAGGTCTCTACAGGAGTAGTCGTTGTCCCAGTCTCGGGGCGCGACACATCCTCACGGGGAGGGCATCGCCTCGAGGGTCCAACGCGGGGCTCGGGGGCAGGATCCCCCCAAGTCAGGAGACATGTCATTGGGAGTCTTGGAAAGGGGGAACGTCGGTTGAGGCCCTTTCTTGGACGAGCTCCCGGTGTCCCCCATAGGTAGTGGGGTGGGCCGCCTATACCGACTGATGGGGCAAGGTAAGTCTCTCCCCCCTACCCATGTTGCTTGAGGAATGCGGCGAAGTGTTGACGAAGAGCGTTACATTCTCGAGTGGCATGGGAAGTGGACTGGTGGAAGGCACACCATAAGTCGGCCCCAACCTCGTTGCTTCCCAGCGCGGGATTGTCCCGAGCACGGGAGGGCTGGCCTCCCCCCCCTTTTGACTTGGGGGAGGGGCAGCAGCCCCGATCGGCTTTGCGAGAGCTGCCTCAGTCTTCAAGAATGAAGACATCCTGAGACATCGACTCGCTGTGATGTCCCTCCTTGAGACGTTTGCGGGGTGAGTCCCCAACATCTCTCTTTGCGGGGGGGGGGGGGGGGGGACCCCTTGGTCTTCCTTCCAGAGGTCATCCTCCTCTGCCCTTGCGTACTTTTCAAGTACGTTGAAGAGCTCGTCGGCGGAGGAGGGGCAGCTCCGGGAGAGCCTCCGATGGAGCTCCCCGGGGAGGATCCTGCTCTTGCACGCCTCGATGACTGTGGAGTCGGGGACGTGTGCCACCTTGCTCTTGACCTGAGCAAAGCGCTTGAAGAAGCTTCGGATGGTCTCCCCCGTCTTCTGCCAAATGGTTTAGAGCTGCGACGAGTCAAGGGGACGCACATAGTTCCCCTGGAAGTTCGCGCAGAACTCGCGCTTGAGCTGCGCGAAGGACTTGATGGAACCGGCCCTCAGGTTGTAAAACCATGAGCGGGAGATCCCGGTGAGGTATAGGGGGAAGACGTTGCATTGCACCGTCTCGTCCCCCCCGGCCGCTGAGATGGCTGTGGAGTACACCTGCACAAATTCATAAGGATCGGCCTCACCATTGTAGTACTCGATGCGGGGCGGGCGATATGGCTTTGGCCATCGGACGCGTCGGAGCTGGCGGCACAAGGGCTGGTTGGCCACCTCAACTCTCTGGGAAGGTTCCCAGTCGTTGTCCCCCCTTGCAGGGGAGACGCGCTCGTTATTGGAGTCGGGGATAGGCCCCAGCGGTCCGCTCAGATGGTGGTAGCGCCTCTTCTCCTCAGGGTTGGGGCTAGCTTCGTGAACCTCCAGGTGTCCCCCAGAGGTGGCGGTGGCTTCGTCGACTGGTCTCCCTCCCCGGCTGGTCTGGCGGCGTGTCCCTAGCCTGTGTCGAGAGGGAGCTTCGCTAGGTTTCACGACACGCATGTGCTCCACCTCCTCCCGAGTTAGTCAGGTCTGATCCACCGGGGGAGGAGGGAGCTGTTGCGCTTCAGCCGATGCTGCTGGCACGCGGGCAAGGCCCGGCGTCGGGCGTGTCTCCGGGGACATTCCGAGCGTGGTGGGAACCGCCAGCCCAGGAGCCACTCCGGACGCACCGGCAACCATCCGCGGCACGGAGCCAAGGAGAGCCACCGGCGCGGGGAAGGCTCCCGGTGCGAGGTAAGTCCCCGGCGCGGGGACAGCTCCCTGCACGGGGTAAGGCCCCAACGCGAGGAAGGCTCCCGGCGAGGGGACAGCTCCCTGCGCGGGGTAAGGTCCCGGCGCGAGGAAGGGTCTCGGCGCGGGGTAAGGCCCCGGCGCAGGGATAGCCCCCGGCGCAGGGTAAGTCTCCGGCGTGGGGACAGCACCTTGTGCGGGGTAAGGCCCCGGCGCGAGGAAGGCTCCCGGCGCGGGGTAAGGCCCCGCCGTGGGGACAGCTCCCGGCGCAGGGTAAGTCTCCGGCGTGGGGACAGCTCCCGGCGCGGGGAAGGCTCCCGGCGTGGGCGCGGGAAGAGCTCCTGGCGCGGGGTAAGGCCCGGGCATGGGGAAGGCTCCCGGTGCGGGCTCGGGGAGAGCTCCCGGCGCGGGGTCAGCCCCCGGCGCGGTGAACATGCCCGGTGCCAGGAAGGCCGCCGAGTGTCCCTTGAAAAATGGAGGCGGCGACCCCATAAATGGGAATGAGGGCGGATAGACGGGAGCCGGAGGCCGCGCTAATGCGCGCAACAACTCCTCCAAGGTGTGCTGGGCTAGGAGTTGGCCTTCGACGAAAGCTTCGAGCAAAGTGTCCCGGGGAGCTGGGTGTGCCATTGGGGGGAGACTAGTCCCCGCCGGGGCGGTCGCGGTCACCGGGGTTGACCCGGAGGTCTACCCACCGAAAGTAATTGGAAAGGTGAGAGGTGGTACCTGGGTCTGGCCGCCTCCGGCCGGAAGCGCCGGGGCAGTCGTGTCTCGAGGGGGTGGCGTCGGGTCACTGGGACCGGCGTCACCGGGTAGGGCGCGAGGTCCCGCAATGGCGGTTGCGGTCGCCGAGCTGGAAACGGGAACACCTCTACCGAAGATTTCGGGAGAAGAAGGTGGCAGCTCTCTCCGGGTGTTCCCGAACGGTAGCGTCGCGACGGTGACGTCTTGCTGGGGCAGTGCCGGGTCGCTGGGACCGTCACCACCGGAAAGGGAGAGAGCTTGTGCTCTCGTTCTTGGGGGAGCCATGGCGATTCGTCACGAGTCCCCAGGGTCGGCGCCAACTGTCGTGGTATTACGGATACCCCGGCAGGTTTCTTCGGACGTGCGTAGCACGTGTACAGCGGCGCGAGCTGACCGAGTTACCGGTCACCTCCCACCGGGCAACGCAGCAATTGACACAGCGATTTTTATACAGGTCCGGGTCCCGATGGGGGCCCTAGTCCTGTCGGCACCCTCCGGACACTAGTCCGCTGAGGAGGTGCTCTCTCGGGGAGAGAGGTCTCCAAGGGAGCCTGTTGTTTGAGTGTGTTGTAAATGAATTAGAGTTAGTTACAAATGAGATACAAGGGGGGTATATATAGTCCCCAAAACATGCAAAAGACCAAAAAGCCCTAGCTACGGCCGTCGGATCGAAGGACGCTGATGTCCTTTGGCTAGGGGAACGGCCCGGATGCTCGGCACGTGTCCCCGTCAGCTCCAAAAGGCTTCTCTGGTCAGCAGCCATCCTTCCAAGGCTCTGGGTGCCACCAGGGGCCCGGAGACTCTTCGGGACTCACCGGGGGTCCGGTGATGCTCCGGATCTCACCGGGGACCCGGTGACCCTCCAGGATTCTCCGGGGACCCGGTGACCCTCCGGGGACCCGGTGACCCTCCGGGACTCTCCGGGACCCGGTGATGCTCCGAGTCTCACCGGGGGCCCGGTGAATCTCCGGGACTCTCCGGGGGCCCGAAGACCCTCCGGGGACCTAGGGACCCTCCGGGACTCTTCGCGGACCCGGTGACCCTCCGGGACTCTGCGGGACCCAGTGATGCTCCGGGTCTCATCGGGGGCCCGGTGACTCACCAGCGGCCCGGTGACTCTCCGGGACCCGGTGACTCCCCGGGACCAAGAGCCCGGTGACCCCGGGGCCCGCTAGGGACCATCTTCGCACGAAGGGCCGAGGCGGTCCGGAGACCCCGCGGGACCCAGGAACCGCTGGGGACCTTCTCCGCACGAAGGACCGAGGGCGTTCGGGAGGTCCCCTGGGACCCGTGGCTCGCAGGCCCGGGGAACCATCGGGGACTTTCTCCGCACGAAGGCCCGAGGCGTTCTGGAGACCTCACGAGACCAGGGGCCCGGAGGCCCAGGGACCCACCTGGGATCTTCTCCGCACGAAGGACCGAGGGCGCTCGGGAGCTCACTTCGAAGACTACCCGGAGGTACAGGATTTGCCCCAACAATGACAATAAAGTCGATTCGATGCATGGCATGCGGTGTTGATTGCTTTGGCCCAAAAGGTGTCCAAAACATTGTACTCCGAAAGCATGGATCTTGCCATATCTATCAATGTCCAGTTCTTTCGTTCGACTATCCCATTTTGCTCCGGTATATACTTGGCCGAAAACTCGTGTTTGATGCCCTTATCATCACACCAGTTTTCAACCTTGCTATTCTTGAATTCGGAGCCATTGTCACTTCTCACCTTTTTGATCTTGAAACCAAATTCATTTTTGGCCCTTTGTGCAAAACTTTTGAAAGTGTTAAATACAATTGACTTGGCATGTAAAAAGAATATCCATGTATATCTAGAAAAATCGTCTACAATGACAAGACAATAAGTATTGCCACCAATGCTAACATAGGTAGTTGGACCAATTAAATCCATTTGCAATAACTCAAGTGGACTAGAAGTTGACATTGTGCTTTTGGTTGGATGTGAATTTGCAACTTGTTTTCCAGCTTGACAAGCACTACATAATTTATCTTTTTCAAACTTTACATCTTTTAAGCCAACAACTAAATCATGTTTAACTAATCTATTTAGTTGTTTCATTCCAACATGTCCAAACCTTCTATGCCATAGCCAACCTTTAGATGATTTAGAGAACAAGCATGTACCAAGATTTGCATCATTAGAATTGAAATCAACTAAATAGAGGTTGCCATGTCTAAAACCTTTGAAGATCAACCTATTATCATCAATACTAGTGATAATCACATCTTTTGGATAAAAAGCACATATAAATCCAAGATCACAAAGTTGAGCTACGGATAAGAGATTGAAGTTAAGAGATTTGACAAGCAATACATTAGAGATGGAGAGGTCGTTTGAGATGGCAATTTTACCTAAACCTTTTACCTTTCCTTTGCTATTATCTTCAAATGTGATCTTGTCATATTCCGCACCTTCTTTATTGAGAGAGGAGAACATATTGTGATTACCGGTCATATGTTGAGTGCATCCACTATCGAGCACCCAATGTTGTCCTCTGGCCGTATAATTTATCTACAAAACAAAGTTAGGTCCTTTTATGTACCCAAATCTTTTTGGGTCCTTGGAGGTTAGTTACCAAGGATTTTGGGACCCAAATGGCTTTCTTTTTGGCACCAATTATAGGGGTTCCAACAAATTTGGCTTTAACATCGCCATTGTCCATTTTCTTCAAAACATAGCAAGAGTTGAATATAAGAGATGAGTTAGTTTTGCTAGCATGACAATTTTTCTCAATATGACCTAAACTTTTACATTTGTTGCAATACCCCTTTTCTTTTACAAATATGGTTTTAGTTGGAAGAAATGCATGTTTGCCCTTTTTAGGAATATAACCTAGTCCTTCTTTTCTTAAAGAGAACCTTTGACTATCTAATAGATGTCTTAATTTTGATTCCCCTACATAGCATTTAGCTAGATCATTTGTTAGTTTTTCAATTTTGTCCTTAAGTTCATTGTTTTCAAGACTAAGCACATGGTCATCAATTTTTGGACTAGATGGTAACTCAATTAAATCTTCACAAGATGTAGATATGCTAGAAGTAGATATCATAGGCAAGTCATTTGAAATATTGCAAGTAATGCCTATGTCATTACCCGTTTTGTTGGCTTTATGAGCAATTAATGAGTCATGAGTTTCTTTGAGAGTCTCATGAGATGTTTTTAGCTCCTCATAGGAATTTTGAAGAGTTTTGTATCTCTTCTTCAATTCCTTGAATTTCTCCTTTTCTTTGCTCATATAGTCATCAAAACCGGTGATCATCTCAACTAGGTCATCATAAGAGTATTCATCTTCGTCACATGATACCTTAGATTCTCCTTTAGCCATGAGGCAATGAGGAGTGGAGAATAGAGATGGAGCTTCCTTGATAGCTACTCCGGCGAGTCCTTTAGGAGATGCTTCATCTTCATCTTCGGAATCGGAACTTGAAGCATCTGAATCCCATTCAATGAAGCAAGCTTGTCCGTCCTTCTTCTTCTTGTAGTATTTCTTGAAAACCTTCTTGCTTTCTCCTTCCTTTTCATACTTCTTCTTTTTCACAGATTTTTCTTCTTCCTTGTTTTTGCATTGTGCGGAAATATGCCCCTTTTCACTGCAATCAAAACATCTTCTTTCTTCAAATGGGTTCCTTTTTGATGATTGTCCTTTCTTGAAGGATTTTCCTTGATATCTCTTTTTCATGAACCACTTGAACCTTCTCACGAAGAGAGCCATTTCCTCATCAGTGTCTCTCTCATCACTTTCTTCTTCATTATCTTCCCTCTTGGAGGCTTGAGCTTTGAGTGCTATATTTTTCTTCTTGGAGTTGGAAACCTCATCTTGTACCTCTTCTTGTGATTTCTTAAATATGTCATGAGTGAGAATTTCACTCAAGACCTCCAAAGGAGTCACACTCTTCAAATTAGATCGCACAAGGAAGGTCACAATAGTGTCATATTTTGAAGGTAAAGCTCTAAGAAATTTATGACAAAACTCCACATTTGTGACATCCATACCAAGCCCTTTTAGCTCATTTACTATATTATTTAATCGGTTGAACATCTCCGAGACATCCTCATTGGGCAACATAGCAAAATTTTCAAATTGTCCCTTATGGATGAATAATTTAGCATCCTTGACCATTCAGGTTCTTTCATGAATATTCATAAGGTTTCTCCAAATGTCATGAGCCATTTCAAGTTTACAAATTCTATTAAATTCACCTAGATTTAGAGCACTATAAAGAACATTCATGGCTTGAGCATTTGCTAAAGCATTTTCTCTATCTAGGTTAGTCATGTCTTCATCATCTAGAATTGTGAAGCCCTCATCCACCACTTTCCAAATCTTTCCACCCATGGCTTTAAGATAGACCATCATTCTAGTTTTCCAATAGGTATAGTTTGATCCATCAAAGAGTGGTGGTTTGCCAATATTAATCCGACCCTCACTAACCATCTTTATCCTACTCCGGGATGGTTAAATCCTCTAAATATAGAGTCCTTTCTCTGATACCAATTGAAAGGGATCTAGGATATCGACTAGAGGGGGGTGAATAGGCGATCTTGATAATTTAACAACTAATCAAGCAATTATCAATAATTGAGAGCAAAATAGCTAAAACAAGATGAATATTAAGCAATTTAACACAAGGATATATCCCGTGGTCTCGGTGATTTGCCGATCACCCCTAATCCACGTTGAGGCAAACCCAAATCTCTAACCGCTCCTCTATCTAGTCGACTTCCTCTCAAGAAGTGACTTAGATCTCGAGCCGGATTAGTATGATGAGTTATCCAAACCTCAATTCCACTATTGATGCACTTTACTGCTCCGGCAAGGCGTACTCGACCCCTTCACAAGTTGTTTTGAGGCTTCTTCACAATCTTCCTTGAAGAGCTCTCCTAAACCTTCCTCCTAGCCGTCTAGGAGCCGGCAAGCTCCAAGAGTAACAAGCCGGTGATGACCAATTAATGCTCTTCTAGTGCCACAAGGTTGATTTAGTGATCTAAATGCAATGCACTAGAAGATCTCAATTGCACACTCTCTCAAATTCAAGAAAATGAACACTAGAGTGTATGAAACGTGGTTAAGCTCTTAAGAATGAAGACAATTTTCACAAATATGCCAAAAGTTATAAACGAGACCATGCATGGGAGTATATATACCCCCCACAATAAATATAGCCGTTACAAGTCGTTGGAGAGTAAAGGATCACTTGGCGGTCAGACCGCAGGTATAAGCCCGGTCAGACCGCCGCAATTGCAACGGCATTAAACAGGCGCAATAAATGCTCACCTACCCTTGTCGGGCACTCTCACGGTCAGACCGTGAAACCATCCAGAGACGACATTGTTTCTGGACGTGATTTACGGTCAGGCCGAAACCTTCGGACAGACCACAGTACAAAATCTCGGTAAGACTGTTTTAGCGGTCAGACCAGACGAACAATCGGTTAGACCGACGAGCACATTAAATTTCATAAAAATATGATCATGAAGCTCCAGGAGTCTGACTCAAGGTTTAACTACGGATAGGCCGACCTTTTCAAAAAAAAAACACACACTTCATCATAACTATCAGTCAGTCCGAAACAACACTCAGTCAGACTATTTCTGCGGTCAGACCGGCTAACAATCGGTCAGACTGACAGAGACTGAACTTGGTTGTTTTGAATGGATAAGAGCAATTTCAAAAGATATGACCTTCTAGTATGCAATGCAAGTTAATTTTATGACTTGTGGCACACAGATGAACTATTTAGTGATACACCACATGCTCCTCTTAATAGTACGGCGACTATCCTATAATCCGGTCACAATTCTTCTCTAATCACCTTAGACCGGTAAAATGAAAAAGGCCCTATTCCGTACCTTTGCCTCTTTGCTCAATGTCCTTTTGTCATCATGTAGCTCTTTCTTTGCCTTTCGTTATCCTGTCTTTTGATTTTGTTCTTGACACAATCTTAACAGGTATCGTTAGTTCAACATTTGTAATTGTCATTAATTACCAAAACACTCTTTTAGGGGCCTAGAAGCTACACCACCACCGGGGGGCCTTGTCCCCGGGCAAATGGTGGCGCCCGGGACAAGCCACTGGGGGGCCTTGTCCCTGGGCAAATCGTTATGGAATATACGTATCAGATACGAATTCGATTAAGATTTGAATCACATCAGGAAATCTAATCTGTTAGGATTTCTTCTGCATGGGCAGTTCGGATAATATTTGAATCTTATCAAGAAACCTAATCTGTTAGGATTTCTTCTGCATGGGCAGTTCGGATAAGATTCGTATCACATCAGGAAACCTAATCTGTTAGGATTTCTTCTGCATGGCTCTATATATAGAGATGTATGATGGGTTTTGAGAATCATCACAAAAGCCATAGCTGCCATCTCTTTTGATAGCCCTTAAACCCTTGTTGTACGCGTTGGTGCTAGCACACCATCATACGACGTTCCATCCCGATACGTGTGGATACCGATAGAGGCGCTGCTGCAATTGCTGCGCTGATTAGAACGATCCGTGAGCGATCGTTGTCATCTACATCTGCTGATCAGGACGATCCGCAAACGGTTGCTGTGAACATTCGATCGCTTCACCAAATCTGCTTCTGCTATTGGTAACAATCTAATCTATGATCTATTACTTGCAGCCTTCGAGTAAAATTTTTGAAATTCTGCTAGTGTAGCTTACTCAGGTTTCCTTCAGTGGTATCAGAGCCATCCTGTATAGTATTAGATCTGGATTAATTATATATATATATGTGATATATGAAGTTATGGTAGATTAGATCTACTAGTTTATTCAATCTGTTACCGTATAAGTTTCGTTATACATGTCTGTTTTGACATCTAAGTGTTGTGATGAACTATTTTTTGGCCGACTTTAGTATGAACTAATGTCTAATGATCCTAGCATGGGCCAGAGGGAGGTGATGTTAGGGTTTATATGACAATAGTAGATTTGATCTTCTAAATCATATGTGTATAGATTGGATCTATATATGACATTAATTGCCTATTCTAGATATTCATATTGGAGTTAATATGAATGACTTACGGGGGTTTAAACCAATCAGATTGGTTCAAAAATTTGATTAATGTGATTAATTCAAAAAAAAAGATTATACTTGACAACCAGAAGATGTCAACTTTGGTGACTAAGGAAAGAACACATCATAAGGTTTTTCTTAATAAGCCCCTCTTGGCGGAACACTTTCCTTCATGGTGTGAGCAAAAACAGTCGTGGTCTTTCCTGGCCAAGGTTACTGCCAACGGAAGTAAAATATAGTCGTAGTTATGCATGTGAGATTATCTAACTGATGGTTATTTTCATGCATATAAATGTTGTGACATCTTTTAACCCCTCATGAAACATAATGATTATACTTGATAACCAGAAGCTGTCAACTTTGGTGTCTAAGGAAAGAACACATCATAAGGTTTTTCTTAATAAGCCCTGCTTGGCGGAACGCTTTCCTTCATGGTGTGAGCGAAAACAATCGCGGTCTTTCCTGGCCAAGGTTACTGCCAACAGAAGTTAAATATAGTCAAAATTGCACCTATTAGATCATCTAGCTGATGGTTATTTTCGTGCATATGGATGTTTTACCATGTTTTAACCCCTCATAAAAATTAAGTTTATTATACCCTTCCAATTGCTGCACTTGTCAAGATTTTGATCTTTGCTTGGTGGGTTTGACAAATCAGGGCACCATCAATTATCTTAATAAGGCAGGATGTGTGTTGGACACCCATAAGCATAGAATTGGTTTAACTTAACAAAGTCATCAAAACGGTTTTGAGCTTTGGGGCATGGTGTTGGGATGACACCCAATAAACAAGAGTTATATATGATATAATTAGTAAGGAGTTGCTTACCTAAATAACTAGGTTTCTAGCAGTGATGCCAAAGCTCACTAGAACTTAGTGAAATATGGATCTTGGCCTACTATATATATTTGTTGAGGGATTTTTGTTCTAAAATATATATAGTTGGTACATCTTTTATTGAATTGTTTAATAAAAGACTTTTCATAAATATAATTAAAATTTTGCATTTCTTTACTGTTGTAGACCATGGATAGTGGTAGCTCCTCAAACAATTTCAGTTTGCAATCTGTCCTTAATAAAGAAAAGCTCAATGGAACAAATTTTATTGATTGGTATAGAAACTTGAGAATTGTTCTCAAACAAGAGAAAATGGACTACAATCTAGAGACTCCTATACCTGATGAACCAGCCGCTAGTGCTCTACGTGCTCAAAAGGATGCTTACAAAAAGCATACCGATGACGCACTTGATGCCAGCTGTCTAATGCTAGTCACCATGAACTCCGAGCTTTAGAAGCAATATGAGAACATGACAGCTTATGACATGGCCGTGTCTCTTAGAAACTTATTCAAGGAGCAGGCCAGGGTGGAAAGATATGAAACCACTAAGAAATTGCATGATTGCAAGTTGGCAGAAGGGAGCTCAGTCAGTCCTCATGTGATCAAGATGATTGGTTACATTGAGAATTTGGAAAAGCTTGGTTTTCCCCTTAGTTAAGAGTTGGCTACTGATATGATTCTCCAATCGCTCCCTCCGAGCTATGACCAGTTTGTCATGAACTATAACATGAATAATCTGGAGAAATCATTGACTGAATTGCATGGGATGCTTAAAACAGCGGAACAGAACATTAAGAAAATTCCAAATAATGTAATGATGGTTCAAAAGGGAAAAAGCTTTAAGAAGAAGGGCAAGGGCAAGGCTAAGGGAAAGGGCAAAGCTCTAGAAAGATCCTCTAGCGCTAAGCCTAATTCCAAAGGAAAGTCCAAGCCAGGTGCCACCCCTACTACTGAATGCTTCTATTGCAAGGAATCTGGCCATTGGAAGAGAAATTGCAAGAAATACTTGGAAGATTTAAAGAAAAAGAAGGAAAGTGAGTCTCCTTCAGGTATATATGTTATAGAAGTTCATTTAGCTACTTCTCCTTTTGGCTCTTGGGTATTTGATACCGGATCGGCTGCTCATATTTGCACTTCGATGTAGGGGCTTAAAAGGAGTAGAAATTTGGCTAAGGGCAAGGTTCAACTTCGCGTTGGCAATGGAGCAAGAGTTGCAGCATTAGCTGTTGGAACTTTTATATTAGCTTTACCTTCAGGATTAGTTTTAGAACTTAATAACTGTTATTATGTTCCCGCCAAAAGCAAAAATATTGTATCCGTGTCGTGTTTGGACACGCTGGGTTATGAATTTAGAATAAAGAACAATCGATGTTCCTTTTATTTAAATGATATGTTTTATGGCAATGCCTCATTGGAAAATGGGCTTTATCAACTAAACCTTGAATTACCTGTCTATAACATATGTACTAAGAGGATTAGTCCCACTGATTTGAATCCCACGTTTATCTGGCATTGTCGTTTAGGCCATGTAAATGAGAAACGCATCGTGGAACTCCTGAAAGATGGTCTTCTAGACTCATTTGATTTTCAATCATTTGATGTATGTGAATCTTGTTTACTTGGCAAAAGGACAAAGGCACCTTTCACAGGTAAAAGTGAAAGGGCAAGTGACTTATTGGCTCTTGTTCATACCGATGTATGTGGACCATTAAGTTCAACAGCTACAGGTAGTTTTCAATACTTCATAACTTTTACCGATGACTTTAGTAGATATGGATATGTCTACTTAATGAGGCATAAATTTGAAACGTTTGATAAATTCAAGGAATTTCAGAATGAAGTACAGAATAAACTTGGCAAGACAATCAAAACCCTACGATCTGATCGTGGAGGGGAGTATTTGAGCCAAGAATTTGGTGATCATCTTAAACAACACGGAATTGTTCCACAATTGACCCTGCCGGGAACACCTCAATGGAATGGTGTGTCAGAACGACGGAACAGGACCTTGTTGGACATGGTTCGGTCAATGATGAGCCAAACTGATCTTCCATTATCCTTCTGGGGATATGCTTTAGAAACAGCTGCGTTCACATTAAATAGGCTCCATCAAAAGCCGTAGAAAAGACACCATATGAGATATGGAATGGAAAGCGTCTCGGGTTGTCTTTTCTTAAGATTTGGGGTTGTGAGGCTTATGTAAAACGTTTAATGACTGATAAGCTCAAACCCAAATCAGATAAATGCTTCTTTGTGGGATATCCTAAGGAAACAAAAGGATATTACTTCTATAATCGAGAAGAAAACAAAGTGTTTGTTGCCCAAAACGGTGTCTTTTTGGAAAAAGAGTTTCTCTCAAAAGGAGTAAGTGGGAGCACAATGCAACTTGAAGAAATTCGGAAACCACTGGAAATTGTTTCAGCACTCACTGAAGCTCAGCAAGACCTGCAAAATAATGTAGAAAATGCAGGACAAGCACCGGTTACACGTAGGTCTGAAAAGGTACGTCACGCACCTGGAAGGTACATGTTCCTTACAATGGAACAGCGTGAAGTATTATTAATAGACAGTGATGAGCCCAAGACTTACGAAGAAGCGATGATGAGCCCTGACTCTGAGAAATGGCTTGGAGCCATGAGATCCGAAATTGAATCCATGCTTGACAATCGAGTGTGGAACTTGGTTGATCTACCTGATGGTGTAAAAACTATTGAGTGCAAATGGGTTTATAAGAAAAAGATTGACATGGATGGTCATGTTCATATCCATAAAGCATGATTAGTTGCAAAAGGTTTCAAGCAAATTCAAGGTGTTGATTATGATGAAACCTTTTCGCCCGTTGCTATATTAAAGTCAATCAGGATCATCCTAGCTATTGCTGCCTATTTTGATTATGAAATATGGCAGATGGATGTCAAAATGGCTTTCCTAAATGGAAACCTAGGTGAGGATGTGTATATGGCACAGCCTAAAGGTTTTGTCGATCCAGAAAATACTGGGAAAGTATGCAAACTTCATAAATCCATTTATGGCTTGAAGCAAGCATCTCGGAGTTGGAATCTTCATTCTGTTGAAGTAGTCAAACAGTTTGGCTTCATCAAAAATGAAGAAGAGCCTTGTGTTTACAAAAAGGAAAATGGGAGCGCACTTGTTTTTCTGGTCTTATATGTGGATGACATACTTTTGATCGGAAATGATATTCCTATGCTTGAGTCTGTGAAGTCATCATTGAAAAGTAGCTTTTTTATGAACGACTTAGGTGAGGCAGCATATATTTTGGGTATTAAGATCTACCGAGATAGATCTAAAAGGCTAATTGGATTAAGCCAAAGTACATATGTTGACAAAGTATTGAATAGATTCAACATGCAGGATTCCAAGAAAGGCTTTCTGCCTATGTCACATGGCATTAGTCTTAGCAAGAGTCAATGTCCTTCGACATGTGATGAGCGGGACCGAATGAATAAGATTCCATATGCTTTTGCTGTTGGGTCTATTATGTATGCCATGCTTTGTACACGCCTAGATGTCTCCTATGCTCTAAGTGTTACGAGCAGATACCAATCAGATCCAAGTGAGAGTCACTGGATTGCTGTAAAAAACATCCTTAAATACTTGAGAAGGACTAAGGATGTGTTCCTGGTTTATGGAGGTGAGAAAGAGCTCATTGTTAGTGGTTACATCGATGCTAGCTTCCAAATCGACAAAGATGATTTCAAATCGCAATCTGGTTTTGTGTTTTGTCTTAATGGTGGAGCTTTAAGCTGGAAGAGTTCTAAGCAAGAAACTGTTGCTGATTCTACAACAGAAGTAGAGTACATTGCTGCTTCTGAAGCTGCCAAAGAAGCTATTTGGATTAAAAAGTTCATCTCTGAACTTGGTGTGGTTTCTAGCATTTCAAGCCCAGTGGATCTCTATTGTGATAATAGTGGAGCCATTGCGCAAGCTAAGGAACCAAGGTCTCATCAGAAATCCAAACATATACTCAGGCGTTATCACCTCATCCGAAAAATTGTGAATAGAGGTGATGTGAAGATTTGCAAAGTGTCAACGGATTTGAATGTTGCTGATCCGTTGACAAAGCCTCTCCCGCAACCAAAGCATGAGGTGCATACTAGAGCAATAGGTATTAGATACATTTGTGATTGACTCTAGTCCAAGTGGGAGGTTGTCAATGATATGTCCTAGAGAAAATCACAGAGTTGTATTTATCTTTGTTATATTTATGAACATTTGAATAATATGTTATTTTTGAATAAATTATCATCTTAATTTGATTAACAAGTATGTGACTTGTTCGTGAGACTCTAAATTTATTTGATGATATTATTCTAATATAGTCCCTGATCCATTATTTTTAAATAGGACATTATTGATTAATGGATTAGCGCATTTATTGATTGATGGTTATGTTTCATGGATCATGGATATAAGATATCAAATCAATAATGTGGACATATATTTGAGAATATAATGTTGGATAGACCTATTTTGAGACACTGTTTGGATTTGTTATTTAAGTGTCACCAGTTGGTCTCAAATAATGTTTATGATTGATCCTTAAACCTGAGACCATTATAGTTTTCTACATGTGTAATAGTATACTTTGATACTACCAAACTCTACTTTTAACAAAGTAGTAATAAAGGTAATATTCGGGTATGCTATGAGTCATGCGGAGGAATATGAATAGTTAAGATGGAATTTGCATATCTCATACAATGAGAGAGATATCTCTGGGCCCCTCGATATAGATGAATTGAGAAGTGCATGGCTATGCCGTTTGTGGTTGAATGTCAACTACGGGAAGATCAATTTACTATGAGATCGAGAAAGGATTGAACTGTGCAAGGGTGGCACATTTCCTACCTTGGGTTTAATCTGGTATCGTATGGCAAGAGGATCAACATGAAGACATTATATAGGTTTGCTGATTATGATCTTTGTGTGTATTTAGATAGTCGTTATGTCCTGCTAGGGGCCACTACCAACTTACAATTCGGGCAAGTATTCCCGGGTCGTGACTAAATATATAAGAACCTACAGGGTCACACACTTAACGGGTTGGAACAATGCAATTCGGATTAAGTCTATTTTGGGTTTCCATATCAGATTTGGAGACTTAATGTTAGACTCCTTATGCTTTTGGATTGGATTTAGACTCCTTATGCATTTGGATTGGGTTTGGTATGGGTTTCCGTATCAGATTCGGAAACTTAATATTAGACTCCTTATGTATTTGGATTGGGTTTAAATTCCTTATCCATTTAGATTGGATTTGGTATGGGTTTCCGTATCAGATTCGGAGACTTAATATTAGACTCCTTATGCATTCGGATTGGGTTTGTTATGGGTTTTCGTATCAGATCCGGATTGGTTCTGTTATGGAATATACGTATCAGATACGAATTCGAATAAGATTTGAATCACATCAGGAAATCTCATCTGTTAGGATTTCTTCTGCATGGGCAGTTCGGATAATATTTGAATCTTATCGAGAAACCTAATCTGTTAGGATTTCTTCTGCATGGGCAGTTCGGATAAGATTCGTATCACATCAGGAAACCTAATATGTTAGGATTTCTTCTGCATGGCCCTATATATAGAGATGTATGATGGGCTTTGAGAATCATCACAAAAGCCATAGCCGCCATCTCTTTTGATAGCCCTTAAACCCTTGTCGTATGCGTTGGTGTTAGCACACCATCATACGACGTTCAATCCCGGTACGTGTGGATACCGGTAGAGGCGCTGCTGCAATTGCTGCGCTAATTAGAACGATCCGTGAGCGATCGTTGTCATCTACATCTGCTTATCAGGACGATCTGCAAACGGTTGCTGTGAATATTCAATCGCTTCACCAAATCTGCTTCCGCTATTGGTAACAATCTAATCTATGATCTATTACTTGCAGCCTTCGAGTAAAATTTTTGAAATTTTGCTAGTGTAGCTTACTCAGGTTTCCTTCACAAATGGACTTGATCCCATGGAGATTTCCCCCAACAGCAGCCCCCCATGCCATCCGGGGACGATGCTCGAGTCCCCGGGGGGATGGTACGTGTCACCGGGAACATCTCCCCTGGGACATATCTCCGGAACCATGATGCTTCGATTCCCGCGCCCCGCGCTTATGGCTGCGCCGTCGCTCATTAAGGCTTCGTCTCGATGGGAGTGCGCCGTTCAGCCATAATGGTCGCTCACGGTTCGAACCGGCAACGCCTCGTTTCACGCACCCGTCCCTTCGTTTCCCGCATGCTGTTTGAATTGAACGGAGCGGATGCACCATGAAGGGCCACGTGGCACCCATCGGGGCCGTGTTTGACCCCTATAAATAGGGCCTTGAGGGGCCCAGAGAAGCCATTCCATCCTTCAAACCTCAACTCCATCAGCGCCCTCAGCTCTTCCGGTAGCCCTCTTCCGGAAGCTCAGTCCCGGAAGGTTAGCCTCCGGAACCCCTAAGCCCCTTTTCTTTAGAGCCTAAGCCACCGGAAAAATTAAATGGGACCCAAGGGCCGTGCCAAGGCCGCTGAGGTGCCTCCGGAGGAAGTCACCGCGGACTTCCTTTGGGCCTCGGAGTTCACATCCGGGGACTTAGAGTCCCTCGTGGACCGGGGGGTGGTCGCAGATGGGGACGTCCGGATCCCCCTGAAGAAAGACGGTGCCCCCCGCCCTCGGCTCGGGGAGGTGGTAGTCTTTGAGGCCTTCCTCGAGGCCGGACTCCGACTCCAAGTGCATCCGTTGCTCCGGGAGTTCCTCAAGGAGTACGGGGTGGCGCTGAACCACCTGACGCCGAACGCCTTCGTTTGGATAGGTCTTTCATATGGCTGTTCGAGACAGCCACCAGACGGGAGCCGACACTCCGGCTATTCCGGTACTTCTACGAGCTGGCGGCGAGGAGCTCCCACCTGGTGAAGGGAGGACCGAAGTCGCCGTTCGGCTCGGTGATGGTTCAACTCCTGCCATCCTGGGTAGCGGAGTTCCCGGTGGCAGCCTCCCGGGACCACTGGGGGGATTGGGTCCGGAGGTGGTTCTACCTCCGGGTCCGGGACGACGAGGTGACGTACTCACCGGAGCCTCCCTCCTATAGCCGGTCGTCCGTCCCCAAGGCCCCGATGTGGACCGAAGAGGAGCTGAAGCTCCTCAGCAAGGTGGTGGGCTCCCGGGGCGTCCGCTCCATGAGGGACGCCGCCGAGGAGCTAACGCTGCTGAAGATTTCCCCCCTCGCGCACGGGAGGAGGGGGATCGGGATGTGCCCGGCACAGCGTCCCCTGCAAAAGCCGGTGACCCGACGTAAGCTTCCGGCTACCTTGCTTGTTTCCTTTGTTAATTTTTCTAACTCTTACCTTTTGCAGTCCAGCCGTACCTGGCCGCCCGGGAGAAGGCGGAGAACCTCCTCGGGAGGTATTATGCCGATGAGCATGAGCAGATCGTGCGTGTCATCGGGGGGGGGGGGGTCCTCCACGGAACTTGGTGGCCAAGGCCTTCGGGCTAAGGCTACCGGCGAGGCCGCCTCTCCCCACCCCCGGTTCTCACAAGAGGGGGAAGGAGGCTACTGGGGGTTCTGAGCCAAAGCGGGCCAAGGCTTAGAAGGCCCCTGGTCCATTGACGACACTGGGCTCCACGCCCGTGAAGGCCAGGGACGCAGCCCCTAGGTCGGGGCACGCACGAGCATGGCGCGAAGTGACGCCGCCTCTCCCGGAGAACCCCGGGGAGGCAAAGGAGGGACGGGAGGCGGCCGGTGACGGAGGGGCATCCGATTCGGCGGATTATGCCCCCTCGCCCCCTTCGGCAATTGCTCTCCCAGCGGCCCCGGCGTCGACGGAGCTGGAGAGGCTGGAAGTTCAGTTCGCGGAGGCTTCGCCTCCGCGCATCGAATGGCCGGTGGACGAGGGGGGGAGCCCCTCGATCTGCGAGGTCCCCCCGGCGACGGAGGTCTCGGGGGCCCCGCGGCCCAGGAAGGGGAAAGGGCTTCTTATCCCCCCGGGGAGGTACCCCCTCGGAGAGCTCGTTGGCCTCCTCCTCGGACGATTCTTCGGTGGCAAGGACACCGTCCACCGAGACTCAGGTCCACATCGCCCCCGCGACTTTCATGAGGGGACCCGCCGTCGATCCCGATGGGTGCTGTGACGCCGGGAGGGAGACCCCCCTGTTGTCCGTGGGGGAGGTCGACCGGTTCGTGGAGAGTCTGCAGACCCGAAAGGTCCGGGACTACGTCTCAGAAGGGACGCTTCAATCTCTCCAGATCAAGGTTCGTCCTTGAGTCGGTGGCTTGTTTTCTTCGGGACTCCAACTCGGATTCGACTAACTCTTGTGCTTGTAGGGGGCCATCGCCTGGGGCATCGAGGCGCGCTTCAATAGCGTGCTGAAGGAAGCTGAGGGGAGGGCCGCCGCCTACCTGGAGCAGTTGGACGATGCCCTTCGGGAGCTAGCCTGGGTCCGGGCTCAGATCCACGCCTTCGAGAACGCCAACGACCGGCTCCGGAGGGAAGCGAAGGCCAAGGAGGACGCCCTCCAGGAGGTCGAGGGCTCCAGCATTCGGGCGGTGATGGACGCGGGCCGCTCCGTCCACTCAGCCCTCGAGGGGCTCGGAGTGAGCCTCAGCCCGGGAGGCGCCTCAGAGGCGGCACCGGCGACGCTCGCGGAGGTTGTGAGTACCGGGGGCTTGGCACCCGGGCGATCGGGGGGTTGGCACCCGGGCGATCGGGGGATAGATCCCCCGGAGCTTTCCAGAGTTCTTTGAGCCATCTAGGCGAGAAGTGGAGCAGCTCGCCGGCGGCTTCTACGACCGGATAGTCTGGGTGCGATTCCCGGCGCCTCCGGGAGCAAATGCTACGGCTCCGATGGGAGCCTCCCGGGGGGAGGACACCAACGAACAAGTATGAGCCTCCCCCCGGGCCTCTAGATAGGACCCTTTTTTGTTTTAAGGCTTTTGTTCCCGGTAGCTTCTTAGAGGAAGCCCCAGACACTTGTACAAAAACATTTTGATGCAATAGAAATGAAATTTTTTGCTAAGTCTGGATTAAATTTTACCAGGTTTCCCAGGAGGTACTTTCGGGAACAATTTTTCGAAAGCCCTGGCGGGATCCTCCGGTTGCCGTGAAAATGGGGAGCCACGAAAGAGCTTTCCGGGAATTCTTCCGGGAGAGAACTCTCCGGTCACCGTGAAGACGGGGAGCAGGGGATGAGGTCTCCGGGGAAGAACATCAAAAAATCCGAAATTCCCTGAAATTCGCTCTGGGAGAGAAACCCTCCGGCCGCCGTGAAAACGGGAAACCAAGAATGAGATCTCCAGGAGATAACATCCAAGAAAATCCGGGAGTGAAATTCCCGGGGATAATTTTTCCGGGAGACAACCCTTCGGTCGCCGTGAAAACGGGGAGCCGGGAACGCGATCTCCAGGGGATAACATCCAAGAAAATCTGAGTGAAATTCCCGGGGATAATTTTTCCGGGAGACAACCGTCCGCTCGCCGTGAAAACGGGGAGCCGAGAACAAGATCTCCAAGAAAGAATATCCGAGAATTCCGTCTCTCTAAGGAGACAACTGACTCCCAGAGGAGGATGCACCCGATGACGGGTCTGAGTGTTTGAGTAGGGGACTAGTCTCTCAAATTGACTCGTTACTGCGGTCCTTGAGGACCGGGTTGCTGCTTACACCCTAAGTCCACGAGGGGTGATTGTAAGCTGCCCTACGGGAGTGGGACTCCCGTGGTAGGGACTTGTTGGGTTGTGATAGCCCACTTCCTCGTGGGGAGGGCATCCTCGTTGAGTGGGCATCCTCACGAGGAGGGCATCGCCACGAGAGACGGTAATGTAAAGACCTGCAATGAGCCAGAGCTGGGGAAAAAACCAGTTGTATTGATAATGAATTAAGGTACAACGCCTCCCCCCGCAAGATCGCGATAGGGGAGGGAACAGTGAGTACAATGTCCCCCTCCCCTCTGGCGTAATCGCTCTGGGGAAGGGGATGAGCTCGTAGGCTAGACGTAGAACTTGCAAAGCAAGCGTACGTTCCACGTGTGCTTCAGCTCCTGCTCTTGAAGGTTGGAGAACTTGTAAGCCCCCGAGCCCAGGACTGCCGAGATCCTGTAGGGGCCCTCCCATTTGGGGGAGAGTTTGCCCTGGGCCTGGGGGTTTGTGACGCTCTTGAGGACGAGGTCCCCAAGGTGGAAAGCCCTCTCACAGACGCGCTGGTTGTATGCGTGCACCATTTTGCGTCCGTAGATGGTGTAGCGGAGGAGCGCTGGGTCGCGTTCCTCCTCCACGAGGTCGACCTCCAGTCGTTGATTTGCCTCATTGGCTTGGTATGTTGTGGTCGTGGCTCTGTCTAGGAGCTCGACCCGCAGTGACCGGAAGCCAATCTTCGAGTGGAGAACTGCCTCAGCTCCGTATACAAGGGAGAAGGGAGTACATCCCGTCGCCCGGCTTGGGGTCATGCGCATGGAACAGAGGATGCTAGGGAGCTCCTCCGCCCATGCACCCCGCTTGGAGGTGGCTTGTTCGAGCCGTCGGCTTAACCCTTGTAGGATCACGCCGTTGACCCTTTCAACGGCCCCGTTGCTCTGGGGATGAGCTACCGAGGCGAAGCGGATGGTGAGCCCCAAGCCTTCGCAGAATTCCTAGAAATACACCGAGTCGAATTGTGTCCCGTTATCGACAGTGATTTCTCGGGGGACGCCGAAACGACATATGATGTTTTTCCAGAAAAACCGCTGTACTGCCCAGGACGTGATGTTGGCCAGAGGTTCGGCCTCTACCCACTTAGTAAAGTAGTCGACCGCGACCACCGCATACTTGTAGCCCCCGGGCGCTGGGGGGAAGGGGCTTAGGAGGTCCATCCCCCAGCGCGTGAAGGGCCAAGTGATGGGGATAGTTTGCAGTGCTACGGGGGGGAGGTTCAAACCATTGGCCATCTTCTGGCAGGCTTCACACGCAGAGACAGGGTCTCGCGCGTCACGAATCACCGTGGGCCAATAGAAACCCTGGCGAAGGGCCTTGGCCGCGATGGCACACGGGGCCTGGTGAGACCCGTAGCTTCCCGCGTGAATATCCTCGAGAAGCCGGAGCCCTTCCGGCCATGGAAGGCAACGGAGCAAGGCGGAAGCCCCCTGCTTGTAGAGCTTCCCCTCCAACAGGAGGTATACCCAAGCCTTGGCCTGGAGGCACTTGGCCTTGGTCTCGTTGGGAGGGTCCCCCTCCCCCTTGATGAAGGTGACAAGGGGATCCATCCAAGACGAAGTCCGAGTGATTTCGGTGACTTCCTGGACGCAGGGCTCGTCACCCGCGTCCGGGGAGGTCACCGAGGGCTTCGCAATGATCTCCAAGAAGGCCCCTTTGGGGAGCGGTTCCCGGGCGCTGGCTGCCCGGGCTAGGGCGTCGGCCCGATCGTTGTCCCTTCGCGGGATGTGTCGGGCCTCTAGGCCATCGAAGTGCTTCTCCATCTTGCCTACTTCCCGCAAGTAAAGGCTCAAGTTTGCATCATGGCACAAGTAGGACTTGTCCATTTGGCAAACTACGAGCTGGGAGTCTCCTTTTACTAGGAGGCGTTGAATCCCCAGGAGCAAGGCGCAACCCAAGGAGCAAGGCCTCTTATTCGGCGACATTGTTCATGGCAGGGAATTCGAGCCGCGCCACATAGTCCAGTTCCCTCCCCTCGGGACTCCGAAGGACTACTCCCGCATCGGCCCCGGCTAGACGCAGGGAGCCATCGAACATTGGGGAAGCGCGGGGAGGTCTTCGTCCCCGGGCCAGGAGGCAGGAGTCCATTCCGCCATGAAGTCGGCGAGGACCTGTGACTTGATGGCTGGGCGCCCCGTGAGGGAAAGGGAAAAGGGGGCGAGCTCGGCCCCCCACTTCCCTATCCGGCCGGTAGCTTCTTTGTTTCGGAGCACCTCCCCCAAGGGGAGGGACGACGGGACAGTGATGGGTGCCCCAGGAAGTAATGAAGAAGCATCCGAGATGCCATCAGAAGGGCATAGCAGATCTTCTCCATCTCCGTGTACCGAGTTTTGGCCCCTTGGAGGGCCTCGCTCACGTAGTATGCGGGACGCTGCTGCCCATCTTGCTCCTTTACCAATACCGCGCTTATGGCGACCGGGGTCGCGGCGAGGTAAAGGAGCAAGGGCTCTTCCGGAGACTGGCTTACGAGCATTGGGGGGCTCGTGAGATATTTCTTCAAATCGTCGAAGGCCTCCTGGGCCTCCGGGGTTCACCGGAACCCTTCGTGCCCCCGGAGGATTTTGAAGAATTGGAGGCTGTGTTCCCCCGACCGCGAGACAAAATGACTCAGCGCGGCTAAGCGGCCGGTGAGTCATTGGACGTCCTTGACCGAGCGCAGCGGGGACACAAGGAAGCCCAGGAGCTTCCCCCCGCGCACGCCGAAGGCGCATTTCTCCTGGTTGAGCTTCAGCCCGTACGCTCGGAGGTTGCGGAAGGTCTCCACTAAATCACCGACGTGAGCTGTCGCGCGGGGACTTTTGATGATCGCGTCGTCGACGTAGACCTCGACATTGCGACCGATCTGGTCCTTGAAGACCAGCATCATGAGTCGCTGGAAGGTCGCTCCAGCATTCTTCAGCCCGAAGGGTATGTGGACGTAGCAGAAGGTTCCGAGGGGAGTTATGAAACTGATCTTTTCCTCGTCCCCTTCCACTATCCGGACTTGGTGATAGTCCGAATATGCGTCTAGGAAGCTCATCAGGAAAAACCCCACGGTGGAGTCGACCAACTGGTCAATTCATGGGAGCGGGAAGTTGTCTTTGGGGCAAGCGCGGTTAAGGTCGATGAAGTCCACGCACATTCGCCACTTGCCATTCGACTTCTTCCCGAGAACGGGGTTCGCAAGCCACTCGGGGTGCAGAACCTCCCGAATGAACCCTGCCTCTCGGAGCCTGCCAATCTCGACCTTGATCGCCTCTTGGCATTCAAGGGAGAGTTTCCTCAGCTTCTGCTTGACTGGGGGGTGGCCGGGGGTCACCGCGAGCTTGTGCTCGATGACGCCCCGGGCGACGCCTCGCATGTCGGAGGGCTTCCAGGAAAAAACGTCGGAGTTTTCACGCAGGAAAGCCGCGAGTTGCTCCGTGTGCTCCTCATGGAGATCTGCCTCGATCCTAACAATTTTGTCCCCGTCGTCCGGGGACAGTGGGATCTTTCGGAGGTCCCCTTCTGGACGTGGCTTGGGGAGGGACCTCCCTGAAGGTATCATGGCGGCGTTTGACTCCGGGGGAGAGGCCTCCTCCTCTGGAGTTTTGATGAGGTTGACGCTCCCGATCAATGCGGCGGTACGCTCGTATAAAGAGCGAGCCACGTCTTGGTCTCCCCGGGCGGTGATCACGCCATGAGGCCCGGGGATCTTCACACAGAGATAGTTTTGGTGGATCGCGGCCCCCAAGCGGTTGATCGTGGTCCTCCCCATGATCGCGTTGTAAGAAGAGGGGAGCTCTACCACATCAAACTGGACCATCTCTGTCCGGTAGTTGTCCAGGGTGCCGATGGTCATGGGGAGATCCACCTTCCCCATGGGGTAGATCGTCTTCCAAGGATGAATCCTTGCAAGGGCCCTGCTGCGGGTTGCAAGAGCTTCTCGTCCACCTGCATCTCCCTAAACGCTTTTAGGTAGAGGACGTCGGCAGAGCTCCCGCCATCCACGGGGATGCGGGCTAGATGGAAGTTGTAGATAGTAGCGGAGATGATGAGCGCGTCATCATGGGGGCAGCAAACCCCATGCGCGTCTTCTGCCGTGAAGGTGAGGGGGACGTTCGACCACTTGGGTGGCCGAGATGTATGCAGGACCCCACCACCTTTACTTCGCGCGCATACTCCTTGCGCTGACGCTTAGAGTCCTGCCCGGAGGCGGACCCTCCTGTGATGACGTTGACATGCCTTTGGGAGGTTTGAAAGGGGAGGGTCTCTGACGGCTCGCCCTCCCGCGTCTGTCCCTGCTGCCCCCGTGGGAGCAGGAAGGGCTGGTAAGGCCGGCTGAGGGGGCAAGGAGGCCGGAGTCCCCCCCCTACCCATGCTTGTTGATGAATGTGGCGAATTGTTGGAGCAGTTGATGGCATTCCCGGGTGGCATGGGTATTGGACCTGTGGAAGGTACACCACAGACCTTCCCTGCCTCCCACGGCGGGGCTTTCCCGACCGCGGGACGACTGTCCTCCCCACGGCCTTTCGGCTTGGGGAAGGGGCGGTTGCCCTTCGGGACGTCACGCGAGCCGCCTCCGCCCTCGAGGACAAAGGTGTCCCGAGGCCGTGGCTTACTACGACCCCCCTGCTTGGGGCGTTTAAGGGGATCCCTGGCCCCCCGGTCGATGGGGGTGGGGGCCCCCTGGTTCTTCTTCCGGAGGTCATCCTCCTCCGCGTGAGTGTACTTTTCAAGTGCATTGAAGAGCTGGTCGGCTGAGGAGGGGTAGCTTCGGGAGAGCCTCCGGTGGAGCTCCCCCAGGAGGATCCTGCTCTTGCGTGCTTCAATGACCGTGGAGTCAGGGACGTGAGCTACTTTGCTCTTGACTTGAGCAAAGCGCTTGAAGAAGCTGCGGATGGTCTCCCCCGTCCTCTGCTGGACGGTATACAGCTGTGAGGAATCCAGGGGACGTACATAGTTCCCCTGGAAGTTCGCGCAAAACTCACGTTTGAGTTGCGCGAAGGATTTGATGGAGCTAGCCTTCAAGTTGTAGAACCACGAGCGGGCGATCCCGGTCAGGTAGAGGGGGAAGACGTTGCACTGCACCGTCTCATCCCCCTCAGCCACCGAGATGGCTGTGGAATATACCTGCACAAATTCATAAGGATCGGTCTCACCGTTATAGTGTTCGATGTGCGGCGAGTGGTAAGGCTGCGGCCATCGAATGCACCAGAGTCTTCGGCACAGCGGTTGGTTGGCCCCTTCCACCTCTCGGGGGGAGTCCCGGTCGCTGTCCCTTTTGACAGGGGACGCGTGCTCGTTGTCGGAGTCGGGGAGGGGCCCAAGAGGTCCGCCGGCATGGCAGTAGCACCGCTTTTCTTCCGGGTTGGTGGAGCTGACCTCCAAGACATCCGGGCACTCCCCAGGAGAGGTTGGCTCTTCGGCAAGTCTCTTCCCCCAGCTAGAGCGGGAGCGAGGCTCCCCGCGTCCATGACCCGGGGGAGGCTCTTCCCTGGACTTGGCGGTACGCATTTGCTCAACCTCCTCCCGGGTGAAGCGGACTTGGTCCGCCGGGGGTGCCCTCGGGGGCGGCCCCGGGGGAGGAGGGAGCTCATGCGCTGCAGCCCGGCCCAGGTGCTACCTGGGCCGGTGAGGGGGAAACCCCTGTAGCAACGTCCGGAATCGGAAAGGGGGAAACCCCTGTGGCGACGTCCGGAACTGGGGCGCCGTTGCGGGGGCAGGTCCACTGCGACATGGGGGCTGCTGTGTTGACTGCGACATGGTAAACGCGACCCATGGGACGGGACTGGCCCCCGGCACAGGGAAAGCTCCCGGCATGAAGTGAGCCCCTGGCCCCGGGAAGAGACCCAGAGCAGGGTGACCCCCCGGGACAGCGAAGGCCCCAGGCATCAGATAACCCCCGACATCGGGAAAACTCCCGGCGTCATGAGGGCTCTGGACGAGGGACCCGCCGGGGGAGGATATCCTCCGGTGGGGTCGTATGGAGCGATCGGCCCTCCGGGGACCAGAGGGGCCACCGGGTGAGCCATGAACGAGGGCATGGCCCCCCATGAATGGGAATTGCGGGTAGGTGGGGGCCGGTGGCCACGCCAAGACGCGGAGCAGCTCATCCATAGAGCGCTGGGTGCGGAGTTGGCCCTCCACTAAGGCCTCAAACAAGGTGTCCCGGGAAGCCGGGGGGACCGTCGGGGGGAGGCTGGTCCCGGCCGAGGCGGCCGCGGTCCCCGGGATTAACTCGGAGGTCGAACCACCAAAATTAACAGGGAAGGTGGGAGGTCGTACCTGGTTTTGGCCATGTCCGGACATTGGTGTCGGGACGGCCATGCTTCGGACGGGTGGCGCCGGGTCACTGAGACCGGCGTCACCGGGGAGGGTGCAGCCCTTGTTCTTGGGGGAGCCATCGCGATTCGTCACGATTCCCCACGGACGGCGCCAACTGTCGTGGTATTGCAAATACCCCGTGTAACACCCTGAGTTTAGGGGTGAAAACTTCCTTTTTCATGAACAGCATGCATGAATGTATCTGTAGTAGTAGCCAGATCATTGTCTTTATCAAGCCCTAAAATTTCCAAATTTATTCCATAAACCCAAATCAAGATCAGATTGTTCAGATGTGATCTATTAGTTACTCTGAACCTAAAAGTCTTCAGAAGCCAGATCCAATTCCATCTCTAAATCCCAGATTTGTCAAAACTTCTGTTTTTGAAAACAGAATTAAGTTAATTACCCTAAATACTCTGAACTCAGATTTATCCAAATCTTGACCTAATTCAAAGCAGATTATTCTTAGATTATGATCATGGGTATGCCAATATCTTAAACCAGAAAGTTGGCAGCCAGATTTCATCATCTAGACTCTTTTCACAAATCAGTCCAAGAGATATCGCAAATTAGTTCTTTATCTGATATCTGGAAACCTAAAAAGGCTAAAATCTTCAGATTAACTCCAAATTCAGAATTTCTTCAGCAAATCTCTTCTAAATGCTATTTGATACAATTTTCCCTTCTGTCCAGATTTCAAAATCTCATCCTAAATGCCAGAATTCGAAATCGACCAAAACTCATATTTCAATTACCCTAAAATACCTTATTTTCAGTTTATATAAAAAAACTATTCAAATGTGCCAGATTTTATCAACTATCTTTACCAAATATTTTGTTGAATATAGTTTGCCAGATCAGTGCAATCAATTTCAGTTTAAATCTTCCAAATCTCCAAATTTACAGATTAGTCCAAAACTCAAAATCTGAAATCGCAACTCAGTCCAATTCGACCAGAGCTCTCAGCTGATTTTCGGCCAGAGCCTCGCCGTGCTTGTGCGCCGTGTTTGCTTGTCACCGCCCAAGTTTCGCCTGCGCTTGTGGCCGTGCATGCTTGTGTGTATGTGTCCTCGCTTCAGCCCTCGCCGTGCCAACATCGACGAACAACCACTGCCCCTGTGCGCGACCAGCAGCAGCAACCACAGCTTTTGTCAGTAACTTTTGTGCCGTGCCGGTTGTTGTCGCCACCGCTTGCTCCAGCTAGCGCTAAGTCCCGATGAAGCGACAATGTGATCAGCTGTAGAACCGTTGTCGCCGTCGCATCACCATTCATTGCTGTTTCTTCATCGCTGTTGCTTCTGCGCCCAACCAGTCTCATCAGTGGTGTCAATCTCTTCGCTATCCCCTCTTCGCAAGCTTCGCCATGCCTATTTAATCATCCCTGTACTCAATAGCTTCTTCACACTTCACCGGAAATCAGCTAAGTCCCAGATTTTCCTGTTTTCGTTTTCTTCTCCAGCGAACCGTCGAGGAGGCTCACGGTGCCAGCTCGCCCCACTGCACCAATCTTCAAATTGAAGCCACCAGTGAGTTCCCCTTATCCTTTTATCTGTGTGATAGCATTTAATTGCTCACCGGTGACCTCTAACGTCGGCGATCACTGGAATTATCAAATTGCCCTGTTCCGGCAATGCAGCCCGATTCATCCCAAATTAGCCTTCAAACCTGTAGATTAAAATGATCAGAGAGTTGTTTTGAGTATGCCTGTGAACCTAGAATCACAAATTGAACTTAAATTGAAGCTTTTCCTGATTTTGAACTTCACCAGTCGCCGGCTCTCGTCGCCAGGCTTCTCTGGTGATTTTTCGGTCAAATTGATGTCGCCAGTAGCTTCCTTATACCTCTTAGATACTCCTCGAGCAAGGAATTGAGTTCAATCTACCTGTATCAAAAATGCCCAATTCCAGTGCCTTCTTCTCCGGCGCCAGCCACCGGAAAGTTTTTCCCAGCCGTTTCAGCCCTAAACACTTTGTTCAGTGTGTGTGCCTTGAACTGTTGAGCATTTTTGTCTTCTAGTTCGACACCTAGATCGGTCTAGATTGAAAGTTATAGCTTTGCCAAGATCTGTGTCCAGAACTATTTCAGTGCAGTGAGATCACCGCAGTTCATCACCGGATTTCTTGCCGTCCGGCCATCTTCCGCCGTGGATCCTATTATGTATTTTGTTCCTGTTACCCAAGCCTACCTCCTAGACAAAGTTAGCACACCAGTTGAGCCCTTGAACAGCATTTTATGCTTAGCCCTAGATTTTGACATTGTCAGCCCTATGTCAGAACTTGTCAGCCAGTGGCATTAGCTCTTTTCACCTCTTTCCAGTTGTGCAAATTGAAAATAACCTTGTCCCTTAGACTTGTGGAGTTGTGATCTACATTTTATTCTACTGCCACAAGTTGAGATAATCCCTCTATCATCCATCGACCCTATGTCGATGCCTTGAACCGAATGTCGACCTAAAGACGTTTGCTGTTTTTGAGCGAACCAGTCGCAACCTTAATATCATTCTGATATTTTGAGACATTTGCAGCCTTGAAACCCTAAGAGCATCTAACACCTACCCTTAGCCCAGATTCCTTGAAACCCTAGAATCTCGACTCAGTTCAGCTTGCAATCCAAATTATCTCCAGTATCATTCAGTTATTCTTGTTAAGCATATCTGCATATAAGTCATAAAACATTTTAATATAATAAGTAATCATTGTGTGTTTGTTTGTCGTCGAGCAGATCCAGAAGCTGACTTTGAGGATTTTGCTGTTGACCCGTCATCAACTGCTGTATCTTACGACGCGGAAGGCAAGTCATATTCTTGGACATCTTGAACCTATATTTTAAGAGTTGCTATAACATAACCTTGAATATAGATAATATTGCATGTGAAAGATTGAGAATGGTTGAATTATAAATTGGCAGTACTAGACTGGTTATCTGTGAAATGTGAAATGAACAAGTTTTGAGCCATGAACTAATATATATTTATGTATATACTTATATTCATGAAATAAAACCCCTAGCCGTGACCAGAATTTTGGTATGGATGGCTGTAGCATTGGAGGTGCTTAACTGCAAAGGATAGCAGGCACGGAAGGTGCATGGTTTGTGGATGGTCTGGTCACTGGCATATAAGGACTAGAACGTTGTGTTGTGTGTATAGTGGCATGAATAACGTGCTAACCGTAAGCCTGGTATGGGACAGGCCTGAACAAGTACTTATGTGGATCGCACATGAAACCCCTGCATGAGTTGTGTAGTGATGCACGATTTACACAGAGAATGGCTCCCACACATATCACTGAAAGTGATCTTGCACGCTGACCCAGTAATGGGAATACGCATAGGGGTGGGGGTTTGGCTACAACCCGCCACAACTGTGGTTCGCGAGAGATCCACAGGGTCGGGGGTGAAATGTGAGTGAAACATAACAAAAGTTCTTGTTATCTCCACCTTGCCACTCACACATGGTTGTGAGGAAGGGTCTAATCATATTGATAGGATGGGCTTGAAAGTGGAATATCTTGCGGGTAAATTGGTACCTCTCTGTAGAGTTAAAAACATATTTGAATACTCCGAGCTCCCGGGTTTATAGGAGTCTGCTGCAGTGGATTAAATCCACGGGGTGTGACACAAGTATGTTTTCTAAATAAAATTTGATAAGTCAAGATTACCCAAATGACATGTGTTGTCATGATAAGGAGTACTGCCGTGGGCTGTCGTTTGTCGACGTGTCGCGGTAGTGCTATAATCTAGTGAACATGAATAGCAATGCTATTTTATGAAAAGTGCTGCCATAAGATGAGATGAGATGAGATATGATAGAAAAAGGTTATTTTACAAACATCCATAATTCTTGACTAGTCTAGGTTCATATCATCACTACTATATGTATCTACTCTTACCTATGACTTGCTGAGTAAGTAAGTACTCACCCTTGCAACATACAACTCAATAGATGGAGTGTACCTTGATCTAGATGAAGGCGTGGAGAACTTTGTGGATCCAGAAGGAGGAGAGTCAGTTCCGCCAGAGCCCTGATGTGTGTTGTTCTGCCGTCAACTTCTTTTGTGGGAGGGTCACCTATCTTCTGCTGTGTAGTTATTATTTTGCGAAACCTTGAATGCCGTGAAGGCATTGTAATCTCTTTATGTAATATTAAGGCCAGCAGGCCACACTACTTAAATATTTTGTAAGTTACTCTGTTACAATGTAATATACTCCTGTGCTTGACTTATCCTGGGAAGTCAAAGGTATGTATATATGGGAGTACCTGCAGCGAGCTAGGTCTCCACGGGAGTAGTCGCAATCCCAGTTTCGGGGAGCGACACCCGGCAGGTTTTGCGGATGTTCCTAGCGAAGAAAAGACGACGTGAGCTGACCGCGTGCCCGGTCCTCTCCCGTCGGACAAACACAGCAAGTGACACAAAGGTTTATACAGGTTCGGGCCTCAGTGGAGGCCCTAGTCCTGTCGGCGTGCTCCCAACCAGAGTTGGCTAGGGGAGCTCTCTCGGGGCAGAGATGGCTCCGGAGCACACCTATTAGATTGTCTATTCCAAGTAAAAATGAATTATCTCCTTTACATGAGGTGATACAAGGGCTTATATAGCCCCAAAAGATGCAAAAAGACTAAACTATCCCGCCTGCCACCGTTGGATCAAGGGGCAGCGACGTCCTTCTCCCAGTCAGGAACCTTGGATGCTTGACAAGTGTCCGCTGATTCTCGAGGCGCTTCTCGCGTGACCCTCACGTGACCCGGGGCTAGAGACCCCTGTCTTCGGAAGATGGACTTGATCCCGTGGAGATTTCCCCCAACAAGTTATGAAACTCATCTTTTCCTCGTCCCCTTTCTCCATCTGGACTTGGTGATAGCCTGAATACGCGTCCAAGAAGCTCATAAGCTCGCACCCCGTGGTCGAATCAACCAGCTGGTCAATCCGCGGGAGTGGGAAGTTGTCTTTTGGACAGGCCTTGTTGAGGTCGGTGAAGTCAACACACATCCTCCACTTGCCGTTCGACTTCTTCACGAGGACAGGGTTTGCCAGCCACTCGGGGTGCAAGACCTCCCGAATGAACCCTGCCTCTCAGAGCTTGGCGATTTCCGCCTTGATGGCCTCTTGGCGCTCAAGGGAGAGCTTCCTCAGCTTCTGCTTGACGGGGGGCGGCCGGGCGTCACGGCGAGCTTATGCTCGATGACGTCTCGAGCGACACCCCACATGTCGACGGGCTTCCATGCGAAGACGTCAGAGTTTTTGCATAGGAAGGCCGCGAGTTACTCCGCGTGCTCTTCAGAGAGGTCCGCCCCAATCTTGACGGTCCTCCCCCCATCGTCCGGGGATAGCGGGACCTTTTGGAGGTCCACCTTCGGGCGCGGTTTGGGGGGAGGCCTCCCGGAGGGGACAGCCGTGGTGTCTGGCGCCGGGGAAGAGTTCTCCCCCCCCCCCCCCCCCCCGGGGCCTTGATCATGTTGACGCTCCCAATTGTTGTGGTGGCACGCTCGTAAAGAGCGCAGGCCACGTCCTGGTCGCCTCAGGTGGTGATCACGCCGCGAGGCCCGGGGATCTTTACGCAGAGGTAGTTTTGGTGGATCGCGGCCCCCAAACGGTTGATAGTGGTCCTCCCCATGATGGTGTTGTATGAAGAGGGGAGGTCCACCACGTCAAATCGGACTAGCTCGGTCCAGTAGTTGTCTGGGGAGCCGAAGGTCATGGGGAGATCGACCTTCCCCACCGGGTAGATGGTCTTTCCACAGACGGCGCCAACTGTCGTGGTATTGCGAATACCCCGGCAGGTTCTACAGAGGTTCCTAGCGAATGAAAAGCGACGCGAGCTGACCGCGTGACCGGTCCTCTCCCGTTGCGCCAACACAGAGAGTGACACAGGGGTTTATATAGGTTCGGGCTTCAGTGGAGACCCTAGTGCTGTCGACGTGCTCCCAACAAGGGTCGGCTCAGGGAGCTCTGTCGTAGGGAGAGTGCTCCTAAGCACGCCTATTCATTTTTGTGTATTGATGATAATGAATTGTCCTCAGTTACAAGAGAGGGGTACAAGGGCATATATAGGCCCAAAAGACGCAAATTACAAGACTACCCCGGCTGCGGCCGTCTTATCACGGGGCATCAATGTCCTTTTGCTGGCCAGGGGGCTCGGATGCTTGACAAGTGTCCTTGCTGATTCCCGAGGCGCTCCTCACGTGACCCTGCGCAGGGGGCCCCGTGGCCTTCGCCCAGGACAGGGTCACCGGGGCCCCCTGTCACCGGGCAAAGGGTGGCGCCCGAGACGGGTCACCGGGGCCCTGTCCCGGGCAAATGGCGGCGCCCGGGGTGGGTCATTGGGGTCCCTGTCCCTGGGCGGCGCCCGGGATGGGGTCGACGGGGTCACCGGGTGCCCCTGTCCCCAGGCAAATGGCAGCGCCTGGGACGGGGTCACTAGGGGCCTGTGTCACTGGGCAAACGGCGGCGCTCGAGACGAGGTCACAGGGGGCCCGTGTCCTCGGGCAAACAGCGGCGCCCGGGATGGGTCACTGGGTGCCCTGTCCCTGGGAAAATGGCGGCGCCCGAGACAGGGTCACCGGGGACTCTTGTCACCGGGCAAAGGGCGGCACCCGGGACAGGTCACCGGGTCACCGGGTGCCCCTGTCCCTGGCAAAAGGCGGCGCCCGGGACGGGGTCACTGGGGGCCCTGTCCCCGGGCAAAGGGCGGCGCCCAGGACGGGGTCACACCGGGCCCGTGTCACCGGGCAAACGGCGGCGCCCGGGACGGCCGCGGGCCCGTGTCACCGACGTCAGTGGGTGCCCCTGTCCCTGGGAAAATGGCGGCGCCTGGGATGGGGTCACCGGGGGCCCCTGTCACCAGTCCAAGGCGGCGCCCGAGACGTGGTCACCGCGGGCCTGTGTCACCGGGCAAATGGCAGCACCAGGTACAAGTTCACCGGGGCGCTTCTCACCGGGCTCGATCGGGCGGAGATTTCCCCCAAGAAATATGTCACAATTACTTGATCTCTTAAGTGTCAAGAAACTCAAATATGTGAGGAGAGTCTAGATGCAATGAATGTCCTTGAGCTCTCTAAATGCCAAATGAATACTCAAACTTTTGCTCTGGGAGTTGTGATAGCTTCAATAAATGAGTGGATGAATGTTTAACTGTGAATGCAACCCAGAAGTTGAGTATTCATAGCCCACCAACCAGAAACTAGCCATTACAAAAACAACTCATAGAAAATAACAAAGTCAGATAGTTCATGTTAGTACTAACAGCTGGTGTATCCAATGCTCTGACATAGCCGTTGGAGGCAACGGTTAACAAATGTAGACTATTGGTTTTAATATTAGATAGTCAAACTTCAGTCCAGATAGTCTGACTTTGTTGAAATAGCTCAGGTCAAAAAATAGGTCTACTGTTAAAATGTCCACAACAAATAGTTCGTATCTATTATAAGTTTTTGGACTCAAAAATCATGGCTTACTATTAAAATGTCCAATATGATCTCTCAAATTGTTTGTGTGTACTTGCAGAAAATCAATTTTACTGTTGGATTGTCCGACTTGAATTCGAACTGTTCCCAAGAATATTAATTTTATTCAACTTGAAAACTAGTCTGGTTTCCAAAGAATGAGCAAGTGACTCCACAACTAGACATGCTAACAGCACATGCAAAAATAACAAGAGAGACTCATGATTATGAATGCATTTGAGTTTTCATACAAAAGGAGATTCAAGATACTTGATTTTAACACTTCTTAATAGTATGGTTAAGACTAAGAATGAAAAACAATTCAGTATACATTGAAACACCAAGACTAGTAAAAACTAGAAAAGGTATCCTTAGCCTTCAAATAGTTACCATCGATGTCCTTGCTTGATGATCCGGGAGGATCTTCGGGTCTTTCAGGTTGAATACTTCGGGTCTTTCAGGTCGAGTTCGCAAAGGCTTTGCGACCTATTTGAGTTCGGAAAGGCTTCGTGACCTTGGAAGGGTTCGCAACCTTGGAAAGGGTTCCCGACCTCGGGAACTATTTGATCTCTAGTCGGGTTGTATTCCGACCAATATCTATAAAACTAAATCTTACATGATTAGGTTTAGTTAGTTAGTTGTCCGAGTTTAATACCTTTAGGTTATTGGGTCTGATATGTAATCATACGATTGGACTATAAATACTTTATAATAGTTCTAGTTTAGATCATCAAGTCTAGATTGAGTTATCTAACACATAGGCATAGACCTTATAATTCATTGATCGACGTCGACGAGTGCGTCCTAACGTTCGACGTGTACAAGATCCCTCTTTGAAATAAAGAGCGTGCTATCTTTTGAACTGTGTTTTCGATCAACTTGGGTTTCGGTAATTCCAAGTAAGATCTCATTATTCCACATATTAGCATCTGATCAAATATAGACGAATCCTGTCTATACTTCAATCGGAGCAAATCAGTATCTAGTCGAGGCTAGATCAAAACCTGGTCTAGGTTTGAATCAGATCAAGTTGGTATCAGAGCGATCTATCTTGTCCTATGGATGGTGAAGACTCGCCAGGATTACAAAACCTCCGGCAAAATTCCGCAAGAAGCACTTGCAACCAAAGGCGATCATTCGACGGCACCTACAGTCACGTCACCGAAGATGTCTAACGATACCTCTGTTCAAGCTAACCTAGCCGAACAAGTGGCTAAGCTCTCCGCCGACATGGATACCGTGCTTGCTTGGATTAAGCAGCAAGCCATGGCTGTACCTTCCGAAGTTGATGCTTCAAAAGGTAAGGTTAAGGGTGTGAAGATTGGTGAAGACTTGCGTAGGACAGATGAAGATGACCATAAGACCGACGACCTCAGCAACACCCCCTTAGCTGTCAAATCTTTCAAGGTCGAAGCTAAAGTTTACATACCCATATACGATGGGGTGATCGATGCCGAGAAGCTGGACTCTTGGGTCGACCAGTTTGAGACCTACTTTGACCTAAGAGGGTTTAGTAGTGCTCAAAAGGTGAAGTTTGCACCTTTGAAGATGAAGGACCACGCCAAAACATGGTGGAAGGCTTGTCGCCAGTGGTGAAACTTACGACCTTGAGTGGGGTCAGTTCAAACGACTCCTACGACAAGAATTCTACCTGATGGATTACCTCGAGGAGAAATGGGATCATTGGCACAGATTATATCAGCGACAAGATCAATCCATCCAAGATTATACGACGGAGTTTCGAAGACAAGCAATGGTCATTGGCATCTCTCTCTGATCCTCAAGTTTTCTGAAAATATACGTCTGGACATCAGAAATTGATCAGTGTTGAGCTAAGCCTATTCGGCGTCCAGGACATCACGACCGCAAGCACAACTGCTATGGCGATCGAGAAGAAGAATAAATCCCGCAACGACAAAAAAGAGAATTCGACCTTGTCAAAAGGAAAGTTGAGTCTGAAGAAGAGTACTCAAAAGTCTAGTATGAGTATCTCATATGATCATTGTCATGTTTCCAGGCATACAAAGGATAAGTACTATAAGCTCCATCCTGAGCTTCGACCAAAGAGAAACGGACCCGAGAAAAGAATAGCTACTACGGCTCCACCCGAAGGAGTTGTCCGAGTAAATTCGATCGATGAGGCAGACACGACCTTGTCTCTGATGGCAATGCCGAAGGAGAAAGGTTCAGATTCACCTAACGACCATCACTCGATGGAGGACTTGTTCACTATCAACATCTAGGTGAAGCACGAAGTGGTCGCAGCAATATTTGATTCCGGAAGTCAGAAGAATTTGGTTTCCGCTAGACTAGTTCGACGACTTGGTTTGAAGACGACCACACACCCACGACCGTATTCGCTAGGTTGGTTTACATCTGACGTGAACCAACAGATTACGTGTTAGTGTGTGCTAAAATTTGTGATCTCTGCTCGATATATCGACAAGGTTCAATGCGACATTGTTCCTATCGATATTTGTCAGGTGATCCTTTGGAGTCCGCTCTTATACAATAAAGACGCTCACTTCCATCGATGAGCACAAGGGTACGAGCTCACTAAAGATGGAGTTAAGTTCGTGATCGGTAGAGACATCTGCGTCAACACTTTGAACTTGATTACTGCAAATCAGGCCAAAAGAATCATCAACGCATGTCACAAATATGTGCTTGTTATGATTCGACCAGTTGGTCAAAGTGATATATAGTACTCGAGAAATGTTGTCGTTAGCGTGCCGAAAGTGAGGATAAATGCTACAAGCTTCATCCTGAGCTTCGACCAAAGAAGAATGGACCAGGGAAAAGAACAACTATAGCTACTACGGCTCTACCCGAAGAAGGAGTTGTCCGAGTGAATTCGGTTGATGAGGCAGATACGACTTTGTCTCTGATGGCAATGCCCAAGGAGAAAGATTCGGATTCATTTGATGACCATCACTCAAGGGGGGACTTGTTCACCATTACATCCAGGTGAAGCACGAAGTGGTCACAGCAATATTCGATCCTAGAAGTCAGAAGAATCTGGTCTCCGCTGGACTGGTTCGACTACTTGGTTTGAAGAAGACTACACACCCCCGACCGTATCCATTGGGTTGGTTTACATCCGACGTGAACCAACAGATTACGAGTTAGTGTGTGTTGAAGTGTGTGATCTCTACTCGATATATCGATGAGGTCTAATGCAATGTTGTTCCTATCGATATTTATCAGGTGATCTTTGGGAGTCCGTATCTGTTTGATCATGACGCTCACTTCCATCGATGAGCATGAGAGTACAAGCTCACTAAAGACGGAGTTAAGTTCGTGATCAGTAGAGACATCCACGTCAACACTTCGAACTTGATTACCTCAAACCAAGCCAAACGGATCGTCAATGCATGTCACAAATATGTGCTTGTTATGATTCGACCGGTTGGTCAAAGTGATAGTACTCGAGCAGTGTTGTCGTTGGCATGTTGAGAGGATTCTGGACGTTTGTCAAGACTGTTGAAGAAATAGAGTGATCTGTTTGAGAGTACCCAGGGTCGTCCACCAAAACATCCAGTCGAGCATGAAATTCAGTTCATGTCCGATGCGACACTTCCCAATCTGAGTATGTATCGCAACTCAATATTGGAGAATGAAGAGATCAAAAGACAACTTGGTGAGTTGTTGAACGATGGTGTAATTCAATCAAGTAATTCATATTGTGGATCTCCTGTGGTGTTAGTACCAAAGAAAGATCGAACTTGGCGGATGTGCATCTACTATCAAGCACTGAACAAGATCAGCATCAAGAACCAGTACCCCCTACCTCGTATTGACGATCTACTAGACCAATTGAAGCATGCTGCTGTCTTCTTGAAGTTGGATCTTAAGTTAGGGTATCATCAAGTCAGCATTCGAGATGATGATACTTGAAAAACCACATTCAAAACACGACAAGGTCTATTCAAATGGCTGGTCATGCCGTTTGGCCTCTGCAACGCCCCAGCAACTTTCATGCTTCTTATGAATGACGTATTGCAACAGTTCATCAATGACTTTGTGATCGTGTACCTCGATGACATACTGGTCTATAGTCATTCGTGGGACGAGCACCTAGTTCATATGGAAAAGGTGTTCAAACAGCTACGATAACATCAACTTCGCCTCAACCGTAAGAAGTGCGAGTTCAGCCAGCAAACTCTACTTTCCTGGGATTCGTGGTCGGCAACGGTACGTTGTAAATCAACCCGGATAAGGTAAAAGTGATTCGCGAGTGGCCTCGACCGTGAATAGTTACGGAAGTGCATAGTTTTGTGGGAGCATGCCAATACCTTTGGAAGTTCATATGACACTTCACAATAGTGGCTTCTGATAAGTGCTAACTTGGTAGCACTTTTACCCTAGGTTTACTATTGAAAACATGAAAAATCATGCTTAAAACTCCTCTGATGCAACATTTTGTGTGCAAAATTTAATTATTTTCACAAATTGCTTTCACGGTTGTATTCATCATGTTTCAAGGATCAAATCCTCCAAATTTGAAGCAATTTCAACCACATTTGAGCCTCCAACGGCCAAGAAAACCATCTGAAGAAGCAAAAGAGTCCTAGTCGAAGTCGAATTGGCGGGTAAAAGATCCAATCCGTATGAAATTGGGTGAAAAAGGAATTTTATTCAAAAAGAACTCCTGCTCGCAAAAGAAGACCTAGTGGCAGTCGAAGAAGATTTCCGCTTGGTCCCGGTAGTGATCGATGTGATTTCGGCCACGACGCATGTGTGACTGAGATTGCACCATATGTCCTGGTCGTGTTCGAATTGGATTCCTTGGCGCTGTTTTGATCCAGTTTTTATCCAAACTGGTTGTTGTGGGATGGGTTTGATCCAAACTAGTCGTGATTGGGCCAATTTGAAGCGGGTTTGATCTAAACTGGTCATTTTTGGTCGTTTTTGATCCGGTTTTGACTCAAACTGGTTGAACTTGGTTGGTTTTAGCCAGAATTGGTCTGTTTGAGTTGTATTTGATCAAAACTTGTCGAATCTGGTTGGTTTTGACTCAGATTTGTCCATTATTGCACCGTTTGAAAGCAGACTTCGTCGCCTGCATGTCAAGGAGTTATTTTTGGACACGTTTTCTTGTGTATTATAAATAGAGAAGTGTTTGGCTCAATTAATCATGCTTTCTTATGCTTTTTATGCCTTTTTTACATACTAGCCATTAGGGCTTAGTTTAGTTTTAGTTTAGAAGAGCTCCTGATGAGGACATCCCTAGCACTAGTGCTCGACTAAAGAAACATATAGCACCAATCACTCGAGCGAGAGCCAAACAAGTACATCAACAGGTGACTTTGTTCTTTAAAGAATTAAATTATGATGAGAATATGCTGCTACCTAATAGCTCTTGTTTAATATTGATTAGATATAAAGAGGGAGAGCATAATAGCAAGGACATAGCCACGTATGGGCCAAATAACTTCATAAAATCTGGTCATACACCTACTGAGTGAAAAGAGAATTTCCTAAGCTTTCCAACAAGCCCAAGATCACTCAATTCCATCAAGGATTGCAACCACTACAACCAAAAGAATTCTGCTCGGCCTGCAGTCTGCCGACCAACGTTCGACTAGCCACTTCAACCAAGCACCATTCTCAGCACAGATGTCCAATTTGATTGCATGAGTACTTGTTGGAAAGTTATTGAAAAGATCTTTCCAAAAAATCAAGAATCATTAAATTCCAACATTGTATGCAACCAGGAGAACCAAAAGAGTAACGACTGCACAGAAGGAAAAAGTCCAGTCTGAGTCCGAATCCGAATCCGAGAAGATTAATTCCGGACTTCTTTTATCTTTATAGTATGTTAGGATTTTTATTTCTTTTTGAATTAGATTCAGATTGAAATTCTGGTTTAAGCCTTCTATCTTTTGTAAATACCACCCTCTATAAAAGAGAGGCATAGTCATAATTTTGAGACAACCATGAATTGAATACACAAATATTTTCAGATAAGCTTTTGCTCTTGTTCTAGAGTTTGTACCCATAAGCCACCGTCTAGAATTGGGAGTTATTATCTTTACCATTGTTCTTGTAATTTCTTCGTTGATTGCAGGAATAGTGCATCTACTTTTGCGTGGTCAAGTAGACAACGATCAATGCGTGTGGTTGGGCGAATTCTTTGGTCGCAGGTTGCTGTATTGGCAATGGTTGGCGCCATCGGTTCGTCAGGTTATATGAATCAATGAGTTATCAACGATCCTACGTCGTGAAGATCGGGCACCTCGTATCATCTTGGTATCAGAGTTTCAGTTTACACGGTAGGATTATTTATCCCTTAGTTTAGATCTGTTTTCAGCCTATACACCAAAAAGCCAAAAAAATTTGTTTTTATTTTTCCTTAGATTCAATCTGTAATTTTTGTGAGTTTTGTTAGGTCTTAGTCCATTAGAGTCTTTGTTTAGTTGGCTGATCCAGACTTCTTTGCATATCTTTTGTTTTCGTTGAGTTCAAAAACGAAAAAAAAACAAAATTCAAATCACGTGTATCCTTTGATAGCCAATTTGTCCTTTGCGAAAACTTTGAACCTACATAAGACTAGTTGTTGAGAATTGTATTTGGGCTTTGTACACTTGAATTAATATCTTGAATGTGATTTAACAGTGGGGTATCATAATCTTGTGCCCGTGCTTATGTGCTAATCCTAAAAAAATATCAAAAAAAAAATTACCATTTTTATTTTGGTCAGCATCATTTTGAAAGCTTAAAAAAAAAGATTTGTGTTCGATCAGATTGTGTTCTTGCTTCGTTGTGTGCAAATCTATAAGCCAATTTCATATTGTGTAATCAAGCTAGCGTCTTTCTATAACTTGTGCAATACGAGCTATTTGTGCTATCACTCATTTTTTTTAGCTCGTTCTTTGGGTTGCATCAAGTTACATCATCTTTGTGTGTGAGTTACTTTGTCTTTCACTTATATCTTGAGATCAGCAACTAGGCATTGGATCTAGTTTGGATTGTTACCTAATTTTACAATATCGAGAATTTTGGATTGCTTAGGATAACACTTAACCTTCCAAGCTGCACATACAAGCCATTGTTGTTATAGTACTTGGATAGTGAATTCGCTTGATCCATCACCTTTGATTGTCTACTGCCACCAGAGTGCGTACAACACCTCAATCTAGTGAAGAAAACATAAGAACTTCGGTTGGTAAGGAGAGTGTGAGGTTGAGTGATTCCACAAAAAAAATTATCCATATTTCTTCTTGTTTCTATTTGTACTCACCATGGCAGGACAAGAAGAGGAGGAACCGACACCCTATATGACCCAGGCTGATCTAGACAAGATGACCCATGTTTTTAATGTACAATTGAATGAGAATATGAGCATCTTGCGAAGGGAGATCACTTCAGAGATGGCCAGTGAATTGAGCAAGAAACTGGAGGAGCTACGTCGAGAACGAACACCAGGTGATGCTAGTGTTCATGGAGGAGGATTAGACCGTAATGGGACTGACAAGGAGATCCTTGCTCGTTTGGCCCGTGAGGTCCAAGCGAGTAGAGATCAAGCCGCTGCCAACGCGGTTCGACCACCACCTCCAGGGCATGGAGGAGGAGGCCATGGTGCTGCCCATGGTCTAGGGAGAGGCCGTGGACGAGATGACATCAACAACAACTACATGCTGCACCGCGATGATGACTATCAACTCCGTGGTCGCTGCCATGATGATCATCCTGAAGAGAAGTTTGGCAAACTCAAGTTCAACATCCCAAAATTTGAAGGCAACTATGATCCTGATGCCTATCTCACTTGGGAGCTCAAGGTAGAGAAGATATTTCGAATGCATAACTATTTAGAAGCAAAGAAGCTACACATGGCGTCACTTGAGTTTGATGGCTACACGCTAATTTGGTGGGAACAAGTGCTGAACCAAAGATACGAGAGCAGGGAGCCTCCAATTGCTTCGTGGGATGAGATGAAGCGAGAGATGAGAGCACGTTTTGTCCCTGGACATTACAAACGTGATCTCTTTGATCGATTGCAGAATTTGAGACAGGGAGGCCGCTCGGTGGAGGAATACTACAAGGAGATGGAGCAAGCTATGATTAGGGCCCGAGTTCATGAAGATGAAGAGCAAACCATTGCGCATTTTCTGTTTGGCCTAAACCAAAACATTAAACGCGTTGTGGTATATCAGCCCTACAACACCGTTGTGGAATTGGTGCACCAAGCTCAAAAGACGGAAAAGCAATTGCTCGAAGATGCTAAACCAACCGCGCGGATTCCATCCTTCAACTTGAGAGTTCCATCATCTAATGCAACCAAAGCACGCTTCAATTTGGGACGAGGTACATATTCAACTAGTACTAGTTCCAATACTACTGCTCCTTCTTCCTCGGTTGCAAAATCAGCATCTACTACATGTGAGAAAAAGTCTTTGGCATCCACTACCTCTTCAATTGGCTCCACAGCCAAGAGTAGTGCTATTCATTGCTTTAAATGTTTGGGGCGTGGTCACATCGCCAAGGAATGCCCAAATAATCTTGCTATGCTTGTCACCAATGAAGGAGAGTATGATTCCGCAAGTGAAGATGACCCAGAACAGCTAGCTCATCCAGAAAACTATGAAGAAGCACCGGAAGAAGAAGATATGAATGAGGGGTTGACATATTTTGGTTTTGAGCAAGGACCCGCACTTGTGGTCACAAAGGTGTTAAGTGTGCAAGTCAAGGAAGACAATGGACAACGATGCAATCTGTTCCAAGCGAGGGCTAAAGTTGATAGCAAGCTATGCAAAGTCATTATTAATGGTGGTAGTTGTCATAACTTAGCTAGTCAAGAATTGTGCACTAAACTTGGCCTTAAATTGCTCAAACACCCTCATCCATATCATGTGCAATGGTTAAGTGATTGTGGAGATGTCAAAATTCAGTACATGGTTAAGGTGCAATTCCAAATTGGAGATTATGTAGACACAGTGGAATGCGATGTGGTGCCAATGACGGTGTGTCACTTACTGTTGGGAAGGCCGTGGCAATTTGATCGATCAGTGCATCATGATGGTCGCGCCAATACTTATATCCTCAAGTGGAAGGGCAAAGACATTGCATTTCAACCAATGTCTCCAAATCAGATTTTAGCTGACAATATGCAGAGAGTGAATGATGGAAAGGATAGTGCGAAAACAAATCTGAGTGAGATCCAAAAATCGGTGAGTGAGAGCCACAAGCCAAATTTGAGAGGTAAAACAAAAAGTGAGGGAGAGAAGCTAGTAATGTTAGCCACCAAATCTGATCTAAGAGGAGTGAGGAATAACCCAGATTTAATGCATTTTGTACTTTTGTGCAAAGATGCATTACTTTCGACTTACGACTTAACCTCTCTTCCTAGTGCTGTTTCTAGTGTTTTGCAGGCCTTTGAGGATATGTTTCCAAGGGATATACCTGCTGGTCTACCTCCCATGCGTGGCATTGAGCATCAAATTGACCTCATCCCTAGAGCCTCACTTCCCAACTGTCCTCCATACCGCACTAATCCGGATGAGACAAAAGAAATTCAGCGCCAAGTGCAAGAGCTACTGGATAAAGGGTATGTACGTGAAAGCCTTAGCCCTTGTGTTGTTCCTGTTATTCTAGTGCCTAAGAAAGATGGTACATGGAGAATGTGTGTAGATTGTAGAGCCATTAACAACATAACTATTAGATATCGTCATCCTATTCCTAGGCTAGATGACATGCTTGATGAATTGAGTGGTTCTGTTATATTCTCTAAAATTGATTTAAGAAGTGGATACCATCAGATTAGAATAAAACTTGGTGATGAATGGAAAACTGCTTTTAAAACTAAACTTAGATTGTATGAGTGGTTAGTAATGCCTTTTGGTTTAACTAATGCACCTAGTACTTTCATGCGTTTGATGAATCATGTTTTAAGAGCATTCATTGAAAAATTTGTGGTGGTATATTTTGATGACATTCTGATCTATAGCAAAACCATGGAAGAACATATTGATCACCTTAGGCAAGTGCTCGAAGTGCCTAGAAAACAGAAGTTATATGCTAATATAGAAAAGTGAACTTTTTGTACCGATAAGGTTGTGTTTCTTGGCTATGTAGTTTCTGGACAAGTAATTGAGGTCGATGAATCTAAATTGAGGCAGTAAAAAATTGGCCTACCCCAGTGAATGTTAGTCAAATCCGAAGTTTTCATGGTTTAGCTGGTTTCTACCGTAGATTTGTGAAAGATTTCAGTACTATAGCTGCCCCATTGAATGAATTAACTAAAAAAGGTGTTGTGTTTGCATGGGGTGAATCACAAGAGAATGCTTTTCAAGAATTAGAGAAACGCTTAACTGAAGCACCATTACTTGTTTTACCTGATTTCACTAAAACTTTTGAGATTGAATGTGATGCTAGTGGCATGGGTATTGGTGGTGTTTTGATGCAAGATGGTGATACCGGCCTAAACCGTCTCGCAATAGAACGAGAACGATGTAGTAAGACGAGTATTCTAGTTGTTCTTTCCACAGGGACTAGAGAACCGAAACGTGAAGAACTAAACTAAATCGATGGATAATAAACTAAAACAGACGAAAGAAAGAAAATATCGGAAGAAATGAGAAAAAAGAGGTAGTCACATCGTGACCATAGTGTTAGGTCTATACATGTCGCCATGAGTACAAACGATAGAATCATAATCGTTTAGTAGTCTCGCAAGAGAAAGGCGAAAGAAACTAAAATGACTGTGTCCATCGACGAACATGCATGTAAAGATAACACAGGTCATCAATAGTGACCCCACTCCTTCAACCACAACCATAATATATTCAATCAATACTACACGACCACTAACTCAACAGCGAACACAATTGCAAATGAACAACTTCTTCAAAGAGCCAAGATGTTTAAGACAACAAGAATTGATCCTTTAATATCTCAACTTGACATAACATTACAACGCAAAAGATCACTGAGCAAACAGAAAGCTATCCCAAAACCACACAAGTGACTCAAGAGATTGATTACAAGAGTTTAAACACAAATATCAATCACAGAACTTCACAGAAGATACCAAGACTTAGTTCAAATCGAGATGCTCCAGAACTTTGCAATGAACTCAGATTATTACACAAAGGTAGTTATACTAGAGCAGAGCAAAATACGGGACAATCCTCAATTCAATTCGACACTGCGTCAGCAATACATTCAGGAGAATTGAGCAGCACACAACAGGATAAACCAGGTATCAGTAGAAAGAAAATATCACTTAGTGCAACATAGGGTTTTATCCAAGACTACTAGAACTGGAGTTCAGCATCCCAATACACCAATTTCATGCAACTGATCATCCATAAACCACATAGAACACAAACAAATTCAGAACAGGCATCACAAAAGAAAGTTCATCCAGCAGTAAATCCTAGACTTTCATTCACTGGATAGAGCTATCAGAGATTGTGGCTAATTTCAGTACCAATTATCATTTGTATTGAATTCAGAAAGTTAAGTTTGATTCAACACATTTACATAAGTGATCATCTCATACACACATCACAGGTCATTCAAAGTTACAGAAGAAAAGAATGGGGAGAAGAATTGATCACCAATTTCTTGCTGCTCAGTTGACTGATGTTGAAGCCGAAGCCGATGGAAATGGTCGAGGCTGCTTGAAGAAGTGGTAGTAGATCGTGATCGCCAGAGAGCTGTGGCCGTGGTCGAAGACGATGAGGGAGAAGACGCCGAGGCTGAGGTCGCCGTCGAGGAGACAGTTGGCCCACGGGACGTGGCCAACGTGGACGAAGTTGGTCGTCGTGGTAGTCGAAGCCGTAGAGGACGTCATCTAGCTTGCCGTCGGCGGCTCGCGGTGAGGTGGCACGGATCAGGTGGCAAATCGGTGAGGGGCAATGGCCGAAGAAGAAGGAAGAGTGGAGGAGAGCTCACCGGCGGCGCAGCGCCAGAGCAGATCTATGCAGGATGGAGATCGGGGATAGCTCCGGTCGCGGGAGCTGTGGAAGGAAGGTGGATCGGGCGGTGCTGTGGAGATTCGATCTAGGCGGCGGGATGCGGCGGTGAGGGCGGCGCTGTGGAGTAGCGAGCTCGCCGAGGAAGATGGCGGCGCGGCGCAAGCGGGAGAGAAGCGGCGCCGGTGGAGGACGCGAGAGGTGCGGGGAAGACGGCGCTGGATTCGTGGGCAGCGCGGGAGCGGCGGCTGTGGTGGCGCTTGGTGGAGCAAAGGCGGTGCAGAGGGAGGCCACGGCTCGGGCGCAGCAGGCGATGGGAAGAGGCACGGCGGCGCCAGGGCGAGATTGTGGTGGCAGCTCGGATCCGGCGGGAATTGTGGAGGTTGCGGCGTCGGGATGTGGACTTGGGGGAAGAAGAGGAGATCTGGTGCAGATTCGGCGGATTTGGGGCTTTTGGAGTTAGATGGCGGCTGGCTATGGGGAGAGAAGCGGCGCCGGATCGGTGGAGCACTGTGGAGAAATGAGAAAAGGAAGAAGGGGACGAATGTGGTGTGGTGGAGAAATGGGGGAAGACGAAGACAGGAAAAAGGAAGAAGAAGGGGAGGAAGAAAAAGAGGAAAAAGAAAGACTCTGAAGGAGCTCCACTGGTGGCGTATGGTTTGGTCATTGTCGGCGGGGTGGATGGAGGTGTGGATTGTGAGGAGGGAGGCAGAAGAAGAAGATAACAAAAGAAAAATTAGGCTCAACTTCCTCTGGTGGCCGGCGGTAGGACATAAAAGCCCAAATTGGCATTTTTACACTTAGGAACCTGGATTTTTCATAAATTGTAGAACAGGCCTGGTGGCTAGGGTTTTGGGATTCCGGGCCCTAGAGACTCTGATTTCAGCGCGGTTTGTTCCTACGCGACCGCGGGAACACGCATTTCCATTAGGAATCGATCAGGAGTCGGAATGAGTCGATGAAGCGCATCTGTTAGCCAAAAATCCATCCAATTGTCGTCGACCTGCGATAAAAATTACAAAACGAGTAATCCGCTCGATTTGGTGACAAATTTGGAATAATCTACGAAAGTGCCTTGATCTATAAAGACAACACGAAGAAGTGGCACGACAAACGGATCCTCAATCGTGAATTTAAACCAGGAGATTTGATTCTATTATTCAATTCTCAGTTGAAATTGTTCTCACGGAAATTGAAATCGCGATGGATTGGGCCATACGTCTTTTCGTATGATGCCGTAGAGCTTCGAGCACAAAACGACACCACTTACAAGGTAAACATGCACTGTATCAAGCTTTACAATGCGGGAGACCAGGTAAGTACACTGAACTCGGTCAATTCTTTCAATTCCATATATTTTTGAACGGCCGAGGATGTTTCATCGAGGGGGATGTTAAACTAGCACTAGTCGGGAGGCAACCTGGTCCACTAACATGTAATTCTCTCTTTTATGAACACAGCGGCGCAAAAATCATTCAATTCTGACGCCGTTTGACCACTCAAACCTTGTTTTTCCTAGACTAGGGCTAAGTTTTTTTGAAAAACCAAAAAAAATCATAATTTTTACACTGGCCAAGGCAACCACGACCACTTTTGAGCTTTGTTTGGTTAAAAACTTTCAAAAAACCATTTTTCACCTCAGCCGAGACGACCACGACCAGGTTTACGACCAGTGGTAGCTTCGGTTTGATAATTTTTCAAAAACTTTAAGTTTTCTTTTTCACCCGATTCGAGCACGACCAGAGAAATGACCAGTGCCAATTTCGGGTACAATTTTTCAAAGAAAAACAAATTTCCAAAACCCATCGAGGCGAGCATGGGTACGGGCACGACCAGTGCTACTTTCAAGTGGAATTTTTCAAATAAAATAAAGTTTTTCTTTTTCAAACTGAGCCCAGCACGACCTTGACCACGTCTAGTGCCGATTTCGGGCTGTTTTCAAAGAATATTTCAAAAAGGTTTCAAAAACCAAACGATGGGACCACAATCTCGAACACGCCACGTGGCACACCCAGGTTGGATTTTCAAAATATTAAAACATCCTTTTATTTTCAACCGCAAAAACCATGACACGTGGCACATCCCATGCTCGTGTCTTGCAAAACCGAACCAAACACGCAACATGATCATGGCCATACCCTCGTTGGTGCGATCAGCTAGTCGATGCGAGTGCAAACCGAGCCACGCCATGGCCCATGACCAAGAAAGTGCCGCCCTCGATGCGACCATGTGGTCGTAGCGGGTGCAACTCGAGCTGAACACGACCCAGAGCACGCCTCGTGCCTGTGGTCGTGCCAGGATCGGTTTCCTCTCCTTTTTCGGCCGAAAGTGTCCTTTTTGCTTTCTTTTTGTACTTTTCTCACCCCAAACCTTTTCTAACTCAACCTAGCACCCTATTTAATTCCTCCCATCCTCTCCAAACAGCATCCACCATTGTTTTTAGCCCTTGTTCTTCACAAAAACCTCCACATACTTAGCTCCACAAATCCAAATCCAACCGTTCAAATTTCGATCCGATTGAGGATTCTGGCTCCTCGTGCCTCGACACCCTTGGATCTGAAGTTTTCTATGGCAATGATGACTCCCCGACGAAATGTCAAGAAGGTAACGAAGCACAAACGTGGTATGTCTCCTCAAACTTTCTTCGATCTAGACTTTCCGCACATATACTTCACAAACCCTGATCATCTTGCTGGATTTATGCATTTAAAGAAGAGACCTTTGTGGCCTACTAGATTTTTAGATATTCATGCCACTAGATCTCTAGGAATTGAAGATGATGTTAAATGTCTGCTTAGTAATGTGGGATATATAGGAGTCCCAGTTTTGACTTTTCACGAAGTCATATGGGAGATTCTAGCCTCCTTCGAACAAAACACTATACGTGTTCCTCCCGATGAAACTGAAGGTGTTAGATTTAGATTTGCAAATGTGGATTATAATTTTTCAATAGATGAATTTGCAAATTTACTTGGGTTTAAACCTGAGGGAACTTTTCATGCTTCTATTATTTGCACCCCCGGTAACATTTGAAGTGATATAGCTAAAGAAGGGCAACATCTTTTTCAACCCAGTAAATCAAAGGCCGCCAAAATTTGTAATCCATCCTTCACTATTTACAGCGTCTCATGGCCGGAATAATTTTGGGCCTTGACAACAACTAGGATAAAGTTTTAGAAATTGAGGTTGAATTTTTGTAGGCTATGTTAGGAACAATTCACATATCATCTGCAACCTACTTTCCCATTGCCTTGAAAGTATTGGGAAGGATTTACACAAAACTTCACCTACAGTCTTAGGTGTCCTACTCACTCACTTAGCAAAAGCCTTAGGGTTTGATGCTACAAATTATCAAGAATCTGTGCCCGCAGCCACCTTAGATTTAAATGCATTGTTTTCAATGGGGTTTTGTAGGAGGGAAGAGAATTCTTTTCGTTGGATTATTAATGGCATTCCCTCTATCATTTTGCCCAATATTTCTCGGACTTTCTTATCTAATGAGCAGAATTGGAGAATGCTCCCATCTAGCTCATCTGATTCTAACTCCTCATGTGTTGCTGAGTCTAACCAACTAGCAGTGAATGTTATTGTCGCTCTACATGTTTCCATAGAGTCCTTGCGCACTAGTCTCTCCGACTTTAGGTCGAAATTTGTAGAATACTCTATGATGGATTCCAGGATGAACCAACTCCAAGGCCGCATCAACAGCATCTACGACTATCATGTACATGCAGGCCACATTTTTCTGGACGGCACATTTCCAAACGCACGTACCCACTACGGGGACAACCTCCAACCCACGTACTTTCCCTGGATCTCTTTCCTCCACCTACATATCCATCCTATACATCGCCACAGTTCTACCATTCTCCTCCACCGGCCTCCGACGAGTGATCTCCAAGGTACAAAAGTTTTTATTTTTATTTTCCTTTTCTTTTTTTGTTTCTTTTTGTTGTTCTTTTCAAGTTTTCACTTGCGACACCTTGGATTGCACCATTGGAGCTACGTGAACTGCAACATTCTCTTTCACTACCTCATCTTCCACAACATCTACCAACCTGAACCACAACCGCAAATGGTAATCTATATCTCTCTCCATACATTGAGGACAATGTCTGATTTTGCTTGGGGGGGGGGGTGTTCACTAAACCATTTGCTTAGTCTGATTTAGCTTGGGGGATGTTCACTTCACCATATATTTAATCTTCAGCAAATCATTATTCCACCACATTCCATCATAAACTGAAAAATAAAACAAAATTTATCACCTGGAATGCCTGGTTTTGAAGATGATCTTTAATTAATTAGATGATTATTCTATCACATCTTCGCATATGATCCATTGAACTTAGCTTTCTTAAAAAATTTCCATTGCTTATGTTCAGTTTTATCTTAAATTGACCATTAAAGCTTGAACTTATCTATTAAATTGTACTTGACTTCTTCCAAATTGAAGATTTTTAATAAAACCATTTTTTGGAATTAACTCTCTTATGTTACTTTTTATGCCTAGATTGCTAATTGCCCTTCTCTTTAAAAATAAAAAAATGTGTAAGAGTAAAGTATAATCGACCCACTAGGGGGCGGCGGTGGTGAATCGTCGACCAGATGGGGAAGGGAAGATTTACTTAACTTATGCACACAAAAATATTTTCAATAAAACGGTTGTTTAAGCTGCGTCTTTGTCTAATCTTGTGTAATGTATATGCGACCCGATGGGGGGAGGCGGTGGTGAATCGTCGACCAGCTGGTGAAGGGAAGGTATATGAAGCATTGAGGTTGTTGACAGGGGCTCGAGAAACTGACAAAGTTTCCTTTCTGTAAGTGCACTTAAGTAAGCGTCTTCAGCAGTGTCTCCTCTCGCCGCGAAGGAATGATCCAATAAAAACATTCTGGCCAAGAGCACGAAAAAGTTGAAGAAAAATAAAAAAAGAGAATAAGTGTTTTAATTTTCTTTAGAAAAGGGCAATCTAGCAACTTTGTATAGATCATAGTATAACGAGTGTTTTCTTTGCATGGTTTATTCTAAATCCTGTATGGAAGAAGATTGTTAAGACAATTTAATTTATTAAGCTCTCTCTTTTCTAAGGTTGAAATTCGATAATCTTAATGTATGCATTTAGAAAGTTTAAATCACTAAGATCAATTGCCTCATATGCATAGATGTGTTGTGAATCTTCGAAAGATTGTTTATTAAAAATCAGATAAACCAAGGCATCTCAATTTTTGGGAAATCTTTCACATCCTTTGATTGAGGACAAGAAAGATGCTAGCTTGGGGGAATTTGATAAGTGCTAACTTGGTAGCACTTTTATCCTAGGTTTAGTATTGAAAACATGAAAAATCATGCTTAAAACTCATATGATGCAACATTTTATGTGCAAAAGTTAATTATTTTCACAAATTACTTTCACGGTTGTATTCATCATGTTTCAGGGATCAAATCCTCCAAATTTGAAGTAAATTCGACCACATTTGAGCCTCCAATGACCAAGAAAACAATCTAAAGAAGCAAAAGAGTCCTGGTCGAAGTCGAATTGGTGGGTAAAAGATCCAATCTGTATGAAACTGGGCAAAAAAGGACTTTTACTCAAAAAGAACTCCTGCTCGCAAAAGAAGACCTGGTCGTGGTTGAAGAAGATTCCCGCTCGGTCCCGGTCGTGATCGATGCAGTTTCGGCCAACACGTGCGTGTAGCTGCGGTTGCGCCACATGTCTGGTCGTGATCGATGCGGTTTTGGCCATGACGCGTGTGTGGCTGAGATTGTGCCACGTGTCCCAGTCATGTTCGAATTGGATTCGTCGGCACGGTTTTGATCTGGTTTTGATCCAAATTGGTCGTTGTGGGTTGAGTTTGATCCAAACTGGTCGTGATTGGGTCGATTTGAAGTGGGTTTGATCCAAACTTGTCGTTTGTGGCCGTTTTTTATCCGATTTTGACACAAACTGGTCGAGCTTGGTTGGTTTTAGCTAGAATTGGTTGGTTTGAGTCGTATTGGATCAAAACTGGTCGAATGTGGTCGGTTTTGACTCAGATTTGTCCATTCTCGCACCGGTTGAAAGCAGACTTAGTCGCTTGCACATCAGTTAGTTATTTTTGGACATGTTTTCTTGTATATTATAAATAGAGAAGCTTTTGGCTCAATTAATCATGCTTCCTTATGCTTTTTATGCCTTTTTTACATACTAGACATTAGGGCCTAGTTTAGTTTTAGTTTAGAAGAGCCCCCTTCTTTATTTTATTACTTTTGTAAGCCGACAAGCACAACAACTTCAGTTTTCAAGCAATCAAGTAGGTTTTTATTTATTTCTTATTGTTATTTCTGCATTATTATGGCTTTTAGTAAGTAGATCACCTCTAGGGTTAGGATGACCTAATCCTGAAGGCCTGATTCTTCCTCGGTCTTTCTTTCAAGTTTTGGAGTAATTTCATGATGTTTTCTTCCTCCAAACCCTAAATTCTCGTTTCGGCAACAGACGTAACAGTTGAGTCTTAACAAGAATTTAGGGGAGTTCTTGAGTTCTTAGTGCTTTGACGTGGAACCCTAAACAGGAGAGAGGCTCTCACCAAATGTGACAGTGGAAGCAATCCTCTGACTGTTGACCCAACATCCTGCACTGGAAACTTAATTTGTCTTGGAAAACAATTGAAATTATCTTACAATCTTCGAACCTTTGATAGAATTCTGCTGGATCGTTATGGAATTCCCGAAACCCTAGATTTTCATTCCAGCTTGCAAACCCTAGATTGTTAGACTTAGTTGTAGAAAAACAACCACCCCAAAATTGTTTAGACTTATTCAGTGATCCATTAAGCTAGAAAGATGAATATGCTTGTTCTTCGTGGAATTCTACCGTCAAGTGCTCAATGTTCAACCGTTCACTTGCGATTATTACTGCATAATTGCGCTCGATTCTTTCGGTGAAATCAGCTTCTGCGTTGCATGTATTAACTAGGATTGACCAGAAGTTTGAGTGGACAGGGAAAGATGACGACACGTTTCTCTTGCTAAAGAAGATCAGTGAAGCTCCTATTCTAGCTTTGCTGAATCTACAGAAGCCATTCGAGCTAGAAACCGATGCCTGCGATGGGCATAGTGCTCATGCAAGAAGGTCGACCAGTAGCATATCACTTCGAGTTATTCCAGGGAGCTCAGAAGAACTATACAACCTACGACAAGCAGTTGTGTGCACTACATCAGGCCGTAAAATATTGGCGGTATTATCTTTTGGGTAAAGAGATTGTTGTCCACACCGGCCACCAACCTTTGCAATATTTGCAAACTTAATTGAAGCTACAACAAGTTCAACATATGAAGTGGATGTCGTATCTGTAGCAGTTCAACCTGGTGATTAAGTACAAGAAGGGCATACACAATAAATTGGCTCACATGTTGTCACAACCACTAGTTACGACCCTCTGCTTATCAACTTTTATGCAGATCGAGCCCTCATGTCATGATGACTATGCCACAATGTATAGTGAATGTCCTGATTTTCGATCAGCGCTGGCTGAGCTCGAAATAGGGAAACCTACAGAGTTTGTTCGGTGAGAAAGACACTTGTACAAAGGCAATTTACTTTGTATACCTCGTGGAGCACCTCTAATTCAATGGCTGTGAGAAGCACATACATCAAAGGCTGCTGGTCACTTTGGGGTTACAAATACTTTGCAAAATCTTTATCGACATGTATTCTGGCCATAGATGCAGCAAGATGTGGCTAGTTTTGTTCGAGGCTGTGGTCTCTGCAGCATCTCGAAACCGACACACCGAAAATTGGGTTTGTACACTCCTTTGCCAGTTCCGTCATGATCGTGGGAAAGCATATCCATAGATTTCTTGGGAGGATTGCCTAAGACCTGACGTGGTAATGCTATCTCTTTGTGGTCATTGATCTTTCTCCAAAATGATAATTCTCATACCTTGTCGAAAGACTATCACGGGAGAAGAGGCAACTCGGGTATTCTTTCAGCACGTTTGGACACATTTCGGATTGCCAACTTCTATTGTGTCTGATCATGATACCCTGTTCCTTAGTCTCTTTTGGCAATCACTTTGGACGATGATGGACACAAAGCTAAAGAGGAGTACTGCGTTTAATCCTCAGACTGATGGTCAAACTGAGGTGGTAAATCGAATATTCGGTCATCTCTTGAGGGGCTTTAACTCTAAGCATTCGAAGAATTGGGATGAAAGGATACCATACCTGTAGTTTGCTTTTAATCGAGCAGTGCATGATTCGATAGGAAAGTCGCCCTTTGAGGTTTGTTTGAGATTTCTACCATAGAGTCCATTCAACATGGAGTTTGTGATCCCCACCTCAGTGAAGAATAGTAGGGAAGCATCTGATCAGGATCGAGAACAAAAGTTCCTGGAAGGTATTCAACAGCTCCATAATGAGGTTGAACAGAACTTGTTGAAAGCTCAACTCAAGTACAACGAGCAACATGATCGACACTGAGTTGATGCTCAATTCCATGAAGGTGATATGGTCTGGCTACATCTAAATAAGGAGAGACTTAAAGGTGAAGATAAAAAGCTCAAACCAATATGTTATGGTCCTTTTTGGATTTTGCAGAAAATTGGTATTAATGCTTATCAACTCGAGTTACCTTTGTACATGGATATTTGCTTAGTTGTCAATGTTGAGCACCTCAAACTCTTCGAGCATTCTATGCTAGATGATGAGCCTAATACCATAGTACTATCTGTTGAAGACTTTGGTCTATCAACAAGAAAAACCCCTACCTGACAACATGATCTTGGAGAATAAGGTGATGACCACCCGCAGTGGCACACGAGAGTCTTTTCGAATCGGACGGAAAGATCAACGAGCACGTGCGGCAAAGTGGTACACTCGAGAAGCTGGTCAAGCTCAATTTCCACATCTCCAGTTTTGACCTAATGGTCTCCAACGGGGGTTGGCTCCTTCTCAACAGGGGAGTCATGATCTGGGAGGATCTTCGGGTCCTTTAGGTCGAATACTTCAGGTCTTTCAGGTCGAGTTCGGAAGGCTTCGCGACCTTGGAAAGGGTTCTCGACCTCAGGAACTGTCCGATCTCTAGTCGGGTTGTATTCCGATCAAATCTATATAACTAAATCTTACATTTCATTGATCGACGTAGGTGAGTGCGTCCTAACGTTCGACGTGTACAAGATCCCTCTTTGAAATAAAGAGCGTGCTATCTTTTGAATTTCAACTTGGGTTTTGGTAATTCCGAGTAAGATCCTGTTATTCTGCATATTAGCATCTGATCAAATATAGATGAATCCCGTCTTTACTTCAATTGGAGCAAATCAGTATCTGGTCAAGGCTAGATCAAAACCTGGTCTAGGCTTGAATCAGATTACTTGACTTGAGATAACTAAAACCCAATCAACATCCTTGAAACGCCAAATGATCCACGTTGTTTTTATATCTTCAATGTAATCACACTTAGTACACACATCAGTTCAAATATTTAGTTATCATTGATCATCAAAACTAAGATTAGGGCCTAGATACAACATGTTGGGGGAAATCTCCACGCGGTCAAGTCCAGGTAAGTTCATGATTGCCCGGGGACAGTGGCCTCCGGTGCCTGCCCTGGGCGCCGCCATTTGGCCCCAGGGACCGTGCCGCCGGGGCATGTTCCGGGCGCCGCCATTTGGCCCCCGGGACCGTGCCCCCCGGGCGTGCCCCGGGCGCCGCCTTTTGGCCCCCGGGACCGTGCCCCCCGGGGCGGGTCACGGGCGCCGCCATTTGCCCGGGGACAGTGGCCGCCGGTGCCTGCCCCGGGCGCCGCCTGTTAGGCTCCCGGGACCGTGCCTCCGGGGTATGGCCCGGGCGCCGCATTTTGGCCCCCGGGACCGTGCCCCCCGGGCATGTCCCGGGCGCCGCCATTTGCCCGGGGACAGTGGCCTCCGGTGCCGGCCCCGGGCGCCGCCTTTTGGCCCCAGGGACCGTGCCCCCCGGGCATGTCCCGGGCGCCGCCATTTGCCCGGGGACAGTGGCCTCCGGTGCCTGCCCCGGGCGCCACCATTTGGCCCCCGGGACCGTGCCCCGCGGGCATGTCCCGGGCGCTGCCATTTGCCCGGGGACAGTGGCCTCCGGTGCCCGCCCCGGGCGCCGCCTTTTGGCCCTCGGGACCGTGCCCCCCGGGCATGTCCCGGGCGCCGCCGTTTTCCCGGGGACAGTGGCCTCCGGTGCCTGCCCCGGGCGCCGCCTTTTAGGCTCCCGGGACCGTGCCTCCGGGGCATGTCCCGGGCGCCGCCTTTTGGCCCCCGGGACCGTGCCCCCCGAGGCGGGTCCCGGGCGCCGCCATTTGCCCGGGGACAGTGGCCGCCGGTGCCTGCCTCGGGCGCCGCCTGTTAGGCTCCCGGGACCGCGCCCCCGGGGTATGGCCCGGGCGCTGCCATTTGGCCCCCAGGACCGTGCCCCCCGGGCATGTCCCGGGCGCCGCCATTCGCCCGGGGACAGTGGCCCCCGGTGCCTGCCCCGGGCGCCGCCTCCTAGGCTCCCGGGACCCTGCTCTCCGGAAGGGGTCCCGAACGTCATCGCCCTCCTAAAAGGTAAAACCCCTGTCTGTTTATCACGTGCAGGTCACGCGAGGGACGCCTCAGGAATCAGCGACCACCTGTCAAGCATCCAAGACGTTTGACTGGGAGAAGGACGGTCCTACCCTTCAATCCGACGGTGGCTTCCGGGGTAGTTTAGACCTTTTTGCTTCTTTTTGGGGCTATAAATAGCCCTTGTACCCCTCTGTTGTAGAGGATCAACTCATTATTATTTGGAATAGCTAATCTCACAGACGTGCTCCGGAAGCCTCTCCCCCGGAGAGAGCCTCCCCAGCCGACTCCGGTCGGGAGCGCGTCGACAGGACTAGGGCCCCCACTGGGACCCGAACCTGTATAAATCCTCGTGTCTTTTCTTGTGTTTGTCCGGCGGGGGAGGACCGGTCGCCCGATCAACCCGCGCTGCGTAATCTCCGCTAGGATCGTCTTCAAAACCTGCCGGGGTATTCTTAATACCACGACAGTTGGCGCCGTCCGTGGGGACTCGTGACAAGACGCCATGTCTCCCCCAAGAACAAGGGCTCGCACCCTTCCCGGTGACCCGGGTCTCGGAGACCCGGCGCCGTCCGCCCGGGACACGGCTGTCCTGGCGGTCCCTTCCGGAGGCGACCTGGCCCAGGTACTGCCTCCCTCCTTTTCTCTTAACTTAGGTGCCTCCACCTCCAGGTCGTTCCCGGTGACCGCGGGGATCTCGGCCAGGACGAGCGTCCCCCCGACGGCTCCCCCGGCTCCCCGGGACGCCCTGCTCGAAGCTCTCGTGGAAGGCCAGCTCCGCGCCCAGCGCTCTATGGACGAGCTCCTTAGCGTGTTGGCGCGGCCTCCGGCCCCCACGTTTGCGTCGCACACATATCCGGGGATCATGCCCCCGTTTATGGGACACCCGGCGGCCCCTCCGGTCTCCGGGGGGCTGCCTACCCCGTATGATCCCGCCGGGGGGTTCCCTCCCCCCGCGGGATATACTTCCGGACACTTCTCGGCACTCGGGCCTGTCCCGGTGCCGGGAGGCTATTTCATGCCCGGGCCCTTCGTGGCACCAGGGGGGTACCCCGTCCCCGGCCCGCTTCCGGGGCTCGGGGGTCATTTCATGCCGGGTGTTATTCCTACGCCGGGAGCCAGTCCCGCCCCTCGCGTTGCGTTTACCGCACCGGGGCCGGTCGACAGAGCAGCTCCCGTGCCTCAGCGAATTTCCCCCCGCATTGGGTCCCCAACCCCGGACGTCGCCGAGGGGGCTCACCCCCCACTGGTTCCGGATGTCACAGGGGCTTCCCCCTTTCCGGTCCCGGTCGCTGCCGCAGGGGCCCCCTCTCCGGATCCAAACACCGCCCCGGGCGCCCCCTCCTCGGTTCCGGATGGTGCAGGGGCTCCCCCCTTTCTGGTCCCGGGGGCCGTCGCAGGGGGCTCCCCCCAGCAGGCCCCGGTAGCTTCCGGGCCGGCTGCTACAGTGCAGGAGCTCCCTCCCCCGGCGAAGCAGGTCCGCTTCTCCTGGGGGGAGGTCGAGCGAATGCATTCTCCCAGCCGCGGGGAAGAGCTTCCCCCCGGTCGTCGCAGGGAGCCTCGCTCTCGCACCGGTCGGGGGGAGAGACCCGCCGAAGAACCATCCTCCCCGGAGGGAAGCCCGGACGTCCGGGAAATCAGTCCCGGCCCAGAAGAGAAGCGTCGTCACCACCACGCTGGCGGCCCTCTTGGGCCGCTACCTGACTCGGATAACGAGGGGGCGTCCCCCGTTAAAGAAGACAGTGACTGGGGCTCCCCCCGGGAAGTGCAGGGGGCGAACCAGCCTCTGTGTCGAAGACTCCGCAGCATCCGATGGCCGCGGCCCTACCGTCCCCCGCACATCGAGCATTATAATGGCGAGGCGGACCCTTACGAGTTCGTGCAGATCTACTCCACAGCCATCTCCGCGGCGGGGGGGGGGGGGGGACGAGAGCGTCCAATGCAACGTCTTCCCCCTCTACCTCACCGGCATTGCCCGCTCCTGGTTCTACAATCTGAAGGCGGGCTCCGTCAAGTCTTTCTCGCAGCTGAAGCGGGAGTTCTGCGCCAACTTTCAGGGAAATTACGTACGTCCCCTGGATTCTTCACAGCTATACACAGTGCGCCAGAGGACCGGGGAGACCATCAGAAGCTTCTTCAAGCGCTTTGCCCAAGTTAAAAGCAAAGTGGCCCACGTCCCGGACTCTACGGTCATCGAAGCCTGCAAAAGCGACATCCTCCCGGGGGAGCTCCACCGAAGGCTCTCCCGGAGCTGCCCCTCTTCCGCCGATGAGCTCTTCAACGTGCTCAAAAAATATGCTCGGGCGGAGGAAGACGATATCTGGAAGAAGACCTAGGGGGCTCCTGCCCCCGTTGACCGGGGGGCCAGGGATCCCCCCAAACGCCCCAGACAAGGGGGGTATAACGAGCCACGGCCTTGGGACACTTTTGTCCTCGAGGGCGGAGGCGGCTCGCGCGACCCTCCGAAGGGCAACCGCCCCTTCCCCAAGCCAAAAGGTCATGGGGGAGGACAGTCTTCGCGCGGCCGGGAAGGCCCCGCGGGGAGAAGGCGGGAAGGACCGTGGTGCAGCTTCCACGGGTCCAGTACCCACGCTACCCGAGACTGCGACCAACTACTGCAGCACTTCGCGACATTCCTCGACCAGCGCGGGCAGGGGGGGGGGACTCCGGCCTCCTTGCTCCCTCGGCCAGCTATTCCGGCCCTTCCCGCTCCCGCGGGGGGTGATCAGGCACAGGAGGGGGAGCCTTCAGAAGCTCTCCCCTTCCAGACCTCTCAGCGCCGCATCAACGTCATCGTGGGAGGGTCTGCCTCCGGGCGGGAAGTTAAGGTTGTGGGGGTGCTACACACGTCCCCGCCACCAAAGTGGTCGGACGTCCCCCTCACCTTCACGGCAGAAGACGCGCGGGGGGTTCGCTTCCCCCACGACGACGCGCTCGTTGTCTCCGCGACAATCTACAACTGTCACCTGGCCCGCATCCTTGTGGATAGTGGGAGCTCCGCCGACGTCCTATTCCTGAAGGCTTTCAAAGAGATGCAGGTGGATGAGAAGCTCCTGCAGCCCGCAGCCGGGCCCCTACAAGGTTTTGTCCCGGGGAAGGCGATCCACCCCGTGGGCAAGGTAGATCTTCCTGTGACCTTCGGCGCCCCGGAGAACTACCGGACCGAGCTGGTCCGCTTCGACGTAGTGGACCTCCCCTCCTCCTACAACGTGATTATGGGGAGGACCACCATCAACTGGCTGGGGGCTGCCACCCATCAAAACTACCTCTGCATGAAGATCCCCGGGCCGCATGGCGTGATCAACGTCCGGGGAGACCAAGACATGGCCCGTGCTCTGTATGAGCGCGCAGCCGCCACGATCGGAAGCGTCAACATTATTGAGGCGCCCAGGGGGGAGGCCTCCCCCCTGGAACTAGACGTCGCGGCAGTATCCCCCGGGAGGCCCCCCCCTCAAACCGCGTCCGGAAGGGGGCCTCCGGAAGGACCTGCTGTCCCCGGGGCCAGCAGTGCCGCCAAGTACGAGGCTTTGCTCCTCAGGTCGCACCACGTGCGTTCCCCGGGGATCCGACGCCTCCAACTGAAGGGAGATTCTCAGCCCATATTTCACCAAAAGCACGGGCCTTACCTGTGCCGTAACGCAAATTCTAGTCTTTTATTTGCAGATGCAAAAGATGCAGAGGCACTTCGATGGCACCAAGGGGGGTACCCCGTCCCCGGCCTGATCCCGGGGCCGGGAGCCCACTTCTGGCCGGGGGTTTACCCTGCGCCGGGAGCCAGTCCCGCCCCCCGCATTGCGTTTACCGCACCGGGGGCGGTCGACAGAGTAGCCCCCGTGCCGCAGCGGATTTCCCCTCGCATGGGCTCCCCGGTTCTGGACGCCGCCACCGGGGCTCCCCCCTCGCCAGTTCCGGGTGTTACAGGGCCTGCCCCCTTCCCGGTTCCGGTCGAGGCCACTGGGGCCCCCTCCACTTCGATTCCGGTCTTCGCCACAGGGGCTTCCCCCTTCCCGGTCCCGGTCGTCTCCTCGGGGGCTCCCCCCTCGCCGGTTCCGGGTGTTACAGGGCCTGCCCCCTTCCCGGTTCCGGTCGTGGTCATCAGGGCTCCCCCCTTTCAGGGACCCCTTACAAGCTCTCCGACCTTCAAGAGCAGGAGCTGAAGCACACGTGGAACTTGCGTTTACTTCGTAAGTTCTATGTTTAGCCTCACGGGCATGTCCCCTCCCCCGGGGCGTTCACGCCGGAGGGGGAGGAGGGACGCTGTATTTTCCTCCCCTTTCACGGCTTCGCAGGGGGAGACCCTGTACTTCATTTCATTAGCAATACATAGGTCTTGCTTTGCAAACTGTCTCATTGCAGGTCTTTCTCATTACCGCCCCTAGTGGCGATGCCCTCCCCGCGAGGATGCCCTCCTTGTGAGGATGCCCTCCCCGCGAGGAAGTGGGCTAGCCCCAACAAGTCCCTACAACGGAGCCTGCACTCCCGTAGGGCGCCCTCCTCGCGAGGATGCCCTCCCCGCGAGGAAGTGGGCCAGCCCCAACAAGTGCCTACAACGGAGCCTGCACTCCCGTAGGGCGGCTTACGATCAGCCCTCGTGGACTGAGGGTGTAAGCGGCAACCCGGTCACAGTGGCCGTGGTAACGAGTCACTTTGGGAGACTAGTCCCCTGCCCAAACACTCAAGACCCGTCTTCGGGCACTTCCTCCTCCGGGAGTAGACGCTCTCCTCAGCGGGACGTCTAATGGCTTTCTGGATCTATCTTCCTCCTCCGGGAGTCGACGTTATTCCCGGCTCCCCGTTCTCACGGCGACCGAAAGATCAGCCCCCTGCGGCTTGATTGGATCTATCTTCCTCCTCCGGGAGTCGACGTTATTCCCGGCTCCCCGTTCTCACGGCGACCGGAAGATCAGCCCCCTGCGGCTTGATTGGATCTATCTTCCTCCTCCGGGAGTCGACGTTATTCCCGGCTCCCCGTTCTCACGGCGACCGGAAGATCAGCCCCCTGTTGCTTGATTGGATCTATCTTCCTCCTCCGGGAGTCGACGTTATTCCCAGCTCCCCGTTCTCACGGCGACCGGAAGATCAGCCCCCTGCGGCTTGATTGGACCTATCTTCCTCCTCCGGGAGTCGACCTTATTCCCGGCTCCCCGTTCTCACGGCGACCGGACAATTACTTTACGAAGATATGGATTTCTCATATATTTTCCCCCGGAGACATTATTCCCGGTTCCCCGCTCACGGCGACCGGACGAAGTCTCCCGGGAAGCTCCCCTCCGGAGGTCTTATTGGCTTTTCATGAGCCCCTTCCGCGCCTTGTTCCCGGTTCCCCGCTCTCCCGGCGGCCGGATGAACCTCTCCCGGTGCCCCCGGGCACCCCGGAAGGTCCCTCCCTCGGAAACCCTGTTTTTACAATTTTCTTAGAAAATATTTCTCCTACAGGCTATGCTCCCCCCGGGGACCCTGTTACCCCCACAGCGCGCGGAGGCCTCCTTCGGCCCGCTGTGGGTGGGGGGGGGGGGGACAGGGGGCCCCCGGGTCACCCACGAAGAAACTTAGCTCATCCTTGTTAAGATGAGTCGTCCAGACCATCCAAGAAGAAGAAAATAAAGAGGCGCAATAAAAGGAAACAATGCGCTTTATTGATCAGCAAACCCGGAGGACATCTTCCCCCTCCGGTGGGTTTCGGAAATGATACAACCCGGGTCCTAACCCGGGGGATTTTCTACGAACCTAAGGCCCCTACGCCTAAAGCTCCCGGAGGCGCTCCCTCAGCTCCCGGACCAAGTCCCAGTACAGCGCCCGCACGCGACGCTGAGAGTCCCGAAGTACGTCTTCGGGCCAAAACTTGTACCCAGCCGGCGGAAGTATCCGGAGAGGAGGTATCATCCGGGCCTCCGGGCGCGGGGGAGTTAATTCAGCACGGCTGTTGTCAAAATTATTCAAGTGCCACTCCGGGCGCCACCTCAACCGGACAGGCTCCCGGACAGTACCCCCGTCGCGCTCCCCGGAGACAAGGCTCAGCAAAATCAAAGCCGCTTGGGCGTCCCCCGGAGAGCCTCTCCCGGACCGTTGCCCGGGAATAACCCCACGGGTACCCTGGTAACATTTCATTGCAGACTTAGAAAAATTTCAAATATATTTCATTTCAAAATGTTTTTGTACAAGTGCCAGGGGCTTCTCCTAAGAAGCTACCGGAATCAAAATGTCTAACAAAATAAAAAGGGGTCCTAGCTAAAGACCCGGGGGAGGCTCATACTTTAGCATTGGGGTCCTCCCCCCGGGGAGCTTCCTCCGTGGCCGGGGCAGGGGCATCCGCGGCCGGAGGCGCCGGTGTCGGGAATCTCGTTCGGATGATCCGGTCGTAGAATCCCTCCGCCAGCAGCTCCACCTCCCGGCGCGTTGGCTCGAAGGTCTCCGGGAAGCTCCAGGGGATGCGCCCCCCGATCGCCCGGGCGCCGACCCCCCGATAGTCGACAAGCCCCGCGGCGGCCGCGATGACGGGGATCGCTCGGCCCCGTGCCCGGACGTCCGCAGCCTCCGGGATGGCGGAGACTTGTGCGTTAAGAAAACGCACAGCCTCCGCGAGGGTCGCCGGGGGCACCTCGGGGCCGCTCCCGGAGCCCAGGCTAACGCCAAGGCTTTCCAAGGTCGAGCGGACGGAGCGGCCCGCGTCCGACAGCGCCCGGACGCTGGAGCTCTCGAGCTCCCGAAGCGCCTTCTCCCGCACCTTGGCCTCCTCTCGGAGGCGGATGTAGGCGCCCTCCGAAAGGTGCACCTGCGCCCGGGCCCGGGACAGCTCATCGAGAGCTTCGTCCCGCTCCCGGAGGGCCGCCTCCCGCTGCTCCACGCAGGCCGCGGCCCGGCTCTCCGCCTCCTTGAGCAGCCGGGTGACCCGCTGCTCAAGGCCCCAGGTAACAGTCGCTACCTACAAAATACATAAAGAGTTAGAAAATTCTCAAGTGCAGGAAAAAAGCCGAGGTGTTGAGAGCTGGGGTTACCTGGGCTCCGAGGGACTCGAGCCCCTCAAAACGCTCGTGGAGCGTTCCTCCTGCTACGAAGGCCTGCACCTTCCGGTGGTGCAGGCCCTCCGCGTAGCGGGCCACCTCCCCCGCGGGAAGTAGGGAGGTATCTTGCCTGGCCCTCCTGTCGCGGCCGGGAGAGGGCCCCCGGACCTCGGAATCCGGGAGCACGGCCGGCGTCGCCGGCATCCTTGTCGACGAAGTTTCCTCCGAAGACGAAGACGAGGACTGGGCGAGGCCCTCCGCCCAGGGGGGGATCATCGGGCCCTTCCCCGCCCCAGGCCGGAGGGCCCTCGGAGCCTCCTGCTCCGGGGGGACCTCGAAGACTGAGGGGCTCCCCCCCTCCTCATCAACCGGCCAGAGGCACGGAGGCGCCGCCTCCGAAAACCTCACCTCTAGCCTCTCCGGCGCCAATGCCGCCGGGAGAGGCGAGAGAAGTGTCACTCGAACTGGCGACGGGGCGTAGTCCGCAGAATCGGACCCCGCCCCGCCGGTAACAACCTCCTTCCCCCGGGCCTCGACGGGGGCGGAGGCGTCGCCTCTGCCCGGGGCGCCGCCCGGGCATGTTCGGCTCCGGGAGCCTCGTCCCGGGCCCTCACCGGCGTCGTCGCCGGCGTCGTCGTCGGGGTGGGGGTCTTTTGGACCCGAGGCCTTTTGGGCTCCGAGCCCCCGGCCGCATCCTTCCCCCGCTTATGAGACCCGGGGGTGGGAAGGGGCTTCCTCTCCGGAAGCCTGAGCCCGTAGGCCTCGGCCACCAGGTTCCGGGGAGGCCCCTCCCCCACGAGGCGCACGATGCGCTCGTGTTCGTCGGCGAAGTACCTCCCCAGGAGGTGCTCCGCCTTGTCTCTCGCCGCCGGGTACGGGCGCACTGCAAGAGGTAAAAAGTTAGTCAATTTCTCATAAAAAACTGCAAGTACAAAAATGCAGGGGACTTACGCCGCGTCACCGGCTTGACCGGAGGCCGCTGCTCCGGGCCCATGCCGATCCCCCTTCCCCCGCGTGAGAAGGGGGAAAGCCGCAGGAGCGCCAGCTCCTCCGCGGCGTCCCGCATCGAGCGGGCCTTCTTCGTCAGCACCACCTTCCCGAGGAGCTCGAACTCCTCGTCCGTCCACACCGGCGGCTTCGGTGCGGATGACCGGCTGTAGGTGGGAGGCTCCGGGGCGTAGACCACCGCCTCGTCCCGGACCCGGAGGTAGAACCACCTCCGGAGCCAGTCCCCCCAGTGGTCCCGGGAGGCCGCCGCCGGGTAGTCCGCCACCCGGGAGGGCAGCATTTGGACCATCACCGAGCCGAAGGGGGACTTCGGTCCTCCCTTCACCAGGTGGGAGCTCCGCGCCGCCGGTTCATAGAAGTACCGGAAGGCGCGGAGGGTGGGCTCCCGCCCGGTCGCTGTCTCGTAGAGCCATATAAAAAGGCCCATACGGACGAGCGCGTTCGGGGTGAGGTGGTTGAGAGCCACCCCGTACTCTTTGAGAAACTCCCAGAGCATCGGATGCACCGGGAGCCGGAGCCCCGCCTCGAGGAAGGCCTCGAAGGCCACGACCTCTCCGGGCCTGGGGCGGGGGGCTCCGTCCTTCTTTAGGGGGACCCGGATGTCCCCCTCTTCAACGACGCCCTTCTTGACCAGGGACTCCGCATCCGAGGCCGAGAACTCGGAGGCCCAGAGGAAATCCACGGGGATTTCCTCTGGGGGCACCTCCGTGGTCTTCGCTCGACCTTTGGGCGCCATTAGGTCAGTTCTTTCTTTTTTGGGTGGCTAAGTTTCAGGTGGCTAAGTCAACAACTCCCGGACGCTCGCTACCGGAAAAGGCAACCGGAGAAGCTACCGGATGAGCGCTACCGGGAGAGCTGAAGCTGGAGTTGAAGATTTGGAATGAGCTTCCGGGGCCCCCTAAGGCCCTATTTATAGAGGCTGGCCGTGATCTAGATGCGCGCCACGTGGCCCCCTCGGGGCAATCTGGACCACTGAAATTCAAACCGTGCGCGGGAAACGAAGGGACAGGCGCGTAAATTGAGACGCCGGTTCGAACCGCGCGTGCATTTATTGCGAGAACGGCGCGGCCATAAAGCGCCCGGCACAGAAACCGAAGCGTCGCCGGGGCTCCGGTGATTTTCGTCCGGAGATTTTCCCGGTACCGTAACCATTCCCTCCGGGGGCTCAAGCTTCGTCCCCGGAGGGCATGGGGGGCTGTTGTTGGGGGAAATCTCCACGCGGTCAAGTCCAGGTAAGTTCATGATTGCCCGGGGACAGTGGCCTCCGGTGCCTGCCCCGGGCGCCGCCATTTGGCCCCCGGGACCGTGCCGCCGGGGCATGCTCCGGGCGCCGCCATTTGGCCCCCGGGACCGTGCCCCCCGGGCGTGCCCCGGGCGCCGCCTTTCGGCCCCCGGGACCGTGCCCCCCGGGGCGGGTCCCGGGCGCCGCCATTTGCCCGGGGACAGTGGCCGCCGGTGCCTGCCCCGGGCGCCGCCTGTTAGGCTCCCGGGACCGTGCCTCCGGGGTATGGCTCGGGCGCCGCATTTTGGCCCCCGGGACCGTGCCCCCCGGGCATGTCCCGGGCGCCGCCATTTGCCCGGGCACAGTGGCCTCCGGTGCCGGCCCCGGGCGCCGCCTTTTGGCCCCCGGGACCGTGCCCCCCGGGCATGTCCCGGGCGCCGCCATTTGCCCGGGGACAGTGGCCTCCGGTGCCTGCCCCGGGCGCCGCCATTTGGCCCCCGGGACCGTGCCCCGCGGGCATGTCCCGGGCGCCGCCATTTGCCTGGGGACAGTGGCCTCCGGTGCCCGCCCCGGGCGCCGCCTTTTGGCCCCCGGGACCGTGCCCCCCAGGCATGTCCCGGGCGCCACCGTTTTCCCGGGGACAGTGGCCTCCGGTGCCTGCCCCGGGCGCCGCCTTTTAGGCTCCTGGGACCGTGCCTCCGGGGCATGTCTCGGGCGCCGCCTTTTGGCCCCCGGGACCGTGCCCCCCGGGGCGGGTCCCGGGCGCCGCCATTTGCCCGGGGACAGTGGCCGCCGGTGCCTGCCTCGGGCGCCGCCTGTTAGGCTCCCGGGACCGCGCCCCCGGGGTATGGCCCGGGAGCCGCCATTTGGCCCCCAGGACCGTGCCCCCCGGGCATGTCCCGGGCGCCGCCATTCGCCCGGGGACAGTGGCCCCCGGTGCCTGCGCCGGGCGCCGCCTCCTAGGCTCCCGGGACCCTGCTCTCCGGAAGGGGTCCCGAACGTCATCGCCCTCCTAAAAGGTAAAACCCCTGTTTGTTTATCACGTGCAGGTCACGCGAGGGACGCCTCGGGAATCAGCGACCACCTGTCAAGCATCCAAGATGTTTGACTGGGAGAAAGACGGTCCTACCCTTCAATCCGACGGTGGCTTCCGGGGTAGTTTAGACCTTTTTGCTTCTTTTTGGGGCTATAAATAGCCCTTGTACCCCTCTGTTGTAGAGGATCAACTCATTATTATTTGGAATAGCTAATCTCACAGACGTGCTCCGGAAGCCTCTCCCCCGGAGAGAGCCTCCCCAGCCGACTCCGTTCGGGAGTGCGTCGACAGGACTAGGGCCCCCACTGGGACCCGAACCTGTATAAATCCTCGTGTCTTTTCTTGTGTTTGTCCGGCGGGGGAGGACCGGTCGCCCGGTCAACCCGCGCTGCGTAATCTCCGCTAGGATCGTCTTCAAAACCTGCCGGGGTATTCTTAATACCACGACACAACAATCTCCCCTTTTTGATAATTAATGACAACCTCACATATAAGTCATAAAAATGAGTCTAAGCTCCTTCTTAAGAGATGCATAGAAATTTTGATAGAAAGATGAAAGGAAATAAACAACAAGATAGACAATAGTCATGTGCATAATGATAAAAAGAAATAAACAATATATACTCACAAGATATTATATAGAGACATCATATGCATAATGATAAAAGGAAATAAACAACAAGATAGACAATAGTTATCAAAAGAGATATATTTAAATCAACATCCAAAGTACATCCATAGTACACAAATATCCATCTACCTCTCTCCCCTTTTGTCATCAAACACAAAAAAAAAGAGGAGAGACTATGGCTGCCACAATCCTAAGAGATCTAAGATGTTGAAGAATCCATAGGCCTGGTGCCGTCGGAGACCGGAGGTGCCTGATCGACTGTGAGCGGGGCGCATGCGATGTGGGTGATATCAGACGTAATAACCGCAAGTGAACCGTTGAACGTTGAGTACTTGAAGGTGTAATCCACGAGGAACAAGAATATTCGTCTTTTAGGCTAACAGATTACTGATTAAGTTTGAACGATTTGGGGTTGTTGATATGAACACGCCGGTGAAGGACACGTTCACGGAGGGTGGCCTGATCTGCACGACGTAGAACCTAGATAACTAGTATCTGAAGATACCTGGATAACTAGTATTGACGGAGATATATTTATACCTTTTAGTGGTCGAACGAGACTACAAAGGGAGAGCCAAATAATCTTCTTTCCTATGGTTGTAGGATATCACGGGAAGAGATAATTAGGAAGTCTAAAATATTCTAGACTTAGTTCAACCTTTAAAGATGTTTACCTGTAGTTACGATTACTAATCTTTATGGTCATAATACTTATCATCAAAAGAGTTCTGTCGATGATTCGGACTCGGGGCCCTCAGTCAATCTTACACAAATTTGTGAGTCCGATGTGAGACCTTTCAGGGTGTTTATCAGGTAAGTTAAAATAAGCACAAGTCGGGGACACACAAAATTCTATAGGTTCAGGCCCTCAAAGGATTGAGTAATAGCCTTACGTCCTGTGGTGGTTTCACTATGTGTGAGATTATACAGGGAAGAGAGATGATTACAAAGGCTAATCTCTCTTAATACATCTGCCTATTAATTACTACTTGAGTAGTTCAAGTCTTCGATCTCTTGATCCCCCATCCTCTATACATCTGTCATCCTTTTATACTGGATGAAAGGATGCCAATGTGAAGCAGTTTGGGTGGTTGCTGCTATGCAGTTGTATAACTGCACTGATCTCTTCGCCGGTTAATACATGCAGTTATAGATAACCGCATATCTTAACCTCTTGATGGTTGCCTACAAACATGGGAAAAACAACCAAGTTGTGCTTAATTCATGACCGGAAAGACTCAGTCACTAAACAACATCCTGATCGCACATAGCCTGTGAACATATTCTGGTCTCGAGTTCACATTATTCAGGTCGTAGGAAAATAACCTCCACCGTTAGAATATTCTGCTAGAACTCAATCTATCATATCATATTCGAAGTATCTTAGACATGATACATATATTAAATAATTAGCTCGGGTAATAATTCTCGTCAAGTTCATAGTCGAATGGACTCTGTTTCCTACAATCACCCTGATCGTAGAGATATAGTTGTAGCTGATACATGACCAAATGCATATTGTTTATAGGTATCTTGTCGGTGAATCAAAACCTGGAAGCATCTTTAAGACAAAGGACTGGTCGAGAACCCATCTGTCGACCACAATCTAAAGGTCCAACGGTTAGATGGTTATTTCTATTCAACCATACCCGATGGTTATGTTTATTCGACCATACCCGGTAGTGGTACTTATTCGACCACAACCTTTGGATACCGTGATCCTTTATTTCCCTAGGAATATCATAACTCCCAAATATGGTAACTGTCAAAAAGATAAATGCGCAATCATTCATAAACGTGCAGCTACTCATAATTATATATTATGACCGGTGCACGTCCGCTACCTGGCGACCCTTCAATTCTGTAACCGACGACCTTTGACAAGATATAAAAGGAGGATGTCGAGATAGAGAGGGGGGACTTTGACAACAAAAGAGAAGGATACACACCCAGTAGAGGTCGATAGAGAATAGGGGAGAGGTTTTTAGTCCATTCAAGAATAGCTCTTGTTCTTCTCTATAATCCTTTACTCTCTTAGTGAAATCACAACAGGGGTAGGGTTATTACTCAGTCTCTGAGGACCCGAACCTGTATAATTCCTGTGTCTCCGATGCATCTATATTTGCGGTATTTCCTCTGGGTGATTATTAGAATTAAGTGCTTCCCTACGTGAATATTAAATCTTGCGTAAGTTCAGCTTGGAACCTTGTTCCAATCGTCGACAAGTATGACTTGATGAAATGAGATAGCCAACCACTTGTAGAACAAGGACCTGCATATCAATGAATTCGCCCAACCACACTCTGAATTACCTATTGATCAGATTAAGACATAGGCCAAGTTTTGGACTTGACTTGCTTTGATTAACTCGATCCGATTACGGTATAGACCAGGTTTTGGCTATACTCGACCAGATGCTAATATGCAGAATACAGGATCTTACTCGGAATTACCGAAACCCAAGTGATCAAAACACAGTTCAAAAGATAGCACAACTCTTTATTGAAAAGAGGGATCTTGTACACATCGAGCGTTAGGACGCACTCGCCTACATCGATGAACTATGTGTCTAAGACTTAAATAAGTTCAATGACTATTCGATGATCTAAGCTAGAACTATTACAAAGTATTTATAGTCCAATAGTATGAATACGTATCAGACTTAATAACCGATTTACCTAAACGTACTAGACTCAGATAACTAACTAAACCTAATCATATAGGACTCAGTTATATGTATATCGGACTACTAACTGAATCAGATGACCAGACAATGTTCGAATCGCATTCGACCTGCTGACGCGTTCGACCTGAAGATCCACCTGGATCACCTATCCACATGGGACACACATGGAGTTGGCGCACAGATAGGGTGATCACAAAGATCATTCAAGCAATTTCGGAGGAAATTACAAGAACAAAGGATGAAGAGATTCAACTCTCAACTAAAACTAAGATTTCAATATGAAAATATCATTATCAATGTCTTGTTCTAAAAACTATGACCATGCCTCTCTTTCATAGAGGGTGATATTTACAAAAGATAGAAGGTTTAAACTAGAATTTCAATCTGAATCTAATTCAAAACGGAATAAAAATCCTAACATACTATAAAGATGAAAGAAGTCTGGAATCAATCTTCTCAGATTCGGACTGGACTTTTTCCTTCCATGCAGTTGTTACTTTTTTTGGGCTCCTGGTTGCATACGACATCCGAATTTAATGAATTTTGATTTGTTGGAAAGCTCTTTTGAATTCCTTTCCAACAAATACTCACACGATCAACTTGGACATCTGTTCTGAGAATGGCACTTGGTCAAAATTTCTGGTCAAATGTCAGACTGTCACTTGGTCGGCAGACTGCATGCCGAGTAGAGTTCTTTTGGTTGTAGAGGTTTCAATCCTTGACGGAATCGAGTAATCTTGGGCTTGTTGGAAAGCTTAGGAAATCTTCTTTCCACTCAGTAGGTGTACTACTAGATTTGATGAAGTCATTTAGCTCATTCACGGCTTTTCCCTTCTTGTTATGCTCTCCCTCTTCATTTCTAATCAATGTTAAACAAGAGCTATTAGGTAGAAGCATATTCTCATCATAATTTAATTTTTTAAGGAACAAAGTCACTTGTTGATTTAGTTGTGATCCGGAAGGATCTCAGTAGGTCGAATGCGTAATGGATTCAAACTCTGTCTGGTCGGTAGTAGTCCGATATAAAATATATAACTGAGTCCTATACGATAAGTTTAGTCAGTTGTCGAGTCTAATACGATCTCAATCGATCGGACTATAAATATTTTCTGATCAACTTTCGACGTGTACAAGCTCCTCTTTGAAATAAAGAGTTGTGCTATTCTTTGAACGGTGCTTTCGATCACTTGGGTGTCGGTATTTCCGAGTAAGATCCCGTATTCCGCATCTAGTCGAGTATAATCGAAACCCATCTATATCTCAATCGGATCAAGTTGGTATCAGAGCAACTATCTTGTCCTGTGGATGGTGAAGACTCACCAGGGTTACAAAACCTCCAACAAAATTCCGCAAGAACCTCTTTCAACCAAATGCAAACATCTGACGGTACCTACAGTCGTATCTCCGACAATGTCTGAAGAAACCTCCGTTTAGGCTAACCTAGCCGAACAAGTGGCTAAAATTTCCGCCGACATGGATACCGTGCTTGCTTGGATTAAGCAGCAGGCCATGGCCATGCCTCTTGAAGTTGATGCTTCAAAGGAGAAGGCAACTGTTGTGAAGATTGGGGAAAGCTCGCGCAAGCCAGACAAAAATGAAGACGAAGGCGACTATAGGGCCGACGACCTCACCAACACATCCTTAGCTATCAGATCTTTTAAGGTCAAGACTAAAGTTGTCATACCCATATATGATGGAGTAATCGATGCCGAGAAGATGGATTTTGGATTGATCAGCTTGAGACCTACTTTGACCTGTGAGGTTTTAGTAGCGCTCAAAAGGTGAAGTTTGTGCCTTTGAAGATGAAGGAGCATGCAAGTCATGGTGGAAGGCCCTTATTTCCAGTGGGGAAGCAGATGACCTCATGTGGGGACAGTTCAAGTGACTCTTGCGACAAGAGTTATACCCGATGGGTTACCTCGAGGAGAGATGGGATTGTTGGCACTGATTATATCAACGACGCGATCAATCCGTCCAGGATTATACGTCAGAGTTTCGGAGACAAGCAATGGTCATTGGCATCTCCCTCTTTGATCCTCAAGTGTTCCGAAAATATACATCTGGACTTCAGAAATTGATTAGTGCTGAGTAAAGCCTGTTCGGCGTCCAGGACATCACGACCGCGAGCACGACTGCTATGGTGATCAAGAAGAAGAACAAATCCCGAAACGACAAGAACACGAAGGAGAATTCGACCTTGTCAAAAAGGAAGTTGAGTTCGAAGAAAAGTACTCCGAAGTCTAGTACGAGCATCTCTTGTGAACATTGTTACATTGCTGGGTACACAAAGGATAAATGCTGAAAAACATTGGGTGCTAGATAGTGGATGCAGTGAACACATGACCGGTAACAAAAAATTGTTCACTTCATTGGAAGATAACTCAAGTGAAGACCAAAAGATCACCTTTGGCGACAATCGTCAAGGAAATATGGTAGGCTTGTGTAAAATCGCTATATCTCATGATCTTTCAATTTCAATTGTTGTACTTGTTGAATCATTGAATTTTAATTTGTTATCCGTTGCACAAATTTGTGATCTTGGATTTTGTTGCATATTTGCTCCTAAAAATGTTTTAGTTGAAAGTTTAAAAGACAACTTTTTGATCTTCAAAGGTTTTCATTTTGGAAATCTCTATCTTGTTGATTTCAACTCAAAAGATGCATCTCTTTCAACATGTCTCGTTTCTCAAACATCGAAGGGTTGGATTTGGCATAGAAGAGTTGCACATGTTGTAATGCATCAACTTAAAAAGCTTTTAAAACGTGATTTGGTAGTTGGCTTGAAGGATGTGAATTTTGAGAAGGACAAACCTTGTAGTGCTTCTCAAGCAGGCAAGCAAGTAGTTACTTCACATTCGACCAAGCACACTTTTTCAACTTGCAAACCTTTGGAACTCTTGCATATGAATTTATTTTGACCTTTTGAGTTCCAAAGTATCGAGGGAAACAACTATGGTTTTATCATTGTTGATGATTTTACACGTTATACTTGGGTCTTCTTCATTTCTTAAAAATCTGAAACCCCGATGTTTTTAAAAGTTTTACAAAACGTGTTTCTAGCCAATTTGAACTTTCCATCAAGAAAATCCATAGTGATCATGGTGGAGATTTTGTGAATTCGACCTTGGTTGATTTTTGTGACTCTTTAGGGTTGTAGAAAGAAAAAATCGGACACTAATAGAAATAGCAAGAACAATGCTAAGTGAGTATGACATTCCTACTCGCTTTTGGGCCGAAGCCGTGCATACCACTTGCTATTCTATTAATTGGCTGTATTTGCACTCTCTTCTAAATTTAACTCCCTATGAGATTCTTATTGGGCGTAAGCCAAATGTCTCTTATTTCCGAGTGTTTGGTTGTAAATGCTATATCCTTAAAAAAAGAAAATTTGGTGGAAAATTTCAAAGAAGAGTGGATGAAGGCTTTCTAGTCGGATACTCCACCACTAGCAAAGTCTATCGAGTTTTCAACAAAAATACAAATTGTATTGAAGAATCTTGTGATTTAGAATTCGATGAATCTAATGGATCTCAAAAAGAGCAAGTGTCTTGTGATGTTGTAGGTGAAGATCTACAAGAAACGATGAAGAATATTACTATTGGAGACATCAAACCTAGAGATGATGATCAAGAGGATGATGATAATATAGAGTGTGATGAACAACATACATCATCACCTCTTATTGTTAATCCAGAGGAGACAAATCAAATGGAAGCATCACAAGTTGAATCACCAAGACAACATTAAGTCATTGTCAAAGATCACCCTTTAGATCAAGTATTGGGTGATGTTAGTAAGGGTGTTCAAACTCTCTCTTGTATTGCTTCTTTCTGTGAACATTTTTCCTTTGTTTCTTCCTTGGAACCTAAACTTGTAGATGAAGCACTTAGTGATCCGGTTTGGATAAATGCCATGCATGAAGAACTAAATAATTTCACTAGAAACAAAGTATGGACATTAGTAGAAAGACCTAAGGATCATAATGTGATTGGAACAAAATGGGTTTTTAGGAATAAACAAGATGAAAATGGAGTAGTAGTACGAAACAAAGCATGTCTTGTTACATAAGGATATTCGCAAGTTGAAGGTTTGGATTTTGGTGAAACTTTTGCACCTGTAGTAAGATTAGAAGCTATTCGCATACTTCTTGCATTTGCATCAAATTTCAACATCAAATTATTTCTAATGGATGTTAAAAGTGCTTTTTTAAATGGAGAAATATCCGAATTAGTTTTTTTGGAACAACCTCCTGGTTTTGAAGATTCAAAATTTCTGAATCATGTATACAAGCTCTCTAAGACTCTTTATGGACTTAAACAACTCCTTGAGCCTGATATGAATGTCTTAGAGACTTTCTTATTTCAAAAGGTTTTAAAATTGGGAAAGTGGACACAACGCTATTTACAAAAGTGGTTGAAAAAGATCTTTTTGTGTGTCAAATATACGTTGATGATATCATATTTGGGTCTACTAATGAATCATTTTGTCATGAGTTTGGAGAAATGATGTCTAGGGAATATGAGATGTCGACGATTGGAGAGCTAAGCTTCTTCCTTTGACTTCAAATCAAGCAACTCAAGAATGGAACGTTCGTGAGTCAAACCAAGTATGTGAAGGACTTGCTCAAGCGCTTTGGGATGGAAGGTGATAAAGCCATCAAAACTCCCATGGCCACTAATGGACATCTCGATATGAACAATGACGAAAAAGCGGTTGATTCTAAACTTTATCGATCTATGATTGGTATCTTGCTTTATCTTACCGCATCTAGGCCCGACATCATGTTTAGTGTTTGCTTATGTGCTAGATTTCAATCGTCTCCTAAGGAATGTCATTTGATTGCTATTAAAACAATCCTTATGTCGTGGTATTACGAATAACCCAGCAGGTTTTTTGGTTGTTCCTAGCGAAGAAAAGATGACGCGAGCTGACCGCATGACCGGTCCTCTCCCGTCGGGAAAACACGAAGAATGACACGAGGATTTATATAGGTTCAGGTCTCAGTGGAGACCCTAGTCCTGTCGACGTGCTCCCGACTTGAGTCAGCTGGGGGAGTTCCCTCACGGGGAGAGTACTCTAGAGCACGCCTATTGGTTTTTGTGTATCAATGTAAAAATGAATTGTCCCCTTTACATGAGAGGGATAGAAGGGCTTATATAAGCCCAAAAGATGCAAAAAGACTAAACTACCCTGGCCGTAGCCGTTGGATCAGAGGGCACTGATATCTTTCTCCCGACCGAGGGACCTGGATGCTTGACAAGTGTCTTCGCCAGTTCCCGATATGCTCCTCGTGTGACCCTCCTAGTGACCACACTCGGGACGGGGGTCACCGGGAGCCTTGTCCCCGGGCGAATGGCGGCGCCCGGGACGCGGGTCACCGGGAGCCTTGTCTCTTACTTGGACTTGATCCCGTGGAGATTTCCCCCAACAACAGCGCCCCATGTCCTCCGGGGACACTGCTCGAGTCCCCGGAGGGGATGGCTCACATTACTGGGAACATCTCCTCCAAGATGGATCTCTGGCGCCTTGTTGACGCTTCCAATTTTGCGCTAGATACTCACGGCGGCGCCGTCGGTCATTATGTCACCCCTGGTCTCGATTGGTGGGCCCCATTTGGTCATAATGGCCTCGCGTGGTTCGAACCAACGATGCGTCGTTTCCCGCACCCGCCCTTTTGATTCGCGCGTGCCGTTTGAATTGAGTGGCACGGATCCGCCACAAGGGGCCACGTGGTACGCATCGGGGCCACGTTCGAGCCCTATAAATAGGGCATCGAGGGGCCTGGAGAAGTCACTCAAGCCTTCGATCCTCAAATGCCACCGGTGCCCTAAGCTCTTCTAGTAGCCCACTCTCGGAAGCTTAGCCTCCGGAAACCTAAGCCCCTCAGTTCCCCGAGAGCTCAACACACCGGAGAAACAAAATGGGTCCCAAGGGTCGCGCCAAGGCCGCCGAGGTGCCTTTGGAGGAAGTCACTGCGGACTTCCTCTGGGCCTCCGAGTTCACTTCGGGGGACTTAGAGTCCCTCGTGGACCGGGGGGTTGTCGAGGATGGGGACATCCAGATCCCCTCCAAGAAGGACGGCGCCCCCTGCCCTAGGCTCAGAGAAGTGGTCATCTTCGAGGCCTTCCTCGAGGCAGGGCTTCGGCTCCCGGTGCATCCGTTGCTCCGGGAGTTTCTCCGGGAATACGGGGTGGCGCTCAACCACCTGACGCCGAACGCTTTCGTTCGGATGGGGCTCTTCATCTGGCTATTCGAGACAGCCACTGGACGGGAGCCGACGCTCCGGCTGTTCCGGTACTTCTATGAGCCGGTGGCGAGGAGCTCCCAGCTGGTGAGGGGAGGGCCGAAGTCTCCGTTCGGCTCCATCATGATGCATCTCCTGCTGTCCGAGTGCAGGAGTACTCGGTGGCTGCCTCCTGGGACCACTGGGGGGATTGGGTCTGGAGGTGGTTTTACCTCTGGGTCTGGGACGCCGAGGTGACCTACTCACCAGAGCCCACTCCTACAGCCGGTCGTCCGCCCCCAAGCCCCCGGTGTGGACCGAGGAGGAGCTGAAGCTCCTCAACAAGGTGGTTGGCTTCCGGGGTGTCCGTTCCATGAGGGACACCGCCGAGGAGATGACGTTACTGAAGGTTTCCCCCTTCTCGTACGGGAGGAGGGGGATCGGAATGTGCCCGGCACAGAAGCCCCGCAAAAGCCAGTGACCCGACGTAAGCCCCCGGTGACTTTCTTCTTTTTTGTTAATTGCGCTAACTCCCTTCACTTTTGTAGTCCAGCCATACCCGGTCGCCCGGGAGAAGGCGGAGAACCTCCTCGGGAGGTACTACACCGACGAGCACGAGCGTATTGTGCGCGTCATCAGGGAGGGTCCACCCCAAAACTTGGTGGCCGAGGCCTTTGGGCTAAGGCTGCCGGAGAGGACACCTTCCCCGACCACCGGCTCTCACAAGTGGGGGAAGGAGGCCACCGGGGGTTCCGAGCTGAAGCGTGCCAAGGCTCAGAAGGCCCCCGGTTTGGCAATGACGCCGGGTTCCAGGCCCGTGAAGGCCCGGGATGCCACCCCCGGGTCGGGACGTGTGCAGCGCCTTCCAGGCGCGAGGTGACGCCGCCCCCCCGGAAGAAAACTCCGGGGGGCGGCGGAGGCGCCAGGGTTCGAGCGCCTTCTCGAGGCCTCTGGAGAGTCCCGGGGGAAGGAGCCAGCTGGTGACGAGGGGGCGACTGACTCGACGAATTACGCCCCCTCGCCGCCTTCGGCGATCGCACTTCCTGTGGCACTGGGACTACCGAAGCCGGAGCGACCAGAGGTTCATTTTGCGGAGGCTTCCCCTCCTCGCGTTGAATGGCCGGTGGATGAGGGGGGGGGGGGAGCCCCTCAATCTATGAGGTCCCGGCGGCAACGGAGGTCCCGGGGGCCCCACGGCCTGGAAAGGGGAAGGGCTCCTCATCCCTCCCCGGAGTGGCACCCCCTCGGAGAGCTCGTCCACTTCCTCTTCGGCCACCTGTTCAACGGCAAGGACTCCGGCCGCTGCCACTCTGGTTCACATCACCCCCGCGACCTTCGTGAGGGGGCCCACCGGTGTGGACAGGTTCGGAGCCGTTGGGAGGGAGACCCCCTTGCTGTCCGCGGGGGAGGTCTTCCGGTTCGCGGAGGGGCCCCAGACCCGGAAGGTGTAGGAGTACGTCTCACAAGGGATGCTCTGCGACCGTTGCGGGGAACCGCAGTCGCTCCATATCCAAGTTCGTTCCCGGATCACCAGGTCGTTTCTTCCTAAGATTTTACCAACTCTTGGGCTTCGAATAACTTTCGTGGTCGCAGGGGGCGGCCCTCGCCTGGGGTATTGAGGCGCGTTTTGACAAGGCGCTGAAGGAGGTGGAGGGGAAGGCCGCCGTGTTTTTCGAGGAGCGGGATGACGCGCTCCGGGAGTTGGCTCGAGTCCGGGCCCAGCTCCACGCCTCCGAGAACACCAACGACCGGCTCCGGAGGGAGGCAAGGCAAAGGAGGATGCTGTAACACCCTGAGTTAGGGGTGAAAATTTCCTTTTTCATCAATAGCATGCATGCATGTATCTGTAGTAATAGCCAGATCAGTATCTATCCTAAGCCCTAAAATCTCCAAAATCTATCTTGTGACCTCAAATCAAGATCAGATTGTTCAGATGTGATCTATCAGTTACTCTGAACTTAAAAGCCTTCAGAACCTAGATCCAATTCTATCTCTAAATTCCAGATTTATCAACTTCTTCTGTTTTTGAAAACAGAAATACCTTATATTACCCAAATACTCTAAGTTTCAGAAATACAGATTTAATCCGAATCTTGACCAAGTTCAGACTAGATTATTCCTGGAATATAATCATGGGTATGTCAATACCTTAACCTAAAAAGTTGACAGCCAGATTCTACCATCTAGACTCTTTTCACAAATCAGTCCAAGAGTTATCGCAAATTAGTCCTTATCTGATATCTGAAAACTCAAAAAGGTTAAAATCTCCAGATTAACTCCAAACTCAAAATCTCTTCGGCAAATCTTCTCAAAATGCTATTTGCCACAAGTCTCTCTTCTGTGCAGATATCAAAACGAACCCTAAATGCCAGAATTCGAAATCGACAAAACTTAAACCTTATTTTACCCTAAATTACCCTATTTTCAGTTTGTATCGAAAACTATTCAAATGTGCTAAACCTTATCAATTATCTTTGCCAAATACCCTGTTGAATATAATCTACTAGATTAGTGAAATCAAATTCAACTCTAACCTTCCAAATCTCCAGATTTACATTTCAGTCCAAAACTCAAAGAATTAAAACTGCAGTTCAGTCCATTTTCGACCAGGCCGTATACTGCTGTACACGACCAGAAGCCTCGTCGTGTTTTGCTTCCTTGCGCCGTGCACGTTCGCCGCACTTGTGACCGTGCATGCCAGTACGCACGTGTCCTCGATCCAGCCAGTGCCGTGGCAAGGTGGCTGCTACGTCGACGACCAGCGCCTGCTTCCCCGCGCGACCAGCAGTGACTGCTGTCAGCATCTTCTTGCCACGTCGCTTGCCTTGCCAGCCGTTGTTGCCACCGCTTTGCACCGCCCGACACGATTGAGTCCCAATGTAGCAACAGTTTTTCCTAGCCAGTGCGCCGTCGCGTCACCGTTCGCCGTTGCTACATCTGTGCCGGCAACTCCTATCAACTGACATCAAATTCAATGCTATTACTTCCTTGCAAGCTACGCCCACTGCTCTATATAAACAGCCATACCTTGTGTCACTTCCTCATCACCAGAACTTAGCTAGATTTACAAACTTCTTCGCTGTCGTCGTCTTCTCCGGCGAGTCCAGCAAGAGGCTTCACGGTGACAGCCTCAACCGCAGCACCTCCTGCCAAATTAACAGCATCTGTGAGTTCCCCTCGTCTCCCTCATCGTGCTGTACCATCTAATTGGTTTACCTTGCACCTTATCGCCGGTGATCGCCGGGATTGCTAAATTCCCTGTTCCGGCAATGTAGCTCGAATTACTCCAAATTAGCTTTTGTATCTGTAATCAAAATTGATCAGTAAGCTAAATCAAGCATGCCTGTGAACTTAGAACAATCATTTGAGCCCAATTTGAAGCTATCCCCAATTTTGCAATTTATCAGTTGCTGGCTCTCGTCGCCAAGCCACACCGGCGATCCTCTGGCCAAATTGACGTCGCCAGTAGCTTACTCATACCCTTCTATCACTCCTAGAGCAAGGAATCGAGTTCAAACGGCCTGTGTTGGAAATGCCCAAATCCAGTGTTTCTTCTCCGGCGCCGATGACCGGAAAAGTGTTCCTGGCCGTTTCAGCCCAAATCACCTTGTCATTTAGATGTGCCTTAGCCTCCTGAGCATTTTTGTCTTCTAGCCCGACACCTAAATCAGCCTAGATCAGAAGTTATAGCTTTGCCAAGTTTTTGTCCAGAACAGCTCTAGTGCAGCCAGTTCATCTCTGTTCATCATCAAATTTCTTGCTTTCCAGCCATTTCTTGCCCTAGATCCTGTTGACTTAATTGTTCCTGTTACTCAAGCCTACCTCCCAGACAAAGTGGTGCATCATTTGGAGCTCCAGATCAAAAGTTATGCTAAGCCCTAGTTTTTGGCATTGTCAGCTCTATGCCAGAGCTTGTCAGCCAGTGGCATTGACCTTATTTACCCACTTCTGGTTGTGCAATTTGAAATCCACTTTGTCCACTAAATTTGTAGAGTTGTGATCTACATTTTCTTCTACTACCACAACTTGAGATAAGCATCCTAGCTTTTCTTAAAGCTATGTCCAAGCTTTGATCCGAATGTCGATCTGTTGACATTCGCTGTTTTGATTAAACCAGCCACAAAATTGTTATCCCTATTGTAATCCTGAAACCCTAAGATTATCTAATCACCATCCTTAGCCCAAATTCCTTGAAACCCTAGAATCTCAGTTCAGTTTGTAGTTCAACTTATCTCCAGTTTAGTTCGATCATTCTTGTTGAGCATTTCTGCATATAAGTCATAAAAAATTTTAAATATTATAAGTAATCATTGTGTGTTTGTTTGTCGTCGAGCAGATTCAGAAGCTGACTTTGAAGATTTTGCTGTTGACCCGTCATCGACTGCTGTATTTTACGACGCGGAAGGCAAGTCATATCCTTGGTCATCTTGAACCTATATTTTAAATGTTGCTATAATATAACCTTGAATATAGGCAATATTGCATGTGAAAGATTGAGAATGGTTGACTTATGAATTGGCAGTGCTAGACTGGTTCTCTGTGAAATGTGAAATAAACAAGTTTTGAGCCATGAACTATTATATGTATTTATATACTTATATTCATGAAATAAAACCCCTAGCCGTGACCAGAAAAATGGTATGGATGGCTGTAGCACTGGAGGTGCTAGACTGCAAAGGAATGCAGGCACTGAAGGTGCAGGGTTGTGGATGGTCTGGTCACTGGCATATAAGGACTAGAACCTTGTGTTGTGCGTCTAGTGGCATGAACAACGTGCTAACCGCAAGCCTGGTATGGGACAGGCCTGAACAAGTAATTATGTGGATCGCACATGAAACCCCTGCATGAGATGTGTAGTGATATACGATAAACACGGAGCGCGGCTCCCACACATATCACTGAAGGTGATCAAGCACGCTAACCCAGTAATGGGAATAAGCAAAGGGGTGGAGGTTTGGATACAACCTGCCACAACTGTGCCTCGCTGAGAGCCACAGGGTCGGGGGTGAATTGTGAGTAAAACATAACAAAAGTTCTTGTTATTTCCACCTTGCCGCTCACAATATGAAGTGAGTCAGGGGTCCAATCATTTTGTTATGATAGGAAAGGTTTGAAAGTGGAATATCTTGCGGGCAAATTGGTACCTCTCTGCAGAGTTAAAAACGTATTCGAATACTCCGAGCTCCCGGGTTTTTAGGAGTCTGCTGCGGTGGATTAAATCCACGGGGTGTGACACAAGTACTATTTTCTAAATAAAATATGTTTAATCAAGATTACCCAAATGACATGTGTTGTCATGATAAGGAGTGCTGCCGTGGGCTGTCGTGTGTCGACGTGTCGCGGTAGTGCTATAATCTAGTGAACATGAATGATGATGTTACTTTATGAAAAGTGCTACCATGAGATGAGGTATGAAAGGAAAAGATTATTTTACAAATATCCATAATTCTTGACTAGTCTAGGTTCATATCATCACTACTATATGTATCTACTCTTACCTATGACTTGCTGAGTACGTAAGTGCTCACCCTTGCAACATTCAACTCAATAGATGGAGCCTACCTTGATCAAGATGATGGCACGGAGTACTACGTGGATCCAGAAGGAGGAGAATCAGTTCCGCCAGAACCCTGAAGTGTGTTGTTCTGCCGTCAACTTCTTTTGTGGGAGGGTCACCTATCTTCTGCTGCGTAGTTAAATATTTTGCTAAACCCTGAATGCCTTGTAGGCATTGTAATCCTCTTTATGTAATATTAAGGCCAGCAGGCCACACTGCTTAATATTTTGTGAGTACTCTGTTGCAATGTAATATACTCCTGTGTTTGACTCATCCTGGGAAGTCAAAGGTTTGTGGTTTGGGACTAGCTGCAGCGAGCTAGGTCTCTACAGGAGTAGTCGTTGTCCCAGTCTCGGGGCGCGACAGATGCCCTCTGGGAGCTCGAGGGCTCCAGCGCCCGGGCGGTGGCGGAAGTGCGTCGCTCCATCCGCTCGGCCCTCGAAGGGCTTGGGGTGAGCCTCGGCCCGGGGGGCAGCTCTGACGCGGTGCCGGCGACACTCGCGGAGGCTGTGCGTTTTCTCAATGCACAAGTCTCTGTGATCTCAGAGGCCGCCGATGCTTGGGCATGGGGCCGGACGATCCTAGTGGGGGCCACTGCCGCGGGGCTTGTGGTACTCTGGGGGATCAGCGCCCGGGCGATTGGGGGCCATATCCCCCGCGGCTTTCCCGAGTTCTTCAAGCCGCTATGGCGGGAGGTGGAGCAGCTCGCCGGGGGATTCTTCGACCGGATCGTGCGGGTGCGATTCCCGGTGTCGGCGCCTCCAAGGGCGGACACTATGGCTCTGGCGGAGGCCTCCCGGGGGGAGGACAACAATGAACAAGTATGAGCCTCCCCCCCGGGCCTTTAGATAGGTCTTTTTTTGTTTTAGGATTTTTGCTCCCGGTAGCTTCTTAGAAAAAGCCCCGAAGACTTGTACAAAAGACATTTTGATGAAATAGATTGAATTTTTGCTAAGTTTTGTATTGAATTTACCAGGCGCCCCGGGAGGTTACTCCCGGGAGAGAGCCCCCGAGAGTTGAGCACAACCTTAGAGGTGCCCCAGTGTTGCGAGGAGCCTCCCCAGAGATAAGGCCTTCGGGCTCCGGCTGGTATCACTCCGGGGATGCCCAAGCTGCCTTAATTTTGTTAAGTCTCATCTCAGGGGGACATGGTAGGGGTATCTCCCGGGAGCCGATCCGGTTGCGATGGCTCCCGGAGTGGCACCTAGACAACTTCGACAACCACTGCGCCGAATTATCCCCTCCGCGACTGGGGTCCCGGAGGGTTCCGCCGCTTCGAATACTCCCACCGACGGGCTATGAGTATTGGCCCGAGAACCTGCTTTGGGAGGCCCAGCGACGTATACGGAGCTTCTGTCGAGACCTGGCCTGGGTGCTATCAGAGGGCCTCCGGGATTATTAGGTGTAGGAGCCCCCCGGGTTGTATCTTGCGTTTAATGTACCGATTCCACCGGAGGGGGAAGATGTCCTCCGGTTAAATATTTCAAGAAAGTTAAGTTTGCTTGTTCCTTAACTTGTTTTTGAAACTTTCCGAGTCCAAAGGATGGTCTGGAAGAGGGCAATCCCAGGGCACGAGTTACCCCCCTCTCCACAGCGGGTTGTAGCGTAGCTCCGCGCGCTGTGGGGGAGTGAAGGGCCCGGATGCTAATGATTTCTGGGATAAAAATTCTCTCAAGAAGATTTTCCAAAGGTCCCGGAGAGAAATTTCCCGGTCGTCGTGAGAACGGGGAGCCGGGTAAAAACCTCCGAGAACAATTTTTTGAAAGTCCAGGTGAGAAATCCTCCGGTCGCCATGAGAATGGGGAGCCGGGTAGTAACTCCCCGAGGAGATTTTTCTAATATCCCGTCTTGCCAGGGAGACAATTTCGCTCCTTGAGGAGGATGAGGCCGATGATGGTTCTGAGTGTTTGAGGGGGGGGGGGGACTAGTCTCTCAAATTGACTCGTTACCTCGGTCCATGAGGACTGGGTTGCCACTTACCCCCTCATTCCACGAGGGGTGATTGTAAGCCGCCCTATGGGAGTGGGGCTCCCGTTGCAGGGACTTTTAGGCTGCGGTAGCCTACGTCCTCATGTGGAGGGCATCCTCAACAGGAGGGCATCGTCTGAGAGACGGTAAGGTGAGAACCTATAACGGACTCGAGTTGGTGAAAAAATCTGATTGTATTGATAGAACTTGAAATACAACGTCTCCCCCCACGAAGCCGCGGTTGGGGGAGGGAAAGTGAGTACAATGTCCCCCCGCGTAACTGTGGTGCAGGGCAGCGTCTCCCCCTGTGAAGTCGCGACAGGGGAGGAAGAAGGCCCAGAGGCTAGACATAGAACTTGCGAAGCAAGTCTACGTTCCATGTATTCTTCAGCTCTTGATCTTGGAGGTTGCAGAGCTTGTAAGCCCCTGAGCCCAGGACTGCAGAGACTTTGTAAGGGCCTTCCCACTTGGGGGAGAGTTTGCTCTAGTCTTGGGGGTCGGTCACGCACTTAAGGACAAGATCCCCAAGGCGGAAAGCTCTTGCGCGGACGCGCCGGTTGTATGTGCGAGCTATTTCTTGCTCGTAGATGGCGTGGCGGAGGAGCGCTCGGTCGCGTTCTTCTTCGACAAGGTCGATTTCCAGCCGTTGATTGGCTTTGTTGGCTTGGTACGTTGTGATCGTAGCTCCATCCAGGAGCTCGACCCGCAGCGATCAGAAGCCGATCTCCGAGAGGAGAACTGCTTCAGCCCCATACATGAGCGAGAAAGGCGTGCGTCCCGTCGCTCGACTCGGCGTCGTGCGCATGGAACAGAGAATGCCCGGGAGCTCCTCCGCCCATGCGCCCCACCTGGAGGTAGCTTGCTCGAGCCTTCGGCGTAACCCTTGTAGGATCACGCTGTTGACCCTTTCGACGGCCCCATTGCTCTAGGGGTGAGCCATAGAGGCGAAGTGGAGGGTGACTCCCAGGCCCTCGCAGAATTCCCGGAAATATGCTGAGTCGAATTGGGTCCCGTTATCGATAGTGATTTCTCGGGGGACCCCAAAACGACCCACGATATTCTTCCAGAAAAACCGCTATACTGCTCGGGACGTGATGTTGGCCAGAGGTTTGGCCTCTACCCACTTGGTGAAATAGTCGACTGCGACCACTGCATACTTGTAGCCTCTGGGTGTTGGGGGGAAGGGACCTAGGAGGTCTATCCCCCAGCGTGTGAAGGACCAAGTGATGGGGATAGTCTGCAGCGCTACAGAGGGGAGGTTGGAACCTTTGGCCCTCTTCTGGCAGGCCTCGCACGCGGAGACAAGGTCTCGCGAGTCACGGACCACTGTGGGCCAATAAAAGCCCTGGAGAAGGGCCTTGGCTGCGACGGTGTGCGGAGCTAGGTGAGACGCGCAACTCCCCGAGTGGATGTCCTCGAGGAGTTGGAGCCCTTCCGGCCGTGGGAGGCAACGGAGAAGGGCGGAGGCCCCCCGCTTGTAAAGCTTCCCCTCCAGCAGGAGGTATGCCCGGGCCTTGGCTCGGAGGTGCTTAGCCTCGGTCTCGTTGGGAGGGTCCCCCTCCCGCTTTATGAAGGAGATAAGGGGGTCCATCCAAGACGCAACCCGGGTGATCTCGAAGACTTCCGGGATGCAGGATCCATTGTCCGCGTCTGGGGAGGTCACCGAAAGCTTCGCGATGATCTCCAAGAAGGCTCCCCCGGGGAGAGGTTCCCGGGCGCTGGCCGCCCGGGCCAGGGCATCGGCCCGGCCGTTGTCTCTTTGAGGGATGTGCCGGGCCTCTAGGCCGTTGAAGTGCTTCTCCATCTTGCGTACCTCCTGCAAGTAGAGGCTCAAGTTTGCGTCATGGCACAAGTAGGACTTGTCCATTTGGCAAACTACGAGCTGGGAGTCTCCTTTCACGAGGAGGTGACCAATCCCAAGGGAGCGCGCGAGGCGCAACCCAAGGAGCAAAGCCTCATATCAGCGACATTGTTCGTGGCGGGGAACTCGAGCTGCGCGGCGTACTTCAGTTCCTTCCCCTCGGGGCTCCAGAGGACTACTCCTGCGCCGGCCCCAGTGAGGCAGAAGGAGCCATCAAACATGAGCGTCCAATGGTCACTGCGTCGGGGCGGTTCGGGGAGGCTCTCATCCCCGGACCCGGACGCAGGGGTCCACTCCGCCACAAAGTCGGCGAGGACTTGTGACTTGATGGTGGAGTGCCCAGTGAGGGAAAGGGAGAAGGGAGCGAGCTCGGCCCCCCACTTTCTGATTCGGCCGGTGGCTTCTTTGTTTTGGAGTACCTCCCCCAAAGGGAGGGACGACGGGACAGTGATCGGGTGTCCCAGTAAGTAGTGACGAAGCTTCCGGGACGCCATTAGAAGGGCGTAACAGATCTTCTCCATCTCCGTGCACCGAGTTTTAGCCCCTTGGAGGGTCTCACTCATGTAGTACATGGGACGCTGTTGCCCGTCCTGCTCCTTTACCAATACTGCGCTTACGGTGACCGGCGTCGTGGTGAGGTAAAGGAGCAAGGGTTCTTTCGGAGACAGGCTCACGAGCATTGGGGGGCTTGTGAGGTACTTCTTCAGGTTGTCGAAGGCCTCCTGGGCCTTGGGAGTCCATCGGAACCCCTCGAGGCCCCGGTGGATTTTGAAGAACTGGAGGCGACATTCCCCCGACCGCGAGACGAAGCGACTCAACGTGGCCAAGCGGCCGGTGAGCCGCTATACGTCTTTGACCGAGCGCGGCGGGGGCATATCTAGGAGTGCCCGAATCTTTTCGGGGCTGGCCTCTTGAAAGAGATCTAGGATATCGACTAGAGGGGGGTGAATAGGCAATTTAACAATTTAACAATTAAACAAGCAATTAATAATAAATGAGAGCAAATAACTAAAACAAGATGAACAACGAGCAATTTAACACAAGGATATATCCCGTGGTCTCGGTGATTTGCCGATCACCCCTAATTCACGTTGAGGCAAACTCAAATCTCTAACCGCTCCTCTATCTAGTCAACCTTCTCTCAAGAAGTGACCTAGATCTCGAGCCGGATTAGTGTGATGAGTTATCCAAACCTCGATGTCACTAATGATGCACTTTACCGCTCCGGCAAGGCGTGCTCGACCCTTTCACAAGATGTTTTGAGGCTTCTTCACAATCTTCTTTGAAGAGCTCTCCAAAACGTTCTTCCTAGCTATCTAGGAGTCAGCAAACTCCAAGAGTAACAAGCTGGTGATGATCACTTAACCTTCTTCTAGTGCCACATGATTGATTTAGTGATCTAAATGCAATGCACTAGAAGATCTCAAATGCACACTCTCACAAATTCAAGAATTAGAACCCTAGAGTGTATGAATCTTGTGTTAGCTCTCAAAGATGATGACAATGTTCACAAATATGCCAAAAGTTATGAACAGGACCGTGCATGGGAGTATTTATAGCCCCCACAATAAATATATCCGTTACCAGCCGTTGGGAGAAAAAGATCACTTGGCGGTCAGACCGCAGGTATAAGCCCGGTCAGACCACCGCAATTGCAACGGCATTAAACATGCGTAATTAATGCTCACCTGCCCTTGTCAGGCACACTCACGGTCAGACCGGAGCCAATGGCGTCAGACCGTGAAACCGTCCAGAGACGACATGCTTTCTGGACACATTTTACGGTCAGGCCAATAATTACGGACAGACCGGCCACACGGTCAGACCGTAGTTCAAAAACTCGGTCAGACCGTTTTAGCGGTCAGACCGTCTTAACACAACAAGATTCAGAAAGTTAGGTTAAGAAGTTCTAGGAGTCTGACTTAGGTTTTAACTATGGACAGACCGACCTTTTAATAGAGAAAACACACTTTGACATAACGTCGGTCAGTCCAAAACAACATTCGGTCAGACCGTCTATTCGGTCAGACCGGCTAACAATCGGTCAGACCGACTAAGACTGAATTTGGCTGAAATGAATTGAAAATTGCATTTTCAAAGAACATGACCTTCTAGTATGCAATGTAAGTTATTTTTATGACTTGTGGCACATAGATGAACTATCTCGTGATGCACCACATGCTCCTCTTAATAGTACGGCAACTATCCTAAAATCCGGTCAAAATTCTTCTCTAATCACCTTAGACCGGTAAAATGAAAAAGACCCTATTCCGTACCTTTGCCTCTTTGCTCAATGTCCTTTCTCCATCATGTAGCTCTTTCTTTGCCTTTCATTACCCTGTCTTTTTGAGTTTGATCTTGACACAACTTAACAGGTAACGTTAGTTCAACATTTGTAATTGTCATTAATTACTAAAACACTCTTTAGGCGCCTAGAAGCTACAATCTCCCCCTTTTTGGTAATTGATGACAACATAAAGAGTAGATGAATGAATTTTGAGCATTAAAAGGATTTTTCAATAAGCATAGTATAGAAAGACACACTCCCCCTAAATATGTGAATATGAGAATTTTGGCCTTTTGGTGCAGTTCAAGCAATCAGGCATGTATATAAGAGGATATCTTAATTCTTTCAACAAACGATATCAACAACACAAAGGTCATATGAAAATAACACAAAACACATATCATAAAACACATCTCATATAACATCCAACATAAGTGTCATCCACATATAACATGAAGTAACAATCTCACAAAAGTGTCACAAAAGTGTCATCCACATAGGTTATCAAAACATCACAGAGAAGTTATAAAAAGTCATTAAAGCTTTACATCAAAAGTTCTTTCATCTAAAGTTCTTCTCCCCCTTTGGCATCAATTGCCATAAAAGCTAAGAATCGGCGGGAGCATCATCATCTGGAGGATGGAAAGGAGTCTGAGGGAATCTGGTATAGAAGTGAGCGGAGAAGGCGTCGAAGCGCTGCTCGAACTGATCTTGGCGCGACGAGAAGGTCTGGAATTGATCATTCAAGGCCGCCAAGTCCAAGCGTGCGAGCTCAAGCCCCTGGAGTAGTGTAGCAAACTGATCCATCATCGGCTGATGGAAGTGCTGCTGGAACTGTGTAAACCAGGCGGGGGCTTGGCTAGACTGTGCTGGCTGCTGAGCCTGAGGCTGAGGAGGAGGAGGCATAGGCTGAGCCTACTGCTGCTGCTGATGGGGCTGTGCTCCATGGCCTCGAGCCAAGATGCGCGGATTGACACTAAACGGCTTATAGCTGAGATGCCTGATATCGCACGATCCGCGTGCAAACTTCGTCTTCTGGAGTAGCAACGACATGATATATGGAGCAAAGTATAGGTTCGGAAGAGTGGTTACCGAGACATCCTCAATTGTCTTCAAGATGAATGTGACAATGTTGATCCGATGACTCTTGAGGATGTGGTCGATGAAGTTCCAATAGTAATCTCGGACCGCTTCTCGATTTCCACTCTTTGGATGGATTGTGGCTCGTATGATTTTGTTGACCACAGATGGGAGGACTTTAAGACCTGTAATAGTGCCAGGTACTATCCTCTGTCCACCTCCTGACTGCTCATAAAACTGGAGCCAGTCATCCTCATGGAGGTAATCCTCATCCTCCATATTGATGCCCTCCTTCATTTCTTCATAGTTGATCTTATTTGCTGCAGCAAACTCCTCGAATGTGGCCTCATATCGCCTAGACCCAGTCATCCACATGATCCGCTGTTCCGCCCATACGATCTTGATCGTAGCATAAAACTGTCGGATAGCAATGGCGTTCCATGGGCATTTGTGCTCCACAAAGTCATAGAGCCCAATGTCCTTGAAGATCTACACCAAAGGAGCCATGATGGGCTGATTCACCACATATGCCCATTCGATCCCCTTGTGCTCGAAAATGTTCTTGTGGATCAGATGCCCATAGAATGCATCCTGCTGGGTCATCGAGTGGAAGTGAGGAGTCGTGGCATCATTTGCATGATTGTAGGCGTAGGAGGTCCTAGCCTTCATATAATCACTTGACGTCCAATTTTTCTTTGGTCCTTGATAAGCATGGACATTGATCTCATCATCCTCACTCTCGATATCCATGCCCATGTGCAAGGATCCGCCATGGTGAGAAGACTGTTCTGTTTCAGAGTCTCTGGACGATGGCACCCAATCATCATTGTGACTGTCACTACTGCTTGACAGTTGAGCTCGTTTTGGCCGCTTCACCAATTTCTTCTTGTTTGTTCAGACGGAGACAGTTCCTTGAGGACCTCGACCACTAGAAGATTTGCAAGAGATTCAGTAGGTAAGATACTAATAGACAAGAATGTATGAAGAGAATAGAGACGACAACAGATCAGCAAACCCTGGCTCTGCTGCTGCTGTCGGTTAGACCAAAATAGGGGCGATCAGACCGGCGCAACCGTAGAGTTAGGGTTTGTCAAGATTCCTGGGATTTAGGTGATTTTAAGGCGCAATGAGGACAGATAAACGAGTGTAGGTAATCAGTGCATCGAGAGGAAGAATCAATTTTAGGTTTTGAAAGGATTTAAACTTGATTCACCATATTTTCCCTAAATCCCAAGATGAACAGGAAACAAATTTGATAAAGAAGTGGAATCTGAGCAATATACCTAGAAGACATGGTTTGGAGATGACCTTGATCAACGGTTTGTCCGTGCGTCGCTAGGGTTTGACCTGAGAGGAAGATTCCAAAAACTTTGTGGCGCACGTGAAAGAGACAGGAGTGGGGAAGAAAGTGAAAAAGGACAAGAGATTCGGGATAAAAAGTTTCTGTTTGTGAAAATTCGGTCAGACCGTAGGCAAGAGACCGGTCAGACCGCTGGAAGAAGGGATTTTGAGATGCTCTTTGGAGATGCATTCGGTCAGACCGCAGATGGTTCGGTCAGACCGCTGGAAGCACTGAAAAACTTGGAGGAATTTGTTTGATTTGATGCTCATAAGAGATTCAGATAAGGTAAGATATATATGTAAGATAACTATAAGTAAGATATAGACAATATCACCAAAGGGGAAGTATTTATCTTACAAATTAACATATTTTTGGTTAATTTTACTCAATTACCGATAAAGAGCCTAAAATACTCTTAAAATGAGGAGTTCATGCAATCAAGTAACAATTCAAGCACAACCAATATGAGTTCAATATTTCAAGCCACATTTGATATATCAATGACGTTAAGCTCATTTCAAAGTTTACAAAAACGACTTTCATCTAAGGGCTTAGTGAATATATCCGCTAATTGATCTTCGGTTCTCACATTATCCACCACTACATCACCTTTACTAACATGATCTCTAAGGAAGTAATGTCGGATATCTATATGCTTGGTCCGAGAGTGTTGAATTGGATTTGTGGCTATTTTTACTGCACTCTCATTATCACACAAAAGAGGCACTTTTTCAAATTTTATTCCATAATCCAACAAGGTTTGCCTCATCCAAAGCAATTGTGCACAACAACTACCCGTGGAAACATATTCCGCTTCAGCGGTTGATAGAGCTACTGAGTTTTGTTTCTTGGAGGACCAAGAGACTAAAGATCTTCCTAATAGTTGACAACTCCCAGAGGTGCTCTTTCTATCCACTTTACATCACTACTACAGAAATGCATTCCACTAACCCATATCTTCTAACGGTTATAAGCAATCTGGGAAAAATCCGATAGAATAGGACGACAGCGGCGGAGAAGAGGCTTTTTACTATCGGTTATACACTGGTACACCGTTAGTGAAACACAAACATTTTTTACTATTGGTCATTACTGTCCAAACCATTATAATATATGAAATAGTACTATCGGTTTTCCATTCGTAACTGATAGTAAAATTACTCACTTTATACTATCGGTTAGTACTGTACAAACCGATATAATATATTACATAGTACTATCGATTTTTCATTCGTAAATGATAGTAAAATTACGCAACTTATACTATCGGTTCATACTTTACCAACAGATATAATATATTAAATAGTACTATCGGTTTTTCCTGCGTAACTGATAGTGAAATTACTGACTTTTTACTATCGATTTTTACTGAACTAACCGATATAATAGAGTAAAGTTTACTATCGGTTATATAAAACAAACCGATAGTAAAATGACGTCGTATAAACTAATTGTTATGATAGTGGGGACCTTATTTTACTATCGGTTTGTGTTTTTGAACCGATAGTAAAATTGTACAACTTAATTAGGTCGACCCTTGCTCTGCGTTCTGCATGTTGGAATCATTTCTACCGTATGTGCATCCACGCTCCAAGCTAGGGTGATATGGAGAAGCTAGATGAGAGGTTGATCATAATTCCATTCCCCTCGGTATTGTCATCTTCTCATCACCTCTCTCGATCACTCTTTCAGACTCTCCCTCTCTCTCTACTTGCAATTCATTAAACTAGATACATGTAGCTCCAAACTAGCTAGAAGGCTAGGTTGGCTAGCTAGCTATAGCTTGCTGAAGTTAAGCAGCTAGCTAGCTAGCTCTTCCAATTAATGCATCAAGTTAATTAGGGTTTCATATATGCAAATCCATTTAATGTAATTAAGCAGCTGTACACACATATGGCCTAGCTAATTATGTTTCATGCATATATGCATGCCCTGAGTCATTAATTATTTATTTCAATTTGTCAATTTTGTGAAATAATTGTAGATGGACCGAGAATATTGGATGTATGGAATAAAACATACTACTGTTGAGTATTTGGAGGGTGTGAATGGGTTTATTAAATTTGCTGAGCAAGAAATGGCGAAGAAGGGAGAGAAAGATATGCATTGTCCTTGTATAGATTGTATGAACTTAAAAAGGTTCGGCAACTCTGATCAGATTAGAAGTCATTTGATTCGTCGTGGTTTTAACGCACGCTATACCCATTGGATATGGCATGGTGAAGATCTTGAGGAAACGAGCACCGCTACCAGTCAGCAGCACCCGGAAGTGGATTGCAGTAAGGATGATCATGATCAGAACATTGGTAATGTTTATTCGGAAGTCCATGTAGATGACGACAATTTAGATGAAATGTTACGTGATGTAGAAGAAGACTACAGCGAAAACAATTTGGCTAAATTTGAGAAATTAATTGTTGATTCTGAGAAGCCTTTGTTCCCCGGATGTGCAAAATTTACAAAGTTGTCTTCTGTGTTGAGATTATATAACTTGAAGGCAAGCAACGGTTGGAGCGATAAGAGTTTCACGGCTCTATTGGATCTGTTAGCGGACATGCTTCCAGAGGGAAATGAGTTGCCAAGCTCGGTTTACCAGGCCAAAAAACTATTGTGTCCGTTGGGAATGGAAATCGAAAGAATACATGCATGCCCAAATGATTGTGTTTTGTACCGTAACGAGTACGAGGATTTGCATGTTTGTCCAAGATGCGGCGCATCGCGGTATAAGCATGGGGACAGAATTTATCACAATGGATGTGATGAGGTAAAGAAAGGGCCTCCGGTCAAAACTGTGTGGTATTTGCCTGTGATTCCTAGATTGAAACGGCTGTTTGCAAATCTGAAAGATGCGAAGTATTTGTGTTGGCATGTTGAAGGTCGGAAACAAGACGGAAAACTAAGACATCCAGCTGATTCCATTCAATGGAGAAACATTAACAGAACATTCGGTGAGTTTGGCAGCGAAGTGAGGAATATAAGGTTTGGGTTGAGTACGGATGGTATGAATCCACACGGAAATATGAGCAGTCGACATAGCACTTGGCCGGTTCTTTTATGCATCTACAATCTTCCTCCTTGGTTATGTATGAAGCGCAAGTACATCATGATGTCATTACTAATTTCAGGACCCAGACAACCCGGGAATGATATTGACGTGTTTCTATCACCGTTAGTCGAGGACTTACATAAATTGTGGAGCGAAGGGGTGCGGGTGTGGGATGCACATAAGCGAGAGAATTTCATGTTGCGGGCCATGATATTTTGTACCATAAATGATTTCCCGGCCTATGGAAATTTGTCGGGGTATAGTACGAAAGGAGGCAAGGCTTGTCCTATTTGCCTGGATGAAACTGAAAGCATGTGGTTATCGAACTGCAGAAAAATAGTGTACATGGGTCACCGCAAATTCCTTCCGATGCATCACGCCTACCGTAAGAAGAGGAGGTCATTCAATGGGAAGCCTGAGAAAGGATCAACCCCAGTGTTTGTGACTGGTAAGGAGCTTTACTTGCGCGTGAAGGACATCAAAGTTGAGTTCGGTAAATGTTCTAAACCTCCAGGAAAAAATGTTTGGAAGAAGAGATCGATTCTTGGAGATCTGCCATATTGGGAGCACTTACAAGTTCGACATTGCATTGATGTCATGCACGTAGAGAAAATGTTTGTGACAGTTTGACTGGTTTGTTGTTGAACATTCCAGGAAAGACGAAAGATGGCATCAATGTTCGCCGTGACATGCTCGACATGGGCATAAGGACTGAGCTTGCACCGTTGGAGAAGGGAAAGCGGACATACCTCCCCCCGGCCTGCAATACTTTGTCAAAAAGAGAAAAAAACAAAACTCTGTCAGTGCCTACATGGTGTCAAAGTTCCATGCGGGTATTCAGCGAACTTGAAAAAACTTGTGTCGATGAAAACTTGAAACTGGTTGGTATGAAGTCCCATGATTGTCATGTACTGATGTCACAAATGCTTCCCATTGCTATCAAAGGCATTCTCCCAGTCAAAGTTAGAGAGACAATTACAAAGCTATGTTATTTCTTCAACACAATATCTGGCAAGGTACATAAGCGTGTACTCCTAGCAAGTTAATTAGCTCCATTCGTGGAACCTGTCAGATTTTTTGGATCTGAATATTTGCTGCAACTGTGTCCTTGCAGGTAATTGATCTGCATGGACTGGACGATTTGCAACGCGATGTGACTACAACTCTTTGTCAGCTGGAGATATATTTCCCTCCATCCTTTTTTGATGTTATGGTCCATCTAATTGTTCACCTTGTCAGAGAAATTAAGTTTTGTGGACCCGTGTTCCTGCGCTACATGTATCCATTTGAGAGATTTATGGATATCTTGAAGGGATATGTAAGGAATCGACATCGGCCTGAGGGCACGCTTCAGGGCATTGGAACGATTGGATTTAAAGCAGTCGTCCCCTCTAGTGATCTGTATGCAAAAGCCCATTTTTGGGTCTTATAGCACATGACGGGGGTGGAGCCAGACATACACGAGCACAAGGAAATGTTACGGAAACAGAATCCCTCGAAGCCAGAGATTTGGGTCACCAGAGAACATAATAGGAAGTTTGCTGGGTGGATCGAAAATAGAGTCCTGCAAGCTTCTGAGGGCGACGTAGATGAAGTTGTTACATGGTTGGCCAGAGGGCCTAGATTTACTGTAGGGACTTGGTAGGGGTATGACATCAACGGCTATTCATTTTACTCAAGAACTCAGGACGAGAAGAGTACTATGCAATGTAGTGGAGTGACACTACTTGCTATTTCGGAGGATGCCAGGGCAGTAAGGGCACTCGACTCATATTACGGTGTTATTGAGGAAATATGGGAGCTCGATTATGTATTACTTAAGATTCCTCTGTTTCGATGCCAATGGGTCGAAATCCCTCGAGGTGTTAAAGTCGACAATTATGGGTTTACTCTCGTCGATCTCAGTAGAGTCGCACACAAAGATGATCCATTTATACTTCCTGAGCAAGCCACACAGGTGTTCTACATTGTTGACCCAGCCAACCCAAAGTTGCACGTTGTCCTTCACAGTAAGAGACGTATTGTTGGGGTCGAAGACGTTGTGGATGAAGAAGAGTACGATCAGTTCGACGAACTACCTCCATTTTTAGATGGAATTCTTCAATCTGTCCCTACCGAAGATATTGACGAAATAAGTTACCTGCGAGACGACCACGAAGAAGGATTATGGGTGGACAACCATTCTTGACTAATTTGCAATATGTAAGTGACGTATATTACTTGGATCTTTAATCGAAGAATTCTTCAAATCATTTTTCAAAAATTCTTTGGGAAAACATACGTGATGCATTGAGAATCATTTATGCAAATTTCATTTCAATTGGAGTATATACTTGATTTGAGTAATAATTGATTCTTTTCACAAATCAATATAAAAACTGCAAATTTTCATTCCATGATTGGTCTTTACTGTTAATTTATTTCAAAATTATTGGAAGTCATTTGCATGGGGTTTCAGGTGTCTTTACAAGTGCAAAATGATGTACTGAGACCCATTTATAATTGTTCTCAGGAAATCCCTTTAGATCAATTTAATAGTATTCTACTATCGGTTTCAACTTCCAAACCGATATGAAATTAACATATACTATCGGTTTATTGTCATAAAATCGATAGTAGAATACAATGCAAAATGATGTACTGAGATCATCTGTAATTGTTCTAAGGGAAATCCTTTAGGGTCAATAACATTATATTTTAATATCGGTTTCAACTGCCAAACCGATATGAAATTAAACTCTACTATCGGTTTATTGTTCATAACCGATAGTGATTTATACTATGTTATGAGCCCCTGTTCTTAGTTTACTATCGGTTTAGAATAATAAAACCGATAGTGAACAATGCCAACATTTCAAACCCTAACTGACATGTTCTTAATTTACTATCGGTTAGTAATAATAAAACCGATAGTGAACAATGCCAACACTCCAAACCCTAACTTACATTGTATTTACCATCGGTTTGGTGGTTATGAACCGATAGTAAATATTCATATATTAGGTTATAACCTCGCACGATTTTCCCTCCAGTGCAACTGATCACATTCCAAATACTCACTCGCGGAAAACCCTAGCTTCCCCGACGTTCGCTTCTTCGCTCCTCTGCGCCACCATTGCCGATCGCAATCTGGTTCTCCACCGCCTCCGGCCACTGCATTGCGCCCTCTGGCCACTCCACGAACGACTGTAAGTGTTCTTGACCAAATCGCTCGCGTCAATTGCTTAAATTTGTATGCAATGGTTCATATGTGGTTCAATGGATTACAAATATAAAACTAGAGTAAAATTCATGAACTACAAACTTGATAGCTATGAGAATGACAGAATTGATGAAAATCACTAGCAATTTGTTGTAACACCCTGATTTTCCCAAATCTTGGCTTACCTCGTCCCTCCCTATATCAGAATGAGATCCCAGTTATGCCAGTATCTTACCCCAAAAAGTAGGCAATCAAACCCTTTCGTTTAGATCCTTTTCACAAATCAGCCCTTTTCAGATTTGTCAGAAGCCCAAAAAGACTAAAAGTCTCAGACCACCTCCAAACTTTGATCTGATTTAGTGAATATCTCTCATTCACTATTCTGAACATTTTTCCCTTCTGGAAGAATTTCCAAATCCTGCCCTAAACCTGAGTTTCGACCCTCGCCGTTTTTGAAACCCTAATTACCCTGTTTTACCCTAAGGTCGTTTTCCCCACTTTTGTCGAAACCCTTCAGATCTTGCCCGATCTTGTCAAACTTTGGCTAGATGAGTTCCATTAATCTTATGCAACTCATTCCTGAAATCAGATTTCAGATCAGCCCCCTAGATCTCCAGATTTACAATCAAGCCCATTTCCAATTCAACTTTTCCTCACAGATCAGTCCCTGGAGCAAGTTTCGAAATTGCATTTCGGCCCGAGCTATTCTTTCTCGGTCCCTGTTCGACCAGGCCCGTTCGACCAGTGCCCCGCCACTTTGCCTCGCCGTGTTTCCTCGCCACCGGTCATCTTCTCCGGTCGCCTGTGCTCGTGATCAGTTGAGCCATCCCGCGCGCACGTGCCAGTGACCAAAGACCCTGCTAAACCCAGCGGTTAATCGCCCGCGCTCCAGCAGCGTTTTCGCGCGCGCACGCCCGTGGCCGTGACACTTGCATGCGTGTACGTGTCATCGCCGGAACTGTGTTGCTGCCTCCGCATCCGCGCCGTTTCAAACCTAGTTCCAAGGCGTCCCGACAACGCTGGCAAAGCAACTGCACAGCCCGTGCACATCACGTCGTCGTCGCCGTTGTCGCACCTACGCCCGGCCATCCTTGTCCCTGGCTCGATTTTCCCCGCTGTTTTCCTCTCGCTAGCTTTGCCCCAGAGCCTATTTAAACCCCAGTGCTGTGCAAATTCCTTATCTCAGGACTTAGTCAAATCTTTTCCAGTGCCCTCGCCGCTCCCTTCTTCTTCTCCGGCGAGCTGTTTTTGAGGCCACCGTCACCAGAGCAAACCGTGGCTTCTCCTTCCAATTCAACTGCACCAGTGAGTTCCCCATACCTATCTCGTTGTGTAGTAGCTCCCAATTGGCCGCCGGTGAACCCCATCGCCGGTGATCGCCGTAAACGGCCGTTTGCCCTGTTTCCCCAATACTGTTCATTTCATCCCAAATTGGTTTCCCCTCCAGTAGAGTTTCTTGATCAGTAGGCCCCATCTAGCAAGCCTGTGCGCTCAGATTGCATAATTGAGCTGAAATTGAAGTTTTCCCGTTCTGGCTCGCCGCCGATGATCTGGCTCTCGTCGCCAGGCCGTACCAGCTGTTCCCCAGCCAAATTGACTTATCCATTAGCTTCCACACTTCACCCTATCACTCTCTGAGCAAGCAATCGAGTTCAAATGCTTTGTATCAAAAACCCCCAATCTCCAGTGTCGTCTTCTCCAGCACCGGTCGCCGGAATTCTTCCCCGGCCGATCTAGCTCTTGAAACTTTGTCCCTTAGCTTTGCCTCACCTCCCTGAACATTTTCTTCCACTAGCTCGACATCTGGATCTGCCTGGATTGTAAGTTATGCCCTTGCCAAGATCACTGTCCAGAAGCCCAGTTCATGTCCAGATCACAGCAGTTCATCACTGAATTTCATCACCTTCCAGCCACTTTCAGCCCTTGATCCTGTTAAGTATTTTGTTTCTGTTATCAATGCCTACCTCCCAGACAAAGTTGTGCATCAATTGGAGCCCTGTATCAAAAGTTATGTCAAGCCCTAGATTTTGGCAATGTCTGCACTATGTCAGTGCATGTCAGCCACTGGCATTAGCCTTGTTTGACCCCTTCTGGTTGAGCAATGGAAATGTCACTTTGTCCCCTAGATTCCTGGAGTTGTGTTCTACATCTTTTCCTTCTGTCACTTCTCCAGAAAACCATCCTAATACCAGTTTAAAGCTATGCCAAAGACGTGAACTGAATGTCGACCCTTTGACGTTCAATCCTTTTTAGCCGTTTCTTCGACCAGAACCCTTGTGACGTTGCCCTAACCTTTTCCCCTGCATGCATGTCTTATTTACTCAATATTTTCTATGGAAACTATTTTATGTATGCTTATGTAGTGTGTGTATTGTATTGCTTGTGTCCGCCGCAGTGCCCGAAGCTGAAGGAGCGGAAGAAGTCTTTGAAGATTCATCCGAGTAATTAGACCTAGCAGTGCAAGGCAAGTCTCAACCCCTTGATCATGTTTCACCTAGTATTTTGATATAAAGTAGATTAACTGTTTTCAAGATATGTGCATGCTGAGTATTTGATAAAACTATGTTTAGAAACATGTGAATAGATATGACCCAAGTCTTATGTGGAAACCCCCTTTTGAGATTGAATCATCATGCAACCTTGTCACCCTAGGATGCTATGCTTAAACTCTAATCTTATTTAAACATACATGTTAAGTGTGAAATGGCTAATATGTGAGAAATGAATTTGAAACTCTTTTTGTGAAAGAACATGTGAAATTAGAATTGATAGTGAGGATTGGATTGTATGGAGAGGGTGCGGTGCGCACCAGGGAATGTGAATGCTCCTCACTATTGGTTCATAAGGACGAGAACCTTGTGCTGTGTCTCTATGCGAATTGTAAACGTACCAACCACTTGCCTGGTATGGGACGGGCACAACTTAGTAGCTTTTTGGTATTAGCAGTTCCCTGCATGGTTTGACGATCTGGTTTCTCGCGTGGAAACTGGAAGGCCAAGGTTCGGCCATGAGTGATGTGAGTTCAGAAAAATGATGAGAGGAAAAGGCGTAAATGAAGGAAGGCGCCCTAGACCTGATTAAGCCGTGAGCGGCTGTAATCTTAAATGGTCGTATGTCTCGCGTGGACATAGACCAAGGCTATGTGTCCTGAGGGAACATAGACCAGAGAGGCTAGGAAGTAAGGCAGTGGGTAAGACCCACAACGGTACTTGAGACTTAATTGTCTATTTACCGGGCAGGGATACTGTTAATACTGAATTGTAAAGTGTTGTGTGATCTCGGCCTTGTCACATGTGTATAAGTCACATGGAGCTGTACCGACTTGAAAGCCGAGTGAACCAGTGGATTTAAAAAGAGGTACACCTTTGCAAAGTGTAAAAGAAGTATCAGATACTCTGTACTCCCAGGTTCAGGAGTCTTTTCGTAGTGGATGATATCCATGGGTTATAGCACAAGTAATGATTTGGAATGTTTTCATAATACGGTTGATAAAAGTGATGACTCATGGGAGACCATCACACATAACGATTTCCAAAGTATAACTTAAGATTTACAAAACCCCGTTGCTGAAAACAAAACCCTCATTTGAGAGATCAAAGAATTGAAATCTATACTATTTATAATTATAAGTCTTAAACCCTTTTCTTGATCACTCCTCATCTATATACCTACTTTTTGTAATGAGACTTGCTGAGCATTGTGTAAAAACATGCTCACCCTTGCCTTTGCAAACAAATTCAGAAGAAGACTTGGAGAATTCCAATTTCCCTGGCCTTGAGCACCAAGAAGAGGAAAGAGTCTTTCCAGACGATTTGAGCTTCTAGGAGGGTCATGAGCCAAGTTGAGTCCGATGTGGAGGAAGCCCTTCCAGAGCCGCTGCAGAAGGAAGTGAAGACCCTTGTGGTTGCTTTTGTGTTGTTTTTCTGTGTTCGGTACTTCCATACCGATTCTTGATTTTGAAAAACTCTCTACTTTTTGTATCAACTTTAATTAGTGCCACCCTTGGCATTATGATATTGTAGTAGTGGTCCTCGTGACCTTGTACTTGCTTTATCTACCAGCTTTATTATTGGAAGTGAATCCTGTTGTTGTGAGCTTGTGTGGTACCTTTCTGTGCGCAATCTACCTGGGCGGTTGCCAAGGTGACCCTCAAATGGGGGTCTCACATTTGTCATACAGTGTAGTCCACTATCGGTTTCTTATTTAGAACCGATAGTAAATACCTTAAACTGAATTTTCTGTTAATTATTTCCCATTTTCTAATTTTCATCTGAAATTTTGGTTCATTTAAATTTTAACAGACTTTATGTTCCTGCAGAGAGATTAGCATAGTTTGCACTGCTAATCTTTTAAATTTTACTGAATTCAAACTTGATTACTATCGATTTTTCTTGGAAAACTGATAGGAAATAGAGTATGTCATAGTTTGCACTGCTAATCTGAATTTTCTGTTAATTACTTCCCATTTTCTAATGTTCATCTGAAATTTTGGTTCATTTAAATTTTAACAGACTTTATGTTCATGCAGAGAGACTAGCATAGTTTGCACTGCTAATCTTTTAAATTTTCCTGAATACAAACTTGAGTACTATCAGTTTTACTTGGAAAACCGATAGGAAATAGAGTATGTCATAGTTTGCACTGCTAATCTGAATTTTCTGTTAATTACTTCCCATTTTCTAATGTTCATCTGAAATTTTGGTTCATTTAAATTTTAATAGACTTTATGTTCATGCAGAGAGACTAGCGTAGGGCACAACAATTTTAGTTATGAACTTTGTCATGTACCTTTCTTCATATCAATTGATGGTCTGTTCATGAAATTTTAGGTAAAGCCATGTCGGCATCTTCCTCGGCTGATAGTAGTGATTCGGCGAGGGCGAACGTAGATGGCGCTGCCTCATCCCAGTGCAAGAGGAAGGCGCGAGGCGTGACGATGTTGGGTCGTTTGGCCAAACGCGCGGATCTTTCATGTGAGTTCAACTAGTTCGGGAGACCGATCGGGAAGAACGCCGGCCACTATGCTGCCTATGTTGGCTTGTTGGCGAAGGAAAGGGTGAAGATCACCATCCAGAGCTGGAAGGACGTCAAGGCCGACGAGAGGGATAGGCTGTGGGCAGAAGTGAAGGTAAAATTAATCAAAATCACTGAACTCTTGAGTAATCACATTCCATTGGTTTATCCTAGAGATTAGGTAAGTCCTGCCTATATGCACCATTTGAAACAGGTCAAGTGGAACATCCCCGACGATGGTCCCAAGATAGCTTGCTTGAAGGACATGAACAACATGTGGAAAACCTTCAAGAGCGTTCTCGTCAGTACCTTCCTCGCTAAAGGCAAATCTCCATGCGAGAAGTACCCCTTCATAACGGAGGAGGTATGAGAGCAATTCGCCCAACAGAAGGGGACTCCTGAGTTCAAGGTATGTATGGTTCCTTTGCTTGGTTACACCATTGTATGCAGTAAGTAGCGGTGCATTAATTTTCTTGTTTCTGGTACGAAGGCCCTCAGCGAGAAGAACAAGGAAATCCAGAGGAGGAACGACCACCCACACCGGCTCGGCTCTTGCGGCTATGCAGGGAAGGAGGAGCAGTGGAAGAAGGCTGAAGACGAGGCGTCGAATTTCGTTGACTCCCCTGACCTACCACTCTCCGAGATCCGCGATCAGCGATGCAAGCGCTGGTGGCCGGCCAGAGGGACCGTGTCGGCCACGGGGACTGTGGCGTTCCCAAACCTCAGGGACGTCGAGGTCGTGCAGCGACTCATAAGTTGGCTAACTTCCTGGTTGGAATCATAGAGTGTGGTAGAAAAAACTATGATCACTAGTGTGCGCACAAGTTTGTATATATTTCTACCTCACAATGGAGAGCTTTCAATGTAACAGATCTCTTGCTCGAAGGAGGCGACCGAGGGATTGTTCAGTCCCCATAGGGAGAACGACATCCTTACTCGGGCTCTAGGGAACAAGGAGCATCCAGGGCGGACGCGAACCATGGGGGCTGTGGTGCCATGGAAGGAAGGCTTCTCGGAGCCCGGGCAAAAGGCGAAGAAGGCTAGCAGCTGGAAGGAAAGGGAAGTGGAGCTATCTCAGAAGATACGGGTAGATGTGACTGCACAATTCGCGGACATGTTCGCTCAAATGAACGAGAAGTATGAACGCCTCAGCCGAGGTGTGCAGTCCAAGGGTTTAGATCCAGCTGCCGAGGTCGACGCTGCCAGGCCGAGTAGTTGCGGCTCGAAGGTTCACGTGGATCCGGTGGACCTGTTATAATTGTTGCAAATTGCAGAAGCCGGAGAGCTGTAGCCTATTGATCAACATAGGCGAGAAACCTATAGTGGTTGCAAATGGGGTCGTATACCAGTCTTGGGAGGATGTCCGGATCCACTGCGTACCTCTGGAGCCTGGATTCGCAAAGTTATAGGTGGACATGGCCCTCCCGGGCTACAGCTCTTTTCCGTTGCCCGTCCCAACGGATGAAATGCGGACAATTGGGGAGGCATTGGGCTCGTACATACAGTGGCCAAAGAAGGGTGCTAGACTACAGGAGGTAAACCCTAGCCATTCTAGCTTACAACTCAGTTAATATACTCAATTTGCAAAATCTAACTTATGCGTTTGTACTTAAAGTGGACGATGGATACCAGCTCACTTCCTGAGGACACCACCCCCGCCACAACGCATGAGCGAGCTCCTTCGGCCCCCATGCCTCCTCCGACGGCCTCAAACCCTTTGCCATCAAATGAGGCCAGCGGCACCACACCCCAACCTTCGAAGGTATACACTCGCTCCCCGCCCAAAGGCAAGGGCAAGGCCAAAGGCAAGGCCAAACAAAGCCAGCCGGGTACGTTCAAGAACGGGTCCCCACTCGTGTCGGAGTACCTTCTGCGCAATATGGATCAAATAACCAGAAGTCTCCACGAGTGGTACCTGACCCGGTCTAGGCTCCACATCAACTTCTTAGTTCACTTCAGGCCAGGTCATTTTCACCGTGAGGCCGGGAGCATATCGGTGGCCCACGAGGATTTGTTCGACCTCCTCAACTGGCGGGAGCTTGATATGTCCATCATACGGACACTACAACACGGTAGGCCAGCGCAAGCTGTAAAACTGCTGGGAAAAACTTTTTTCCCAGCAGTCCTACAGATGAAAATATAATTTTGATTTTTCACCGATGTGTCAGCTAGGAAAAGTTATTATTTTTAGCAGATCTACTACTAGGAATAAATAATATATAGCAAGCTGTCGATCAGTTTGGGAAAAAAAAAATTTTAGCAGATCTACAGCTGAGAATATTTTTTCCGCTGGGAAATTTTTTTTTTACCAGCAGTTCTATAGTTGAAAATATAATTTTTATTTTTCACCGATATGCCAGCTGGGAAAAATTATTATTTTTAGTAGATCTACCGCTAGGAATAAGTAATTTATATATTTTTGGCGTAAAACTGAAAATTTTCAGCAGAATAATAACAGATTTATTATTTTGGGAGGGAAATTTTCATGAAAAAATATTTTCTGCTGATTTGTTGGTTTTGCGCCAAATATAAAATCTTCCTCTGCAGATTTTTAGTTACCTTCCCTGCTTCCCTCAATCGGTTCCCCAATACAACCTCCACTGAGGATTAAACCTCTCTCCGGCCGCCGAGAAAACCCCCAATCAAACCTCCTCCACCGACCTCCCCCAATCCTCTCCATCTCCAGGTCTCCGGCCGCCGAGAAAACTCCCCCAATCAACCCTCCTCCATCGACAAACGTCCCCCAATCCTGTCCATCTCCAGCTCTCTGCCGATAAACCTCCCCAATCCAACCTCCTCCACCGAGAAACCACCCCCAATCCTCTCCATCTCCAGCACTCCGCCGAGAAACCTCCCTGATCCAACCTCCTCCACCGAGAAACCACTCCCAATTCGCCGAGAAACCTCCCCAATCTTCGATCTGGTCTCCCACCGTGCGTGAGGTGTCTCGCGGTGTGGCCCTCGAAACACTAGCGACAGGGTGTGCGGTGTACGGCAGAGGTGGAGCGACAGCGGTGAAGCAGGTGCGCAACAGAGGGGTGAGGCGCGAGGCACCAATCCGAGGTAAGCAGAACTATTCCAACACTTCTGGTTGCAGTGTTCTTTTCCTGGCTTTGCAATGTTGCATCCTGATGAACTCCAGATGCATGTTTTATCATTGCTAAAGACTGCCGAAATCTTCAGAAATAGACTGCTTAAATCTTGGAACAGTTGCAACTATCGAGTATATCAAATGATAAGATAGGAAATTATCCATTGTACTTAGACTCAGAGCATATTAAAGATCTAGCATTTTGTGCCTTGTGTGGAAGAGTTCAAGTTTATTCTCTTGTGATTGATTCAGACACCAACCAAGAAAATGCTGGCAACACTCAATTAGAAACTCCATTTTAGAACAAACACTTCATTAGAACTAGATCTTGATCAAGATAAGTAGAACTGAAATGTTAGAAGGCATAGTTTTTAAGAAACAATTGAAATATTTGAATGCACAATTTAAATATTTTTTAGAAATTTACAACCACACATTTCACGAGTGGTGAAATACTAATTACAGACTAGCTCAATTTACATGAATAGGGTTTTTCGAAAGACCAGCTCAATTTGGTTTTGCAGAAAGATCATTCTAATTCGGTTGTGTTTTACTAGATATACATCTGATCAACTCAGATAAACCCAGATGCTCATAGGACTTAGCTTGGACCAAACCCACCTTGATAGATTTGATCTTTTTGGTAGGGTAGCCTAACCCGTAGTTTGCACATGTCTATCTCCAACTACCCTATGAGTCTATTCACTCCCTCTTTTTTTTATATTGAAGAGTAAATTGTATTTCAATTTCTTAAACTTCTGTGGTATGAAAGTAAGATCTCAATTACTACCATGTGAATTGGATTTATATAATTTTTTGTTATATACTAGCTCCATTGTAAAACTATAGCGATTATAGTTTGGAAGGGAGGGCGTAAGTATTGAAGTAGAGATTGCATGAGCTGGATCTTGCATGAAGCTATCTACTAGCCTATACTAGATGCAAATTAGGGATGTATTATCCAATACCAGGTCTACATTTGACCATCCAATATTATTATGAACAACTTGCACGTTTAGAAATTAATCAATACATGAAGTGATTAGTTGTAATTTTGCTAGTTGGATCCATGCATATGGCAGTGAAGTAAACCATGACCTAAATAAATCTGCACATTTAGAAATTAATTGATTCATCCATCAGCTGATTGATCTATAAAATTAGTTGAGTTGACATTTGACGATATTGCATCGCGACCAAGAAGCTCGTAACTAGTACTAAGTTGGTAGTACTATTGATTTGACCTAACGCTAATTACAAGTGCATTAGAAGTAATATATTATGAACAACTTGCACTTGCAATCTTACAAATTAACTGTATGTGAAGTGATCACCGGTTCAAAAACAGTGATCACTTAGCCCTTAAACTTAATGTTACAAAGTAGCGTCGATGTAGCGTCGACCAAGAAGTGTGTATCATCAAGAAGTGTGTATCATGTTACTGCCAAAAAAAAAACAAAAGAAAAATAAATTATGCTCTTAGCCCTTAAACTTGTATGATTGTATTATTTAGGTTTCCAAATTCAAAATTTAACTTACCAAATTAGGTCCCTAACTTTTCTTGTTAATTTAGCCAATAAAATTGTCTACATCATTCAATTTTTTTCATTTCATAGGTATTGAAATTAAATACAAATTTTACATTTTAATGTCTTTTTATTTTCTTGAACTTGAGAACTTTCACATATGTAAATCGGAATCTGAATTCAGCTTATAATTCCGGTGCCAAAAAAAAAAAACCAACCAACTATACCAAAATGACAATTTTCAGTTTCAGATCTCGGATTTTTTTAGATTATATGCACTGAATTCACACCCCTAAATCTATCATTGTGTGGCATCATACGCTTGGTTATGTTAGTGAATACCTTGCAACTAATCTTTACCATGTTGTGAATCAGAGAGATTGGTTTGAATTCACTGACTAGAGTTGGGTTCTCTTTTCTAGACATAGGAATGATGAATGCTGAACTTGTTACTTCCAAATTTAGCCTGTGTTCATAGAAGTCATTGAAAAGGTTCATCAGATCTTGCTTGAAAACTGGTAAAAATTTTTTATATAATTCATAGATGAATACATCTAGATCTAGATTCTTATTGGATGTTGCCTTGTTTTAACTGAATATTGATAATATTTCCTCATACATAAAAGACTTGGTTAATGAAGCTAGACTCTTATATTATATTAATGAAGCTCAGTTGATATGTGATTATGTCTCAAATAACTCATGCATTCTTGCTATCCGCAGATGGTTCTCTGTTCCTAACAATTGTTTAGTATTGATAAAAAGTAGCTTCCTTATCTTTATCCATGTGCGTAGTATCGAACCCCATGGACTCTATCTGGATGTGGCTTTACCCAAACTTGTTTGGAAATATTTTTGAGGGGCATTTGCAGTGAAAGTTGCTATAATGTACTGCTGCTGCATATCCTTGATATTATTTTCTTTACTGGGCAGTCATTTTCAATCTAGTAGAAATTGTAAAACTACCAACAGTTACCATTGAAGTTTCTGGAACATATTATCATATTTTTTTCTCACGCTTTGCGATTGAAATTTCGTCTTTGTGTGGTGATATATTACTCCTGCATTTTGCTGAAGATCTTTTGTCTGTGTGTATTTAAATTTCAGTGACACCACTCCCTCACATTACAGAGAAGTAGTTTATGTTCCAAGAAAATTTCAGCATTTTAGTTTATTTGGGGATGAGAAACATGATTATGGAAATTAATTGCTACGATTACCCACCACGATGCCTCTAATCACACCTCCCCTAACTTATGTTTTTTGTTCTTAAATTGCATTTGTATTTTTTTGCCTTGAAAGTTGTTTCTTCAATCTACTTTCTCTGTTTGCATAATTTCAGATTTCATAGATTGGACTTCCAACTTGGAGATTGTTTCTGTCAGGTTTTATCTTTGGAAAAATTAGTTGCAATCAGGTAATATTATTATTATTTTTGCTGTTATATGATTCTTGTTTATGCTATTTGTATATGAACAAGGAGTTTGTTTGCTATAGATTCTTTGAGAAGTATGTCAAAGAGAGGAGCTAACTAGTGGTTATTGTGCAAATATTTTAGTTCATTTGGAGTAATATAGCATTGGTATGAGCTAGTGATTTAGATATGATATTTAGATATTCAAATTATAACTCCAAATTTTTGTAACTGGTTATGGTATAAAGATTTTAGTTTATTTGGAGTAATATAGTATCAACAAGAGTTAGTCATTTAGATATGATTTTTATAAATTCAAATTGTAACACCAAATTTCTGTACTTTCTAGTCTTATATTGATCAAATTCTTGTTAATAGGCTCTTCTATTCCCATTTTGCATATGTGGATGAATGTTCAGGACTATTTTGACCAAGATAATAAAGTGCAAGGACTCAAGTGATCAGTGATCAGCAACAAAGTGGATTCTATAATAGTTGGTGCACATGGCCCTAAAGAACAAGGAATTTGAGTATAGATAATGTGCATACTAATAATACTATATTTTGAGTAGTTTCCATCCCTAATCACCCTTAAAAAGTTCTATATGTCAGGAAGGCTGGACAGAGTCAATCATTATGTTCTAAAAGGCATGCATGCCCTTTAATTTATAGGTGTTAAATAATGTATTCACTAAACAGAAAAAATAGTAGTCTTATGTTATATAGTCATAACTATTTAACAATTTTGTATCGATCTCTTTAGATAGACATTAGTGAATTTTTTATAATTTTGGTGTATAGATGTGAAATGTATGGAAATACTCTTAGTTATGTGATTGTGTTTGTGCATATATATGCTCCTACCGAATCCGCAGGTTAGATCCATTGTGGTGTTGGTGCTTGTGCCTGAAGCTGAAACCACTTTTACACTAAAGAATTTTATGTGCTTTAACAGCTCTAATTTCAAGTTTACAAATACTCATAAAGTTAGAATTATTTATATGGCTATGTCATTGATTACAACTCAATTACCTTCTATTATAAGATGTAAATTTTATTTAAAACAACAAAATAATAGTCTTTTGTCAAACACTATCAAAACTCTAGTTTTTAGTATATATCGAACTAGAGTTATATCATATATGACTTCAGTTTCTCTATGATAGAAGTTGAATCCAAAACTTGACCAAACTAAGTCTTGAACATCAATTCTTTAAAACTAGCATTTAATTTTTTTTGGAACTATCATTTAACTTGGAAATCAATGATTTAGAGGGACCAATAGTATATTTTTTTTTGGCATACAATGTTAATCATATAAGTCTTTAGACTCTTAATTGGAGAAGTTAAATATCAAATGGGTTTCTATTTTCACTTTAGTGAGAAAAATTAGACAAGTAGGAAGAAAGTCTCACCAATTGTGTGCCTTAATTTGAATTTTTTATGGTTTTTGGAAAAGTAATTTTTACCCTAATCCCATATTTTTCAATTTTCCTGATAGATCTATATTTTTTTCATTTAAGTACTTATATTTGTTTGCAGGTTGTAATTATGCCTTTGTGTCATACACTTTCCTTTTCACAATTTAAGACTATTTTTATTTTTCTATATTTCACAATATAAACCTTATTATAATTCCAATATATTATTTAGTACATGTTTGACTTCTTTATCCTCTATGGTATCCTCTCACACCTCCATTAACATTTTTTCCACACACATCCAAACTTTATATAATAGAGGCATCATTAATTTATTATGATTATTTTCTCTCATTCAATACTCTTAATTCGCATGTGAATAAGAAGTAAACTTATATTATGAATCAAAAGAAGTATTTCAACAATGAATGAATGACTATATAGAATGATGTTATTGCTTGCTTACATGAACAATAACATGGTGTGATGGGCCAATACTTATCCTATCAAATTGTATTTTGCTAGTCAATTTTTGTAGTTAGCTGAGATTATTATTAAAATTAACCTAGTAATTTCAAATCACTTTGGAGAGAGAAATTTTTGCAGTAAGCTATTACTTCTTTCTAAATAGGAAGTATTTGTTAACCCTCCCTCCCCCATCTATTTGTGTTCTTGTTTATAAACTCATTTCAGACTAAAATCCGTATTAAACTAGTAATGATACTAGTTGATTTTATTTCAGATATACTAGCTGATTCTTACAGTAAGCCATATAATAAGGAAAGACTAGGAGGATTTTAAGGTCTTTGGCATTTATTATGGACAAGCGTTGGATGAGTGCGGCTAGGTAGAAAACAAACACTCAGTCACTAAATCAAATACAAAGCTACTTTATGTTATTCTTTTGATTGAAACTAATGATAATTAAATGTAGGTACTCAACTGAATATAACCAAGGCATAAAGGACTTCATAGAGTTTGCTTTTGCAAATTCTGCAAAAGCAAATGAAATTCCCTGCCCTTGTAGAAAATGTGTGAACTGTGTTTGGAGAGAAGCTGAAGTTGTTTATGAACACTTGATTTGTGATGGGTTTTTAGAAGGACACACCAAGTGGATATTTCATGGTGAACAAACATCATTGCACAGGACAAACAAGAAATCTAATATAGAAAATGTTCCTAATATGGATAGTGAGCCGCAGCTAGATGAGATCACTGAAATGATCCATGACATAGGATGTGGATACCAAGAAGTTGGTGATATAGGTGGTGATGGTTCTGATTTGGAGGATCAAGATGTAGATGTTGAGACATTCTATAGGTTAGCAAGTGATGCTAGTCAAGAGCTCTACCCTAGGTGCAAACCCACAAAGCTACAATTTATTGTGAGGCTTCTTCACATAAAATTCCTAGGTGGATGGAGTAACAGTAGCTTTGATTTGTTATTAGACTTGTTGAAGGAAGCATTTCCAAAGAATGCCACAATCCCAAAAAATTTCCATGATGCAAAGAAGATGGTGAGAAGTCTCGGGTTGGGTTATGAGAATATTGATGCATGTGAACATGACTGTATACTATTTTGGAAAGAGCATGCAAATATAGACTCATGCCTAAAATGTGGAACTTCCAGATGGAAGATAGAAAAGAAGAGCCCTGATGGGAAGCGAGTACACAAAATTCCTGGAAAGGTTCTTCGATATTTTCCACTTAAAAAGAGGCTCCAGAGACTGTATATGTCATCAAAGATAGCAGCTGATATGAGATGGCATAGTGAAGGGCGCACTAGAGATGGGTTGATACGCCATCCAGCTGATTCTCCCACTTGGAAGGATTTCGACCACAGGTACCCAGACTTCAGTTCTGACTGTCGCAATATTAGGCTGTGTTTGGCAACATATGGTTTTAATCCTTTCCGAAGCCTAAGTTCATTACATAGCATATGGCCTGTTGTCTTGATTCCCTACAACCTTCCACCATGGATGTGTATGAAGCAACCAAATTTTATCCTCTCTCTGCTTATTCCTGGTCCTAAAGCTCCTGGAAATGATATTGACGTCTACCTTCAACCTTTGATCGATGATTTGTTAGAGATGTGGCATGGTGTCAAAACTCGTGATGCATCATCTGGTCAATGGTTTCAATTGCGTGCCGCCTTGTTCTGGACTATTACTGATTATCCAGGATATGGATATGTATCTGGACAAGTTACTTCTGGTGAGGTTGGATGTGTTGTTTGCCATGCAAATACTTGCTCACTTCGTCTTAAAAATGGTAAAAAACATTGCTTCATGGGACATCGTCGATTCTTGCATTCTTGTCATGAATTTAGAAATGATAGTGAGTCATTTGATGGTACCAAAGAGTATAGGGAAGCCCTAGTTTCTCTTTCTGGACATGACGTTATAGAACAAACAAAAGATGTAAAAAATGATTTTGGGAAGGACCCAACAGGAAAAAGACCATCCCGAAAGTGTAAGGGTAAGAATGGTGAACCAAAAACTATTTGGAAAAAACAACCAATATGGGTGCAATTGCCCTATTGGAAGGATATTTTGTTGCGGCATAATCTTGATGTGATGCATATCAAGAAAAATGTTTGTGACAATATAATTAACACACTTTTGGATATTGATGGCAAATCAAAAGACAATTTGAACACTCGCTTGGACCTCCAACTGTTGGGTATCAAGAAGGATCTGCATCCTATCTCAGTAGGGGACAAGTTCTATTTACCTCCTGCATCTTACTCATTGAGTTCTGCAGAGAAAAGAATGTTTTGTGAAGTATTAAAAGGAGTTAAATTTCCAGATGGATATGCAGTTGATATACGAAGTCATGTAAATGTTCATGATAAGAAGATAATTGGGTTAAAAAGACATGACAGTCATATTCTTTTAGAACACTTGCTTCCATTGGCTGTTAGAAGGATACTACCAGAAAATGTTAGTATTGCATTGATTCATGTAAGCAACTTCTTCAAGAAAATATTTTCTCCTGTAATCAATGTAACTGATATGGAGAGTAGAGTCTGAAATTTCTGAAACCTTGTGCCTTCTTGAAAAAATATTTCCGCCATCATTTTTTGATGTTATGGTGCATTTAATGGTCCATCTTCCTACTGAGGCAAGGATTGCTGGCACTGTCCAGTACCGCAATATGTATCCCATAGAAAGGTATATTAATTTCATAGTAGAAGGCTCAATTTCATTAGACTATTATTAATATTTTCATTAATTAATTATTTCAAAACTTTTATAGATTTTTGATGAGGTTGAAGAGCTATGTTCGAACTAGAAGTCACCCAGAAGGATCAATTGCGGAAGGTTATATATTTGATGAGAGTATGACATTTTGCTCTCGTTATTTGCATGGTTGTGAGACTAGATTTAATCGGCCGAGTCGAAATGATGATGCACAATTCAATACCTTGTCAACTGGTACCACATACTTGAATAACATAGGTCGCGGTTTGACTGGCAAGTGCACTATTACGTTGGACCATAAAACATGGATTCAAGCTCACAGATATGTCTTATTTAATTATGAGCATATTGAGCCATATTTGATATATGTTCTCTAGCTAATTTTTTATTAAATGTTATTAAATTAGTTCAAATATATATTTTATAATATCTTACATTCAAAAAATATTTGTAGAAAACATTTGGGGTATCTTTCATCTATTGGTCATCAAAGGATTCATGAGAGAGAGCATATACATCATGTAACATTTCATGAGTGGTTTAGATTGCATGTAAGTTTATAAACAACAATTTTAGCTAAATACATATTGCAATGTTTTTGTATTAATCGTATAAATAAATTTTTCTAGGTGAATGAGTTACTATCAACTGGGGAAGATGTAGGAGAAGAGATTCAGATACTAGCAAGTGAGCCTTTTATGGTCGCAACAAAATATAACAGTTATTCAATAAATGGATACAATTTTCATACAATATCTTATGATGAGGGCAGATCAGTTTAGAGTAGTGGGGTAGCTATTGTTGCAAAAACTTGTAGTTTTTCTAGTTAAAAGGATCAAAATCCACAAATAGGAGATATAACATACTATGGTGTCATAATTGAGATACTTGAGTTAGATTATCGTCGAAAGGGTAATGTTGTTCTCTTCAAATGTGATTGGGTTGATGTTCTCAGAAAGGACAAATGGGTTAAGAAAGATAGATTTGGGATTACGACAGTGAACTTCAAGCATTTAATTAATACGGGGGAAAAATTATCAGATGAGCCATATATTTTAGCATCACAAGCTACTCAAGTCTATTATATTGAGGATCCTATCGATAAAGACTGGAAAGCTGTCATTGAGTCAAGGCCAAGAGACCTCTATGACATGTCTGCGGAGGAAGAAATTGAAAATACAGTGGTAACTGACAAAGTTAGCGAAATCTCTGAGTTGAATGTTAGTGCTGAAATAAATCTTCCAGATGGAAACAATAATTGTGTTAGAACAAACATTGATGGTATACTTGTTGAGAAATCTCCACCTCAAATGGGGAAGTAAGATGCTATTCATTCAATGTAACAGATCTCTTGCTCGAAGGAGGCGACCGAGGGATTGTTCAGTCCCCATAGGGAGAACGACATCCTTACGCGGGTTCTAGGGAACAAGGAGCATCCAGGGCAGACGCGAACCGTGGGGGCTGTGGTGCCATGGAAGGAAGGCTTCTCGGACCCCGGGCAAAAGGCGAAGAAGGCTGGCAGCTGGAAGGAAAGGGAAGTGGTGCTATCTCAGAAGATATGGGCAGATGTGACTGCACAATTCACGGACATGTTCGCTCAAATGAACGAGAAGTATGAACGCCTCAGCCGAGTTGTGCAGTCCAAGGGTTTAGATCCAGCTGCCGAGGTCGACGTTGCCAGGCCGAGTAGTGTTGGCTTGAAGGTTTACGTGGATCCTGTGGACCTGATTGAGGTATTGCAACTCTTGACCTATATATGCAGTTCGGCTGATGCCACTCCCGTTACGTTAGAATTGTTTCGCTAACCTATTATAATTGTTGCAAATTGCAGAAGCCAGAGAGCTGTAGCCTATTGATCAACATAGGCGACAAACCTGTTGCGGTTGCAAACGGGGTCGTATACCAGTCTTGGGAGGATGTCCGGATCCACTGCGTACCTCTGGAGCCTGGATTCGCAAAGGTACAGGTGGACATGGCCCTCCCGGGCTACAGCTCTTTTCCGTTGCCCGTCCCAACGGACGAAATGCGGACAATTGGCGAGGCATCGGGCTCGTACATACAGTGGCCCAAGAAGGGTGTTAGACTACAGGAGGTAAACCCTAGCCATTCTAGCTTACAACTCAGTTAATATACTCAATTTGCAAAATCTAATTTAAGCGTTTGTACTTAAAGTAGACGATGGATACCAGCTCACTTCCTGAGGACACCACCCCCGCCACAACGCATGAGCGAACTTCTTCGGCCCCCATGCCTCCTCCGACGGCCTCAAACCCTTCGCCATCAAATGAGGCCGACGGCACCACACCCCAACTTTCGAAGGTATACACTCGCTCCCCGCCCAAAGGCAAGGGCAAGGCCAAAGGCAAGGCCAAACAAAGCCAGCCGGGTACGTTCAAGAACGGGTCCCCACTCGTGTCGGAGTACCTTCTGCGCAATATGGATCAAATAACCAGAAGTCTCCACGAGTGGTACCTGACCCGGTCTAGGCGCCACATCAACTTCTTGGTTCACTTCAGGCCAGCCCATTTTCACTGTGAGCCCGGGAGCATATCGGTGGCCCACGAGGATTTGTTCGACCTCCTCAACTGGCGGGAGCTTGATATGTCCATCATACGGACTGGAGTCCTGTGAGTTTGCTGTTGTCTAAAGTTATCACAGTTCGTTTCATAAATCTAATCACTTTTTGTATGCACTACTTACTAATGTCTACTTTGCATCCAGGTGCATGTATAGGCTGGCGTCGATGAGGGCATGTGATAAGGTGGGTTTCCTCGACCCAGAGAAAAAAGCCTCACGATGCTAGAGCACGACCAAGCACATGCGGAGGAATACATATCAAGGGAACTACTAGCGCAGCAGGACCGAGAGTTCATCCTTGCGCCGTACCACCAAAGGTTAGTGCATTTCCTACTAATTTAACTCATTCTTGTATGTTACGCCAAACATATGTATGAAACGGTTCGCTTATATATGCAATGTAGGGGGCCACTGGGTCCTCGCCGTCATTTGCCCATGGATGAATGAGGTCTATTAGCTCGATTCGATGAGCGACAAGGTGGCGCATGTTTTCACCCTCACATGGCACATAGACGTGTAAGTAACATAGTTGTCTTAAATTTTTCTCTGACTAGCTAACTAATGATAACATATTAATCGGCAATGCTAAATTAAATACAGGGCTTTCAAAAATTATGCTAGTGCTGGAGGGAGGCATGACGCGTCGAAGGGCACAACAATTTCTTGGAAAGAATATGAGGTAATTAATACGGATGGAAGTACTCATGATGAGTCTTTTAATTTAAGCTTAATTAGTTCTTTCGAGTTAATGTGGGTTTATGTCTTTGCATATGCAATTTTTTCAGTGCCATCAGCAGCCACAATCGTGGGAATGTGGCTTCTATGTCATGAGATTCATGTATGACCGGATCAGGAGAAACTTTGCCCAATTCCCTAAGGTAACCATTTTTCCTGACTCAAAGTCGAACTTTAATTGGATGTGACGTACGATCCTAACTTCATACTCGCATATATGCAGAGCGCCATGTTGAAAGAGCAATATGAGTTGCCTCAATTGAAGGAGCTGCGAACAATTTGGGCTCAATATGTCATGGAAGAGGTGGCTATCAACGATCGATAGTAACTGACTTGTGTTGATTGCTGTATTTGTGAATATATATTGAATTTGTTGATTGCTGTATTTGTGAATAAACTCAATATGTGAATAGATTCATTGATGTATTTGTGAATAAACTCGATCAATATGTGCATAAATTCAATCTGTCCAATTTGTGAACAATATATGAATATGTGAATATTGCTGAATTAGTGTATTTGTGAACAAATTGATCAATATGTGAATATTGCTGAATATTTGTAAATATTGGTGTATTTGTGAGTGATCCAATGTATCTCTGTATAGCTGTATGTATATGTGCATGATTCCAGTACTAACCGTGCCAGTACATAACCGATAGGAAAAACTAATATTACTATCGGTTATACACTAAAACCGATAGAATAAATATTACATTACTATTGGTTCATATGCAGAAACCGATAGACTAAAATTTTCAGTACTAAACGTGTCTACAGAATACTATCGGTTATATAATATAACCGATAGAATAAAGTTTCCCGTACTAACTGTGTTCAGACAATACTATCGGTTTAGATAATAACCGATAGGAAAAAACATTAACATTACTATCGGTTTAGATCCTAGCCGATAGAAAAATCCTAAACAATACTATCGGTTTATATATGAGCCGATAGAAAAAATGTATATAATACTATCGGTTTAAATTTGAGCCGATAGAAGAAATAGTCGATAGCGATTAGTGAACGTTGGGAATGTATATGTTTTACTAACGGTTTTTGAACCGATAGAACTGTTTTGCTCCTCTACTATCGTGCCGACCACTATCGGTAAGAGAACCGATAGTAGAGTGGATTTTTAACCGATAGTGAAAAGCATTTCTGTAGTAGTGTGTCTATGTTCTTTTATTTTTTTGTCTAATATTGTAAAATTTTATTGTAGCCGTAAAGATGCAAAACGTAAGAGGAAGAAATAATGGAGTTATGCGGAATGAGTACGAAGAGTTACGGCAAGCAAACATTGAAAGAAACAATGAGGTATTGAGAGCATTGCACTTGCCTAGACGACTTCCTGGAAATGAAATGAGTGAAAATGTCTTGAGACCATCTACAAGAACTAAAAAGGTTATTTGTTTTACTTGATGTGTTGCTAATTTCTGTTTCTAAGAACTATTTTGTAATTATCTCCCAATATGATGCATGTTGATTATGTCATAGCACACCAATGATCAGCCTGTAGTTCCCCATCAAGAGCCATCACAACGTCAAAGGCATATCACTAGCAATGAACGTATTGAAAATGAAGATCTTGACGACATTTCTATGGAAGAACAACAACTTGGTGATAATGAAGATGAAACATTGAATATAGGTATATTTAAGTATAGTTTTGCATTATTTTTCTCTCTTTTTTATATCATTGGTTATTATTTTCAATTGCATATTTGTGTAGAGCAAACTCATCTAGGTCAAAAAAATAAAAGGAAGGGACGAGGACCCACTACCAAGCATGACATATGGAAGCGAAGGAATGAACCAAAAATTCATGTTGACCATAATATGAATAATCAACCAGTTGGTGATCAAGCTTCACCATTAACCAACTTTATTTCTACAATAGTGAGATCATGTAACACCCTGAGTTAGGGGTGAAAATTTCCTTTTTTTCAATAGCATGCATGCATGTATCTGTAGTATTAGCCAGATCAGTTTCTATATCAAGCCCTAAAATCTCCAAAATCTATCCTGTGATCTCAAATCAAGATCAGATTGTTCAGATGTGATCTATTAGTTATCCTGAATCTAAAAGTCTTCAGAACCTAGATCCAATTCTATCTCTAAATTCCAGATTTATCAACTTCTTCTGTTTTCGAAAACAGAAATACCTTATATTACCCAAATACCCTAAGTTTCAGAAATACAGATTTAATCAAAATCTTGACCAAGTTCAGACTAGATTATTCCTGGAATATGATCATGGGTATGTCAATACCTTAATATAAAAAGTTGACAGCCAGATTTCATCATTTAGACTCTTTTCACAAATCAGTCCAAGAATTATCGCAAAATAGTCCTTATCTGTTATCTGAAAATCCAAAAAGGCTAAAATCTCCAGATTAACTCCAAATTCAGAATTTCTTCGGCAAATCTTCTCAAAATGCTATTTGTCACAAGTTTCTCTTCTGTGCAGATATAAAAATCAAACCCCAAATGCCAGAATTCGAAATCGATAAAACTTAAATCTTATTTTACCCTAATTTACCCTATTTTTAGTTGTATCAAAAACTATTCAAATGTGTCAAATCTTATCAACTATCTTTGCCAAATGTTTTGTTGAATATATCTGCCAGATTAGTGAAAGCAAATTCAGTCTAAACCTTCCAGAATTCCAGATTTACAGATCAGTCCAAAATTCAAGATTTGAAACTGCAGTTCAGTCCAAATTCGACCAGGCCGTTTACTGTGCGCACGACCAGGGCTCGCCGTGGTTTCTTGCGCCGTGCACGCTCGCCGCCGGCCAAGTTCCGCTTGCATTTGTGCTCGTGCATGCTTGCTCTTCCTGTTGCGCACGCGTCAGTGTCTCAGCCATCGCCGTGGCAACACCGTAGCGACGTCGACGACCAGCGCCTGCTCCCGCGCGCGATCAATGGCTTTTTGTCAGCAACTCCTCGCCACGTTGCTTTGCCGTGCCAGTACTTGTCGCCACCGCTTGCTCCATCTTTGCAAAGTCCCGATGAACGACAATGTGGACAGTTGCAGTCCTGTCGCCGTCGCAATCACCGTTCTTCGCTGTGTCTTCGCCGCTGTTGCTCAGCACGCAATCCATCTCATCTCAGCTGCCAATTACTTCATTGTCTCCTCCTTGCAAGCTTCGCCTGGCCTATTTAAGCACTCCTGTGCTCAGTAGCTCCCTCCATACTTCACCAGAAATCAGCCAAGTTCCAGAATTTGCTCTTTTCGTTTTCTTCTCCGGCGAGCCGTCGAGGAAGCTCATGGTGCCAGCACTCTACAGATCATCTCCTGCCAAATTAACAACACCAGTGAGTTTCCCTACTCATTCTCTCTGTGTGATATCATCTAATTGCTCCCCGGTGACCTCTATCGCCGGTGATCGCCGGGATTGCTAAATGCCCTGTTCCGGCAATGCAGGCCAAATCACCTCGAATTAGCTCTCATTGCTGTAGAAGAAATTGATCAGTGAGTCATTTCCAGCAAGCCTGTGCATCAAGATCTCCAGATTGAACTCGAATCGAAGGTATCCCCAAATTCAAGCTCTACCAGTCGCCGGCGATCGTCGCCAGGTTTCTCCAGTGATCCTCCGGCCAATACAATTGTACCAGAAGCTTCCCTATACCTCCTAGATGCTCTCCAAGCAAGGAATTAAGTTCTTGTTGCCTGTAGCAGAAAACCCCCAAATCCAGAGTTTCTTCTCCGGCGCCGATGACCGGAAAGCTTGTTCCAGCCATTTCAGCCCTCGAAACTTTGTCTAGTGTGTTTGCTTTGATCTCCTGAACACTTTTGTCTTCTAGCCGGACACCTAGATCGGCCTAGATTGGAAGTTATAGCCATGCCAAGTTTGTGTCCAGAACTGCTCCAGTGCAGCCAGTTCATCTCTGTTCATCATCAAATTTCTTGCTTTCCAGCCATTTCTTGCCCTAGATCCTGTTGACTTAATTGTTCCTGTTATCAATGCCTACCTCCCAGACAAAGTGGTGCATTATTTGGAGCTCCAGATCAAAAGTTATGCTAAGCCCTAGTTTTTGGCATTGTCAGCTCTATGCCAGAGCTTGTCAGCCAGTGGCATTGACCTTGTTTACCCACTTCTGGTTGCGTAATTTGAAATCCACTTTGTCCACTGAAATTGTAGAGTTGTGATCTACATTTTCTTCTACTACCATAACTTGAGATAAGCACTCTAGCTTTTCTTAAAGCTATGTCCAAGCTTTGATCCGAATGTCGATCTGTTGACATTCGTTGTTTTGATTAAACCAGTCACAAAATTGTTATCCCTATTATAATCTTGAAACCCTGAGATTATCTAATCACCACCCTTAGCCCAAATTCCTTGAAACCCTAGAATCTCAGTTCAGTTTGCAGTTCAACTTATCTCCAGTTTAGTTCGATCATTCTTGTTGTGCATTTCTGCATATAAGTCATAAAACATTTTAATATTATAAGTAATTATTGTGTGATTGTTTGTCGTCGAGCAGATTCAGAAGCTGACTTTGAAGATTTTGCTGTTGATCCGTCATCGACTGCTGTATTTTACGACGCGGAAGGCAAGTCATATCCTTGGTCATCTTGAACCTATATTTTAAATGTTGCTATAATATAACCTTGAATATAGGCAATATTGCATGTGAATGATTGAGAACGGTTGATTTATCAATTGGCAGTACTAGACTGGTTATCTGTAAAATGTGAAATAAACAAGTTTTGAGCTATGAATTATTATATGTATTTATATACTTATATTCATGAAATAAAACCCCTAGCCGTGACCAGAAAAATGGTATGGATGGCTGTAGCACTGGAGGTGCTAGACTGCAAAGGAATGCAGGCACTGAAGGTGCAGGGTTGTGGATGGTCTGGTCATTGGCATATAAGGACTAGAACCTTGTGTTGTGCGTCTAGTGGCATGAACAACGTGCTAACCGCAAGCCTGGTATGGGACAAGCCTGAACAAGTAATTATGTGGATCGCACATGAAACCCCTGCATGAGATGTGTAGTGATGCACGATAAACACGGAGCGCGGCTCCCACACATATCACTGAAGGTGATCAAGCACGCTGACCCAGTAATGGGAATAAGCAAAGGGGTGGAGGTTTGGATACAACCTGCCACAACTGTGCCTCGCTGAGAGCCACAGGGTCGGGGGTGAATTGTGAGTAAAACATAACAAAAGTTCTTGTTATTTCCACCTTGCCGCTCACAATATGAAGTGAGTCAGGGGTCCAATCATTTTGTTATGATAGGAAAGGTTTGAAAGTGGAATTTCTTGCGGGTAAATTGGTACCTCTCTGCAGAGTTAAAAACGTATTCGAATACTCCGAGCTCCCGGGTTTATAGGAGTCTGCTGCGGTGGATTAAATCCACGGGGTGTGACACAAGTACTATTTTCTAAATAAAATATGTTTAAATCAAGATTACCCAAATGACATGTGTTGTCATGATAAGGAGTGCTGCCGTGGGCTGTCGTGTGTCGACGTGTCGCTGTAGTGCTATAATCTAGTGAACATGATTGTTGATGTTATATTATAAAAAGTGCTGCCATAAGATGAGATGAGAAAGGAAAAGATTATTTTACAAATATCCATAATTCTTGACTAGTCTAGGTTCATATCATCACTACTGTATGTATCTACTCTTACCTATGGCTTGCTGAGTACGTAAGTGCTCACCCTTGCAACATTCAACTCAATAGATGGAGCCTACTTTGATCAAGATGATGGCACGGAATATTACATGGATCCAGAAGGAGGAGAATCAGTTCCGCCAGAACCCTGAAGTGTGTTGTTCTGCTGTCCACTTCTCTTTTGTGGGTGGGTCACCTATCTTCTGCTGTGTAGATGCTATTTTGCTAAACCATGTATGCCGTGAAGGCATTGTAATCTCCTTATGTAATATTAAGGCCAGCAGGCCACACTGCTTAATATTTTGTGAGTACTCGGTTGCAATGTAATATACTCCTGTGTTTGACTCATCCTGGGAAATCAAAGGTTTGTGGTATGGGACTAGCTGCAGCGAGCTAGGTCTCTACAGGAGTAGTCGTTGTCCCAGTCTCGGGGCGCGACAAAGAAAAGTTGGTATCAGAGCAACATGAGAACTTGACTGTAGGACGACATCTTTAGGAAATTGGCCGTGCCAGGAAGACGTAATTTATTCAGAAAACTAATTGTTGAAAACTCTATTTTGGTAAAAATAATGAGCTTTGTAGCTCTTGAAAACCTTCATTTCAAAATTTTATTTGGATTTTCTAAAAATCGGTAAGATTGTGAGAGTGCGTTCTGTTGTTTCAGAGTGTCTTAGAGGTTGGTGTAGACAGAGCTAGTGGATGCTCTTAATAGCTTTGTGAATCGCTGTTGCTTTTGCAATGGTTAATTTGTGTATTATGGCTAATAGCCTAAGTAATTTTATGCATTAAAGTAGTTGCATTAATTTCTGCATTGCTGTCTTAGTTGGCCTTAGTTAGTTAGATTCGTCTAAACTTTTTCAGAGCCACCATGGTTGACACCAGAAGGAGATCTCAAAGTGGAAGAGAAGATATAGGTCAGACTCCGCAGGAAGAAGAAACTATTGTTGGATCAAGGATGCCGACTAGAGGAGGGGGTGAATAGGAGGCTTTTAAAACTTAAAAACTTAAAGCAAATAAAGAACAAATAATATAAGCAAAGGGAAAAGAGAACGAACACAATGATTTTTACCGAGGTATCGGAGACTCGCCCAGTCTCCACTAATCCTCGTTGAAGCACTCAAATCACTTGAGTCTCATTTCAATATCCACAAAGGATATTATCACTAATGGTTGCTCCTTGTCCACTCCGGAAAGGCGAGCACCGATGCCTTGTACACACTTGCCGAGCCTCTCCAACAATCTCCGAACGGAGAGATCAACGGCCACGCCTCCGAACCGTCTAGGTGAGGGCGCTCACCAAGAGTAACAGGCAGCGAGGTCTTCTCTAGACCTCCAAACACGCACCGAGAAACTAAGTGTATGCAAAAGCAAAAGAACTGAAGCTCTCGGTGGATCGAAAAGCACTCGACTTGATCAAAAGATCAAGATTTTATATATGAAACTAGAGCTCAAGAGTGTATATGAGAGGAGACTGCTTGTTGTATAAAACTTATGCCCAAAGCCCCTTTTTATAGCCTCAAGAAGCAAATGAACCGTTGGAGCTAGGGCTGAAAATCAGCAACCCAAACTGACAGTCAGTTATGCAAACTGACAGTCAGTTTAGTGCACAACGGCCGACAAAATTTACGGATAAAAAATAGCTAGCCGTTTGCAGCCAAAACAGGAAAGCTGAAACCCACAACTGACAGTCAGTTATTCAAACTGACAGTCAGTTCGACCAAAACATCGACCAGATCAAATAGAAACTCAGATAAAAACAGTTGTGGTCGAAACCCAAACTGACAGTCAGCATGGGCATACTGACAGTCAGTTTAGTACAAAAATTTTTGGCCCGAAAAACACACTCTCTGGACAATTGTTAGTTAACACAAACTGACATTCAAACTGACAGTCAGTTCAGCAAACTGACAGTCAGTCTGAACAAAAACAGCTATAACTTTAAATCCAGAAATCCAAAAGAGGTGTTTAATAGCTCATTTCAAAGATATTTTAAAGGACTATCTTTTTGTCAACAGAAGAAAAAGCCAGATCTCTCTAGATCTTTCCAGAAAATGCAAAAACTCTTCTGCTGTCAAAAACTAAACTGAAAAACCAAATAACTGACAGTCCGTTAAAAACATCCATAACTTTTGATCCAGAAATCCAAATTGATAGTTTAATAGCTCGTTTGAAATATAATTTCAAGGGTTACATTTTTGTCAACAGAAGCAAAAACCAGATCTACCTAGATCTTTCTGGAAAAATGAAAAACACTTCTGTTGTCAAAAAATCATTTGAAAATCCAAATCTCTCAAACCAAAAACAAATCAAATCCAACCAAAATGATGCAATGCAATGACCTAAGTTTCTCGGTTTGTGTTGGAGATAAAGAGAGGACTTTCGCCACCCCTCTTTATAGTACGGTTAAAACTAAAAAATAATTTCCTAAACCGATCAAACTCCAAACACCGAGATCGGTCAAAATAAAACAAATATTACCTCAGGTCCTTTGCATCTTTAATCCTTGCAACTTTCGTTTTGGTGACCTTGCACTTGCGACCTTGACTTCCAACCTTTAACTGCGACCACAGCCAACATTGCGACCTTGCGCTTGCGACTTTGGACCTGTGACCTGCAAATCTTCCCGGATCACTTGCAGACTTTACAGAAATCGCTCTGCATAGAAATAGCTCAAAGACAAGGTTAGTCCAAAACACTTAATGTCATCAATAATCAAAATCAACATAAAAGGGCCTAGATGCAACAATCTCTCCCTTTTTGATGATTGATGACAACAAGTGTTTAAATGAATAAAATCAAAAGACTCCCCCTAAGTACATGCATAATTAACAGATATTCAGGAACTCCCCCTAAATGCATGTATATATAAATACCCATATGAGTCATTTGAGATTTGAGAGTGAATCTATAATGATGAATTTATAATAATAGATCGTGAGATATCACAAAAATCTTTCTCCCCAATCTCTCCCCTAAGCATAAACAATGACAATAATGAAGCAAGAAACTCAAGAATCTCTCCCCCTTTGTCATCAAGCACAAAAAGGTGGGAGGACAAGAAAGATCATACACTTATTTTAGATCAACTAGCATTTGATATATCAATAATGTTCAGTTCACCCCTTAAAAAGCAAAATCTTGATTCATCTAGGGGTTTAGTGAAGATATCTGCTAGTTGCAAATCAGTTCTAACATAATTCACATCAATATCTCCTTTTGCCACATGATCTCTAATAAAATGGTGCCTTATTTCAATATGCTTAGTTCTAGAATGTTGAACAGGATTATTAGCAATTTTAATGGCACTTTCATTATCACATAATAGTGGCACTTTATCAAAGATAATCCCATAATCCAAAAATGTCTGCTTCATCCACAACAATTGAGCACAACAACTGCCTGCAGACACATACTCAGCTTCAGCTGTGGAGAGAGCTACAGAATTTTGCTTCCTAGATGACCATGATACTAATGATCTCCCCAACAGCTGACAGCTACCAGATGTGCTTTTACGATCAATCTTACACCCAGCATAATCAGAATCCGAATACCCAATTAATTCAAAATTTGCATCTTTAGGGTACCAAAGGCCTAAACTGGGATAACATTTTAAATACCTAAGAATTCTTTTAAGAGCAGTTAAATGGCATTCCTTAGGATCAGATTGAAATCTAGCACATAAGCACACACTAAACATGATATCAGGCCTAGATGCAGTGAGATATAAAAGACTACCAATCATAGACCTATACAATTTAGAGTCAACTGATTTGCCGCTTTTGTCCATGTCCAAGTGTCCATTTGTCGCCATGGGAGTTTTGATTGGTTTGGCGTCTTCCATCCCAAAGAGCTTGAGCAGGTCCTTCACGTACTTGGTTTGACTCACGAACGTACCGTTCCTGAGTTGCTTGATTTGAAGTCCAAGGAAGAAGCTCAGCTCACCAATCATGGACATCTCGAACTCCCTAGACATCATCTCTCCAAACTCATGACAGAAATGTTCATTAGTAGATCCAAATATGATATCATCAACATAAATCTGACAAATGAACAAATCTTTTTCAATTTTCTTTGTAAAGAGAGTTGTATCAACCTTCCCAATTTTAAAACCTTTTGATAATAGAAAGTCTCTAAGTCGCTCATACCAGGCTCGAGGAGCTTGTTTGAGACCATAGAGAGCTTTCGACAATTTAAATACATGGTTTGGAAATTTAGAATCTTCGAAACCGGGAGGTTGCTCAACAAATACAAGTTCAGAAATTTCACCATTTAGAAAAGCACTTTTTACATCCATTTGAAAAAGTTTGATATTAAAACATGATGCGTAAGCAAGAAGAATGCGAATAGCTTCAAGTCTTGCTACCGGTGCAAAAGTTTCACCAAAGTCTAAACCTTCGACTTGAGTGAAGCCTTGAGCAACAAGACGAGCTTTGTTTCTAATTACAACACCATTTTCATCTTGCTTATTTCTGAAAACCCATTTTGTTCCAATAACATTATGATCTTTTGGTCTTTCTACTAGAGTCCAAACTTCATTTCTAGCAAAGTTATTAAGTTCTTCATGCATGGCATTAACCCAATCAGGATCATTTAAAGCTTCATTAACATGTTTGGGTTCTAGAGAAGATACAAATGAATGATGTTCACAAAATGCAGCAATACGAGATCGAGTTTGAACACCCTTACTGACGTCACCCAATATTTGGTCTAGAGGGTGATCCTTGGTGATGGTTTGGTGTTGCCTTGGTTCTTCATCTTGTATTGCTTCATCTTGACTTTGTTCTGGAGGATCAACCTGAGATGATGATGCGTCTTGATCAACATTTTCAACGTTGACATCATCTTCTTGATCTTCCTCTGTTGGCTTGATGTCTCCAATGGTTATGTTTTTCATGGCTTCTTGAAGATCGTCACCTGAAACTTCATGAGATACTTGCTCCTTTTGTGAGCCATTAGTTTCATCAAATTCGACATCACCTGATTCTTCAATACAACTTGTATTTTTATTAAAAACACGATAAGCTTTACTAGTGGTGGAGTATCCAACTAGAAAGCCTTCATCTACTCTTCTTTGAAATTTTCCACCAAAATTTCTTTTCTTAAGAATATAACATTTGCAACCAAAGACTCGGAAATAAGAAATATTTGGCTTGCGCCCAACAAGAAGTTCATAAGGAGTCAAATTCAGAAGAGGATGCAAATAAAGCCGATTTATAGAATAGCAAGCGGTATGCACAGCTTCAGCCCAGAAGCGAGTAGGAGTATCATACTCACTTAGCATAGTTCTTGCCATTTCTATAAGTGTTCGATTTTTCCTTTCAACAACTCCATTTTGCTGTGGAGTGTAGGATGTGGAAAATTTGTGTTTGATTCCAAGAGAGTCACAAAAATCAAATAGAGTTGAATTAACGAACTCTCTACCATGATCACTACGGATTTTCTTGATGGATAATTCGAATTCAGTAGAAACACGTTTTGCAAAACTTTTGAAAACATCGGGGGTTTCAGATTTTTGAGAAATAAAGAAAACCCAAGTATAGCGAGTAAAATCGTCAACAATCACAAAACCATAATTGCTACCCCCGATACTTTGGAACTCGGAAGGTCCAAATAAATCCATATGAAGAAGTTCCAAAGGTTTGCAAGTCGAAAGAATGCGCTTAGTTGGATGTGAAGTAGCTACTTGCTTGCCCGCTTGACAAGCGCTACAAGGTTTGTCCTTTTCAAAATTCACATCCTTTAAGCCAACAACCAAATCACGTTTTAAAAGTTTTCTCAATTGATGCATTCCAACATGTGCAAGTCGTCTATGCCATAGCTAACCTTTTGAGGTTTGAGAGACAAGACATGTTGAAAGAGATGCATCTTTTGAATGAAAATCAACCAAATAAAGATTTCCAAAACGAAAGCCTTTAAAGATCAAAGATTTATCTTTTAAACTTTCAACCAAAACTTCTTTTGGATAAAACGTGCAACTAAAACCAAAATCACAAATTTGTGCAACGGAAAGCAAATTGAAATTCAGAGATTCGACCAATAAAACATTAGAAATAGAAAGATCATTTGAGATTGCGATTTTACCCAAGCCGACCACATTTCCTTGACGATTGTCGCCAAAGGTAATCTTTTGGTTCTCGCTTGAGTTGTCTTCTATTGAGGTGAACAACTTCTTGTTACCGGTCATGTGTTCGGAGCATCCGCTATCTAGCACCCAATGCCTCCCACTGGTCTTGTAGTTCACCTGCATAAAAAGAATTAAGTTCTTTTAGGTACCCAAACCTTTTTGGGTCCTTCAATGTTAGCAATCAAAGCTTTGGGCACCCAAATAGATTTCTTCTTTTTTTTTAACATGGGTGCACCAACATACTTTGCTATAGCAAAACCTTTTCTCGACTTTTGAAGCATGTAGCAAGTATCAAAATAATTAGGAGTCATTAAGGGACATGCTTCATGTGAATGACCGGTTTCATGGCATTTATGACAAAATGTGTTGCATGCTTTAACAAATATAGTTTTAGAATTTTGTTTCCTTCCTTTCTTTTGAAAATATCCTAATCCTTCTTTTCTAAAAGAACATTTTTGTTTACTAAGGATTAGATCAAGAGATATTTTACCTTTATAACAATTTTCTAAGCCTTTTCCAAGTTTTTCAACTTGTGCCTTAAGTTCATTATTTTCATTTAAGATGTTATCATTAGAAACACATGGAATGCGTTGACTATTAGAGGGAGAATCATCCAAATTACATGAAGTTGAAGCATCTACCTTAGATGAGATATTTGTAACATCTTTCATGAGCATGCTTTCAAATGAATCTTTAAGCTCGGAGTATTGAGCGCGTAGGGAAGAATGTTCTTCCTTAAGCGCCTTATACTTCTTCTTAGTTTTTCCAAAAACTTCATTTAATTCAGTTATCATTTCAACTAAGTCATCATATGATGGATCGTTAGAGTGTACCTTTTCATTGCCTTTGGCCATAAGGCAAATGGATGAACTAGTTGAAGTGTTGATGTTACCGAGAGCTAGTCCGGCCATCTTCTTGGTGCAACTTCTTTCGTTGTCGGAGTCGGAGTCGGAGCTCTCTCCGCCGGACATCCATTCTCCAAAACAGGCTTCTTTGATTTCTTCATTCTTCTTCTTGAAGAACTTCTTCTTCTTGTTCCACGCCTTGTTCTTGTTTGGACATCTTGATGCTATGTGTCCCTTCTCATGACATCCATAGCAAATGATGTCTTTGAAGTTGTTTTGCTTTTGCCCCTTTGGTCGTGTGTCAATGTTGACACCTTTCTTATGCAACCTGTGAAGAAGTTTTTGAGTGTTCTTTACCATGAGTGCGAGGTCTTCATCGGAGGAGCCATCGCTTGAATCGTTTCTTGCATTAGCTTTGAAGGCCAAAGCTTTCTTCTTCGTCTCCGCGGGTTCGGCTGCTTCCTTCTTCTCCTTCTTGTGCATCTCATGGGTGATGAGGTTCCCATAAAGATCGGTTGGTGTTGTGGTCGATAGATCGGAGTTTGTGAGAACCGTGACCAAGGTGTCGAAGCTTTCCGGCAAGGCCCTAAGCATCTTTCTCACAAGCTCAAGGTCAGTAAAAACAACATCAAGACCCTTGAGTTCATTCACAATGTTATTTAACCGAGTAAACATGGAATCCACGGACTCGGTTGATGACATGGTGAATGTCTCATATTTTTGCCTCACCATTAGCAATTTTGCCTCTTTAACCTTTGTAGTGCCCTCGTAAATTTCTTCGAGGGTAGTCCAAACCTTATGAGCAGTCGTGAGATTGCTCACACGGTTGAACTCATTCAAAGATAAACCGGCAAAGAGTGCATTTTTTGCACGGGCATTTAAATGCAACTTTCTCCTATCGTCCTCAGACTGACTTGCCGGATCAACCGGAGGAGTAAAGCCGAGTTTAACAATATCCCATACATCAAGCCCCATTGCTTCTAGGAATACCGACATGCGCACTTTCCAATAAGGATAGTTTGTCCCATCAAAGATAGGCGCACGACCGGTATGACCGAGAAGAAAATCTCTACTTGACGACATCCTCTCTCTAGGCGGTAAAGCCTAATGAATCGAGAGACCAAGCTCTGATACCACGTGTTGGATCAAGGATGCCGACTAGAGGGGGGGGGGTGAATAGGAGGCTTTTAAAACTTAAAAACTTAAAGCAAATAAAGAACAAATAATATAAGCAAAGGGAAAAGAGAACGAACACAATGATTTTTACCGAGGTATCGGAGACTCGCCCAGTCTCCACTAATCCTCGTTGAAGCACTCAAATCACTTGAGTCTCGCTTCAATATCCACAAAGGATATTATCACTAATGGTTGCTCCTTGTCCACTCCGGAAAGGCGAGCACCGATGCCTTGTACACACTTGCCGAGCCTCTCCGACAATCTCCGAACGGAGAGATCAACGGCCACGCCTCCGAACCGTCTAGGTGAGGGCGCTCACCAAGAGTAACAGGCAGCGAGGTCTTCTCTAGACCTCCAAACACGCACCGAGAAACTAAGTGTATGCAAAAGCAAAAGAACTGAAGCTCTCGGTGGATCGAAAAGCACTCGACTTGATCAAAAGATCAAGATTTTATATATGAAACTAGAGCTCAAGAGTGTATATGAGAGGAGACTGCTTGTTGTATAAAACTTATGCCCAAAGCCCCTTTTTATAGCCTCAAGAAGCAAATGAACCGTTGGAGCTAGGGCTGAAAATCAGCAACCCAAACTGACAGTCAGTTATGCAAACTGACAGTCAGTTTAGTGCACAACGGCCGACAAAATTTACGGATAAAAAATAGCTAGCCGTTTGCAGCCAAAACAGGAAAGCTGAAACCCACAACTGACAGTCAGTTATTCAAACTGACAGTCAGTTCGACCAAAACATCGACCAGATCAAATAGAAACTCAGATAAAAACAGTTGTGGTCGAAACCCAAACTGACAGTCAGCATGGGCATACTGACAGTCAGTTTAGTACAAAAATTTTTGGCCCGAAAAACACACTCTCTGGACAATTGTTAGTTAACACAAACTGACATTCAAACTGACAGTCAGTTCAGCAAACTGACAGTCAGTCTGAACAAAAACAGCTATAACTTTAAATCCAGAAATCCAAAAGAGGTGTTTAATAGCTCATTTCAAAGATATTTTAAAGGACTATCTTTTTGTCAACAGAAGAAAAAGCCAGATCTCTCTAGATCTTTCCAGAAAATGCAAAAACTCTTCTGCTGTCAAAAACTAAACTGAAAAACCAAATAACTGACAGTCCGTTAAAAACATCCATAACTTTTGATCCAGAAATCCAAATTGATAGTTTAATAGCTCGTTTGAAATATAATTTCAAGGGTTACATTTTTGTCAACAGAAGCAAAAACCAGATCTACCTAGATCTTTCTGGAAAAATGAAAAACACTTCTGTTGTCAAAAAATCATTTGAAAATCCAAATCTCTCAAACCAAAAACAAATCAAATCCAACCAAAATGATGCAATGCAATGACCTAAGTTTCTCGGTTTGTGTTGGAGATAAAGAGAGGACTTTCGCCACCCCTCTTTATAGTACGGTTAAAACTAAAAAATAATTTCCTAAACCGATCAAACTCCAAACACCGAGATCGGTCAAAATAAAACAAATATTACCTCAGGTCCTTTGCATCTTTAATCCTTGCAACTTTCGTTTTGGTGACCTTGCACTTGCGACCTTGACTTCCAACCTTTAACTGCGACCACAGCCAACATTGCGACCTTGCGCTTGCGACTTTGGACCTGTGACCTGCAAATCTTCCCGGATCACTTGCAAACTTTACAGAAATCGCTCTGCATAGAAATAGCTCAAAGACAAGGTTAGTCCAAAACACTTAATGTCATCAATAATCAAAATCAACATAAAAGGGCCTAGATGCAACAACTATGACAAGAGACCCTTTATTTCAGCAAGGATCTCAGAGTTCCAATCCACCTCAGAATGAACAACCCAGTCTTCAGGAAATTTTATTGTCAATGGAGAAAAGTCGATAGGAAGCTCAGATAGCTCATACCCAGTTGTTAGCTCAGATAGTTCAGAAACTGCCTACTGGAACAACAGAAGGAACTACTTCTGCTGTAGGAGCGAGATTAACAGATTTCCAAAAGACCCATCCACCAACATTCTCTAGTGCGACTGATCCCATGGTTGCCGATGATTGGTTACGGGATATCGAGAGGAAACTGGACACGGTCCGATGCAGCGAACGAGAGAAAGTTTTGTTTGGATCTCATCAGTTATCAGGAGTTGCAGCCGCATGGTGGATGAATTACCAGGAAGCTCATCTTGATAAAGATAATATTTCTTGGAAGGAATTTAAGGATCAATTTCAGAAATTTCATATACCTACTGGTGTTATGGCAGCTAAGCGGCGGGAATTTCAGAATTTAACTCAAGGAAGTAAGTCAGTCACTGAGTATCTACACCAATTTACTCATTTGGCTCGATACGCACCTGGAGATGTGGATACTGAAGAGAAGAAGATAGAGCGCTTTACAGAAGGACTTCAACACTATTTACAGTATCAAATTGCTTCTCATGAACTTACAGAATTTCAAACACTAGTGAACAGAGCTTTAAAGGTGGAAGAGAAGAAGAATATGGGAGAAGAAAGCCGAAAGAGGAGGATGTTCCAGCAAACACGACCACAGCCAAATCCAATCAGAGGAAGAGTTCCTATCACTCCCAATTTTCGACCATCTTATCAGAATCCCAGACCAGCAACGACATTGTGCCCCAACTGCAGAGGAAATCATCCTCAGAAGGATTGCCCTCATCCTCGTGTTGAGTGTTATCATTGTGGACAGCGTGGGCACCGTAAAGAATTCTGTCCTTGGATACAACTTCCAATGTCCATTGCCAGATCTCAGACAGGAACACAGTCAGTAGTTACCAGAGCATCACCATCGCAGAATTTTAGAGGGAATTCAACAGGAAGAGGAGGAAACATGGCTAATCGAGGAAGAGGAAGAGGTAGAGCACCAGCTGCAATCCAAGGAGGAAGATTAAACTATACTTCAATTCAAGAAGCAGGCAGCGCCACCGACATTCTTCTAGGTAGATTTCTGATTCAATCTGCATCTGCCTTAATATTGTTTGATCCTGGTGCTACAAATTCATTCATGTCAAAAGCATTTGCATCTGAAGTTGAAATGCATATAGACCAAGTACCACTAGAGTACTCTATGGTTATACAAACTCCAGGGGCTAGATTATCTGTTTACTCGATCTGCCCAAATGTAACTTTCATTATAGAAGGGGTAGAATTTGAGGCAAATCTACTAGTTCTAGAACTGCAAGGTCTAGACATTATTTTGGGAATGGATTGGTTGTCCCAACATAAAGGCCTAATAGACTGTGAAGAGAAAACCCTTAGTCTTGTCAGTAGCCAAGGGGAGAGAGTTCTATTCTATGCAGAAAGATCATCAGTCAAGAGACCGCTAAGATATGTTCAAGCATTATAAAAGTTATGCCTGGAACAAGTGCCTGTAGTACAACAATATTCTGATGTATTTCCAGAAGAACTTCCAGGAATGCCACCTGACAGAGAAATAGAATTCAGTATTGAACTTAAACCAGGAGCAGCACCTATAGCAAAACGTCCCTATAGGATGCCAGTTACAGATTTGGAGGAGCTCAAGAATCAACTCGAAGACCTGGAAAACAAAGGATTTATCAAACCCAGTGCTTCGCCATGGGGAGCCCCAGTTTTGTTTGTGAGGAAGAAAGACGGAACTCTACGAATGTGTGTAGACTACCGAGCTTTGAATGAAGTCACTATTAAAAACAAGTATCCATTACCAAGAATTGATGACTTGTTCGATCAGCTTCAAGGAGCCAAAGTATTTTCCAAGATAGATTTGAAATCTGGATATCATCAGCTGAAGATTAAGAAGGAAGATATACCGAAGACTGCTTTCACTACCAGATATGGTTTATATGAGTTTACAGTAGTACCTTTTGGCTTGACCAATGCTCCGGCAGCATTCATGAATGTCATGAACAGTACATTTATGGATTTTCTTGACAAGTTTGTCATAGTATTCATAGATGACATTCTGATATATTCCAAGAGTACGGAAGAACATGAGCAACATTTACACCTAGTCTTGGAAAGGCTACGAAAGAGGCAATTTTATGCCAAGTTTGACAAATGTGAATTTTGGATGTCAAGAATTTCATTTCTTGGACATGTGTTGACAGCAGAAGGAATTTCAGTGGACTCAGCTAAAATCTCTGCAATCAAGGAGTGGAAGCAACCTACCTCAGTTTCAGAGATTAGAAGTTTCTTGGGATTAGCAGGGTATTATAGAAGATTCATCGAAGGATTTTCCCAAATTACCAAACCTTTTACAAACCTGGTAAAGAAGGATGTTGCATTTGAATGGACCACCAAGTGTGAGGAGAGTTTTCAGAAGCTGAAGCAGAAATTGACAACAACACCAGTCCTCACCCTACCAGACAGCAAAGAAGATTTTGTAGTTTACTGTGATGCTTCAAAGCAAGGAATAGGCTGTGTGTTAATGCAGCAAGGTCGAGTAGTGGCTTATGCATCACGTCAATGGAGACCACATGAGGAAAATTATCCGACCCATGATTTGGAGTTAGCAGCAGTAGTGCATGCTTTAAAGATATGGCGGCATTATCTCATTGGGCGTAAGTGTGAGATCTTTACTGTAACACCCTGATTTTGGGGGTGAAAATTCCTTTTCATGAAAATCATGCTTGCATGTATCTCTTTAGAAGTAGCAAGATCAGTTCAATTCTAATCTATCGTAAGCCCCAAAAATCTCAAAATCTATCCTGAAGATCCAATTCAAGATCAGATTATCCAGAAATAATCTACTATCTATCCTGAGTATAAAAGCCTTCAGAAGCCAGATCGAATTCAATCTCTAACTCCCAGATTTATCAATCTCTTTCTGTTTTCGAAAACAAGAATTAATTGAATATTCTAATTACCCTAAATACCCTAAGTTTCAGAATTCAGATTTAACCAGATCTTAACCTAATCTAGACCAAATTATTCTTGGATTGTAATCATGGGCATGCCAATACCTTAATCCAAAAAGTTGGCAGCCAGATTCCATCATTTAAACCCTTTTTGCAAATCAGTCCAAATTATATCGCAGCTTAGTCCTTTTCTAATTTCCAAGAGCCCAAAAAGGCTAAAAGCCACAAATTAACTCCAGATCTCAATTTGATTCAAGGAATGCCTCCTAAATGCTATTCAATACAAAATCGCCTTTTGTCAGCACATCAAAACCCCACCCTAAGTCTCATATTTCCAGGTTTTAACAAAACCAGACTCAAGATACCCTAATTACCCTGTTTTCACTTCAGTTCAAAATTGATCAAGAGTTCCCAGATTTCATCAGGTATTCTCTCAAATCGTCCGTTGAATAAAGTTCTTCAAATCTGTGAAGTCGAAATCAGCCATAATCCTCAATATCTCAGATTTTACAGATTAGTCCAAATCAGAAAACTGAAATTGCAATCGAGTCCAGCCTCTTGTTTCGACCAACAGCATCACCTTCGACCAGGGAAGCCACGACCAGTAGATGTGCCGTTTTCGACCTCGGATCCAGCTGCGACCAGCAGCGTAACTACACCGCGAACCTCACCGCCGGTGGAGCTTCGCCGTTGCCAGCTTCGCCGCAACCCCGTCGCCACATGCGCGCACCAGATTGGCCGTAGCAGCGCTGCAGCAGCACCAGCATCGCCCGAATCCTTCCTTCGCACGCGCGCGCGCTCGCCTGCAGCAATGTCAGAAGCTTTGTGCCACATTGCTTCCATGCCGGGGCTGCCAGACACTTTACCACTGCACCTGCCAGAGCACGCGATGACCGTGTTGAAAAGCCGTTGAGACAGCTGAACACCGCCACCGTAGCCAACCAGCTGGATATCCTCCCGATTTCTCCAAGTCTCGAGAGCCCCATACTCCACTATTTAAGCCCCCCCCCGTAGCTCGCAGCAGTTCACTCCTCACCAGAGCCAGCAGGTCTCGTTTCCTCTTGCTCTTCTCGTCTTCTTCCTCGTCTCCGGCAAGCCGCCGAAGGGGAGAACGACGACAGGGAGCTTCGCTGCATCAACCTCCGATCCAAATTCGCCAGTAAGTGTCTCTGCCTCGCCTCTCTGTGCTGTGCCAAGTAATTGAACTCCGGTGGTTCCTGTCGCCGGCAATCGCCGTTATTTGCTTTTGCCCTGTTCCAGCCTTGTAACCCGATTTAGCCAAAATTAGTACTCCTTTTAGTAGGGGCAATTGATCAGTAGATCCTTCCTTGCAAGCCCTTGCTGTTGGATTTCAAATTGAAGCTCGGATGGAGCCTTTCCCCTATTTTCGCGCGCCACCGTGAGCTGTACACGTCGCCGGCCCGAATAGCTTCACCTCCGACCAAATTGACTGTAGCATTGTGATCCCTGAACTCCGTAGATGGTGTAGCCAAACCAAATTGACCGGAGCTACCTTGTATCAGCGGCGCCCCAGTGGCCGTCTTCTTCGAGTCCGGCATCAACGCCGGCGAGCTCCAGTGTTTGATTGCAACCCAGTTCCTCGCTGGAGAATGATCAGCAGCATCCCAGAAGCGTTAATCCTCAACCAATTTCGAGTTTCATCGCCTGTAGCTTGTGCCCACCGTAGCTCACCTTAGTTCCTGAAAACCGACGAGTTCAACCTCACCGTTCGCCGTCGTTTCATCGCCATTGTTCAATCTACTTTGTCCTGTAGATCTGCCTCAACCTACTGAGCATATCACTCCACTGCATCGCCCTCCGATGCTGTGCCAAATCGCAAGATATAGCCGTGCCAAGATCTGTCCAGTACCTGTGTCTTGCCGTGTCGGCACCGTGATTTCTCATCGCCGTTCATCACCGTCCGACCACCTTAGTTCCTGAAACCTCCACCACTGGATTCCTGTTGTCTTCGCCTACCTCCTAGACATAGTTGGCGAAGCAAAGCTCAAGAGGATCGATCAAACACTCAAGCCCTAGAATCTGGCCGTGCACTGACATTCAATTCTCTGTGTCCAGGGGCCTCGTTGCAAATTGCCTAAATTCGGGACTTTCCTGTGAAAACCACCTTGTCAAATAGCTACCTTATTACATTTTGCATCTAATGCTTTGATCAAATCACATTCTACCCACTGGAAATTATCCAAACCACATCAATGCCATACCTTGACAATGCCAGCCCTTGTCAGTTCATGTCAGCCAATGGCATTGGGCAAGTTTAACCACTTCTGGTTGTGCAACCTGAAAACCACCTTGTCCATTGAACTTGTAGAGCCATGTTCTACACTTTATTCAACTACCACACCTTGAGATAAACTCTCTAGCATTCTCTGAAGCTATGTCAAAACCCTGAACCGAATGTCGACCTTTGATGTTCGTCGTTTTTGAGCAAAATAGCCGCGGACTTGATGTCCATATCGCAGCCTTGAAACCCTGAGAGTCTCTAGCATTCGTCCTGAACCTTAATTCCATAAATCTCCAAGATTAACTCAAATCCAGCTTTCAAGCTTACCAGTTCCAGTATCGCCGAGAGTATTTCCCCTTTGCATGTTGCATATAGATTATTAATGGATTGTGATTCCTGTTTGCTTGTTTGATCCTTGATTAGAACAAGAGCCTGAGTACAGAGATTTCGTCAGACCCGACATCGACTGCTGTACCTTACGACGCGGAAGGCAAGTCATATTCTTGGACATCTTGAACCTATATTTTATGAATTGTTAAGACATTGCCTTGATTATAAGCAGTATTGCATTTGATGAAATGACAAAGGTATGATATGGCAGTACCAGGCTGTATGCCGACAAAAGATGAGGAGATTCCTTATAAAATGATCAAACCGTGAGCCATAACTGATATATATGTATATATATATATTCATGAAATAGAACCCTTGCCGTGGCCAGAGTTTGGTATGGAATGGTGGTGGCACTGACGAGTGCAGGGTTTGTGGAATGCACTGGTCATGGGCATGTAAGGACTAGAACCTTGTGTTGTGCTTCTATGCGGCATGAAAAACGTACCAACCACTTGCCCGGTTATGGGACGGGCGCAACTTAGTAGCTTTCTTTAGTATTAGCTTTTCCCTGCAATGGTTGTCGATCCAGTGTCTTGCGAGAACTGGTGGGCCGCAGAAGGCCATGAGTGATGTGAGTTCAGAAAAATCATGAGAGGAAAGGGTGGAAAGAAGGAAGACGCCCTATGCCAGATTAAGTCGTGCGCGACTGTAATCAAGAGAGGCTATGTGTCTTGCGAGAACATAGACCCAGGCTAGGAAGTAAGGCAGTGGGGAGGACCCACAACGGTACTTGAGACTTAATTGTCTATTTACCGGGCAGGGAATTGTTAATGCTAGGACTGTAAACTGTTGTGTCATCTCGGCCTTGTCACATGCGTAAAAGTCGCATGGAGAGGTACCGACTTGAAAGCCGAATGATTGGTGGATTAAAGTGGTACACCTTTGCAAAGTTAAAAACGTATTCGAATACTCCGAGCTCCCGGGTTTATAGGAGCCTGCGCGCTGTGGATCCTATCCACGTCGATGTGACACAAGTATGTTTTCTAAGTAAAATATGGCTAGACTTAGCTCATGTGTGCTTGACATGTGTTGTCATGAAATGAGGTGCTAACGTGGGCAGACATGTGTTGTCGTGCTATGGTAGTACTTCTAAGAGTTTATAAAAGATATTAATGATATGTCATGATGAGCACTGCCATAGATTTAGAAAGAGGAAAAGTATTTTGCAACCTTCCCTCCTTCCCTAATAGCATAGGTTCATATCATTCTACTATATGTATCTACTCTTATCTATGACTTGCTGAGTACGTAAGTGCTCACCCTTGCAATTCACTATCCAATAGATGGAATGTTCCTGATCAAGACGAAGGCCTGGATAACTTCTTGGATCCCTGAAGGAAGAGAGTCAGTTCTACCCAAGTCCTGAAAAGTGTTGCTCTGCTTTCAACTTCTTGCTGTGGGGGTTCACTTAGCTTCTGCCGAGTAGTTGTTCTTCTGCAACCAAACTTATTTACGCCGTGATGGCTTGTAATTTATTATGTTGTAATGAGGCCAATTGGCCATACTGCTCAATGTAATGCAAGTTAAACTGATGCAATATACTCCTATGTTTGGCTCATCCTGGGAAGTCAAAGGGTAAGGGATCAGCTGCAGTAAGCTGGGTCCCCATGGGAGTAGTCGTGTCCCCCTGTGAGGGCGGGATGCGGCAAAATTGTGGTATCAGAGCAGTATAAGAACTTGACTGTAGGGCGACACCATTAGGAATTGGATGCGCCAGGACGGCGTAATTTATCCAAAAAAAAAACTATTTCTCCAAAAACCCTATTTTTGTAAAAAGGAACTTGTAGCTTTTAGAAATTTTGATTTCAAAAATCTTATTTGGTTTTTCTAATGTAATGTCAAGTGCGCGTTTTGCTTTAATCGAGAGCCTTGGGGGTTGGGCTACGTTGTTTCGACACATAGTCCAGTTCTTGGGGATAGAACTTGTTCGAGTAATTAGTCAACCGTTAAGGGGGTTTAGCCGGGAGATGGTGTAGATAAGAGCTGTTGAATGCTCTTGGTAGCTTTTGCGCTTCGCTGTTGCTTTTGCAATGGTTAACTTGTGTATTATGGCTAAAGGCCAGAATATCTAAGTATTTTATGCATTAATATAGTCGCATTAATTTCTGCACTAGTGTCTTAGTTATCTCTTAGTTAGTTTAGATCTGCCTGGATTCCCTTCAAAACCATCATGATCGACACAAGAAAGAGATCCCGGAATAGCAAAGGAGAAAGAGAGTAAAGTCCGCAAGAAGAAGATCCTATGAGGAAGGGATCCTTATTTCAACAAAGGGCCCAGAGTTCCAACCCGTCTCAAGAAGAGCAGCCAAGTTTGCAAGAAATCCTTTTGTCTATAGAGTAAAACTGTCAGGAAGCCCAGACAGCCAATACCCAACTGCTAGCCCAAATAGTTCAGAGATTACCTCTCAGAGCCACAGAAAGAACTACCGTAGGCGCCAGATTGGCAAACTTCCAGAAGAATTGTTCCCCGACATTTTCAAGCACGGCCGACCACATAATCACCAATGGTTGGTTAAGGGATAAAAAGGGAAACTAGAAAATGTCTGATGTAACAGCCGAGAGAAGGTTCTGTCAGTTAGCAGGAGCTGTAGCCGTATGGTGGATGAATCACCAGGAAACTCATCTGGACAAAGATAACATTTCTTGGGCGAAATTTATGGAACAATTCCAGAAGTTTCACATAACCGCAGATGTCATAGCTGCCAAAACGCTGGGAATTTCGAAATCTGATTCAAGAAAACAAGACCGTCACAGAGTATCTGCACCAATTCAACCATTTAACTCGATCTGTCAAGATGTAACCTTCAGTGTAGAGGAGGTAGAATTCGCAGTAAATCTGTTGGTATTAGAACTGCAAGGTCTAGGCATTAAATTGGGCACAGATTGATTGTCCCAACATAAAGGTCTAGTGGATTGTGAACCTTGTCAATAGCCAAGGGAAGAAAGTTCTGTTCTATGCGGAAAGGTCGTCAGCCAAGCAACCGCTAGGATCTATTCAAGCATTACAGAAGTAATGCCTAGAAGAAGTACCCATGGTGCAACTATACCCCAATGTGTTTCCAGAAGAACTCCCGAAAATGATACCCGATAGGATTATCGAGTTTCTCTATTGAGCTTAAATCAGGAGCGACACCCATAGCGAAACGACCTTATCGGATGCCAGTCACAAATTGGAAAGAGCTCAAGAGCCAATTGGAAGATTTAGGAAGCAAAGGATTCATCAGACTCAGTGCTTCACCATGAGGAGACCAGTATTGTTCGTGAAGAAAAAGGATGGAGCGCTACAAATGTGCGTGGATTATCGAGCCTTAGATGAGGTGAACATAAAGAGCAAGTATCCATTGCTGAGCATCGATGACTTGTTTGACTAACTTCAAGGGGCTAAAGTATTTTCCAAGATAGACTTGAAGTCTGGATACCATCAATTGAGGATCAAGGAAGAAGATGTACCAAAGACCGCTTTCACTACAAGATATGGATTGTATGAGTTTACAGTAGTACCATCTGGTTTAACCCATGCCCCAGCCGCTTTCATGAATATCATGAACAACACGTTTGTGGATTTTCTAGACCAGTTTGTCATGGTGTTCGTAGATGACATTCTGATATACCCAAAGATCCCGAAGGAACATGAGCAAGATCTGCACCTAGTCTTGGGAAGACTATAATTTTATGCCAAGTTTGACGAATGTAAATTTTGGATAACGAGGATTGCATTTCTCGGACATATCTTAATTGAAGAAGGAATTTTGGTGGATTCAGCTAAGATTACTGCAATCAAAGAGTGGAAACAGCCCACTACAGTCCCAGAAGTTAGAAATTTCTTAGGTTTGAGAGACTACTATAGGAAATTCATTGAAGGATTCTACCAAGTTGCCAAACTTCTCACTAACCTGCTAAAGAAGGACGTTGAATTTGAATGAACCGCCAAGTACGAAGAAAGCTTTCAGAAGCTAAAACAGAAATTGGCAAAACACCAATCCTCACATTTCCAGATAGCAAGGAAGATTTTGTAGTTTATCGTGATGCTTCAAAGCAAAAAGGGATAGGCTGTGTGTTGATGCAGAAAAACCAAGTAGTGACTTGTGCTTCACGTCAACTGAAGCCACACGAGGAGAATTATCCCACACACGAATTGGAATTAGCAGTAGTCATTCATGCGTTGGAAATATGGTGACGCCATTTAATTGGAAACAAGTGTGAAATCTACACTGATCAAGGGAGCCTCGAGTACATTCTCACAAAAACAGAACTCAACATGAATAAACAACAGTAACTAAAATTGATCAAGGGCTATGAGCTCAGTGTTCATTGCCATCTCGAAAAGGTTAACATAGCAGCAGATGCCTTGGGCAGGAAGGCTTAAAGCTTACAGGAAAGAGTCATGCCAAGTAATCCATACTTACAAGAGATACAAGATCTTTAGGTGGAAATAACATCACAAGGAACATTAACCATTTTGGTAGAAGAACCCCAGTTCGAAGAACAGATGAGAAGTGCCCAGAAAGAGGATAAGGAGATTTGCAAGATCAAGAGCCAAACCAAGTTGGGAAAAGCTCAGGATTTACTAAAATCAACAAACAGGAAAATGCATGGTATCGGGGAAGGATCTGTGTTTCTCAAAGCACAGATCTTAAGGAACTAATTCTCCATAAGGCGAATAAAACCTCGTGCTCAATGCACTTGGGTAGCACTAAAATGTATCGGAACTTGAAAAATCAGTTTTGGTGAGATAATATGAAGAAAGGGATCGCAAAATACGTTGCAAACTGCGATACTTGTCAGCGAGTTAAAGAAAAACATCAGAGGATAGCCAGGAAGTTACAACTTTTGTCAGTACCACTATGGAAGTGAGAAGAAATCAGAATGGATTTTATCCAAAAAAAAAAAAAAAAAAAAAAAACTCAAGGAGGATATGACTCCATGTGGATCATCATTGACAGACTCACCAGAATGGCACACTTCATCCCAGTTAAAAAGAGAACTACGATGGGAGTAAATTAACCGAGTTGTATATGCAAAGAATAGTAACACTGCATGGTACCCCTGAGAAGATCGTTTCAAATAATGGAGCACAGTTTACATCAAAATTTTGGAGCGGACTCCATGAAACACTAAGAATTCAATTGAATTTTAGCACTGCATATCACCCTCAGACAGGAGGATAGACAGAAGAGTAAATCAGATTTTGGAAGATTTTCTAAGAACTTGCATACTAGATTATGGAACACCATAGGATAAATGCTTGCCACTTGCAAAATTTGCTTACAACAATAGCTATCAGTCTAATTTACAAATGGCACCGTTTGAAGCTGTTTACGAATGAAAACGCAGAACTCCGTTGCATTGGAATGAGCCATGAGAACGAAGGATCATAGGACTAGAGATAGTGGAAAAAGCATAAGCTTGTGTAAAGCTTATCAAAGAAAGGCTGAAGATAGCATAGTCTCAAAAAGAAAAAAAAAAAAAAAAAAAAAAAAAAAAAAAAAATTTTCCGAACAATCGGTGGAGAAGAGCTGTCAATTGAAGTAAAGAGATCTGGTCTACCTTAAAGTCACACCTTTCAAAGGATTGCGAAGGTTACAGGAGAAAGGGAAGTTATCTCCTAGGTATATTGGACCATTCAAAATACTTAAGAGAAGAAGGAGAAGTGGCCTATAAGTTGGGGTTACCCTCAGAATTAGCAGGAGTGCATGATGTATTCCACGTTTCGCAACTCCGAAAGTGTTTTGAAGAGAACCAACCGACCGAATAGAAATTCACGAAGTATCTTTGGAGAAAAACTTTTCAAATCTCAAGCACCCAACACAAATTCGGGACACTGACGAGTGAAGAAGATTAAGTTATGCAAGGTTCAGTGGGAGAACCATTTAGAACGAGAAGCCATTTGGGAGAAAGAAGAAAGTCTTCAACAGGAGTACCCCCCCCTTATCTTTTCCTAGGTAAATCTCGGGGACGAGATTTCTTTAAGGAGGGTAGATTTGTAACACCCTGATTTTGGGGGTGAAAATTCCTTTTCATGAAAATCATGCTTGCATGTATCTCTTTAGAAGTAGCAAGATCAGTTCAATTCTAATCTATCGTAAGCCCCAAAAATCTCAAAATCTATCCTGAAGATCCAATTCAAGATCAGATTATCCAGAAATAATCTACTATCTATCCTGAGTATAAAAGCCTTCAGAAGCCAGATCGAATTCAATCTCTAACTCCCAGATTTATCAATCTCTTTCTGTTTTCGAAAACAAGAATTAATTGAATATTCTAATTACCCTAAATACCCTAAGTTTCAGAATTCAGATTTAACCAGATCTTAACCTAATCTAGACCAAATTATTCTTGGATTGTAATCATGGGCATGCCAATACCTTAATCCAAAAAGTTGGCAGCCAGATTCCATCATTTAAACCCTTTTTGCAAATCAGTCCAAATTATATCGCAGCTTAGTCCTTTTCTAATTTCCAAGAGCCCAAAAAGGCTAAAAGCCACAAATTAACTCCAGATCTCAATTTGATTCAAGGAATGCCTCCTAAATGCTATTCAATACAAAATCGCCTTTTGTCAGCACATCAAAACCCCACCCTAAGTCTCATATTTCCAGGTTTTAACAAAACCAGACTCAAGATACCCTAATTACCCTGTTTTCACTTCAGTTCAAAATTGAGCAAGAGTTCCCAGATTTCATCAGGTATTCTCTCAAATCGTCCGTTGAATAAAGTTCTTCAAATCTGTGAAGTCGAAATCAGCCATAATCCTCAATATCTCAGATTTTACAGATTAGTCCAAATCAGAAAACTGAAATTGCAATCGAGTCCAGCCTCTTGTTTCGACCAACAGCATCACCTTCGACCAGGGAAGCCACGACCAGTAGATGTGCCGTTTTCGACCTCGGATCCAGCTGCGACCAGCAGCGTAACTACACCGCGAACCTCACCGCCGGTGGAGCTTCGCCGTTGCCAGCTTCGCCGCAACCCCGTCGCCACATGCGCGCACCAGATTGGCCGTAGCAGCGCTGCAGCAGCACCAGCATCGCCCGAATCCTTCCTTCGCACGCGCGCGCGCTCGCCTGCAGCAATGTCAGAAGCTTTGTGCCACATTGCTTCCATGCCGGGGCTGCCAGACACTTTACCACTGCACCTGCCAGAGCACGCGATGACCGTGTTGAAAAGCCGTTGAGACAGCTGAACACCGCCACCGTAGCCAACCAGCTGGATATCCTCCCGATTTCTCCAAGTCTCGAGAGCCCCATACTCCACTATTTAAGCCCCCCCCCGTAGCTCGCAGCAGTTCACTCCTCACCAGAGCCAGCAGGTCTCGTTTCCTCTTGCTCTTCTCGTCTTCTTCCTCGTCTCCGGCAAGCCGCCGAAGGGGAGAACGACGACAGGGAGCTTCGCTGCATCAACCTCCGATCCAAATTCGCCAGTAAGTGTCTCTGCCTCGCCTCTCTGTGCTGTGCCAAGTAATTGAACTCCGGTGGTTCCTGTCGCCGGCAATCGCCGTTATTTGCTTTTGCCCTGTTCCAGCCTTGTAACCCGATTTAGCCAAAATTAGTACTCCTTTTAGTAGGGGCAATTGATCAGTAGATCCTTCCTTGCAAGCCCTTGCTGTTGGATTTCAAATTGAAGCTCGGATGGAGCCTTTCCCCTATTTTCGCGCGCCACCGTGAGCTGTACACGTCGCCGGCCCGAATAGCTTCACCTCCGACCAAATTGACTGTAGCATTGTGATCCCTGAACTCCGTAGATGGTGTAGCCAAACCAAATTGACCGGAGCTACCTTGTATCAGCGGCGCCCCAGTGGCCGTCTTCTTCGAGTCCGGCATCAACGCCGGCGAGCTCCAGTGTTTGATTGCAACCCAGTTCCTCGCTGGAGAATGATCAGCAGCATCCCAGAAGCGTTAATCCTCAACCAATTTCGAGTTTCATCGCCTGTAGCTTGTGCCCACCGTAGCTCACCTTAGTTCCTGAAAACCGACGAGTTCAACCTCACCGTTCGCCGTCGTTTCATCGCCATTGTTCAATCTACTTTGTCCTGTAGATCTGCCTCAACCTACTGAGCATATCACTCCACTGCATCGCCCTCCGATGCTGTGCCAAATCGCAAGATATAGCCGTGCCAAGATCTGTCCAGTACCTGTGTCTTGCCGTGTCGGCACCGTGATTTCTCATCGCCGTTCATCACCGTCCGACCACCTTAGTTCCTGAAACCTCCACCACTGGATTCCTGTTGTCTTCGCCTACCTCCTAGACATAGTTGGCGAAGCAAAGCTCAAGAGGATCGATCAAACACTCAAGCCCTAGAATCTGGCCGTGCACTGACATTCAATTCTCTGTGTCCAGGGGCCTCGTTGCAAATTGCCTAAATTCGGGACTTTCCTGTGAAAACCACCTTGTCAAATAGCTACCTTATTACATTTTGCATCTAATGCTTTGATCAAATCACATTCTACCCACTGGAAATTATCCAAACCACATCAATGCCATACCTTGACAATGCCAGCCCTTGTCAGTTCATGTCAGCCAATGGCATTGGGCAAGTTTAACCACTTCTGGTTGTGCAACCTGAAAACCACCTTGTCCATTGAACTTGTAGAGCCATGTTCTACATTTTATTCAACTACCACACCTTGAGATAAACTCTCTAGCATTCTCTGAAGCTATGTCAAAACCCTGAACCGAATGTCGACCTTTGATGTTCGTCGTTTTTGAGCAAAATAGCCGCGGACTTGATGTCCATATCGCAGCCTTGAAACCCTGAGAGTCTCTAGCATTCGTCCTGAACCTTAATTCCATAAATCTCCAAGATTAACTCAAATCCAGCTTTCAAGCTTACCAGTTCCAGTATCGCCGAGAGTATTTCCCCTTTGCATGTTGCATATAGATTATTAATGGATTGTGATTCCTGTTTGCTTGTTTGATCCTTGATTAGAACAAGAGCCTGAGTACAGAGATTTCGTCAGACCCGACATCGACTGCTGTACCTTACGACGCGGAAGGCAAGTCATATTCTTGGACATCTTGAACCTATATTTTATGAATTGTTAAGACATTGCCTTGATTATAAGCAGTATTGCATTTGATGAAATGACAAAGGTATGATATGGCAGTACCAGGCTGTATGCCGACAAAAGATGAGGAGATTCCTTATAAAATGATCAAACCGTGAGCCATAACTGATATATATGTATATATATATATTCATGAAATAGAACCCTTGCCGTGGCCAGAGTTTGGTATGGAATGGTGGTGGCACTGACGAGTGCAGGGTTTGTGGAATGCACTGGTCATGGGCATGTAAGGACTAGAACCTTGTGTTGTGCTTCTATGCGGCATGAAAAACGTACCAACCACTTGCCCGGTTATGGGACGGGCGCAACTTAGTAGCTTTCTTTAGTATTAGCTTTTCCCTGCAATGGTTGTCGATCCAGTGTCTTGCGAGAACTGGTGGGCCGCAGAAGGCCATGAGTGATGTGAGTTCAGAAAAATCATGAGAGGAAAGGGTGGAAAGAAGGAAGACGCCCTATGCCAGATTAAGTCGTGCGCGACTGTAATCAAGAGAGGCTATGTGTCTTGCGAGAACATAGACCCAGGCTAGGAAGTAAGGCAGTGGGGAGGACCCACAACGGTACTTGAGACTTAATTGTCTATTTACCGGGCAGGGAATTGTTAATGCTAGGACTGTAAACTGTTGTGTCATCTCGGCCTTGTCACATGCGTAAAAGTCGCATGGAGAGGTACCGACTTGAAAGCCGAATGATTGGTGGATTAAAGTGGTACACCTTTGCAAAGTTAAAAACGTATTCGAATACTCCGAGCTCCCGGGTTTATAGGAGCCTGCGCGCTGTGGATCCTATCCACGTCGATGTGACACAAGTATGTTTTCTAAGTAAAATATGGCTAGACTTAGCTCATGTGTGCTTGACATGTGTTGTCATGAAATGAGGTGCTAATGTGGGCAGACATGTGTTGTCGTGCTATGGTAGTACTTCTAAGAGTTTATAAAAGATATTAATGATATGTCATGATGAGCACTGCCATAGATTTAGAAAGAGGAAAAGTATTTTGCAACCTTCCCTCCTTCCCTAATAGCATAGGTTCATATCATTCTACTATATGTATCTACTCTTATCTATGACTTGCTGAGTACGTAAGTGCTCACCCTTGCAATTCACTATCCAATAGATGGAATGTTCCTGATCAAGACGAAGGCCTGGATAACTTCTTGGATCCCTGAAGGAAGAGAGTCAGTTCTACCCAAGTCCTGAAAAGTGTTGCTCTGCTTTCAACTTCTTGCTGTGGGGGTTCACTTAGCTTCTGCCGAGTAGTTGTTCTTCTGCAACCAAACTTATTTACGCCGTGATGGCTTGTAATTTATTATGTTGTAATGAGGCCAATTGGCCATACTGCTCAATGTAATGCAAGTTAAACTGATGCAATATACTCATATGTTTGGCTCATCCTGGGAAGTCAAAGGGTAAGGGATCAGCTGCAGTAAGCTGGGTCCCCATGGGAGTAGTCGTGTCCCCCTGTGAGGGCGGGATGCGGCATTTACAGATCATAAAAGCCTCAAGTATATTTTCACACAGACGGAGCTCAACATGCGTCAACGCCGATGGCTGGAATTGATCAAAGATTATGATCTTAGTATTCAGTACCATCCAGGGAAAGCTAATGTAGTAGCCGATGCCCTAAACAGAAAAGTTTACAACCTACAAGGAATGGTTATGTTGAAGAACCCTTACCTACAACAAGAGTTGCAGAATCATCAAGTGGAAATAGTACCGCAGGGAACGGTAGCCACTTTAACAATAAAATCTCAACTTGAAGAACAGATAGAAAATGCCCAGAAGAAAGATGAAGAAATTTGTAAGATCAAGAGTCGAATCAAGTTAGGAAAGGCTCAAGGCTTTACTGAAAATAACCAAGGGATTGTATGGTATCGAGAAAGAATCTGTGTACCTCAAAACGCAGATCTTAAGGAAATAATTCTCCATGAAGCACATAAAACTCCATACTCAATACACCCTGGTAACACAAAGATGTATCAAGATTTGAAGACCAGATTCTAGTGGGATAATATGAAGAGAGATATTGCAGAGTATATTGCAAACTGTGATACATGTCGACGAGTTAAAGCAGAACACCAGAAAATTGCAGGAAAGCTACAACCTCTACCAATACCATTATGGAAATGGGAAGAAATTGGTATGGATTTCATTACAGGATTACCTAAAACTCACGGAGGATATGATTCCATATGGGTTATTGTGGACAGACTTACTAAAGTAGCTCATTTCATACCAGTCAAAAAGATTTATGATGGCAGTAAATTAGCAGAGTTATACATGCAAAGAATAGTGGCATTGCATGGTATTCCTAAGAAGATAGTCTCAGATCGTGGAACACAGTTTACCTCCAAATTTTGGAATAGACTGCATGAAACCCTAGGAACCCAGTTGGACTTCAGTACTGCATATCATCCACAGACGGGAGGACAGACAGAAAGAGTCAACCAAATCCTAGAGGATCTTCTAAGAGCTTGTATACTAGATTATGGAACATCATGGGACAAATGTTTACCATTTGCAGAATTTACATATAATAACAGTTATCAAGCTAGTATACAGATGGCACCATTTGAAGCTTTATATGGACGTAAATGCAGAACGCCGTTACATTGGAATGAGCCAGGAGAACGAAAAGTCATAGGACCAGAGATAGTAGAAGAAGCAGAAGCTCATGTCAGACTCATCAGAGAAAGGTTGAAAACAGCACAATCACGACAAAAGAGTTATGCAGATAAACGACGAAGAGAATTATCATTTGAACCAGGAGATTTTGTGTATCTCAAGGTCACACCATTCAAGGGATTACAAAGATTCCAAGTGAAAGGAAAGTTATCTCCAAGATTCATTGGGCCATTTAAGATAATCAAGAGAAAGGGAGAAGTATCATATAAATTGGAATTACCTGAGGGATTAGCAGGAGTGCATGACGTGTTTCATGTCTCTCAGCTCCGGAAATGTTTGAAGGAACCTACTGACCAGATAGATGTACAAGATGTGCCTTTACAGAAGAATCTCACTTATCTTGAGTACCCAATCAGAATCCTAGCCACTGATGAACGTCAGCTCCGAAGGAAGAAAATCAGATTGTGTAAAGTTCAATGGAAGAATCATTCAGAGCAAGAAGCTACTTGGGAGAAGGAAGAAGATCTTAAGCAAACCTATCCTTATCTTTTCCTGTCTTAGGTAAATCTCGGGGCGAGATTTCTTTAAGGAGGGTAGATCTGTAACACCCTGAGTTAGGGGTGAAAATTTCCTTTTTCTTCAATAGCATGCATGCATGTATCTGTAGTATTAGCCAGATCAGTTTCTATATCAAGCCCTAAAATCTCCAAAATCTATCCTGTGATCTCAAATCAAGATCAGATTGTTCAGATGTGATCTATTAGTTATCCTGAATCTAAAAGTCTTCAGAACCTAGATCCAATTCTATCTCTAAATTCCAGATTTATCAACTTCTTCTGTTTTCGAAAACAGAAATACCTTATATTACCCAAATACCCTAAGTTTCAGAAATACAGATTTAATCAAAATCTTGACCAAGTTCAGACTAGATTATTCCTGGAATATGATCATGAGTATGTCAATACCTTAATATAAAAAGTTGACAGCCAGATTTCATCATTTAGACTCTTTTCACAAATCAGTCCAAGAATTATCGCAAAATAGTCCTTATCTGTTATCTGAAAATCCAAAAAGGCTAAAATCGCTAGATTAACTCCAAATTCAGAATTTCTTTAGCAAATCTTCTCAAAATGCTATTTGTCACAAGTTTCTCTTCTGTGCAGATATAAAAATCAAACCCCAAATGCCAGAATTCGAAATCGACAAAACTTAAATCTTGTTTTACCCTAATTTACCCTATTTTTAGTTGTATCAAAAACTATTCAAATGTGTCAAATCTTATCAACTATCTTTGCCAAATGTTTTGTTGAATATATCTGCCAGATTAGTGAAAGCAAATTCAGTCTAAACCTTCCAGAATTCCAGATTTACAGATCAGTCCAAAATTCAAGATTTGAAACTGCAGTTCAGTCCAAATTCGACCAGGCCGTTTACTGTGCGCACGACCAGGGCTCGCCGTGGTTTCTTGCGCCGTGCACGCTCGCCGCCGGCCAAGTTCCGCTTGCATTTGTGCTCGTGCATGCTTGCTCTTCCTGTTGCGCACGCGTCAGTGTCTCAGCCATCGCCGTGGCAACACCGTAGCGACGTCGACGACCAGCGCCTGCTCCCGCGCGCGATCAATGGCTTTTTGTCAGCAACTCCTCGCCACGTCGCTTTGCCGTGCCAGTACTTGTCGCCACCGCTTGCTCCATCTTTGCAAAGTCCCGATGAACGACAATGTGGACAGTTGCAGTCCTGTCGCCGTCGCAATCACCGTTCTTCGCTGTGTCTTCGCCGCTGTTGCTCAGCACGCAATCCATCTCATCTCAGCTGCCAATTACTTCGTTGTCTCCTCCTTGCAAGCTTCGCCTGGCCTATTTAAGCACTCCTGTGCTCAGTAGCTCCCTCCATACTTCACTAGAAATCAGCCAAGTTCCAGAATTTGCTCTTTTCGTTTTCTTCTCCGGCGAGCCGTCGAGGAAGCTCATGGTGCCAGCACTCTACAGATCATCTCCTGCCAAATTAACAACACCAGTGAGTTTCCCTACTCATTCTCTCTGTGTGATATCATCTAATTGCTCCCCGGTGACCTCTATCGCCGGTGATCGCCGGGATTGCTAAATGCCCTGTTCCGGCAATGCAGGCCAAATCACCTCGAATTAGCTCTCATTGCTGTAGAAGAAATTGATCAGTGAGTCATTTCCAGCAAGCCTGTGCATCAAGATCTCCAGATTGAACTCGAATCGAAGGTATCCCCAAATTCAAGCTCTACCAGTCGCCGGCGATCGTCGCCAGGTTTCTCCAGTGATCCTCCGGCCAATACAATTGTACCAGAAGCTTCCCTATACCTCCTAGATGCTCTCCAAGCAAGGAATTAAGTTCTTGTTGCCTGTAGCAGAAAACCCCCAAATCCAGAGTTTCTTCTCCGGCGCCGATGACCGGAAAGCTTGTTCCAGCCATTTCAGCCCTCGAAACTTTGTCTAGTGTGTTTGCTTTGATCTCCTGAACACTTTTGTCTTCTAGCCGGACACCTAGATCGGCCTAGATTGGAAGTTATAGCCATGCCAAGTTTGTGTCCAGAACTGCTCCAGTGCAGCCAGTTCATCTCTGTTCATCATCAAATTTCTTGCTTTCCAGCCATTTCTTGCCCTAGATCCTGTTGACTTAATTGTTCCTGTTATCAATGCCTACCTCCCAGACAAAGTGGTGCATCATTTGGAGCTCCAGATCAAAAGTTATGCTAAGCCCTAGTTTTTGGCATTGTCAGCTCTATGCCAGAGCTTGTCAGCCAGTGGCATTGACCTTGTTTACCCACTTCTGGTTGTGTAATTTGAAATCCACTTTGTCCACTGAAATTGTAGAGTTGTGATCTACATTTTCTTCTACTACCATAACTTGAGATAAGCACTCTAGCTTTTCTTAAAGCTATGTCCAAGCTTTGATCCGAATGTCGATCTGTTGACATTCGTTGTTTTGATTAAACCAGTCACAAAATTGTTATCCCTATTATAATCTTGAAACCCTGAGATTATCTAATCACCACCCTTAGCCCAAATTCCTTGAAACCCTAGAATCTCAGTTCAGTTTGCAGTTCAACTTATCTCCAGTTTAGTTCGATCATTCTTGTTGTGCATTTCTGCATATAAGTCATAAAATATTTTAATATTATAAGTAATTATTGTGTGATTGTTTGTCGTCAAGCAGATTCAGAAGCTGACTTTGAAGATTTTGCGGTTGATCCGTCATCGACTGCTGTATTTTACGACGCGGAAGGCCAGTCATATCCTTGGTCATCTTGAACCTATATTTTAAATGTTGCTATAATATAACCTTGAATATAGGCAATATTGCATGTGAATGATTGAGAACGGTTGATTTATCAATTGGCAGTACTAGACTGGTTATCTGTAAAATGTGAAATAAACAAGTTTTGAGCCATGAATTATTATATGTATTTATATACTTATATTCATGAAATAAAACCCCTAGCCGTGACCAGAAAAATGGTATGGATGGCTGTAGCACTGGAGGTGCTAGACTGCAAAGGAATGCAGGCACTGAAGGTGCAGGGTTGTGGATGGTCTGGTCATTGGCATATAAGGACTAGAACCTTGTGTTGTGCGTCTAGTGGCATGAACAACGTGCTAACCGCAAGCCTGGTATGGGACAGGCCTGAACAAGTAATTATGTGGATCGCACATGAAACCCCTGCTTGAGATGTGTAGTGATGCACGATAAACACGGAGCGCGGCTCCCACACATATCACTGAAGGTGATCAAGCACGCTGACCCAGTAATGGGAATAAGCAAAGGGGTGGAGGTTTGGATACAACCTGCCACAACTGTGCCTCGCTGAGAGCCACAGGGTCGGGGGTGAATTGTGAGTAAAACATAACAAAAGTTCTTGTTATTTCCACCTTGCCGCTCACAGTATGAAGTGAGTCAGGGGTCCAATCATTTTGTTATGATAGGAAAGGTTTGAAAGTGGAATTTCTTGCGGGTAAATTGGTACCTCTCTGCAGAGTTAAAAACGTATTCGAATACTCCGAGCTCCCGGGTTTATAGGAGTCTGCTGCGGTGGATTAAATCCACGGGGTGTGACACAAGTACTATTTTCTAAATAAAATATGTTTAAATCAAGATTACCCAAATGACATGTGTTGTCATGATAAGGAGTGCTGTCGTGGGCTGTCGTGTGTCGACGTGTCGCGGTAGTGCTATAATCTAGTGAACATGATTGTTGATGTTATATTATAAAAAGTGCTGCCATAAGATGAGATGAGAAAGGAAAAGATTATTTTACAAATATCCATAATTCTTGACTAGTCTAGGTTCATATCATCACTACTATATGTATCTACTCTTACCTATGGCTTGCTGAGTACGTAAGTGCTCACCCTTGCAACATTCAACTCAATAGATGGAGCCTACTTTGATCAAGATGATGGCACGGAATATTACGTGGATCCAGAAGGAGGAGAATCAGTTCCGCCAGAACCCTGAAGTGTGTTGTTCTGCTGTCCACTTCTCTTTTGTGGGTGGGTCACCTATCTTCTGCTGTGTAGATGCTATTTTGCTAAACCATGTATGCCGTGAAGGCATTGTAATCTCCTTATGTAATATTAAGGCCAGCAGGCCACACTGCTTAATATTTTGTGAGTACTCTGTTGCAATGTAATATACTCCTGTGTTTGACTCATCCTGGGAAGTCAAAGGTTTGTGGTATGGGACTAGCTGCAGCGAGCTAGGTCTCTACAGGAGTAGTCGTTGTCCCAGTCTCGGGGCGCGACAGATCAGGAATACCACTTTCCTATAAAGACTGGAATGAAATTGATGCAGATAAAAAGGAATCTGTTTGGGCTACTGTAAAGGTACATTTGTATACTACTAAGAATAAGAAGTCTAAATTAATTTACTCTCATTTCAGCCTAACATGTATATTTTAATAGAACTGAGATATGCTTCAATAGATCCTCTTACTATACATAGCACTGACAAATTTTCCTTCTAATTAAGGGTGAAAATATATATGGGGAGCTTTGCAACTTATTGTTAGATGTGTCATTCTAATATGAAGAGAGAGTTTGATTCTATATTTGATTTTTTACTTGCATTTTGAATTTTACTTCATAAATTGGATAGCATTCCTTTATAGTTATTTAAAATCATCCAAAATAGTAACTAGTGACAAGTTTTGTAGGCTCATGATCTATGTATTCCATAGACATGTATAGTATAATAGTATATAATCATTGACAACTTGATAATTTTTTAGGAATTTTTTGATGTTCATGATGACCTTGAGGATTGGGTTTTACAAAAAGCGGCAGTGAAATGGAAAGATTTCAAATGTGAAATAAAGAGGAATTATTTTGATGAAACAAAAACTGATGAGGAACTTTTTTCTATGAAGATTGATTCTAGAGTACCTAAAACAGATTGGATGTGGCTTATAGAGCATTGGAGAGCTCCGAAAAATCAGGTAAAACTTCTTTATAAATGATTCTTAATTACAAATTAAATATTGTCGTGGTATTAAGAATACCCCGGCAGGTTTTGAAGATGATCCTAGCGGAGATTACACAGCGCGGGTTGACCGGGTGACCGGTCCTCCCCCGCCGGACAAACACAAGAAAAGACACGAGGATTTATACAGGTTCGGGTCCCAGTGGGGGCCCTAGTCCTGTCGACGCGCTCCCGACCGGAGTCGGCTGGGGGAGCTCTCTCCGGGGGAGAGGCTTCCGGAGCACGTCTGTGAGATTAGCTATTCCAAATAATAATGAAGTGATCCTTTACAACAGAGGGGTACAAGGGCTATTTATAGCCCCAAAAAGAAGCAAAAAACCTAAACTACCCCGGGAGCCACCGTCGGATTGAAGGGTAGGACCGTCCTTCTCCCGGTCAAACGTCTTGGATGCTTGACAGGTGGTCGCTGATTCCCGAGGCGTCCCTCGCGTGACCTGCACGTGATAAACAAACAGGGATTTTACCTTTTAGGAGGGCGGTGACGTCCGGGACCTCTTCCGGAGAGCAGGGTCCCGGGAGCCCAAAAGGCGGCGCCCGGGGCAGGCACCGGAGGCCACTCTCCCCGGGCAAATGGCGGCGCCCGGGACATGCCCGGGGGGCACGGTCCCGGGGGCCAAATGGCGGCGCCCGGGGCAGGCGCCGGAGGCCACTATTCCCGGGCGAACGGCGGCGCCCGGGACATGCCCGGGGGACACGGTTTCGGGGGCCAAATGGCGGCACCCGGGACATGCCCGGGGGGCACGGTCCCGGGGGTCAAATGGCGGCGCCCGGGACATGCCCGGGGGGCACGGTCCCGGGGGCCAAATGGCGGCGCCCGGGGCCGGCACCGGAGGCCACTATCCCCGGGCGAATGGCGGCGCCCGGGGCCGGCACCGGAGGCCACTATCCCCGGGCGAATGGCGGCGCCCGGGACATGCCCGGGGGGCACGGTCCCAGGGGCCAAATGGCGGCGCCCGGGACATGCCCGGGGGGCATGGTCCCGGGGGTCAAATGGCGGCGCCCGGGACATGCCCGGGGGGCACGGTCCCGGGGCCAAATGGCGGCGCCCGGGGCCGGCACCGGAGGCCACTATCCCCGGGCGAATGGCGGCGCCCGGGGCCGGCACCGGAGGCCACTATCCCCGGGCGAATGGCGGTGCCCGGGACATGCCCGGGGGACACGGCCCCGGGGGCCAAATGGCGGCGCCCGGGACATGCCCGGGGGGCACGGTCCCGGGGGCCAAATGGCGGCGCCCGGGACATGCCCCGGAGGCACGGTCCCGGGCGCCTAAAAGGCGGCGCCCGGGACATGCCCCGGAGGCACGGTCCCGGGCGCCTAAAAGGCGGCGCCCGGGGCAGGCACCGGAGGCCACTGTCCCCGGGCAGTCATGAACTTACCTGGACTTGACCGCGTGGAGATTTCCCCCAACAGCAGCCCCCCATGCCCTCCGGGGACGAAGCCTGAGCCCCCGGAGGGGAATGGTTACGGTATCGGGAAAATCTCCGGACGCAAACTCCGGACGAAAATCACCGGAGCCCCGACGACGCTTCGGTTTCTGTGCCGGGCACTTTATGGCCGCGCCGTTTTCGCAATAAATGCACGCGCGGTTCGAACCGGCGTCTCGATTTACGCGCCTGTCCCTTCGTTTCCCGCGCACGGTTTGAATCAGTGGTCCAGATTGATCCGAGGGGGCCACGTGGCGCGCATCTAGATCACGGCCAGCCTCTATAAATAGGGCCTTAGGGGGCCCCGGAAGCTCATTCCAAATCTTCAACTCCAGCTTCAGCTCTCCCGGTAGCGCTCTTCCGGTAGTTTCTCCGGTAGCCTCCTCCGGTAGCGAGCGTCCGGGAGTCGTTGATAGCCACCTGAAAACTTAGCCACCGAAAAACAAAGAACTCACCTAATGGCGCCCAAAGGTCGAGCAAAGACCACGGAGGTGCCCCCGGAGGAAATCCCCGTGGATTTCCTTTGGGCCTCCGAGTTCTCGGCCTCGGACGCGGAGTCCTTGGTCAAGAAGGGCGTCGTCGAAGAGGGGGACATCCGGGTCCCCCTAAAGAAGGACGGAGCCCCCCGCCCCAGGCCCGGAGAGGTCGTGGCCTTCGAGGCCTTCCTCGAGGCGGGGCTCCGGCTCCCGGTGCATCCGATGCTCCGGGAGTTTCTCAAAGAGTACGGGGTGGCTCTCAACCACCTCACCCCGAACGCGCTCGTCCGTATGGGCCTCTTTATATGGCTCTACGAGACAGCGACCGGGCTGGAGCCCACCCTCCGCGCCTTCCGGTACTTCTATGAACCGGCGGCGCGGAGCTCCCACCTGGTGAAGGGAGGACCGAAGTCCCCCTTCGGCTCGGTGATGGTCCAAATGCTGCCCTCCCGGGTGGCGGACTACCCGGCGGCGGCCTCCCGGGACCACTGGGGGGACTGGCTCCGGAGGTGGTTCTACCTCCGGGTCCGGGACGAGGCGGTGGTCTATGCCCCGGAGCCTCCCACCTACAGCCGATCATCCGCACCGAAGCCGCCGGTGTGGACGGACGAGGAGTTCGAGCTCCTCGGGAAGGTGGTGTTGGCGAAGAAGGCCCGCTCAATGCGGGACGCCACGGAGGAGCTGGCGCTCCTGCGGCTTTCCCCCTTCTCACGCGGGGGAAGGGGGATCGGCATGGGCCCGGAGCAGCGGCCTCCGGTCAAGCCGGTGACGCGGCGTAAGTCCCCTGCATTTTTGTACTTGCGGTTTTTTATGAAAAATCGACTAACTTTTTACCTCTTGCAGTGCGCCCGTACCCGGCGGCGAGGGACAAGGCGGAGCACCTCCTGGGGAGGTACTTCGCCGACGAACACGAGCGCATCGTGCGCCTCGTGGGGGAGGGGCCTCCCCGGAACTTGGTGGCCGAGGCCTACGGGCTCAGGCTTCCGGAGAGGAAGCCCCTTCCCACCCCCGGGTCTCATAAACGGGGGAAGGACGCGGCCGGGGGCTCGGAGCCCAAAAAGCCCCGGGTCCAGAAGACCCCGGCTCCGGCGACGGCGCCGGCGACGACGCCGGTGAGGGCCCGGGACGCAGCTCCCGGAGCCGAACATGCCCGGGCGGCGCCCCGGGCAGATGCAACGCCTCCGCCCCCGGAGGCCCCCGTCGAGGCCCGGGGGAAGGAGGTGGTTGTCGATGGGGCGGGGTCCGATTCGGCGGACTACGCCCCGTCGCCAGTTCGCGTGACGCTCCTCTCGCCTCTCCCGGCGGCATTGGCGCCGGAGAGGCTAGAAGTGCGGTTTTCGGGGGCGGCGCCCCCACGCCTCTGGCCGGTGGATGAGGAGGGGGGGAGCCCCTCAGTCTTCGAGGTCCCCCCGGAGCAGGAGGCTCCGAGGGCCCTCCGGCCTGGGGCGGGGAAAGGCCCAATGATCCCCCCCCGGGCGGAGATCCCCGTCCAACCTTCGTCTTCGTCTTCGGAGGAAACTTCGTCGACGAAGACGCCGGCGACGCCGGCCGTACTCCCGGATTCAGAGGTCCGGGGGCCCTCTCCCGGCCGCGACAGGAGGGCCGGGCAAGACACCTCCCTATTTCCAGCGGGGGAGGTGGCCCGCTACGCGGAGGGCCTGCACAACCGGAAGGTGCAGGCCCTCGTGGCAGGAGGGACGCTCCACGAGCGTTTTGAGGGGCTCGAGTCCCTCGGAGCCCAGGTAACTCGAGCTCTCCACACTTCGGTTTTTTTTCTGCACTTAAGATTTTTCTAACTCTTTATGCATTTTGTAGGTAGCGACTGTTACCTGGGGCCTTGAGCAGCGGGTCACCCGGCTGCTCAAGGAGGCGGAGAGCCGGGCCTCGGCCTGCGTCGAGCAGCGGGAGGCGGCCATCCGGGAGCGGGACGAAGCTCTTGACGAGCTGACCCGGGCCCGGGCGCAGGTGCACCTTTCGGAGGGCGCCTACATCCGTCTCCGCGAGGAGGCCAAGGTGCGGGAGAAGGCGCTCCGGGAGCTCGAGAGCTCCAGCGTCCGGGCACTGTCGGACGCGGGCTGCTCCGTCCGCTCGGCCTTGGAAAGCCTTGGTGTTAGCCTGGGCTCCGGGAGCGGCCCGGAGGTGCCCCCGGCGACCCTCGCGGAGGCTGTGCGTTTTCTTAACGCACAAGTCTCCGCCATCCCGGAGGCTGCGGACGTCCGGGCACGGGGCCGAGCGATCCCCGTCATCGCGGCCGCCGCGGGGCTCGTTGACTACCGTGGGGTCGGCGCCCGGGCGATCGGGGGGCGCATCCCCCGGGGCTTCCCGGAGGCCTTCGAGCCAACGCGCCGGGAGGTAGAGCTGCTGGCGGAGGGGTTCTACGACCGGATCATCCGGACGTGGTTCCCGACACCGGCGCCTCCGGCCGCGGATGTCCCTGCCCCGGCCACGGAGGAAGCTTCCCGGGGGGAGGACCCCAATGCCAAAGTATGAGCCTCCCCCGGGTCTTTAGCTAGGACCCCTTTTTATTTTGTTAGGCATTTTGATTCCGGTAGCTTCTTAGGAGAAGCCCCGGGCACTTGTACACAAACATTTTGCAATGAAATATATTAGAAATTTTTCTAAGTCTTTGCAATAAAATGTTACCAGGTTTCCCGGGGGGTTGCTCCCGAGCAACGGTCCGGGAGAAACTCTCCGGGGGACGCCCAAGCGGCTTTGATTTTGCTGAGCCTTGTCTCCGGGAGGCGCGACGGCGGTACTGCCCGGGAGCCCGTCCGGTTGAGGTGGCGCCCGGAATGGCACTTGGATAATTTTGACAACAGCCGTGCTGAATTAACTCCCCCGCGCCCGAGGGCCCAGATGATACCTCCTCTCCGGATACTTCCGCCGGCTGGGTACGAGTTTTGGCCCGAAGACGTACTTCGGGATTCTCAGCGTCGCGTCCGGGCGCTGTACCGGGACCTGGCCCGGGAGCTAAGGGAGCGCCTCCGGGAGCTTTAGGCGTAGGGGCCTTAGGCTCGTAGAAAATCCCCCGGGTTAGGACCCGGGTTGTATCATTTCCGAAACCCACCGGAGGGGGAAGATGTCCTCCGGGTTTGTCGATCAATAAAGCATTGTTAAACTTTTTACTGCCTCTTTATTTTCTTCTTCTTGGATGGTCTGGACGACTCATCTTAACAAGGATGAGCTAAGTTCCTTCGTGGGTGACCCGGGGACCCCCTGTCCCCCCCCGCCCACAGCGGGCGGGAGGAAGCCTCCGCGTGCTGTGGGGGAAACAGGGTCCCCGGGGGGAGCATAACCTGTAGAAATATTTTCTAAGTTAGAAAATTGTGAAAACAGGATTTCCGAGGGAGGGACCTTCCGGGGTGGCCGAGGCCACTGGGAGAGATTCATCCGGCCGCCGGGGGAGCGGGGAACCGGGAACAAGGCGCGGAAGGGGCTCATGAAAAGCCAATGAACTCCGGAGGGGAGCTTCCCGGGAGGGTTCGTCCGGTCGCCGTGAGAACGGGGAACCGGGAATAATGTCTTCGAGAGATAATCATCCGGTCGCCGTGAGAACAGAGAGCCGGGAATAACGTCGACTCCCGGAGGAGGAAGATAGATCCAATCAAGCCGCAAGGGGCCGATCTTCCTGTCGCCGTGAGAACGGGGAGCCGGGAATATCGTCGACTCCCGGAGGAGGAAGATAATCCAGAAAGCCATTAGACGTCTCGCTGAGGAGAGCGTCTACTCCCGGAGGAGGAAGTGCCCGAAGACGGGACTTGAGTGTTTGGGCAGGGGACTAGTCTCCCAAAGTGACTCGTTACCACGGCCGCTGGGGACCGGGTTGCCGCTTACACCCTCAGTCCACGAGGGCTGATCGTAAGCCGCCCTACGGGAGTGCAGGCTCCGTTGTAGGGACTTGTTGGGACTGGCCCACTTCCTCGCGGGGAGGGCATCTTCACGGGGAAGGCATCCTCGCGGGGAGGGCATCACCACTAGGGGCGGTAAACAAAAACAACCTGCAGTGAGACAGTTAAAGAACAAAGGCTATGCATTTATTAACGAAATATACAAAGCCCCCCTGCGATGCCGCGAAGGGGGAAAAAGGGAAGCTACAGTGTCCCCCCTCCCCCTCCGGCGTGACCGCCCTGGGGGAGGGGACAGGCCCGTAAGGCTAAACGTAGAACTTGCGAAGTAAACGCAAGTTCCAGGTGTGCTTCAGCTCCTGCTCTTCAAGGTTGGAGAGCTTGTAGGCCCCCGAGCCTAGGACAGCGGAGATCCTGTAGGGGCCCTCCCACTTGGGGGAGAGCTTACCCTGGGCTTGGGGGTCTGTGACGCGCTTGAGGACAAGGTCCCCAAGGCGGAAAGCTCTCTCGCGCACGTGCTGGTTGTATGCGCGCGACATCTCGCGCTCGTAGATGGCGTGGCGGAGGAGCGCTCGGTCGCGTTCCTCCTCCACGAGGTCGATTTCCAGCCGCCGGTTGTCTTCGTTGGCCCGGTAGGCCGCGGTCGTGGCTCCGTTCAGGAGCTCGACCCGCAGCGACCGGAAGCCAATCTCTGGGGGGAGGACTGCCTCCGCCCCGTAGACTAGGGAGAAGGGAGCACGCCCTGTGGCCCGGGACGGGGTCGTGCGCATGGAGCAGAGGATGCTAGGGAGCTCCTCTGCCCACGCGCCCCGCTTGGAAGCGGTTTGTTCGAGTCTCCGGCGTAACCCCTGTAGGATTACGCCGTTGACCCTCTCGACGGCCCCGTTGCTTTGGGGATGGGCCACTGAGGCGAAGTGGATGACGACCCCCAGACCTTCGCAGAATTCCCGGAAATATGCCGAGTCGAATTGGGTCCCGTTGTCCACGGTGATTTCCCGGGGGACACCAAAACGACAAACGACGTTTTTCCAGAAAAACCGCTGAACGGCCCGGGAGGTGATGCTAGCCAAGGGCTCCGCCTCGACCCACTTTGTAAAGTAGTCGACCGCGACCACCGCATACTTGTATCCTCCGGGCGCTGGGGGGAAAGGTCCTAAGAGGTCCATCCCCCAGCGCACGAAGGGCCAAGTGATGGGGATAGTCCGCAGCGCTACAGGGGGGAGATTCGAGCCCTTGGCCATCTTCTGGCATGCTTCGCACGTGGAGACAAGGTCTCGCGCGTCGCGCATGACTGTAGGCCAGTAAAAGCCCTGCCGAAGGGCCTTGGCGGCGATGGCACGCGGGACTAGGTGAGAACCACAGCTCCCCGCGTGAATGTCTTCCAGGAGTTGAAGTCCCTCCGACCGGGGGAGGCAGCGCAGGAGGGCTGAAGCCCCCCGCTTGTAGAGCCTTCCCTCGAGCAGGAGATATGCCCGGGCTTTGGCCCGGAGGTGCTTAACCTCGGTCTTGCTGGGAGGGTCCCCCTCCCCCTTGATGAAGGAGATGAGGGGATCCATCCATGACGACGGCCGGACGATCTCGGCGACCTCCGGGACCGGAGGCTCGGGGCCTGCGTCCGGGGAGGCCACCGAGGGCTTCGTGATTGTTTCCAAGAAGGCCCCCTTGGGGAGCGTTTCCCGGGCGCTTGCCGCCCGGGCCAAAGCATCAGCCCGGTCATTTTCCCTTCGCGGGATATGCCGGGCCTCAAGGCCGTCGAAGTGTTTCTCCATTTTTCGTACTTCCTGCAAGTAAAGACTTAAATTTGCGTCATGGCACAGGTAAGATTTGTCCATTTGGCAGACAACGAGCTGAGAGTCTCCCTTTACTAGGAGGCGCCGGATCCCCAGGGAGCGCGCGAGGCGCATCCCGAGGAGCAGAGCCTCATATTCGGCGACGTTGTTGGTGGCGGGGAACTCGAGCCGCGCGGCGTACTCGAGCTCCTTCCCCTCGGAGCTCCAGAGGACTACCCCCGCGCCAGCCCCGGCGAGACACAGCGACCCATCAAACAGCAGGGTCCAATGGTCACTGCGTCGGGGCGGCACAGGGAGATCTTCGTCCCCGGACCCAGAGGCGGGAGTCCACTCCGCGACGAAGTCGGCGAGGACCTGCGACTTGATTGCGGAGCGGCCGGTAAGGGACAGGGAGAAGGGGGCAAGCTCGGCCCCCCACTTCCCAATCCGGCCGGTGGCTTCTTTATTCCGCAGTACCTCCCCCAGGGGGAGGGACGACGGAACGGTGATGGGGTGCCCTAGGAAGTAGTGCCGGAGCTTCCGGGACGCCATGAGGAGAGCGTAGCAAATCTTCTCCATCTCCGTGTACCGAGTCTTGGCCCCCTGGAGGGCTTCACTGACGTAGTACACGGGGTGTTGCTGCCCCCCTTGCTCCTTCACCAAAACCGCGCTGACGGCGACGGGGGTCGCGGTGAGGTAGAGGAGCAAGGGCTCTTCCGGAGACGGGCTCACGAGCATTGGAGGGCTCGAGAGGTACTTCTTGAGGTCGTTGAAGGCTTCCTGGGCCTCGGGGGTCCAGCGGAACCCCTCAAGCCCTCGGAGGATCTTGAAGAACTGGAGGCCCCGCTCCCCCGAACGGGAGACGAAGCGACTGAGTGCGGCCAGGCGGCCGGAGAGGCGCTGGACATCTTTGACGGAGCGCGGCGGGGGCATGTCTAGGAAGGCCCGGATCTTCTCGGGGTTTGCCTCAATGCCCCGCTGGGACACGAGGAAACCCAGGAGCTTTCCCCCGCGCACCCCGAAGGCGCACTTCTCTGGGTTGAGCTTAAGCCCGAACGCGCGGAGGTTGCGGAAGGTCTCTGTGAGGTCGTCGATGTGGGAGGCTGCACGGGGACTCTTGACGACCGCGTCGTCTACGTAGACTTCGACGTTGCGGCCAACTTGATCTTTGAAGACCAGCGTCATCAGGCGCTGGAAGGTGGCTCCCGCATTCTTGAGCCCGAAGGGCATGTGGCGGTAGCAGAAGGTTCCGAGGGGAGTTATGAAACTCGTCTTTTCCTCGTCCCCCTCCGCCATCCGGACTTGATGGTATCCCGAGTAGGCGTCTAAGAAGCTCATCAGCTCGCACCCCGCGGTGGAGTCAACGAGCTGGTCGATCCGCGGGAGCGGGAAGTTGTCTTTGGGGCAAGCGCGGTTAAGGTCGGTGAAGTCCACGCACATGCGCCACTTGCCAGTTGATTTCTTGACGAGGACGGGGTTTGCGAGCCACTCGGGGTGCAACACTTCCCGGATGAACCCCGCCTCTCGGAGCCGGGCTATCTCCGTCTTGATGGCTTCTTGACGTTCGAGGGAGAGCTTCCGCAACTTCTGCTTGATAGGGGGGTGACCGGGGGTTACCGCGAGCTTGTGCTCAATAACCTCCCGGGCGACGCCCCGCATGTCCGAAGGTTTCCACGCAAAAACATCGGAGTTTTCGCGCAGAAAGGCTGCGAGTTGCGCTGCATGGTCTTGGGGGAGCTCTGCCCCGATTTGGACGGTTTTGTCTCCGCTGCCCGGGGACAGCGGGACCTTCCGGAGGCCCCCTTCCGGACGCGGCTTGAGGAGGGGCCTCCCAGGGGATGGCACAGCGACGTCTACGTTCGAGGGGGGAGCCTCCCCCCCGGGTACCTTGATCAGGTTGACGCTTCCTATTGTGGCAGCAGCCCGCTCGTATAGGGCACGGGCCATGTCTTGGTCCCCCCGGACGTTGATCACACCATGCGGCCCGGGGATCTTCATGCACAAATAGTTTTGGTGGGTGGCAGCCCCCAGCCGATTGATCGTAGTCCTCCCCATAATTACATTGTAGGAGGAGGGGAGGTCCACTACGTCGAAGCGTACTAGCTCGGTCCGGTAGTTCTCCGGGGTGCCGAAGGTGATCGGGAGATCTACCTTGCCCACGGGGTGGATCGCCTTCCCCGGGACAAACCCTTGCAGAGGCCCTGCCGCTGGTTGCAGGAGCCTCTCATCCACCTACATTTCCTTGAATGTTTTGAGGAACAGGACGTCGGCGGAGCTTCCGCCGTCCACGAGGATGTGGGCTAAGTGGCAGTTGTAGATTGTCGCGGAGACAATAAGCGCGTCGTCATGGGGGAAGCGAACCCCTCGCGCGTCTTCCGCCGTAAAGGTGAGGGGGACGTCCGACCACTTGGGCGGCACGGACGCGTGTAGCACCCCCACTACCTTAACTTCTCGCGCGTACTCCTTGCGCTGGCGCTTGGAGTCCCGCCCGGAGGCGGAGCCCCCTACGATGACATTGATGCGGCGCTGAGAAGTTTGAAAGGGGAGAGCGTCTGAAGGCTCCCCCTCCTGCACCTGTTGCCCCCCCGCAGGAGCAGGAAGGGCCGGGACAGCTGGCCGAGGGGGCAAGGAGGCCGGAGTCCCCCCCCCCCCCTGCCCGCGCTGGTCGAGGAACGCCGCGAAGTGCTGGAGCAGCTGGTGGCAATCTCGGGTGGCGTGGGTACTGGACCCGTGGAAGCTGCACCACGGTCCTTCCCGACTTCTCCCCGCGGGGCCTTCGCGGCCGCGCGAAGACTGTCCTCCCCCATGGCCTCTCGGCTTGGGAAAGGGGCGGTTGCCCTTTGGGGGGTTGCGCGAGCCGCCTCCGCCCTCGAGGACAAAAGTGTCCCGAGGCCGTGGTTCGCTACGGCCCCCGTGCCTGGGGCGTCTGGGGGGATCCCGGGCCCCCCGCTCGGCGGGGGCAGGAGCCCCCTGGGTCTTCTTCCAGATGTCATCTTCCTCCGCCCGAGCGTACTTTTCGAGCACGTTGAAGAGCTCGTCGGCGGAAGAGGGGCAGCTCCGGGAGAGCCTTCGGTGGAGCTCCCCCGGGAGGATGCCGCTTTTGCAGGCTTCGATGACTGTGGAGTCCGGGACGTGGGCCACTTTGCTTTTCACTTGGGCAAAGCGCTTGAAGAAGCTTCTGATGGTCTCCCCGGTCCTCTGGCGCACTGTGTATAGCTGTGAAGAATCCAGGGGACGTACGTAATTCCCCTGAAAGTTGGCGCAGAACTCCCGCTTCAGCTGCGAGAAAGACTTGATGGAGCCCGCCTTCAGATTGTAAAACCAGGAGCGGGCAACGCCGGTGAGGTAGAGGGGGAAGACGTTGCATTGGACGCTCTCGTCCCCCCCCGCCGCGGAGATGGCTGTGGAGTAAATCTGCACGAACTCGTAGGGATCCGCCTCGCCATTATAATGCTCGATGTGCGGGGGACGGTAGGGCCGCGGCCATCGGATGCTGCGGAGTCTTCGACATAGAGGCTGGTTCGCCCCCTGCACTTCCCGGGGGAAGCCCCAGTCACTGTCTTCTTTAACGGGGGACGCCCCCTCGTTATCTGAGTCAGGTAGCGGCCCAAGAGGGCCGCCAGAGTGGTGGTGACGACGCTTCTCTTCCGGGCTGGGACTGATTTCCCGGACGTCCGGGCTTCCCTCCGGGGAGGATGGTTCTTCGGCGGGTCTCTTCCCCCGACCGGTGCGAGAGCGAGGCTCCCTGTGACAACGACCGGGGGGAAGCTCTTCCCCGTGGCTGGGAGAATACATTCGCTCAACCTCCCCCCGGGAGAGGCGGACCTGCTTCGCCGGGGGAGGGAGCTCCTGCACTGTAGCAGCCGGCCCGGAAGCTACCGGGGCCTGCTGGGGGGAGCCCCCTGGGGCGGCCCCCGGGACCGGAAAGGGGGGAGCCCCTGCACCATCCGGAACCGGGGAGGGGGCGCCCGGGGTGGCGTTAGGATCCGAAGAGGGGGCCCCCGTGGCAACGACCGGGACCGAGAAGGGGGAAACCCCTGTGACATCCGGAACCAGTGGGGGGTGAGCCCCCTCGGCGACGTCCTGGGTTGGGGAGCCAATGCGGGGGGAAATTCGCTGAGGCACGGGAGCTGCTCTGTCGACCTGCCCCGGTGCGGTAAACGCAACGCGGGGGGCGGGACTGGCTCCCGGCGTAGGAATAGCCCCCGTCATGAAATGACCCCCCAGCCCCGGAAGCGAGCCGGGGACGGGGTACCCCCTGGTGCCACGAAGGGCCCGGGCATGAAATAGCCTCCCGGCACCGGGACAGGCCCGGGTGCCGAGAAGTGTCCGGAAGTATATCCCGCGGGGGGAGGGAACCCCCCAGCCGGATTATACGGGGTAGACAGCCCCCCTGACGCCGGAGGGGCCGCTGGGTATCCCGTAAACGGGGGCATGATCCCCGGATACGGGTGCGGCGAGAATGTGGGAGCCGAGGGCCGCGCCAACACACTAAGGAGCTCGTCCATAGAGCGCTGGGCGCGGAGCTGGCCCTCCACGAGAGCCTCCAGCAGGGCATCCCGGGGAGCCGGGGGAGCCGTCGGGGGGAAACTCGTCCCGGCCGAGGTCCCCGCGGCCGCCGGGAGCGACCCGGAGGTGGAGGCTCCTAGATTGGGAGGAAAGGTGGGAGGCGGTACCTGGGAATGGTCGCCTCCGGACGGAGGCGCCGGAACAGCAGCGTCCCGGACGGGTGGCGCCAGGTCACCGGGACCGGCGTCACCGGGAAGGGCGCGGGCCCTTGTTCTCGGGGGAGCCATGGCGATTCGTCACGGGTCCCCACGGACGGCGCCAACTGCCGGGGTATTCTTAATACCACGACAAATATATTTTATGCAATTAATTATATTCTCATCTTATAGGCTCTAAGTGAAATTGGAAAAGCAAATAGTGCAAAAATGACAATGACACATACTGCTGGAAGCAAGAGTCTTGCTCGGATTGCACATGATATGGTATTAAATGTCTTAATATTTATTTCTACTTTCTTTAGATAACTAATTGTTAATATTAATGGATGTGCAGTCCAAAGAGCTGGGTTATATGCCCGCTAGACATGAAGTTTTTATCAAAGCACATACCCATAAAAATGGAGTTCCAGAAAAAGGAGCTGAAGACATAATTGTAAGTGTCATTGAAGGGTTACATGTATTTATAATCAACAATCAAATGTAAATATATATATATATATAAATATGAGCTTTATCTAATTTTCAGAAAACAATTGCGGAGACATGTGCCAACAAGCCAGAACTCGCTAAAAAAACCATAACAGAAGGAGATCTATTTTACCATGTCTTTGGAAAAGAAAAACGCTCACGTGTACGTGCTATTGGTTTGGGCCCTACTCCTCAAGACTTAAAGATGCCGGGGGTACAAAAGTATTCATCCACTAAGCTTCAACTAGCTAATGCAGCAAGGATAAGACTTCAAAATCAGAATAATCTTTTGATAGAGAGGCTAGATAAAATGGAGAGTGAGAGTGTGGGAAACAAAGAGCAATTGACATGGATGGAAAAAGAAATTGAAGAATTGAAGCAAATGCTTGCTTCACAGGCTAGGAAAAATATAGATAATGATTACAATAAGAGATCTAAGGGTCATGTGCAGATGATTTTTTTATATGTGTTCTTTATAATATTTAAGCAATAATATACATATGGTTATTTATTAAATTGCTCAAATGTTATGTACTAATTGCTGTAGGACACGGGAGACGAAAGTGATGGTTGTTCTATAGAGTCATCTGCAGGTGAAAATAGGGTTCTACGAAACGTAAGTTTACATTTTATTATTTTACCTCAAAGTTGTACCTAACCTAACAATACTTAGACTATCAACTTATCCTTAATTTTTGTATAGATAATGCAAAGGAGAGTTGGTAAGACACATGATGTACCACGCTATAGGCATGAGGAGGTAATAGTTGCCAGTTAATTATACTCTATTGAATTTGGATGCTCATTATTAAGGTAACCATGGAGCTTATATGCAATTCTATTTGATCTTTAGGGAGGAAAGGAAGTTATTTTGATTTCTTTTATGAGGCCATATGTTCCTGTTGCTAAGGGTACGCTTCAAAGGGCATCTCGAAGTGTAATAGTTGGTGACACACCTCTTGGGCCCGAGTGTTATGAGGTGGTTGTGAACTATGTGTTGAAAAGAGATGCTCCATTGTTACGTCCATATGGAAATGTTAGAAAAATGTCTGATGCACTTGGACGATCAATTTCATGGCCACGTGAAAAAGTAATCTATTCTATCTAGTATAATCACTCTTATTTACTTACTAATACCATCTAAGTAAACAAACTATGAACTTTTACTTGTAGATCCAAGATGATACTACAATAGGTGGTGGTCCATCTCGTGTTCTAGGTATATATAATTCTAACCTGTTATTTACCTGGTTAGTTACTATTTTTCCATTTGTCTTATTTTGTTATTAATAAAATAATGCTTACAGGTCAAAGGGACAAGAGAATTAGTTGAAACTAAGTGGAAATACTTAATAATTTTATAAAGGTGAGGTGTTATCAACACAATCCACATGTTATTCATTTTTTAAATTTTAAGTGTATGTTAATTGTGCTTTGAACTAGTAGCTCACTTTCGTATGATTAATTTATTTTATCAAGTGTATGCAAGTCATGTCAACCAACACAATTTTCTCATTCGCATAAACAACAGCTTGTACTTGTTATACAATAATCGACCAACCATCTTTTATTATAATTGTCATATGTTTTATATGTTGCTTAAAGCAAAAGTTATTGATTTGTATATATTTATCTCAAGGCTATTGTAATCAATATCTTTTCTTATGCAGGTGGTTTACAGTAAGGTGTTAAAATCATATGAAGTGATGAAGATATTTTACGTCATAAGAGGAGTTTGAAAGTGGAATATTTTACTTTTGATAGTTGTAGTTGGAACAAAATATATAAAGTTAAGAATTTTATATATGGGCATACATTTGGTGTCAAGAATTCTTAAGTGATATTTTTATCGCAATTATTTCAGAGATTCTATATCTATTTTGTTTGGTTTTGTCAATTGAATAATTTGTGACCATTACGAATCTTGTCAATGGCTATATAAAGCAAAGAATTCAATAAAATGTGGTGTGATTTCTGTTAGAATAGTGCATATTATAATTTTAGTTGTAATATTGTTGCCTAATTACTAAAAAAATATATATTTAAAATTAATTATTGACACAATTCCTAGCGGTAAATTTACTACAAATAATTCACATATTTAAATTTGATAGTCTAAATTCTCAATAACAGATCAGCTGGTAATAATTTATTCAAATAGTTGTATAGCTTGGAATAATGTATTACAAGTGGACATACAGGTGGGAAAAGTTCAAATTTTCAAGCCTACAGTTGGGAATACTCTTTTCCACCGGACCTACAGCTAGGAAAATATTTCAAATAGTTATACAGCTTGGAATAATGTATTACAAGTGGACATATAGGTAGGAAAAGTTCAAACTTTCCAAGAGGCATACAGCTGGGAATACTCTTTGCCACCGGACCTACAGCTGGGAAAAATATTTCAAATATTTATACAGCTTGCAATAATATATTACAAGTGGATATACAGTTGGGAAAAGTTCAAACTTTCCAAGTGACCTACAGTTGGGAATACTCTCTGCCACCGGACTTACAGCTGGGAAAAATATTCCAAATAGTTATACAGCTTGGAATAATATATTACAAGTGGACATACAGGTGGGAAAAGTTCAAACTTTTCAAGCGACCTACAGCTGGGAATACTCTCTGCCACCAGACCTACAGTTGGAAAAAATATTCCAAATAGTTATACAGCTTGGAATAATGTACTTTTTACCACCAGATCTACAGCTGGGAAAAATATTCCAAATAGTTATACAGCTTGGAATAATATATTACAAGTGGACAACCTACAGCTGGGAAAAAAATATTCCAAATAGTTATACAGCTTGGAATAATATATTACAAGTGGACATACAGGTGGGAAAAGTTCAAACTTTCCAAGCGGTCTACAGCTGGGAATACTCTTTGCCATTGGACCTACAGCTGGGAAAAAAATTACAGCTGGGAAAACTTTTCGCAGCACCTTTTCGCCCAGCTGTAGCAAACCTTATTCCCTGCAGCTAAAGTGCTGGGAATACTGGCTTTTACCAACTGGTCTACTGCTAGCATTGAAGTGCTATCTTATAGTGGGACTGGAGTTCTGTGAGTTTGTTGTTGTCTGAAGTTATCACAGTTCGTTTCATAAATCTAATCACTTTGTATGCACTACTTACTAATGTCTACTTTGCATCCAGGTGCATGTATAGGCTTGCGTCAATGAGGGCATGTGACAAGGTGGGTTTCCTCGACCCAGAGAAAATTAGCCTCACGATGCTAGAGCATGACCAAGCACATGCGGAGGAATACATATCAAGGGCACTACTAGCGCAGCAGGACCGAGAGTTCATCCTTGTGCCGTACCACCAAAGGTTAGTGCATTTCCTACTAATTTAACTCATTCTTGTATGTTACGCCTAACATATGTATGAAACGGTTCGCTTATATATGCAATGTAGGGGCAACTGGGTTTTTGCACTAGTTGTCTTAAATTTTTCTCTGACTAGCTAATTAATGATAAGATATTAATCGGCAATGCTAAATTAAATACAGGGCTTTCAAAAATTATGCTAGTGCTGGAGGGAGGCATGACGCGTCGAAGGGCACAACAATTTCTTGGAAAGAATATGAGGTAATTAATACGGATGAAAGTACTCATGATGGGTCTTTTAATTTAAGTTTAATTAGTTCTTTTGAGTTAATGTGGGTTTATGTCTTTGCATATGCAATTTTTCCAGTGCCATCAGCAGCCACAATCTTGGGAATGTGGCTTCTAGTCATGAGATTCATGTATGACCTGATCAGGAGAAACTTTGCCCAATTCCCTAAGGTAACCATTTTTCCTGACTCAAAGTCGAACTTTAATTGGATGTGACGTACGATCCTAACTTCATACACGCATATATGCAGAGCACCATGTTGAAAGAGCAATATGAGTTGTCTCAATTGAAGGAGCTGCGAACAATTTGGGCTCAATATGTCATGGAAGAAGTGGCTATCAACGATCGATAGTAACTGACTTGTGTAATATATATGAATGTGTTGATTGCTGTATTTGTGAATAAACTCAATATGTGAATAGATTCATTGATGTATTTGTGAATAAACTCGATCAATATGTGGATAAATTCAATCTGTCCAATGCATGTGTATATTACTGTATTAGTGTATTTGTGAACAAATTCAATATGTGAATATTGGTGTATTTGTGAATGATCCAATGTATCTCTGTATTGCTGTATGTATATGTGCAAGATTCCAGTACTAACCATGTTGAGTACATAACCGATAGGAAAAACTACACAGTACTATCGGTTATATACTACAACCGATAGAATAAAGTTTCCAGTACTAACTGTGTCTATACAATACTATCGGGTTCATATACAACAACCGATAGAATAAAGTTTTCAGTACTAACTGTGTCTACACAATATTATTGGTTTAGATCCCAGCCGATAGAAAAAAACATACACATTACTATCGGTTTAGATCCTAGTCGATAGAAAGAACCTACACAATACTATCGGTTTATATACGAGCCGATAGAAAAAACGTACACAATACTATCGGTTTAAATCCGAGCCGATAGAAGAAATAGTCGATAGCGATTAGTGAACGTTGGGAATGTAGATGTTTTACTAACGGTTTTTGAACCGATAGAAGTGTGCTGCGTTTCTACTATCGTGCCGATCACTATTGGTAAGAGAACCGATAGTAGAGTGGATTTTTAACTGATAGTGAAAAGCATTTCTGTAGTAGTGCATCCCGCATAGTCGGAATCAGAATATCCAATCAATTCAAATTTAGCACCTTTTGGATACCACAACCCTATACTAGATGAATATTTTAGATACCTCAAAATGCGCTTAACGGCCATTAAATGACTTTCTTTAGGAGAGGCTTGAAATCTTGCACACATACAAACACTAAACATAATATCGGGTCTAGAAGCAGTAAGATACAGTAAACTACCAATCATAGATCTATCAAGCTTTGAGTCTACCGGTTTACCTCCTTCGTCAGAGACAAGGTGACCATTTGTGGCCATTGGTGTCTTGATTGGTTTTGCTTCTTAAAGTCTGAACTTCTTGAGTAGGTCCTTCACATATTTGCTTTGACAGACAAAAGTTCCTTCCTTGAGTTGTTTAACTTGTAGTCCGAGGAAGAAGCTTAGTTCACCTATCAAGGACATCTCAAATTCCCTGGACATCATATTACCAAATTCCTCGCAAAAATCTTGGTTAGTAGATCCAAATATGATGTCATCAACATAAATTTGACATACAAAGAAATCATTTCCAATTTTCTTAGTAAATAAGGTAGTATCAACTTTCCCAATTTTAAAGCTTTTTGAAATTAAGAAGTCTCTAAGTCTTTCATACCAAGCATTAGGTGCTTGTTTAAGACTATAAAGAGCCTTGGAGAGTTTATATACATGATTCGGCTTTGTAGGATCTTCAAATCCTGGAGGTTGTTTAACAAACACTAATTCATTAATTTTTCCATTTAAAAATGCACTTTTGACATCCATTTGATAAAGTCTAATATTATGAGATGAAGCAAAAGCAAGCAAGATTCTAATAGCCTCAAGTCTAGCTACGGGAGCAAAGGTTTCACCGAAGTCCAAACCTTCAACTTGAGTATATCCTTGAGCCACCAATCTTGCTTTGTTTCTTACTACCACTCCGTTTGCATCTTGTTTGTTCTTGAAAATCCATTTGATGTGTTCATCCGGATTTGGTTCTTCGACCAATTCCCAAACATTGTTGCTGGTGAAGTTGTTTAATTCTTCATGCATAGCATTCACCCAATCCGGATCTTTTAAAGCTTCATCTACATGTGTGGGCTTAAAAGAAGAAACAAAAGAGTAATTTTCACAAAATGAAGCAAGACGAGAATGAGTTTGAACACCCTTACGCAAATCACCAACAATTTGATCAACGGGGTGATCCTTGGAAATTGAGTGATGAATTCTTGGATGATCAACCGGGTTTTGTGATGTCGTGGTATTGCGAATACCCCGGCAGGTTTTGAGAACGATCCTAGCGAAGATTACGCGGCGCGGGTTGACCGGGTGACCGGTCCTCCCCCGCCGAACAAACACAAGATTGACACAAGGATTTATACAGGTTCGGGTCCCGGTGAGGGCCCTAGTCCTGTCGGTGCGCTCCCGACCGGAGTCGGCTGGGGAGGCTCTCTCCGGGGGAGAGGCTTCCGGAGCACACCTGTGAGTTTAGCTATTCCAATCAATATGAATCACTTGCTTAGCACTGATGGGTACAAGGGCTATTTATAGCCCCAAAAAGAAGCAAAAAGACCTATCTACCCCGGAAGCCACCGTCGGATTGAGGGGTAGCAACGTCCTTCTCCCGGTCAAACGCCTTGGATGCTTGACAGGTGGTCGCTGATTCCCGAGGAGCTCCTCACGTGACCTACACGTGATCAACAACCAGAGACTTTACCTTTAGAAGGGCGACGAGCCCCGGGATACACACCGGAGGCGAGGTCCCCGGGCCAAAGGTGGCGCTCGGGACCGACGCCGGAGGCCAGGTCCCGGGAGCCAAAAGGCGGCGCCCGGGGAGGCACCGGAGGCCACGTCCTCGGGCAAATGGCGGCGCCCGGGACTGGCGCCGGAGGCCAGGTCTCCGGGCAAATGGCGGTGCCCGGGGAGGCACTGGAGGCCAGGTCCCCGGGCAAATGGCGGTGCCCGGGACCGGCGCCGGAGGCCTGGTCCCGGGAGCCAAATGGCGGCGCCCGGGGAGGGACCGGAGGCCACGTCCCCAGGTAAATGGCGGCGCCTGGGACCGGCGCCGGAGGCCAGGTCCCGAGAGCCAAAAGGCGGCGCCCGGGGAGGCGCCGGAGGCCAGGTCCCTGGGCAAATGGCGGCGCCCGGGGAGGCACCGAAGGCCAAGTCCCCGGGCAAATGGCGGCGCCCGGGGAGGCACCGGAGGCTACGTCCCCTGGCAAATGGCGGTGCCCGGGACCGGCGCCGGAGGCCACGTCCCGGGAGCCAAATGGCGGCGCCCGGGGAGGCACCGGAGGCCACGTCCCTGGGCAAATAGCGGCGCCCGAGACCGGTGCTGGAGGCCAGGCCCGGGAGCCAAAACGCGGCTCCCGGGGAGGCACCGGAGGCCAGATGCCCGGGCAAATGGCGGCGCCCGGGACCGGCGTCGGAGGCCAGGTCCCGTGATCCAAATGGCGGCGCCCGGGGAGGCCCCGGAGGCCATGTCCCCGGGCGAATGGCGGCTCCCGGGGAGGCACCGGAGGCCAGGTCCCCTGGCAAATGGCGGCGCCCGGGGCAGGCCCCGGAGGCCACGTCCCGGGGCGCATGTGACGCATCTTACCTGGACTTAGTCCCACGGAGATTTCCCCCAACATGTGAAGTAGAGGTAGACGGTACTTTCGGTTGTTGTTGAGGCGAATCTTCCACATTAACCACTTCAACTATTTGATCTCCATGTTGAGTTCTTGACGAGGAGGGGATAGCTTGAGTGGACGAATCTTTATCTTGATCACTATCTTCTTTCGGCTTGATATCCCCAATGGTCATGTTCTTCATTGCCACCCTCAACCCTTCATTACCTACATCATCCAAGTTGTCTTGCTCCTCTTGAGAGCCATTAGTCTCATCAAATTCAACGTCATGTGTCTCTTCAACCAAACCGGAGTTTTGGTTGTAGACACGATATGCTTTGCTATTTGATGAGTATCCTAATAAAAATCCTACATCACATTTACTTTGAAATTAAATAAGCGTGTACCTTTTCACAAGATATGGCATTTACATCCAAACACTCGGAAATAGGAAATGTTTGGTTTCCTTCCGATGAGAAGCTCGAAAGATAAAGACGATTTGATGCATGGCATGCGGTGTTGATTGCTTCGGCCCAAAAGGTGTCCGAAACATTGTACTCCGAAAGCATGGATCTTGCCATGTCTATCAATGTCCGGTTCTTTCGTTCGACTACTCCATTTTACTCTGGTGTATATTTGGTTGAGAACTCATGTTTGATGCCCTTATCATCACACCAGTTTTCAACCTTAGTATTCTTGAATTCGGAGCCATTGTTACTTCTCACTTTCTTGATCTTGAAACTAAATTCATTTTCGGCCCTTTGAGCAAAACTTTTGAAAGTGTTAAATACAATTGATTTATCATGCAAAAAGAATATCCATGTATATCTCAAAAAATCATCTACAATGACAAGACAATAACTATTGCCACCAATACTCACAAAAGTAGTTGGGCCAAATAAATCCATATGCAATAACTCAAGTGGACTAGAAGTTGACATTGTGCTTTTAGTTGGATGTGAATTAGCAACTTGTTTTCCGGCTTGGCAAGCACTACATAATTTATCTTTTTCAAACTTTACATCTTTTAAACCAACAACTAAATCATGTTTAACTAATCTATTTAGTTGTTTCATTCCAACATGTCCAAGCCTTCTATGCCATAGCCAACCTTTAGATGATTTAGTGAACAACCATGTACCAAGATTTGTATCATTTGAATTGAAATCAACTAAATAGAGGTTGCCATGTCTAAAACCTTTGAAAATCAACCTATTATCATCAATACTGGTGATAATCACTTCTTTTGAATGAAAAGCACATATAAATCCAAGATCACAAAGTTGAGCTACGGATAAGAGATTGAAGTTAAGACATTCGACAAGCAATACATTAGAGATGGAGAGGTCGTTTGAGATGGCAATTTTACCTAAACCCTTTTACCTTTCCTTTGCTATTGTCTCCGAATGTGATCTTGTCATATTCCGCACCTTCGTTATTTAGAGAGGAGAACATATTATGATTACCGGTCATATGTTGAGTGCATCCACTATCGAGCACCCAATGTTGTCCTCCGGCCTTGTTATTTATCTACAAAACAAAGTTAGGTCCTTTTAGGTACCCAAATCTTTTTGGGTCCTTGGAGGTTAGTTACCAAGGAATTTGGGACCCAAATGGCTTTCTTTTTGGCACCAATTATCGGGGTTCCAACAAATTTGGCTTTAACATCACCATTGTTCATTTTCTTTAAAACATAGCAAGAGTTGAATATAAGAGATGAGTTACTTTTGCTAGCATGGCAATTTTTCTCAATATGACCTAAACTTTTGCATTTGTTGGAATATCCCTTTTCTTTTACAAATATGGTTTTAGATGGAACAAATGCATGTTTCCCCTTTTTAGGAATGTAGCCTAGTCCTTCCTTAAGCATCTCATGAGTTTCTTTGAGACTCTCATGAGATGTTTTTAGCTCCTCATAGGAATTTTGAAGAGTTTTGTATCTCTTCTTCAATTCCTTGAATTTTTCTTTTTCTTTACTCATATAGTCATCAAAGCCAATAATCATCTCAACTAGGTCATCATAAGTGTATACATCTTCATCACATGATACCTTAGATTCTCCTTTAGCCATGAGGCAATGAGGAGTGGAGAATAGAGATGGAGCTTCCTTGATAGCTACTCCGGTGAGTCCTTTAGGTGATGCTTCATCTTCATCTTCGGAATCGGAACTTGAAGCATCCGAATCCCATTCAATGGAGCAAGCTTGTCCGTCCTTCTTTTTCTTGTAATATTTTTTGAAAACCTTCTTCTTGCTTTCTCCTTCCTTTTCGTACTTCTTCTTTTTCACTGATTTTTCTTCTTCCTTGTTTTTACATTGTGCGGAGATATGGCCCTTTTCACCGCAATCAAAGCATCTTCTTTCTTCGAATGGGTTCCTTTTGGATGATTGTCCTTTCTTGAAGGACTTTCCTTGATATCTCTTCTTCATGAACCGCTTGAACCTTCTCACGAAGAGAGCCATTTCCTCATCGGTGTCTCTCTCATCGCTTTCTTCTTCATTGTCTTCCCTTTTGGAGGCTTGAACTTTGAGTGCTATGTTCTTCTTCTTGGAGTTGGAAGCCTCATCTTTCACCTCTTCTTGGGATTTCTTAAATATGTCATGAGTGAGAATCTCACTCAAGACTTCCAAAGGAGTCACACTCTTCAAGTTTGAGCGCACAAGTAAGGTTACAATTGTATCATATTTCGAAGGTAAAGCTCTAAAAAATTTATGACAAAATTCCACATTTGTGACATCCATTCCTAGCCCTTTTAGCTCATTTACTATGTTATTTAATCGGTTGAACATCTCCGAGACATCTTCATTGGGCAACATAGCAAACTTTTCAAATTGACTCTTATGGATAAATAATTTAGCATCTTTGACCATTGAGGTTCCTTCATGAATATCCATAAGATTTCTCCAAATGTCATGAGCCGTTTCAAGTTTACAAATTCTATTAAATTCACCTAGATTTAGAGCACTATAAAGAACATTCATGGCTTGAGTATTAGCTAAGGCATTTTCTCTATCTAGGTTAGTCATGTCATCATCGTCTAGAATAGTGAAGCCCTCATCCACCACTTTCCAAATTTTTCCACCCATGGCTTTAAGATAGACCATCATTCTAGTTTTCCAATAAGTATAGTTTGATCCATCAAAGAGTGGTGGTTTGCCAATATTAATCCAACCCTCACTAGCCATCTTTATCCTACTCCAGGATGGTTAAATCCTCTAAATATGGAGTCCTTGCTCTGATACCAATTGAAAGGGATCTAGGATATCGACTAGAGGGGCGTGAATAGGCGATTTTAACAATTTAACAATTAAACAAGCAATTAATAATAAATGAGAGCAAATAACTAAAACAAGATGAACAACGAGCAATTTAACACAAGGATATATCCCGTGGTCTCGGTGATTTGCCGATCACCCCTAATCCACGTTGGGGCAAACTCAAATCTCTAACCGCTCCTCTATCTAGTCAACCTTCTCTCGAGAAGTGACCTAGATCTCGAGCCGGATTAGTGTGATGAGTTATCCAAACCTCGATTTCACTAATGATGCACTTTACCTCTCCGGCAAGGTGTGCTCGACCCTTTCACAAGATGTTTTGAGGCTTCTTCACAATCTTCTTTGAAGAGCTCTCCAAAACCTTTCTCCTAGCCGTCTAGGAGCTGGCAAACTCCAAGAGTAACAAGCCGGTGATGATCACTTAAGCTTCTTCTAGTGCCACAAGATTGATTTAGTGATCTAAATGCAATGCACTAGAAGATCTCAAATGCACACTCTCACAAATTCAAGAATTAGAACCCTAGAGTGTATGAATCTTGTGTTAGCTCTCAAAGATGATGACAATGTTCACAAATATGCCAAAAGTTATGAACAAGACCGTGCATGGGAGTATTTATACCCCCTACAATAAATATAGCCGTTACCAGCCGTTGGGAGAAAAAGATCACTTGGCGGTCAGACAGCAGGTATAAGCCCGGTCAGACTGCCGCAATTACAACGGCATTAAACAGGCACAATTAATGCTCACCTGCCCTTGTCAGGCACACTCACGGTCAGACCGGAGCCAATGGCGGTCAGACCGTGAAACCGTCCAGAGACGACATGCTTTCTGGACACGTTTTACTGTCAGGCCAATAATTACGGATAGACTGGCCACACGGTCAGACCGTAGTTCAAAAACTCGGTCAGACCGTTTTAGCGGTCAGACCGGACACACAATCGGTTAGACCGTCTTAACACAACAAGATTCAGAAAGTTAGGTTATGAAGTTCCAGGAGTCTGACTTAGGTTTTAACTACGGACAGACCAACCTTTTAATAGAGAAAACACACTTTGACATAACGTCGGTCAGTCTGAAACAACATTCGATCAGACCGTCTATTCGGTCAGACCGGCTAACAATCGGTCAGACCGATTAAGACTGAATTTGGCTGAAATGAATTGAAAACTGCATTTTCAAAGAATATGACCTTCTAGTATGCAATGCAAGTTGTTTCTATGACTTGTGGCACATAGATGAACTATCTCATGATACACCACATGCTCCTCTTAATAGTATGGCAACTATCCTAAAATCCGGTCAAAATTCTTCTCTAATCACCTTAGACCGGTAAAATGAAAAAGACCATATTCCGTACCTTTGCCTCTTTGCTCAATGTCCTTTCTCCATCATGTAGCTCTTTCTTTGCCTTTCATTATCCTGTCTTTTTGAGTTTGATCTTGACACAACTTAACAGGTAACGTTAGTTCAACACTTATAATTGTTATTAATTACTAAAACACTCTTTAGGGGCCTAGAAGCTACACCTCTATGCCCCGCTGGGACATGAGGAAGCCCAGGAGCTTCCCTCCACGCACGCCGAAGGCTCATTTCTCTGGATTGAGCTTCAACCTGTATGCGCGGAGGTTGCGGAAGGTCTCCGCTAAATCGTCGATGTGAGCAGCCACACGGAGACTCTTGACGACTGCATCATCGACGTAGACTTCGACTTTGCAGCCGATCTGGTCCTTGAGGACCAGCGTCATGAGTCGTTGAAAGGTCTCTCCAGCGTTCTTTAGCCCGAAGGGTATATGGACGTAGCAGAAGGTTCCGAGGGGAGTTATGAAACTTGTCTTTTCCTCGTCCCCTTCCGCCATCCAGACTTGGTGATAGCCCGAATACGCGTCCAGGAAACTCATTAACTCGCACCCCGCGGTCGAGTCGACCAGCTGGTCGATCTGCAGGAGTGGGAAGTTGTCTTTGGGGAAAGCGCGAATGAGGTCGGTGAAGTCCACGCACATTCGCCACTTACCATTTGACTTCTTCACTAGGACCGGGTTTGCGAGCCATTCAGGGTGCAAAACCTCCCGAATGAACCCCGCCTCTCTGGGCTTGGTGATATCAACCTTGATTGTCTCTTGGCGTTCAAGGGAGAGTTTTCTCAGCTTCTGTTTGACTGGGGGTGACAGGGGGTCACAGCGAGCTTATGCTCGTTGACTTCCTGGGTGACGCCTTGCATGTCTTAGGGTTTCCATGCGAAAACGTCGAAGTTCTTGTGTAGGAAAGCCGTGAGTTGCTCCGCGTGCTCTTCGGGGAGGTCCGCCCCGATCTTGATGGTCTTGTCCACGTCGACTGGGGACAACGGGACCTTCCGGAGGTCCCCCTCCAGACGCGGCTTGGGGGGAGATCTTCTGGAGGGGACGGCCGTGGTGTTTGACGATGGGGAAGAGGTCTCTCCCCCCGGGGTCTTGATCATGTTGATGCTCCCGATCATCGTGGCAGTGCGCTCATACAAACCGGGGGCCAAGTTTTGGTCTCCTTGAGCGGTGATCACGCCGTGAGGCCAGGGGATCTTCACACAAAGATAGCTCTGGTGGATTGCTGCCCCCAAGTGGTTGATCGTGGTCCTCCCCATGATTGCGTTGTATGAGGAGGGGAGGTCCACCACGTCGAACTGGACCATCTCCGTCCGGTAGTTGTCTGGGGTACCGAAGGTCATGGGGAGATCCACCTTCCCCACAGGCGGATCGTCTTCCCCGGGACGAATCCCTGCAACGGCCCTGCTGCGGGCTGTAGTAGCTTCTCATCGACTTGCATCTCCCTAAATGCCTTCAGGTACAGGATGTCGTCGGAGCTTTTTCCATCGACGAGGATGCGTGCCAGGTAGCAGTTGTAGACGGTGGCGGAGACGATGAGCGCGTCGTCATGGGGGAAACAAACCCCGCGCGAGTCTTCCGCTGTAAAAGTGAGGGGGACGTTCGACCACTTTGGTGGCTGGGACGTATGCAGCACCCCCACAACCTTTACTTCACGTGTGTACTCCTTGCACTGGGGCTTGGAGTCTCGCCCCGAGGCAGACCCTCCCGTGATGACGTTGACACGCCTTTGGGAGGTTTGGAACGGGAGCACTTCTGATGGGCCTCCTTCCCGCGCTTGGCCTTGCTGCTCTCCCGCAGGGGCAGGAAGGGCCGGTAAAGCTGGCTGAGAGGACAAGGAGGCAGGAGTCCCCCCCTGCCCATGCTGGTCAAGGAATGCGGCAAAGTGTCGGAGAAGTTGGTGGCATTCCCGAGGAGCGTGGGTATTGGACTTGTGGAAAGTGCACCTCAGGCCCTCCATGCCTCCCGTCATGGGGCCTTCATGGCCACGAGACGACTGCCCCCCCCACGGCCTTTCGGCTTGGGGAAGCGACGGTTGCCCTTGGGGGCATCATACGAGCCGCCTTCGCTCTCGAGGACAAAAGTGTCCCGAGGCCGTGGCTTGGTACGACTGCCCCTCTTGAGGTACCTGAGGGGGTCCCTAGCTTTCCGGTCGACAGGGGCGGGAACCCCCTGGTTTTTCTTCCAGAGGTCGTCCTCCTCCGCCCGAGCGTACTTCTCGAGTATAGTGAAGAGCTCATCGGCGGAGGAGGGGCAGCTTCAGGAGAGTCTTCGATGGAGCTCCCCGGGGAGGATCTCGCTCTTGCATGCCTTAATGACTGTGGAGTCGGGGACGTGGGCTACTTTGCTCTTGACCTGAGCAAAGCGCTTGAAGAAGCTGCGGATGGTCTCCCCTATCCTCTGCCGAACAGTGTATAGCTGCGATGAATCCAGGGGACGCATGTAGTTCCCCTGGAAGTTCGCACAAAATTCACGCTTGAGCTGCGCAAAAGACTTGATGGAGCTGGCCTTCAGGTTGTAAAACCACGAGTGGGCAATCCCTGTCAGGTAGAGGGGAAAGACATTGCATTGGACTATCTCGTCCCCTCCAGCCGTTGAGATGGCTGTGGAATAAACCTGCACAAACTCGTAGGGATCGGCCTCACCATTGTAGTGTTCAAGGTGCGGCGGTTGGTAAGGCCGCGGCCATCGAATGCACCAGAGCAGGCGGCATAGCGTGACGAAGATTGACACCCGAGCCAGTTCAAATAAATGCACTGTTGGTTCAAGACAGATTCGAGCCAGACACGTGCCTAGCGGTGCGGACTCAAGTCATTATGAGAAGCATCAGCCCGAGGTCGCAGGTTTTACGCGATCAGACCGCAGCTAGTCCGCGGTCAGGAATTCGTGTGCTATACGCGAATTGAATGTCGGAGATGTTGCGTGGTCAGCCAATATCCCGCGGTCAGCCAACATCCCGCGGTCAGAGCACTTTCGACCAGGGTACTTGGGGTTTACCTGTCTGGCTGTCTCTATAGCGGGAATATCCCAAGTATCCCGAAGATTCCTCCACGTGGAAGATCAACCATCAGGAGGTTAATATGTGCAGTTATCCATGAATAACACGTGTTAAACTTGCGTGGAGGTTAAGAGCGGTTCTCTAAAACTGCATCCGAACAACTATCTGATGCAATTACGACATGTCACCCTTTCGACCGGTATAAAAGGGTGACAAGATGCATCAAACAGGGGGGATCGAGAGATCAACGTCTCTGATACAAGCGAGATTCAACACATCTCAACCACTCAGACAGCCAAGTCTACGGCTTAGATTAGATAGTTTTTACAAGCCTTCTTGGTTTCCTTTTGTACACTTACATAGGAAAAACCCATCGCCTGTGAGGGTTTTTTCCTGCCATCTTGTAAATCCTTACCACTTATAGTGAAATCCCAACAGGACGTAGGGCTATTACTCCCACCATCGAGGTCCTGAACCTGTATAAACCTCTCTGTGCTCCTGTTCTCCATATTTCTACATACCTTCCCGGAGGGTCATCTTGAAAGGTCTCGCTATTACAAATTTTGCATAAGTTCGGCTGAGGACTCTGAGTCCGAATCGTCGACAGCTGGCGCCCACCGTGGGGCCTTTCTCAAGGCGTCCTAATTTTCATCCGGAGGTTCACTGAAATATGGCTGGAGTATATGATTCCGAGAATGATTTCGATCTTGAGGATTATGCTCACATTCCAATGCCTTCTCCAAGCGATCCTGTTCCGATGGAGGAGGTTGAAGGCCAGAATCTTCCAGAGGTGGAATCATCTCTCCAGGTCATGTCCATCGACCAGGGGGCGACTAGCGCAAGGTCAGAACCCACAGAGGTTCTTAATGCGCTAGAGGATGAATCCGGTCCGTCATACGACCCCGTTGAGGGGAAGGATGATATCGACATGGAAATCAGCCCGGGGAGATTCGACCCTGATAACCTTCATCGTCTCTTTGATTTCGAGTCCGACTCGGAACAAACCGAGATATTTTCCCCATCGACAACCTCTCTCCCTAGACAGTTCGCTGCCTTGTCGGAGGAGACTCCCGATCAAGAGGCTGCTAGGGAAGAACGAGATCGCAAACAGAAGGAGGATCAAGATCTCGAGCAACAAAACAACGAACTACGCAGAACTGCCCTAGAGGCTCTTCAAGATGCGCAGGCTCGTTACGATGCTGCTCCGAGTTCTTCTCGACGGTCACGTGGTCGCAAACGCGACTAGACCCCTTCTTTGCCTCCGGAGCGTTTCCCGGCGGACGAAGAAACAGTAACACCTGGTGCCCCTAGGAGAAGCACCCATGGTCGACTGCGATCTATCGCGGAAGTCATGCGTAACTTTCCTCCTACGGTCACGGATGCGCAGAAACCGGCCTTTACCAGGACCCTGGCGGAAAGGCTAGATGAGGTTGCGTCTAAGGCGACCCCAACGGCCTCTTCCCGCTCGGTAACACGTTCCCGCTAACGAGAGTGTCCTCACTCTGGTTCTGGCCGGCGAAGTTACCCGCCGCCCGTACCGTCTCGACAGGACAAGTACTGGCGAACGCAGGATTCTCGTAGTAGGGATCGGGTTCCTATCCACTCTCGATTGGGACGGCGAGTAACTTCACCGTTGCATGAGGTCGCCTGAGACCCGGTTTGAGAGTCACAGGGCGGTTCACAGTCCCTACGTCGGTTGTAAAGCTTTCTCGCCCGGCCTACGTGCGGTCGTTTGGCCTGATAAGTTTTGACCAGGGGCCATTGAAAGGTTCGACGGAACTCAGAACCCATCCGAGTTCCTTCAAATCTATATCACTGCCATCCAAGTGGCAGGAGGCGATGACCGGGTCATGGCCAACTACCTGCCTACAGTCCTTGAGGGACCGGCTAGAACCTGGCTGTTTAATCAGCCCGAGGGTTCCTTTTACAATTGGGAAATGCTGTGCGACGCCATCCTCAGCAATTTCCAAAACTGTTACCAAAAGCCGGGTAAAGAGGACGATCTTCATCGGCTACGACAAACTTCAACCGAAAGTCTTCGGCAGTTTGTCAAGAGGTTTGTCGGGGTGAGGAATACCATCCTGAACATATCTGATGGCTCCATTATCAGGGCATTTAAACATGCCGTTCGATACCGGAGATTCACCGAAGACTTGCTTATCCACCCTCCTCGATCAGTGGCCGATCTGTTCGACATGGCTGATCGATACTCCGATGCAGCCGAAGCGGTCGAATGGAACCGGATGGTCGACAAGGGTGACCTACCACCTCAACCAGGTTTCAAAGACGCCAGGAAAGAAGATTCAAGCAAGAAGCCGGAATCTTCGTCAGGTGGGAAGTCGAAAAAGTCGAAGAGGAACCGCTCTGGACAGTACCGCGAGGTCGCAGTCGCAGAGAAGCCACCTTCGACCAAAGGTAACAAGCCTTCATTTAAGAATAAAACTGCCTATGGTGGTCGGAGCACCGACCAGCCAGAAAAATCAACTAATCCGTAGGAAGGCAAGAAGTGGTGTCCACTCCACAACTCAGCGGGCCACGACCTCAAGAACTGCAGGAGTTGGTTGAAGCAATTGGATGATTTCTACCAGGGAGTTGGACCAATGCCAACCTTACCGCCTAAAGAGCAGGCGTGCGGACTTAGAGACGCCGACGGAGATGAGGAAATGTCCTACCAGGTACCTCAAAATCATATTAATGTTATTTTCGGGGGTTCTTCTTCTTTCATTTCCAAAAGGCAGTTTAAAGCCTTTTACCGAGAGGTTAACCAAATGGAGACATCTCTTGGTGAACCTCAATACCCCCGTTGGTCAGATACACCTTTGACATTTGATCGCTCTGATTGTCCCGCGGGGCTTACTCGACGATTGAGGCTCCCTCTGGTCATCACCCCGATCATCAGTAACGCGAGAGTCGAAAGGGTCCTGATCGATGGAGGGAGTTCCCTTGACATTTTGTTGGTCAAGGCGCTCGACGAGATGCAAATTCCTCGTTCGAAGATCAAGCCCATAATCCATCCGTTTTACGGGATAATCCCAGGCCCCTCCATGATGTCGTTGGGACAAGTGGTCCTCCCGGTCACACTGGGAGAACTGGACAATTTCCGAACAGAATTGGTTACTTTTGACGTAATCGATTGTGATTCAGCTTCTAATGCAATCTTTGGCAGGCCAACTCTTTCTAAATTCATGATGGCAACTCACTATGCTTATTAGTGCGGTAAATTGCCTGGCCCCAAAGGTGTCATCTTGGTCTGAGGCAGTCGCAACGTGGCACTCATGTGCGACCGGCTATCTTTGGAGATGGTCGATCAACTTCCCCTCCGGGACGCCCAGGTCGCCACCGTGGCCACCGACGCGATCAAGGCTGCTCCTCGACCAGATGAGAAACTCAAACTGGTTCCATTGTACCTAGATGATCCATCCAAGACAATTCGGGTCGGATCAGGTCTGGACGACAAATAGGAACTCGAGCTCATTACTTTTCTCCGGGCTAACGCAGATGTGTTTGCGTGGAAACCGTCCGACATGCCCGGTGTCCCAAGGGAAGTAATCGAGCACAGGTTAGCAATTCGACCTGGACAACGACCAATAAAGCAAAAGCTCAGGCGTTTTGCTGTTGACTGACAGGAAGCCATCCGAGAAGAATTGGACAAACTCCTAAAGGCTGGGTTCATTCGTGAAGTCGATCACCCGGAATGGCTCGCCAACCTGGTCATGGTCCGCAAGTCAAATGGCAAGTGGCGCATGTGTGTCGACTACACTAGCCTCAACAGTGCCTGTCCGAAGGATGACTTTCCCCTTCCCCGCATCGACCAGCTGGTCGACTCAACTGCGAGTTGCGAACTGATGAGCTTCCTGGACGCTTACTCAGGATATCATCAAATTAGCATGGCAGAAGAAGATGAAGAGAGGACTGCCTTCATCACCCCGTTCGGCACCTACTGCTACGTCAGAATGCCGTTCGGTCTCAAGAACGCAGGTTCCATGTACCAGCGCTTGATGCAAAAGACCATTCTTTCCCAGATAGGGCGTAATCTCGAAGCATATGTAGACGACTTGGTTGTAAAAAGTACCAAGAGATTGTCTCATTTGAACGATCTCATTGAAACCTTCTGTAATTTGAATCGCTTTGGAATAAAATTGAACCCGGAGAAATGTTCTTTCGGGGTTTCTTCAGGAAAACTGCTTGGTTTCCTTGTTTGTTCCAGAGGCATTGAAGTTAATCCTGAGAAAATCAGGGCCATTGAACAAATGAGGTCGCCCTCGACCATGAAGGATGTTCAATGCCTGGCTGGTCGCATGGCGGCTTTAAGTCGCTTTATATCACGACTAGGCGAAAGGGGATTACCTTTCTTCAAAGCCTTGCGGAAGTATCACAATTTTACATGGTCGGATGAGGCCGAAAAAGTGTTTCAGGAGGTAAAGACATATCTATCCAGTCCGCCAGTGTTGGTGTCTCCCGACAAAGGAGAACCATTGCTTCTTTATCTGGCGGCCACACCGCATGCGGTCAGCGCCGTCCTGATCGCGGATAGGGAAGGAATACACAGACCCGTCTACTATGTGAGCGAGGTACTTCATGGTCCTAAGGAGCGTTACCCTGAGGTCCAGAAGATACTTTACGCGCTACTGATGGCTTCCCGTAAGCTACGACACTACTTCCAAGCTCACAAGATCATAGTACCCTCCTCTTTTCCTTTGGGGGATATCGTCCGAAATCCAGAAAAATCTGGTCGAATCGCTAAATGGGCGGTCGAACTCGGTGCTTTCGATATCCATTTCACGCCCCGCACGGCTGTTAAGTGTCAGGTTTTGGCCGACTTCTTGGTCGAATGGACCAACCCTGAGCCACCCGTGCAGGTGCCTGAGGAATTGGAATGCCCCGATCACTGGACAATGTACTTTGATGGCTCCCGTAGTTTTCAACACTCGGGGGCTGGAGTGGTCTTAGTTACGCCTCAGGGCGAACAGCTTAAGTATGTCATCCAACTACACTTTGTTGCGACCAACAACGCGGTAGAGTATGAAGGTCTTCTTGCAAGGCTCTGGGCAGCAAAATTCCTCGGAGTCCGTCGATTAGTGGTGAGGGGAGACTCACAGCTGGTCGTAAACCAGGTAAACAAGGAGTACAGCACCTCCAATGAGACAATGGCTCATTACCTGGGGGAAGTGAGGAGACTGAAAAAACACTTCAGTCATTTCGAAGTCCAATACATCCCGCGAAAGGACAACATTCTCGCAGACCAATTATCCAAAATTGGGTCCTCAAGCACATCCGCTCCGGCAGGAGTGTTCATTGAACACTTGGACCGTCCTTCAATCATGACTTCGGTCGAGGATGATCCGGTAATAGCCTGCGTTACCAACCTCGGTCAGGAACAGGATTAAACTCATCCATTGAGAGTCTATCTTGAACATGGGACCCTACCCGAGGACGAAACCGAAAGCGATCGGTTAATTTGAAAAGCGCGTCTGTACAAACTCATAGATGGGATCTTGTACAGAAAGGGTACTCAAGGAGTATTCATGCGTTGCATATCTCAGGAGGTAGGAAAATCCCTCTTGAAAGAAATACATGGCGGTGTATGCGGTGCGCACGCGTCATATCGGACACTGGTCGGAAAAGTTTTTCGACAAGGATTCTACTGGCCTTCGACACTCGATGATGCCAAGCATATGGTCAAGATGTGTCCTCAGTGTTAGTTCCACGCGAGACAGGTTCATCAACCTGCCTATGCGTTACAAACCATTCCCCTCGCATGGCCTTTCGCGGTCTGGGGAATGGACATTGTTGGTCCTATGCCACAAGCGGTTAACGGGTGCAAATTTCTATTCGTAGCCATTGACATGTTTACAAAGTGGATTGAGGCCGAACCGGTACGAAATATTACTGCCTCAGCAACACAAAAGTTCTTTCATAAGAACATTGTTGCTCGATTTGGTGTTCCAAACCGTCTTATCACCGACAATGGTTCTCAGTTCGCTAGTGGCCTTTTCCTAGACTACTGCGATCAGATCGGAACTAAGGTGTGCTTTGCTTCTGTGGCACATCCGCAAAGCAATGGTGCTGTAGAACGGGCCAATGGGCAGATACTGCAAGGCATCAAAAAATGTGTTTTTGATCGCCTTAAGACTCGCTCGGGGGCTTGGGCAGACGAGCTCTATACCGTTCTATGGGCGCTACGAACTACCTCTAGTCGAGCCACCGGTGAGACGCCCTTCCATCTGGTCTGTTCGGACAGAACAATTCGAACAGGTTAATCAGTCCGAACAGCCATCACAAGACCTCATCCTCTTAGAAGAAATGCGTGATCGCGCTTTGATCAAGTCCGCGGCATACTTGCAAGCTTTACGCAAGTATCACCGCAAAAGGGTGCAACCACGTAGTCTTAACGTGGGCGACTTGGTGTTACGAAAAATCCAAGACCAGTCTAATGGCAACAAATTCTCCCCGAAGTAGGAAGGCCCTTATACTGTTGTCTCAGTGCCGCGACCAGGATCCGCGCGGTTAGCCATGGAGGATGGTCGAATTTTGTCCAATACTTGAAACATCGATCAACTTCGAAAGTTCTACGTGTAAGTACTCAATCCCTTTTCCTGTTCAATTAGCATCTTTTCATAAAACAAAAAATGTTTTGGTTTTGTACGATGAATATTTCGCTTTATGCCCATGTGCTGCGAATTCGGCTCGGGGGCTGGTCGTCGGCGGTTAGATCATTACAACGTCCTAGTCGGATTCGTTGGCCGATCACATGACCGCTTCCAGATAAGTCACTCCTAAATAAGCCGTTTCTCAACGCACACGGGGCTTTCTGGCAAGTCCTCGGTTATCTGAGTGGCTGTCGGTTTGCAAACAAGGCTAGGCGTTACTTTGATCATAATTGTTGGTTCGATCACACATCCCTGGTCGTTATATTCACTTTACTCCTGCATTTGTAATACTAAGTCTTCAGTATTTGCAATCACAGGCGGGGGCTAGGGGGATATGTTTATAGTATGAAACAGCACAAAACAAGAATATATATTCATTTTTCAAAAATGGATTTCAACATACATTGCATCGTATACAACTGTTTCTGTACAGAAGTAGGGGTCACTCGATCCCAAGCTCAGTCAGGAGCTTATCTACAAGGGGCCTGATCTCCTCCATGACGGCCTCTAGTTGTTCCTCACTCTCGACCTCAACCGGTCCCACCAGTGGATTCAGATCTGCATTTGGGCCATGGTGAAGTCGAACCCGGCTGAGAATGGCGCAAGCGGCTGACCGAACCCTGGTTCTGATCGCCTCTTCTCGTCGCCGTGTATCTTCAAGAAGATACTTGAGAAGTGACTCTGCTTGGGCCATGACTAGCGTAGACCAGTCATCTAGGCTGAGATTATCTCTTGTGGTTTCGACCACATCAGCCTTCAGGAGACGAGCCACTGCCTTCAGTTTTTCGAAGATTAAACGGCTCAGCTCTCTGGTCACCCTTTCGGAGATTTGAATAGAGCCCTGGAGGAGTCCATTGTCCTGACTGAGTTGTTTTATTTGACCCGCTTGCGCTGCAGCAAGAGAAAAGATTACTCGCGTGTTATGAAGTTAAGTCTTCCTAATCAGGAATCGACTTACCAGCAAGTTGTGACCGCAGTTTGTTGTTTTCGATCTCTTGGTTTCTAGTCACTGAGATCGAATGGAGCTTGACTGTGGCCACTTCTTTGTTCAGCAATGCCACCTCTCTGAAGTATAACAGAAGGGGTGGTCATAACCAATTTGTATCTGTACAAATTGAAGAGTAATGATCTTTACCTGCGCAAGCTATCTCGTTCTTTTTGTATGGCCTCAACGCTCGCCGTCATGGCACGCGACTTGGCCATCATCCGGGATAGCTCCTATGATGCAAAAAAGGAGTTAAAGGTGTCCTATGTACAATCCAGGCATTGAAAGAGAAGTTCATCATACCTTCATGAATTCCCGTAAGAAAATGTCTTCCGGAGTAACCGGAAGACCCGTTGAAGGCCCCGATGCGGCCACAACAAGGGTAGCCAGTGGGAGTGCCTGCTGGGCACTACCCCCAGTCGCCGTTGGTTGCGACTGGGTTTCCGCGCTTGCCTCTCCCCTCATGGCCCGGTCTGCTTCCTGGACCGAGGGGACGGAGCACTCCTCACTGGAAGCTCCTGCACTAGCAGCAACTTCAACCCTCCCTGGAGCGGTTGAAGGGCCGGATGCTGTTTCTTTTCGCTTGACAAAGGAAAAAGGAACCAAACAGTTACAATTCGTGATCATCACGACTTGTTTTAATACAACCAAGATAAAGGTTCTTACCTTATTTGAAATCCCATCAGCTTTTGAGATTTCTGGAAAGGCACTCCGCGAGAAAAAGGACAACTGTCGTCTGTCCTGGTCTTCCTCTTGGTGAATAAGGCATTCCCTCCCTAGATGTGTTCCTCTGTCAGCACATTTCTAAGGGAAGATGAAGACAAACTATAAGAGTCTTTACCTGGGAAACTAGACCGGTTGGCGGGGCTGCATCCGAGGGCCTGGATGGCTCCTGGACTTCTGGGGCCGGCGCCTCGTTTGCAACCGCAGCAGGGTCTTGTTCGACCACATCCACTCCTGTCTGCGGGGGTGGAGGATTTTCCTCCCTGGGACTCGCAAGAGTCACAGGGGGAAGCCCTTCTCCCTGCATAAGCATTAACTTAATGAACACACAGGGGGAGTTCAAGAGAATAAGACTATGGAGGAATCTTACCATGGTCGTCCCTTCGACCAGGGAAGTAGAAACAACTGGCCCTGAAACCTCAGGGGCTTCAGGAGCTGGGAGGTCATCCGCGACCACAAGGCTTTCGGTGGCCACGGGGTCTTCTACAGCCGCCTCGGCAGTAGCAGTTGTTTCTACGGAGCGAGTTGGAGTGTCGCCGGATGGAGAGCCCGCAATCTTCCTCCTCCAGCGAATCAGGGGGACATCATCATCTTCCTCCTCCTCGCTCCCCTCTCCCTGTACGACGAAGAAGTAATTCCAGTTCGCATCTGGAAAGATCGGAGGAATGTGATATCTTACCGCAGTTTTCCTGGCGGTAGGAGGAACGCTTCGTGAAGACCCTTCCCCAAGATTTAGCCTGGTTTTCTTAGGGGCAGGATTCCTCGTCCTGGGCTTCGAGGAAACCTTCTTCACATGCTTCATCCTCGGTTTCCCCACGGAACCAACGTTCTTGCTGGGAAACGTCGCCTCGGCGAACCTCCCTAGGAGCTGTTCTCATTCCGATGGAATTGTTAGTGCTGGACGTACATAAGACCTGCAAAACAGAGGCCAAGTGAAAAATTTACCTTTCGGCGCTCCTGTTTAAGGTCGTCGTCGGCGTGAATCAAGCTCTGGGGGCGGGGTGATCCCTTGGGGCCCTCTACCTCGGCGTTGTAAGCCCTGAGGAGGTAGTTAGTCCACCTCTCGATCTCGAACGAGGGCAGGACTGTTCCCAAATGTGAGTTAACTAGCGCATTTCAAAAATAAAGAGTTTTCAGTGCCAGAAATGGGTACCTTCATTATAGTCCAGGGTATTGTCCGCCATGGACTTGATCTCCCAAGCCGGATGAGCCCTTTCATGCAGGGGGCTCACCCGATTCTTCACAAAATCGCGGATAACATCGCGAGCTGTTAGTCCCTCTTGGACTAAGTGAAGAATGACCTCGGCATGCTTCATGAACTCCGCGTTCATCACCGGGAGAGCATCCAACTCGCTCGGCTTCTCTGGCCGCGAGTTTTCAAACCACAGCCCGCTCTCGGTTGGCGGGGTGCAGTAAAACCATTTCTGATGCCACCCGTGCACCGAGTCTCGCAGGGGTGGGAAGGGATACTCTTTCTTCTCCCTTAGCCGGAAGTAGATGCATCCGGCGGCGTTGGCGCTCTTCGACCACACCGAGTAATAAAAGCGCCGGAAGAGATCCACGCTGGGATACACTCCGACGAACGCCTCGCATAAGTGCTGAAACACCGCCAGGATCAGCACTGCATTTGGATGGAGGTTGATCAGCTCCAACCCATAGTGCTCGAGGACGTCCTTCAAGAGTTGACTCTCAGGGAATCAGAACCCGCACCGCAGGTACTCCTCGAAAACCACCAATTCGCCCTCTCCGACGACTAGGGTTTCTTGATCCTTCTCCGCTGGCCGCCAGTTGATTAGCAGCCGCGGAGGAAGGATTTCTTCCTTCTCCAACGCCAATAAGCTCTCCTCGGAATGGTGGATTGATCAGCTCCAAGACGCCATTTTTTGGTGGACAATCGGAGAAAGAGTTGGCGACTTTTGGGGAAGATGAAGGCTGAAGAAGAACGAGGGTTTTGTGCGGCGGAAATGTTGAGAGTTTTTGGCTGTGTAGCTTCCTCAAGAAGATACCTGCTCCTTTTATAGACCCGAGGGGACGCCCTGATGTGAGTAACGTTCCATTCAAACGTTCCACTGAGTATTTTATTCATTTCCCATAATGGATACTATCTCTGGCGGACCCGTTAAAGTGTTCCAGACATCGGATCTGAAACAAAAAGACTTCTTTGTTTCAGAGTCTAAAAGTACAAAAGCCTGAAAAGTTTTTCAGAGTTTTTCAGAGGACGTTTTTCCTTTATGTACCCTGAAAATTTTCACGAAAATATCCTATGACCCAATTTTTGGACGTATGGATATATTTTGATCGGGTTGTGGTATGATCGAGGCCATGCTTTCGGTTAAACTCTGGTTCTAATCGAAGCGACGGTCTGACCGAACTTCAATTCTGGTCGCAGTAAGCTTTAGTTCTAACCGCGGCTTTAAGTCTGATCGCGGTATCAGAGCTGGTCGTGGTACTTTTATGAAAGCATGATTCTGATCGCAGAACTGAAGTTTCCTTGTGTATGAATGGTCGTAAAGACATTACTTATGGCCATGTTTTCACACAGAAGATGTAAAGAGTATTTACATAAAGAAAGAATTTTATTTCTTACATTCTTTACATACAAAAGGGATACCGGCAACAAGAGCGTCGACCTGATCCGAAAGAAGTTTGCAGAGTTCTCCTAGGGACATGTTGTTGTCAGTAGGATCTACACTAACAACCCCCAGAGAACTAGCAACTAACCTAAGCCTATCTACATCATCCCTAATAAGAGATACACTACTGTTCCTAATTAAATCGGAGAGTTCCCGCTGTTGCTGAGTGTGGTCCCTCTCTCGACGGAACTGGTGCGCCTCTTCACGGGATCGTTCAAAACATTCTGCCAGATGCAGAATCGCCGAAGACATCTCTTCGGTCTTCTTCTCCTCTGGAAGAATTTGTCCGAGGGGAAGAGGCGGAGTAGCAGAAGGCTGATCACTAGGGCCTCCAATCTCCTGCATTTGCAAAAGTTAGTTGTGTTAACCATAAATTATCAGCAAAAGGAGATGAGTATCGTTACCTGTCCCTGCTCGTGACAGGTTGATATATCCATCCTGGAAAGTAGGTCACCCGATAAAGGCGGATGATCACTGGATGATGGAAGTGCAACCTTCCCACCAGGAGATTGCTTCCCCAACACAAGTTGAGGATCTTCTGGTTGAATAGTCACCTCTTGCCGACCAGAAAATCGATCACCCAAACAAAAGCAGGGAGTGTTGGAGTAGAAAGCTGAAGGAAGAAAAGATGATGGCTCATCTTCTACCTTTGCTCTGCTGGAAGATCCTTCGTCAACCTTGGGTTTCTTCCTTGAAGGAGATGGATCTTCAGGCATTTGAAGTTCCTGCTTGAGAACTTCCTCTTCATCACTTTAAATCTCGATGATGTTATGCTCTGCCATCAGGAAGTATATGAAGAGAAGAATGAAGGTAACTTTAGAAAGAACTTAGCCGTGAGAGGAGATTGTGGAGCTTTGTAAATCGAACGGCCTCGGTATTTATAGCCGCCAAGGTGACGGTTTACATTCCGAGCGCCTCGGGTTTTTAAAATCATTTTCAATTTTGCCTCGGGTTAAAAAACATTTCAACGGCGCCATCATTACCTGTCATGTAATGCCCAGAGCCCGTCTCGGGGAACCAACGTCCCACTTAGTGCGCCACTAAGCGGGGGATTTGAAGAGTCGGGTTAAAAATCCGATGCATGTCTTTAAATTCAAAGTAAACATGTCCCTTCGTTTTCTTCGAATTTGGGGGCTAGCTGACGAAGATTGACACCCGAGCCAGTTCAAATAAATGCACTGTTGGTTCAAGACATATTCGAGCCAGACACGTGCCTGGCGGTGCGGACTCAAGTCATTCTGAGAAGCATCAGCCCGAGGTCGCAGGTTTTACGCGATCAGACCGCAGCTAGTCCGCGGTCAGGAATTCGTGTGCTATATGCGAATTGAATGTTGGAGATGTTGCGCGGTCAGCCAATATCCCGCGGTCAGCCAACATCCCGCGGTCAGAGCACTTTCGACCAGGGTACTTGGGGTTTACTTGTCCGGCTGTCTCTATAGTGGGAATATCCCAAGTATCCCGAAGATTCCTCCACGTGGAAGATCAACAGTCAGGAGGTTAATATGTGCAGTTATCCATGAATAACACGTGTTAAACTTGTGTGGAGGTTAAGAGCGGTTCTCTAAAACCGCATCCGAACAACTGTCTGATGCAGTTACGACATGGCACCCTTTCGACCAGTATAAAAGGGTGACAAGATGCATCAAACAGGGGGGATCGAGAGATCAACATCTCTGATACAAGCGAGATTCAACACATCTCAACCACTCAGACAGCCAAGTCTACGGCTTAGATTAGATAGTTTTTACAAGTCTTCTTGGTTTCCTTTTGTCCACTTACATAGGAAAAACCCATCGCCTGTGAGGGTTTTTTCCAGCCATCTTGTAAATCCTTACCACTTATAGTGAAATCCCAACAGGACGTAGGGCTATTACTCCCACCATCGAGGGCCCGAACCTGTATAAACCTCTCTATGCTCCTGTTCTCCATATTTCTACATACCTTCCCGGAGGGTCATCTTGAAAGGTCTCGTTATTACAAATTTTGCATAAGTTCGGCTGAGGACTCCGAGTCCGAATCGTCGACATAGCGGTTGATTAGCCCCCTCCACCTCCCGGGGAGAGTCCCAATCGCTGTCCCCATTGATGGGGGACGCGCGTTCCTTGTCGGAGTCAGGAAGGGGCCCAAGGGGTCCACTGACGTGGCTGTGGCGCCTCTTCTCCTCCGGGTTAGTCGAGCTAACCTCCTGGACGTCTGGGCACCCCTCTACGACGGTGGTTCCTTCTTCAGCAGGCCTCTTTCCTCGGCCGGGACGGGAATGTGGTTCACCGCGTCCATGAACCGGGGGAGGCTTTGGCCGGTCAAGCGAGGGCGCCTCTCCAGACTTGGTGGTACGCATTTGCTCGACCTCCTCCCGAGTAAAGCGGACTTGATCTGTCGGGGAAGCCCTCAGGGGTGGCCCCGGGGGAGGAGGGAGCTCATGCACAGCGGTCATGGGCTTGGGAGGTACTACCGGGTAGTCCTCGTGAGTGCCGCCCGGAATCGGAGAGGGGGGCCCTCATGGGGGAGATCCAGCGGCGGCATGGGAGCCGTCCGGTGGGCCGCTTCCGGCGCGACGAACGCGACCGGCGCGGCGAAGCCGGCTCCGGGCCTAGGGAAGACCCCCGGTGCGGAATGAGACATAGGCATGGGGAAGGCTCCGGGGACGGGGTAAGCCCCCAGTGTCGGGAGCGCTCTCGGGATCGGGAAGGCTCTGGATGATGGGCCCACCGGGGGAGCGTAACCCTCGATTGAATCGTAGGTCCCATGAGCGACCTAGGGTTAGAGGGGCCACCGGGTGTCCCATAAACGGGGGCATTGCCCCCATGAACGGGAACTGGGGCGGATAGATGGGGGCCAGCGGCCGTGCCAGGACAAGGAGGAGTTCATCCATCGAGCGCTGGGCGCGGAGTTGGCCCTCCACATGAGCTTCGAGTAGGGTGTCCCGGGAGGCCAGGGGAGCCACCGGGAGAGAGCCAGCCCCCCCGGGGCGCCCACGGTCACCGGGTCAGACCCGGAGGCCTGTCCGCCGGAAACTGCCGGGAGGGTCAGAGGTGGTACCTGGGTTTGGCCGTGTCTGGGTAGGAGCACCGGAGCGGCCATGCTTCGGAGGGGTGGCGCTGGGTCACTGGGACCGGCCTCACCGAGTAGGGTGCGAGCCCTCGTTCTTGGGGGAGCCATGGCGATTTGTCGCGAAGTCCCCATGGACGGCGCCAATTGTCGTGGTATTACGAATACCCCGACAGGTTTTTTGGTTGTTCATAGCAAAGAAAAGACGACGCGAGCTGACTGCATGACCAGTCCTCTCCTGTCGGGCAAACACGAAGAATGACACGAGGATTTATACAGGTTTAGGTCTCAGTGGAGACCCTAGTCCTATCGACGTGCTCAAGACTTGAGTAGGCTGGGGGAGTTCCCTTGCGGGGAGAGTGCTCCAGAGCACGCCTATTGGTTTTTGTGTATTGATGTAAAAATGAATTGTCCCCTTTACTTGAGAGGGATACAAGGGCTTATATAGGCCCAAAAGATGCAAAAAGACTAAACTACCTTGGCCGTAGCCATTGGATCAGAGGGCACTGACATCTTTCTACCGACCGAGGACCTGGATGCTTGATAAGTGTCTTCGCCAGTTCCCAATGTGCTCCTCGTGTGACCCTCCCAGTGACCGCGCCTGGGACGGGGGTCACCGGGAGCCTTTCGGGACGAGGGTCCTCGGGAGCCTTGTCCCTGGGAAAATGGCGGCGCTCGGGAAGCAGGTCACCGGGAGCCTTGTCCCCGGGCAAATGGCGGCACCCGGGACGGGGGTCCCCGGGAGCCTTGTCCACGGGAAACTGGCGGCACCCGGGACGCGGGTCTCCGGGAGCCTTGTCCCCGGGCAAATGGCGGCGCCCGGGACAAGGGTCACCGGGAGCCTTGCCTCTTACTTGGACTTGATCCCGCGAAGATTTCCCCCAACACCTTAGGTACTTGAAATGCTATCCTAACATAGGACTTTGGTATCCTAAAGATGCAAACTTTGAATTAATTGGTTACTTCAATTCGGATTATGTGGGTTGCAAAATTGATAGAAAAAGCACATCCGTTAGTTATCAACTTTTGGGGAGATCACTAGTCTCTTGGTCATCTAAGAAACAAAATTCCGTAGCTCTCTCAACCGTCGAAGCGAAATATGTTTCGGCAGGTAGTTGTTGTGCTCAAATTTTAGGATGAAGCAAACCCTCTTGGATTATAGAATTCTCATTGAAAAGGTGCCACTCTTGTGTGATAATGAAAGTTCCATAAAAATTGCAAACAATCCGGTTCAACATTCTAGAACAAAGCACATTGATATTAGGCACCATTTTATAAGAGATCATGTGGCAAAAGGGGATATAGATATAAATTATGTAAGAACTGACTTGCAGCTAGCAAACATCTTCACCAAACCTTTATATGAAATTAGATTTTGCTTTCTTGGAAGTGAATTGAATATTATTGATATATCAAATGCAAGTTAATTGTTTGCTTTGCTGTCCTCCCGCCTTTTTGTGCTTGATGTCAAAGGGGGAGAGATTCTTGTATCTGGATGACATTATTGATAGTTTATATGCTCATTGTTTATTCATGGTGGACTCTCAAATGACTTATATGTGCATTTGTATATGCATGCATTCAGGGGGAGTTCTTGTATATTTGATGCCTATGCATACAATTAGGGGGAGTCATTAAATTTTATTCATTTTAAACACTTGTTGTCATCAATCATCAAAAAGGGGAGATTGTTGCATCTAGGCCCTTTTTGGTTGATTTTGATTATTGATAAAATTAAGTGTCTTGGACTAACCGTGTCTTTGAGCTATTTGTATGTAGAGCTATTTCTGTAAAGTTTGCAAGTGATCCGGGAGGATCTGTAGGTCGCAGCCCAAGGTTGTGAGCCAAGGTTGCAAGCGCAAGGTCACAGTATCACCCGAGGTCGCAGTCTAAGGTGGCGAGCCAAGGTCGCAAGCACAAGGTTGGCAAGAAGAAAGCCGCAAAGACCTAAGGTAAGTGCTATTTTATTGTACTAGTCTTGATGTTTGGAGTATTGATTGGATTTATAGAAATTCTTTTTAGTTTTTAACCGTACTATTAAGAGAGGTTGCGAAATCTCTTTTAGTTCTGGCAAAAACTGAGAAACTCTTAGATCATATGTTGTATACATTTTCTTTCACAATCTTGGTCAAATCTTAGAAAAATATATAGATTTCAAAGAGGGACTGAAACTGGTCTTTCGAGCACTGTTCATTCGACCAGAGGTCTTCCGAGCACTGTTCATTCCAATGGCTACTTACTAGTCGTTAGAGGTCAAAACTATTTGTTAGCTATATTGATTCTTTCCTTCCTCGATCATAACGGCTAGCTGAGAGGTTGGGCTATATATATATATATATATCTGTGTGTGTGTGTGTGTGTGTTTTGAGCAATATTTTGACATATCTTCAAGCTATATTCTTCTATACACTTTTGAGCAGATTTTGAGCAGCTTTTATAAACATTTTGAGCAATTTTTATAACACTTTTGAACAGTTTTTATAAACATTTTTGAGAATTTTTTATAAACACTTTCGAGTAGTTTTTATAAACATTTTGAGCAGTTTTTATAAACACCATTGATCAGTTTTTATAAACATCTTTGAGCAGTTTTTATAAACACTTTTGATCAGTTTTTATAAAAATTTTTGAGCAATTTTTATAAACACTTTTGAGCAGTTTTATAAAAATTTTTGAACAGTTTTGCTAAACACCTTTGAGCAGTTTTTCTACATATCATAGATCCATATTCATATATACACTTGAACCAAAGTTTCCTAGTGCTAAAATCTTGATCTATTGATCAAGTATCATTCTTTGTGATTAAGAGAGATCCTCTGAGAGCATTCATTCGCATCATTTGCATCCTTAGAGTTTCTCGGTGGTCGTTGGAGGTCAAGAGAAGATCTCGCAGCTTGTTACTCTTGGTGATTGCCTTCACCTAGACGGTTTGGTGGCGTGGCTGTTGATCTCTCCACTGACGAAGCATGTTGGAGAGGCTCGGTGTGTTTGTGAGAGGTTTGGTGCTCACCTTTCCGGAGTGGAGAAGGAGCAACCCTAGTGGATAATATCCTTTGTGGATATTGAAGCAAGACTCATTCATTTGAGTGCTTCAACGAGGAGTAGGGGAGACCAAGCGAGTCTTCGAGACCTCGGGATACATCGTTGTGTTTGTTTCTCTTTCACTCATTTTTATTTGTGTAATCTAAATTGTTGAATTGATTCAGTTTTTATTTGCACTTAGTTTATTTAAGCTTTAATCTTGCAAAAGTTGTTTTATTCAAAGAGATTTTAAAGCCTCCTATTCACTCCCCCTCTAGTCGCATCCTGGATCCTACACCTATGTCATCGACCGAGGCTGCGGACAGAACAACAGAGGCGATGGCCATAGGAGGTGTCACCACGACAGCTGAGGTCGTGATTTCACAGGCCATCGGCCGAGAGCCTGAGTCCATCATTGGCGAGGTGGCAAAAGACATCCAATCAGGTGTTCTCGCCTGAAGAGGCGACTAAGGCTTCTGTTGAGATTTCGGCCACGAGGATAGACGAACAGGTAAATATCTGTGCCCCCCTGTGGTCGAGGGAATCGCGTCTCCCTCTTGTTTGGGAAAACAAGGAGAGGAGATAGTGGAAGAGACGTCAATCCAACCTACCCAGATCCAGCGCCCCACTGAAGACTTGAACCCTCGAGTGGCGCCTTCTAGCTTGGCTTCTATTGGCCAAACAAGTGGATCTGAAGGTCTCCCTGAGAGGTTTTTTCGCTAATTTTTGGAGGTGAGTAGAATTCTTTACCATTAGGCTTCGCGTTATTTCCTTAGGAATTTTACCCCTAGTACTTTCTTATTTTATGTAGGATGCAGCTCACGTAGAGACCTCATCTGGTCTGCTGATGGAGCATTTCAAGGTTGCACAGGCCGAATATAGCCAGTTGAAGCAGTAAGTATCTTGCTTCTGTGCTTAGTCTTTTTGAAATGGTAGTAACATTCGTTGTTGCAGGGAAAAGGCTGCTCTGCAGAATAAGATGGCTGAAGCCGAAAAAAAGGCTCGCCAAGACCCTAGCACTTGAAGCCGAACTAAAAGAGGATAAAGAAAGAGTTGCGACCTTTGAGCAAGCATCAGGATTGTGCAATTCACTTAAAGAAAAATCTGAACAACTCCTGGTGCTTTGCAGGGTGCAACAAGGCAAAATGAAATGAAAGTTCACTTTTGGCAAAATTTTACCTTACCTTGTTAAATTTCATGAATCCGATTGAATCCATTTCTTCTCCTTTTCAGTACAAGAAGAGCAGATTAAGAAACTAACTGAAGAAAGAGATCAATTCGAGAAAAAATTCATCCAGAGGGGGGTGGACACACTTCACAAGGTTTGTGAGCATCTCCAAGCATCCAGCGACAGGGCTAGAGACTCTGCTAAGCTTGCTCGCAATGAAAAGGGCGCTTTAGAAGCGACTATCAAGAGCTGTAGCAGTGTCGAGTTGGACACTTTCAAGAAACTGAGAATGGCCACATGCTTACTGAAGGTAGACCCCATTGATCCTAAAAAAGATGACTTAAGCCTCAGCGAGTCCTACAAGTTGGTCGCCGCTCAAACTGACTCACTGGTCGCGAGCATTCCAGAAACTGCGAGGAGGAAAAAGGAAGCATTGAAGTCCAATGTTGGGACTGTAGCTTCCGTTATCCTTAGCAAATTAAGGCATCACCACGGTCTCAATCTGGATCTGAACCCCGTGGGTGAAAATGCTATTTTTGACAGTGAGGATCAACTGAGTGCTGTGATGGGTGAGGTGAAACCTCTGGTTGAAAATTTGCCTCGAGATCTTTATATCGTTTGATGTAATATATGTTATGACATCTTGTAACAATGAACTTATTGAAATGAAAATGTAAATTCTTACTTAGTTTAGCAATGATTTGGACCTTGCAAATTCACACAGTTAGCAGGAATTCCAATAATCAATCGAAATTAAAATGTGAAGAATAAACTGTTAAGTGTTCAGTTTCTTGACTTAATGCTATAGTTATGTTTCCCTAGCCCCCTCTTGTGACCATGTATATTGAAGGCGTATTATGGTCGCAGGATTGAAAAACAAACGATGGCATAGATGATCGAAAACATATAAGTCAATCCCATATGCGTGAAATAGCTTAAAAGGGGAATTTGGATATATGTGATCACATGGTCACAAGAATAAATATTTTAATGTAAATACAAAAGCTTGTTGCAAACTGACAGTCACCCAAGTGATCTGTAACATGCTAGTAAGTCCCTGATGTGCTGAGAAATGGCTTATAAAGAGATGTCTTGACTAGATGCGACCATGAGATCAGCCAACAAATCCACTTAAGCATTACAAGAAAAATGCTTATTGCGACCAGCCCCCGGGAGTAGCCCGAGAAAAGGAGCGAGGACAAAAAATGGGAAAATAGCTACAACATACAGTGAAAAAATGTTTTATTGAATGTAAGAATGTATACAGAAAATGAAAAAACTTACACGTAAAACTTGCACAGTTGGTCTATGTTCCAAGTGTTAGAGAGAACTCTTCCATCTTCCATAGCTTATTAAGCTGATCCAGGTTGCGGTATTGAGACCACAATGTAGGGGCCTTCCCATTGAGAGGAGAATTTGTTGCGACCAGACTTGTTTTGGATTTTCCTTAAAACAAAGTCTCCCATGTGAAGACTACATGGTCTCAACCTTTTGCTGTGATATTTACACAAAGCTTATAAATACGCTGCATACCAGATCAATGCTTGATTACGTTTTTCTTCTAGGAGAATGAGTTCATCTTCATGTGTTTCATTGTGATTAATATGTTTAAATTACTTACACAAGGAGAGCCAAGTTGGATTTAATTTGGCAACATGGCTTCTACACCAAAGACCAGTTGGAAAGGCGTGTCGGGCAGCACTGTCGTTGGCATGCCGAGAAGATTCTGGTCGTTTGTTGGGACTGCTGAAAAAATACAGTGATCTATTTGAAAGTACCTAGGGCCGTCCGCCGAAATGTCCAGTCGAGCATGAAATTCAGCTCGTGTCCGATGTGACATTTCCCAATCTGAGTATGTATCGTAACTTGGTATTAGAGAATGAAGAGATCAAAAGACAACTTGGTGAGTTGCTAAACGATGGTGTCATCCAACAAGTAGTTCACCTTGTGGATCTCATGTGGTGTTAGTACCAAAGAAAGATGAGACTTGGCGTATGTGTATTGAGTATCGAGCACTGAACAAGATCACCATCAAGAACCGGTACCTCCTTCCTCATATTGATGACCTACTAGACCAATTGAAGCATGCTGCTGTCTTCTCGAAATTGGATCTAAAATCAGGGTATCATCAAGTCAACATTCGAGATGAGGATACTTGGAAAACCACGTTTAAAACGCGACAAGGTCTGTTTGAATGGCTGGTCATGCCGTTTGGCCTCTACAATGCCTCGGCTATTTTTATGTGTCTTATGAATGACGTATTGCATCAGTTCATCGACGACTTTGTGATCATTTACCTCGACACATACTGGTCTATAGTTGTTCGTGGGATGAGCACCTCATTCATGTCGAAAAGGTATTCGAACAGCTTCGGTAACATTGACTTCGCCTCAACCGTAAGAAGTGCGAGTTCAACTAGCAAACACTACTGTACCTAGGATTTGTGGTCGGCAACGGTACGTTGTAAATCGACCCGAATAAGGTAAAAGTAATTCACGAGTGGCCTCGACTGCGGACAGTTACGGAAGTGCGTAGTTTTGTGGAAGCATGCCAATACCTTTGGAAGTTCATTCGACACTTCTTGATAGTGGCTTCTCCGTTGCATTCATTAACCAGGACTGACTAGAAGTTTGAGTGGACAGAGAAACATGAGGACACGTTTCTCTTGCTGAAGAAGAAAATCAGTGAAGCTCCTGTTCTAGCTTTGCCGAATCTACAGAAGCCATTCGAGCTAGAAACCGATGCCTCGGGTTATGCAATGGGCACAGTGCTCATGCAAGAAGGTCAATCAGTAGCATATCACTCCGAGTTATTCCAGGGAGCTCAGAAGACTATCCAACCTATGACAAGGAGTTGTGTGCACTACATCAGGCCGTAAAAAATTGGCGGTGTTATCTTTTGGGCAAAGGGACTGTTGTCCACACCGACCACCAACCTTTGCAATATTTGCAAACTCAATCGAAGCTACAACAAGCTCGACATATGAAGTGGACGTTGTATCTGTAGTAGTTTAATCTAGTGATTAAGTACAAGAAGGACGTACACAATAAATTGGCTGACATGTTGTCATGACCACCAGTTACAACCCTCTGCTTACCAGCGTTCATGCAGATCGAGCCCTCATGTCATGATGACTATGCCACAATGTACAGTGAAGATCCTGATTTTTGATCAGCACTGGCTGAGCTTGGAACAGGGAAACCTACAGAGTTTGTTCGGCGAAAAGGACTCTTGTACAAAGGCAATTTACTTTGCATACCTCGTGGAGCACTTCGAATTCAATGGTTGCAAGAAGCACATACCTCGAAGGTTGCTGATCACTTTGGGGTTATGAAGACTTTGCAAAATCTTCATCGACATGTGTTCTAGCCGTGGATGCAGCAAGATGTGGCTAGCTTTGTTCGAGGCTGTGGTCTTTGCAGCATCTCAAAAACAACAAACCGAAAATTGGGTTTGTACACTCCTTTGCCAGTTCGGTCATGACCATGGGAATGCATATCCATGGATTTCTTGGGAGGATTGCCTAAGACCCGACGTGGCAACGACTATCTCTTTGTGGTCGTTGATCGGTTCTCGAAAATGATAATTCTCATACCTTGTCGAAAGACTATCATGGAAGAAGAGGTAGCTCGGGTATTCTTTCAACACATTTGGACACATTTCGGACAGCTGACTTATATTATGTCTAATCTTGATACCCGGTTCCTTAGTCACTTTTGGCGATCACTCTGGACGATGATGGACACAAAGCTAAAGAGGAGTACTGCTTTTCATCCTCAAACTGATGGTCAAACCGAGGTGGTAAATCGAACAATCGTTCATCTCTTGAGGGGCTTTAATTCTAAGCATCCGAAGACTTGGGATGAAATTATACCGTACCTATAGTTTTCTTTTAATTGAGCCGTGTATGGTTCAACTGGGAAGTCACCTTTTGAGGTTTGTTTGGGTTTTCTACCGAAAAGTCCATTCGACATGGAGTTTGTGATCACTACCTTAGTGAAGAGTAGCAAGGAAACATCTAATCAGGACCGAGCACAAAAGTTCCTAGTAGGTATTTAACGACTCCGTAGTGAGGTTGAATAGAACTTGCTAAAAGCTCAACTCAAGTACAAAGGGCGACATGATCGGCACTGAGTTGATGCTCAATTCCAAGAAGGTGATACGGTATGGTTACATCTGAGTAAAGAGAGACTTAAAGGTGAAGGTAAAAAGCTCAAACTAATGCGTTATGGTCCTTTTCATATTTTGTGGAAGGTTGGTACTAATGCTTGTCAGCTTGAGTTATTTCCATACATGAATATTTACTCAGTTGTCAACGTTGAGCACCTCAAACTCTTCGAGCCTTCTATGATGGATGATGAGCTTGATACCATCGTACCATATGTTGAAGACTTGGTCTATCAACGGGAAGAACCTCTACCTGACGATGTGATCTTGGAGAAGAAGGTGACAACCACCCATAGTGGCACACGACAGTCTTTTCGAATCGGATAGAATGATCAACTAGCATGTGTGGCAAAGTGGTGTACCTGGGAAGATGGTCAATCTCGATTTCCACATCTCCAATTTTGATCAAATGGTCGCCAACGGGGGTTGGCTAGCTCCTTCTCAACAGGAGAGTCATGATCTGGGAGGATCTTCAAGTCTTTCAGGTTGAGTTTGGAAATCATTCGCGACCTTGGAAAGGGTTCGTGACACGGATTCGATCTCTAGTCGAATTGTATTATGATCAATACATATATATATATATATATTTGAGGTTTAGTTGTCCGAGTCTAATATGTTTAGTCAGTTATTGAGTCTGATATGTATTCTTACGATTGGACTATAAATACTTTGTGATAATTCTAGTTTAGATCATCGAGTCTAGATTGAACTTATTTAAGTCTTAGACACATAGTTCATCGATGTAGGCGAGTGCGTCCTATTGTTCGACATGTACAAGATCCCTCTTTTCAATAAAAAGTTGTGCTATCTTTTGAAGTGTGTTTTTGATCAGCTTGGGTTTCAGTAATTCTGAGTAAGATCCCGTTATTCCGCATATTAGCATCTGATCGAGTATAGTCGAAACCTGTCTATACTTCAATCAGAGCAAAGCAGCATCTAGTCGAGACTAGATCAAAACCCTGTCTGGTCTGTAATCATATCGAGTTGGTATCAGAGCAACTATCCTATCCTATGGATGGTGAAGACTTGCTAGAGTTACAAAACCTCCGGCGAAACTCCGCGAGAAGCTCTTGCAACCAAAGGCGATCATTCGACGGTTCCTACAGTCGCGTCTCCAAAGATGTCTGACGATACCTATGTTCAAACTAACCTAGCTGAACAAGTGGCTAAGCTTTCCGCCTACATGGATACCATTGATAAGTGCTAACTTGGTACCATTTTTACCCTAGGTTTAGTATCAAAAACATGCAAAATCATGCTTAAAACTCCTTTGATGTGACATTTTATGTGTAAAATTTGATTATTTTCACAAATTGCTTTCACGGTTGTGTTCATCACGTTTCAGGGTTCAAATCTGCCAAATTTGAGATGATTTCGACCACATTTGAGACCCAAACGACCAAGAAACCCAACTGGAGAAGCAAAAAGACGTGGTCAAAGTCGAATTGGCGGGTAAAAGATCCTATCCGTATGAATCTCAGGTGAAAAAAGGACTTGTACTCGAAAAAGACTCCTGCTCAAAAAAGGGATCCTAGTTGATTACAACACGGTCGAAAAGATTCCCACTCGGTTTCGGCCACGAATCATGTGTGGCCACAATTGTGCCATGTGTCCCAATCGTAATCGAGTTGGTTTCCTCGGCTTTTAACTGGTCGTTTTGAGTCGGGTTTGATCCAAACTGGTCGTAATTGGGTCATTTTGAAGCGGGTTTGACAAGGACTAGTCTTTTGTGGGCCGTTTTGCTTTGGTTTTGACTCAAACTGGTTGGGCTTGGTTGGTTTTAGCCATATTTGATTGGTTTTAGTCGTATTGGATTAGAATTGGTCAAATCTGGTCAGTTTTGACTCAGATTTATCCGTTCTCGCACCGTTTGAAGCCGGACTTTGTCTGTATGTCAAGGAGTTATTTTTGGACTCGTTTACCTGTGTACTATAAATAGAGAAGTTTTGGCTCAATTAAACATGCTTTTCTTTAGGGTTTAGCTATAGTTTAGTTTAGAAGAGCCCCTTTCTATATTTTTATTGCTTTTGTAAGCCAGCAATGACAGCAACTTCAATTCTCAAGCAATCAAGTAAGTTTTTATTTATTTCTTATTATTATTTCTGCATTCTTATGGCTTTTTGTGTGTAGTTCCCTTCTAGGGTTAGGGATGACCTAATCCAGAAGGCATGATTTATCCTCGGTATTGATCTCATGTTTTGGAGTTATTTCTTGATGTTTTCTTCCTCTAAACTCTAAATTCTTGTTAAGGCAATAGATGTAACAGTGAGTCTTAGCAAGAATTTAGGGGAGTTCTTGAGCCTTAGCGTTTTGACGTGGGATCCTGAACAGGAGAAAGGCTCTAGCCAAATGTTGCAGTGGAAGTGATCCTCTGACTGTTGACCCAGCGCCCCAAATTGAAAACTTAATTTGTCTTGGAAAACTATTGAAATTAACTTACAATCCTCGCCTTGGATAAAATTATGCCGGATGGTCATGGAACTCCCAAAACTCTAGATTTTCATTCCTGCTTTATAAACCCAGATTTCATACTTGCAATTTAGTGCTTAAACCCTAGATTGATAGCTTTAGTAGTAGACTGAGTTGTAGAAAAACACACCCATAACTCATTTAGACTTAAGCAGTGATCCATTAAGCTAGAAAGACGAATACGCTTGTTCCACATGGAATTCGACCCTCAAGTGCTCAACATTCAATCGTTCACTTGTGATTATTACATGCATCACGACCCTTTCGGTTGTGATCAAGGTTTTGGTGCCGTTGCCGGGGAACAACGGTTATTCATCTTTTTAGATTAATTTTTGCTGATATAAGTCAATCTCACTTCTCAATCTTGCTTCTATTTTTCTTTTTCTTCTTTTCTTTGCACCACTAACCTTTCAGGGATAGTAGTGCAAAGCTAGATAGCTCGGACAAACCTGTCAAAACCGCGCGTCAACTTCGGTATGAGGCAAGACAGGTAAGATTGGGAGAAAACATGCAAACTTTTGAAGACATCAAAGAAAAATCAATAATGGAGGACCAAGAGAGACTCAAGAATTATGCAATCCCGCTCAGCATGGGGTTGTAATCAGGTATTCTTAGACCACCGATTGAATCAAACAATTTTGAGATAACCTTCACTTTTAAATTTTGTTCAACAAAACCAGTTCAGCGGTCTTCCCACTGAAGATCCATCATTACATCTACATATGTTTCTTGAGCATTGTGATACTTTCAAGATTCATGGAGTAACACAGGATGCACTTCATTTGAGGCTCTTTCCTTTCTTGCTTCGTGAGAAGGCGAGGGCATGGCTATACACTCTTCCTCCTGTGTCGATCACTACTTGGGACGAACTCTCACGAGCTTTTGTTGGTAAGTTTTCCCTCCTGCTAAAACTATTCAAATTCGCAACCAGATTGCATCTTTTTCTTGGTAGGTAGGTGAATCACTTTACGACGTTTGGGAATGGTACAAGGACTTGTTGATCAAATGTCCACATCACGAACTAGAGAAGTGGCTTGTAGTTCAAACATTTTATAGTGGATTGAACTACAATGTACGGATGGCCGTAGACGCCGTAGTTGGCGGCGCACTAATGAACAAGAGTGTAGACGAAGCATATGACCTCATCGCAAGAATCACTAAACTAAACTCAATTGGGAACCAAACGAACTGCTCAACAAACTCCGACCAACACCATGGATGTAAGTGCAATGTCTCAACTGGCCGAGCAGGTAGCAATTCTAACTGATAAATTATCTCTTCTTGGATCAATTGCTACTTCATCTGTTAATGCAATTGCACCTATCTGTGAATTTTGTGGCATACAAGGCCACTATGGCCATGAATGCCAATTTAACCCTTCCATGGAGTAGGAAAACGCTTTTCAGGGTATGCAACAACGGCAGGGTAATACTTTTCCTAACCCGTAAAACTCTGGATGGCGCAACAATCAAAAACTTGCATGGTTAGGACAAAATCAGCAACCTCAACACCAACAACAAAGTTTTGGACAGCAGCAACTATAGCAACAAAACCCCCAATATCAAGCTCAAAGACCGTTGTTTCAACTGCAAAATTAACAACCTTATTGACCGCCAAACCAACGGCAACCTAAGCAGTCGAACATGGAGGGCATGCTAGAGAACTTTCTAGCAAATCAAGAGAAAGAGAAGACGTCCATGAGCCAAAAGATAGACTCCATATCGATTCACGTCCGCATGCTCGAGACTCAAATCGCACAATTGGCAAATCCTGCACCGAAAAATGATAACCCTCTTCCTTCTCAACCTATCAATCCTCGCAATTCTGAACAAATAAATTCTATAGCTTGTTCTAACCCTCTTGTTTCTAATGCAGTGATCTTAAGGAGTGGACAAAGCTACCAGAATGAACACCACCAACTGAACCGGCGCTGGCAAGCGAAGTCGAAGAAATACCATCACAGCAGGCAGAGGACGACGACAAGGTCACCGAACCACAAGAAAAGGAAAGTGGAGAAAATCAGGTAACGAAAAGGAAAGTGGAGAAAATCAGGTAACATGTATTTATAATCCAACTCCACCTTTTTTGGGAAGGTACATTAAGGCAAATCTCGATAAGAAATTTGAATAATTTATGAAAATATTGAAAAAGATTAATGTTACAGTACCTTTCACTGATTTAATAACACAAATGCCTTCTTATGGAAAATTCTTGAAAGACATTCTTACTAAAAAGAGGGATTTGAGTGAATTTCAAACCGTTGCTTTAACCAAAAATAGTAGTACTCTAATTCAGAATAGGATGCCGGTAAAGCTGCGGGATCAAGGGAGCTTCTCCATCCCTTGCAACATAGGTACGGTACACATAAATCGAGCTCTTTGCGACCTAGGTGCAAGCGTGTGTTGCCTCTCACCATTGCACAATGGCTGAGCATGGGTGAGAGATCAAGCCTACATGCATGGTTCTACAACTTGCCGATCGTTCGGTAAAGCATATGGAAGGACTCCTGGAAGACGTGCCTCTTCAAGTCGGTAAATTTTATCTTCCAGTTGATTTTGTCGTTTCGATATGGATGAAGATGTTGCTATACCTATTACATTGGGACGACCAATGCTCCAGACAGCAGGTGCCCTCATTGATGTTTGTGAGGGGAGAATTACTTTTCGCATAGTGGAGGAGAAAATTTTGTTTAAAATGTCTAATCTAGTTTACTGCCCTATGTATGAGGAGAAAATTTGTAGCGTGGATGATATAGACGAAGTCCTAGAAGAGGAGTCGCCACTTCGACTCACTTTTGAGAAGGCACAGTTGAGATATTCGATAATGAAAAAACGGACAGCAGCGAAGAAGATGAACAAAACAGCAACAAACCAACAAAAGAACCATCCAAAGAGGACATCTTAGATTCCGATATCACAGGTAAGGGAAAGGTAAGTAAACCTACACTTAAAACTCTTCCTTCCTCGCTGAAAGATATGTTTTTGGATGATGATGAGATGCAACCTGTCATTGTTAATGCAAACTTGACCAATTCACAACTAGAAAAATTGATTTCTTTACTTCGTGTGTGAAAGACCAGGATAGCGAACCGAGGGGGGTGAATTGGTTTTGTAAAATAAATTCTAAAGAAGCAAGCCAAAGAAACAAGAAAAGGTATAAAGATGTTAGGGGTGCTCGAATATCAAATATAGCTATCTCCAATCATAGCACCACCTCTCTTGATATCCAAAAATCTCCATAAAAAAAGGAAAAGGAGAAATAAAAAGAAACAAAAACAATCAACTACAAATATTTAAACAACCAATTGCAAGTATTTAAACAATCATTGCGAGTATTTAAACAACCAATTGCGAGTATTTAAACAACCAATTGCGAGTATTCACTAGTACAGAAATGCAGTCTACTAACCCCTATCTTCTATCGGTTATTAGCGAAACAGCAGAAAACCGATAGAAAATGTGCCTCGCGGTCATAAAAGCCCGACGGATGTATTTTCCCTATCGGTTTATAAGAAACTTACCGATAGAATAAATAGTATGATTTACTCTAGCGGTGATGAACATATTTGCCGTTAGAAGAGATGCATAAGTACTGACGGAAGAATATTGTGCGCCGATAGGACTGGTCGACTTCAACAACTAGACTTATTCTATCGCTACTGTATGAATATACCGACAGAGTATATTAAAAATTCCTATCGGCAATATGTAGTGCGCCGATAGAATAGTTGGCCTTCTACAAATATTTTTATTCTATCGGTAATGAATTCTTTTACCGTTAGAATATATAGAAAATTGCTTAGAACTGTTCGTCTTCCAATAGTTTTATTCTATCGGTAATGAATGTTTATACCGGTAGAATATTGCAAAAAATATCTTAGAATTGTTGGACTTCAACAACTAGTAATATTCTATCGGCAATGTACGTACATACCGATAGAATATGTACAAAAATTCCTATCGGTAATATTTACTGTGCCGATAGAACCATTCGCCTTCTACAGATGTTTTTATTACTAACGGTATTCTGTTTTCGTACCGATAGAAAATATATATTTGTATAAATACACGGGTATGTCTCTTTCATTCTCACAGTTCATCTGGGGCTTGTAGTCCTAACCCGTAAGCTCCATGGACGGCCGGCGCACCTCTACAGGGGACCGCTGCACCTCCGCACCTCCATCGACGCCCTCTAGACGTCGGCATCCCAAGGAAGGTACGTAAAATTTCTGCAATATTGTTAGATTATTCTAATCCGATTATGGCAAAAATTCTGCTTTTTTTGTATCCTTCATTTTGATGTGTCTTATTTTCAATATGATTATGATCTGTTCAGGTCCTTGGATGATGCTCGTGAGGGGCAACGTATTTCACGGTTCTTCATCGCAGTACGCTGCCTACGTTGGCTTGTTGGCGAAAGAAATGGTGAAGATCACCGTCGAGAGCTGGAAGGACGTGAAGGGCGAGATCTTGGTTGGCTCGGTCGAGAAGATGCTTAAGCCCGGCGTGTTTCTCAAATCAGGACCTATAGAAAGCATCTTACATTTTTTTGCATGCACCAGCTTGTGGCCAGATGCTTACCTGCTTGGAGAAGAAGAATTGTTGTTATTTGCATAGCCATTCTACACCATCACTACACAGAACAACATCTTGGAAGGTAGGTTCTTTTTGTTAATGGAGTTGAGTTGAGTTGAGTTGATCGAGTTTGAGTCCGAGGAAATCACCAATACGTACAAATGTATGTCGACGGCAGTTCCAGCTCCTCGGGCGTCTTCGAACTGAACTCCTATGGTTAAGTCCAATGTGGTTCAGACATTTGCTGTTTTGGATGAATGGATTTGTGATGTATCAGGTCTAACTTGTAGTCGGTAGTTGCATTGTGGCAACCTGCAAAGGTTCCCTTTTATGTAAAATGCATGTATGGGCCACTGGGTCCTCGTCGTGATCTGTTGTTAATTTCAGACGTGGCTTTTGTAATATACATCGAATGTGTGAATTGTTGTATTTGTATATTGTTGTATATTTGTGTATCATGTATTGCTAATTGGGACATGAACTTGAATGTGCAGGGAGTATTTGTGTATTTAATTGTATTGGTAGGTAGGTGTGTATTTGTACTGCTGTTTCAGACATGCACTTCAATTTGTGAACTGGCATGTGTATGTTTGTACCCGAATTTGTATTGGTGAACTGGCATGTGTATGTTTGTACCTGAATTTGTGAACTGGCATCTGTAATTTCTTTGGCAAGATGAAGTCCCAAGTACCTACGAAAAGTATTTTTGTGTCTCCTAGTTAATCCACAAATTAGCATTTCTTGAAATATATTGCTTTATCTTCTAGTTAAGATCCGTTTGATGTAAGATCTGTTTGATGTTACATTGATATGATTCCTTGAATGTGAGAAATGGCATGTGCATGTTTGTCCCAGTTTGGTACCAGTACCTCCTCTAACGGTAAGTACACATATTTACCGATAGGAAAACACATATATTTGCTCAGTCATGCATATTCTAACGGTAAGTACACATATTTACCGATAGGAAAACACATATATTTGCTCAGTAATGTATATTCTAACGGTAAGTACACATATTTACAGATAGAAACACTCATGCTCGAGTGTCATGCATAATCTAACGGTTCGTACACATATCTACCGATAGAAAAACTCATGTGCGTGTTGTGTCATGCATGATCTAACGGTCAATACACATATTTACCGAAAGAAGAAGTCCTGTACTTGCTCGGTAATGCACATTCTCTAACGGTATGTGTGTGTTTTTACCGATAGAATATGTGAGCGGCAAATTACCTAAGTTAGTCTGACGGTTATTTCATGTATTTACAGTTAGAAAAATGTCCATTATAAGGAAAACCCCAGTCGACCATTGCTGAGCTGCTCTTTAATTTGTTCTGTTGCACTCTGTGTCCCTCTGTTTGTGACGAAAGTTCCAGCTACACTGCTAGGGTGATCAGCGCAGGCTGGAGGGAAGTTGATTGCGCCCCTCTCTTTAAGGTACGCTTAATCGTCGACACTTATCTCTCTCTCCCTCTAGATCTCCCTTCCTCTCTACTTGCAAGCTAGCTGTATTGTGTAGTTCCAAGTTTGTAGCTCTAAGCTTGGGAGCTTGGTAGCTGGAAATGCGTCATGTTTTAGGAGCTAACTAGCTTGTATTGTGTAGTTAGCTAGGTTAATTAGTGTTAATTTCGTCAGGCTAGGGTTCAACACATGTATCTGTTGTAAGAGGCTGTACATGTACATATACATAACTTAATCGGGCAGGTTTCATGCATGGCTTACTCGTTAAATTTTGTTAATTGTAGATGGACAGGAAATATTGGATGTATGGAATAAAACGTACTACTCTTGAATATTTGGATGGTGTGAATGAGTTTATTAAATTTGCTGAGCAACAAAAGGAGAGGAAGGGAGAGAAAAATATGCTCTGTCCTTGTACAGATTGTATGAACTTGAAGAGGTTTAGCAACTCTGATCAAATTAAGAGTCATTTGATTCATCGTGGTTTTAACGCGCGATATACCCGTTGGATATGGCATGGCGAAGATCTTGAGGAAACAAGCACCACTACTACCAATCAGCACGACTCGGATGTGGATTGCAATAATATCGATGATCATCCCAATTTTGGTAATGTTCATTCCGATGTGCACGTAGATGATGATGATGACAATCTAGATGAGATGTTACGTGATGTAGAGGAAGATTACAACGAAAATGACTTCTGTGAATTTGAGAAACTGATTGCTGACTCTGAGAAGCCTCTGTTCCCTGGATGTGCAACATTTACAAAACTGTCTTCTGTGCTGAGATTATATAACTTGAAGGCAGGAAACGGTTGGAGTGATAAGAGTTTCACGGCACTATTAGATCTTCTAGCGGACATGCTTCCAGAGGGAAATGAGTTGCCAAGATCTACTTACCAAGCCAAAAAACTGTTGTGTCCGTTGGGAATGGAAATCGAAAGAATACACGCATGCCCAAATGATTGTGTGTTGTACCGTAACGAGTACTCCAGTTTGCATGTTTGTCCAAGATGCGGCGCATCGAGGTATACGCGTAGGGACCGGATTGACAGTGAACGTCACGAGGTAAGGAAAGGGCCCCCGGCAAAAACTGTGTGGTACTTGCCTGTGATACCTAGATTGAAGCGGCTATTTGCAAATCCGAAAGTCGCGAAGCACTTGCGTTGGCATGCTGAAGCCCGGAAACAAGACGGAAAACTGAGACACCCAGCTGATTCTATTCAATGGAGAAACATCAACAGAACATTTGCTGAGTTCGGCGGCGAACTTAGGAATGTAAGGTTCGGGCTGAGTACAGATGGTATGAACCCACATGGTAATATGAGCAGCCGGCACAGCACTTGGCTGGTTCTTTTATGCATCTACAATCTTCCTCCTTGGTTATGCATGAAGCGCAAGTACATCATGATGGCGTTACTAATCTCAGGACCCAGACAACCCGGAAATGATATTGACGTGTTTCTAGCGCCTTTAATCGAGGACTTACAGAAATTGTGGAGCGAGGGTGTGCAGGTGTGGGATGCATACAAGAAAGAGAATTTCATCTTGCGGGCCCTGATATTTTGCACCATAAATGATTTTCCGGCCTACGGCAATTTGTTGGGGTATAGTACGAAAGGAGCCAAGGCTTGCCCTATTTGCCTAGATGAAACTGAGAGCATGTGGCTGCGAAACTGCCGGAAAACAGTGTACATGGGTTACCGCAGGTTTCTTCCGGTGCATCACACGTACCGTAAGAAGAGGAAATCATTTAACGGGAAGCCTGAGAAGGGATCAGCTCCAGTGTTTCTGACCGGTAAGGAGATTTACTCGCGCGTGAACGACATCAAAGTTGAGTTCGGTAAGCATTCTAAACCTCGAGAAAAAAATGTTTGGAAGAAGAGATCGATTCTTTGGGATCTACCGTACTGGGAGCACTTACAAGTTCGACATTGCATTGACGTCATGCATGTAGAGAAAAATGTCTGTGACAGTTTGATTGGTTTGTTGTTGAACATTCCGGGAAAGACAAAGGATGGTGTGAAAGCTCGTCGTGACATGGTGGAAATGGGGATAAGGACTGAGCTTGCACCTTTAGAGAATGGAAAGCGTACATACCTCCCCCCGGCCTGCTATACGTTGTCCAAGAGCGAAAAAAAAGAACTCTGTCGGTGCCTGCACGGTGTTAAAGTTCCATGTGGGTACTCCGCGAACTTGAAAAAACTTGTGTCTATGAAGGACCTAAGACTGGTTGGCATGAAGTCCCACGACTGTCATGTGTTGATGTCACAGATGCTTCCCATTGCTATCAGAGGCATTCTCCCAGTTAAAGTCAGAGAGACAATCACAAACCTATGTTATTTCTTCAACGCAATATCTTGCAAGGTAAGTACGTGCACTCGTACTATAAGTTCACTACCTCCATTTGTGGAGCTTAATTTGAAGATTTTTCTGATATGAATATTTGGCGCAACTGTGTCCTCGTAGGTAATTGATCCCGATGGACTGGACGCTTTGCAACGCGATGTGGTTACAACTCTTTGTCAGCTCGAGATGTATTTCCCTCCATCCTTTTTTGATGTTATGGTCCATCTGATTGTTCACCTTATCAGAGAAATTAAGTTTTGTGGACCCGTGTGCCTGCGCTACATGTATCCATTTGAGAGATTTATGGGTGTATTGAAGGGATACGTAAGGACTCGTCATCGACCCGAGGGGAGTATCATGGAAGGTTATGCCGCCGAGGAGGTGATTGAATTTTGCACAGATTATATGGCCGGGGTTGACCCAATTGGTGTTCCTAGGTCCCGACACGAGGGTAGGCTTGAGGGAATCGGAACGATTGGATTCAAAGCTATCGTCCCCGCTCGTGATGTGTATGCAAAATCACATTTTTGGGTCTTACAACACATGACGGAGGTCGAGCCATACATACACGAGCACAAGGTAATGTTACGGTCACAGAATCCTTCAAAGTCAGACGTTTGGGTCAGCAGAGAACATAACAGGAAATTTGCTGAGTGGATCCAAGAAAGAGTCACGCGAGCTGCCGAGGGCTCCGTAAGTGAAACTGTGACATGGTTGGCTAGAGGCCCAAGATTCACTGTAGGGACTTGGCAGGGGTACGACATCAATGGGTATTCATTTTACACAAGAGCTCAAGACGCCAAGAGTAGCACGCAATGTAGCGGAGTGACACTGTTTGCTATTTCCGAGGATGCCAGGTCAGTAAGGGCGCTGAACTCATATTACGGTGTTATTGACGAAATATGGGAGCTCGATTACGGATTACTTAAGATTCCCCTGTTTCGATGCCAATGGGTCGAAATCCCTCGAGGTGTTCAAGTTGACAGTTACGGGTTTACTCTCGTCGATCTTGGTAGAGTCGGACACCAAGACGATCCATTCATACTTGCAAAGCAAGCCACACAGGTATTCTACATCGTTGACCCGGCCAATCCAAACTTGCATGTTGTCCTCCACAGCAAGAGACGTATTGTTGGGGTCGAAGATGTTGTCGACGAAGAGGAGTATAACCAATTCGATGAAATACCTCCATTTTTAGAGGACATTCAATCTATCCGTACTGAAGATATCGACGAAACAACGTATCTGCGAGATGACCACGAAGAAGGATTATGGGTTGAGAACCATTGATGATTAATTTCTATTTCAGGGATAAATGCCAAGCAAACAGCCCACAAGTTCTGCAGCAAGGTGAGGAACTTATCATTAATACATCAGGCAGTACATTTTTCTTTAGAATTTAATGATAAGCTAGTTCACAGTATTAATACATCTCAATTTTACTCCACAGCATGAGTTCTAACATGTACAGTACCTTTATCCTGTAAATACTTAATTCTTCCCTTCAAATAGCACTTGCAAAAATCTCATCGCAGCCTCTTGCTTCTTCAAATTAAGTTCTGCAAAAATCCCTTTTTTCTGACGGTATTTTGTTATTTATACCGATAGAAAAGGACATCCGCTACTTTCACTTCTCTCAGGCACTTCAAAACATTTTCTATCGGTATTGTTCTATTTTACCGTTAGAATAAATTCGTTAGTCTCTCGGTATTTTTGTCTGACGGTTTTTTCCTTTTTTTACCGATAGAAGAATACTCTGCCGCTTTGAATTCTCAACCGTGTCGCCATGCGTCGCCTGGGAAACTCTATAAGTACCTCGCCATGCGTCGCGGTATTTTGTTGTTTTTCTAATTCTCGAACGGTTCGACTCCTCATCTTCTCTTTCACAATGGCAACCTCCATGGGATCGTCAACCACGCCCTCCCCGGTAAGAACTCTAAATCTCCTCGGTTTACCCATGTATTGTTAATCCATGTTCAGTTCATCCTTGACCTGTTGATTTGCACAGGGAATGGTAGCCGTGGAAGCCACTGCCAAAGTGAAGGCCGACCTGAGGGCCCTCCAGGAGGAGCACAAGCTCCTTACAGACAAGCACACTCAGCTACGGCTTGACCTTGACGATCTCTTCCAGCGCATTAAGCGCATGAAGACGGATGGTGACAATGCTAGGGCGAGGACGAGGCGTCTTCGCGAGGAGAAGAAAGCCGCGGATATGACCATCGCTGGCTGCGGTTTGACTATGAAGGATACCATAGCGAAGCTGAGGGAGGTCGCAGGCCTTCTCGACGCGGTAGTAGTTGATCCTAGGGACAACTTGTAGCTAGAGGAGTCCTGCGTCCTGGCTGCAAGTCTAACTGACTCTATTCTACATGCAGCCAGGGCTAAGACCACCCCTTGACCTAGCATTATGGGTTTTATTTTTTTTTGTAAGTGATAAAACAACAATGAATGAACAATTTCTTTTTATGTCAATTTTCCAATTTTCCGGCTATCTTCCCTCTTTCTTTATCATTCTGCAGCTTTCAACCACGGTCTGTTTGATGTTAAATTGTGTGTACCTTTTCATTACTCTGACGGTATTTTGTTGTTTTTACCGATAGAAAAAGGGCACACAATACTATAATCTCAAGCACTTAATCAAAAAAATTTTCTGGGGAAAATTGGTCTCACGGGATTTTATTGTTTATATCGATAGGAAAAGGCACCTTTTCATTACTCTGACGGTATTTTGTTGTTTTTACCGATAGAAACTATAATCTCAAGCACTTTAGAAAATTTTTCTGGGGAAAATTGGTCTCACGGGATTTTATTGTTTATACCGATAGGAAAAGGCACCTTTTCATTACTCTGATGGTATTTTGTTGTTTTTACCGATAGAAACTATAATCTCAAGCACTTTAAAAAAACTTTCTGGGGAAAATTGGTCTCACGGGATTTTATTGTTTATACCGATAGAAAAAGGCACCTTTTCATTACTCTGACGGTATTTTGTTGTTTTTACCGATAGAAACTATAATCTCAAGCACTTTAAAAAAAATTTCTGGGGAAAATTGGTCTCACTGGATTTTATTGTTTATACCGATAGAAAAAGGCATCCGCTACTTCAAATATTTTTCCGGGAAATTTACTTTTTCTATCGGTATTATTTTGTTGTACCGATAGGAAAGTACATAAGTCTATCGGTATCATTTTGTTATGCCGATAGAAAAGTGCCTGCACTACTTTATTACTCGTACACGGCCCTTTAGTTTCCCTCCACTCGAACAGTTCCACCTTAGAGCACTGCGTCTCTTCGAGAGCGAAGAAAACCACAACCTCCGCCGCGACCACTCACTTCCTCTCTTCCACACGACGATCGCCGGCTGGACACTGGTTCGCCACTGCCACCGGTTTTTATTTTCGTCCTTCGCCGGCCACCGCTGCGTTCTACACCGCCTCTCCATCACCAGAACTGATCGCCGCCGTAAATACCCTAATTCGTCGTTCTATTTCCAGCATCTTCCTTATTTGATCCTAGTGTTTTGCACGTACTAATTCTTCGAGTTTTGCAATTACACTAGGGTTCCCTGTTGTGTTGGATTATGTACATTCCGCACGCAATGTTGATTTAAATTAGGGTTTACATAATATGTTCCAGTGCTGTAATGAACCTGTTTTGAGATTTTAACTTATCTATACTGCTGTATGTGTGATCAATTGTATCCAACTGCCATGTAATGCACATTATATGTTGGAGGTGTTCTTACACATATTCTATCGGCAACTCATGTGTTTACCGATAGAACATATTTCTGCACAAGTAGTAAAACTTAATTTGGATCTGGAAGGACATGAGCCATGCAATGTACTAGTTTGATTGGGAATTTTTACTCACTTGGTATGAATATATGGCAATGTGGATGGGTCTTCGATGTATATGTTTCAAATACCTATACATGACTTTTCCCAACCTAATAGATGTGAAGTCCTGATGACTCACATACAGGCTAGGCTAAAGATTATGCACAGTGGCCCTTAGATGCTTGTGTGCATATTTACGTGTGAAATAATAATGCTGGCCCATGAATATTAGTATAGCAAATCATCGAGAATGTTATGTGATGACAGTGAATGGTGGCTTGTCAACAAAATTCCATATGTAGAGAACATTGTTATGTTCTATCGGTATCTCACGGGTTTGCCGATAGAAAAATTGTCTTCTGTGGAGGTAATTGTTATGGTCTATCGGCAGCTCATGTGTTTACTGATAGAAAATATTTCTGAACAGTTCAGGAAGTAATTTATGCATGTCTTTCTTTTTGTATTATTTTCCCTTTTGCCGCCCTAGTTAGTCTCCAGTCCTGGGCTGAGTTATGGAACTCCAAGGCGAATTAATTGCCATATATATGGTTTGTTGAAGGTTTTGTAGGGGAAGACATGTCGTCGTCTTCATCGGATGGTACTAGTGGTTCGACTAGGGCCAACCCCATCGTAACTACTGAAGATGCAGCTGTTACATCCCAGCGCAAGAGGGTGGGGCGAGGCGCGACGACGTTGGGGCGTTTGGCCAAACGCACGGATCTTTCTTGTGAGTCCAACCAATTTGGGAGGCCGATTGGAAAGAATGCTGGGAGGTATGCGGCCTACGTTGGGCTGTTGGCGAAAGAAAGGGTGAAGATCACCGTCCAGACCTGGAAGGACGTGACGGCGGACGAGAGGGATAGGTTGTGGGCGGAAGTGAAGGTTAAATGAACTGAAATCGCTCAACTCTTTCGTAATCACGTTCTCTTGGCTTATACTAAAGTTTAACTAACTCGTGATTAATTGTATGCATTTTTCGGAAACAGGCTAAGTGGAACATCCCCGACGATACACCTAGGACTGCCTGCTTGAAGGACATGAACGGATCATGGAAAACCTTTAAGAGCTGGCTCGTCAGTAACTTCCTCGCTGCGGGGAAATCTCCTTGCGAGAAGTACCCCTTCATATCGGAGGAGGTATGGGAGGAATTCACCAAGCAGAAGGGGACTGAGGAGTTCAAGGCCCTTAGCGAGAAGAATAGGGCGATCCAGAAGAGGAACGACCACCCGCATCGGCTCGGATCCCAGGGCTATGCGGGGAAGGAGGAGCAGTGGAAGAAGGAAGACGAGCAAAATCCTGTCATCGACACCCCTGAGTTGCCGCTCTCCGAGATCCGGGATGAGAGGTGCAAGCGATGGTGGAGGGGGAGGGGGTCCGTGTCGTCCACGGGGTCTGTGCAGTTCGCAACCCCTGGGGACGCCGACGTTGTGAGGCGAATGGTAAGTTGGCTAACCTCATAAACTGTGTGCGCACAAGTGTATATAAGGCAATTTGTCTCACAAGGTACCTTCAAATGTAACAGATCTCTTTTGAGAAGGAGGCAGCGGAGGGATTGTTTACCCCGCAGAGGGAGAACGACATCCTCACCCGGGCTCTAGGAAATAAGGAGCATCCCGGGCGGACACGGGCCGTGGGAGCCATTGTGTCGTGGAAGGCCGGTTTCGTAGATCCGGCTCCACCGAGGAAGAAGGCCTGCACCTGGAAGGAAAAGGAAGCTGACCTCTCCAATAAGATACGGGCGGAGATGCGGGCTGAGATACGGGCTGAGGTACAGTCTGAGGTGTAGACCGAGGTCACACAAATGAGGGAAGAGTTTGCACGGTTGAGAGAAGCATTGCTGGCCAAGAGTGCAGATGCGGATCCCCAGGACGACGGTACCCCGTGGGGTCGGATAAGCAGTTGCGCTTCGAAGGTACTCGCGGATCCAGTGGATCTACTTGAGGTACTGCAAGCCTTCATCTGTGCACTTAAGTTGATGCCACTCCCATTCTGTTAGAGTTGTTTCGCTAACCTATTTTAATTGTTACAAATTTGTAGGGGCCGGAGGGCTGCATCCTACAGAATCACGTAGGCGCCGGGCAGGAAGTGGTTGGACACGGCTTCGTATATCCGTCTGGGCCGGATGTCCGGGTCCACTGTGTACCTCTGCGGTTGGGTTTCGCAAAGGTACAGGTGGACATGGCCATGCTGGGCTACAACGATTCTCTGTTGCCAGTCCCAACAGAGGAACTGCAGACACTTGCTGAGGCAGTGGGCTCCTACGTACAGTGGCCCAAGAAGTGTCTTGTAATACAACCGGTAAATCCTACACATTTTAGATTACATCCTACTCAGTACACTCAACTTGCATAATCTAACATACGTGCTCATTAATTGAAGTGGCCTGCCGCTGGGCTACCAGGGGACTGCGCCCCCAGATCGGGGCATGAGGCCCGATCTCGTGCGACCCTGGACATATCAAAGACGGCCTCGACCCCACCCAGCGCATCCACGCCTTCACCTCGGAAGAAAGCTGCCATCACCTCACCCTTGCCTTCGAAGGTACGCGCTCAGTCCCCGGCAAAAGGCAAGGGCAAAGGCAAGGGAAAAGGGCGACAGGGACAGCAGGAGAGGTTCACGAACGGGTTCCCACTCATGTCGGAGGCAGCTTTGCGCAAATTGGATCGATCAACCAGAGACCTCCACGCGTGGTACCTACACCGAGCTCGGGGCAATCTGAACTTCTTAGTTCCCTACAGGCCTGGGTAGTTCCACCGTGAGCCCGGGAGTATATCCGTGGCACACGAGGATCTGTTCGACCTCTACAACTGGCGGAAGCTCGATATGTCCATCATACGGACTGGAGTCCTGTGAGTTTGCTGATGCTATGTATTGCTGTTTTCTAACTCTGTTTGCTAACTCTGCATTATTGTAGTCATTTGAAATGTAGTAACTTTCTGTGCAATACTAATGTCGTCCTTTGCATGCAGGTGAATGTACAGGCTAGCATCAGAGCTGCGTGTGACAAGGTGGGTTTCCTCGACCCAGAGAAAATAAGCCTCACGATGCTAGAGCACGACGCCGCGCACGCTGAGCAGTACATATCCAAGGCGCTGATGGCGCAGCAGGACAGGGAGTTCATTCTGGTGCCGTACCACCAAAGGTTAGTGCATTTTGTACTAATTTAACTCGATCTTGTATGTTACACCTGAGATATACTTTGAGCACGCGGTCCTCTTTTACGTACAATGCAGGGGCCACTGGATCCTCATTGTGATCTGTCCGCAGAGGAACGAGGTGTACTACCTCGATTCGATGCGTGACAAATTATCGATGGAATATGTGGTCAAGGGGAATATGGAGGCGTAAGAAACTTATATGTTTGATTTAAATTTTCACCACACTAGCTCATGATAATACATTAACGGGCAATACTAACTGAAATGCAGGGCTTTTGATAAATATGCGTCCGCTGGAGGGAGGCATGCCGCACCGCAGGGATCCGTACTAGCTTGGAAAGAATATGAGGTACTCACGAGACTTTTTGTTTATGCTTAATTAGTTTATGGAAACAATAGCTAACATGTCTTCGCATATGCAATAATCTCAGTGCCATCAGCAGCCGCAATCGTGGGAATGCGGGTTTTATGTGTTGCGCTACATGTACGACCTAGTGCAGACAAACTTTGCCCAATTCCCCCAGGTAAGCATCGGTAGCTAACTCAAATTTGAAAATTGGGTGTCACGTTCTAAATTAGGAAGTTAGTTACTAAGTATTCACACATGCTTGCAGATCGCCATGTCGAAAGACTCATACGAAAATGCAAAGATTAGAGATCTTCGACAAATCTGGGCTCAATATGTCATGGAGGAAGTTGCGCCCAACCATCCGCCATGATAATTTTCTCTTTTTCGTGTACTCTGTGCATAGACTGTTTATATACATGTGAATAAATATATATGTCAATAAATGTCCACATTGGATTGCAATTTGTATTTGTCGATATATATGTGAATAAATGTGAATAACTGTCTAATGTGTCAATTTGTACTGTATTGTGTATCCAATCTATAATGTATTGCATCTGTACTGTATATGTGAATGTACTGTATTGTGAATGCAAATAATGTACTGTATATGTGAATGTTCTATCGGCAAATTCATTCACAGCCGACAGACCACTACAAATTTTCTATCGGTAAACTAATCCACAACCGAGAGACTACTGTAGTTTTTTCTATCGGTAAACTTGAAATCAACCGTCAGAATAGTGTGACTTTTCCTGCCGGTGAACTCATCCACAACCGAGAGACTACTGTGGTTTTTTCTATCGGTAAACTCATCCACAACCGAGAGACTACTACCCATTTTTCTATCGGTAAACTTGAAATTAACCGTCGGAATAGAGTGACTTTTCTTGCCGGTGAACTCATCCACAACCGAGAGACTACTATGGTTTTTTCTATCGGTAAACGTATAATTAACCGTTAGAAGAGTGTGATTTTTCCTGCCGGTGAACTCATACACAACCGAGAGAGTACTAAGATTTTTTCTATCGATAATGTCATTTCCAACCGAGAGAGTGCTACACTTTTTTCTGTCGGTAAACTTATAATTAACCGTTAGAATATGGGTATTTTTCCCAACGCTAAACGTCAGACGACGACGGGTTTTCTATTGGTAAAATCATAAGGTGCCGATAGAATAGTAATATTTTTCTGTCGGTAATCATGTAATTAACCGTTAGAATAGTGGTACTTTTCCCACCGTTAATCGTCAGACTACGATGGGTTTTCTATCGGTACACTCCTAATATGCCGATAGAATTGTTAATTTCTTCTGTCGGTTATTTACCGATAGAAAATGTTCTGTCTTGTTCTATCGTGTCTATCTCTATCGGTACGAAAACCGATAGTAGAAGGGTTTTTTTACCGATAGAAGAAAGCTTTTCTGTACTAGTGATTTAAACAATCAATTGCAAGTATTTAAACAAGCATGTACGAAAATTTAAACAATCAAGAAAGAGACAAGATTTAACAACTTATAAAATATTCAAGAACCAAGAAAAGGATCAAGAATACAAAATTTTCAAAAGCTAAACATAATAGCCAAAAACTTTCTCTCAAAGGGATGAGCGCTCTCCCTAGCACTCCCCTTTCTTATATATTGCTAACTTCTACTTAGAATAGTCTCCACAATCAATGTGGGACTAAACTAGCTGATAGGGGAGGTTGGGCCCAAAGCCCAATTCAGCCCAACTCTCAACAATCATTTTTACAATTTTCGGATTTACAATTATAGAATTACAGCATTTTCCGAACAATAGACACTGAAATAGTCATAATTTCATCATCCGAACTTTGATTTTGATGTTCTTGGATCCATTGGAAAGCTAACTTCTAGCTCTCCAATGTTTCTGTTAATTCTTTTCTGAGAACAAGTCCAGATCAGTGCAAAATTTAGCTCTTAAATAGAATCTTTTGCATAAGCTTCCACGCAATGTCCATAGACCATCTTGGTGATTCCTTGGGCATCATGAACACCACCTGTGCTCATCATAATGCCATCGCATGTCAACCTCAATGTTGAAAATATCGCCACATGCCGGGAAGTCTCTCTGATGAGGACATCACATCTTCAGATAAACGCACCAACCATAATCCTCCGCTTGTTACACAAGGACCAATAACGTACGACCGAGCCCGATTGTTGCTTTGCCAGGTGAACTCATTCCCAAGTTATATATATATGGTTTTGAGAATGGTTTAGTACCTAATGATGATAATATTGTACTTAGAAACCATGTAGAGGACCAGCAAGGGCGCGAGGACCAGCAAGGAGCCTAAGTCGAGTTGGAGTCTCAGACGGATTCGAGTTGGAGTCCGGTTCGGCCAACCAGGAGCAACCTGCCTTCAAATGACCATAACTCCCTCATACAAAGTCCAATTGGGACATTCTTATAGTCCACGGAGAAGCTCACGACAAGATCTTTCCAATGGATCTAGTCCCACATAAATTCTTTCTGGATCGCCAGAAATTGACAAAACAAGTTTTGACCAGATTCTAATTGGGCCAAGTCGGTGTTGCGACACCTTGTTTTGGGCCTTCGGCCCATGTATTCCCTAGTAGGTCATGAGAAACCCTAGCCACACCGCCTCTTCATATACTCAGTAGCCGTCACTATTTAGATTTGGATTTTGCTTAGATTATTCTGCCATTGCAGTTTCGCCGAACTCGGTTTGTGAAATCCCAACTCGTGAGCTTAATACAATTCGCAATTCAGTTGCTTCTTCTTCGTTCTTGCTTGTGTTCTCGATTTGCAGTAGGAACAAGCCTTCGTGGTGAGGTCAACCGTGTCTTGGCGTGGTTGATAACCAACGGAGCCGTGGTGTAGCGATTGCAGAGGTTCGAATCAATTCTGATTGGAAGCCGGATCGTCAACGTCGAGTTCTCCATCAATTGATTTACCTCTACCTATCGGAAGATCGGGATACCGTTCACATCAGTTGGTATCAGAGTGAAGGTTACCCGATAGGTAACACTGTATCCCCTCTTTGTTTAGATTGGTTATGTTCTTCGTCCTAGAGTCCAGAAAATTTGCCCTACAAAAAAAATTGTTTACCTTGTCCAAACCCTAGCCATTAGCCTTGCATCGTTCTTGTTAGTTTGCATCTTTGAATTTTCGTCCATCGTTGTCGAGTGCTGGTTTTCAGTTTTAGTCTTGGTCTAGTTTTAGTCTTGCATCTCGTCGCGGAGTCGAATTGCCCGTCGATCTTCTTGTCGTCTCGTCCAATTCGAATCTGCCACTGTCCAGTTCATTGTTTTCATCATATCTTCCACATATGAACTCGGATTTTCACATTCTTGTACTCTCTGTAAACTTCAGATCGTGCTCTACAACTTTACTTTTGAGGTCAAAGTCAGATTCGGCCTCCATCTATGAGATATTGAGCCATTAATGTCGATAGTGTAGAGTTTGAATCTAATACGTCTGTTTCGGTATTTTCATTATAATTCTTTCATCCGAGATCGGAATGGGATAAACTTATATTTTCTGGAATCATTGCGAGAAATCCCACAAAATGTTAGTTGGGGTAATCTTCAAATTCGGCTGTTTTTATCATGATAAAATTTGGGCAAAATTAGTTGTGTAATCTTCAAACTCTAGTCCAATTCGGATTCAAATTGCTCAATCTGAGATAGTTTCGATAAAATTGTCATATCTTTTGATTCCCAACTCTGTTTTTGACATTCTTGTACTTGTTGGAAAGATAAAAAAATTCTCTACAACTTTTCTGTTGCGTATATCTTCAGATTCAGAGCGTTTGGAGTGCGAAGTTACCAAACAACGTTTCTGTTTTATTGTATAGTTGCAAAAGAAAGAGGCAAGTACAAAAAAAAAAACAAAAGCCGCACTGTTTATTAAAAAATGGAAAAAAATCAAGTGCAAAAAAAAATCATAGAAGAAAAATATGCGTAGCAAAGAAGAAAAATTTCAGTGGCGCATTTTGGGTTCTATTCCTTTATGATTCTAGTTGCTTGTTTGAGCTAGATCTGAGTCTAGGCTAGTTCCAGCACTTTGACTATTACTTTGGACTAATTGTCAACTTTTCATTATTGATATTGAATTGTTGCTACACATATATTAGCCTTCCAAGCTCCACTTTCTTCCAACTCAATTACAGGTTTACCTTGCAATCACCTCACTCACGCTCGTCACGGTATCACGAACCAGCCACCGGTTGCGCCCCTACTGCCTTGGTAAGAACACTTGTAAGAGTATGGTAAGACGCTTTGTGAGAGTCCCACTTGCCCCCACCTAGTAGTCATAGGGATAATACTCCTGTGTTGTCTTCTGTTTTCTACTACTAACCATGGCAGGACCGCAAACAAGAGCTCGAGCTGCAGAAGAGGAAGATGAAATCCGCAAGATGTTGGCCGACATCAATGCAAAACTCGATAAGCACATTGATGACATGGCTCGAACCAATCGTGAGAACCAAACTACATTTGAGAGGATGGACCGGAGCATCTCCGACCTTGCTACCAGGTTGGACAATATGGAGCAGCAGCGTCCACCTCATGGAGATGAAGAAGAAAAGGAGCAAGCTGCCTCCCGTGAAGTTGAAGTTGAAGATGCCGACACGGCGGTTGCTGTACAAACTGAGCTCCGCAACACGGCTACCATGCACCGTGCTACCCATGATATTCGCCAACAGCAACGAGTGCATCACAATCGATACGGCATGAAATGTAATTATTTTCGTGGGAATGACGATCCGTTTGCTAAGATAAAATTTTCCATCCCATCCTTTTCTGGTGCATATGATGCAGATGCTTACTTAGATTGGAAGATGACTGTTGAACAAAAATTTAATTCCCATCTAGTTACTGAAATTCATAGAGTTAGGCAAGCCACCAGTGAGTTTAAAGATTTTGCTATCATTTGGTGGAACGAAATAGTGAACCTTGGGGTAGAGCCTGATACTTGGGCTAGCTTGAAGCGAGCTATGCGGAATAGATTTGTTCCTCCTTCTTATAAACGTGATTTACTTAAGAAATTACAACACTTGACTCAGGGGAATAAATTTGTAGAGGAATACTACCAAGAGCTGCAAATAGGCATATTGCGTTGTGGAGTAGTAGAGACTCAGGAGGAAAAGATGGCTCGTTTTTATGGGGGTTTACGACATCAAATTCAGGAGATTATTGATTGCAAATATTATAATAATATCAATAGGTTGTTCCAGCTTGCTATGTTGGCAAAAAAAGAATTGCAGGGACGACACGGACAACCAAGGACAAGAAGCAATTTCGGTGGTACCTCCGCATCAAGGCCGACGCAGGGGCAAGCCAAACCATCCCCATCTTCTTCTTTTCGGTCTGCTGCACCTTCAACAAATATGACACAATCAACAGCACCACCTCCACCTCCACGAACTTCTGAGGTGAGCAAAACTTCTAATGTGCAGGTGCCAACAAATAGTTCTTCATCGGTTGCTTCCACGGGTCGCACGACAGGGATTGTGTGCCACCGCTACAAGGGCATGGGACATGTCATGAAGGATTGCCCAAGTCAGCGCGCATACATTGCTACTGAGGATGGTGGGTACATTAGTGCAAGTGATGTGGAAGATGAATTAGTTCTTCCAGCTAACCATGCAGGTGATGATGAGTTTGAACATGATGCGGACGGCGATGATGAGGATACTTTAGGCACTGCGGCGACGGATAACTACCGGACCTTTATTGTGCAGCGAGTGTTGAGCACACAAATGGAGCAAGCAGAGAGCCCAACGCCACAATTTGTCTCAGTTGTTCCTCGTTGTCAAGGACCAACGTGTTAGAACCATAATTGATGGTGGGAGCTGCAACAATTTGGTGAGTTTAGATCTGGTCGAGAAGCTTGGCTTGACCACACTTGCACATCCCCATCCATACCATGTTCAGTGGTTCAACAACAGCGGTAAAGTAAAGGAGTATGAGGACATTTTTCCCGCTGAGATACCCCCGGGGCTGTAGCTTCTAGGCCCCTATAGAGTGTTTTAATAATTAATGACAACTACAAATGCTATACTAACGTTACCTGCCTAGTTGTGTCAAGAAGATACTTAAAAGACAGGTTAATGAAAGGCAAAGAAAGAGCATCATGATGAAGAAAGGGCATTGATCAAAAGGGCAAAGGTACGAAATATGATCTTTTCCATTTTTACCGGTCTAAGGTGATTAGAGAAGAATTTTGACCGGATTTTAGGATAGTTGCCGTACTATGAAGAGGAGCATGTGGTGTATCACAAAATACTTCATCTATGTGCCACAAATCATAAAATCAACTTGCATTGCATACTAGAAGGTCACATCCTTTGAGAATTCTTATTTCAGCTCATTTCTGTCTCAGTCGGTCTGACCGTTTGTTAGGCCAGTCTGACCGAGAAATCGGTCTGACCGAGTTGTAAACTACGGTCTGACCGATTGGCCGGTCTATCCATAGTAGAGACCAAGGTCAGACTCCTGGAACCTCTTGTTTTATCCTTCTGGTATTTTGAGCTATTACGGTCTGACCGTTTGTTAGACCGGTCTGACCGCGAAATCGGTCTGACCGTGTTTTTGAACTGCGGTCTGACCGTTTGGCCGGTCTGTCCGTATATATCGGCCTGACCGTATAAGGTGTCCAGAAACTATGTCGTCTCTGGACAATTTCACGGTCTGACAGTATGTGTGCCTGACAAGGGCAGCTGAGCATTTATTGCGCCTGTTTAATGCCGTTGCAATTGCGGCGGTCTGACCGAGCTTGTGCCTGCGGTCTGACCGCCAGGTGATCTTTTTCTCCCAACGGCCTGTAACGGCTATATTAATTTTGGGGGGTATATATACTCCCATGCACGGCCCTGTTCAGTACTTTTGGCATAATCTTGAGCATTGTCATCATCCTTGAGAGCCTAAGCTAGTTTCATACACTCTAGGGTTCAAATTCTCAAATTTGTGAGAGTGTGCATTTGAGATCTTCTAGTGCATTGCATTTAGATCATTGAATCAATCGTGTGGCACTAGAAGAAGTCAAAGTGATCATCACCGGCTTGTTACTCTTGGAGTTTGCCGGCTCCTAGACGGCTAGGAGAAAGGTTTTGAAGAGCTCTTCAAGGAAGATTGTGAAGAAGCTTCAAAAAGTCTTGTGAAAGGTTGAGCACGCCTTGCCGGAGCGGTAAAGTGCATCCTTAGTGAAATCGAGGTTTGGATAACTCATCACACTAGTCCGGCTCAAGATCTAGGTCACTTCTCGAGAGAAGTTTGACTAGATAGAGGAGCGGTTAGAGATTTGAGTTTGCCTCAACGTGGATTAGGGGTGATCTGCAAATCACCGAGACCACGGGATATATCCTTGGGTTGAAATTGCTCTTTGTTCATCGTGTGTTATTTAATTTGCTCTCATTTACTACAAATTGTTTGATTTATTGTAATTTGCTAAAATTGCCTATCCACCCCCCCTCTAGTCGATATCCTAGATCCTTTTCAATTGGTATCAGAGCAAGGACTCAATTTTAGAGGATTTAACCATCCCGGAGTAGGATAAAGATGGCTAGTGAGGGTCAGATCAATATTGGTAAACCACCACTCTTTGATGGATCTAACTATACTTATTGGAAAACTAGAATGATGGTCTATCTTAAAGCCATGGGTGGAAAGATTTGGAAAGTGGTGGATGAGGCGTTTGCAATTCTTGATGAAGATGACATGTCCAACTTAGATAGAGATAATGCCTTAGCTAATGCTCAAGCCATGAATGTTCTTTATAGTGCTCTAAATCTAGGTGAATTTAATAGAATTTGTAAACTTGAAACGGCCCATGATATTTGGAGAAATCTTATGGATATTCATGAAGGAACCTCGATATATGGTCAAGGATGCTAAACTATTTATCCATAAGGGCCAATTTGAAAAGTTTGTCATGTTGCCCAATGAAGATGTATCGGAGATGTTTAACCGATTAAATAACATCGTAAATGAGTTAAAAGGGCTTGGTATGGATGTCACAAATGTAGAGTTTTGTCATAAGTTTCTTAGAGCTTTACCTTCTAAATATGATACAATTGTAACCTTACTTGTGCGTTTGAACTTGAAGAGTGTGACTCCGTTGGAAGTCTTGAGTGAGATTCTCACCCATGATATATTCAAGAAGTCTCAAGAAGAAGTGAAAGATGAGGCTTCCGACTCCAAGAAGAAGAACATTGCACTCAAAGCTCAAGTCTCCAAAAGGGAAGACAATGAAGAGGAAAGTGATGAGAGAGACATCGATGAGGAAATGGCTCTCTTCGTGAGAAAATTCAAGCGGTTCATGAAGAAAAGATATCAAGGGAAATCTTTCAAGAAAGGACAAACATCCAAGAGGAACCCATTTGAAGAGAGAAGATGTTTTGAGTGCGGTGAAAAGGGTCACATCTCCACACAATGCAAAAATAAGGAAGAAGAAAAATCAATGAAGAAGAAGAAGTACGAAAAGGAAGGAGAAAGCAAGAAAAAGGTTTTCAAGAAATATTATAAGAAGAAGGATGGACAACCTTGCTTCATTGAGTGGGATTCGGATGCTTCATGTTCCGATTCCGATGATGAAGATGAAGCGTCACCCAAAGGACTCGCCGGGGTAGCTATCAAGGAAGCCCCATCTCTATTCTCCACTCCTCATTGCCTCATGGCTAAAGGAGAATCAAAGGTATCTTGTGATGAAAATGAATATACTTATGATGACCTAGTTGAGATGATCACTGATTTTGATGACTATATGAGTAAGGAAAAAGAAAAATTCAAGGAATTGAAGAAGAGATACAAAGCTCTTCAAAATTCCTATGAGGAGCTAAACACATCTCATGAGAGTCTCAAAGAAACTCATGAGATGCTCAAGGAAGCTCATGACTCTCTAATTACTCATAAAGCCAACAAATCGAGTAATGACATAGGCATCACTTGCAATATTTTGAATGATTTGCCCATGATGTCTACTTCTAGCATATCTACTTCTTGTGAAGACTTAAATGAATTCCCTACTAGACCTAAAATTGAAGATAATGTGCTTAGTCTTGAAAACAACGAACTTAAAGAAGAAATTGAAAAACTAACCAATGAACTAGCAAAATGCTATATAGGAGAATCAAAATTAAGACATCTTCTAGATAGTCAAAGATTTTCCTTAAGAAAAGAAGGACTAGGTTTCATTCCCAAAAAGGGTAAACATGCTTTTGTTCCAACTAAAACCATTTTTGTAAAAGAAAAGGGATATTGTAACAAATGTAAAAGTTTAGGTCACATTGAAAATAATTGCCATGCTAACAAAAGCATTTCATCTCCTATATTCAATTCTTGCTATGTATTGAAGAAAATGACAAATGACGATATTAAAGCCAAATTTCTTGGAACCCCGATCATTGGTGCCAAAAAGAAAGCCATTTGGGTCCCAAAATCCTTGGTAACTAACCTCCAAGGACCCAAAAAGGTTTGGGTACCTAAAAGGACCTAACTTTGTTTTGTAGGTAAATTACAAGGCGGGAGGACAACATTGGGTGCTCGATAGTGGATGCACTCAACACATGACCGGTAATCACAACATGTTCTCCTCACTAAATAACAAAGGTGCGGAATATGACAAGATCACGTTTGGAGACAATAGTAAAGGAAAGGTAAAAGGTTTAGGTAAAATTGCCATCTCAAACGACCTCTCCATATCTAATGTATTACTTGTTGAATCTCTAAACTTCAACCTCTTATCCGTAGCTCAACTTTGTGATCTTGGATTCATATGTGCATTTTATCCAAAAGAAGTAATTATCACTAGCATTGATGATAATAAGTTGATTTTCAAAGGTTTTAGACATGGCAACCTCTATTTAGTTGATTTCAATTCAAATGATACTAATCTTGGTACATGCTTGTTTACAAAATCTTCCAAAGGTTGGCTATGGCATAGAAGGCTTGGGCATGTTGGAATGAAACAACTAAATAGACTAGTTAAACATGATTTGGTTGTTGGACTAAAAGATGTAAAGTTTGAAAAACACAAATTATGTAGTGCTTGCCAAGCCGGAAAACAAGTTGCAAACTCACATCCAACTAAAAGCACAATGTCAACTTCGAGTCCACTTGAATTATTGCATATGGATTTATTTGGACCAACTTCTTTTGTGAGCATTGGTGGCAATAGTTATTGCCTTATCGTTGTAGATGATTTTTCTAGATATACATGGATATTCTTTTTGCATGATAAGTCAATTGTGTTTAACACTTTCAAAAGCTTTGCTCAAAGGGCCGAAAATGAATTTAGCTTCAAGATCAAGAAAGTGAGAAGTGACAACGGCTCCGAATTCAAGAACACCAAGGTTGAAAATTGGTGTGATGATAAAGGCATCAAACATGAGTTTTCGGCCAAGTATACACCGGAGCAAAATGGAGTAGTCGAACGAAAGAACCGGACATTGATAGATATGGCAAGGTCTATGCTTTCGGAGTACAATGTTTCGGACACTTTTTGGGCCGAAGCAATCAACACCGCGTGCCATGCATCAAATCGTCTTTATTGTCATCGACTACTAAAGAAAACTCCTTATGAGTTTCTCATTGGAAGGAAACCAAACATTTTCTACTTCCGAGTGTTTGGGTGTAAGTGCTATATCTTGCGGAAAGGTACACGCTTATCTAAATTTCAAAGTAAATGTGATGTAGGATTTTTGTTAGGATACTCATCAAATAGCAAAGCCTATCGTGTCTACAACCAAAACTCCGGTTTGGTTGAGGAGACACATGATGTTGAATTTGATGAGACTAACGGCTCTCAAGAGGAGCAAGACAATTTGGATGATGTAGGTAATGAAGGGTTGAGAGTGGCCATGAAGAATATGACCATTGGGGATATCAAGCCGAAAGAAGATAGTGATCAAGATGAAGCTCCATCCACTCAAACTATCCCCTCTTCATCAACTCCTCAACATGAATATCAAATAGTAGAAGTGGTCAATGTGGAAGACTCCTCTCAACCACAACCGGAAGTACCTTCTACCTCTATCTCACAAATCCCGGTTGACCATCCAAGAATTCATCACTCAATTTCCAGAGATCACCCCGTTGATCAAATTGTTGGTGACTTGTGTAAGGGTGTTCAAACTCGTTCTCGTCTTTCTTCATTCTGTGAAAATTACTCTTTTGTTTCCTCTTTTGAGCCCACACTTGTAGATGAAGCTTTAAAAGATCCGGATTGGGTGAATGCTATGCATGAAGAATTAAATAACTTCACCCGCAACAATGTGTGGGAATTGGTAGAAGAACCAAATCCGGATGAGCATAATGTCATTGGAACCAAATGGATTTTCAAGAATAAACAAGATGCAAACGGAGTGGTAGTAAGAAACAAGGCAAGATTGGTGGCTCAAGGATACACTCAAGTTGAAGGTTTGGACTTCGGTGAAACCTTTGCTCCCGTAGCTAGACTTGAGGCTATTAGAATCTTACTTGCTTTTGCTTCATCTCATAATATTAAACTATATCAAATGGATGTCAAAAGTGCATTTTTAAATGGAAAAATTAATGAGTTAGTATTTGTTAAACAACCTCCCAGATTTGAAGATCCTACAAAGCCAAATCATGTGTATAAACTCTCCAAGGCTCTTTATGGTCTTAAACAAGCACCTCATGCTTGGTATGAAAGACTTAGAGACTTTTTGATTTCAAAAGGTTTTAAAATTGGGAAAGTTGATACTACATTGTTTACTAAGAAAATTGGAAATGATTTCTTTGTATGTCAAATTTATGTTGATGACATCATATTTGGATTTACTAACCAAGATTTTTGCGAGGAATTTGGTGATATGATGTCCAGGGAATTTGAGATGTCTTTGATAGGTGAATTAAGTTTCTTTCTCGGACTACAAGTTAAACAACTCAAGGAAGGAACTTTCATCAGTCAAAACAAATATGTGAAGGATCTACTCAAGAAGTTCGGACTTGAAGAAGCAAAACCAATCAAGACACCAATGGCCACAAACGGACACCTTGTCTCTGACGAAGGAGGTAAACCGGTAGACTCAAAGCTTTATAGATCCATGATTGGTAGTTTATTATATCTTACTGCTTCTAGGCCCGATATTATGTTTAGTGTTTGTATGTGTGCAAGATTTCAAGCCTCTCCTAAAGAAAGTCATTTAATGGCCGTTAAGCGCATTTTGAGGTATCTAAAATATTCATCTAGCATAGGGTTGTGGTATCCTAAAGGTGCAAAATTCGAATTAATTGGATATTCTGATTCCGATTATGCGGGATGTAAAGTGGATAGAAAAAGCACCTCTGGCAGTTGTCAACTATTAGGAAGATCTTTAGTATCTTGGTCCACTAAGAAACAAAACTCTGTAGCTTTATCAACCGCCGAAGCGGAATATATTTCCGCGGGTAGTTGTTGTGCACAATTGCTTTGGATGAGGCAAACATTGGTGGATTATGGAATAAAATTTGAAAAAGTGCCTCTTTTGTGTGATAATGAGAGTGCGGTGAAAATAGCCACAAACCCAGTTCAACACTCTCGGACCAAGCATATAGATATTCGACACCACTTCCTTAGAGATCATGTTAGCAAAGGTGATGTGGTGGTGGATAATGTGAGAACCGAAGATCAATTAGCGGATATATTCACTAAGCCCTTAGATGAAAGTCGTTTTTGCAAACTTCGAAATGAGCTTAACGTCATTGATATATCAAATGTGGCTTGAATTGTTGGACTCATATTGAATGTGCTTATATTATCTCTTGGTTGCTTAAACTTCCTCTTTTAGAGCTTTTTAGGCTCCTTTATTGGCAATTGAGTGAAATGAACCAAAAACATGTTAAGTTGTAAGAAAAATACTTCCCCTTTTTGGTGACATTGCCCATATTTTACTTATAATTATCTTATAGTTATATATGTCTCTCTCAAAATCTCTTGAGCTTCAAATCAATCAAAATCTTCCAAGAAATTCAGTCCTTCCAGCGGTCTGACCGAACCATATGCGGTCTGACCGAATGCATCTCCAGAGAGCATCTTAGATTCCTGCTTCCAGTGGTCTGACCGGTACCCTTTCTACGGTCTGACCGAATTTTCATGACCAGAGACCTTTTTAACCCGAATCTCTTGTCCTTTTTGCCTTTCTTCCCCACTTCTGTCTCTTTCACGTGCGCCTCAAATTCTTGGATTCTTCCTCTCCGGTCAAACCCTCATCAAGCTCAGACAAACCGTGGTTCAAAGATCATCATCAAATCATGTCTTCTAGGTACATTGCTCAGATTCCTCTTTGTTTTTCATTTTTCTCTTCTGTTCATCTAGAGGTTTAGGGCAAATGTGATGAATCTGGTCCAAATCTGTTTTCCTCTTGAAATTGATTCATCCAGTTGATGCAATGAGTAGTCTCACACATATATCTATCTACATTGCACCCTAGAATCAACAAAATCCCAGAAATCATGCCAAACCCTAACTCTACGGTTGCGCCGGTCTGACCGCCCCTGTTTCGGTCTGACCGACTGCAACAGCAGAGCCAGGATGTACAGTTCTGTTATCATCTCTTTTCTCGTCATGCTTTCCTATTTCTTGTATCTTACCTGCTATATATCTTCCAAATCGTATAGTGGTCGAGGTACTCAAGGCGCTGCCTCCATTCGGACCAACAAGAAGAAATTGGCTAAGCGGCCGAAAAGGGTTCTACCCTCGAGTAGCAGCGACAGTCACGATGACGACTGGGTACCCTCGGCCGGTGATTCAGAGACAGAGCAGTCGTCTCATCGGGGTGGATCTTCTCATGTGGGCATGGACATCGAAAGTGAGGACGATGAAATAAACATCCACGCTTATCAAGGCCCGAAGAAGAACTGGACGTCGAGTGACTACGCGAAGGCAAGGACCACCTATGCCTACGATCATGCAAATGACGCCACGACGCCTCACTTCTACACGATGACACAGCAGGATGCCTTCTACGGTCATTTGGTCCACAAAAACATCTTCGAACACAAATGGATCGAATGGGCCTATGTTGTGAATCAGCCCATCATGGCTCCCTTGGTGCAGATCTTCAAGGATATAGGGCTGTATGACTTTGTGGAGCACAAGTGCCCATGGAACGCCACTGCCATCAGACAGTTCTATGCTACAGTTGAGATCAAATGGGCGGACCAGCAGATTATATGGATGACAGGGTCTAGGCGCTATCAGGCCACCTTTGAGGAGTTTGCTGCGGCAAACAAGCTAAACTATGAGGAGCTGAAGGAGGGGATCGACATGGAGGAAGAGGATTACCTCCATGAGGACGACTGGCTCCAGTTCTATGATCAGCCGGGAGGTGGACAGCGGATTGTACCCGGTACTGTTACCGGTCTCAAAGTCCTCCCCGCTGTAGTCAACAAAATTGTACGAGACACGATCCATCCAAAGAGTGGAAACTGAGAAGCGGTCTGGGATTACTACTGGAACTTCATCGACCACATCCTCCAGAGTCATCGGATCAACATTGTCTCCTTCATATTGAAGACAATTGAGGATGTCTCGGCGGCCACTCTGCCAAATCTCTACTATGCTCCATATATCATGTCTTTGCTGCTCCAGAAGACAAAGTTTCCTGGCGGTTCTTGCGACATCAGGCATCTCGGCTATAAGCCGTTCAGTGTCAACCCGCGCGTCTTAGCTCGAGGCCAAGGAGCACAGCATCAGCAACATCAGCAGCAGCCGGCTCAGCCTATGCCTCCTCCTACTCCACCTCAGGCACAGCAGGCACCTCAGTCGAGCCAAGCCCCCACCTGGTTCTCTCAGTTCCAGCAGTAGTTCCATCAGCCCATGATGGATCAGTTTGCTACTCTTCTCCAGGGGCTTGAGCTCACTCGTTCGGATTTGGCGGCCTTGCATGATCAGTTCCAGACCTTCTCTTCGCACCAGGATCAGTTCGAGCAGCGCTTCGACACCTTCTCCACTCACTTGTACACTCGTTTCCCACAGACTCCTCCTCACCATCCTCCCGATGATGATGCTCCAGCTGATTCTTAGCTTTTTATGGCAATTGATGCCAAAGGGGGAGAGAGAAGAGAGTAGAAGAGTAGGAGAGAGATGAACCTTAAATGTAATTGAAAACTCTTGGATGAAAGAACTTTTGGTGTATAGAAGTTTTATTTTAACTTGTTTAATTGAATGTCTAGTTTATGACTTATGTTGGATGACTCACTTGTGAGATTGGTGAACCTTAAATGTAATTGAAAACTCTTGGATGAAAGAACTTTTGGTATATAGAAGATTTATTTTAACTTGTTTATTTGAATGTCTATTTTATGACTTATGTTGGATGACTCACTTGTGAGATTGGTACTTCTTTGAATATGAGATATGCGTATAATAGTTACATATGACCTTGTGATTATGATATCATGTGTAGAATTGAATGTCTTATTTGTGATACTTCATGATTCTATAGTGGATGAATTGAGATTGCATCTTATTCACATGCTTGAACTCCACTAAAATGCCAAAATTCTCTTATTCATACATTTAGGGGGAGTGTCTTATTCTTCGATGCTTATTGTAAAATTCTCTTTATGCTTAAAACTCTTTCATCTACTCTTTATGTTGTCATCAATTACCAAAAAGGGGGAGATTGTAGCTTCTAGGCCCCTATAGAGTGTTTTAATAATTAATGACAACTACAAATGCTATACTAACGTTACCTGCCTAGTTGTGTCAAGAAGATACTTAAAAGACAGGTTAATGAAAGGCAAAGAAAGAGCATCATGATGAAGAAAGGGCATTGATCAAAAGAGCAAAGGTACGAAATAGGATCTTTTCCATTTTTACCGGTCTAAGGTGATTAGAGAAGAATTTTGACCGGATTTTAGGATAGTTGCCGTACTATTAAGAGGAGCATGTGGTGGATCACAAAATACTTCATCTATGTGCCACAAATCATAAAATCAACTTGCATTGCATACTAGAAGGTCACATCCTTTGAGAATGCTTATTTCAGCTAATTTCTGTCTCAGTCGCTCTGACCGTTTGTTAGGCCGGTCTGACCGAGAAATCGGTCTGACCGAGTTGTAAACTACGGTCTGACCGATTGGCCGGTCTGTCCGTAGTAGAGACCAAGGTCAGACTCTTGGAACCTCTTGTTTTATCCTTCTGGTATTTTGAGCTATTACGGTCTGACCGTTTGTTAGACCGGTCTGACCGCGAAATCGGTCTGACCGTGTTTTGAACTGCGGTCTGACCGTTTGGCCGGTCTGTCCGTATATATCGGCCTGACCGTATAAGGTGTCCAGAAACTATGTCGTCTCTGGACAGTTTCACGGTCTGACCGAAATATACTCCGGTCTGACCGTATGTGTGCCTGACAAGGGCAGTTGAGCATTTATTGCGCCTGTTTAATGCCGTTGCAATTGCGGCGGTCTGACCGAGCTTGTGCCTGCGGTCTGACCGCCAGGTGATCTTTTTCTCCCAACGGCCTGTAACGGCTATATTAATTGTGGGGGGTATATATACTCCCATGCACGGCCCTGTTCAGTACTTTTGGCATAATCTTGAGCATTGTCATCATCCTTGAGAGCCTAAGCTAGTTTCATACACTCTAGGGTTCAAATTCTCATATTTGTGAGAGTGTGCATTTGAGATCTTCTAGTGCATTGCATTTAGATCATTGAATCAATCGTGTGGCACTAGAAGAAGGCAAAGTGATCATCACCGGCTTGTTACTCTTGGAGTTTGCCGGCTCCTAGACAGCTAGGAGAAAGGTTTTGAAGAGCTCTTCAAGGAAGATTGTGAAGAAGCTTCAAAACGTCTTGTGAAAGGTTGAGCACGCCTTGCCGGAGCGGTAAAGTGCATCCTTAGTGAAATCGAGGTTTGGATAACTCATCACACTAGTCCGGCTCAAGATCTAGGTCACTTCTCGAGAGAAGTTTGACTAGATAGAGGAGCGGTTAGAGATTTGAGTTTGCCTCAACGTGGATTAGGGGTGATCTGCAAATCACCGAGACCACGGGATATATCCTTGGGTTGAAATTGCTCTTTGTTCATCGTGTGTTATTTAATTTGCTCTCATTTACTACAAATTGTTTGATTTATTGTAATTTGCTAAAATCGCCTATTCACCCCCCTCTAGTCGATATCCTATATCCTTTTCAGGGGCTGCCACCAATTAGAGGACAAATCTAGAGGAGACAAAGGAAATTCAGCGACAAGTCTAAGAGCTTTTGGACCACGGATTTGAAGCCATACTTGGGAGAGGAAGACGAGCTTGAGATGAGGATGGCTCCACTTCAAGAGGGGGAGGATGATGAGGACATCACTTCTTCGGATACACGCACCAACCATAATCCTCCCCTTGTTACACAAGGACCAGTAACGCACGACCGAGCCCGATTGTTGCTTTGCCAGATGAACTCATTCCCATGTTATATATATATGGTTTTGAGAATGGTTTACTACCTAATGATGATAATATTGTACTTAGGAATCATGGAGAGGATCAGCAAGGACACGAGGACCAGCAAGGAGCCCAAGTCGAATTGGAGTCCAAGACGGATTCGAGTTGGAGTCCGGTTCGGCCATCCTGGAGCAGCCTGCCTTCAAATGACCATAACTCCCTCATACGAAGTCCAATCTAGACGTTCTTATAGTCCACAGAGAAGGCCATGACTAGATCTTTCCAATGGATCTGGCCCCACATTCAAATTCCTTCTGGATTGCCGGAAATTAACAAAACAATTTTCGACCAGATTCAGATTAGGCCAAGTCGGTGCTGCGACACCTTGTTTTGGGCCTTCGTCCCATGTATTCCCTAGTAGGTCGTCAGAAACCCTAGCCACGCAGCCTCTTCATATACTCAATATCCGTCACTGTTTTGATTTGGATTTTTCTTAGATTATTCTGCCATTGCAGTTTCACCGAACTCGGTTTGTGAAATCCCAACTCGTGAGCTTAATACAATTCTCAATTCAGTTGCTTCTTCTTCGTTCTTGCTTGTGTTCTCGATTTGCAGCAGGAACAAGCCTTCGTGTTGAGGTCAACCGTGTCTTGGCATGGTTGATAACCAACGGAGCCGTGGTGTAGCGATTGCAGGGGTTCGAATCAGTTCTGATTGGAAGCCGGATCGTCAACGTCGAGTTCTCCATCAATTGATTTACCTCTACCTATCGAAAGATCGGGACACTGTTCACATCACTCTCCCATTCCAGACCCCGACCGGCAACCTCCATACTTCGACCGGCTCGAGCTACTTCAACAATCTTGGTGCAACACCACATCTAGGTATTGGAATAGTCATGTTTAGCTTTCCCGCAAGTCTCTAGTACCTCTGGCATCTCTCGGACCAATTGAGGGTCTGGCTCCTCCCTGAGCTCTATTCCGATGGCCCATCCTTGCTGCAAGTATACTATTACTCTGGTATACTTACAACATGCACCAAAACCAAAACCCATCACATGACACTGTTCACATATAATGCCAACATAAACGAACACAAAAATATGAATCATAAACAATTCAAAGCATTGTCAAAACATACATCACTTAAGATTAGACAATCACATGGGATTTACAGTGTGCATCACAAAGCTCTTGGTTATTCAATTGATGATATCAAAGGGATTAGTCCTGAAATTTGCATGCATAGGATCTCTCTAGTTGATGAAACTAAAACCTCCATTGAGTGTCAACGAAGACTGTTGGGGGAAATCTCCACGAGACTAAGTCCAGGTAAGAAGCTCCGCCTTTCGCCCGGGGACAAGGCCCCTGGTGCCTACCTCGGGCGGCGCCATTAGCCCAGGGACAAGGCCCCCGGTGCCTACCTCGGGTGGCGCCACTAGCCCGGGGACAAGGCCCCCGGTGCCTACCCCGGGCGCCGCCATTAGCTCGGGGAAAAGGCCCCCGGTGCCTATCCCGGGCGCCGCCATTTGCCCGGGGACAAGGCCACCGGTGCCTGTCCCGAGCGTCGCCTGTTGCCTGGGGACAGGGCCCCCGGTGTCCGTCCCGGGCGCCGCCGTTGGCCCGGGGACAAGGCCCCCGGTGGCTTGTCCCGGGCATTGCCGTCCTTCCGGAGACAAGAGTCCTCGGTCCCGGGTCACATGCGGGTCACGCGAGAAACGCCTCGGGAATCAGCGGACACCTGTCAAGCATCCGAGGAGCTTGGCCGGGAGAAGGACGTTGCTACCCTCCGATCCAACGGTAGCAAGCGGGGTAATCTAGTCTTTTTGTGTCTTTTGGGGCTATATAAGCCCTTGTAACACCTCATGTAGGGGACAATTGCTCATTATTACTTAGAATAGACAATCTCACAGGTGTACTCTGGAGCCATCTCTCCCTGAGAGAGCTCCCCCAGCCGACTCCGGTCGGGAGCACGCCGACAGGACTAGGGCCCCCACCAGGACCCGAACCTGTATAAACCCTCGTGTCATTTGTTGTGCTAGCCCGACGGGGGAGGACCGGTCATCTGGTCAGCCCGAGTCGTATTTTCTTCGCTAGGATCGTCCACAAAACCTGCCGGGGTATTCGCAATACCACGACAGTTGGCGCCGACCGTGGGGACTCGTGACGAGACGCCATGGCTCCCCCAAGAACGAGGGCCCGCGCCCTTCCCGGTGATGCCGGTCCCGATGACCCGACGCCATCCATCCGGGACACGACCGTCCCGGCGCTTCGGCCCGGAGGAGGCCAGACCCAGGTACCACCTCCCACCTTCCCTCTTAATTTAGGTGGTTCGACCTCCGGGTTAGTCCCGGTGACCACTGTAGCCTCGGCCGGGGCAAGTCTCCCCCCGACGGCTCCCTCGGCTCCCCAGGATGCCTTGCTTGAGGCTTTAGTGGAGGGCCAGCTCCGCACCCAGCGCTCTATGGATGAGTTGCTCCGCGTCTTGGCGCGGCCACCGACCCCCGCATACCCGCAGTACCCATACCCGGGGGCTATGCCCCCGTTTATGGGTCACCCAGTGGCCCCTCTGGTCTCCGGAGGCCCGTTCGCCCCGTACGAACCCACCGAGCGGTATCCTCCCCCGGCGGGCCATCCGCCCGGAGCTTTCCCGATGCCGGGGAGTTACTTTATGCCCGGGCCCTTCGCGGCACCTGGGGGATACCCTATTCCGGGCCCATTCCCGGGGCTGGTGGCCCATTACATGCCGGGGGTTTTCCCTGCGCCGGGAGCCAGTCCCGCCTCATAGGTCGCGTTTACCGCACCGAGGGTGGTCGACAGAGCAGCTCCCGTGCCGCAACGGACCTCCCCCCGCAACGGCGCCCCGGTTCCGGATGTCACCGTGGAGGCTCCCCCTTCGCCGGTTCCGGATAATATAGGGGTATCCCCCTTTCCGGTTCCGGTCATCGCCGCGGGGGTTCCCACCTCTTCGGTTCCGGGTAATACAGGGGTTCCCCCCTTTCCGGTTCCGAACGTCGCCGCGGGGCCCCCTCCCCGGTTCCGGATAATACAGGGGCTTCCCCCTTTCCGGTTCCGGAGGTTGCCACAGGGGGCTCCCCCCTGCCGGCCCCGGTAACTTCCGGGCCGATAGCTACAGTGCATGAGCTCCCTCCTCCCCCGAGGCCGCCCCCGAGGGTGCCTTCGGCGGACCAGGTCCGTTTCTCCCGGGAGGAGGTCGAGCGAATGCGTACGGCTAAGTCTGGGGAAGAACTTCCCCCGGGTCGCGGACGCGGAGAGCTTCGCTCCCGCCCTGTCCGGGGGAAGAGACCCGCAGAAGAACCAACCTCTTCGGGGGAGAGCCCGGACGTCTTGGAACTCAGCCTCGGCCCAGAAGAGAAGCGTCGTTATCGCCATGCCGGCGGACCTCTTGGGCCACTTCCCTACTCTGACAACGAGCGCGTGTCCCCTGTTAAGGGGGACAGCGACCGGGACTCTCCTGGAGAAGTGTAAGGGGCTAACCAGCCGCTGTGCCACAGACTCCGGTGCATTCAATGGCCGCCGTCTTACCGCCCACCGCACATTGAGCATTACAACGATGAGGCCAACCCTTATGAATTTGTGCAGGTGTATTCCACGGCCATCTCGGCGGCTGGGGGGGACGAGACAGTGCAATGCAACGTCTTCCCCCTCTACCTCACCGGGATCGCCCACTCCTGGTTCTACAATTTGAAGGCCGGCTCCATCAAGTCCTTCGCGCAGCTCAAGCGGGAGTTCTGCGCGAACTTCCAGGGGAACTATGTACGTCCCCTGGATTCTTCACAGCTCAAGTCAAGAGCAAAGTGGCTCAAGTCCCCGAATCCACGGTCATTGAGGCGTGCAAGAGCGGGATCCTCCCGGGAGAGCTCCACCGGAGGCTCTCCCGACGCTGCCCCTCCTCCGCCGATGAGCTCTTCAACGTACTTGAGAAGTACGCTCGGGCGGAGGAGGACGACCTCTGGAAGACGAACCAGGGGGCTCCCGCCCCCGCCGACAGGGGGGCTAGGGACCCCCTCAAACGCCCTAAGTAGGGGGGTCGTAACGAACCACGGCCTCGGGACACTTTCATCCTCGAGGGCGGAGGCGGCTCGCGCGACGCCCCGAGGGGCAATCGCCCCTTCCCCAAGCCAAAAGGCTGTGGGGGAGGACAGTCATCCCGCGGTCGAGACGCCCCCTCGGGGGGAAGCAAGGAAGGACCATGGTGCACCTTCCACAGGTCCAATACCCATGCCACCCGGGAATGTCACCAACTGTTGCAATTGTTCGCCGTGTTCCTCGACCAGCATGGGCAGGGGGGACTCCGGCCTCCTTGCCCCCTCAGCCGGCTTTATGGGCCCTTCCTGCTTCAGCGGGGGGACAGCAGGGATGAACGCAGGAGGGGGAGCTGTCAGAAACTCTCCCCTTTCAAACTTCCTAGAGGCGTGTCAACGTCATCATGGGAGGGTCTGCTTCCGGCCGGGACTCCAAACGTCCGCGCAAGGAGTACGCGTGCGAAGTAAAGGTGGTGGGGGTGCTGCACACGTCTCCGCCACCCAAGTGGTCGGACGTCCCCCTCACCTTCACGGCGGAAGACACACGCGGGGTTCACTTCCCCCACGACGACGCACTCATCGTCTCCGCCACCATCTACAACTGCCACCTGGCCCGCATCCTCGTGGATAGCGGGAGCTCCGCTGATGTCCTCTACCTGAAAGCCTTCAAGGAGATGCCGGTCGATGAGAAGCTCTTGCAGCCCGCAGCAGGGCCCTTGTAAGGATTCATCCCGGGGAAGGCGATCCACCCCGTGGGGAAGGTGGATCTCCCCATGACGTTCGGCACCCCAGAAAACTACCGGATTGAGATGGTCCGGTTTGATGTGGTAGACCTCCCCTCCTCGTACAACGTGATCATGGGGAGGACCACGATCAACCACCTGGGAGCGTCCATCCACCAAAACTACTTGTGTGTGAAGATCCCCAGGCCTCATAGCGTGATCACCGTCCGGGGAGACCAGGACGTGGCTCGCGCTCTATACGAGCGCACCGCTGCAACGATCGGGAGCGTCAACATCATCAAGGCCCCTGGGGGGAAGGCTCCTCTCCCGGAGTCAGACGTCGTCGTGATACCTTCCGGGAGGCCCCTCCCCAAGCCGCGTCCGGAAGGGGGCCTCCGGAAGATCCCGCTGTCCCCGGACAACGGGGACAAAACCGTCAGAATCGGGGCAGAGCTCCCCGAGGAGCACGCAGAGCAACTCGCGACCTTCCTGCGCGAAAACTCCGACGTTTTCGCGTGGAAGCCCTCTGACATGCGGGGAGTTGCCCGGGATGTCATCGAGCACAAGCTCGTGGTGACCCCCGGCCACCCCCCAATCAAGCAGAAGCTGAGGAAACTCTCCCTTGAACTCCAGGAGGCGATCAAGGTAGAGATTGCCCGACTCCGAGAGGCGGGGTTCATTCGGGAGGTCGTGCACCCCGAGTGGCTCGCGAACCCCGTCCTCGTGAAGAAGTCGAACAACAAGTGGCGGATGTGCGTGGACTTCACCGACCTCAACCGCGCCTGCCCCAAGGACAACTTGCCGCTCCCGTTGATTGATCAACTGGTTGACTCTACCGCGGGGTGCGAGTTGATGTGCTTCCTGGACGCATACCCGGGCTATCACCAAGTCCGGATGGCGGAAGGGGACGAGGAAAAGACAAGTTTCATAACTCCCCTCGGAACCTTCTGCTACGTCCACATGCCCTTCGGGCTGAAGAACACTGGAGCGACCTTCCAGCGGCTCATGACGCTGGTCTTCAAGGACCAAATCGGTCGCAACGTCGAAGTCTACGTCAACGACGCGGTCATCAAAAGTCCCCGCGCAACCGCCCACATCGACAACCTAGCGGAAACCTTCCGCAACCTACACGCGTATGGGTTGAAGCTCAACCCGGAGAAGTGCACCTTCGGCGTGCGCTGGGGGAAGCTCCTGGGCTTCCTTGTGTCAAAGCGGGGCATAGAGGCAAACCCCGAGAAGATCTGGGCACTCCTAGACATGCCCCTGCCGCGCTCGGTCAAGGACGTTCAGCGACTCGCCGGCCGCTTAGCCGCATTGAGCTGCTTCGTCTCGCGGTCGGGGGAACGTGGCCTTCAATTCTTCAAGATCCTCTGGGGGCTCGTGGGGTTCCGGTGGACCCTCGAGGCCCAGGAAGCCTTCGACGACCTGAAGAAGTACCTCACGAGCCCCCCAATGCTCGTGAGCTCATCTCCAGAAGAGCCCTTGCTCCTCTACCTTGCCGCGACCCCGGTCACCGTAAGCGCGGTATTGGTGAAGGAGCAAGACAGGCAGCAGCATCCCGTGTACTACGTAAGTGAAGCCCTCCAAGGGGCCCAAACTCAGTACACGGAGATGGAGAAGATCTGCTACACCCTCCTGATGGAGTCTCGGAAGCTTCATCATTACTTCCTGGGGCACCCCATCACCGTCCCGTCATCCCTCCCCTTGGGGGAGGTGCTCCGAAACAAAGAGGCCACCGGCCGGATCGGGAAGTGGGGGTCCGAGCTCGCCCCCTTTTCCCTCTCCCTCACGGGGCACTCCGCCATCAAGTCATAGGTCCTCGCCAACTTCGTGGCGGAGTGGACTCTTGCCTCCGGGCCCAGGGACGAAGACCTCCCCGTGCCGCCCCAACGTAGCGACCTTTGGACACTCATGTTCGATGGCTCCCTGTGTCTCACCGGGGCTGGTGCGGGAGTAGTCCTTCGGAGCCCCGAGGGGAGGGAACTCGAGTACGCGGCGCGGCTCGAGTTCCCCGCCACAAACAACGTCGCCTAATACGAGGCTTTGCTCCTCGGGTTGCGTCTTGCAAGCTCCCTGGGGATTTGACGCCTCCTAGTGAAGGGAGACTCCCAGCTCGTAGTTTGCCAAATGGATAAGTCTTACTTGTGCCATGACGCAAACTTGAGCTTTTACTTGCAGGAGGTGCGCAAGATGGAGAGGCACTTCGATGGCCTCGAGGCCCGGCATATCCCACGAAGGTACAATGACCGGGCCGACACCCTAGCCCGGGCAGCCAGCGCCCGGGAACCTCTCCCCAAAGGGGCCTTCCTGGAGATTATCACGAAGCCCTCGGTGGCCTCCCGGACGCGGGCAACGAGCCCCGCATCTCGGAAGTCACCGAAATCACCCGGGCTTCGTCATGGATGGACCCCCTTATCTCCTTCATCAAGGGGGAGGGGGACCCTCCCAGCGAGACCGAGGATAAGCACCTCCGGGCCAAAGCCCAGGCATACCTCCTATTGGAGGGGAAGCTCTACAAGCAAGGGGCTTCCGCCCTGCTCCGATGCCTCCCATAGCCGGAAGGGTTCCGACTTCTTGAAGACATCCACGCGGGAAGCTGCGAGTCTCATCTAGCCCCACGCGCCATCGTGGCCAAGGCTCTTCGTCAGGGCTTTTACTAGCCCACGGTGGTGCGCGACACGCCAGACCTTGTCTCCGCGTGCGAGGCTTGCCAGAAGATGGCCAAGGGTTCGAACCTCCCCCCCTAGCGCTGCAGACTATCCCCATCACTTGGCCCTTCGCGTGCTGGGGGATGGACCTCCTAGGGCCCTTCCCCCCTGCACCCGGGGGCTACAAGCATGTGGTGGTCGCGGTCGACTACTTTCCTAAGTGGGTAGAGGCTGAACCCTTGGCCAGCATTACGTCCCGGGTGGTACAGTGGTTTTTCTGGAAAAACGTCATTTGTCGTTTTGGCTTCCCCTGGGAAATCACTGTCGATAACGGGACCCAATTCGACTCGGCGTATTTCTGGGAATTTTGTGAAGACCTGGGGCTCACCATCCACTTTTCTTCAGTGGCCCATCCCCAGAGCAACGGGGCCAGTGAAGAGGCGCACCAGTTCCGTCGAGAGAGGGACCACGCTCAGCAACAGCGAGAACTCTCCGATTTGATCAGGAACAATTGTGCATCTCTTGTTAGGTATGATGTAGATATACTTAGATTAGTTGCTAGTTCTCTAGGGGTTGTTAGCGTAGATCCTACTAACAACAACATGTCCCTGGGATAACTTTGCAAACTTCTTTCAGATCAGGTCGATGCTTTGGTCGCCAGTGTCCCTTTTTATGTAAAGAATGCAAGAAATAAAATTTTCTTTTTCTTCAAATGAATATTCTTTACATCTTCTGTGCGAAAATATGGCCATAAGCAATGTCTTTACGACCACTAATACACAGGTAAACTTCAGTTCTGTGACCAGAATCGCGTTTTTATAGTATCGTGACCAGCACTGATATCGCGATCAAACTTAAAGCCGCGGTTAGAACCGAAGTTCACTTCGAAAGATTACTGCGATCAGAACCGAAGCTCGATCAGACCATCACTTTGATTAGAATCAGAGTTTAGTCGAAGACATGGTTCCGACCATACCGTAATCTGATCAACAATATCCGTACGTCCAAAAACTTGGTCATAGGATATTTTCATGAAAATTTACAAGGCGCATGAAGGAAAATGTCCTCCAATAACCATTGAAAAATTTTCATGATTTTGTATCTTCAAATCTCGAAACAAAGAAGTCGTTTTTGTTTCAGATCTGATACCAGGACCACTTTAACGGGTCTGCCAGAGATAGTATCCATTATGGGAAATGAATAAAATATTAAGTGGAACGTTTGAGTGGAACGTTACTCACATTAGTGCGCCTCCTCGGGTCTATAAAAGGAACAGTTAGCTTCTTGAGGAAGCCACACATCCAAAAACCCTTCCTCAATACTTCCGCCGCACAAAACTCTCATTCTTCTCAACCTCTGTCTTCCCCAAAGTCGCCAACTTTTCTCCCGATTTCTCACAAGAAATGGCGTCTTGGAGCAGATCGATCCACCATTCCGAGGAGAGTCTGCTGGTGCTGGAGAAGGAGGAGATCCTCCCTCCGCGGCTGCTAATCAACTAGCGGCCCGTGGAGAAGGACCAAGAAACCCCAATCGTCGGAGATGGCGAACTGGTGGTCTTCGAGGAATACATGCGCTGCAGGTTCCGATTCCCCGAGAGTCGGTTCCTGAAGGACATCCTCAAGCATTATGGGTTGGAGTTGATCAACCTCCACCCAAATGCGGTCCTGATTCTGGCGGTGTTCCAGTACCTGTGTGAGGCATACGTCGGAGTGTATCCCAGCGTGGATCTCTTCCGGCGCTTCTACTATTCGGAGTGGTCGAAGAGTGCCAACACCGCCGGATGTATTTACTTCCGGCTAAGGGAGAAGAAGGAGTATCCCTTCCCACCCCTGCGGGATTCAGTGCACGGGTGGCACCAGAAGTGGTTTTACTGCACCCCTCCGTCTAAGAGCGGGTTGTGGTTCGAGAACTCGCGGCCAGAGAAGCCGAGCGAGTTGGACTCCCCCCCGGCGATGAACGCTGAGTTCATGAAGCACGCCGAGGTAATTCTTCACCTAGTCCAACAGGGACTAACAGCTCGCGACATCATTCGTGACTTTGTGAAGAACCGGGTGAGCCCCCGGCGTGAAAGGGCTCATCCGGCTTGGGAAATTAAGTCCATGGCAGACAATACCCTGGACTACAACGAAGGTATGTGATTTTGACACCGAAACCCCATATTCTTGTTATATGCTTTCTGACTGATCTTCTGGGAACAGTCCTACCTTCCTCTGAGGTTGAGAGGTGGACAAATTACCTACTCAGGGCCTACAACGCCGAAGTGGAGGGCCCCAAGGGATTGCCTCGTCCACAGAGCTTGGTTCACGCTGGCGACGACCTCAAACAGGAGTGCCGAAAGGTATGTCATCTTCCACTCAGCTCCTATTCGTAGGTCTTATGTATGCCCAGCGCTGACGAATTTGCCGGGACGAAACAGCTCTTGGGGAGATTCGCCGAGGAGACATTCCTGAGCGAAAACGTCGGTTCCCTGGGAAAGCCGACGGTGAAGAACGTGAAGAAGATCTCCTCAAAGCCCAGGATGAGGAATCCTGCCCCCAAGAAATCCAAGCAAACTCGGGAGGGGTCTTCAAGGAGCATTCCCGCTACCGCAAGGAAGACTGCAGTAAAATATCATGTACCTCCCGTTCTTCCAGGTACAAACTGGAATTATTTCTTCGTCGTACAGGGCGAGAGGAGAGAGGAGGAGGAGGAAGATGATATCCCCCTGATCCGCCAGAGGAGGAAGATAGTGGACTCTCCATCTAGCGAGACTCCACCTCGTTCCACAGAAACAGAAACAACTGCAGCGGACCCCACGGCCACCGAAAGTCCCGTGGTCGCGGGCGAGATCCCTGCTCCCGAAGCCCCAGAGGCTTCAGGGTCAGTTGCTTCCCCCTCCCTGGTCGAAGGGACGACCACGGTAAGACTTCCTCATGGTCCTATCTTCTCAATTTCCTCTGTACACGTGTTTATCGAATTAACACTTATACAAGGAGAAGAACTTCCCCCTGCAACTCCTGTGAGTCCGAGGGAGGAAAATCCTCCACTCCAGAGAGGAGGTGTCCGAACAAGACCCAGTGAGAGTCGCGGATGGAGTGCCGGCTCCAGCAGTCCAGGAGCCACCCAGGCCTTCGGACGCACCCCTGCCAACCGGGCAGTTTACCCAGGTATGAATTCTTACCACTCAAGTCTTTATTATCCCTTATGAATATTCTCACAGGAGAACACTCATAGGGAGAAAAAGCCCTGTTCACAAAGAGGAAGACTAGGACAGACAGTGACTGTCCTCTTTCTCAAGGGGAGCCTTCCCTAAAATCCCAAAAGCTGATGGGATTTCAAATAAGGTAAGAACCCCATTCTGGTTATTCCGGATCGAATTGTGGCGACTACTAATGTAATCGTCCACTCCTTCTTTCTCTGTAGGCGGAAAGAGGTAGCACCAAGCTCTTCAGCCGCCCTGGGGAGGGTTGAAGTTGCTACTGGTGCCGGAACCTCCAGTGAGGAGCGCTCTGTCCCTCTGGTCCAAGAAGCCATCCGGACCGTCGGGGATGAGTCGGGCGCGGATACCCAGTTGCCGGCAACAACGACTGCGACCAATGCGCAGCAGGCACATCCGCCTACTGCTCCTGTTGAGGTCGCGACGGGTCCCTCGACCAGACCTCCCGCCATCCCGGAGGATGTTTCATTTCGGGAGTATACACAGGTATGATGAACTCCTGTTTTGGTACCTGAATTGTGCATAGGACACCTTTGACTTCTCTTTGTCTCACAGGAATTATCCCGGATGACGGCCAGATCGATCACTATGGTAGCAAGCGTCGAGGCCATTCAAAAAGAAAGAGACTACTTGCGCAAGTAAGGATAAATGCCCTCTAATTTGTATAAGTACAAATTTGTTATGACAACCATTTCTTCTGTCATAGGGAGGTTGCATCTCTGAAGAGGGAGCTGGCCGCGACCAAGCTCATGTCGATCTCTGTGGTTTCGAAGCAAGTGGTCGAGCTCAATAGGTTGCGGTCAGAACTCTCTGGTAAGTCGATTCCCGACTAGGAAGACTTGAATTCATAATTTGTGAGTAACACTCTTCTTACTGCAGCGCAAGCAAGTCAAATAAAACGACTTGGTCAGGACAAGGCGATCCTCCAGTGCTCCATTAACTCTGCCCAAAAGGCGAACAGAGACCTGAGCCAATCCATCTTTGGAAAGCTAAAGATGGTGGCCCGTCTCCTGAGGGCTGATGTGGTTGAGACCACAAAGGACGACCTTAATTCGAGTGATTGGTCCACACTAGTCATAGCCCAAGCAGAGTCCCTTCTCGAGTATCTTCCTGAAGATACACGGCGACGGGAAGAGGCGATCAGAACCAGGTTCGATCAGCAGCCTCCGCCATTCTCTGCCGGTTTCGTCTCCACCATGGCCCAGATATAGATCTGAATCCACTGGTGGGACCAGTAGAGATCGAGAGTGAAGAACAACTGGAGTCGATCATGGAGGAGATCACCCCCCTTGTAGTAAACTCCTGACCGAGCTCAGGATTGCATAATCCCTACAACTGTACAGATATAACATGTAGAATGCAATGCATGTACAAATTGTTTTTTGAAAGAAAATAGATATATTCTTTTTTTTTGTTGTTTCATATTATAAGCATATCCCCCTAGCCCCCGCCTGTGATTATAGATACTGAAGACTTAGTATTATAAACACAGGAGAAATACAGGTGTAACGACCAGGGGTGTGCGATCGAACCAGCAATTATGATCAATGTAACGCCTAACCTTGTTGCAAACCAGCAGCCACTCAGATGACCAAGGACTTACCAAAAAGCCCCGTATGCGTTGAGAAACGGCTTATTTAGGAGTGACTTGTCTGGAAGCGGTCATGAGATCGGCCAGCGAATCCGACTAGAACGTTGTAATGATCTAATCGCCGGCGACCAGCCCCCGAGTCAAATTCATAACACATGGGCATGAAGGGAAATGTTCATCGTATGAAACCAAAAGTCTTTTTGTTTTATGAAAAAAATGCTAATTGAACAGGAAAAGGGATTGAGTGCTTACACGTAGAACTTGCGTAGTTGATCGATGTTCCATGTATTGGACAGAATTCGACCATCCTCCATGGCTAATCGCGCTGATCCTGGTCGCGGCACTGATACAACAGTGTAAGGGCCTTCCCACTTATGGGAGAATTTGTTGCGATTAGACTGGTCTTGAATTTTTCGTAAAACCAGGTCGCCCATGTTAAGTCTACGTGGTCGCACCCTTTTGTTATGGTACTTGTGCAAAGCTTGCAAGTATGCCACGGACTTGATCAAAGCGCGATCAAGCCTTTCTTCTAGGAGGATGAGATCTTGTGATCGCTATTCGACCTGATCAACTCGCTCGAATCGCTCTGTCCGAATAGATCCAATACTAACTTCCATAGGCAGCACAGCCTCGGCCCCATAGACCAGATGGAAGGGCGTCTCACCGGTGGCTCGACTAGAGGTAGTTCGCAGTGCCCATAGAACGGTGTAGAGCTCGTCTGCCCAAGCCCCCGAGCGAGTCTTAAGGCGATCAAAAACACGCTTCTTGATGCCTTGCAGTATCTGCCCGTTGGCCCGTTCCACGGCACCATTGCTCTGTGGATGTGCCACAGAAGCAAAGCACACCTTGGTCCCAATCTGATCGCAGTAGTCCAGAAAAAGACCACTGGCGAACTGAGAACCATTGTCTATGATGAGACGGTTTGGAACACCGAATCGAGCAACAATATTCTTATGGAAGAACTTTTGTGTTGCTGATGCGGTAATATTTCGTACCGGTTCGGCCTCAATCCACTTTGCAAACGTGTCAATGGCTACGAACAGAAACTTGTACCCATTGACCGCTTGTGGCATAGGACCAACAATGTCCATTCCCCAGACCGCAAAAGGCCATGTGAGAGGAATGGTTTGTAGCGCATAGGCAGGTTGATGAACTTGTCTCGCGTGAAACTGACACTAAGGACACATCTTGACCATATGCTTGGCATCATCGAGCGCCGAAGGCCAGTAGAATCCTTGTCGAAAAGATTTTCCGACCAGTGTCCGATATGACGTGTTCGCACCAAATACACCGTCATGAATTTCTTTCAAGAGGGATTTTCCTTCCTCCTGAGATATGCAGTGCATGAATACTCCTTGAGTACCCTTTCTATACAAAACTCCCTCTATGAGCTTGTACAGACATGCTTTTTGAATCATCCGATCGCTTTCGGTTTCATCCTCGGGTAGGCTCCCATGTTCAAGATAGACCCTCAATGGATTGTTCGAATCAACAGACTGTTACCGGATCATCCTCGACTGAAGTCATGATCGAAGGATGGTCCAAGTGTTCAATGAACACTCCTGCCGGAGCAGATGTGCGTGAGGATCCAATTTTGGATAATTGGTCTGCGAGAATGTTGTCCTTTCGCGGGATGTATTTGTCGCGCCCCGTGACTGGGACAACGACTACTCCTGTAGAGACCTAGCTCGCTGCAGCTAGTCCCAAACTACAAACCTTTGACTTCCCAGGATGAGTCAAACACAGGAGTATATTACATTGCAAGAGAGTACTCACAAAATATTAAGCAGTGTGGCCTGCTGGCCTTAATATTACATAAGAGGATTACAATGCCTACAAGGCATTCAGGGTTTAGCAAAATATTTAACTACGCAGCAGAAGATTGGTGACCCTCCCACAAAAGAAGTTGACGGCAGAACAACACACTTCAGGGCTCTGGCGGAACTGATTCTCCTCCTTCTGGATCCACGTAATACTCCGTGCCATCATCTTGATCAAAGTAGGCTCCATCTATTGAGTTGAATGTTGCAAGGGTGAGCACTTACGTACTCAGCAAGTCATAGGTAAGAGTAAGTACATATAGTAGTGATGATATGAACCTAGACTAGTCAAGAATTATGGATATTTGTAAAATAGTCTTTTCCTTTCTCATCTCATCTTATGGCAGCACTTTTCATAATATAACATCATCAATCATGTTCACTAGATTACAGCACTACCGCGACACGTCGACACACGACAGCCCACGGCAGCACTCCTTATCATGACAACACATGTCATTTGGGTAATCTTGATTTAAACATATTTTATTTAGAAAATAATACTTGTGTCACACCCCGTGGATTTAATCCACCGCAGCAGACTCCTATAAACCCGGGAGCTCGGAGTATTCGAATACGTTTTTAACTCTGCAGAGAGGTACCAATTTACCCGCAAGATACTCCACTTTCAAACCTTTCCTATCATAACAAAATGATTGGACCCCTGACTCACTTCATATTGTGAGCGGCAAGGTGGAAATAACAAGAACTTTTGTTATGTTTTACTCACAATTCACCCCCGACCCTGTGGCTCTCAGCGAGGCACAGTTGTGGCAGGTTGTATCCAAACCTCCACCCCTTTGCTTATTCCCATTACTGGGTCAGCGTGCTTGATCACCTTCAGTGATATGTGTGGGAGCCGCGCTCCGTGTTTATCGTGCATCACAACACATCTCATGCAGGGGTTTCATGTGCGATCCACATAATTACTTGTTCAGGCCTGTCCCATACCAGGCTTGCGGTTAGCACGTTGTTCATGCCACTAGACGCACAACACAAGGTTCTAGTCCTTATATGCCAGTGACCAGACCATCCACAACCCTGCACCTTCAGTGCCTGCATTCCTTTGCAGTCTAGCACCTCCAGTGCTACAGCCATCCATACCATTTTTCTAGTCACGGCAAGGGGTTTTATTTCATGAATATAAGTATATAGATACATATAATAGTTCATAGCTCAAAACTTGTTTATTTCACATTTCACAGATAACCAGTCTAGTACTGCCAATTTATAAATCAACCATTCTCAATCTTTCACATGCAATATTGCCTATATTCAAGGTTATATTATAGCAACATCTAAAATATAGGTTCAAGATGACCAAGGATATGACTTGCCTTCCGCGTCGTAAGATACAGCAGTTGACGTCGGATCCGCAATGAAGTCCTCGAACTCGGGCTCTTGATCTGCTCTCCCAACAAACAAACAACCAATAATCATAATCTTTTCAATACATTATTATACTATATGCAATGATGCAAAGATGAAGTCTTGATGATTCTGGAATGATTGGGTTTAGAGGCTGATTAGGGTTAAGTTAAAGAAACCAATGTTAAGATTAGCTGTCAAAGGTTTACAAGGTTCCAAATGTCTCAAAATATCAGAATGATATCAAGGTTGCGACTGGTTCGCTCAAAAACAGCGAACGTCTTTAGGTCGACATTCGGTTCAAAGCATCGACATAGGGTCGATGAATGATAGAGGGGTCATCTCAACTTGTGGTAGTAGAATAAAATGTAGATCACAACTCTACAAATTCAGTGGGCAAAGTGGATTTCAAATTGCACAACCAGAAGTGGGTAAATAAGGTCAATGCCACTGGCTGGCAAGCTCTGGCATAGTGCTGACAATGCCAAAAACTAGGGCTTAGCATAACTTTTGATCTGGAGCTCCAAATGATGCACCACTTTGTCTGGGAGGTAGGCTTGAGTAACAGGAGCAATTAAGTTAACAGGATCTAGGGCAGGAAATGGCTGGAAAGCAAGAATTTTGATGATGAACAGAGATGAACTGGCTGCACTGGAGCAATTCTGGACAAGATCTTGGCATGGCTGTAACTTCCAATCTAGGCCGATCTAGGTGTCGGGCTAGAAGACAAAAGTGCTCAGGAGGCTAAGGCACATCTAAATGACAAGGTTTCGAGGGCTGAAATGGCTGGAACAAGCTTTCCGGTCATCGGCGCAGGAGAAGAATCACTGGATTTGGGCATTTCCAACACAGGCTGTTTGAACTCGATTCCTTGCTTGGAGAGCATCTAGGAGGTATAGGGAAGCTTCTGGTACAATTGGATGGGCCGGGGGATGGCCGGAGAAGACTGGCGACGATCGCCGGTTTCTGGAGAAGTTCAAAATTGGGGAAAGCTTCGATTGAAGCTCAATCGGGAGATCTTGATGCATAGGCTTGCTGGAAATGAGTCACTGATCATCTTCTTCCACAGGATCGAGAGCTAAATCGAGGTAATTTGGCCTGCATTGCCGGAACAGGGCAATCTTCAAGTTTCAGCAAATTCCGGTGATCGCCGGCGATAAGGTGCAAGGTAATCCAATTAAGTGGTACAGCACGATGAGAGAGATAAGGGGAACTCACTGGTGCGGTTAATTTGGCAGGAGATGCTGTGGTTGAAGCTGCCACCGTGAAGCTCCTCGATGGCTCGCCGGAGAAGAAGACCAAGACAGGAGAATTTCGAAACTTAGCTGATTTCCAGTGAGGTTTGAGGGAGCTGCTGAGCACAGGGATGCTTAAATAGGCAGGCGAAACATGCGAAGAGAAAACAATGAAGAGATTGGCTGCTGGTGACTTGACTGGTTGCGTGCTGGAGCAACAGCGGCGAAGACACAGCGAAGAACGGTGATGCGACGGCGACAAGCCTTCAGCTGATCACAATGTCGCTTCATCGGGACCTGGCGAAGCTTGTAGCAAGCGGTGGCGACAAGTACTGGCGCGGCGAGGCTACGTGGCGATGGATTGCTGACAAAGTTGCTGCTGATCGCGCGCGGGAGCAAACGCTGGTCGTCGACGTAGCAACGACGCTGCCACGGTGACGGCTGAGGCAAGGACACGTGCGTACTGGCATGCACGGTCACAAGTGCGGCGAAGCTTGGCCGGCGATGAGCAACCACGGCGCAAAGAAACACGGCGAGCCCTGGTCGTGTACAGCAGTTGACCTGGTCGAATGCTTGCTGCTGTCCTGGTCGAATTAGGGACCTGATTGCAATATTCGATTTCTTGTTTTGGACTGAAATGCAAATCTGGAATTCTGGGAGGTTTGAACTGACTTTGATTCTGCTATTTTGGCAATCTTTATTCCACAGATGATTTGGCAAGGATTGAAAATAAAATTTGGCACATTTGGATAGCTTTTGATACAAACTGAAAATAGGGTAATTTAGGGTAAATTAGGATTTGAGTTTTGTCGATTTTGAATTCTGGCATTTAGGGTTCGATTTTGATATCTGCATAGAAGAGAAACTTGTGGCAAATAGCATTTTGAGAAGATTTGCTGGAGAAATTCTGAATTTGGAGTTAATCTGGAGATTTTAGCCTTTTTGGGTTTTCAGATAACAGATAAGGACTATTTTGCGATAATTTTTTTGGACTAATTTGTGAAAAGGGACTAGATGGTGAAATCTGGCTGTCAACTTTTTAGATTAAGGTATTGACATACCCATGATCATATTCCAGAAATAATCTGGTCTAAACTTGGTCAAGATTTAGGTTAAATCTGTATTTCTGAAACTTAGGGTATTTGGGTAATATAAAGTAATTCTGTTTTCGAAAACAGAATGGAGTTGATAATTCTGGGATTTAGAGATAGAATTGGATCTAAGCTCCGAAGACTTTTTCGATTCAGGATAACTGATAGATCACATCTGAACAATCTGATCTTGATTTGAGGTCACAGGATAGATTTTGGAGATTTTAGGGCTTAGGATAGATACTGATCTGGCTATTACTACAGATACATGCATGCATGCTATTGATGAAAAAGGAACTTTTCACCCCTAACTCAGGGTGTTACAGATCTACCCTCCTTAAAGAAATCTCGCCCCGAGATTTACCTAAGACAGGAAAAGATCAGGATAGGTTTGCTTAAGATCTTCTTCCTTCTCCCAAGTAGCCTCTTGTTCTGAATGATTCTTCCATTGAACTTTACACAATTTGATTTTCTTCCTTCTGAGCTGACGTTCATCAGTGGCTAGGATTCTGATTGGGTGCTCAAGATAAGTGAGATTCTTCTGTAAAGGCACATCTTGTACATCTATCTGGTCAGTAGGTTCCTTCAAACATTTCCGGAGCTGAGAGACATGAAACACATCATGCACTCCTGCTAATCTCACAGGTAATTCCAATTTATATGATACTTCTCCCTTTCTCTTGATTATCTTAAATGGTCCAATATATCTTGGGGATAACTTTCCTTTCACTTGGAATCTTTGTAATCTTTTGAATGGTGTAACCTTGAGATACACAAAATCTCCTGGTTCAAAAGATAATTCTCTTCGTCGTTTATCTGCATAGCTCTTTTGTCGTGATTGTGCTGTTTTCAACCTTTCTCTGATGAGTCTGACATGAGCTTCTGCTTCTTCTACTATCTCTGGTCCAATGACTTTTCGTTCTCCTGGCTCATTCCAATGTAATGGAGTTCTGCATTTACGTCCATATAAAGCTTCAAATGGTGCCATCTGTATACTAGCTTGATAACTGTTATTATATGTAAATTCTGCAAATGGTAAACATTTGTCCCATGATGTCCCATAATCTAGTATACAAGCTCTTAGAAGATCCTCTAGGATTTGGTTGACTCTTTCTGTCTGTCCTCCCGTCTGTGGATGATATGCAGTACTGAAATCCAACTGGGTTCCTAGGGTTTCATGCAGTCTATTCCAAAATTTGGAGGTAAACTGTGTTCCACGATCTGAGACTATCTTCTTAGGAATACCATGCAATGCCACTATTCTTTGCATGTATAACTCTGCTAATTTACTGCCATCATAAATCTTTTTGACCGGTATGAAGTGAGCTACTTTAGTAAGTCTGTCCACAATAACCCATATAGAATCATATCCTCCATGAGTTTTAGGTAATCCTGTAATGAAATCCATACCAATTTCTTCCCATTTCCATAATGGTATTGGTAGAGGTTGTAGCTTTCCTGCTATTTTCTGGTGTTCTGTTTTAACTCGTCGACATGTATCACAGTTTGCAATATACTCTGCAATATCTCTCTTCATATTATCCCACCAGAATCTGGTCTTCAAATCTTGATACATCTTTGTGTTACCAGGGTGTATTGAGTATGGAGTTTTATGTGCTTCATGGAGAATTATTTCCTTAAGATCTGCGTTTTGAGGTACACAGATTCTTTCTCGATACCATACAATCCCTTGGTTATCTTCAGTAAAGCCTTGAGCCTTTCCTAACTTGATTCGACTCTTGATCTTACGAATTTCTTCATCTTCCTTCTGGGCATTTCCTATCTGTTCTTCAAGTTGAGATTTTATTGTTAAAGTAGCTACCGTTCCCTGCGGTACTATTTCCACTTGATGATTCTGCAACTCTTGTTGAAGGTAAGGGTTCTTTAACATAACCATTCCTTGTAGGTTGTAAACCTTCCTGCTTAAGGCATCTGCTACTACATTAGCCTTCCCTGGATGGTACTGAATACTAAGATCATAATCTTTGATCAACTCCAGCCATCGTCGTTGACGCATGTTGAGCTCCGTCTGAGTGAAGATATACTTGAGGCTCTTATGATCGGTAAAAATCTCACATTTATTTCCAATAAGGTAGTGTCGCCATATCTTCAAGGCATGAACTACTGCTGCTAATTCCAAATCATGGGTAGGATAGTTTTCCTCATGTGGCCTCAACTGGCGTGAAGCATAGGCTACTACCCGACCTTGTTGCATTAGCACACAGCCTATCCCTTGCTTCGAAGCATCACAGTAAACTACAAAATCTTCTTTGCTATTTGGCAAGGTAAGAACTGGTGTTGTTATCAATTTTTGTTTCAACTTCTGAAAACTCTCCTCGCACTTGGTGGTCCATTTAAATGCAACATCCTTCTTTAGCAGATTTGTAAGTGGTTTGGCAATTTGGGAAAATCCTTCAATGAATCTTCTATAATAACCTGCCAATCCCAAGAAACTTCTAATTTCTGGAACCGAGGTGGGTCGCTTCCATTCCTTGATAGCTGAAATTTTAGCTGGATCCACTGAAATTCCTTCTGCTGTCAGCACATGTCCAAGAAATGCAATCTTTGACATCCAAAACTCGCATTTATCAAACTTGGCATAGAATTGCCTTTCTCGTAGTCTTTCTAAGACTAGATGTAGATGTTGCTCATGCTCTTCTGTATTCCTGGAATATATCAGAATGTCATCTATGAACACTATGACAAATTTGTCAAGGAAATCCATAAATGTGCTATTCATAACATTCATGAAGGCTGCTGGGGCATTAGTTAAACCAAAAGGTACTACTGTAAACTCATACAGTCCGTATCTGGTAGTGAAAGCAGTCTTCGATATATCTTCCTTCTTAATCTTCAGCTGATGATATCCAGACTTCAAGTCTATTTTGGAGAATACTTTAGCTCCTCGAAGTTGATCGAACAAGTCATCAATTCTTGGCAATGGATACTTGTTCCTTATGGTAACTTCATTTAGAGCCCGATAATCCACACACATTCGTAGGGTTCCATCCTTCTTCCTTACGAATAATACCGGGGCTCCCCATGGCGAAGTACTGGGTTTAATGAATCCTTTATCTTCCAAGTCTTCCAATTGGCTCTTGAGCTCTTCTAATTCAGAAACTGACATCCGGTATGGTCGTTTTGCTATAGGCGCTGCTCCTGGTTTAAGCTCAATAGAGAACTCTATGTCTCTATCAGGTGGCATTCCTGGAAGTTCTTCTGGAAATACATCAGAATATTGTTGTACTACGGGCACTTGTTCCAGGCATAACTTTTGCAATGCTTGAACAGATCTTAGCGGTCTCTTGACTGATGATCTTTCTGCATAAAATAGAACTCTCTCCCCTTGACTACTGACAAGACTAAGGGTTTTCTCTTCACAATCTACTAGACCTTTATGTTGGGATAACCAATCCATTCCCAAAATAATGTCTAGACCTTGCAGTTCTAGAACTAGTAGATTTGCCTCAAATTCTACTCCTTCTATATTGAAAGTTACATTTGGGCAGATCGAGTAAACAGATAATCTAGCCCCTGGAGTTTGTATAACCATAGAGTACTCTAGTGGTACTTGGTCTACATGCATTTCAACTTCAGATGCAAATGCTCTTGACATGAATGAATTTGTAGCACCAGGATCAAACAATATTAAGGCAGATGCAGATTGAATCAGAAATCTACCTAGAAGAATGTCGGTGGCGCTACCTGCTTCTTGAATTGAAGTATAGTTTAATCTTCCTCCTTGGGTTGCAGTTGGTACTTTACCTCTTCCTCTTCCTCGATTAGCCATGTTTCCTCCTCTTCCTGCTGAATTTCCTCTAAAATTCTGCGATGGTGATGCTCTGGTTACTATTGGCTGTGTTCCTGCTTGAGATCTGGCAATGGACATCGGAAGTTGTATCCAAGGACAGAATTCTTTACGGTGCCCACGCTGTCCACAATGATAACACTCAACACGAGGATGAGGGCAATCCTTCTGAGAATGATTTCCACGGCAATTGGGGCACAATGTCGTTGCTGGTCTGGGATTCTGATAAGATGGTCGAAAATTGGGAGTGATAGGAACTCTTCCTCTGATTGGATTTGGCTGTGGTCTTGTTTGCTGGAACATCCTCCTCTTTCGGCTTTCTTCTCCCATATTCTTCTTTTCTTCCACCTTTAAAGCTCTGTTCACTAGGGTTTGAAATTCTGTCAGTTCATGAGAAGCAATTTGATACTGTAAATAGTGTTGAAGTCCTTCTGTGAAACGCTCTATCTTCTTCTCTTCAGTATCCACATCTCCAGGTGCATATCGAGCCAAATGAGTAAATTGGTGTAGATACTCAGTGACTGACTTACTTCCTTGAGTTAAATTCCGAAATTCCCGACGCTTAGCTGCCATAACACCAGTAGGTATATGAAATTTCCGAAATTGATCCTTAAATTCTCTCCAAGAGATATTATCTTTATCAGGATGAGCTTCCTGGTAATTCATCCACTAGGCAGCTGCAGCTCCTGATAACTGATGAGATCCAAACAAAACTTTCTCTCGTTCGCTGCATCGGACCGTGTCTAGTTTCCTCTCGATATCCCGTAACCAATCATCGGCAACCATAGGATCGGTCGCACTAGAGAATGTTGGTGGACGGGTCTTTTGGAAATCTGTTAATCTTGCTCCTACAGCAGAAGTAGTTCCTTCTGTTGTTCCAGTAGGCAGTTTCTGAACTATCTGAGCTAATAACTGGGTATGAGCTATCTGAGCTTCTTGTCGGCTTTTCTCCATTGACAACAGAATTTCCTGAAGACTGGGTTGTTCATTCTGAGGTGGATTAGAACTCTGAGATCCTTGCTGAAACAAAGGGTCTCTTGTCATAGTTTCTTCTTCCTGCGGAGTCTGACCTATATCTTCTCTTCCACTTCGAGATCTCCTTCTGGTGTCAACCATGGTGGCTCTGAAAAAGTTTAGACGGATCTAACTAACTAAGGCCAACTAAGACAGCAATGCAGAAATTAATGCAACTACTTTAATGCATAAAATTTCTTAGGCTATTAGCCATAATACACAAATTAACCATTGCAAAAGCAACAGCGAATCACAAAGCTATTAAGAGCATCCACTAGCTCTGTCTACACCAACCTCTAAGATACTCTGGAACAGAACGCACTCTCACAATCTTACCGAATTTTAGAAATCCAAATAAAATTTTGAAATGAAGGTTTTCAAGAGCCACAAAGCTCATTATTTTTACCAAAATAAAATTTCCACAAATAGTTTCTAAATAAATTACGTCTTCCTGGCACGGCCAATTTCCTAAAGGTGTCGTCCTACAGTCAAGTTCTCATTTTGCTCTGATACCAACTTTTCTTTGTCGCGCCCCGTGACTGGGACAACGACTACTCCTGTAGAGACCTAGCTCGCTGCAGCTAGTCCCAAACTACAAACCTTTGACTTCCCAGGATGAGTCAAACACAGGAGTATATTACATTGCAAGAGAGTACTCACAAAATATTAAGCAGTGTGGCCTGCTGGCCTTAATATTACATAAGAGGATTACAATGCCTACAAGGCATTCAGGGTTTAGCAAAATATTTAACTACGCAGCAGAAGATTGGTGACCCTCCCACAAAAGAAGTTGACGGCAGAACAACACACTTCAGGGCTCTGGCGGAACTGATTCTCCTCCTTCTGGATCCACGTAATACTCCGTGCCATCATCTTGATCAAAGTAGGCTCCATCTATTGAGTTGAATGTTGCAAGGGTGAGCACTTACGTACTCAGCAAGTCATAGGTAAGAGTAAGTACATATAGTAGTGATGATATGAACCTAGACTAGTCAAGAATTATGGATATTTGTAAAATAGTCTTTTCCTTTCTCATCTCATCTTATGGCAGCACTTTTCATAATATAACATCATCAATCATGTTCACTAGATTACAGCACTACCGCGACACGTCGACACACGACAGCCCACGGCAGCACTCCTTATCATGACAACACATGTCATTTGGGTAATCTTGATTTAAACATATTTTATTTAGAAAATAATACTTGTGTCACACCCCGTGGATTTAATCCACCGCAGCAGACTCCTATAAACCCGGGAGCTCGGAGTATTCGAATACGTTTTTAACTCTGCAGAGAGGTACCAATTTACCCGCAAGATACTCCACTTTCAAACCTTTCCTATCATAACAAAATGATTGGACCCCTGACTCACTTCATATTGTGAGCGGCAAGGTGGAAATAACAAGAACTTTTGTTATGTTTTACTCACAATTCACCCCCGACCCTGTGGCTCTCAGCGAGGCACAGTTGTGGCAGGTTGTATCCAAACCTCCACCCCTTTGCTTATTCCCATTACTGGGTCAGCGTGCTTGATCACCTTCAGTGATATGTGTGGGAGCCGCGCTCCGTGTTTATCGTGCATCACAACACATCTCATGCAGGGGTTTCATGTGCGATCCACATAATTACTTGTTCAGGCCTGTCCCATACCAGGCTTGCGGTTAGCACGTTGTTCATGCCACTAGACGCACAACACAAGGTTCTAGTCCTTATATGCCAGTGACCAGACCATCCACAACCCTGCACCTTCAGTGCCTGCATTCCTTTGCAGTCTAGCACCTCCAGTGCTACAGCCATCCATACCATTTTTCTAGTCACGGCAAGGGGTTTTATTTCATGAATATAAGTATATAGATACATATAATAGTTCATAGCTCAAAACTTGTTTATTTCACATTTCACAGATAACCAGTCTAGTACTGCCAATTTATAAATCAACCATTCTCAATCTTTCACATGCAATATTGCCTATATTCAAGGTTATATTATAGCAACATCTAAAATATAGGTTCAAGATGACCAAGGATATGACTTGCCTTCCGCGTCGTAAGATACAGCAGTTGACGTCGGATCCGCAATGAAGTCCTCGAACTCGGGCTCTTGATCTGCTCTCCCAACAAACAAACAACCAATAATCATAATCTTTTCAATACATTATTATACTATATGCAATGATGCAAAGATGAAGTCTTGATGATTCTGGAATGATTGGGTTTAGAGGCTGATTAGGGTTAAGTTAAAGAAACCAATGTTAAGATTAGCTGTCAAAGGTTTACAAGGTTCCAAATGTCTCAAAATATCAGAATGATATCAAGGTTGCGACTGGTTCGCTCAAAAACAGCGAACGTCTTTAGGTCGACATTCGGTTCAAAGCATCGACATAGGGTCGATGAATGATAGAGGGGTCATCTCAACTTGTGGTAGTAGAATAAAATGTAGATCACAACTCTACAAATTCAGTGGGCAAAGTGGATTTCAAATTGCACAACCAGAAGTGGGTAAATAAGGTCAATGCCACTGGCTGGCAAGCTCTGGCATAGAGCTGACAATGCCAAAAACTAGGGCTTAGCATAACTTTTGATCTGGAGCTCCAAATGATGCACCACTTTGTCTGGGAGGTAGGCTTGAGTAACAGGAGCAATTAAGTTAACAGGATCTAGGGCAGGAAATGGCTGGAAAGCAAGAATTTTGATGATGAACAGAGATGAACTGGCTGCACTGGAGCAATTCTGGACAAGATCTTGGCATGGCTGTAACTTCCAATCTAGGCCGATCTAAGTGTCGGGCTAGAAGACAAAAGTGCTCAGGAGGCTAAGGCACATCTAAATGACAAGGTTTCGAGGGCTGAAATGGCTGGAACAAGCTTTCCGGTCATCGGCGCCGGAGAAGAATCACTGGATTTGGGCATTTCCAACACAGGCCGTTTGAACTCGATTCCTTGCTTGGAGAGCATCTAGGAGGTATAGGGAAGCTTCTGGTACAATTGGATGGGCCGGGGGATGGCTGGAGAAGACTGGCGACGATCGCCGGTTTCTGGAGAAGTTCAAAATTGGGGAAAGCTTCGATTGAAGCTCAATCGGGAGATCTTGATGCATAGGCTTGCTGGAAATGAGTCACTGATCATCTTCTTCCACAGGATCGAGAGCTAAATCGAGGTAATTTGGCCTGCATTGCCGGAACAGGGCAATCTTCAAGTTTCAGCAAATTCCGGTGATCGCCGGCGATAAGGTGCAAGGTAATCCAATTAAGTGGTACAGCACGATGAGAGAGATAAGGGGAACTCACTGGTGCGGTTAATTTGGCAGGAGATGCTGTGGTTGAAGCTGCCACCGTGAAGCTCCTCGATGGCTCGCCGGAGAAGAAGACCAAGACAGGAGAATTTCGAAACTTAGCTGATTTCCAGTGAGGTTGGAGGGAGCTGCTGAGCACAGGGATGCTTAAATAGGCAGGCGAAACATGCGAAGAGAAAACAATGAAGAGATTGGCTGCTGGTGACTTGACTGGTTGCGTGCTGGAGCAACAGCGGCGAAGACACAGCGAAGAACGGTGATGCGACGGCGACAAGCCTTCAGCTGATCACAATGTCGCTTCATCGGGACCTGGCGAAGCTTGTAGCAAGCGGTGGCGACAAGTACTGGCGCGGCGAGGCTACGTGGCGATGGATTGCTGACAAAGTTGCTGCTGATCGCGCGCGGGAGCAAACGCTGGTCGTCGACGTAGCAACGACGCTGCCACGGTGACGGCTGAGGCAAGGACACGTGCGTACTGGCATGCACGGTCACAAGTGCGGCGAAGCTTGGCCGGCGATGAGCAACCACGGCGCAAAGAAACACGGCGAGCCCTGGTCGTGTACAGCAGTTGACCTGGTCGAATGCTTGCTGCTGTCCTGGTCGAATTAGGGACCTGATTGCAATATTCGATTTCTTGTTTTGGACTGAAATGCAAATCTGGAATTCTGGGAGGTTTGAACTGACTTTGATTCTGCTATTTTGGCAATCTTTATTCCACAGATGATTTGGCAAGGATTGAAAATAAAATTTGGCACATTTGGATAGCTTTTGATACAAACTGAAAATAGGGTAATTTAGGGTAAATTAGGATTTGAGTTTTGTCGATTTTGAATTCTGGCATTTAGGGTTCGATTTTGATATCTGCATAGAAGAGAAACTTGTGGCAAATAGCATTTTGAGAAGATTTGCTGGAGAAATTCTGAATTTGGAGTTAATCTGGAGATTTTAGCCTTTTTGGGTTTTCAGATAACAGATAAGGACTATTTTGCGATAATTTTTTTGGACTAATTTGTGAAAAGGGTCTAGATGGTGAAATCTGGCTGTCAACTTTTTAGATTAAGGTATTGACATACCCATGATCATATTCCAGAAATAATCTGGTCTAAACTTGGTCAAGATTTAGGTTAAATCTGTATTTCTGAAACTTAGGGTATTTGGGTAATATAAAGTAATTCTGTTTTCGAAAACAGAATGGAGTTGATAATTCTGGGATTTAGAGATAGAATTGGATCTAAGCTCCGAAGACTTTTTCGATTCAGGATAACTGATAGATCACATCTGAACAATCTGATCTTGATTTGAGGTCACAGGATAGATTTTGGAGATTTTAGGGCTTAGGATAGATACTGATCTGGCTATTACTACAGATACATGCATGCATGCTATTGATGAAAAAGGAACTTTTCACCCCTAACTCAGGGTGTTACAGTATTGGACTTCGAAATGACTGAAGTGTTTTTCCAATCTCCTCACTTCCCCCAGGTAATGAGCCATTGTCTCATCGGAGGTGCTGTACTCCTTGTTTACCTGGTTTACGACCAGCTGTGAGTCTCCCCTCACCACTAATCGACGGACTCTGAGGAATTTTGCTGCCCAGAGCCCTGCAAGAAGACCTTCATACTCTGCTGCGTTGTTGGTCGCAACAAAGTGTAGTTGGATGACATACTTAAGCTGTTCGCCCTGAGGCGTAACTAAGACCACTCCAGCCCCCGAGTGTTGAAAACTATGGGAGCTGTCAAAGTACATTGTCCAGTGATCGGGGCATTCCAATTCCTCAGGCACCTGCACGGGCGGCTCAGGGTTGGTCCATTCGACCACAAAGTCGGCCAAAACCTAAGACTTAACCGCCGTGCGGGGCATGAAATGGACATCAAAAGCACCGAGTTCGACCGCCCATTTGGTGATTCGACCATATTTCTCTGGATTTTGGACAATATCCCCTAGAGGAAAGGAGGAGGGTACTGTGATCTTGTGAGCTTGAAAGTAATGTCGTAGCTTACGGGAAGCCATCAGTAGTGCGTAAAGTACCTTCTGGACCTCAGGGTAACGCTCCTTAGGACCATGAAGTACCTTGCTCACATAGTATACGGGTCTGTGTATTCCTTCCCTATCCGCGATCAGGACAGTACTAACCGTGTGCGGTGTGGCCGCCAAATAAAGAAGTAATGGTTCTCCTTTGTCGGGAGACACGAATACTGGCGGACTGGATAGATATGTCTTTACCTCCTGAAATGCTTTTTCAGCCTCATCGGACCATGTGAAATTGTGATGCTTCCGCAAGGCTTTAAAGAAAGGTAATCCCCTTTCACCTAGTCGCGATATGAAACGACTTAAGGCAGCCATGCGACCAGCCAGGCGTTGAACATATTTCATGGTCGAGGGCGACCTCATTTGTTCGATGGCCCTGATTTTTTCAGGATTGACTTCAATGCCTCTGGAACAAACAAGGAAACCAAGAAGTTTTCCTGAAGAAACCCCAAAAGAGCATTTCTCCAGATTCAACTTTATTCCAAAGCGATTTAAATTACAGAAGGTTTCAGCGAGATTGTCCAAATGAGACAATCTCTCGGTACTTTTTACAACCAAATCGTCTACATATGCTTCGAGATTACGCCCTATCTGGGAAAGAAAGGTCTTTTGCAGCAAGCACTGGTACATGGAACCTGCGTTCTTGAGACCGAACGGCATTCTGACGTATCAGTAGGTGCCGAACGGGGTGATGAAGGCAGTTTTCTCCTCATCTTCTGCCATGCTAATTTGATGATATCCTCAGTAAGCGTCCAGGAAGCTCATCAGTTGGCAACCCGCAGTTAAGTCGACCAGCTGGTCGATGCGGGGAAGGGAAAAGTCATCCTTCGGACAGGCACTGTTGAGGCTAGTGTAATCGACGCACATGCGCCACTTGCCATTTGACTTGCGGACCATGACGGGATTAGTGAGCCACTCCGGGTGATCGGCCTCGCGAATAAACCCGGCCTTTAGGAGTTTGTCCAACTCCTCTCGGATGGCTTCCTGTCGGTCAACAGCAAAACGCCTGAGCTTTTGCTTTATTGGTCGCTGTCCAGGTCTAATTGCTAACCTGTGCTCGATTACTTCCCTTGGGACACCGGGCATGTCGGACGGTTTCCACGCAAACACATCTGCATTAGCCCGGAGGAGAGTAATGAGCTCAAGTTCCTATTTGTCATCCAGGGCTGATCCGATCCGAATTATCTTGGATGGATCAGCTGGGTACAATGGAACTAGTTTGAGTTTCTCATCTGGTCGAGGAGCAGCCTTGATCGCATCAGTGGCGACAGTAGCGACCTGAGCGTCCTGGAGGGGAAGCTGGTCGACCATCTCCAGAGATAGCCGGTCACACGTGAGTGCCACGTTGCGACTGCCTCGGCTGAGATGACACCTATGGGGCCAGGCAATTTGCCGCACTGATAAGCATAGTGCGTTGCCATCATGAACTTAGCAAGAGAGGCCTGCCAAAGTTTGCATTGTAAGCCGAATCACAATCAATTATGTCAAAAGTAACCAATTCTGTTCGGAAGTTATCCGGTTCTCCCAGTGTAACCGGGAGGACCACCTGTCCCAACGGCATCATGGAGGGACCAGGGATTATCCCATAAAATGGATGGATTATGGGCTTAATCTTCGAACGAGGAATTTGCATCTCGTCGAGTGCCTTGACCAATAAAATGTCAAGGGAGCTCCCTCCATCGATCAGAACCCTTTCGACTCTCGCATTACTGATGGTCGGGGTAATGACCAGAGGGAGCCTCAATGGTCGAGTAAGCCCCGCAGGACAATCAGTGCGATCAAACGTCAAAGGTGTATCCAACCAACAGGGGTACTGAGGTTCACCAAGGGATGTCTCCGTTTGGTTAACCTCTCGGTAAAAGGCTTTAAACTGCCTTTTGGAAACAAAAGAAGAGGAACCCCCAAAAATAACATTAATGTGATTATGAGGTACCTGGTAGGACATTTCTTCATCTCCGTCAGCATCTAAGTCCGCATGCCTGTTCTTTAGTGGGCAAGGTCGGCATTGGTCCAACTCCCTGGTAGAAGTCATCCAACTGCTTCAACCAACTCCTGCAGTTCTTGAGGTAGTGGCCTGCGGAGTTGTGGAGTGGACAACACTTCTTGCCTTCCTGCGGATTAGTCGACTTTTCTGGCTGGTCGGCACTACGACCACCAGAAGCAGTTTTATTCTTAAATGAAGGCTTGTTACCTTTGGTCGAAGAAGGCTTCTCTGCAACTGCGACCTCGCGGTACTTTCCAGAGCGGTTCCTTTTCGACTTCTTCGACCTCCCGCCCGACGAAGATTCCGGCTTCTTGCTTGAATCTTCTTTCCTAGAGTCCTTGAAACCTGGTTGGGGCGGTAGGTCACCTTTGTCGACCATCCGGTTCCATTCAACCGCTTCGGCCGCGTCGTAGTATCGATCGGCCATATCAAAAAGATCGGCCACTGATCGAGGAGGATGGATGAGCAGGTCTTCGGTGAATCTCCAATATCAAACGGCATGTTTAAATGCCCTAATAATGGAGCTGTCGGATATGTTCGGGATGGTATTTCTCACCCCGACAAACCTCTTGACAAACTGACGAAGGGTTTCGGTCAAAGTTTGTCGTAGTCGATGGAGATCGTCCTCTTTGCCCAGCTTTTGATAACAATTTTGGAAATTGCTGAGGATAGCGTCGCTAAGCATTTCCCAATTGTAGATAGAACCTTCGTGCTGATTAAACAGCCAAGTTCTAGCCGGTCCTTCAAGGACTATAGGCAGGTAGTTGGCCATGACCCGGTCATCGCCTCCTGCCGCTTGGATGGCAGTGATATAGATTTGAAGGAACTCGGATGGGTTCTGAGTTCCGTCGAACCTTTCTATTGTCCCTGGTCAAAACTTATCAGGCCAAACGACCGCACGAAGGCCGGGCGAGAAAGCTTTACAACCAACGTAGGGACCGTGAACTATCCTGTGACTTTCGACCGGTTCACGAGTGACTTCACGCAATGGTGAAGTTATTCGCGGTCCGAAACGAGAGTGGATAGGGACTCGATCCCTACCACGAGAATCCTGTGCCCGCCTGTACTTGTCCTGGCGGGATGGTACAGGCGGCGGGTAACTTCGTCGACCAGAACCAGAGTGAGAACACTCTCGTTCGCGGGAACGTGTTACCGACTGGGAAGAGGCCGTTGGGGTCGCCTCAGATGCGACCTCATCCAACCTCTCCGCCAGGATTCTGGTGAAGGCCGGTTTCTGCGCATCCGTGACCGTAGGAGGAAAATTACGCATGACTTCCGCAATAGATCGCAGTCGGCCATGTGTACTTTTCCTAGGGGCACCAGGTGTTACCATTTCTTCGTCCACCGGGAAATGCTCCAGAGGCAAAGAAGGGGTCTGGTCGCGTCTGCGACCACGTGATCGTCAGGAAGAACTCAGAGCAGCATCATAACGAGCCTGCGCATCTTGAAGAGTCTCTAGGGCAGTTCTGTGCAGTTCGTTGTTTTGTTGCTCGAGATCTTGATCCTCCTTCTGTTTGCGTTCCTGTTCTTCCCTAGCAGCTCGTTGATCAGGAACTTCCTCCGATAAGGCAGCAAACTGTCTAGGGAGAGAGGTTGCCGATGGAGAAAACATCTCGGTTTGTTCCGAGTCGGACTCAAAATCAAAGAGACGGTGGAGGTTGTCAGGGTCGAATCTCCCTGGGCTGATTTCCTGGTCGGTATCATCCCTCCCCTCAGCGGGGGCGTATGACGGACCGGGCTCACCCTCTAGCGCATTAAGAACCTCGGTGGGTTCTGACCTTGCCCTAGTTGCTCCCTGGTCGATGGACATGACCTGGAGAGACGATTCGACCTCTGGAAGATTTTCGCCTCCAACTTCCTCCATCGGAATAGGATCACTTGGAGAAGGCATTGGAATGTGAGCATAATCCTCGAGATCGAAATCGTTCTCAGAATCATATACTCCAGCCATATTTCAGCGAACCTCCGGATGAGAATTAGGACGCCTTGAGAAAGGCCCCACGGTGGGCGCCAGCTGTCGACGATTCGAACTCGGGATCCTTGGTCGAACTTATGCAGAATTTATAAATAGTGAGACCTTTCAGGGTGACGCTCCGGGAAGGTATGTAGAATTATGGAGAACTGGAGCACAGAGAAGTTTATACAAGTTCGGGCCCTCGATGGTGGGAGTAATAGCCCTACGTCCTGTTGGGATTGCACTATGTGTGGTAAAGAGTAACAAAGTGACGGGAAAAGACCTTCACAGGCGAAGATTTTCCCTATATGAGTGTACAAAATGAAGCCTAGAAGACTTACGGAAGCTATCTAATCTAAGCCGTAGTCTTGGCTGTTTGATTCTTTAAGTGAGATGTGTTGTATCTCGTGATCCTCCGATCTCTCTCCATCCCCTGTTTGATACACCATGCCACCCTTTTATACTGGTCGAAAGGGCGCCAAGTCGTAATGGCATCAAACGGTTGCTTGGATGCGGTTTAGAAAATCGCTCTTAACTCCCACGCAGGTTTAACACGTGTTACTTGTGGATAACTGCACGTATTAACCTCCTGACGGTTGTTTCTCTTCGTGGAAGAATCTTCGGGATACTTGGGATATTCCCATTACAGGGACAGAATATTCCCACGTTCCCTGGTCAAAAGAGTTCTGACCGCGCGATGTTGGCTGACCGCGCAACATCTTCAGCCTTCTGTCCGCGCACAACATACGGACTCCTGACCGCGCACTGGCTGCGGTTTGATCGCGTAAGGACTGCGACCTCGGGCTGGTACTCCTCAGAATGACTTGAGTTCACACCGCTAGGCACGTGTCTGGTTCGAATCTATCCTGAACCAATCGTGACCTTTCATTTGAACTGACTCGGGTGTCAATCCTCGTCACATATATACATACCTTTGACTTCCCAGGTTAAGTCAAACACAGGAGTATATTACATTGCAACAGAGTAACTTACAAAATATTTAAGCAGTGTGACCTGCTGGCCTTAATGTTACATAAGAAGATTACAATGCCTTCGCGGCATTCAAGGTTTAGCAAAATAATAACTACACAGCAGAAGATAGGTGACCCTCCCACAAAAGAAGTTGACGGTAGAACAACACACATCAGGGCTCTGGTGGAACTGACTCTCCTCCTTCTGGATACACAAAGTTCTCCACGCCTTCATCTTGATCAAGGTACGCTCTATCTACTGAGTTGAATGTTGCAAGGGTGAGCACTTACGTACTCAGCAAGTCATAGGTAAGAGTAGATACATATAGTAGTGATGATATGAACCTAGACTAATCAAGAATTATGGATGTTTATAAAATAATCTTTTCTTTCTTATCTCATCTTATCTTATGGCAGCACTTTTCATAATATAGCATCACTATTCATGTTCACTAGATTATAGCACTACCGCGACACGTCGACACACAACAGCCCACGGCAGCACTCCTTATCATGACAACACATGTCATTTGGGTAATCTTGATTTAACAAATAATTATTTAGAAAACATACTTGTGTCACACCCCGTGGATTTAATCCACCGCAGCAGACTCCTATAAACCCGGGAGCTCGAAGTATTCGAATACGTTTTTAACTCTGCAGAGAGATACCAATTTACCCGCAAGATATTCCACTTTCAAGCCTTTCCTATCATAATGATTGGACCCCTGGCCCACTTCATACTGTGAGTGTCAAGGTGGAGATAACAAGAACTTTTGTTATGTTTCACTCACAATTCACCCCTGACCCTGTGGGTCTCCACGAACCACAGTTGTGGCAGGTTGTATCCTAACCTCCACCCCTTTGCTTATTCCCATTACTGGGTCAGCGTGCAAGATCACCTTCAATGATATGTGTGGGAGCCGCACTCCGTGTAAACTGTGCATCACTACACATCTCATGCAGGGGTTTCATGTGCGATCCACATAAGTACTTGTTCAGGCTAGTTCTATTCCAGGCTTGCGGTTAGCACGTTGTTCATGCCACTAGATACACAACACAAGATTCTAGTCCTTATATGCCAGTAACCAGAACATCCACAACCTTGCACCTTCAGTGCCTGCTATCCTTTGCAGTTTAGCACCTCCAGTGCTACAGCCATCCATACCAAAATTCTGGTCACGGCTAGGAGTTTTATTTCATGAATATATATAAATAAATAAATATATATTAGTTCATGGCTCAAAACTTGTTTATCTCACATTTCACAGATAACCAGTCTAGTACTGCCAATTCATAAATCAACCATTCTCGATCTTTCACATGCAATATTATCTATATTCAAGGTTATGTTATAGCAACTCTTAAAATATAGGTTCAAGATGACCAAGGATATGACTTGCCTTTCGCGTCGTAAGATACAGCAGTTGATGATGGGTCGACAGCAAAATCCTCAAAGTCAGCTTCTGGATCTGCTCGACGACAAACAAACACACAATAATTACTTATTATATTAAAATGTTTTATGACTTATATGCAGATATGCTTAACAAGAATAACTGAACGATATTGGAGATAATTTGGATTACAAGCTGAACTGAGTCGAGATTCTAGGGTTTCAAGGAATTTGGGTTAAGGATAGGTATTAGATGATCTTAGGGTTTCAAGGGTGCAACAGGGATATCAATTTTGTGGCTGGTTTGTTCAAAAAACAGCGAATGTCAGCAGATTGACATTCGGATCAAGGCTCTCACATAGCTTTCAGAAAAGCTAGAGTGCTTATCTCAAGTTGTTGTAGTAGAAGAAAATGTAGATCACAACTCTACAAATTCAGTGCACAAAGTGGTTCTCAAATTGCACAACCAGAAGTGGGTAAACAAGGCCAATGCCACTGGCTGACAAGCTCTGGCATAAGGCTGACAATGTCAAAAACTAGGGCTAAGCATAAAATGTTGTTCAAGAGCTCAACTGGTGTGCTAACTTTGTCTAGGAGGTAGGCTTGGGTAACAGGAACAAAAGTCATAACAGGATTCATGGCTGAAGATGGCTGGACAGCAAGAAATCAGGTGATGAACTGCGGTGAACTCACTGCACTGGAACAGTTCTGGACACAAATCTTGGCAAGGTTATATCTTTCAATCTAGGCCGATCTAGGTGTCGGGCTAGAAGACAAAAATGCTCAAGAGTTCAAAGCACACACACTGGACAAAGTGGCTGAAGCTAGATTGGCCGGGAATAAATTTCCGGTGGCCGGCGCCGAAGAAGAAGGCACTGAAATTGGGCATTTTTGATACAGGAGGTTTGAACTCAATTCCTTGCTTGGAGAGTGATAAAGGGGTACAAGTAAGCTACTGGTAGCATCAATTTGATCGGAAGATCATCAGAGAAGCCTGGCGACGAGAGTGGGCGACTGTTGAAGTTCAAATTTGGGAATAGTCTTGATTAGAGCTCAATTGATGATTCTAGGTTTATAGGCATACTCAAAATAGCTCTCTGATCAATTTAGATTACAGGTTCGAAAGCTAATTCGGGATAAATCAAGCTAGATTGCAGGAACAGGGCAAATCAGGAATTCCGGTGATCGCCGGCATTAGAGGTCACCGGTGAGCAATTAAATGATACCACACAGAGAGAATGAGAAGAGGAACTCACTGATGGCTTCAATTTGAAGATTGGTGCAGCAGGGCGTGCTGGCACCGTGAGCCTCGACGGCTCGCCGGAGAAGAAAATGAAAACAGAATGATCTGGGATTTAGCTAATTTCTGGTGAAGTGTAAAGAAGCTGCTGGGTACAGGGATGCTTAAATAGGCATGGCGGAGCTTGCGAAGAGGGGACAGCGACGAGATTGGCACCAGTGACGAGACTGGTTGTGTGCAGAAGCAACAGCGGCGAAGAAATAGCGAAGAACGGTGATGCGACGGCGACAACGGTTCTGCAGCTGATCACATTATCGTTTCATCGGGACTTAGCGTTAGCTGAAGCAGGCAGTGGCCACAACAACTGGCACGGCACAAAAGCTACTGACAAAAAGCTGTGGTTGCTGCTGCTGGTCGCGCACGAGGGCGGTGCTGTTCATCGGCGTTAACACGGCGATGACTGAAGCGAGGACACGTACACACTAGCATGCACGGTCACGAGCGTGGGCGAAGCTTCACCGGCGACGAGCAACCACGGCGCACAAGCACGGCGAGTTCTGGTCGAAAATCAGCTGAGTGCTCTGGTCGAATTTGGACTGAGTTGCAATTTTAGATTTTGAGTTTTGGACTGATCTGTAAATCTGGAGATTTGAAAGGTTTAAACTGAAATTGATTGCACTGATCTGGCAGATTATTTTCAACAAAATATTTGGCAAAGATAGTTGATAAAATCTGGCAGATTTGAATAGTTTTTTATATAAACTGAAAATAGGGTATTTTAGGGTAATTGAAATCTGAGTTTCAATTGATTTCGAATTCTGGCATTTAGGATGAGATTTTACAATCTGAACATAAGGGAAAATTGTATCAAATAGCATTTAGAAGAGATTTGCTGAAGAAATTCTGAATTTGGAGTTAATCTGAAGATTTTGGCCTTTTTGGGTTTCTAGATATGAGATAAAAGACTAATTTGCGATATCTCTTGGACTGATTTGTGAAAAGAGTCTAGATGATAAAATCTGACTGCCAACTTTCTGGTTTAAGTTATTGGCATACCCATGATCATAATTTAAGAATAATCCGGTCTGAATAAGATCAAGATTTGGCTAAATTTGAGTTTAGAGTATTTAGGGTAGTCAACTTAATTCTGTTTTTGAAAACAAAAGTTTTGAAAAATCTAGGATTTAGAGATGAAATTGAATCTGGCTTCTGAAGACTTTTAGGTTTAGAGTAACTGATAGATCACATTTGAACAATCTGATCTTGATTTGGGTTCACAGGAAAGATTTGGAGATTTAAGGGTTTGAGATAGATACTGATCTGGCTACTACTACGGATACATGCATGCATGCTATTCATGAAAAAGGAAGTTATCACCCCTAAACTTAGGGTGTTACAGATATAATATGGGGTAATTCATAAAGTTGCTCTTGCATATCACCCTCAAACGAGTGGACAGGTTGAAGTCTCAAACAGGGAAATCAAGACAATCTTACAGAAGGTGGTCGTTCCATCTCGTACGGATTGGGCGCTCAAACTTCCAGATATCCTTTGGGCATATCGCACTGCATTCCAGACTCCGCTAGGTATGACGCCTTACAAACTTGTATTTGCTAGAAACTGCCATTTTGTTATTGAACTGTCACACATGGCGTTATGGGTGTTAAAAGAACTCAATTGGAACTTTGACAAAGTGGGGCGAAGACGAACCCTTGAATTGCATGAATTAGAAGAGCTTCGGAACAACTCATATGAAAGTGCCTGATCTATAAAGACAACATGAAGAAGTGGCACGACAAAAGGATCATCAACCGTGAATTTAAACTAGGTGATTTGATTTTATTATTCAATACTCGGTTGAAATTGTTCCCAGGGAAATTGAAATCGCGATGGATTGGGCCATACGCGATAGAAAAGGTCCTCCCGTATGGTGCCATAGAACTATGAGCGCAAAATGGAACCACTTTCAAGGTAAACATGCATCGTATCAAGCTTTACAACACGGGAGACCAGGTAAGTATGCTGAACTCGGTTAATTCTTTCGATTCCATATATTTTTGAACGGCCGAGGACGTTCCATTGAGCTAGACGTTAAACCAGCGCTAGTAGAGAGGCAACCCGGTACACTAACATGTAGTTCTCTCTTCTATGAACACAGCGGCTCGAAAATCACTCAATTCTGACACCGTTTGATCACCCAAAACTTGTTTTTCATAGACTAGGGCTGATGCTTTTTGAAAAAAATAAAAATAAAAAGTTTTCAAACTGGCAGAGACTACCACGACCACTTGCACGTCCTGTTTTAGGGTTTGAATTGGTAAAAACTTTTAAAAAAACCATTTTTCTTCTTAGCCAAATCGGCCATGACTAGTGGTGGCTTCGGTTTGGTGCTTTTTTAAAAAATTCAATTTTTCCTTTAATCCTTAGATGAGCATGACTAGTGCTGCTTTCGGGTGCCTTTTTCCAAATAAAATAAAAGATTTTCCTTTTTAACCGAGCCGAGCACGACCTCGACCACAACTAGTGCCGGTTTCAGGTAGTTTTTCAGAGAAAATTGCAAGTTTTCAAAAACCTTCCGATGCGACCACAACCTCGAGCACGACATGTGGCACGCTCGGCTTGAATTTTCAAAAAAATAAAAATCTTTTTTACTTTCGACCGTAAAATCCACGGCTAGTGGCACACCCCGTGCCTGTGTTTTTCAAGACACATGCTCATGATCGTGCCCTCGTCTGTGCGACCAGTTGGTCGAAAATCAAACAAACGAGTTTTAAAACAGCACCAAAAAAGCCACGTGCCCGTGTATGTGGCCCCGTCGGTGCGACCGGCTGGTCGTAGCGGGTGAAACCGAACCAAATACGGCCCATGCCTGTGGAAGTGAAGCCATCAGTGCGACCACTTGGTCGAATGTGGGCGAAATTGATCCGAGCACGATCCGGCACGCCCCGTGCCCGAATTTGTGTTGGGCTCGTATTCTCAGTGGTTTTTGGCCCAAATTCAGTTCTTTTGCTTTTCAAACGCCTTTTTCTTTCCAAAACCATTTCTAACTCAACCTACCATCCTATTTAAACCATAGCCTTCTTCCCCAAACATCACCCATTCACTATTTTAGCTAAACTTTTTCTCAAAACCTCTCAACACTTAGGCACACAAATCCAAATCCAACCATTCAAACTCCGATCCGACCACAGATTCCAGCTCCTCGCGCCTCGACACCCCCAGATATGAAGTTTTCTACGGCAATGACGAACCCCCGATGCAATGTCAAGAAGGTAACAAAGCGCAAACACGGTATGTCTCCTCAAACCTTCTCAGATCCAGATTTCCCACATATTTACTTTACAAACCCTGATCATATTGCTAGATTTGTGCACTTAAAGAAGAGACCTTTGTGGTCTACTAGATTTTTAGACGTTCATGCCACTAGATCTCTAGGAATTGAAGATGATGTTAAGCTCCTACTTAGTAATGTGGGTTGGGATGCGTTTATAGGAGTTCCGGTTCTGACTTTTTGTGAAGTCATATGGGAGATTCTTGCCTCCTTCGAACAAAACAGTATACGTGTTCCTCCCGACCAAACTGAAGGTGTTAGATTTATGTTTGCAAACATAGATTATGATCTCTCAATTGATGAATTTGCAAATCTGTTAGGGTTTAAACCCAGGGGAACTTTCCATGCTTCTATTATTTGCACCCCCAGTAAAATTTAGAGTGATATACCGAGGAAGGGAAACATCTTTTTCAACCAAGTAAATCAAAGGCTGCCAAAATTTGCAATCCCGCCTTTCACTATTTACAGCGCCTCATGGCCGGGACAATTTTTGGCTGTGATAGTAATCAAGATAAAGTTTTAGAAACCAAGGTTGAGTTTTTGCGGGCTATGTTAGGAAAAATTCATATATCATCTGTAGCCTACTTTGCCCGTCGCCTTGAAAGTATCGAGAAGGATTTATGCAAAACCTCACCCATAGTCTTAAGTGGCTTAATCAGTCACACAGCATCCGCCTTAGGGTTTGAGGCTAAAGATCATCAAGAATTTGTGCCTGCCGCCACCTTAGTTTTAAATGCATTGTTTTCAATGGGGTTTCGTATGAGGGAAGAGAATTCTTTTCATTGGATTATTAATGGAATTCCCTCTATCCTTTTGCCCAATATTTCTTGGACTTGCTTATCTAATGAGCATAATTGGAGAATGCTCCCATATAGCTCATCTAATGCTAACTCGTCATGCGCTGCTGAGTTAACCAACCATCAGCGACTGTTATTGCCGCTCTGCATGTTTCCATAGAGTCCTTGTGCACTAGTTTCTCCGACTTTAGGTCGGAATTTTTAGAATATAGGATTATGATGGATTCCAGAAGGAACCAACTCCAAGGCCGCGTCAACAGCATCTATGACTATCATGTACACGAAGGCCACATTTTCCTGAACGGCATATTTTCATGTGCACGTACCCACTATGGGGACCATCCCCACACCTACCAACTATCCCCACAACTCTATCCACCACATATCTATCCATCCTATACATCGCCACAGTTCCACCAATCTACTCCACCGGCTTCTGACGAGTGATCTCCAAGGTACGCTGATGCGGATATATCCTCTGTTGTTGTATCTTCTCATGACTCCAAGTCTCCAAATGATCACACTACTTGTTTTGCTGCTGCTATAGTGCAAGGGAGTCATAAGGACGATGCAAGTTGTGTTCATGATGTGCTACAGGCTGAGAATTGCAATACAAATATTGGAGAGAAGAAAGGTGACATGGCCATGCATCCACAAGGAGTAATATCCATTTCATTTGAAGATATGCCACCTCAGGAGGGAATTCTAATTGGATCCATATTTGTTAGCATTATTGACAGCGATCCGTTAGCATGGAAGGAGAGTTACATGTGCAAGGGAGGCCCACTCAAATCTGTCCATCCATTTGATCGTGATGCTGGTGCTAATAACTACCAGAAACATGGTCATGGGCCACATTAACGGAAGGATACTAAAGTCTAGTTTCCAACGCATCAAACCGTGTGTGATTTGGAGTTCCGAGGTGGGAGTAATGACTGTTTTGGTGGGAGTTGCACAGGCTGTCAAGAGCTGCGCGAGACCATATGTTGCTGACCAACTTCCAAGGCTTTAAACCTCTTATCTACCCAAGAAAACCCCTTTTAGTATCTTGTTTGGTTTCACACCTAAACTAGGAGGGATGTTACTAGTATAAATATCTATGTATTCCATCTGTTTGGAGGTCAGAGTTTAATTTCAAAAATAGACAGCAGAAGCCATGGTTGTTTGTGGAGCAAATACCATGTGTTCATGTTAAGTTCTTCCCGTTCTTGGGTTTGTTATTGTTGGTGCAAGTCAAGAACATCCCATTCTTGTGATTGTCCACAGAATCTATACGATTCCCACACTCAATTCGCGTTCTAGTGCTGATCGCAGTTTGTGTGACCGGTTCCTTGCTTCTTGATCGGCTCTTTTGCTGTTCGAGTGCGAGTACCATCAAGCTATCTTCGTTGTACCGTGAAAGATTGGGCCATCCTTGGCTCAACAAGAGGTTGGTCCCTTATCATACGCAAGTTTTTCTTTTTATTTTCCTTTTTCTTTTTTTTCTTTTTGTTTTTCTTTTCAGGTTTTCACTTGCGATGCCTTGGACTGTACCATTGGAGCTATGTGGACCACAACATCCTCTTTCACTACATCATCTTCCACAACATCTACCTTCCTGAACCACAACCGCAAACAGTAATCTGTATATCTCTCCATACATTGAGGACAAAGTCTGATTTAGCTTGGGGGGTGTTCACTTAACCATTTGCTTAGTCTGATTTAGCTTGGGGGGATGTTCACTTCACAGTTTGCTTAGTCTAATTTATCTTGGGGTATGTTCACTTCACCATTTGTTTAGTCTTCATCAAATCATCATTCCACCACATTCCATCATAAACTAAAAAATAAAAAGAAATTTATCACTTGGAATGCTTGGTTTTGAAGATGACACTACTACAGAAGTGCATTCCACTAACCCTTATTTTCTAACGGTTGTAAGCAATCTAGGAAAAATCCGATAGAATAGGACGACAGCGGCGGAAAACCATCATTTTACTATCGGTTACACACTAATCCAACGTTAGTGAAATGCAAATACTTTTTACTATCGGTCATTACTGTACAAACCGATATAATATATTAAATAGTACTATCAGTTTTCCTTTTGTAACTGATAGTAAAATTGCGCACTTTATACTATCGGTTATTACTGTACAAACCGATATAATATATTAAATAGTACTATCGGTTTTCCATTTTTAACTGATAGTGAAATTACTGACTTTTTACTATCGGTTATTACTGTACCAACCGATATAATATATTAAAATAGTACTATCGATTTTTCGTTCGTAACAGATAGTAAAATTACTCACTTTATACTATCGGTTCGTACTGTATTAACCGATATAATATATTGAATAGTACTATCGGTTTTTCTCGGGTAACTGATAGTGAAATTACTGACTTTTTACTATCAGTTATACTGTACTAACCGATACAATATATGAAATAGTACTATCGGTTATATAAAACAAACCGATAGTAAAATGACTTCATATACACTAATGGTTATGACAGTGGGGACCTTATTTTACTATCGGTTTGTGTTTTTGAACCGATAGTAAAATTGGACAACTTAATTAGGTCGACCCCTGCTCTACGCTCTACATGTTGGAATCATTTCAGCCGCGCACGACTCCAAGCTAGAGTGATCTGGAGAAGTTAGCTGAGAGGTTGATCATATTTCCATCCCCCTCGGTATTGTGATCTTCTCATCACCTCTCTCTCTCTCTCTCTCGATCACTCTTTCACATGCACTCTCCCTCTCTCTCTCTACTTGCAATTCAGTAAACTAGATACATGTATCTCCAAACTAGCTAGAAGGCTAGGTTGGCTAGCTAGCTATAGCTTGCTGAATTTAAGCAGCTAGCTAGCTGGCTCTTCCAATTAATGCATGCATCAAGTTAATTAGGGTTTCATATATACAAATCCATTTAATGTAATTAAACAGCTCATGTACACACATATGTGACGAGGATTGACACCCGGGTCACTTCTAATGAACTTTTGGTTCAAGACAGGTTCGAACCAGACATGCATCTGGTGATGCGAACTCAAGCTATTCTGAGGGGCATCACCATCAGGTCGCAGCTTTACGCGGTCAGACCGTAAGCCTTGCGCGGTCAGAAGTTCGTAGGCTATACGCGAACTACACATTCGGGATATTGCGCGGTCAGCCAATATCCCGCGGTCAGAACATCTACCGATCAAGATACTTGAGATCTATTTATTCGGTTGCCCATACAACAGGATATTCTAAGTATCCCGAAGATTCCTACACGTGGAGAATCAACCGTCAGAAGGTTAACACATACAGTTATCCGTGAATAACACGTGTTTAACCTGCGTGGAGGTTAAGAGCAGTTCCAAAAAACGGCATCCAACCGTCCGTGCAACCGTTTGATGCAGTTTCCTCTACATGGCACCCTTTCAAACAGTACAAAAGGATGGCATGGAGCATCAATCAGGAGGGGAAATCATCCGAAACATCAACCGAGAGATCGGAAGATCAAGAAACCCAAAATAATCCAAGTTAGCCAAGTCTACGGCACACCTCATATATCATTTTAATAAGTTTTCTTTGGCTTATCTTTGTACACTCTTACAAGAAAAAATCCTCGCCTGTGAGGACTTTTTCCTCCATTTGTAAACCTTTTACCACACTTAGTGAAATCTCAACAGGACGTAGGGCTTTTACTCCCACCATCGAGGGCCCGAACCTGTCTAAACTCTCTGTGCTCCTGTTCACTATTGTTCAGCATACCTTCCCGAAGGGTCATCTTGAAGGGTCTCACAATTACAAATTCTGCATAAGTTCGACTGAGGACTCCGAGTCCGAATCGTCGACAGCTGGCGCCCACCGTGGGGCCTTTCTCAAGGCGTCCTAATTGAAATTCGGAGGTTCGCCGAAACATGGCTGGAGCATATGATTCCGAGAACGATTTCGATCTCGAGGATTATGCCCATATACCCATGCCTTCTCCAAGCGATCCTGTTCCGATGGAAGAGGTCGAAGGCCAGAATCTTCCACAGGTTGAATCATCTCCCCAAGTCATGTTAATCGACCAGGAGGTAACTGGCACAAGGTCAGAACCCGCAGAGGTTCTTAATGTGCTAGGCGATGAATCCGGCCCGTCATACGATCCCGCTGAGGGAAAATATGATGGTGACCCTGAAATTAGCCCAGGAAGGTTCGACCCTGATAACCTCCACCGTCTCTTTGATTTCGAGTCTGACTCGGAACAGACCGAGATGTTCTCCCCATCGATGACCTCTCTCCCTAGGCAGTTTGCTGCGTTGTCGGACGAAACTCCCGATCAACAGGCTGCCAGGGAAGAACAAGATCGCAAACAGAAGGAGGAGCAAGATCTCGAGCAACAGAACAACGAACTACGCAGAACTGCCCTAGAGGCTCTTCAAGATGCGCAGGCTCGTTACGATGCTGCCCCGAGTTCTTCTCGACGGTCGCGTGGTCGTAGACGTGACCAGACTCCTTCGTTACCACCGGAGCATTTCCCAGTGGACGAAGAAACAGTAACACCTGGTGCCCCTAGGAGAAGTACCCATGGTCGACTGCGATCTATCGCGGAAGTCATGCGTAATTTTCCTCCTACGGTCACGGATGCGCAGAGACCGGCCTTTTTCAGGATCCTGGCGGAAAGACTGGACGAGGTTGCATCCGAGGCGACCCCAACAGCTTCTTCCCGCTCAGTGACACATCCCCGTGAACGAGATGGTCCTCATTTTGGCTCTGGCCGACGGAGTTACCCGCCACCTTTACCGTCCCGACAGGACAAATATCGGCGAATGCAGGACTCTCGTAGTAGGGATCGAGTTCCCGTTCACTCTCGTTTGGGACCCCGAGTAACCTCGCCATTAAGTGAGTTTGCTCGAAACCCGACCGAAAGTCGCAGGACGGTTCACGGTCCTTACGTTGGTTGCAAAGCTTTCTCGCCTGGCCTACGAGCAGTCATTTGGCCCGATAAGTTTCGACCAGGGGCCATTGAGAGGTTTGATGGAACTCAAAACCCATCTGAGTTCCTTCAGATCTATATTACTGCCATCCAAGCAGCAGGAGGCGATGACAAGGTCATGGCCAACTACCTGCCAACAGTCCTCGTAGGACCGGCTAGAACCTGGTTGTTCAATCAGCCTGAGGGTTCTATCTATAATTGGGAAATGCTATGTGATGCCATCCTCAGCAATTTCCAAAACTGTTACCAAAAGCCGGGTAAGGAGGACGACTTGCATAGACTGCGGCAAACTTCGACCGAAACGCTTCGGCAGTTTGTCAAGAGGTTTGTCGGGGTAAGAAATACCATCCCGAACATATCTGATGGCTCCGTAATCAGGGCATTTAAGCATGCCGTTCGATACCGGAGATTCACCGAAGACTTGCTTATCCACCCTCCTCGATCAGTGGCCGATCTGTTCGATATGGCGGATCGATACTCCGATGCAGCCGAGGCAGTCGAATGGAACCGAATGGTTGATAAGGGGGACCTACCGCCCCAACCAGGCTTCAAGGACGCCAAGAAAGAAGATTCAAGCAAAAAGCCGGAGTCTTCACCGGGTGGGAAGTCAAAAAAGTCGAAGAGGAACCGCTCTAGACAGTACCGTGAGGTCGCAGTCGCGGAGAAACCACCTTCGACCAAAGGTAATAAGTCTTCTTTTAAAAGTAAAACTGCTTCTGGCGGCCGGGATTCCGACCAGCCAGAAAAATCAACTAATCCGCAGGAGGGCAAGAGGTGGTGTCCACTCCACAACTCCGCAGGCCACGACCTCAAAAACTGCAGGAGTTGGTTGAAACAACTGGACGATTTCTACCAAGGAGCTGGGCCAATGCCAACCTTACCGCCTAAAGAGCAGGCGTGCGGGGTTAGAGACGTCGACGGAGACGAAGAAATGGCTTACCAGGTACCTCAAAATCATGTTCATGTCATTTTCGGAGGTTCCTCCTCTTTCGTTTCCAAAAGGCAGTTTAAAACCTTTTGCCGAGAGGTTAACCAAACGGAGACATCCCTTGGCGAACCTCAATATCCCCGTTGGTCGGATATGCCTTTGACGTTCGATCGCGCTGACTGTCCTGTGGGGCTAACTCGACCATTGAGGCTGCCTCTGGTTATTACCCCAATCATCAGTAACGCGAGAGTCGAAAGGGTCCTGATTGATGGGGGAAGTTCCCTTGATCTTTTATTGGTCAAGACACTCGACGAGATGCAAATTCCTCGTTCGAAGATCAAGCCCATAATCCATCCGTTTTATGGGATAATTCCAGGCCCCTCCATGATGCCATTGGGACAAGTGGTCCTCCCGGTCACTCTGGGAGAACCAGATAACTTCCAAACAGAATTGGTTACTTTCGATGTAATCGATTGTGATTCAGCTTATAATGCAATCTTTGGCAGGCCGACTCTTGCTAAGTTCGTGATGGCAACGCACTATGCTTATCAGTGCGGGAAATTGCCTGGCCCCAAAGGTGTCATTTCGGTCCGAGGAAGTCGCAACGTGGCGCTCACGTGCGACCGGCTATCTTTGGAGATGGTCGATCAACTTCCCCTCCGGGACGCTCAGGTCGCCACCGTCGCCACCGATGCGATCAGAGCTGCTCCTCGACCAGATGAGAAACTCAAACAAGTTCCCTTGTACCCAGATGACCCATCCAAGACAATTCGGGTTGGGTCAGCCCTGGATGATAAATAGGAACTCGACCTCGTTGCTTTCCTCCGGGCTAACGCAGACGTGTTTGCGTGGAAACCGTCCGACATGCCCGGTGTCCCAAGGGAAGTAATTGAGCACAGGTTAGCAATTCGACCTGGACAACGACCAATAAAGCAAAAGCTCAGGCGTTTTGCCACCGACCGACAGGAAGCCATCCGAGAAGAGTTAGACAAACTCTTACAAGCCGGGTTTATCCGCGAAGTGAATCACCCTGACTGGCTCGCCAATCCGGTCATGGTCCGCAAGTCAAATGGCAAGTGGCGCATGTGCGTCGACTATACTAGCCTCAACAGTGCCTGTCCGAAGGATGACTTTCCCCTTCCCCGCATCGACCAGCTGGTTGACTCCACTGCGGGTTGCGAACTGATGAGTTTTCTGGATGCCTACTCAGGATATCATCAAATTAGCATGGCAGAAGACGATGAAGAGAAAACTACCTTCATCACCCCGTTCGGCACATACTGCTACGTCAGAATGCCGTTCGGTCTCAAGAACGCTGGTTCCACGTACCAGCGCTTGATGCAAAAGACCTTTCTTTCCCAGATAGGGCGTAATCTCGAAGCATATGTAGACGACTTGGTCGTAAAGAGCACCAAAAGATTATCTCATTTGGACGATCTTGCTGAAACCTTCTGTAACTTGAATCGCTTTGGAATAAAATTGAACCCGAAGAAATGTTCTTTCGGGGTTTCTTCAGGGAAGCTTCTTGGTTTCCTTGTGTGTTCCAGGGGCATTGAGGTTAATCCTGAGAAAATCAGAGCTATTAAACAAATGAGGTCGCCCTCGACCATGAAGGATGTTCAACGCCTGGCTGGTCGCATGGCGGCTTTAAGTCGCTTTATATCGCGATTAGGCGAAAGGGGACTACCTTTCTTTAAAGCCTTGCGGAAACATCATAACTTCACGTGGTCCGATGAGGCCGAAAAAGCGTTTCAGGAGGTAAAAACATATCTGTCCAGTCCGCCAGTATTGGTGTCTCCTGAAAAGGAAGAACCATTACTTCTGTATTTGGCGGCCACCCCACACACGGTCAACGCAGTTCTGATCGCGGAAAGGGAAGGAGTACACAGACCCGTCTACTATGTGAGCGAAGTACTTCATGGTCCTAAGGAGCGCTACCCTGAGGTCCAGAAGATACTTGACGCGCTACTGATGGCTTCCCGTAAGCTACGACATTACTTTCAAGCACACAATATCACGGTACCCTCCTTTTTTCCTTTAGGGGATATTGTCCGAAATCCGGAAAAATCTGGTCGAATCGCCAAATGGGCGGTCGAATTCGGTGCCTTCGAGATCCTTTTCACCCCTCGCACGGTGGTTAAGTCTCAGGTTTTGGCCGACTTTGTGGTCGAATGGACCAACCCTGAGCCACCCATGCAGTTGGCAAAGGAACTGGAGTGCCCCGATTATTGGACAATGTACTTTGACGGCTCCCGTAGTTTTCAACACTCGGGGGCTGGAATAGTCTTAGTTACGCCCCAGGGCGAACAGCTTAAGTATGTCATTCAACTACACTTTGTTGCAACCAACAACGCAGCAGAGTATGAAGGTCTTCTTGCAGGGCTCCGGGCAGCAAAATTCCTCGGAGTCCATCGATTTGTGGTGAGGGGGGACTCACAGCTAGTCGTAAACCAGGTAAACAAGGAGTACAGCACCTCCGATGAGACAATGGCTCATTACCTGGGGGAAGTGAGGAGATTGGAAAAACACTTCAGTCACTTCGAAGTCCAATACATCCCGCGAAAGGACAATATTCTCGCAGACCAATTATCCAAAATTGGATCCTCACGCTCATCCGCTCCGGCAGGAGTGTTCATTGAACACTTGGACCATCCTTCGATCATGACTTCGGTCGAGGATGATCCGGCAATAGCCTTCGTTGCCAACCTCGGTCAGGAACAAGATTGGACTCATCCATTGAGGGTCTATCTTGAACATGGGACCCTACCCGAGGACGAAACCAAAAGCGATCGGTTAATTCGAAAGGCGCGCCTGTACAAACTCATAGATGGGGTTATGTACAGAAAGGGTACTCAAGGAGTATTCATGCGCTGCATATCTCAGGAGGAAGGAAAATCCCTCTTGAAAGAAATACATGACGGTGTATGCGGTGCACACGCGTCATACCGAACACTGGTCGGAAAAGTTTTTCGACAAGGATTCTACTGGCCTTCGGCACTCGATGATGCCAAGTTTATGGTCAAGATGTGTCCACAGTGTCAGTTTCATGCGAGACAGGTTCATCAACCTGCTTATGCATTGCAAACTATTCCTCTCGCATGGCCCTTCGCGATCTGGGGAATGGACATCGTCTGTTCTATGCCACAAGCGGTCAATGGGTACAAGTTTCTGTTCGTAGCCATTGACACATTCACAAAGTGGATTGAGGCCGAGCCAGTACGAAATATTACTGCATCAGCCGCACAAAAGTTCTTTCACAAGAACATTGTGGCACGATTTGGTGTTCCAAACCATCTCATCACAGACAACGGTTCTCAGTTCGCTAGTGGTCTCTTCCTAGACTACTGCAATCAGATTGGGACTAAGGTGTGCTTTGCTTCCGTGGCACATCCACAAAGCAATGGTGCCGTAGAACGGGCCAATGGGCAAGTATTGCAAGGCATCAAAAAACGTGTTTTTGATCGCCTCAAGACCCGCTCGGGGGCTTGGGCAGACGAGCTCTATACTGTTCTATGGGCACTACGGACTACCTCTAGTCGAGCCACCGGTGAGACACCCTTCCATTTGGTCTATGGGGCCGAGGCTGTGTTGCCTATGGAAGTCAGTATTGGATCTGTTCGCACGAATCAATTCGAACAGGTCAACCAATCCGAACAGCGATCGCAAGATCTCATCCTCCTGGAAGAACGGCGTGATCGCGCCCTGATCAAATCCGCGGTGTACTTGCAGGCTCTACGCAAGTATCACAGTAAAAAGGTGCGACCACGTGATCTCAACGTCGGCGACTTGGTTTTACGAAAGATTCAAGACCAGTCTAATCGCAACAAATTCTCCCCAAAATGGGAAGGTCCTTATACTGTTGTCTCAGTGCCGCAACCAGGATCTGCGCGGTTAGCCATGGAGGATGGTCGGATTTTGTCCAATACTTAGAACATCGATCAACTTCGCAAGTTTTACGTGTAAGTACCACATCCCTTTTCCTGTTCAATTAGCATCTTTTCATAAAAAAGCATGTCTTGTTTTCATACAATGAGTGTTTTTCTTTAAGCCCAAATTATACAAATTCGACCTGGGGCTGATCGCCGGCGGTTAGGTTATTACAGCATTTTTAACCGGATTCGCTGGTCGATCTCGTGATCACTTCCAGATAAGTCACTCCTAAATAAGCCGTTTCTCAACGCACACGGGACTATCTGGCTAGTCCTCGGTCATCTGGGTGGCTACCAGTTTGCAATAAAGTTAAAATGTTACTTTAATCTTGACCATCGGCTTGAAGCACATATCCCTGGTCATCATACTTATGTTTTCCCCTCTGCTTAAAAATACTAAGGCTCCAGTATTCACAAAACAGAGGCGGGGGCTAGAGGGATATACTTATAGTATGAAACTTATGATGTGAATATGCACTTGAATATGCACTTTCTTTTGAAAAAATAGTTTTACATACATGGCATTGTAATTACAATTGTTTGGTTACAAAATATAAGGATCATTCGATCCTCAGCTCAGCCAAGAGTTTGTCAACGAAGGGCTTGACTTCTTCTATAACGGCGTCAAGCAGTTCTTCACTCTTGACCTCAACGGGTCCCACCAGCGCGCTCAGATTTGCATCTGGGCCATAGTGAAGTCGAACCCGGCTGAGTACGGCAGAAGCGGCTGATCGGACTCTCGTCCTGATTATCTCTTCACGTCGCCGTAAATCTCCAGGGAGATATTCAAGCAGTGATTCTGCTTGAGTTGTGAGCAGTGATGACCAATCGCTGACACTTGGGTCGTCCTTCTTCAACTCTACCACGTTGGTATTCAAAAGGTTGGCCACGGCCTTCAGTTTTTCGAAGACCAGTAGGCTCAACTCTTTGACCGCTCGGTCGGTGTGGTTGATCGAGGACTCGAGAATCATCTTGTCTTGGCCGAGCTGTATAATGCGACCTGCTTGCGCTGTACAGAGAAAAGAGGTTATTAACAAGACATGGTTTTAAGTCTTCTCAAGTTGAGAATCGACTTACCAGCATTGTCAGACTGAAGTTTATTGATTTCAGTCCGTAGTTTCTTGAACTCTGTAACTGAGTTCAGCCTCATCTTGGCTAACTCTTTCTTCAAGAATGTAACCTCTCTGCAGCAAAATCAAGTCAGTCACAGATAAAGCCTACTTATATTAACAGAAGAGTGATGATCCTCACTTGCGCAAGCCGTCACGATCTTTTTGAACAGCCGCCATGCTAGCCATTGCAGCATGCGACTGGCTCGTCACCCATGATAAGCCCTGTGATACAAAGCAAGAGAGTTAAATATACTCTAAAGGCGGTTCAAGCGCCGAAACAGGGGTGATCATACCTTCATAAACTTATTTAAAGCGGCATCATCCATGCTAGCAGGAATCCTTGCTAGCGCACCGGAAGTGCCTGCGACAGGGATAGTTGGGGGAAGTGTCGTCTGAACACCACCCCCAGAGGCCACTGGTTGTGACCCGGTCCCTGTACTTGTTTCACCTCCCGCGGTCCGGATGACTTCCTGAACCACGGGAGCAGAGCGCTCTTCATTAGAGGCTCCCTCATCAGCTCTAGTTTCAACCTCCCCAGTGGCGGTTGAAGGGTTAGGCGCTGTCTTCTTTTGCCTAACAGGAAGAATGGGTCAGGCAACTTTTATTTAAGATTACTGACAAGTAAGAGCTCTTACCTTATTTGAAATCCCATTCGTTCCTGGGACTTCTGGGAAAATTCCCCTGGCGAAGGAGAGCCGTCTCCGGTTCTCGCCTTCCTTATGGTAAACAAGGCAGCACCCCCCTGGAAATGTCATGTTATACGCATATTCTTAGGGAACAGGTAAAAACACATGAAAAGATCTTTACCTGGGCCACCGGGCTAACTGGTGGGGCTGCATCTGAAGGCCTTCACGATTCCAGAGTTACTGGAACCACCATAACTGGCCTTTGTTCATCCACCTCCTCCTCTGTCCGCAGAGGAGAAGGATTTTCCTCCCTGGAACCCCCAGTGGTCCCAGGGGGAAGCTCTCCTCCCTGTATGTACATTAACTTATCAAATGTGCAGAAAGAGTCATAGAAGGAATGGTCGAAAAGATTCCTTACCTTAGTCGTTCCTTCGACCAGGGAAGCAGAGATAATTGATCCTGAAACCTCGGGGGCTTCAGGAATTGGAAGGTCACCCGCGACCACAAGATCTTCGGTGGTCGCAAGGTCAGCCACAGCCACCTCTTCGGTAGCTGTGGTCCCTACAGGACAGCTTGAGGCGTCACCAGCAGGGGATTCCCCGGTCCTCTTCCTTCTGATGACTAGAGGCACATCATCGTCCTCTTCCTCCTCGCTCCCCTCTCCCTGTACGACGAAGAAGTGATTCCATGTCGCGCCTGAAAAAGAAGAAGGAATGCGATATCTTACCGCAGTCTTTCTTGCGGGACGAGGAATGCTTCGTGAAGACCCCTCCCCAGGGTTCAGCTTGGTCTTCTTGGGGGCAGGACTCTTTGTCCTGGGTCTCTGAGAGACCTTCTTCACATTCTTCACCGTCGGCTTCCGCAGAGAGCCGACATTTTCGCTTGGGAATGTTGCATCAGCAAACTTCCCTAGGAGCTGGTTCACAGTCTATTAAAATGGATTAGCGCTGGACACACACAAGACCTGCAAAGCCAAAGCTGAACAAGGAAATTACCTTTCGGCGCTCCTGTCTGAGGTCATCACCCGCGTGAATCAAGCTCTGCGGACGAGGTGATTCCTTAGGACCCTCTACATCGGAATTGTAGGTCCTAAGGAGGGAGTTGGTCCGCCTTTCAATCTCGGATGAAGGCAGGACTGTTCCCAAACTCAAGTCAGAATTTGTACAATTCGAAAAGGAGAAAGTTCAGCACCAAAGAAATAAATACCTTGATTGTAGTCCAGGGTTCCATCCGCCATGGACTTGATTTCCCAAGCAGGATGAGCCCTTTCGCGCAGGGGGCTCACTCGGTTCTTCACAAAGTCTCGGATGACATCCCTCGCTGTCAATCCTTGACTCACCAAGTGAAGAATCACCTCGGCGTGCTTCAAGTGCTCCGCGCCCAGCGCCAGGGGAGCATCCAACTCGCTTGACTTCTCTGGTCGCGAGTTCTCAAACCATAAACTACTCTCGGACGGCGGAGAGCAGTAAAACCACCTCTGGTGCCACCCGTGCACCGAATCTCGTAGAGGTGGGGAGGGATATTCTTTCTTGTCCCTCAGCCGGAAGTAGATGCATCTGGCGGCATTGGTGCTCTTCGACCATGCCGAGAAATAGAACCGTCGGAAGAGGTCCACGCTAGGATATACTCCGACGAAGGCCTCGCAAAGATGCTGAAACACTGCCAGAATCAGCATCGCATTTGGGTGGAGGTTGATCAGTTCCCACCCATAATGTTCGCGGATATCCTTTAGGAACCGACTCTCAGGGAATCGGAACCCGCAACGCAGATACTCCTCGAAGATCACCAACTCGCCCTCTCGAACGGTTGGGGTTTCTTGGTCCTTCTCCGCAGGCCGCCAATTGATCAGCAGCCGCGATGGAAGGATCTCCTCTTTCTCCAACGCCACCAGAGTCTCCTCAGAATGGTGGTTGGATCTGCTCCAAGATGCCATTTTTTGAGAAAGATCGGTCGAAAAAGTCGATGATTTTGTGGAAGATGAAGGCGAGAAGATGAGGGTTTTGTGTGGCGGGAACTCTAAGGGTTTTTCGCGGCTGAATGGCTTCCTCAAGAAGCTACCTACTGCTTTTATAGACTCGAGGAGTCACGCCTCTGTGAGTAGCATTCCACTCAAGCGTCCTCTTAAATATTTTATTCATTTCCCATAATGGATATTCTATGAGAAACCCTTTAGGGCGTTTCGGGTATCGAATCTGAAATAAAAAGACTTCTTTATTTCGGAAGCTGAAAGGGCTAAAACTCGAGAAGTCTGCTAAGGCTTTTTGAGGGTTATTTACTTTTCTTTTTACCTGAACATTTTTGTGAAAATATCATGTAACTCAAATTTTGACGTACGGATATATTCTAACTGGGTTATGGTTTGGTTAAGGCCATGTTATTTAACTTCGTTTCTAATCGAAGTAATAGTCTAACCGAACGTTCAACTCTGGTCGCAATTCAGTTCTAACCGCGGCCTTAAGTCTGATCGCGGCATCAGGGCAGGTCATGGTGATCTTTTAAAGCGCGATTCTAATTGCAGAACTGAAATTTCCTGTGTATGAATGGTCGCGGACTAAGCTTTTGGCCATAATTTCACATAGAGGGTATGAAGAATGTTCATATGAATAAAAGAAACTTTATTTATTACATTCTTTACATACAAAAGGGATACGGTCGATAAAAGCATCGACTTGTTCCGAAAGAAGTTTACAAAGTTCCCCAAGGGACATGTTGTTGTCAGTAGGATCTACACTGACAACCCCAGGGAACTAGCAACTACCCTAAGTCTATCTATATCGTCCCTAACAACAGACGCACTATTGTCCCTAATCAAGTCAGAGAGTTGTCGCTGTTGCTGAGCGAAGTCCCTCTCTCGACGGAAATGGTGCGCCTCTTCTCGGGATCGATCAAGACATTCTGCTAAACGCAGAATCTTCGAGGCCATCTCCTCGGTCTTCTTCTCCAGGGCATTCTTCTCTTCCAGAAGGGTCTGTCCGGAAGGAAGAGATGGAGCAGCAGAAGGCTGATCGCTGGAGCCTCCTACCCCCTGCATTTTGCAAAAGTTAGTCATACTAACTAAAATTATCAGCAAAAAGGGAGAAGAATTGTTACCTGTCCCGGTGCATAACCCGTTGGTACACCCATCTTTGGAGGAAGATCATCATATGGTGGAAGGGCAACCTTCCCATCAGAAGATTGCTTCGCCAACCCAATATGGCAATCATCTGATCGAGGGATAGTCACCGCTTGCTGACCAGGATGTTGATCACCCAAAAGGATCGGAGAATTGAATGTAATGGGATCTTTCTCTAAGGATAAAGGCCTAACTTGCCGAGAGGCATGAACGGGGAGGGTCAAAAGAACTGAAGGAAGAAAGAAACTCGCTACGTTCTTCACCTTTGTTCCACTGGAAGATCCTTCGTCAACCTTGGGTTTCTTCCTTAAGGGAGACAGGACTTCATTCGTTTGGGACCCTTGTTCGACAACTTCCTCTTCATCACTCTCAATCTCGATGATATCGTGATCTGCCATTGGGAGGAGTATGTGAAAAGGAAGAAGGCAGGATAACAAGAAAAAGACTTGGACGTAAGAGGGAAATTGTAGATCTTTACATGTCCAGGGGTCTGGTATTTATAGCCACCAGGGCGACGGTTCGCCTCCCAGACACCTCAGGTTTCGTTAAGACATTTACAATTTTACCTCGAGATAAAAATATCTCTACGGCGCCATCATTGCCCGTCACGTAATGTCAGAACCCGTCTTGAAAAACCAACCGTTTTCACTTAGTGCGCCACTAAGTGGAGAAGTTAAAGGGCCAGGTTAAAAATCCAATGCACGGTTTTTTAAATTCGAAATAAACACGTCTCTTCGTTTTCTTCGAATTTGGGGGCTAGCTGACAAGGATTGACACCTGGGTCACTTCTAATGAACTTTTGGTTCAAGACAGGTTCGAACCAGACATGCATCTGGTGATGCGAACTCAAGCTATTCTAAGGGGCATCACCATCAGGTCGCAGCTTTACGCGGTCAGACCGTAAGCCTTGCGCGGTCAGAAGTTCGTAGGCTATACGCGAACTACACATTCGGGATATTGCGCGGTCAGCCAATATCCCGCGGTCAGAACATCTACCGATCAAGATACTTGAGATCTATTTATTCGGTTGCCCATACAACAGGATATTCTAAGTATCCCGAAGATTCCTACACGTGGAGAATCAACCGTCAGAAGGTTAACACATGCAGTTATCCGTGAATAACACGTGTTTAACCTGCGTGGAGGTTAAGAGCAGTTCCAAAAAACCGCATCCAACCGTCCGTGCAACCGTTTGATGCAGTTTCCTCTACATGGCACCCTTTCAAACAGTACAAAAGGATGGCATGGAGCATCAATCAGGAGGGGAAATTATCCGAAACATCAACCGAGAGATCGGAAGATCAAGAAACCCAAAATAATCCAAGTTAGCCAAGTCTACGGCACACCTCATATAGCATTTTAATAAGTTTTCTTTGGCTTATCTTTGTACACTCTTACAGGAAAAAATCCTCGCCTGTGAGGACTTTTTCCTCCATTTGTAAACCTTTTACCACACTTAGTGAAATCTCAACAGGACGTAGGGCTTTTACTCCCACCATCGAGGGCCCGAACCTGTCTAAACTCTCTGTGCTCCTGTTCACTATTGTTCAGCATACCTTCCCGAAGGGTCATCTTGAGGGGTCTCACAATTACAAATTCTGCATAAGTTCGACTGAGGACTCCGAGTCCGAATCGTCGACAATATGGCCTAGCTAATTATGTTTCATTCATATATGCATGCCCTGAGTCATTAATTATTTATTTGAATTTGTCAATTTTGTGAAATAATTGTAGATGGACCGAGAATATTGGATTTATGGAATAAAACATAGTACTGTTGAGTATTTGGAGGGTGTGAATGGATTTATTAAATTTGCTGAGCAAGAAAAGGCGAAGAAGGGAGAGAAAGATATGCATTGTGCTTGTATAGATTGTATGAACTTAAAAAGCTTCGGCAACTCTGATCAGATTAGGAGTCATTTGATTCGTCGTGGTTTTAACGCACGCTATACCCGTTGGATATGGCATGGTGAAGATCTTGAGGAAACGAGCACTACCGCTACCACTCAGTAGATCCCGGAAGTGGATTGCAGTAATGATGATCATGATCAAAACATTGATAATGTTCATTCGGAAGTCCATGTAGATGACGACAATTTAGATGAAATGTTACGTGATGTAGAAGAGGACTACAGCGAAAACAATTTAGCTAAATTTCAGAAATTAATTGTTGATTCTGAGAAGCCTTTGTTCCCCGGATGTGAAACATTTACAAAGTTGTCTTCTGTGTTGAGATTATATAACTTGAAGGCAAGCAACGGTTGGAGCGATAAGAGTTTCACGGCGCTATTGGATCTGTTAGCGAACATGCTTCCAGAGGGAAATGAGTTGCCAAGATCGGTTTACCAGGCCAAAAAACTATTGTGTCCGTTGGGAATGGAAATCGAAAGAATACATGCATGCCCAAATGATTGTGTTCTGTACCGTAACGAGTACGAGGATTTGCATGTTTGTCCAAGATGCGGTGCATCGCGGTATAAGCATGGGGACAGAATTTATCACAATGGATGTGATGAGGTAAAGAAAGGGCCTCCGGCCAAAACTGTGTGGTATTTGCCTGTGATTCCCAGATTGAAACGGCTGTTTGCAAATCCGAAAGATGCGAAGTACTTGCGTTGGCATGTTGAAGGTCAGAAACAAGACGGAAAACTAAGATATCCAGCTGATTCCATTCAATGGAGAAACATTAACAGAACATTCGGTGAGTTTGGCGGCGAAGTGAGGAATATAAGGTTTGGGCTGAGTACGGATGGTATGAATCCACACGGAAATATGAGCAGTCGACATAGCACTTGGCCGGTTCTTTTATGCATCTACAACCTTCCTCCTTGGTTTTGTATGAAGCGCAAGTACATCATGATGTCGTTACTAATTTCAGGACCCAGACAACCCGGGAATGATATTGACGTGTTTCTATCACCGTTAGTCGAGGACTTACATAAATTGTGGAGCGAAGGGGTGCGGGTGTGGGATGCACATAAGCGAGAGAATTTCATGTTGTGAGCCATGATATTTTGTACCATAAATGATTTCCCGGCCTATGGAAATTTGTCGGGGTATAGTACGAAAGGAGTCAAGGCTTGTCCTATTTGCCTGGATGAAACTGAAAGCATGTGGTTATCGAACTGCAGAAAAACAGTGTACATGGGTCACCGCAGATTCCTTCCGATGCATCACGCCTACCGTAAGAAGAGGAAGTCATTCAATGGGAAGCCTGAGAAAGGATCAGCCCCAGTGTTTGTGACTGGTAAGGAGCTTTACTTGCGCGTGAAGGACATCAAAGTTGAGTTCGGTAAATGTTCTAAACCTCCAAGAAAAAATATTTGGAAGAAGAGATCGATTCTTTGGGATCTGCCATATTGGGAGCACTTACAAGTTCGACATTGCATTGATGTCATGCACGTAGAGAAAAATGTTTGTGACAGTTTGATTGGTTTGTTGTTGAACATTCCAGGAAAGACGAAAGATGGCATCAACATTCGCCGTGACATGCTCGACATGGGCATAAGGACTGAGCTTGCACCGTTGGAGAAGGGAAAGCGGACATACCTCCCCCCGGCCTGCTATACTTTGTCAAAAAGAGAAAAAACAGAACTCTATCAGTGCCTACATGGTGTCAAAGTTCCATGCGGGTATTCTGCGAACTTGAAAAAACTTGTGTCCATGAAAGACTTGAAACTGGTTGGTATGAAGTCCCATGATTGTCATGTACTGATGTCACAAATGCTTCCCATTGCTATCAGAGGCATTCTCCCAGTCAAAGTCAGAGAGACAATTACAAAGCTATGTTATTTCTTCAACACAATATCTGGCAAGGTACGTAAGCGTGTACTCCTAGCAAGTTAATTAGCTCCATTCGTGGAACTTGTCAGATTTTTTGGATCTGAATATTTGCTGCAACTGTGTCCTTGCAGGTAATTGATATGGATGGACTGGACAATTTGCAACGCGATGTGACTACCACTCTTTGTCAGCTGGAGATGTATTTCCCTCCATCCTTTTTTGATGTTATGGTCCATCTAATTGTTCACCTTGTTAGAGAAATTAAGTTTTGTGGACCCGTGTTCTTGCGCTACATGTATCCATTTGAGAGATTTATGGGTATCTTGAAGGGATATGTAAGGAATCCACATCGGCCTGAGGGCAGTATCATTGAAGGTTATGCCGCCAAGAAGGTGATCGAATTTTGCACCAACTATATGGCCGGGGTTGACCCAATTGGCGTTCCTACGTCTCGGCATGAGGGCAGGCTTCAGGGCATTGGAACGATTGGATTTAAAGCAGTCGTCCCCTCTAGTGATCTGTATGCAAAAGCCCATTTTTGGGTCTTACAGCACATGACGTGCGTGGAGTCATACATACACGAGCACAAGGAAATGTTACGGAAACAGAATCCCTCGAAGCCAGAGATTTGGGTCACCAGAGAACATAATAGGAAGTTTGCTGGGTGGATCGAAAATAGAGTCCTGCAAGCTTCTGAGGGCGACGTAGATGAAGATGTTACATGGTTGGCCAGAGGGCCTAGATTTACTGTAGGGACTTGGCAGGGGTATGACATCAACGGCTATTCATTTTACACAAGAACTCAGGACGAGAAGAGTGCTATGCAATGTAGTGGAGTGACACTACTTGCTATTTCGGAGGATGCCAGGGCAGTAAGGGCACTCGACTCATATTACGGTGTTATTGAGGAAATATGGGAGCTCGATTATGTATTACTTAAGATTCCTCTGTTTCGATGCCAATGGGTCGAAATCCCTCGAGGTGTTAAAGTCGACAATTATGGGTTTACTCTCGTCGATCTCAGTAGAGTCGCACACAAAGATGATCCATTTATACTTGCTGAGCAAGCCACACAGGTGTTCTACATCGTTGACCCGGCCAACCCAAAGTTGCACGTTGTCCTTCACAGTAAGAGACGTATTGTTGGGGTCGAAGACGTTGTGGATGAAGAAGAGTACGATCAGTTCGACGAACTACCTCCATTTTTAGATGGAATCCTTCAATCTGTCCCTACCGAAGATATTGACGACACAAGTTACCTGCGAGACGACCACGAAGAAGGATTATGGGTGGACAACCATTCTTGACTAATTTGCAATATGTAAGTGACGTATATTACTTGGATCGAAGAATTCTTCAAATCATTTTTCAAAAATTCTTTGGGAAAACATACGTGATGCATTGAGAATCATTTCTACAAATTTTCATTTCAATTGGAGTATATACTTGATTTGAGCAATAATTGATTCTTTTCACAAATATATATGAAAACTGCAAATTTTTATTTCATGATTGGTCTTTACTGTTAATTTATTTCAAAATTATTGCAAGCCATTTGCATGGGGTTTCAGGTGTCTTTACAAGTGCAAAATTATGTACTGAGACCCATCTGTAATTGTTCTCAGGAAATACCTTTAGATCAATTTAACAGTATTATACTATCGGTTTCAATCTCCAAACCGATATGAAATTAACATATACTATCGGTTTATTGTCATAACCGATAGTAAAATACAATACAAAATGATGTACTGAGATCCTCTGTAATTCTTCTAAGGAAAATCCTTTAGGGTCAATAGCATTGTATTTTACTATCGGTTATAACTGTGAAACCGATATGAAATTAAACTATACTATCAGTTTATCGTTCACAACCGATAGTGATTTACACTGTGTTATGAGCCCCTGTTCTTAGTTTACTATCGGTTTACTGTTCACAACCGATAGTAATTTACACTGTGTTATGAGCCTATGTTCTTAGTTTACTATCGGTTTATTATTCACAACCGATAGTGATTTACACTGTGTTACGAAAACCCTAACTTACATGTTTTTACTATCGGTTTTGTGGTGATGAACCGATAGTAAATATTCATTTATTAGGTTATAACCTTGCACGATTTTCCCTCCAGTGCAACTGATCACATTCCAATTTCCAAATACTCGTGCGGAAAACCCTAGATTCACCGACGTTCGCTTCTTCGCTCCTCTGCGCCACTGGTTCTCCACCGCCTCCGGCATTGCATTGCGCCACCGCCTCCGGCCACTCCACGATCGACTGTAAGTGTTCTTGACCAAATGGCTCGCGTGTATTGCTTAATTTTGTATGCAATGGTTCATATCCCGTTCAATGGATTACAAATATAAACCTAGAGTAAAATTCATTAACTACAAACTTGATAGCTATGAGAATGACAGAATTGATGAAAATCACTAGCAATTTGTCATACAGTGTAGTTCACTATCGGTTTCTTATTCAGAACCGATAGTAAATACCTTAAACTGAATTTTCTGTTAATTATTTCCCATTTTCTAATTTTCATCTGAAATTTTGGTTCATTTATATTTTAACATACCTTATGTTCCTGCTGAGCAATTACTTTATGTTCCTGCTGAGCAATTTTGGAAATTTTTCCTAATTCAGACTTGATTACTATCGGTTTGACTTGGAAAACCGATAGGAAATAGTAGTGCCATCATAGTTTGCACTGCTAATTTGAATTTTCTGTGAATTACTTCCCATTTTCTAATTTTCATCTCAAATTTAGGTTCATTTAAATTTTAACAGACTTTATTTTCCAGTAGAGAGATTAGCATAGTTTGCACTGCTAATCTTTTAAATTTTCCTGAATACAGACCTTAGTACTATCGGTTTTCCTTTCAAAACCGATAGGAAATAGAGTATGTGTTAGTTTGCACTGCTCATCTGAATATTCTGTGAATTACTTCCCATTTTCTAATGTTCATCTCAAATTTAGGTTCATTTAAATTTTAACAAACTTTATTTTCCAGCAGAGAGATTAGCATAGTTTGCACTGCTAATCTTTTAAATTTTCCTGAATACAGACCTTAGTACTATCGGTTTTCCTTTCAAAACCGATAGGAAATAGAGTATGTGTTAGTTTGCACTGCTCATCTGAATATTCTGTGAATTACTTCCCATTTTCTAATGTTCATCTCAAATTTAGGTTCATTTAAATTTTAACAGACTTTATTTTCCTGCGGAGAAATTAGCATAGTTTGCACTGCTAATCTTTTAAATTTTCCTGAATACAAACCTTAGTACTATCGGTTTTCCTTTCAAAACCGATAGGAAATAGAGTATGTGTTAGTTTGCACTACTCATCTGAATTTTCTGTGAATTACTTCCCATTTTCTAATGTTCATCTCAAATTTAGGTTCATTTAAATTTTAACAGACATTATTTTCATGCAGAGAGATTAGCACAACAATTTTAGTTATGAACTTTGTCATGTACCTTTCTTCATATCAATTGGATGGTTTGTTCATGGTATTTTAGGTAAAGCCATGTCGGCATCTTCCTCGGCTGATACTAGTGATTCGGCGAGGGCGAACGTAGATGGCACTGCCTCGTCCCAGCACAAGAGGAAGGCGCGAGGCGCGACAATGTTGGGTCGTTTGGCCAAACGCGCGGATCTTTCCTGTGAGTTCAACCAGTTCGGGAGACCGATCGGGAAGAACGCCGGGCACTATGCTGCCTATGTTGGCTTGTTGGTGAAGGAAAGGGCGAAGATCACCGTCCATAGCTGGAAGGACGTCAAGGCCGACGAGAGGGATAGGCTGTGGGCGGAAGTGAAGGTAAAATTAATCAAAATCACTGAACTCTTGAGTAATCACATCCCCTTGGTTTATCCTAGAGATTAGGTAAGTCCTACTTATATGCACCATTTGAAACAGGCCAAGTGGAACATCCCAGACGATGGTCCCAAGATAGCTTGCTTGAAGGACATGAACAACACGTGGAAAACCTTCAAGAGCGTCCTCGTCAGTACCTTCCTCGCTAAAGGCGAATCTCCATGCGAGAAGTACCCCTTCATAATGGAGGAGGTATGGGAGCAATTCGCCCAACAGAAGGGGACTCCTGAGTTCAAGGTATGAATGGTTCCTTTGCTTGGTTACACCATTGTATGCAGTAAGCAGTGGTGCATTAATTTTCTTGTTTCTGGTACGAAGGCCCTCAGCGAGAAGAACAGGGCAATCCAGAGGAGGAACGACCACCCACATCGGCTCGGCTCTCGCGGCTATGCGGGGAAGGAGGAGCAGTGGAAGAAGGCTGAAGACGAGGCGTCGCATTTCGTCGACTCCCCTGACCTACCACTCTCCGAGATCCGTGATCAGCGATGCAAGCGCTGGTGGCTGGCCAGAGGGACCGTGTCGGCCACGGGGACTGTGGCGTTCCCAAACCCCAGGGACGTCGAGGTCGTGCAGCGACTCGTAAGTTGGCTAACTATGATCACTAGTGTGCGCACAAGTTTGTATATATTTCTTCCTCACAATGGAGAGCTTTCAATGTAACAGATCTCTTGCTCGAAGGAGGCGACTGAGGGATTGTTCAGTCCCCATAGGGAGAACGACATCCTTACCCGGGCTCTAGGGAACAAGGAGCATCTAGGGCGGACGCGAACCGTAGGGGCTGTGGTGCCATGGAAGGAAGGCTTCTCGGAGCCCGGGCAAAAGGCGAAGAAGGCTGGCAGCTGGAAGGAAAGGGAAGTGGAGCTATCTCAGAAGATACGGGCAGATGTGACTGCACAATTCGCGGACATGTTCGCTCAAATGAATTAGATGATTATTCTATCACACCCTTGCATATGATCCATTGAACTTAGCTCTCTAAAAAATTTTCATAGCTTATGTTTAGTTTTTACTTAAATTGACCATTAAAGCTTAAACTTATCTATTAAATTGTACTTGACTTCTTCCAAATTGAAAATTTCTAATAAAACCATTTTTTGGAATTAACTTTCTTAGGTTACTTTTTATGTCTAGATTGCTAATTGCCATTCTCTTTAAAAAAATGTGTAAGAGTAAAGTATAATCGACCCACTGGGGGGAGGCGGTGGTGAATCATCGACCAGCTGGGGAAGGGAAGATCTACTTAACTTATGCACACAAAAAAAATATTTTCAGTAAAATGGTTGCTTAAGATGCGGCTTTGTCTAGTCTCATGTAACGTATATGCCATCTGCTGGGGGGAGATGGTGGTGAATGGTCGACCAACTGGTGAAGGGAAGATATACAGAGCATTGAGGTTGCTTACAGGGCTCAGGAAACCGACCAAGCTGCCTTTCTGTAAGTGCACTTAAGTAAGCGTCTTCAAATGTGTCTCCTCTAGCCGCGATGGAATGATCTAGTAAAAACATTCTGGCCGAGAGAACAAAAATGTTGAAGAAGAAAATAAGAAAATAATAAAAAAAGAGAAGAGAATAAGTGTTTTAATTTTTCTCTAGAAAAGGGCAATCTAGTAACTTTGTGTAAATGATAGCATAACGAGTGTTTTCTTTGCATGTTTTATTCTGTCGTGGTATTGCGAATACCCCGGCAAGTTTCGTGGACGACCCTAGCGAAGAAAACGCGACACGGGCTAACCAGTTGACCGGTCCTCCCCCTCCGGACAAACACAAGAAGTGATACGAGGATTTATGCAGGTTCGGGTCCCGGTGGGTCCCTAGTCCTGTCGGCGTGCTCCCGACCGGAGTCGGCTGGGGAGGCTCTCTCGGGGACAGGCTTCCGGAGCACACCTGTGAGTTTGGCTATTCTAGCAATAATGAATCACTTGTCTTTACAATAGGGGGTACAATGGCTATTTATAACCCCAAAAAGAAGCAAAAAAGACTAAACTACCCTGGACGCCACCGTCGGATCGAGGGGTAGCGACGTCCTTCTCCCGGTCAGATGCCTTGGATGCTTGACAGGTGGTCGCTGATTCCCGAGGGGCTCCTCGCGTGACCTGCACTTGATCAAGAACCAAAGACTTTACCTTTAGAAGGGCGACGATGCCCGGGACATGCACCGGGAGCAATGTCCCCGGGCAAATGGCGGTGCCCGGAACCGGCACCACAGGCCAGGTCCCCAGGCGAAAGCGCCGCCGGGACATGCCCCTGAGGCAATGTCCCCGGGAGAAAGGCGGCGCCCGGGACATGCCCCGGAGGACAATGTCCCCGGGAAAATGGCAGCACCCGGAACCGGCATCGAAGGCTAGGTCCCAGGGCGAAAGGCGGCGCCCGGGACATGCCCCAGAGGCCATGTCACCGGGCGAATGGCGGCGCCCGGGACCGGCACCGGAGGCCACGTCCCCGGGCGAAAGGCGGCGCCCGGGACATGCCCTGGAGGCCACGTCCCTGGGCGAAAGGCGGCGCCCGGGACCGGCACCGGAGGCCAGGTCCCCGAGCGAAAGGCGGCATGCCCCGGAGGCAAGGTCCCCGGGCGAAAGTGACGCAACTTACCTGGACTTAGCCTCGCGGAGATTTCCCCCAACATATTCTAAATCCTATACGAAAGAAGATTGTTAAGACAATTTAAGTTATTAAGCTCTCTCTTTTCTAAGGTTGAAATTTGATAATCTTAATATATGCATTTGGAAAGTTTAAATTGCTAAGATCAGTTGCCTCATATGCATAAATGTGTTGTGAATCTTCAGAAGATTGTTTATTGGAAATCAGATAAACCAAAGAATCTCAATTTTTGGAAAAATCATTCACATTCTTTGCTTGAGGAGAAGTAAAATGCTAGCTTGGGGGAATTTGATAAGTGCTAACTTGGTAGCATTTTTACCCTAGGTTTAATATCAAAAACATGAAAAATCATGCTTAAAACTCCTTTGATGTGACATTTTATGTGTAAAATTTGATTATTTTCACAAATTACTTTCACAGCTGTGTTCATGATGTTTCAGGGTTCAAATCTACCAAATTTGAGATGATTTCGACCACATTTGAGACCCAAATGACCAAGAAACCCAACTGGAGAAGAAAAAAACCTGGTCAAAGTCGAATTGGCGGGTAAATGATCCTATCCGTACGAATCTCGGGTGAAAAAAGGACTTGTAGTCGAAAAAGACTCCTACTTGAAAAAGGGATCCTGGTCGATTACAACATGGTTGAAAAGATTCCTGCTCAGTTTAGGCCACGACGCGTGTGTGGCCACGATTGTGCCACGTGTCCCGATCGTAATTGATGAGGACATCTATAGCACACGTACATCGCATACTTCCTCACGTACATTTCCAGCACCAACAGGACCAATTACAAGAGCTTGAGCTAAACAAATACAACAACATGTACCATGAAGAAGGAGCCAAGCAAACTACACACAGATATTCTATGGCCTACAAATGAGGTCATGACATATGTCAACATCAACACTGATGTCATTTCTTAGCTATCTTCTTTCTTGGATAATAAGTAACATGTAGTAAAATTGAATTTTACAACCACTTTCTTGGTCAAAAAGAAATGAGTTGTAAAGTTCAAATTTTCAACCTCTGTTGAGTTGTAAACTAGTTGTAAAGTTCAAGTTGTATACTAGTTGTAAAGTGCACCATGACAACACATAATGAGTTCTAAAATATACAACTCATGATGAGTTAGAAAAGAGCTTTTGTAGCCTATAAATAGTCCAGTGTTTTATTGCAATGAATAGAATGAGAATTTTCAGAATAAAACACTTCTTTGTTCTTGGGTTTGAGTGAACCATTTCCACCCCCTTAGAATTGGGAATTATCTGAGAATTCTTGTCTCCGTCGTTCTTGTGATTACCTCGGTGATTGTAAGAACATGTTTACTCCACATGAGCGAGTAGACAAAGGGATTGAAGCATGTGGTTGGGTGAATCGAGTGTCGCAGGTTGCCATAATAGAGACGTTGGTTAGCGGTGTCATTTATCAAGTTGCACGGATCCAGTTATCTCCACCCTACACCGTGAAGATCGGGCCAAACTGCGGACCGATCCTTATCAGTGATTAGTCAGTAGTTTGCCATAATAGAGACAGTGGTTGGCGGTGTCATTCATCAGGTTGAGCGGATCTAGTTATCTCCAATCCTATGTCGTGAAGATCGGGCCAAAAAACGGATCGATCTGTATTAGTAATTGTGTTGGTTTCCTTGGCTCTTAACTGGTCATTTTGAGTCAAGTTTACTTGGCTCTTGACTGGTCAGGTTTGATTGGTTTTAGCCAGATTTGATTGGTTTTAGTTGTATTGGATCAGAACTGGTCGAATCTGGTCAGTTTTTACTCAGATTTATCCGTTCTCGCACCATTTGAAGCCAGACTTCATCGCCTGCATGTCAAGAAGTTATTTTTGGAAATGTTTACCTGTGTACTGTAAATAGAGAAGTTTTTGGCCCAATTAAACATGCTTTTCTTTAGGGTTTGGTTGTAGTTTAGTTTAGAAGAGCCTATTTTTATTGCTTTTGTAAGCCGGCAAGGACGGCAACTTCAATTTCAAGCAATCAAGTAAGTTTTTATTTATTTCTTATTATTATTTCTACATTCTTATGGCTTTTTGTGAGTAGTTCCCTTCTAGGTTTAGGGATGACCTAATCCGGAAGGCATGATTTATCCTTGGTCTTGATCTCAAGTTTTGGAGTTATTTCTTGATATTTTCTTCCTCTAAACCCTAAATTCTTGTTAAGGCAACAGATGTAACAGTGAGTCTTAGCAAGAATTTAGGGGAGTTCTTAAGTCCTTGGCGCTTTGACACGGGATTTTGAACAGGAGAGATGCTCTCGCCAAATGTTGCAGTGGAAGCAATCCTCTAACTGTTGATCCAGTACCCCAAACTGGCAACTTAATTTGTCTTGGAAACTATTGAAATTAACTTACAGTCCTCAGACGTTGGATAGAATTATGCTGGATTGTTAGGGAACTCCCAAAACCCTAGATTTTCATTCCTATTTTATAAACCCAAATTTCATACTTACAATTTACTGCTTTAAATCCTAGATTGATAACTTTAGTAGAAGACTTATTTGTAGAAAAACACACCCACAACTTGTTTAAACTAAATCAGTGATCCATTAAGCTAGAAAGACAAATACACTTGTTCCTCGTGGAATTCAACCCTCAAGTGCTCAACGTTCAACCGTTCACTTGCGGTTATTACACGCATCACGACCCTTTCAGTTGTGATCAATCGTGCTAGCTTGGATTAAGTAGCAAGCCATGGCTGTACCTTCTAAAGTTGATGCTTCAAAAGGCAAGGTTAAGGGCGTGAAGATTGGTGAAGACTTGAGTAGGACAGACAAAGATGAAGATGAAGACGAAGACGACCATAAGGCCGACGACCTCGTCAACACCTCCTTAGTTGTCGGATCTTTCAAGGTCGAAGCTAAGGTTGATATACCCATATATGATGGGTTGATCAATGCTGAGAAGTTGGATTCTTGGATCGACCAGCTTGAGACCTACTTTCACCTATAAGGGTTCAGTAGTGCTCCTTAGAACCCGCCGCCTCTCCAGCACCGCGACCGCCACTTGAGATGCCCCACCACCACGTCAATGCCGCCGCTGGATCCCCACCAAATCCCAGATCAGCCATCGCTCTCATACTCGCTGCTGGCCACATCCCGTTGGCTGGCAGCGAGCTCTTCCTCCTTGACAGAAGCTTCCACGGCTTCATCGGTTACGTCGCCAATTGGAGTTGAGGCCATCTTCCCCAAGCTCAGCAGCGAGCTTCGACCTCGTCCTCAACCTTGTCCTCGACGGTGTCCTTAGGAAGCTCCAGCCGACAATGACAACGACAACTCCACCACCTTCGATCAGCTCTTTGGCGGCCACTGCAGCCCCACAACATCGAGCACGGCAAGCTTCCTCTCTACTCCCCATCTGTCAAAGTTCTAGCAACAAGAAATTGGTGATCAATTCTCCTCTCTACTCCCCACCTCTCCTCTATTCTTCAATTTTGGATGAACTGTATAATGTATGAGATGGAGAACTTTGTAGTAGGATGGATTGATTGCATACTCAAACAAGTTCTCGATTTTGTTTGCACCTCTGGCTTTCTCTTTGAGACTACATGAACTGGAGCTCACAATTAACTTGCAATTCTGTGTGGTGAAACTAATTTGATTGCATGATTAACTGTTGAATTGAATGTCCCTTTGAATGTCTCTTTGAATGAATAAGGAGAATTCAAGTAATTTCCATTTGGTGATCAGATGAGCAGGAGATTGGTGATTCAATTCCAGTACTCCTACAATCTTGTGAATGCAATGTCTACTGTTTGTGAGCTTTATTTAAATATCTGCCTTCTCAATTGATGACACTTTATGTTTTTGAAGGCATTAGTTAATTGCCATGCTTTATTGTTTCTCTGAGCTGATGCTTGGAAATCTAGCATGTTATTGAAGAAGTGTTGAAGCGGATAGTAGTCTCCAGTGAGGTGTAGTTGTGTTTGCTATTGAGCTATGGTCGTGAGGAATTGGGGATTGATTAGTGTTTGTTTGGTACTTGTCGATCAATGATACTCATCATAGGTTGTGATCGATGTTAGTTGTTTGCACTGCCTCGCGCGCTACCACTACACGATTCCTCTCTACTACTCGTATCTATGAAACACTAGTCCAGATCAACACTAGTTAGGTCGCGAGCCTTTCTCTTTCTCTTCATTTTCTTCCAACATTCTCTTTCTTTCATCCAAATTTAGTTTTATTATCCATTGATTTAGTTTAGTTTTCACATTTCGCTTCTCTAGTCACTGTGGAAAGAACGACAAAATACTCACCTTACTGCTCTGATCTCGTCCTCTTGCGAGACGGTCTAGGCTGGTATTAATTTTTGGCGTCATTGCTGGGGATTAGATTGAATGCGGGCGTGTTCAACTGACTAGATCTTTTATTTTTGTGTTTCTTTTTTGTTTTTTTTCCGTCTTTTTCTGCCCCTTTTTCCCTCCCCGCTCTTTTATTTCTTGCACCACTTCTTTTCCTTTTCTCATTGATTGATTGATTTACATTGATTGAGGATATGGATGGTTACAATTCTTTTTGTGATGCATGTGACAATCTTAGTGTTAAATTAGATGATGTGCCTCGTTAGATTGTTGCAGCTCTTCGTGGATTATTTTCTCGTGTTAGCGCCGATCCTATGTGTTGTATTTGTGGTATACGAGGTCATTCACCCGCTCCTTGTCAGCGTGCTCGAGCATCCACTACATATCAACCTGGATGGCCTACATATCCAAATACACCGTACAAGAACAGCCACCCTGCTATCTCATCATCTTCTCCTAGCTATCCTTTCAGGGTTTTAGGTATGGACAGTAGCTCCCATGTACATCTTATCAACCTTTGTACTCATCATATCAGTAGTACTCACAGCAGCCTTTGCATACGAGGATACTTCCCGACTTGAGGCGCTATTGGAGTGTCATTTGAAAAGGCTGAACGAACATCCAATACTATATCCGTCCCCATAGTCGCCTCCCCAAGTTGAGGATGCATCCAGACTTGACGCACCGATGGAGGACATGATTAAGAAGTCCGAGCACTACTTGGCACAATGTTCAGATGTGGACACATTTGAGGCCATCACACCTCCATTGAGTGTACCGGAGCCCACCTATGACATCTATCCTCGAGACCCTCACGGAGAGACCACAGTTGTGAGCAATGAGCTTCGACTCGATCTCGTTCCTTCAACGTCGCATCACTACGCTCCGCCTCCTACTGATCTGATCATGTTTGATGATGATGGTTGGCCTGTTTTCAAGACACCTCTCCATTCGTTTGGACCATTTTATTTTGATGATCCATTGACAGACGGACCAGAGATGGAGAGTGTCAGTTTTGAGGTTCCAGACTTCCTGGATGATTCCTTGAACCACGAGATCAAGAGGGAGACATTCTCATTTGATTCTAAGGGACATCTTTCTGATGTAGGGGAGTATGTTCATCCTGATCCATGAAACACCACCCCCGTGGAGGTCCCTACTACCTTATCATTCATGCCATCCACTATTCAAGTAGATTTGAAACCCTTCTCGTATCATTCTGAGCTGTTTAGTTCTAATGAGACTTGTCATATCCCTATGAGTTGTCATTTGCCTTGTATCGACACATGCCATCCTCCTGATATGTATTATCAATTAGTCGATGGGAAAGGATTTTCATCAACTAACCTTTTGGAGGGCCTTGTCCCTACCATACACACGTGCTTGTTCTTTCTTGATCTTATTTGTAGGTTAGCACGTGTGGCTTATCGACCGCGAGTGGACTTGCTCTAAGTCGATATTCCTTGGGATCCAGGTGGATTCCCATGCATGCTGATTCTGATAGGAGGGTGGACGTGGAGCTTATACTACGTCCCTCACTAACCCCTCCTCTTGCGCTTCAATTCCATATCCTTTGAGGGTCGAGCTTCCAACCTAAAGGAAGTGCTTCTCGGGAGGCAACCCGTGTCATTTTTTTTCTTATTCCTTTCTTTATTTCTTTTTACTGTATTTTGTAAATTGTAGTTAGTTATTCTTTCTTTTTCTCTTTTCAGGACCTACTATCATCCGTACATGTGCATGAGATCTTCGGAATGGCTCGACGTCACGATATTGTCTTCATCATATACGCGGTGAGCTGTCTCGGACCTTATGTTACCTAATTGCGCAAAAACTTACTTTCTTGCATCCACCCAACCTGTTTTGCATTCATCTATGCATCGAGACTATGCATGTTTTAATCTTTGAGGGAGTGCATTCAAATCTGAAATTTGGGTTAAATTTTTCAAAAATTCAGATGATTTTAGACTAAAATCGGGCATTTGTGCATGTTTGAGCTTCAATTCTCTATATTTGTGTAAATGTTGTGATTTATGTCTATTTGTGCATGCTTGTATTTGTGTATGCGATTGTTGATTATCTAGCCGTGTGGGTTATGTATTGTATGTCTGTGATATATCTCTTGTATTGAACTATTTGCTCGACAAGCTAATTATAAGAGAGGACATGCTGAAATTTTTCTTGAATTTTGTTTAAATTGCTCACACTAGCCATATTGTGAATCTTGTGCAAATTTGAGTGTAAATCTTGGCATCCTTGTTACCATGTTTACCGTGTATATGTGATATTAAAAAGAATAGTTTAGATCATTTAGTCGCGTGATTTATGTACATAGCCTCCTGGATATCACTTCTAGTTACTTAAACCATGTTTTTACAAATTTTTGCAGAATAAGGTTGCAAATGCTGCTCTCTACCTAGTAAGCAACTTCCATTTTCACTGCTTAATAAAAACTCCTCTACTCTCCGCTCCTCTGAGCTAGTCGATGTTTGACTTGTTTTTGCATTAGTAAAATGTTAACTTGGTCATCAATCATCAAATTGAGCTCATGAGCGTGTTGATCACTCTATGGAACACATCACCTAGTGCGATGGTCCTAGGGTAGAGTACGAAGGGATATGCAATTAACAAGTCAAACGGGAAGGAGCTAGCTTAAGCACCAAATTTTGAAAAAATTTCAATAAGGTTAGAATGTAATTAGTGTGATGTCTAGCAAGGCTAAAACATGTAATAATTGCAATTATCTGATTTTTAAACTACTCTTTTAATATTCATATACATGTATATGCATTGGTGACTTCTTTGCATATTTTTCACTCATCTTTGCCAAATTTCGATATGGTTGGTCGTGCATAATTTGTACATAATTCATAATCATTTGTAACCTCTCTTTGAGTTTTCTTCTGCTTGCGGAATAAACAGTTATAATACACTAGATTGCCGCATTCATACATTTATTGCTGTCCTTCTTCATTCACTGATTTTATTAATTTTCTTGAGGGCAAGAAAAAGTTCAAGCTATTGCATCTAGGCCCCTATTATTGTGGATTTTGATTATTGATGACATTAAGTGTTTTTGATCTAATCATGTCTTTGAGTTATATGTATGCAGAGACCTAAGAGCTATTTCGCCTAAGGTCGCAGTATTGCCAAAGTCGCATGTACATGGTCGGCAAGTAGAAAGCCGCAGAGACCTAAGCTATCTGGACGATCTGCAAGTCGCAAGCACAAGGTCGCAAGCTGAGGACGAAAGCACAAGGTCGCACTGTCGTCAGAGGTTGCAAGTCCAAGGTCACCAAGATTGAAGATGCAAAGGACTTAAGGTAAAATGAGTTTTTATTTTGTACCGGTCTCGGTGTTTGGAGGTTGATCAGTTTATAGAAAATTTGTTTCTTAGTTTCAACCGTACTATAAAGAGGGCTTACAAATTCTCTTTACATTTCCAGCATAAACCGAGAAACTACTAGGTCATTGCATTGCATTTGTTTCGGTTGGATTTGATTTGGATTTTCAGATGAGTTTTTGATAGTAGAAGAGTTTTTGCTTTTTCTAGAAAGATATAGACAGATCTAGCTTTTGCTTCTGTTAAAAAAACGATAGAGCTTTAAATTATCTTTCAAACAAGCTATCAAACACTTAAATCTGATTTCTGGATCAAAAGTTATGGATGTTTTTATTCAGACTGACTGTCAGTTATTTAGTTTTTCAGTTGAGTTTTTGACAGCAGAAGAGTTTTTGCATTTGTTAAAAATATATAGGCAGATCTGGCTTTTTCTTCAGTTGACAACAAGATATTCCTTTAAAATATCTTTGAAATGAGCTATTAAAATTTTAATCGGACCTATGGAACAAAAGTTATAATTGTTTTTATCCATGTTGACCGTCAGTTTGGATTGTTTTTACCCAACCCCGGACGTCGCCGAGGGGGCTCACCCCCCACTGGTTCCGGATGTCACAGGGGCTTCCCCCTTTCCGGTCCCGGTCGCTGCCGCAGGGGCCCCCTCTCCGGATCCAAACACCACCCCGGGCGCCCCCTCCTCGGTTCCGGATGGTGCAGGGGCTCCCCCCTTTCCGGTCCCGGGGGCCGTCGCAGGGGGCTCCCCCCAGCAGGCCCCGGTAGCTTCCGGGCCGGCTGCTACAGTGCAGGAGCTCCCTCCCCCGGCGAAGCAGGTCCGCCTCTCCAGGGGGGAGGTCGAGCGAATGCATTCTCCCAGCCGCGGGGAAGAGCTTCCCCTCGGTCGTTGTCGCAAGGAGCCTCGCTCTCGCACCGGTCGGGGGAAGAGACCAGCCGAAGAACCATCCTCCCCGGAGGGAAGCCCGGACGTCCGGGAATTCAGTCCCGGCCCGGAAGAGAAGCATCGTCACCACCACTCCGGCGGCCCTCTTGGGCCGCTACCTGACTCGGATAACGAGGGGGCGTCCCCCGTTAAAGAAGACAGTGACTGGGGCTCCCCCCGGGAAGTGCAGGGGGCGAACCAGCCCCTGTGTCGAAGACTCCGCAGCATCCGATGGCCGCGGCCCTACCGTCCCCCGCACATCGAGCATTATAATGGCGAGGCGGACCCTTACGAGTTCGTGCAGATCTACTCCACAGCCATCTCCGCGGCGGGGGGGGGGGGGACGAGAGCGTCCAATGCAACGTCTTCCCCCTCTACCTCACTGGCATTGCCCGCTCCTGGTTTTACAACCTGAAGGCGGGCTCCATCAAGTCTTTCTCGCAGCTGAAGCGGGAGTTCTGCGCCAACTTCCAGGAAAATTACGTACGCCCCCTGGATTCTTCACAGCTATACACAGTGCGCCAGAGAACTGGGGAGACCATCAGAAGCTTCTTCAGGCGCTTTGCCCAAGTAAAAAGCAAAGTGGCCCACGTCCCAGACTCCACAGTGATCGAAGCCTGCAAAAGCGGGATCCTCCCGGGGGAACTCCACCGAAGACTCTCTCGAAGCTGCCCCTCTTCCGCCGACGAGCTCTTTAACGTACTCGAAAAGTACGCTCGCGCGGAGGAAGATGACATCTGGAAGAAGACCCAGGGGACTCCTGCCCCCGCCGAGCGGGGGGCCCGGGATCCCCCCAGGCGCCCCAGGCAGGGGGGCCGTAGCGAACCACGGCCTCGGGACACCTTTGTCCTTGAGGGCGGAGGCGGCTCGCGCGACCCCCCGAAGGGCAACCGCCCCTTTCCCAAGCCGAGAGGCCATGGGGGAGGACAGTCTTCGCGCGGCCGCGAAGGCCCCGCGGGGAGAAGCCGGGAAGGACCGTGGTGCAGCTTCCACGGGTCCAGTACCCACGCGACCCAAGATTGCCACCAGCTGCTGCAGCACTTCGCGGCGTTCCTCGACCAGCGCGGGCAGGGGGGGGGACTCCGGCCTCCTTGCCCCCTCGGCCAGCTGTTCCGGCCCTTCCCGCTCCCGCGGGGGGGCAGCAGGTGCAGGAGGGGGGCCCTTCAGACGCTCTCCCCTTTCAAACTTCTCAGCGCCGCATCAACGTCATCGTAGGGGGGTCCGCCTCCGGGCGGGATTCCAAGCGCCAGCGCAAGGAGTACGCGCGGGAAGTTAAGGTAGTGGGGGTGCTACACGCGTCCGTGCCGCCCAAGTGGTCGGACGTCCCCCTCACCTTCACGGCGGAAGACGCGCGAGGGGTTCGCTTCCCCCACGACGACGCGCTCATTGTCTCCGCGACAATCTACAACTGCCACTTGGCCCGCATTCTCGTGGACGGCGGAAGCTCCGCCGACGTCCTATTCCTCAAAACCTTCAAGGAAATGCAGGTGGATGAGAAGCTCCTGCAACCAGCGGCAGGGCCTCTGCAAGGGTTTGTCCCGGGGAAGGCGATCCACCCCGTGGGCAAGGTAGATCTCCCGATCACCTTCGGCACCCCGGAGAACTACCGGACCGAGCTAGTCCGCTTCGACGTAGTGGACCTCCCCTCCTCCTACAATGTGATTATGGGGAGGACTACGATCAATCGGCTGGGGGCTGCCACCCACCAAAACTACCTGTGCATGAAGATCCCCGGGCCGCATGGCGTGATCAACGTCCGGGGGGATCAAGACATGGCCCGTGCTCTATACGAGCGAGCTGCTGCCACAATAGGAAGCGTCAACCTGATCAAGGCACCCGGGGGGGAGGCTCCCCCCCCGGACGTAGACATCGCTGCGCCATCCCCTGGGAGGCCCCTCCTCAAGCCGCGTCCGGAAGGGGGCCTCCGGAAGGTCCCGCTGTCCCCGGGCAGCAGGGACAAAACTGTCCAAATCGGGGCAGAGCTCCCCCAAGACCATGCAACGCAACTCGCAGCCTTTCTGCGCGAAAACTCCGATGTTTTTGCGTGGAAGCCTTCGGATATGCGGGGCGTCGCCCGGGAGGTTATCGAGCACAAGTTCGCGGTAACCCCCAGTCACCCCCCTATCAAGCAGAAGTTGAGGAAGCTCTCCCTCGAACGTCAAGAAGCTATCAAAACGGAGATAGCCCGGCTCCAAGAGGCGGGGTTCATCCGGGAAGTCTTGCACCCTGAGTGGCTCGCAAACCCCGTCCTCGTCAAGAAATCAAGTGGCAAATGGCGTATGTGCGTGGACTTCACCGACCTTAACCGCGCCTGCCCCAAAGACAACTTCCCGCTCCCGCGGATCGACCAGCTCGTTGACTCCACCGCGGGGTGCGAGCTGATGAGCTTCCTAGACGCCTACTCGGGATACCATCAAGTCCGGATGGCGGAAGGGGATGAGGAAAAGACGAGTTTTATAACTCCCCTCGGAACCTTCTGCTACCGCCATATGCCCTTCGGGCTCAAGAATGCGGGAGCCACCTTCCAGCGCCTGATGACGCTGGTCTTCAAAGATCAAGTCGGCCGCAACGTCGAAGTCTACGTAGACGACGATGTCGTCAAGAGCCCCCGTGCAGCCTCCCACATCGACGACCTCGCAGAGACCTTCCGTAACCTCCGCGCGTTCGGGCTTAAGCTCAACCCGGAGAAGTGCGCCTTCGGGGTGCGCGGGGGGAAGCTCTTGGGTTTCCTCGTGTCCCAGCGGGGCATTGAGGCAAACCCCGAGAAGATCCGGGCCTTCCTAGACATGCCCCCGCCGCGCTCCGTCAAAGATGTCCAGCGGCTCTCTGGCCGCCTGGCCGCGCTCAGCCGCTTCGTCTCCCGTTCGGGGGAGCGGGGCCTCCAGTTCTTCAAGATCCTCCGAGGGCTCGAGGGGTTCCGCTGGACCCCCGAGGCCCAGGAAGCCTTCAACGACCTCAAGAAGTACCTCTCGAGCCCTCCGATGCTCGTGAGTCCGTCTCCGGAAGAGCCCTTGCTCCTCTACCTCGCCGCAACCCCCGTCGCCGTCAGCACGGTTTTGGTGAAGGAGCAAGGGGGGCAGCAACGTCCCGTGTACTACGTCAGTGAAGCCCTCCAAGGGGCCAAGACTCGGTACACGGAGATGGAGAAGATTTGCTACGCTCTCCTCATGGCGTCCCGGAAGCTCCGGCACTACTTCCTGGGGCACCCCATCACCGTCCCGTCATCCCTCCCCCTGGGGGAGGTACTGCGGAATAAAGAAGCCACTGGCCGGATTGGGAAGTGGGGGGCCGAGCTTGCCCCCTTCTCCCTGTCCCTTACCGGCCGCTCCGCAATCAAGTCGCAGGTCCTCGCCGACTTCGTCGCAGAATGGACTCCCGCCTCTGGGTCCGGGGACGAAGATCTCCCTGTGCCGCCCCGACGCAGTGACCATTGGACCCTACTGTTTGATGGGTCGCTGTGTCTCGCCGGGGCTGGCGCGGGGGTAGTCCTCCGGAGCCCCGAGGGGAAAAAGCTCGAGTACGCCGCGCGGCTCGAGTTCCCCGCAACCAACAACGTCGCCAAATACGAGGCTCTGCTCCTCGGGATGCGCCTTGCGTGCTCCCTGGGGATCCGGCGCCTACTAGTGAAGGGAGACTCTCAGCTCGTTGTCTGCCAAATGGACAAATCTTACCTGTGCCATGACGCAAATTTAAGTCTTTACTTGCAGGAAGTTCGAAAGATGGAGAAACACTTCGACGGCCTTGAGGCCCGGCATATCCCGCGAAGGGAGAATGACCGGGCTGATGCTTTGGCCCGGGCGGCAAGCGCCCGGGAAACGCTCCCTAAGGGGGCCTTCTTGGAAACAATCACGAAGCCCTCGGTGGCCTCCCCGGACGCAGGCCCCGAGCCTCCGGTCCCGGAAGTCGCCGAGATCGTCCGGCCGTCGTCATGGATGGATCCCCTCATCTCCTTCATCAAGGGGGAGGGGGACCCTCCCAACGAGACCGAGGTTAAGCGCCTCCGGGCCAAAGCCCGGGCATATCTCCTGCTGGAGGGAAGGCTCTACAAGCGGGGGGTTTCAGCCCTCCTGCGCTGCCTCCCCCGGTCGGAGGGACTTCAACTCCTAGAAGACATTCACGCGGGGAACTGTGGTTCTCACCTAGCCCCGCGTGCCATCGCCGCCAAGGCCCTTCGGCAGGGCTTCTACTGGCCTACAGTCATGCGCGACGCGCGAGACCTTGTCTCCGCGTGCGAAGCATGCCAGAAGATGGCCAAGGGCTCGAATCTCCCCCCTGTAGCGCTGCGGACTATCCCCATCACTTGGCCCTTCGTGCGCTGGGGGATGGACCTCTTAGGGCCCTTCCCCCCAGCGCCCGGAGGATACAAGTATGCGGTAGTCGCGGTCGACTACTTTACAAAGTGGGTTGAGGCGGAGCCCTTGGCTAGCATAACCTCCTGGGCCGTTCAGCGGTTTTTCTGGAAAAACGTCGTTTGTCGTTTTGGTGTCCCCCGGGAAATCACCGTGGACAACGGGACCCAATTCGACTCGGCTTATTTCCGGGAATTCTGCGAAGGCCTGGGGATCGTCATTCACTTCGCCTCAGTGGCCCATCCTCAAAGCCACGGGGCCGTCGAGAGAGTCAATGGTGTAATCCTACAGGGGTTACGCCGGAGACTCGAGCAAACCGCTTCCAAGCGGGGCGCATGGGCGGAGGAGCTCCCTAGCGTCCTCTGCTCAATGCGCACGACCCCGTCCCGAGCCACAGGGCGTGCTCCCTTCTCCCTGGTCTACGGGGTGGAGGCAGTCCTCCCCCCGGAGATCGGCTTCCGGTCGCTGCGGGTCGAGCTCTTGAACGGAGCCACGACCGCAGCCTACCGGGCCAACGAAGACAACCGGCGGCTGGAAATCGACCTCGTGGTGGAGGAACGCGACCGAGCGCTCCTCCGCCATGCCATCTACGAGCGCGAGATGTCGCGCGCATACAACCAGCGCGTGCGCGAAAGAGCTTTTCGCCTTGGGGACCTTGTCCTCAAGCGCGTCACGGACCCCCAAGCCCAGGGAAAACTCTCCCCCAAGTGGGAGGGCCCCTACAGGATCTCCGCTGTCCTAGGCTCGGGGGCCTACAAGCTCTCCAACCTTCAAGAGCAGGAGCTGAAGCACACCTGGAACCTGCGTTTACTTCGCAAGTTCTACGTCTAGCCTTACGGGCCTGTCCCCCCCCCCCCCCCGGAGCGGTCACGCCGGAGGGGGAGGAGGGACACTGTAGCTTCCCTTTTTCCCCCTTCGCGACTTCGCAGGGGGGGGCTTTGTATATTTTGTTAATAAATGCATAGCCTTTGTTCTTCAACTGTCTCACTGCAGGTTGTTCTTGTTTACCGCCCCTAGGGGTGATGCCCTCCCCGCGAGGATGCCCTCCCCGCGAGGATGCCTTCCCCGTGAAGATGCCCTCCCCGTGAGGAAGCCCTCCCCGTGAGGATGCCCTCTCCGTGAGGAAGTGGGCCCTGCCCCAACAAGTCCCTCCTGAAGGGCGGCTTACGAACAGCCCTCGTGGACTGAGGGTGTAAGCGGCAACCCGGTCCCCAGCGGCCGCGGTAACGAGTCACTTTGGGAGATTAGTCCCCTACCCAAACACTCAAGACCCGTCTTCGGACACTTCCTCCTCCGGGAGTAGACGCTCTCCTCAGCGGGACGTCTAATGGCTTTCTGGATTTTCTTCCTCCTCCGGGAGTCGACGATATTCCCGGCTCCGCGTTCTCACGGCGACCGGAAGATCAGCCCCTTGCGGCTTGATTGGATCTATCTTCCTCCACCGGGAGTCGACGATATTCCCGGCTCCCCGTTCTCACGGCGACCGGAAGATCAGCCCCTTGCGGCTTGATTCGCTCTATCTTCCTCCTCCGGGAGTCGACGTTATTCCCGGCTCCCCGTTCTCACGGCGACCGGACAATTGCTTCACAGAGATATGGGTTTCTCAGATATATTTTCCCCCGGAAACATTATTCCCGGTTCCCCGTTCTCACGGCGACCGGACGAAGTCTCCCGGGAAGCTCCCCTCCGGAGGTCTTATTGGATTTTCATGAGCCCCTTCCGCGCCTTGTTCTCGGTTCCCCGCTCTCCCGGCGGCCGGATGAACCTCTCCCGGTGCCCCCGGGCACCCCGGAAGGTCCCTCCCTCGGAAATCCTGTTTTTACAATTTTCTAACAGAAAATATTTCTGCAGGTTATGCTCCCCCCGGGGACCCTGTTACCCCCACAGCACGCGGAGGCCTCCTCCCGCCCACTGTGGGCGGGGGGGGGACAGGGGCCCCCGGGTCACCCACGAAGAAACTCAGCTCATCCTTGTTAAGATGAGTCGTCCAGACTATCCAAGAAGAAAATTAAAGAGGCAATAAAAAGAAACAATGCGCTTTATTGATCAACAAACCCGGAGGACATCCTCCCCCTCCGGTGGGTTTCGGAAATGATACAACCCGGGTCCTAACCCGGGGGATTTTCTACGAGCCTAAGGCCCCTACGCCTAAAGCTCCCAGAGGCGCTCCCTCAGCTCCCGGGCCAAGTCCCGGTATAGTGCCCGGACGCGACGCTGAGAGTCCCGAAGTACGTCTTCGGGCCAAAACTCGTACCCAGCCGGCGGAAGTATCCGGAGAGGAGGTATCATCTGGGCCTTCGGGCGTGGGGGAGTTAATTCAGCACGGCTGTTGTCAAAATTATCCAAGTGCCACTCTGGGCGCCACCTCAACCGGACAGGCTCCCGGGCAGTACCCCCGTCGCGCTCCCCGGAGACAAGGCTCAGCAAAATCAAAGCCGCTTGGGCGTCCCCCGGAGAGCCTCTCCCGAACCGTTGCCCGGGAGTAACCCCCGGGAACCCTGGTAACATTTCATCGCAAAGACTTAGAAAATTTCAAATATATTTCATTGCAAAATATTTTTGTACAAGTGCCCGGGGCTTCTCCTAAGAAGCTACTGGAATCAAAACGTCTAACAAAAGTAAAAAGGGGTCCTAGCTAAAGACCCGGGGGAGGCTCATACTTTAGCTTTGGGGTCCTCCCCCCGGGGAGCTTCCTCCGTGGCTGGGGCAGGGGCATCCGCGGCCGGAGGCGCCGGTGTCGGGAACCTCATCCGGATGATCCGGTCGTAGAACCCCTCCGCCAGCAGCTCCACCTCCCGGCGCGTTGGCTCGAAGGCCTCCGGGAAGCTCCGGGGGATGCGCCCCCCGATCGCCCGGGCGCCAACACCCCGGTAGTCAACGAGCCCCGCGGCGGCCGCGATGACGGGGATCGCCCGGCCCCGTGCCCGGACGTCCGCAGCCTCCGGGATGGCGGAGACTTGTGCGTTAAGAAAACGCACAGCCTTCGCGAGGGTCGCCGGGGGCACCTCCGGGCCGCTCCCGGAGCCCAGGCTAACGCCTAGGCCTTCCAAGGCCGAACGGACGGAGCGGCCCGCGTCCGACAGCGCCCGGACACTGGAGCTCTCGAGCTCCCGGAGCGCCTTCTCCCTCTCCTTGGCCTCCTCCTGGAGGCGAATGTAGGCGCCCTCGAAAAGGTGCACCTGGGCCCGGGCCCGGGACAGCTCATCGAGAGCTTCGTCCCGCTCCCGGAGGGCCGCCTCCCGCTGCTCAACGCAGGCCGCGGCCCGGCTCTCCGCCTCCTTGAGCAGCCGGGTGACCCGCTGCTCAAGGCCCCAGGTAACAGTCGCTACCTACAAAATACATAAAGAGTTAGAAAATTCTCAAGTGTAGAAAAAAAAAAAGCCGAGGTGTTGAGAGCTCGAGTTACCTGGGCCCCGAGGGACTCGAGCCCCTCAAAACGCTCGTGGAGCGTTCCTCCTGCTACGAAGGCTTGCACCTTCCGGTTGTGCAGGCCCTCCGCGTAGTGGGCCACCTCCCCCGCGGGAAGTAGGGAGGTATCTTGCCCGGCCCTCCTGTCGCGGCCGGGAGAGGGCCCCCGGACCTCGGCATCCGGGAGCACGGCCGGCGTCGCCGGCGTCTTTGTCGACGAAGTTTCCTCCGAAGACGAAGACGAAGATCGGGCGGGGTTCTCCGCCCGGGGGGGGATCATCGGGCCTTTCCCCGCCCCAGGCCGGAGGGCCCTCGGAGCCTCCTGCTCCGGGGGGACCTCGAAGACTGAGGGGCTTCCCCCCTCGTCATCCACCGGCCAGAGGCACGGAGGCGCCGCCTCCGAGAACCTCACCTCCAGCCTCTCCGGCGCCAATGTCGCCGGGAGAGGCGAGAGGAGCGCCACTCGAACGGGCGACGGGGCGTAGTCCGCGGAATCGGACCCCGCCCCGCCGGTAACAACCTCCTTCCCCCGGGCCTCGACGGGGGCCTCCGGGGGCGGAGGCGTCGCCTCTGCCCGGGGCGCCGCCCGGGCATGTTCGGCTCCGGGGGCCTCGTCCCGGGCCCTCACCGGCGTCGTCGTCGGGGCGGGGGTCTTTTGGACCCGGGGCCTCTTGGGCTCCGAGCCCCCGGCCGCATCCTTCCCCCGCTTATGAGACCCGGGGGTGGGAAGGGGCTTCCTCTCCGAAAGCCTGAGCCCGTAGGCCTCGGCCACCAGGTTCCGGGGAGGCCCCTCCCCCACGAGGCGCACGATGCGCTCGTGTTCATCGGCGAAGTACCTCCCCAGGAGGTGCTCCCCCTTGTCCCTCGCCGCCGGGTACGGGCGCACTGCAAGAGGTGAAAAGTTAGTCGATTTCTCATAAAAAACTGCAAGTACAAAAATGCAGGGGACTTACGCCGCGTCACCGGCTTGACCGGAGGCCGCTGCTCCGGGCCCATGCCGATCCCCCTTCCCCCGCGTGAGAAGGGGGAAAGCCGCAGGAGCGCCAGCTCCTCCGTGGCGTCCCGCATCGAGCGGGCCTTCTTCGCCAGCACCACCTTCCCGAGGAGCTCGAACTCCTCGTCCGTCCACACCGGCGGCTTCGGTGCGGATGACCGGCTGTAGGTGGGAGGCTCTGGGGCGTAGACCACCGCCTCATCCCGGACCCAGAGGTAGAACCACCTCCGGAGCCAGTCCCCCCAGTGGTCCCGGGAGGCCGCCGCCGGGTAGTCCGCCACCCGGGAGGGCAGCATTTGGACCATCACCGAGCCGAAGGGGGACTTCGGTCCTCCCTTCACCAGGTGGGAGCTCCGCGCCGCCGGTTCAAAGAAGTACCGGAAGGCGCGGAGGGTGGGCTCCCGCCCGGTCGCTGTCTCGTAGAGCCATATAAAAAGGCCCATACGGACGAGCGCGTTCGGGGTGAGGTGGTTGAGAGCCACCCCGTACTCTTTGAGAAACTCCCGGAGCATCGGATGCACCGGGAGTCGGAGCCCCACCTCGAGGAAGGCCTCGAAGGCCACGACCTCTCCGGGCCTGGGGCGGGGGGCTCCGTCCTTCTTTAGGGGGACCCGGATGTCCCCCTCTTCAACGACGCCCTTCTTGACCAGGGACTCCGCGTCCGAGGCCGAGAACTCGGAGGCCCAGAGGAAATCCACGGGGATTTCCTCCGGGGGCACCTCCGTGGTCTTCGCTCGACCTTTGGGCGCCATTAGGTCAGTTCTTTCTTTTTTGGGTGGCTAAGTTTTCAGGTGGCTACGTCTACAACTCCCGGACGCCCGCTACCGGAAAAGGCTACCGGAGAAGCTACCGGAAGAGCGCTACCGGGAGAGCTGAAGCTGGAGTTGAAGATTTGGAATGAGCTTCCGGGGCCCCCTAAGGCCCTATTTATAGAGGCTGGTCGTGATCTAGATGCGCGCCACGTGGCCCCCTCGGGGCAATCTGGACCACTGAAATTCAAACCTTGCGCGGGAAACGAAGGGATAGGCACGTAAATCAATACGCCGTTTCGAACCCCGCGTGCATTTATCGCGAGAACGGCGCGGCCATAAAGCGCCCGGCACAGAAACCGAAGCGTCGCCGGGGCTCCGGTGGTTTTCGTCCGGAGATTTTCCCGGTACCGTAACCATTCCCTCCGGGGGCTCAAGCTTCGTCCCCGGAGGGCACGGGGCGCTGCTGTTGGGGGAAATCTCCACGCGGTCAAGTCCAGGTAAGTTCATGATTGCCCGGGGACAGTGGCCTCCAGTGCCTGCCCCGGGCGCCGCCTTTTAGGCTCCCGGGACCGTGCCTCCGGGGCATGTCCCGGGCGCCGCCATTTGGCCCCCGGGACCGTGCCCTCCGGGCATGTCCCGGGCGCCGCCATTTGCCCGGGGACAGCGGCCTCCGGTGCCTGTCCCGGGGACAGTGGCCTCCGGTGCCTGCCCCGGGCGCCGCCATTTGGCCCCCGGGACCGTGCCCCCCGGGCATGTCCCGGGCGCCGCCATTTGGCCCCGGGGACCGTGCCCCCCGGGCATGTCCCGGGCGCCGCCATTTGGCCCCCGGGACCGTGCCCCCCGGGCATGTCCCGGGCGCCGCCATTTGGCCCGGGGACAGTGGCCTCCGGTGCCTGCCCCGGGCGCCGCCATTTGGCCCCCGGGACCGTGCCTCCGGGGCATGTCCCGGGCGCCGCCATTTGGCCCCCGGGACCGTGCCCTCCGGGCATGTCCCGGGCGCCGCCATTTGCCCGGGGACAGCGGCCTCCGGTGCCTGTCCTGGGGACAGTGGCCTCCGGTGCCTGCCCCGGGCGCCGCCATTTGGCCCCCGGGACCGTGCCCCCCGGGCATGTCCCGGGCGCCGCCATTTGGCCCCCGGGACCGTGCCCCCCGAGCATGTCCCGGGCGCCGCCATTTGGCCCGGGGACAGTGGCCTCCGGTGCTTGCCCCGGGCGCCGCCATTTGGCCCCTGGGACCGTGCCCCCCGGGCATGTCCCGGGCGCCGCCATTTGCCCGGGGACGGTGGCCTCCGGTGCCTGCCCCGGGCGCCGCCATTTGGCCCCCGGGACCGTGCCCCCCGGGCATATCCCGGGCGCCGCCATTTGGCCCCCGGGACCGTGTCCCCCGGGCATGTCCCGGACGTCATCGCCCTCCTAAAAGGTAAAACCCCTGTCTGTTTATCACGTGCAGGTCACGCGAGGGGCGCCTCGGGAATCAGCGACCACCTGTCAAGCATCCAAGACGTTTGACCGGGAGAAGGACGGTCCTACCCTTCAATCCGACGGTGGCTTCCGGGGTAGTTTAGACTTTTTGCTTCTTTTTGGGGCTATAAATAGCCCTTGTACCCCTCTGTTGTAAAGGATCAGTTCATTATTATTTGGAATAGCTAATCTCACAGACGTGCTCCGGAAGCCTCTCCCCCGGAGAGAGCCTCCCCAGCCGACTCCGGTCGGGAGCGCGTCGACAGGACTAGGGCCCCCACTGGGACCCGAACCTGTATAAATCCTCGTGTCTTTTCTTGTGTTTGTCCGGCGGGGGAGGACCGGTCGCCCGGTCAACCCGCGCTGCGTAATCTCCGCTAGGATCATCTTCAAAACCTGCCGGGGTATTCTTAGTACCACGACAGACTTGTTGGACATGAAATTTACAATTGGCATCCAAATCAGGCAGAATTTTTGAGTTCTTCTTGTTCTTAGTGACATTTCCAACAAAGTGAAAAGTTTTGTCTGGTACTTCAGCATAGAACCAGTGCTCATTCCACTTTAGTTGAGTTCTTAAGAGGAACTTTGATGAACTGAATATTCTTCTTGAGATGAAGATACACTCCTTCAAGAACAATTTACGAAACAAGATACAACCCATAGTAATGGGAAAAGAGAGAAATCGATGGATCAATGCCAAGATAAGTCTCACATAAGTGTAGGAATACACTTAGAATGACAAAGAATTGGGAGTCAGATTCACCAATTTGATGTCATAATACTAAAAAATTGAGGTCAAGAATTTACTAGCCGAAAAGTGCAATCCGCACTTCAAATGGTTCACAAAAAAAAATATCTCTCCGGTCCGTGGCCTCAGGATGTTTTCTTCTCCAGCAGGAATTCGCCTGTTGACGAAACAACCCAAATGTCCTTATTTCAACAAATCTTTGAAACACAAGTCATTGACAGTGGAAGCTTTCCATCCGGCCATGGCGATTTGAGAAGAAGAAGCAAGAGCTTTTTGGGGAGAGATTGAAAAGATGGAGATGCAAGACCTTGCAAAGTCCTCTCTTTTTAAGAAACCCCAAAAGGTGCTAGAAACCGAAGAGGTGCAATTGAAATTATTGAAGCGTTGTGTAAGATTTCTGGGCCGAATCGTGCTATGTGAGATTTCCTTTTTCCTGAGACTTTCGAGGAGATTTTACACCCTTTTCACTCAAGGATTTGTTGGGATTTGTTTTTGAAACAATCTCAAATGAAAAAAGTTGCTCAAAGTCGTTCACTTGAGTTGGGGGGGCTAGCTGTCAAGGATATGTACTTCATCCTTAGTCGAAATCTTGGTCACAATTGAAACCTTCAACCAACCTTCTTTTAGGCTGAGATGCTTATGACCAATCTATTTGATCATGAGATGTAACTCACCCAAAAGTAAGGACCTTTGGTCGAAGGAGTGCATTGCCGTGGCCTCTTGGTCACGGGTGCACATGCTTAGTAACTGCTTCTTGCGGTTGCTTATTGACGCTGTTCCCAGTTAACCACCTCAATACATGTCCCTCGAAAGATTAACCGATGGTAAATTCTATCAACAGTTAGGAAGCAACTGGCGTCCTTTCAAGATCTATATTATCTTAGATCTTAGGATGAAGAAGGGACTGTGTCGTGGTATTGCGAATACCACGGCAGGTTTTGTGGAAGATCCTAGTGAAGAAAATACGACGCGAGCTGACCGAGTGACTGGTCCTCTCCCGACGGGCAAACACAGCGAATGACACAAAGATTTATACAGGTTCTGGCCTCAGTGGAGACCCTAGTCCTGTCGGTGCGCTCCCAACCAGAGTTGGCTAGGGGAGCTCTCTCGGGGGAGAGATGGCTCCAGAGCACACCTGTGAGATTGTCTATTCTAAGTAATAATGAATTGTCCTCTTTACATGAGGTGTTACAAGGGCTTATATAGCCCCCAAAGACGCAAAAAGACAAGACTACCCTGCCTGCCACCGTTGGATCAAGGGGTAGCAACGTCCTTCTCCCGGCTAGACACCTTGGATGCTTGACAGGTGTCCACCGATTCCCAAGGCGCTTCTCGCGTGACCGTCACGTGACCCGGGACCGGAGACTCCTGCCTCCGGAAGGACAGCAACGCTCGGGACAAGCCACCGGGGGCTTTATCCCCGGGTAAAAGGCGGCGCCCGGGACAAGCCACCGGGGGGCAATGTCCCTGGGCAAAAGGCGGCACCCGGGACAAGCCACCCCCCCTGTCCCCAGGCAAAAGGCGGTGCCCAGAACAAGCCACTGAGGGGCAATGTGCGGCGCCCGGGACAAGCCACCGGGGGGCCTTGTCCCCGGGCAAAAGTCGGCGCCCGGGACAAGCCACCGAGGGGCAATGTGCGGCACCCGGGACAAGCCACTGGGGGTCCTTGTCCCCGGGCAAAAGGCGGCGCCTGGGACATGCCACCGGGTGGCGATGTCCCCGGGCCAAAAGCGGCGCCCGGGACAAGCCACCAGGGGGCCTTGTCCCCGGGCAAAATGCGGCACCCAGGAAAAGCCACTGGGGGGCAATGTCCCAGGGAAAATTGGACAGCCTCTTACCTGGACTTAGTCTCGTGGAGATTTCCCCCAACAGCAGCCCCCCATTCCCTCCAGGGACAATGCTTGAGTCCAAGGAGGGGATGGTTCATGTTACCGGGAAAATCTCCGGGACAAGCGACCGAGGCCGTGACGCTTCGATTCCCGCACCATCGTTCATTATGGTCTTGTCTCGATGGGAGCGCGCCGTTCGGCCATAATGGCCGCTCGCGGTTCGGACCGGCGACATCTCATTTCTTGCGCCCGCCCCTTCGTTTCCTGCGCGCTGTTTGAATTGAATGGCGTGGATGCACCATGAAGGGCCACATGGCACCCATCGGGGCCGTGCTTGGCCCCTATAAATAGGGCCTCGGGGGGGCCCGGAGAAATCACTCCAAACTTCAAACCTTCAAGCTCTCTTAGCGCCCTTAGCTCTTCTGGTAGTCCTCTCCCAGAAGCTCACTCCCGGATGCTCGCTCCCGGAAGCTTAGCCTCCGGAACCCTAAGCCCCCCTTTTTTCCTTGAGCCTAAGCCACCGAAAAAATTAGATGGGACCCAAGGGCCGTGCTAAGGTCGCGGAGGTGCCACCGGAGGAAGTCACCGCGGACTTCCTCTGGGCCTCCGAGTTTACATCCGGGGACCTAGAGTCCCTGGTGGACCGGGGGGTGGTTGCGGACGGGGACGTCCGGATCCCCGCGAAGAAAGACGGCCCCCCCACCCCAGGCCCGGGGAAGTAGTGGCCTTCGAGGCTTTCCTCGAGGCCAGGCTCCGGCTCCCGGTGCATCCATTGCTCCGGGAGTTTTCGAAGGAGTACGGGGTGGCCTTAAACCACCTGACACCGAACGCGTTCGTCCGGATGGGCCTCTTCATTTGGCTCTTCGAGACGGCCACCGAATGGGAGCCCACGCTCTGGCTGTTCCAGTATTTCTATGAGCCGGCGGCGAGGAGCTCCCACTTGGTGAAGGGAGGGCCAAAGTCTCCCTTCGGCTCGGTGATGATCCAGTTGCTGCCATCCTGGGTAGCGGAATACCCGGTGGTGGCCTCCCGGGACCACTGGGGGGACTGGATCCGGAGGTGGTTCTACCTCCGGGTCCGGGACGACGAGGTGGTGTACTCCCCGGAGGCCCCCTTCTATAGCCAGTCGTTCGCTCCCAAGCCTCCGGTGTGGACTGAGGAGGAGCTGAAGCTCCTCAGCAAGGTCGTGGGCTCTTGGGGCGTCCGTTCCATGAGGGACGCCGCCGAGGAGCTGACCCTGCTGAAGATCTCCCCCTTCTCACACAGGAGGAGGGGGATCGGGATGTGCTCGGCCCAGTGGACCCCGCAGAAGTCGGTGACCCGACGTATGCTCCTGGTTACCTTACTCATTTGCTTTTCGTGTATTTTTCTAACTCTTACCTTTTGCAGTCCGGCCGTACCCGGCCGCCCAGGAGAAGGTGGAAAACCTCCTCGGGAGGTACAACGCCGACGAGCACGAGCGCATCGTGCGCGTCATGGGGGAGGGCCCTCCCCGGAACCTGGTGACCAAGGCCTTCGGACTGAGGCTACCGGCGAGAACGCTTCTCCCTACCCCCGGCTCCCACAAAAGGGGGAAGGAGGCCACTGGGGGCTCTGAGCCAAAACGGGCCAAGGCTTAGAAAGCCCTCTGTCCATCGACGACTCTGGGCTCCACGCCCGTGAAGGCCCGAGACGCAGCACCCGGGTCAGGGCGCGCGTGGGCGCCTCCCCGGCAGGAAGCGACGCCACCTCCCCCGGAGAACCCTGGAGAGGCTCGGGGGAAGGGACCAGCTAATGACGGGGGGGCGTCCGATTCGGCGGATTACGCCCCCTCACCACCTTCGGCGATAGCTCTCCCGGCTGCCCCGGCGCTACTGGAGCCGGAGAGACTAGAGGTCCGATTCGCGAAGGCCTCTCCTCCGCGTGTCGAGTTGCCGGTGGACGACAGGGGGAGCCCCTCGGTCTATGAGGCTCCCCCGGCGGCGGAGGTCGCGGGGGCCCCATGGCCCGGAAAGGGAAGGGGCTTCTGGTCCCTCCTCAGGGGGGAACCTCCTCCGAGAGCTCGTCGACCTCCTTTTCGGCGGCCACCTCCTCGCAGGCAAGGACGCCAGCCACTGCCACTGCGGTCCACATCGCCCCCGCATCTTTTGTGAGGGGACCCGTCGTCGGCCGCGATGGGTCCGGCATCGGGAGGGAGACCCCCCTGCTGTCCGCAGGGGAGGTCGACCGGTACGCGGAGAGCCTGCAGACCTGGAAGGTCCACGACTATGTCTCATAAGGGACATTCCACGAGTGCTTCGGGGACCTTCAATCCCTCCAGATCCAGGTATCTTCTCGAGCCGGTGGAAGGTTTCCTTCGGCGCTCCCTTCTTGAATTTTTTCTAACTCTTGCACTTGTATAGGGCGGCCATCACCTGGGGGATCGAAGTGCGCTTCTGCTGGGTGCTGAAGGACACGGAGGAGAAGGTCGTCGCCTATCTGGAGCAGTGGGATGATGCCCTCCGGGAGCTATCCGGGGTCCGGGCCCCAATCCATGCCTCTGAGACCGCCAACGACCGGCTCTAGAGGGAGGTGAAGGCGAAGGAGGACACCCTCCGGGAGCTCGAGAGCTCCAGCGTCCGGGCAGTGATGGATGCGGGCCATTCTATTCGCTCACCCCTCGAGGGGCTTGGAGTGAGCCTGGGCTTGGGGAGCAGCTCCAAGGCGGCCCTGGCGACGCTCACGGAGGCTGTGCATTTTCTCAACGCACAAGTCTCCGTGATCGCAGAGGCCGCTGATGCCCGGGCGCAAGGCCTGGCGATCCTGGGGGTGAGTGCCCGAGCGATCGGGGGCCGAATCCCCCGGAGCTTGCCGAAATTCTTCGAGCCATCGCGGTGAAAAGTGGAGGAGCTCATCGGCGGCTTCTACGACCGGATAATCTGGGTACGATTCCTAGCGCCGGCGCCTCCGGGAGCGGATGCCGCGGCTTCGGCGGGAGCCCCCCGGGGGGAGGACGCGAACGAACAAGTATGAGCCTCCCCCCGGGCCATTAGATTGGGACCCCTTCTTTTTTTTTGTTTATAGGCTTTTGCTTCCGGTACCTTCTTAGAGGAAGCTCCGGACACTTGTACAAAAAACATTCTGATGCAATACTGATGCAATACAAATTGAATTTTTTGCTAAGTCTTTGAATGAAATGTACCAGGTCACCCGGGAGGTTACACCCGGGCGAAGGTCCCGGAGAAGCTCTGCGGGGGTGAGGCCTTTATACCCCGGCGGGTGTAACCCGGGGGATGCCCAGGCCGGTTTTATTTTGTTGTCTCTCTTCTCCAGGGGACGCAACGGGGGCGTTTCCCGGGAGCCGATCCGGTTGCGCTGGCATCCGGAGTGGCATTTGGACAACTTTGATAATCAGCACGATGAACTATCCCCTCCCGACCGGGTCCCGGAGGGTTCCCCCGCTTTGAATACTTCCACCGGCGGGCTACGAATATTGGCCCGAAGACCTGCTCCGGGAGGCCCAGCGTCGCATACGCGGCTTGTACCGGGACCTAGCCCGGGAGATATCGGAAGGCCTCCGGGATTATTAGGCGTAGGATCTTTCTGGGTTGTATCGTATCTGATGTAATGATGCCCACCGGAGGGGGAAGATGTCCTCCGGTTAAATGATCTTCAATAAAGCTAAGTTTGCTTGTGCACTTTGATTTCTTTAATAGAGCTAAGTTTGCTCGTGTACTTATCTTAGATGGTCCGGCACGGGGTGATTCCCGGGTGCTCCTTATCCCCCCTCCACAGTGGGCCAGAGGGTAGCCCCGGGTGCAATGGGGGTGACAAAGCTCCCGGGGTAAGGACCCTCCGCATAAGATTTTTTCAAGTTTTCCCGATGTTATAAGAATTTCCGGGAATGATTTTTCGAAAGCCCCGGTGGGATCCTCCGGTCTTTGTAAGAACGGGGAGCCGGGGGTGAGGTTTTCGGGGAAAGAACGTCCAAGAAAATCCGTGAAATTTCCGGGGATAATTTTTCCCGGAGACAAGCCTCCGGTCGCCGTGGAGACGGGGAGCCGGGAACGAGGTTTCCGAGAAAAATATCTGAGAATTCCGAAATTCCAAGAAATTCTCCCTGGGGTAAAACCCCCCGATCACTGTGAGAATGGGGATCCGGGTGAGTCTTCCGGGAGGCCCAATGTTTCCAGCAATTTTCCCGGGAGGGAACCCTTCGGTCATCGTAAAAATGGGGAGCCGAGAACAAAATCTCCGGGGAAGAACATCCAAGAAGGTCCGAGGTGAAATTCCCAGAGATAATTTTTCGGGAGACAACCCTCCGGTCACCGTGAAAACGGGGAGCCGGGAACGAGATCTCCAAGAAAGAATATTAGAGAATTCCGTCTCACTGAGGAGACAATCGACTCCCGGAGGAGGATGCGCCCCCGATGACGGGTCTGAGTGTTTGGGTATGGGACTAGTCTCCCAAATTGACTCGTTACCGCAGTCCTTGAGGACCGGGTTGCCGCTTACACCCTCAGTCCACGAGGGGTGATCGTAAGCCGCCCTACGGGAGTGGGACTCCCGTTGTAGGGACTTGTTGGGTCGTGATAGCCCACTTCCTCACGGGGAGGGCATCGCCGTGAGAGACGGTAATGTAAGAACCTGTATTGAGACAAGAGCTGAAGGAAAAAACCAGTTGTACGGTGAGTACAAATGTCCCCCCTCCCCCTCCGGTGTAATCACTCCAGGGGAGGGGACGAGCCCGTAGGTTAGACGTAGAACTTGCGAAGTAAACGCACGTTCCATGTGTGCTTCAGCTCCTGCTCTTGAAGGTTGGAGAGCTTGTAAGCCCCCAAGCCCAGGACTGCCGAGATCTTGTAGGGGCCCTCCCACTTGGGGGAGAGCTTGCCCTGGACTTGGGGGTCTGTGACGCGTTTGAGGACAAGGTCCACGAGTCAAAAAGCCCTCTCGCGCACGCACCGATTGTATGCGCGCACCATCTCGCACTTGTAGATGGCGTGGTGGTGGAGCGCTCGGTCGTGTTCCTCCTCCACGAGATAGACCTCTAGTAGTTGATTTGCCTCGTTGGCTTGGTACGCCGCGGTTGTAGCTCCGTCTAGGAGCTCAACCCATAGCGACCGAAAGCCAATCTCCGGGGGGAGGACTGCCTCAGCCCCGTATACCAGGGAGAAGGGAGTACGTCCCGTCACCTGGCTAGAAGTTGTGCGCATGGAGCAGAGGATGCTAGGGAGTTCCTCTGCCCATGCACCCCGCTTGGAAGCGGCTTGCTCGAGCCGTCAACGTAACCCTTGTAGGATTACGCCGTTGACCCTTTCAACGGCCCCATTGCTCTGGGGATGGGCCACTGAAGCAAAGTGGATGGTGAGCCCCAAACCTTCGCAGAATTCTCGGAAATACACCGAGTCGAATTGGGTCCCGTTATCGACAGTGATCTCTCGGGGGACACTAAAACGACACACAATATTTTTCCAGAAAAACCGCTGTACTGCCCGGGATGTGATGCTGGCCAAAGGTTCAGCTTCTACCCACTTAGTAAAGTAGTCGACCGCGACCAACGCATACTTGTAGCCCCCGGGCGCTGGGGGGATGGGGCTTAGGAGGTCCATCCCCCAGCGCGCGAAGGGCCAAGTGATGGGGATAGTCTGCAGTGCTACGGGGGGAGGTTCGAACCCTTGGCCATCTTCTGGTAGGCTTCGCACACGGAGACGAGGTCTCTTGTATCACGAATCACCGTGGGCCAATAGAAACACTGGCGAAGGGCCTTGGTTGCGATGGCACGTGGGGCCAGATGAGACCCGCAGCTTCCCGTGTGAATATCCTTGAGAAGCCGAAGCCCCTCCAGTCGTGGGAGGTAGCAGAGCAAGGCGGAAGCCCCCCTCTTGTAGAGCTTCCCTCCAAAAGGAGGTATGCCCGGGCCTTGGCCCGGAGGCGCTTGGCCTCAGTTTCGTTGGGAGGGTCTCCCTCCCCCTTGATGAAGGAGACAAGGGGATCCATCCATGATGAGGTCCTGATGATTTCGGCGACTTCCGGGACACGGGGCTCGTCGCCCGTGTCCGGGGAGGTCACAGAGGGCTTCGCGATGATCTCCAGGAAAGCCCCTTTGGGGAGCGGTTCCCGGGCGCTGGCTACCCGGGCTAAGGCATCAGCCCCGTCGTTGTCCCTCCGCGGGATGTGCCGGCACCTCCTGCAGATAAAGGCTCAGGTTCACGTCATGGCACAAGTAAGGCTTGTCCATTTGGCAAACCACGAGCTGGGAGTCTCCTTTCACTAGGAGGCGTCGAATCCCCAGGGAGCGCATGAGGCGCAACCCGAGGAGCAAGGCCTCATATTTGGCAACGTTGTTCGTGGCGGGGAACTCGAGCCGCGCCGCGTACTCTAGTTCCCTGCCCTCGGGGCTCCAGAGGACTACTCCCGCGCCGGCCTCGGTGAGACACAGAGAACCATCGAACAAAAGTGTCCAATGTTCACTGCGTCGGGGTTGTGCGGGGAGGTCTTCGTCCCTGGGCACGGAGGTAGTAGTCCACTCTGCCACAAAGTTGGCGAGGACTTGTGACTTGATGGCGGAGCACCCTGTGAGGGAAAGGGAAAAGGGGGCAAGCTCGGCCCCCCACTTTCCAATCTGGCCGGTGGCTTCTTTGTTCCTGAGAACCTCCCCCAGGGGGAGGGACGACGGGACGGTGATGGGGTGCCCTAGGAAGTAATGACGAAGTTTCCGAGACGCCATCAGGAGGGCGTAGCAGATCTTCTCCATCTTCGTGTACCGAGTTTTGGCCCCTTGGTGGGCTTCGCTCACGTAGTACACGGGACACTGCTGCCCGCCTTGCTCCTTTACCAATACCACGCTTACGGCGACTGGGGTCGCGACGAGGTAAAGGAGCAAGGGCTCTTCCGGAGATGGGCTCACGAGCATGGGGGGGCTCGTGATGTACTTCTTCAGGCCGTCAAAGGCCTCCTGGGCCTCGGGGTCCAGCGGAACCCCTCGAGCCCCCAGAGGATTTTGAAGAATTGGAGGCTGCGGTCCCCCGACCGCGTGACGAAGCGGCTCAGCGCGGCTAAGTGGCCGGTGAATCGTTGAACGTCCTTGACCGAGTGGCGAGGGCATGTCCAGGAATGCCCGGATCTTCACGTGGTTTGCCTCTATGCCCCGCTGGGACACAAGGAAGCCCAGGAGCTTTCCCCTGCGCACGCCGAAGGCGCATTTCTTTGGGTTGAGCTTCAACCCATACGCGCAGAGGTTGCAGAAGGTCTCCGCCAAATCGTCGACGTGAGCAGTCGCGCGGGGACTTTTGACGACCGCGTCGTCGATGTAGATTTTGACGTTGCGACCGATTTGGTCCTTGAAGACCAGCGTCATGACCCGTTGGAAGGTCGCTCCAGCATTCTTCAACCCAAAGGGCATGTGGACGTACCAGAAGGTTCCGAGGGGAGTTATGAAACTAATCTTTTACTCATCCCCTTCCGCCATCCAGACTTGGTGATAGCCCGAGTATGCGTCCAGGAAGCTCATCCACTCGCACCCCGCGGTCGAGTCGACCAATTGGTCAATTCGCGGGAGCAGGAAGTTGTCCTTGGGGCAAGAGCGGTTGAGGTCGGTGAAGTCCACGCACATCCGCCACTTGCCGTTTGACTTCTTTACGAGGATGGGGTTCGCAAGCCATTTGGGGTGCAAGACCTCCCAAATGAACCCCGCCTCTCGAAGTCGGGCAATCTCTACCTTGATCGCCTCTTGGCGTTCAAGGGAGAGTTTCCTCAGCTTCTGCTTGATCGGGGGGTGATCGGGGGTCACCGCGAGCTTGTGCTCGACGACATCCCGGGCGACGCCTCGCATGTCGGAGGGCTTCCAGGAGAAAACGTTAGAGTTTTTGCGCAGGAAAGCTGTGAGTTGCTCCACATGCTCCTCGTGGAGCTCCGCCCCAATTTTGACAGTCTTGTCCCCATCGTCCGGCCACGGCTTGGGGAGGGGCCTCCCGGAAGGTATCATGGCGACGTCTGACTCTGGAGGAGAGGCCTCCCCCCCCAGGGTTTTGATGATGTTGACGCTCCCGATCATTGCGGCAGCGCGCTCGTCTTGGTCTCCCCAGGCGGTGATCACGCCGTGAGGCCCAGGGATCTTCACACAGAGATAGTTCTGGTGGATCGCGGCCCCCAAGCGGTTGATTGTGGTCCTCCCCATGATCGCGTTGTAAGAAGAGGGGAGGTCTACCACATCAAACCGGACCATCTCTGTCCGGTAATTGTCTGGGGTGCTGAAGGTCATGGGGAGATCCACCTTCCCCACGGGGTGGATCGCCTTCCCCGAGATGAATCCTTGCAAAGGCCCTACTGTGGGCTGCAAGAGCTTCTCGTCCACCAGCATCTCCCTAAACGCCTTTAGGTAGAGGACGTCGGCGGAGCTCCCGCCATACACGAGGATGCGGGCCAGATGACAGTTGTAGATGGTGGCAGAGATGATGAGCGCGTCGTCGTGCGGGAAGCGAACCCCACGCGCGTCTTCTGCTGTGAAGGTGAGGGGGACGTCCGACCACTTAGGTGGCAGGGACGTATGCAGCACCCCCACCACTTTCACTTCGTGCGCGTACTCCTTGTGCTGACATTTAGAGTCTCACCCGGAAGCGGACCCTCCCGTGATGACGTTCACACGCCTCAGGGAGGTTTGGAAGGGGAGAGTTTCTGATGGCTCCCCCTCCTGTGTTCATCCCTACTGTCCCCCCGCGGGAGCAGGAAGGGCTGGTAGGGCCGGCTGAGGGGGCAAGGAGGCCGGAGTCCCCCCCTTGCCCAAGCTGGTCGAGGAATGCGGCGAATTGTTATACTAGTTGATGGCATTCCCGGCTGGCATGGGTATTGGACCTGTGGAAGGTACACCACGGGCCTTCCTTGCCTCCCACCGCGGGGCCTTCCCAACCGCGGGACGACTGCCCTCCCCCACGGCCTTTCGGCTTGGGGAAAGGACGATTGCCCTTCGAGGCGTCACGTGAGCCGCCTCCGCCCTCGAGGACAAAGGTGTCCCGAGGCCTTGGCTCGCTACAGCCCCCCTGCTTGGGGCGTTTGAGGGGGTCCCTAGCCCCCCGGTCGATGGGGGCGGGAGCCCCCTGGTTCTTCTTCGAGAGGTCATCCTCCTCCGCCCGAGTGTACTTCTCAAGTACGTTGAAGAGCTCGTCTGCGTAGGAGGGGCAGCTTTAGGAGAGCCTCCGGTGGAGCTCCCCCGGGAGGATCCCGCTCTTACACGCCTCAATGACTATGGAGTCAGGGACGTGAGCTACTTTGCTCTTAACTTGGGCAAAACACTTGAAGAAGCTGCGGATGGTCTCCCCCATCCTCTGCCGGATGGTATAAAGCTACGAGGAATCCAGGGGATGCACGTAGTTCTGCTGGAAGTTCGCGCAGAACTCGTGCTTGAGCTGCGCGAAGGACTTGATGGAGCCAGCCTTCAAGTTCTAGAACCACGAGCGGGCGATCCCGGACGGGTAGAGGGGGAAAACGTTGCATTGCACTGTCTCGTCTCCCCCAGCCGCCAAGATGGCGGTAGAATACACCTGCACAAACTCATAGGGGTCGGCCTCACCATTGTAGTGCTTGATGTGTGGCGGGCGGTAAGGCCGCGGCCATCGGATCCACCGGAGTCTGCGGCACAGCGGTTGGTTAGCCCCCTCCACTTCTCGAGGAGAATCCCGGTCGCTGTCCCCTTTGACGGGGGACGCGCGCTCGTTGTCGGAGTCGGGAAGGGGTCCAAGGGGTCCGCCGGCATGGCGGTAACGGCACTTTTCTTCCGGGTTGGTGGAGCTGACCTCCAATACGTCCGGGCGGTCCTCCGGGAAGGTTGGCTCTTTGGCGGGTCTCTTCCCCCGGCTAGAGCGGGAGCGAAGCTCTCCGTGTCCACGACCCGGGGGGAGTTCCTCCCAGGACTTAGTTGTACGCATTTGCTCGACCTCCTCCTGAGTGAAGCGGACTTGATCCACCGGAGGTGCCCTCGGGGGCGGCCCTGGGGGAGGGAGCTCATGTGCAGCAGCTACCGGCCGGTGGGCTACAGGGGCCGGAGAGGGGGAAACCACGGTATCATCCGGAACCGAAGAGGGGGGAGCCCCCGCGGTGACGTCCAGAACCAGAAAGGGGGAACCCCTGTATTATCCGGAACCGAAGAGGGGGGAACCCCCGCCGCGACGTCCGGAACTGGGGCGACGTTGCGGGGGGAGACCCGCTGCGACGCGGGAGCTGCTCTATCAACCGCCCCCGGTGCGGTAAACGCGACCTGCGGGGCGGGACTGGCTCCCGGCGCGGGGAAAACCCCCGGCAAGTAGTGGGCCCCCGGCCCCGGGAAGGGGCCAGGAACAAGGTGTCCCCCCGGTACCGCGAAGGCCCCGGGCATGAAGTAACCCCCCGGCAACGGGAAGGCTCTGGACGGATGGCCCGCCGGGAGAGAGCAATCGGGCCTCCGGGACCAGAGGGGCCACTGGGTGACCCTTAAACGAGGGCATAGGCCCCAGGAACGGGTATGGTGGGTAAGTGGGGGCCGGTGGCCGCGCCAAGACACGGGAGCAGCTCGTCCATTGAGCGCTGCGCGCGGAGCTAGCCCTCCACTAGGGCGTGAGAAAGGCGTCCGGGGAGCCAGGGAAGCCGTTGGGGGGAGACTGGTCCCGACCGAGGCGACCGCGGTCACCGGGACTAACCCGGAGGTCAAACCACCAAAATTAATAGGGAAGGTGGGAGGCGGTACCTGGGTTTGGCCGCCTCCGGGCGGAAGCATAGGGACGGTCGCGTCCCGGGCGGGCGGCGCCGGGTCTCCAGAACTGGCTTCACCGGGAAGGGCGCGAGCCCTCGTTCTTGGGGGAGCCCTGGCATCTCGTCACGAAGTCCCCAAGGTCGGCGCCAACTGTCGTGGTATTGCGAATACTACGGCAGGTTTTGTGGAAGATCGTAGCGAAGAAAATACGACGCGACCTGACCGAGTGACCAGTCCTATCCCATCGGGCAAACACAGCAAATGACACGAAGATTTATACAGGTTCGGGCCTCAGTGGAGACCCTAGTCCTGTCGGTGCGCTCCCAACCGGAGTTGGCTAGGGGAGCTCTCTCGGGGGAGAGATGGCTCCGAAGCACACCTGTGAGATTGTCTATTCTAAGTAATATTGAATTGTCCTCTTTACATGAGGTGTTACAAGGCCTTATATAGCCCTGAAAGACGCAAAAAGACTAGACTACCCTGCCTGCCACCGTTGGATCGAGGGGTAGCAACGTCCTTCTCTCGGCCAGGAACCTTGGATGCTTGACAGGTGTCTGCCGATTCCCAAGGCGCTTCTCGCGTGACCCTCATGTGACCCGGGACCGGAGACTCTTGGCTCTGGAAGGATGGCAGCGCCCGGGACAAGCCATCGGGGGCTTTATCCCCGGGTAAAAGGCGGCGCCCGGGACAAGCCACCGGGGGGGAATGTCCCAGGACAAAAGGCGGCGCCCGGGACAAGCCACCGGGGGAAATGTCCCAGGGCAAAAGGCGGCGCCTGTGACAAGCCACCGGGGGGCAATGTCCCCGGGCAAAAGGCGGCGCCCGGGACAAGCCACCGGGGGGCCTTGTCCTTGGGCAAAAGGCGGTGCCCGGGACAAGCCACCAGGGGGCAATGTCCCCGGGCAAAAGGCGGCGCCCCGGACAAGCCACCTGGGGGCGATGTCCCCGGGCAAAAGGCGGCGCCCGGGACAAGCCACCGGGGGGGGGGGCCTTGTCCCCGGGCAAAAGGCGGCGCCCGAGACAAGCCACCGGGGGGGCCTTGTCCCAAGGCAAAAGGCGGCGCCCAGGACAGGCCACCGGGGGGCAATGTCCCCGGGCAAATTGGATAGCCTCTTATCTGGACTTATTCTCGTGGAGATTTCCCCCAACAGACTGGAACTTTTAGACTGATTCCAATATCACAAATCAGGAATTTGGAGGATTCTAGAGATCTTACTTGTACTCGATATACACATAATAAAGCAAAACATGATGTAGGGTTATTACTCATCATTTGAGGGCATGAACTTCTACAAAAATTGTTTGTCCTCTCTTTGCATAGCCTCTCTGTGAATTCTCTCTACGATATTGCATGGTGAACTCACAACCCAAATCAAATATGCTGTAAGTTCGGGGATTATACTTTTTGATTGTCGACTGGTGTCAACGATTGGAACAAGGCTCCAAGACGAAGTTATACAAGATTTAATATTCACGTAGGGAAGCACTTCTAACAATCACCCAAAGGAAATACCGCAAATATAGATGCACCAGAGACACAGGAATTATACAAGTTGAGGCCCTCAGAGACTGAGTAATAGTCCTACTCCTGTTGTGATTTCACTAAGAGAGTAAAGGATTACAGAGAAGAACAAGAGTTGTTCTTGAATGGACTAAAAACCTCTTCCCTATTCTCTATTGACCTCTACTGGCTGTGTATCCTTCTCTTTTGTTGTCGAAGTCCCCCCTCTCTATCTCGACATCCTCCTTTTATAGCTTTCTGAAGGTCGTCGGTTATAGAATTGAAGGGTCACAAGGGGGCGGATGTGCACCGGTCATAATATGTAATTATGAATGGCTGCACGTTTATGTATGATTGCGCATTTATCTTCTTGACGGTTACCATATTTGGGAGTTATGATATTCCCGGGGGAAATAAAGGGTCACGGTATCCAAAGGTTGTGGTCAAATAAGTACCACTACCGGGTATGGTCGAATAAACATAACCATCGGGTATGGTCAAATAGACATAACCATCTAACCATTGGACCTTTGTCAGTAGATGGGTTCTCAACCAGTCCTTTGTCTTAAAGGTGCTTCCAGGTTTGGTTCACCGAGAAGGTACCTATAAACAGTATGCATCTGGTCGTGTATTCACTACGACTATATCTCTACGATCAGGGTGGTCATAGCAATCAGAGTCCATTCGACTATGAATTCTTTTGATGATAAGTATTACGATTGTAAAGATTAGTGATCGTAACTACAGGATAAACATCTATAAGGGTTGGACTAAGTCTAGAATATCTCATACTTCCTCATTATCTCTTCTCGTGATATCCTATGACCATAGAAAGGAAGATTATTTGGCTCTTTCTTGTAGTCTGGTTCGACCAATAAAAGGTATAAACAAATCTTCGTTAGTTGGGCCCCGAATTTGAAATGACGAGATTCTAACACAGTAACTCTGTCGCTTTGAATTCTAGCATAGTTACTTTGTGGCTTCGCATTCCATACTAATACTCTATCGCTTCACATTCCCCACTAATACACTGTCGCTTCGCCTTCCCACTCAACTCAAGAAGAAACTTTGAGTGCAGCTGCCAGGCTATCATGCCAGGTATTGAAAAATCTTGAGGGTTTTCGCTGCATCCCAAGAAGAAACTTTGAGTGCATTGACAAGCATGCATTTGGGAAGATCTTGAGGGTTTTTCGCTGCGTCCCTAGGCCAAGAACTCGAAGCGTCACCTTCAGCACTCTATAAATAGCCATCCTCCCTGTTCTAAAGTCTTCAATCTTGAGAATTCGAAGCGACACACCAATGAAGTGGGCCTTTGTCAAAGATCTTGAGGGCCGCGTCACCTTCAGGACTCTGACGATGATTGTTAGTTGTTTTTAGGCCTTCATGGTCGTGATAGCGCCACATGGTCGCACATGACTATGGCCGCGGCCCTCCCTATGGTCGCCAAAGGCCATAAGGAGGAACGTTGGGTAATCCAAAGGCATTCTGGATATAACTCGAAATATTATCCATTTCGCGTAAAATCAAGGCATTCATTATCTTATAACCTATGTTTTATGTTGTATCCAAAGGCGGCGTGGTCGTGGAGATAGTCCCTACGACCATCCTCTCTCACGGATACAAGAACCAACCTTAGCACTGTGGTCGCAGTATTACGCGGTCATTCCTTAAACATTAGCCTATCATGATCCGTATGGTTATTCATGAGATAATCATAAGTCCCTAACAAGGTAACTGTCGAAGGAGGTTAAGATGGTAAGGTGGTTCCATGACGGCTGAGTCAAGCTAGCCAAACCGCCACATACCCATGATCTACAACATCTACCACACCCACGACCTCACAGCTACTACTCCGGGGCGGTTAGGAGAGATCGTGGGGCGTGCTTCCAGGAGAACAACCGACGACCTCTTTGGCAAGTATAAGAATGCCTTCAAGGGAAGGATCACGGGACGGACGGATCGACGATAGAGAGAAGACTAGGCTTAGAAAAGATAGGATTAGCTAGCTACACTGTGTAACCACCTCTTTGTAACTCTTTTTCCCAAATAATAAATTACACATGACGTAGGGCTATTACTTAGCTTAAAGGGAGCCTGAACCTGGATAATCCTGCCTCCCCGTGTCTTTTGATTCATAGATACCTTCAACATCTTGAGAATCTGTCTGATTGGCCTCTTACCTTCTACCTCACCTTCTTGCATAAGATCGGCAGAGGAACCCAGAGTTCCAATCGTCGATAGCTGGCGCCCACCATGTGGCGCTGAAGACATTTTGATCAAGATTCATTGTATTCACGAATCATTTCCCTTGCTTACACGAGTCTGAGAATAAATTTGATCTCGAGGATCATGTAGACGCAATGGATGAAGATGCCGTCCCCATCAATGGTGATGACACTACCTTCACAGTTTGTCTTGGGGAAGCGTCATCCTCGATCCCAACCGCGTCTGCTGAATAGGAATTGGATCAGGTAGTTCCCTTACCCTCGATAGAGGCCGAGTATGTGCCGCAACTGGTTGCTTTGGACAACTTGGAAGAGGACGATCTCGACATCCGCTTGGAGAATTTCTCCCCAGACAACCTGAAATCTCTCTTGGATTTCGACTCACACTCAGACAAAGATGAGATGCTTTCTTCGTCTGCGAACTCAATCCCTAGGGAAATCACTACACTTTCGGAGGAAACTCTAGAGCAACATGACACTAGGCAGGAATGTCGCGCCCCGAGACTGGGACTACGACTACTCCTGTAGAGACCTAGCTCGCTGCAGCTAGTCCCTTATATGCATAGCATACACATACCCTTGACTTCCCAGGATAAGTCAAGCACAGGAGTATATCACATTGCAACAGAGTAACTTACAAAATAGTTAAGCAGTGTGGCCTGCTGGCCTTGATATTACATAAGGAGATTACAATGCCTTCACGGCATACATGGTTTAGCAAAATAACATCTACACAGCAGAAGGTAGGTGACCCACCCACAAAGAGAAGTGGACGGCAGAACAACACACATCAGGGAAATGACGGGACTGACGCTCCTCCTTCTGGATCCACGAAGTACTCCACGCCTTCATCTTGATTGTTGATTGTTCCGTCTATTGATTTAAAGGTTGCAAGAGTGAGCACTTACGTACTCAGCAAGTCATAGGTAAGAGTAGATACATATAGTAATGTTGACATGAACCTAGACTAGTCAAGAATTATGGATGTTTATAAAATAATCTTTTTCTTTCATACCTCATCTCATGGCAGCACTTTTCATAATATAACATCATCATTCATGTTCACTAGATTATAGTACTACCGCGACACGTCGACACACGACAGCCCACGGCAACACTCCTTATCATGACAACACATGTCATTTGGGTAATCTTGATTTAAACATATTTTATTTAGAAAATAGTACTTGTGTCACACCCCGTGGATTTAATCCACCGCAGCAGACTCCTATAAACCCGGGAGCTCGGAGTATTCGAATACGTTTTTAACTCTGCAGAGAAGTACCAATTTACCCGCAAGATATTCCACTTTCAAGCCCATCCTATCATAACAAAATGATTAGACCCCTCCTCACAACCATGTGTGAGTGGCAAGGTGGAGATAACAAGAACTTTTGTTATGCATCACTTACAATTCACCCCTGACCCTGTGGCTCTCAGCGAAACACAGTTGTGGTAGGCTGTATCATAACCTCCACCCCACCTCATTTTCCCTTTACTGGGTCAAATATCAGATCACCTTCAGTGATAGTAGGAGTCAGCCTCCAAGTCAATCATCACAACACATCTCATGCAGGGGTTTCATGTACGATCCACATAAGTACTTATTCAGGCCTGTCCCATACCAGGCTTGCGGTTAGCACGTTGTTCATGCCACTAGACGCACAACACAAGGTTCTAGACCTTATATGCCAATGACCAGACCATCCACAACCCTGCACCTTCAGTGCCTGCATTCTTTTGCAGTCTAGCACCTCCAGTGCTACAGCCATCCACACCATTTTTCTGGTCACGGCTAGGGATTTTATTTCATGAATATAAGTATATAAATACATATAATAGTTCATGGCTCAAAACTTGTTTATTTCACATTTCACAGATAACCAGTCTAGTACTGCCAATTCATAAATCAACCATTCTCAATCTTTCACATGCAATATTGCCTATATTCAAGGTTATATTATAGCAACATTTAAAATATAGGTTCAAGATGACCAAGGATATGACTTGCCTTCTGCGTCGTAAAATACAGCAGTCGATGACGGATCAACAGCAAAATCTTCAAAGTCAGCTTCTGAATCTGCTCGATGACAAACAAACACACAATGATTACTTATAATATTTAAAATGTTTTATGATTTATATGCAAAAATGCACAACAAGCATGATTGAACTATACTGGGGATAATTTGAACTGCAAACTGAACTGAGATTCTAGGGTTTCAAGGAATTTGGGCTAAGGGTGGTGATTAGATAATCTCAGGGTTTCAGGATTATGATAGGGATAACAATTTGGTGGCTGGTTCAATCAAAACAGCGAATGTCAACAGATCGACATTCGGATCAAAGCTTGGACATAGCTTTAAGAAAAGCTAGGGTGCTTATCTCAAGTTGTGGTAGAAGAAGAAAATGTAGATCACAACTCTACAAATTCAATGGACAAAGTGGATTTCAAATTACACAACCAGAAGTGGGTAAACAAGGCCAATGCCATTGGCTGGCATATACTGAGAAAATGTCAAAAATTAGGGTTTAGCAACAAATATAATTCAAGGGCTCAAATCAAGTTGTGATAGAAGAAGAAATTGTAGATCACAACTTCAGGAATCTAAGGGACAAAGTTATGCTCAAGATGCACATCTGGAAAGCAGTGAAAAGGGCTAATGCCACTGACTGACATAGCCTGGCATTAGTCTTGACATGGCCAGAAACTAGGGCTTAGCATAACTTTTGATCTAGGGCCCCAAATGATGCACCACTTTGTCTGGGATGTAGGCCTCAGTAACAGGAACAATTCATTCAACTGGACCTAGGGCAGGAGGTGGCCGGAGAGTGATGAAAACCGGTGATGAACTCGGTGGCTGAAATTTCAATTCACAGCACTGGACAGGAATTAGGGCATAGCTATATCTTCTGATTTAGGCCGAATTGGAAGTCGAGCTAGTAGGCAAAGTTGCTTAGGAGATCAAGGCGCATCTGGTGGACAAGGTTTCTGGAGCTGGATCGGCCGGGAATGGTTTTCCGGTGGCCGGCGCCGGAGAAGAAGACACTGATATTGGGGGTTTTGGCTACACGATGTTTGAACTCGATTCCTTGCTTGGAGAGCATCTAGAAGGTATAAGAAAGCTTCTGGCATGATTGAATTGGCCGGAGAATCACCGGAGAAGGCTGGCGACGTTCGCCGGCGGCTGGTGAAGCTCGGGCTAGTGAAAAACTCCAGTTCTTGGTCAATTTCACCATTCAACTTCACAGGCTTGCTTGAAATAGCTCACTGATCATTTTTGTCTATTGAATCGAAGGCTAATTCGGGCTAATTTGACTTGTGCAACTGGAACAGGGCATTTCACTGATTTCAGCAATTTCCGACGATCACCGGCGATGAAGTGCATAAGAATTCAATTAAATACTACAGCACGATGAGGTAGGTAGGAGAAACTCACTGATGCTGTCAATTTGAGGATTGAGGCTGCGGTTAAGGCTGGCGTCGTTGACCTCCTCGGCGGCTCACCGGAGAAGACGACGACAGCAAGGGAATTTGAGAATTTGGTTAAGCTCTGGTGAAGTGAGGATTGCACAAGGTGTTGATTGCTTAAATAGACTAAAGGGCGAAGCTTGCAAGGATCAAACAGCAATGAATTGGCGTCAGTGACTTGCCGGGCGCAGATGCAACAACGGCGAGCAGTAACGTGATGGCGCACAGGCGGTGCAAAGCTGATTAAGCTGTCGGCTTCATCGGGACTCAACAATGTCGGGTGGTGCAAGGCGGTGGCAACATAAGCTGGCAAGGCAAAGCAACGTGGTGCCGTGTTGCTGACAAAAGCTGCTGTTGGTCGCGCGCGGAAGCAATTGCTGTTCAACGTTGCTGCCACGGCGAAGGCTAAGACACGGACGCGTGCACAACAGCAACAGCAAGCATGCACGAGCACAAATGCAAGCGGGGCTTGGCCGGCGGCGAACGTGCACGGCGCAAGATCACGGCGAGCTCTGGTCGTGCGCACAGTAGCTGCTGCTCTGGTCGAAATAGGGGTTGATTTGCAATATTTGATTTTTGATTTCGGGCTGAATTGTAAATCTGATGATTTGGAAGGTTAAATCTGAAATTGATTGCATTAATCTGGTAGGCTTGATTCAACAGATGACTTGGCACAAATAGAAGATAAAATTTGAGACATTTGGATGATTTTTGATATGAACTGAAAACAGAGTAGATTAGGGTAAAATAAGTCTGAAACTTATTGATCTCGAATTCTGGGATTTAGGGTTTGATTTTGAGATACTCATAAAAGAAGAATTTGTATTGAAAAGCATTTGGGAGGTATTCCCTGAATCAGATTTGAATTTGGAGATGATTTGCAGCATTTTGCCTTTCTGGTTTTTAGCAAAATCTGGAAGAAGGACTGATCTGCGAATCTGGAGTTTTGGAAGGTTTAAACTGAATTTGATTTCACTGATATAGCAGATTATATTCAACAGAATATTTGGCAAGAACAATTGATAAAATTTGGCACATTTGAATAGTCTTTGATACAGACTGAAAATAGGGTATTTTTAGGGTAATTGAATCTGAGCTTTAATTGATTTCGAATTATGGTAATTAGGATGAGATCTTGAAATCTGCACAGAAGAAGAACTTGTTTCAAAAAGCATCTAGAAAAGATTTGCCGAAGAAATTCTGAATTTGGAGTTAATCTGGAGATTTTAGCCTTTTTGGGTTTCTAGATATCAGATAAAGGACTAATTTGTAATAACTCTTGGACTGATTTGCGAAAAAGGTTTAGATGGTAAAACCTGGCTGCCAACTTTTTGGATTAAGGTATTGGCATACCCTTGATCATAATCCAGGAATAATCTGGTCTGAACTTAGCTAAGATTTTGATTAAATCTGAATTTCTGAAACTTAGGGTAAAAGGTAATAACAGATATTCTGTTTTCGAAAACAGAAAAGAGTTGATAATTCTGGAAGTTAGGGATAGAATTGAATCTGGGTTTTGAAGGCTTTTAGGTTTAGGATAACTGATAGATCAAATCTGGCAAGTCAGATCTTGACTTAGGGTCACAGGATAGTTTTGAAGAAATTAGGGCTAGAACAGAATAAAGCTGAGGCTGATTTGGCTGATCTAGGAGAGACATATGCATGCATGATTTTTTTTAAGAAAGAACTTTTCACCCCAAAACTCAGGATGTTACAAGGAATGAGAACACAAACAAAAAGAGGACCAAGAATGCGAGCAGTGAGAGGCTGAGGTTCGCAAGGTCACGGAAGATCTTCTACAACCAGCGATAACTTGCCGAGGTACCATTTTCCGCGACCACGGTCCTGGAACGTCTCGACAACCCTCTCCGGGGGGTCGCGGGTGTAATTATATGCCCATTCTCTCTCCGAACTATTCACCACCGACAGAGGCAACCTCACCTGGAACTCCACTGGCACCCGAACAAAATCCGAAAGATCGTCTCTGGAGGATTGCTTATGCACTCCATAACCCACCCTCCAGCCTTGCGAACAATGACAGGATTATATTTGCAAGAGTGCTTGCAGATAATATTGATGAGTTCACCCTCGGATTTACACCAGAGGCATCCTCATGTTTAACGACCAGGGGACAAGCCGATTGATGCCCATTGGGCAAATAGTGTTACCTGTGACACTCGGAGAGCCAGAAAACTTTTGAACAGAATTGATTACCTTTTATGTGATTGATTTTGATTCAGCTTACAATGCTGTCGTGGTATTGCGAATACCCCGGCAGGTTTTGAGAACGATCCTAGCGAAGATTACGGGGCGCGGGTTGACCGGATGACCGGTCCTCCCCCGCCGGACAAGCACAAGAGATGACACGAGGATTTATACAGGTTCGGGTACAAGGGCTAGTCCTGTTGACGCGCTCCCGACCGGAGTCGGCTGGGGAGGCTCTCTCCGGGGGAGAGGCTTCTGGAGCACGCCTGTGAGTTTAGCTATTCCAATAAAAGTGATTCGATCCTTGACAACAGAGGGGTACAAGGGCTATTTATAGCCCCAAAAAGAAGCAAAAAGCCTAAACTACCCCGGAAGCCACCGTCGGATTGAAGGGTAGGAACGTCCTTCTCCCGGTCAAACGTCTTGGATGCTTGACAGGTGGTCGCTGATTCCCGAGGCGCTCCTCGCGTGACTTGCACGTGACAAATCAACTCGAGACTTTACCTTTAGAAGGGCGATGAGGCCCGGGACATGCACCGGAGGCTAGGTCCCGGGGGCCAAAAAGGCGGCACCCGGGACGGCACCGGAGGCCAGGTCCCGGGGGCCAAAAAGGCGGCGCCTGGGGAGGCATCGGAGGCTAGGTTCCCGGGCAAGTGGCGGCTCCCGGGACGGCACAGGAGGCTAGGTCCCGGGGGCCAAAAGGCGGCGCCCGGGACGGCACCGGAGGCCAGGTCCCGGGAGCCAAATGGCGGCGCCCGGGACGGCACCGGAGGCTAGGTCCCCGGGCGAGTGGCGGCGCCCGGGACGGCACAGGAGGCCATGTCCCGGGGGCCAAAAGGCAGCGCCCGAGACGACACCGGAGGCTAGGTCCCGGGAGCCAAATGGCGGTGCCCGGGACGGCATCGGAGGCTAGGTCCCCGGGCAAGTGGCAGCGCCCGGGACGGTACAGGAGGCCATGTCCCCGGGGCCAAAAGGCGGCGCCCGGGACGGCACCGGAGGCCAGGTCCCGGGAGCCAAATGGCGGCGCCCGGGACGGCACCGGAGGCGAGGTCCCCGGGCGAGTGGCGACACCTGGGACGGCACAGGAGGCCATGTCCCGGGGGCCAAAAGGCGGCGCCCGGGACGGCACCGGAGGCCAGGTCCTGGGAGCCAAATGGCGGCGCCCGGGATGGCACCGGAGGCTAGGTCCCGGGGGCCAGAAAAGGCGACGCCCGGGGAGGCACCGGAGGCCAGGTCCCCGGGTGAGTGTGACGCAACTTACCTGGACTTAGTCCCGCGGAGATTTCCCCCAACAGCAGCCCCCCATGCCCCCCGGGGACGATGCTCGAGTCCCTGGTGGGCATGGTACATGTCACCGGGAAAATCTCCGGACCAAGTCACCGGAGCCGTGACGCTTCGGTTTCCGTGTCGGACGCTTATGGCCGCGCCGCTTCGCCATAAATGCGCTCGCGGTTCGAACGGGTGTCTCGATTCGCACGCCAGTCCCTTTCGTTTTGCCGCGCGCCGTTTGAATTTCAACGGCCCAGATTGATCCGCGGGATGCCACGTGGCGCCCATCTAGATCATGGCTCGACCCTATAAATAGGGCCTTGGGGGGCCCGGTAGCTTCATTCCAAACTTCTCAGTCTTAGCGGATTTTGCTCTCCCGGTAGCTCTCCCCAGTAGCTAGCGCCCAGTAGCGAGCGTCCGGTTCCTTTAGCCGTAGCCTTCTGAAAAGTTAACCACTGAAAAAACAAACCTGATGGCACCGAAAGGTCGAGCGAAGGCGACCGAGGTGCCCCCGGAGGAAGTCGCTCCAGACTTCCTTTGGGCCTCCGAGTTTACGGCTGAGGACGCCGAGTCCATGGTCGAGCGTGGCGTTGTCGCGGACGGGGACATCCGAGTCCCCATGAAGAAAGATGGAGCTCCCCGCCCCAGGCCCAGAGAGGTCGTGGCCTTCGAGGCCTTCCTGGAGGCGGGGCTCCGGCTCCCGGTGCATCCCATGCTCCGGGAGTTTTTGAAGGAGTACGGGCTGGCGCTCTACCACCTCACGCCGAACGCCCTCGTCCGGATGCGTATCTTCATCTGGCTCTTCGAGACGGCGACCGGGAGGGAGCCCACGCTACGCGTCTTCTGGTACTTTTACGAGCCGGCGGCGCGGAGCTCTCACCTGGTGAAGGGGGGACCAAAGTCCCCCTTTGGCTCGGTGATGGTGCAAATGCTGCCATCCCGGGTGGCCGACTACCCGGCGGCAGCCTCCCGGGATCACTGGGGGGACTGGATCCGGAGGTGGTTATACCTCCGGGTCCGAGACGACAGGGTGATGTACGCCCCGGAGCCGGCCTCTTACAGCCAGTCGTCCGCGCCGAAGCCTCCGGTGTGGACGAACGAGGAGCTCGAGCTCCTCGGTAAGGTGATCATCTCCTGGAAGGCCCGCTCTATGCGGGACGCCACCGAGGAGATGATGCTCCTCCGGATCTCCCCCTTCTCACGCGGGAAGAGGGGAGTCGGCATGGGCCCGAAGCAGCGGCCTCCGGTCAAGCTGGTGACGTGCCGTAAGTACCGGTAACCTGCTGCATTGCATTTACAATTTTTTGGAAATTTGACTAACTCTTTACCTCTTGTAGTCCGGCCGTACCCGGCGGCGCGGGAGAAGGCAGAGAACCTCCTCGGGAGGTACTTCGCCGACGAGCACGAGCGCGTCGGGCGCCTCGTGGGGGAGGGTCCTCCCCGGAACCTGGAGGCTGAGGCCTACTGGCTGAAGCTTCCGGAGAGGAAGCCCCTCCCCACCCCCTGTTCGCACAAGCGGGGGAAGGATGCGGCCGGGGGCTCTGAGCCTAAGAAGGCCAGAGTCCAAAAAACCCCCAGCACATCGACGACGCCGGCGGCGACACCGGCGAAGCCCCGGGACGAGGCCCCCAGGACCGAGCGTGCCCGGGCGCCGGCCCGGAAGGAGACAACTCCTCCTCCCCCGAAGAGCCCCGTTGAGCCTCGGGGGAAGGAACCGGCCGCGGACGGGGCGGCCTCCGATTCGGCGAACTACACCCCGTCGCCGCCATCGGTAGTGGCCCCGCCACCACCCCCGGCCCCCTTGGAGCAAGAGAAACTGGAGGTGAGGTTCGCGGAGGCCTCGCCTCCGCGGATGGAATGGCCCGTGGACGAGGGGGGAGTCCCTCGGTCTACGAGGTCCCGCCGGAAGTGGGGGCCCCGGGGGCCCTCCCGCCCGGAAAGCGGAAGGGTCTGATGGTCCCCCCCCCCCCCCGGCGAGGGACCCCTTCCGGGACTTCGTCGGCCACTTCCTCGGGCGGCACCTCCGCAACGAGGACGACGACGACCACCACCCTGACCGAGGTCGCGCCGGGCGCCCAGGTTCGGGAGCCCGCTATCGGCCGCGGCCGGACCAGCGCCGGGCGGGAGACCCCCTTGCTTTCCGCAGGGGAGGTTGAACGCTACGCGAAAGGCCTGGAGACCCCAAAGGTCTAGGCCTTCGTTGCGGGAGGGACGCTCCACGATCGCTTCGCGGAGCTCCGATCTCTCCAAGCCCAGGTATTCACCCGAAGCGACTATCGCTTTCCTTTGGCTCCTACGATTGAAAATTTTTCTAACTCTGGAATTTATAGGGGACGGCGATTACCTGGGGCGTCGAGCAGCGCGTCATCCAGCTGCTCAAGGACGCGGAGGACAGGGCCGCCTCCTTCCTGGGCCAGCGGGACGAAGCTCTCCAGGAGCTGGCCCTGGTCCGGGCCCAAGTTCAGTCTCGGAGGCAGTGAATGGCCGCCTCCGAGAGGAGGCCAAGGCGAGGAGGGAGGCCTTCCGGGAGCTCGAGGAATCGAGCGTCCGGGCGGTGGAGGACGCGGGCCGCTCCGTCCGTTCGGCCCTCGAGAGCCTTGGCGTAAGCCTAGGCTCCGGGAGCAGCTCGGAGGTGCCCCCGGCGACCCTCGCGGAGGCCGTGCGTTTTCTCAATACGCAGGTCTCCGTCATCCCGGAGGCGGCTGACGCCCGGGCTCGGGGCCGGGCGATTCCCGTCGTTGCGGCCGCGGCCGGGCTCGTCGAGCACCGGGGAGTGGGCGCCCGGGCGATCGGGGGCCGCATCCCACGGAGCTTCCCCGAGTTCTTCGAGCCTTCACGCCGGGAGGTGGAGCAGCTCGCCGGGGGCTTCTACGACCGAATCATCCGGGCGAGATTCCCGGTACCGGCGCCTCCGGCGGTGGATGCTCCGGCCCCGGCCTCGGAGGAAACCCCCCGGGGGGAGGACGCCAATGAACATGTATGAGCCTCCCCCCAGGTCTTAGTTAGGGCCCTTTTATTTTCTTAGGACTTTTGATCCCGGTAGCTTCTTAGAAGAAGCCCCGAACACTTGTACAAAAACATTTTGAATGCAATGGAGTTAGAATTTTTTTCTCAGTCTTTGAATTGAATGCATTGCTACCAGGGTTCCCGGGAGGTTGCCCCCGGGCGAAGGTCCGGGAGGAGCTCCCCGGGGGACGCCCAAGCGGCTTTAATCTTGCTAAGCCTTGTCTCCGGGAAGCGCGGCGGGGACAGCGTTCGGGAGCCGATCCGGTTGAGGTGGCGTTCGGAGTGGCACTTGGACAACTTTGACAATCATTGCGCCGAATTGTCCCCTCCACGACCGGGGTTCCGGATGATACCTCCCCTCCGGATACTTCCACCGGCGGGATACGAGTTCTGGCCCGAAGATGTGCTCTGGGACGCTCAGCGCCACGTGCGAGCATTGTACCGGGACTTGACCCGGGTGCTAGCGGAGAGCCTCCGAGAGTACTAGGCGTAGGGACCTTAGGACGTAGAGAATCCCCCGGGTCCAGACCTGGGTTGTATCGTTTCCGAAGCCCACCGGAGGGGGAATATGTCCTCCGGGTTTCATGATGAATAAAGCTGTTGCCGCTTTTGTTGTCTTTTTATTCTTTCTTCTTGGATGGTCCGGACGACTCATCTTAACAAGAATGAGCTAAGTTTGCTCGTGGGCGTTGTCACCCGCACCCGGGGGTTCCTTATCCCCCCCGCCCACAGCGGGCCGGAGGGTAGCTCCGCGCGTGTGGGGATAACAAGGCCCCCCGGGGTGAAAACAACCTGTAGCATAGGAATTTTTCTAAGTTAGAAAATTTTAAAACGAGGTTTCTTAGGGAAGGACCTTCCGGGAGACAATCGTCTGGTCGTCGTGAACGGGGAGCCGGGAATAAGTTCTTGTGTGGAAGAAACATCCAAGAGCTTTGGGAGCAAGAGGCGGCGCAGGCCGTGGAAGAAGAGAGCGACGTAGCAGAAGAAAATGCACAACGGCGCTGGCGAAGAAAGAGTGGCGCCGACGGCGAGGACTTGCTCGATCTCACCGATGCGTGGAGTAGGAGTAAGAGGTGGCGCAACCGTGGAGAGGCCGCCAAAAAAAGGGTGAACGACGGCTGATCTGCGTCGTGGCTGGAACTAGGGAGCAGTGACTGCGACTGGCGGTCAAGAGATTGGGCGAGCGGTGGCCTGCGGCAAGCTTAGACTGTGCGCCGGTGGAGAACTCGTAGCAGTGTCCTCGTGGAGGCGTGGAGCGGTGGAGGTGGAGACGTGGTGGAGTTGGAAAAATTTAGGGTTAACTCGGGTTCGGTTGCAGTGTTGGGAAACTTGGGCTATTGGCGAGCACTGCGTGTTGCAGGGATGCACCTTGCAGGCTTGCAGTGGGCTGTGGGGTGGCCCAAGTGGGGTAGGCAGTGGGCCGGCCCAACTTTCTATTGAACTTTTTGGATGATCTGGATATTCGCATCTGTTTCACATATATAACCTTACCGAATCCGGATCCAAATCCAACTAACAAAAACTAATACATCCGAATCCGAATTCGAATCATTTGCCGGATGCTAATTTTCTTACCAAATAGCTATTTTATCGAATTCAGTAAACGGATATCTGCGGATATTCACATCCTATTTACACCCCTAGATCTTGGAATAGTCCAAGTTATTCTGGACATAACCCAGCCCATTTTGTCAATTAGACACAAGGGCACGTCACTGGTGAATATTATTTATGGCTTTAATAGATTGTGGCCGCAGACACCCGTGGTCGCAATCATTTATAATCTCACTACCCGCGACCACTCTAATCGTGAAGATATCTTCCCGCAGTCACCTTGGTTGCAGAGATATGATAATCCCCAATCTGTAGTCGCAGTCTATGTGCGACCATGGAATAAAAGAGTTATTAGAACTGGAGGTGCCTCTAAACCGAAAGGGTCTGGTCGAGACTTGCCAACCATTATCTAAGAGTTGTACGATTACTTCATAACTGCTATCTTGCCAATATGCCCAAGAAAATACTCTCTTCATTGATAGGGTAAGGATGATTATGCAGTTATTCATGACTATGTAGTTATCCGTAAACAGTCAATAAGATATGAATGGGTGTGTAGTTATCCATAACCGCACACTCTAACCGGCGAACGGCAACTACATCTCCTAATTGGCGAGTGGAAACCGCCTACAACCGTTTTGCAGTTATCACCAAGCGTCCTTTCGGTCAAGCAATTGGCAACCATTTCAACAACTATAAAAGGGGGCTAGGGCTTGAAGAAAGAGAAGAGGAGAGATTGATCAATGAAGTCTAGTACAAGACTAGGGGATTAGAATCAGTAATACACACTTTGTAATTTCATTATTCTTATAGTGAGAACATAACAGGAGTAGGGCTATTACTCAGACTACAAGGGCCCGAACCTGTATAAACACAGCATGTTCATGTGTCCATATTTACAGTGATTTCTCTTTCGTTATTATTAGATAATACTTCCCTGAAAAACAAACTAAATATGTGTAAGTTCGGCTTGCAATCTTGTCCCAAACGTCAACACTCCATTTCATGCAACATAGGTACAACACAAATCAACAAAGTGTTATGTGACCTAGGTGTGAGCATTAGTGTGATGACTCTTGCCATCGCACGACACTTGGGCATGGGTGAGGTAAAACCAATGAGAATGGTGTTGCAATTTGCCGATCATTCCATCAAGCATCCTGAGAGCATTCTAGAAGACGTACCTCTCCAAGTCGATAAATTTTATCTTCCAATTGATTTTGCCATTCTAGATATGGATGAAAATGTTGCTATACTCATTAAATTGGGACAACCAATGCTCGGAATAGTGGGGTACACTTATTGATGTTCACAAGGGTAGAATCACTTTTCACATAGGGGAGGAGAAAATATTATTTTAATTGTGTGATCTTGCTAACTGCTCTATGTATGAGAAACTCTGTAGGATTGATGTCTTATAAATTGTGTGATGTTTCATCAATTGAATGTTGGAGAGATTGGCCAAATATTCATATTTTTGCTTTCTTGATGGGTATTCAGGGTTCTTCCAAATCCTGATTCATCTCAACAACCAAATATTACCACATTTACATGTCCTTTTGCTACCTTTGCTTCTTGCAGAATGCCATTTGGGCTATACAATGCTCCTACCACATTTCAATGATGTATGATGGCTATCTTTTTGGATTTGATTGAGGAGATAATGGAAGTTTTTATGGATGATTTAAATGTTTTTGGCTCTACTTTTGAAGCTTTTCTACATAATCTCTCTTGAGTTTTGTCTAGGTATGAATAAGTAAACCTTGTACTCAATTGGGAAAAGTGCCAGTTCACGGTCCATGAGGGTGTGGTACTTGGTCACGTCATATCAGAGTGAGGGATCAAGGTCGACAAGGCCAAGATTGATATCATCGCTATCTTGCCATTGCCAATCAACGTGAAGGGTATACGCAGTTTTCTGGGACATGCAAGTTTTCACCATCGATTCATTAAAGATTTCTCAAAATTGCTAAACACCTCACTTAATTTCTTGCAAAGGATGTGCCATTTGAATTTATTGCTGTTGACTTATCGCCTTCAGCATATTAAAAGATGCTTTAACCACTGTTGGGATCATTCAACCTCCAAACTGGGAGGAACCTTTTTAATTGATGTGTGACGCCAGTGATTTCATAATTGGCGCTATTTCTGGGCAAAGAACAGACAAGGTTTTATATGCAAAATACTACATAAGGAAAGCTTTAGATGAAGCACAAATTAATTACATCATGACTGAAAAAGAATTGCTTGTTGTGGGATATGCCTTGGATAAATTTGACTAAGATAGAAACAAAGTTGAACTTGCACGATGGATCTTGCTACTTCAAGAATTTGACTCTGTAATCAAGGACAAGAAGGGTGTCAAGAACGTCATCATCGATTACCTTTCACGACTCCACACCGACACAGTCAACATTCTGATCAATGATACCCTACCTAATGAGCACCTTTACCCCCTTCTAACGAAAGAACCATGGTATGTTGATATTGTGAACTATTTATTTAACCATGATCTTCCTCAAGGTTTAACCAACCAACAATGCAAATGCTTCTTCCACTACGTCCGAAGATGTCGACAACATATACCGCTGATGCATGCTCAATCATGAGATTTAGAGTGTTTTGCAACATTTCCATGCTTCACCATGCGGAGGACACGTCGAAGCTTTAAAAACGGTGGCAAAGGTTGTTGACGATTGGGACCTGGGGGTCCTTCTGTCGAACTTATGCAGAATTTAGATGGGTTATGAAGGGAGCCAATTCAGACAAGTAGCAAGGAATTTAAGGTATCTATAAATTTAACGACACGAGAAATTATCCAGGTTCGGACCCTCGTAGCTAAGTAATAACCCTACTCTGTGTATTTATCACTGTGAATAAAAGGATTACAAGGAGAATGTATTATCTATTCCTATATCGCTATCTCTAATTCGTAGTCTTCCTACGGATCAGTCTCCCCCCTGATTCTTTCTTGGAAGGTCTTTTTATACTTGTCGAAGAGATCGTCAGCTGTCCTCTTGAAGATGTGCTCCACGATCACCCATAATCGCTTTGTGACGGTTGCCATAGGTCGTGGTTTCATGGTAGCTTTGACCAGGCGTAGTAGAAACTGCTTCACCATCCTTATCTTCTTCAACGGTTACCTGGTCGGGGACTTATGATTATTTTGGAAATAATCATAAGGTTCAAGGAATGGTTATTGTGAATGGTGACTTACAATACGTAGTCATTGCATTGTAGTACAAGTCTTAAATACCGTGGTCACGCACCTCTGTGACCATGCATTGATATCGGGCTTTGTCTTTGCAATAGTGTCTGCTCGTAGGTAGGTGTCTCTGCGACCTCAGCACTCGCGAGTATAATATGAGGCCATGGAACTGGTAATGCAAGTGTTGAGACTTAAAGAGTCTCACAATTAGAATTACAAAAATTAAATATCATTGATGGGCCATGTTCGAAAGATCCTTGGACCGTCCTCATCATCTCTTTCCTTGGCCTTCTGCAACCATAGAAAGGCATGTTCGACCATGGAGCGTTGTTTGCAACCATGGAAAGACAAGAGCAACTATGAACACTTTAGCTCGATTAATAACCCTCGTCAGCTAGCCTCCAAATTTGAAATGAAAAGGTTCTCTTTTCCCTGAAAAAGGCGTTTCAAGTGCTGAAAAGGCCTCTTTTCATTTCAAATTCCTAAGTTTTCTCGGAGTTCTTTGCTTTCTCACCGTTCTTCTAAGCCCCTAGCTTTCTTCTCCCTCTTTCGAAACTCGACCCAATGGATTTCTAGATGTGGTCTAGTCACCGATCGGAGGAGAGTTTACTGGCTCTGGAGACTAAGGGTTACCTCCCTTCCAGGTCGTTGATTCCATGGCGTCCTGCTGGGGAGAATGGGGAGAGCCCTAAGGTGCAGGAGGGCAAATTGGTGGTTTTTGGGGATTTCCTGCACTGCGGCTTCCGCCTGCTGGAGAGTGAATTCTTACGGGAGATCCTCTCCCATTACGACTTGGAGTTGGTGAACCTGAACGCCAACTCAGTTTTGATCTCACAGCTTTTCAACACCTTTGAGAGGCCTACATTGGGGTTCTGCCCAATGTTGCTCTCTTCCGCCAGTACTATTTTCTGGCGAGTTCGAAGGGCACCGCCACACCGGGGTGTGTCTACTTCCGACTGCGGGAGAAGAAAGACTTCCTCCCCTTCCCTCTTCGTGACTCTGTTCACAAGTGGTATCAAAGGTGGTTTTATTGCTCCGCTCTTGAGGAGAGCCATCTCTGGTTCACGGACTGGCGACCAAAGAAGAGCAAGGAGAAGGATGTCGCCCCCCCTCTTCGACAAGCAGAAGAGGCAAGCCCAGGTAATCAAACACCTGATGAATAAAGGCTTGACCGTTCGTGATGTGATCCAGGATTTCTAAAGAATTGGATCAGCCCTCTGACGAGGAGGGATCACCCGGCTTGGGCAATTAGGGTGATGGATGACGCCACCAGGGACTACAATCCTGGTAATTGCTTCAACTCTAAGCTTAGTCAGATTGGTAGATTTTGTCTCAATCTGTTTTTCTTTGGAGATTAAATTTATGTTGTTTTGATCGTTTTTGTTCTTTCTTAGTTTTATCCCCTTCTGATGTTGAAGTGAGGATGAATTTCCTCTTAAAATCTTATAATCCAGTGGAGGAAGGTGACATCAATGCACCGAGACCGAAGAGCCTGGTTGGCAACACCGACGAGTCTGGGCAAGCGCGTCAAAAGTTACAACTTTTTCAAAAAGCCTGTGCAAATTTGATTTTAAGAGATTACTTACCAAGGAAATTCTCTTGTGTTTGTGTAGCTATTCATGCAACTTGCCCAGAAAAGGCTTGTTGATGATGATGTTGAACCTTCTGGTGGTTCTTCGTCGAAGAAGCCGAAGAAAGCTCCCTCTGTGACCCAGGGCTTGGCCAGTACGAGAGCTTTGCGAATAAGCCCCATCTCCCCTCCTGCGACCTTAGCAGTAAAGGCTGCAACCGCTACCACGACAGGGGTTCCTGTGACAATATCGTCTGCTGCAACTAGGGCAACAGAAGGCCCAAAGGAACAAGTTGCAGCCGTGACCATGGCTGGCCCCGATGTCGCAACCAGAAGGGTTGTCGCGATAATGTCTCTGGCATCTCAATTTTCCCTTATACAACTTCAAACTAGCTCAAGGTCGTGCAGAGAGAGGGGAGCGACGTGGAGGAGGATGCTTCCATGTTTCTCTTAAGGAGGAGGATAAGGACTTCCTCTGACTATTTTGATCCAGAGGCACTATCCACGCTCTTATCTCCCAAGGGCATGGCCTCGAGTTCCCACAACTTCATGGGACTCAGTATCAGGTACATGTTTGCTCCTTCTCTAACTAAGTCATACTATTTAACTAGGGATAATTTGTTGTTTTTTGTGAATTCAGGGCTCCTGCTGTATTTCCTATGCCATCAACTGAGGCTATAGACAGAACAACAGGGGCAGTACGTGGTCGTTGATGACGTTACTATGAAAGCTAAAGTTGCGGTTTCACAGGCCGTCGGTGGAGAATCTGAGACCATCATTGGTGAGGCGGTAAAAGACATCCAATTAGGTGTTTCCACCGATGATGAGGAGACTAAGGTTGCCATTGAGACTTCGACCACTGGGGTGGACGAACAGGTAAATATCTCTACTCCCCCTATGGTCAAGGAGATTGTGTCTCCCTTTGGTTTGGGAGAACAAGGAGAGGAGATAGCAGAAGAGATGGCAGTCCAACCTGCCCAGATCCAGCGCCCTCCTCAAGACTTGAACCCTCCACCGGCGCCTTACAGTTTGCCTTCTTTTAGCCAAGCAAGTGGATCTGAAGGTCTCTTTGAGAGGTTTTTTCATGAATTTTTGGAGGTAAGTATAATTCTTTAACTTTAGGCTTCGCCTTATTTCCTTAGGAGCCTCATTCCTAGTATTTCTTGTTTTATGTAGGATACAGCTCGTGTAGCGACCTCATCTAGTCTGCTAGTAGAGCAATTGAAGGTCGCTCAAGCCAAAAACAGCAAGTTGAAGCAGTAAGTATCTTGCTTTGGACCTTAGCCTTGTTGAAACTATAATAACATTCGTTGTCGTAGGGAGAGGGTTGCTCTGCACAGTAAGATGGCTGTAGCCATGGAAATGAACAAGGAATGGCTAGCCAAAATTCTGGTGCTAGAAGCTGAATTAAAAGAGGCTAAAGAAAGGGTTGTGACCTTCGAGCAAGCATTAGGATTGTATGATAGAATTAAAGAAAAATATGAACATCTCCTGGTGCTTGGCGAAGAGCAACGAGACAAGATGAAATGTAAGTTCACTTTCGGCAAAAGTTTACCTTACCTTGGTAATTTTCATGAATTTGATTGAACTCATTTCTTCTTCTTTTCAGTACAAGAAGAGCAGATCAAGAAGCTGACCGAGGAAAAAGATCACTTTGAGCAAAAATTCATCCAAAGGGGGATTGATATTGATACACTCCAAAATATTTGTGAGCGTCATAAGGCATCCATCGACAAGGCCAAAGATGCTGCTAAGTTTGCTCATAATGAAAGGGATGATGCTTTAGAAGCAACTATCAGGATAGCAGTGTCGAGCTTGATACTGGCAAGAAGCTAAGAGTGGCCGTAGACTTAGTGAAGGCAGATATCATTGATCCTGAAGACACTGACTTAAGCCTTAGTGAGTCCTGCAAGTTGGTTGCCACTCAAGCTGACTCACTGGTCGCGAACATTCCTAAAATTGCAAGGAAGCAAAAGGAAGCATTGAGGTCCGACGTCAGAGCTGTAGCTTTTGCTATCCTTTGCAAGTTAAGGCATCACCATGGTCCGAATCTGAATCTGAATCCTGTGGGTGAGAATGCCACTTTTGACAGTGAAGCTCAGTTGAGTGCTGTGATGGATGAGGTAAAGCCCTTGGTTGAATGTTTGCTTCGAGGACTTGGTCTTACATGATGTAATATATGTTATAACATTTTGTAACGATGAACTTATTGAAATGAAAATGAAAATGTTTACCAGGTTTATCGGTGCTTTTGTACCGTGCAAACACACATAGTTATAGAAATTTCGATGATTGAAAGAAAATGTAAAGAAAAAATGTTAAGTACTTAGTTTCTTGACTTAATGAAATAGTTATATTTCCCTAGCCCCCTCCTGTGACCATGCATACTAAAGATGTGGTATTATGATCGCAGGATTGAAAAATCAACTATGGCAGAGATGATCGAAAACATATAAGCTAGTCTCTTATGCATGAGAAGATGGCTTAAAAAGAGGAACTTTAGTTATATGTGACCACATGGTCGCAAGGATAAACATTTTAATGTAAATGCATAAGCTTGTTGCGAACTGACAGCCACTCGAGTGATCCGAAACATGATAGTAAGTCCCTTGTGCGTTGACAAATGGCTCATAAAGAGATGTCTTGACTAGATGAGATCATGAGATCGGTCAGTGAATCCACTTAAACATTATGAGAAAAATGATTATTGCGACCAACCCCCGGGTGTGGCCCGAGAAAAAAAAATAGAGTACAAAAAATGGGAAAATAACTACATCATAAAGTGAAAAAATGCTTTATTGAATGTAAAAATGTAAAGCAACAATGGAAAACTTACACATAAAATTTGCACAACTGGTCTATGTTCCAAGCATTAGATAGAACTCTTCCATCTTCCATAGCTAATCGAGCTGATCCAAGTCATGATATTGAGACCATTGTGTAGGGACATTCCCATTGAGGGGAGAATTTGTTGCGACCAGACTAGTTTTGGATTTTCTCAAAACTAAGTCTACCACATGAAGGCTATGTGGTCGCACCCTTTTGCTATGATATTTACACAAAGCTTGTAAATACGCTGCAGACCGAATCAATGCTTGATTATGTTTTTGTTTAGAAGAATGAGTTCATCTTCTTGTGTTTCACTTTGATTGATAATATTAAAGTTATCCAAACGAGTAGATCCAAGTTGGATTTCATTTGGGAGCATAGCTTCTGCATCAAAAACTAGTTGGAAAGGAGTTTCGTCTATAGCTCAATTGGGTGTGGTGTGAAGTTCCCATAGAATGGAGTAGAGTTCATCTACCCAAACCCCTGCGCGTACCTTAAGGCAGTCAAATACACATTTCTTAACCCCTTGTATTATCTGCACATTGGTGCATTCAACTGCACTGTTGCTCTGCGGATGAGCGACTGATGCAAAACAGATTTTGGTCCCAATATCGTCGCAATAGTCTAGAAAAAGACCACTAACAAATTGAAATCCGTTATCCATGATGAGACGACTTGGAACGCCAAATGGTGTCACAATGTTCTTATGAAAGAACTTCTTCGCTGCTGCGGCGGTAATGGTTTGGACTGGTTCAGCTCGATCCATTTAGTGAACGAATCAATGTCTACGAAGAAAAACTTATATCCATTGATAGCTTGGGGCATTGGCCCCAGAATATCTATACCCCATATGGCGAATGGACAAGTCCAGGGAATAGTTGGTAATGCATATGCTGGCTGATGAACTTGCCGAGCATGAAATTGACACTACGGGCATGTTTTGACTAATTTCCTGGCATCATTCAATGCCGAAGGCCAATAATACCCTTGTCGAAAAGCCTTTCGACCAGTGTTCTATAGGATGCATGTGCGCCGCACATGCCTCCATGGATTTCTCTCAGAAGGGTTTGTCCTTCTTCTTGAGGTATGCAACGCATGAGTACTCCTTGAGTACTCTATTTGTACAAGGTCCCTTTGACCAGTCTGTACATGCGTGCTTTTCTAACTAATTGGTCAACCTCGGTTTCATCCTTGGGCAAGGTCCCATGCGCGAGATAGATCCTCAATGGTTGGATCCAATCTGCTTCATGCTCAAGGGCGGCGACATTAGTCATCGCCTCTATCTTCTCTGTGATTGAGGGATGTTTTAAGTGTTCAATGAACACTCCTACCGGAGCAGATGCACGTGAGGAGCTAATTTTCGATAATTGGTCTGTGAGAATATTGTCTCTTCACAGAATGAATTGGATTTCAAAATTTCTGAAATGTTTTTCTAATTTCCTCGCTTCGTCCAGGTAATGAGCCATTGTCTCATCGGGGATGCTATACTCCTTGTTTACCTGGTTTACAACTAGCTGTGAATCTCCCTTCACCACTAGCCGATGGATCCAAGAAATTTGGCTGCTTGAAGGCCAGCCAGAAGACCTACATACTGTGTTGCATTATTGGTCTCAATAAAGTGGAGTTGTATGACATACTGGAGTTGGTCACCCTAAGGTGTGATTAAGACTACTCCAGCCCCCAAATTTGAAAAACGGCGAGAACGATCAAAATACATCATCCAGTGGTCGATAGTTGACAAATCTATTAGTTCTTGCGCAAGTGGTTCGCGATTAGTTCATTCGACCACAAAATCTACAATAATTTGATATTTGATTGCTACTCGAGCAGTGAAGTGGAGATCAAAATCTCCGAGTTCTACTGCCCACTTTGCAACTCGACCAGTTGCTTCCAGATTAGGGATTATGTCCCCTAAGGGAAAGGACGACAGCACGGAAATCTTATGTGCTTGGAAGTAATGTCGCAGCTTCCGGGGGGACATTAAGAGAGCATAGAGTAGTTTTTGGACTTCGGGGTAACGCACTTTTGGTCCATTTAGAACTTCACTTACGTAATATACTAGCCATTGCTCACCTTCCCTTTCTTCGACCAGAACTCCATTGACCGCATGAGGCAACCAGAACACTAAAGCACTTGATAAATATGTTTTGACTTCCTAAAAAGCTTTTTCGGCTTCGTCCAACCACTGGAAACCATTGTATTTACGTAGAACCTTAAAAAATTGTAATTCATGTTCGCCTAACCGCAAGATGAAATGACTCAAAGCCGCCATTTGACCTGTTAGGCTTTGAACTTCCTTGATTGTAGAAGGAGATCGCATTTGTTCAATGGCCCAGATTTTGTCGGGATTAACCTCAATGCCTCTCGAACAAAAAAGGAAACCTAAAAGTTTACTAGAAGAAACTCCAAAATAGCACTTTTCAGGATTCAACTTGATTCCATGTTCATTCAAATTATAGAAAGTCTCAGTCACCAGATCATCAATGTAAGCCTCTAAATTGCGTTCTAATTGATATAGAAAGGTCTTCTGCATCAAGCGCTTATACATGGAACTAGCATTCTTGAGCCCAAATGGCATTTTGACATAGTAGTACGTTCCAAATGGTGTGATGAAGACAGTTTTCTCTTCATCTATGCTAATTTGATTGTACCCTGAGTAAGCATCAAGGAAGCTCATCAGTTCGCAACCCGCTGTTGAATCGACCAACTGGTCGACGCAAGGAATAGGAAAATCATCCTTCAGAAAGGCATTATTGAGACTGGTGTAATCGACGCACATGCGCCACTTACCATTAGATTTCAGGACCATGACCGGATTCACGAGCCATTCTGGATGGTTAACCTCGTGAATGAAACCAGCATCCTGGAGTTTAGCTAACTCCAAACGGATGGCCTCTTGTCGATCAAGCGCAAAGCATCTGAGCTTTTGCTTTATTGGTCGGTGTCTAGGCCGAATTGCTAGCCTGTGCTCGATCACTTCCCTTGGGACTCTGGGCATGTCGGATGGTTTCCACGCAAACACATTTGCGTTAGCTTAGAGGAAAGTAATGAGCGCGAGAATCTATTTGTCATTCAGTGTTGACCTAATCCGAATAGTTCTAGACGAGTTATCTGGGAATAAGGGAACTTGCTAGAGCTTTTCATCTAGTTGCGGAGTGACTTTGACCGCATCAGGCTCCTTGGTCACCAGCTTAACATCTCGTAGGGGAAGTTGGTCGACCAATTCAAAGGATATGCGATCATAGGTGAGAGCCGTATTTTGACTGCCTTTGACTATGATTACACCTTTTGGCCCTGGTACCTTGACGCACTGATAAGCGTAGTGCATTGTTGCCATCAACTTGGTGAGTGAAGGTCAATAACATCAAAATTAATTAACTCTGAATCAAAATCAATAACATCAAAATTAATTAACTCTGTTGGAAAGTTCCTGGTCCTCTGAGTGTCACAGGTAACATATTTGCCCGATGGGCATCATCAAAGGACCAGGGATTATCCCGAAAAATGGATGAGCCACTGGTTTAATCGTTGAATGAGGTATTTACATCTCATCAAGAACTTTGGTGAATAACAAGTCGGGAGAACTTCCTCCATCGACTAATACTCATCCCACTTTAGCATTGCTAATAATGGGGGAATTACCAAAGGAAGCCGTCGTGGTAGTGATACTCCTTGAAGACAATCTTCCCGACTAAAGTTCAAGGAATTTTCTGACCAACAGAGAAATTGAGGCTCTCCAAGGGGGCTTCAACACTATTTACCTCCCAGTAAACAAATTTAAATTGACGCTTAGAAAAATAAGATGAAGCTCCACCAAAAATAATATTAACATGATTACTAGGTACCTGGTATGGCATTTCGTCGTCTCCATCGGCGTCTTTCCCACAAGATTGTCCCTGTTCTGGTATAATTGGCATACGTGCATTACCTTGATAGTAATCTTCCATGCACTTCAACCAGGTGCAACAATTCTTGAGGTCGTGTCCAGAAGCATTGTGTAAGGGACACCATCTCTTGTTTCCCTACGGGATAGTCTGTTTTTCTGTATGGTCGCCATTGTGACCACCAGAAGGAAGTGTATTAACTTTGAATGAACTTTTTGACCTTTCTCCTATGGCTGCTTGTCCATGACTACAACCTCTCAGAATTGGCTTACTCCATTCTTCTTGGGCTTCTTGAACTTTCCACCTACAAATGATTCAGATTTTTTGTTTGAATCCTCTTTCTTTTTAGTTTTGAGACCAGGTTGAGGAGGTAAGTTTCCTTTATCCACCATTCTATTCCATTCTACAGCCTCAACTGCATCGGAATATTGATTAGCCATGTCGAAAAGCTCTGACACTTATCGTGGGGGATGGATACTTAAATCCTCTGTAAACCTTCGGTATCGAACACCAGTTTAAAGGCTCTAATAACTGAAGTATCATAGATATTAGGAATGGCATACCTCACTCCTACAAATCTCTTAGTGAAATGCTGAAGAGTCTCAGTTGAAGTCTGGAGTAGACGATGAAGATCATCCCCTTTGCCTGGCTTCTCGCAGTAGTTTTGGAAGTTGTTGCGGATGGCATCACACAACATCTCCCAATTATAGATCGATCTTTCTAGTTGATTGAACAACCAAGTCCGTGCCAGACCCTCTAGGACCATTGGCAAATAATTTGCTACAACCCATTCAATTCCTCCGGCCGCTTGAATGGCAGTGACATAGATCTGGAGAAATTCGGTTGGATTTTGAGTCCCATCGAATCTCTCGATTGTACTGGGCTTAAACTTATCAGGCCAGACCATGTATCGTAATCCTGGTGAAAAAGTCTTACAACCCACGTATGAACTGCCCGATCGTCGATCTTCATGACTATCATCGTGGTCGCGGGAGGAGTCGGACTCAGGAAGCTCACGACGTGGTCCCAAACGTGAGTGTACTGGTACACGATTGTTGTTGTGGGAAGTACCAGTTCTTCTAGCTTTATCATGTCGGGTATGTGCAAAATTGTGTCTCTTCTGGCTTTGATAGGAACCGTCTCGCTCTCAAGTCATCGAACACGATGAAGCTGTTGGGGTGATATCCGAAGCAACTCCATCGAGGTTATATGCAAGCATCCTTGCAAACATTACCCCATCATCGTTCATGAGACTAGAGGGAGGATTGCAAAGCACCTCTGCAATCACCCGGATATGGTCCTGTGTACTCCTTCTGGGCGCCATAGGAGTTTTTAACACAGTCGCCTCAGCCATAGGGAACACTCTAGAGCCAAGAGCAGCATGTGTTCGCATCTACGACCATCCGAATGTCGTTGATGAGAAGTTCCTAGACCAAACTTGCTAGTAGCGGTATCGTGGTGAGCTGGCGCAAATCATAGGAAATCCTCTGCTACCTTGCAGACCTTGGCCTCTCGCTGTTCGTGAGCTTCGTCCTCTTTTTGTTTGCGCTCTTGTTCTCCCCTATCATCAAGCTGCTCAGGGGTTTCCTCAGAAAGTGCAGTGACTTCCCTCGGAATAGAGTTCACTGACGGAGAAAGTATCTCATCTTTGTCTGAGTCAGACTCAAAATTAAAGAGAGATTTTAAGTTGTCCGGGGAAAAGTTCTCCAGACTGAATTCCAAATCATCATCTCCCATATCATTTGGGGCAATGGGTTGTGGCACATACTCACCCTCGGACGTGGTAAAACTCAAAGAGGGTAAGCGAATTGCCTAGTCTGATTGCTTATCAATAGTCATGATTGGAACTGATGCTGATGCTTCCTCAGGAGAAGTCTCGAGGGTAGTATTGTCACCATTGATGGGGACGTTGTCCTCATCCATGGCATCTACATGATCTTTGAGATTGAATTCGTTCTCAGAATCATGTAGACAAGGGAAAGGATCCATGAATACGATGAACCTTGGTGAAAATGTCTTGAAGGCCCCACGGTGGGTGCCAGCTGTTGACGATTGGGACATAGGGGTCCTTCTGTCGAACTTATGCAGAATTTAGATGGGTTATGAAGAGAGCCAATCCAAATAAATACGAAGGAATTCAAGGTATCAATGAATCTAATGACATGATAAATTATCTTGGTTCGAGCCCTCGTAGCTGAGTAATAACCCTACTCTTGTGTATTTATCACTGTGAATAAAAGGATTACAAGGAGAATGTATTGTCTATTCCTATATCGCTATCTCTAATACGTAGTCTTCCTGCGGATCAGTCTCCCCCTTGATCCTTCCCTAGAAGGTCTTTTTATACTTGTCGAAGAGATCATCAGCTGTCCTCTTGAAGACGTGCTCCACGATCGCCCATAACCGCTTTGTGACAGTTGCTTCGAGTCGTGATTATGTGGTGGTTTCGTAGGTCATGGTTTTGTGGTAGCTTTGACCTGGCGTCGTAGAAACTGCTTCACCATCCTTATCTTCTTCGATGGTTACCTTGTGGGGGACTTATGATTAGTTTGGGAATAATTAAGCATAAGGATCAAGGAATGGTTATTTGTTTTGAATGCTGACTTACAATACACAGTCTTCGAATTGTAGTACAAGTCTTCAATACCATGGTCGCGGACCTCTGTGACCATGCATTGATATCGGGCTTTGTCTCTGTGATAGTGCATGGTCGTAGGCAGGTGTCTTTGCCACCTTCACACTCGCGGGTATAATATGAGACCATGGAACTGGTAATGCTAAGTGTTGAGACTTAAAAGAGTCTCGTAGTTAGAATTACAAAAATTAAATATCATTGATGGGCCATATTCGGAAGATCCTTGGACCGTCCTCATCATCTCTTTCCTTGGCCTTCTGTGACCATAGAAAGGCATGTTTGACCATGGAGCGTTGTGTGCGACCATGGAAAGACAAGCACAACTATGAACACTTTAGCTCGGGTAATAACCCTCGTCAAAGGTATTGCAATCAGGTTTGTTCTAGCCAACCCTATTCAACGATGCACATAATTTTTTTCCAGACAAGCGACCTTGCCAACATTTTGGAAATTTGAGTAAGCATCATGAAATGCCCTTAGCCAATATTCTTGAAATCGAGCTTTTTGATGTTTAGGGTGTTGATTACATAGGTCCTTTTCCATCTTCTTTGGGCAACACTTATATTTTGGTCGTGGTTGATTATGTTCCAAAATGGGTAGAGACTATTCCTACACTAACAAATGATTCGAAACATGTGATTAAACTTTTTAAAATAGTCATCTTCGGTAGGTTTGGTGTGTCCGAACAATGATTAGTGATAGTAGTGCGCATTTCACTAACTGCCAATGATAGAGATTTGCCCTAGAGGCAATCATGGAGATGGTTGTATCATGTCATGTTTATGAATTCTTATTGTATTTCCTAAATAAAGTATCACTTTTATCGATCATCAAGTATGTGACTTGTTCATGGAACTTTTTATAATGATAAATGAATTGTCTCAATTTACTTACAGCATTATCAGTGATATTTCTTCTAAATATCCCTAACTTTCAGCATTACATGGAATAATAATGCAAGATAAGTCAGCACGATCATTGATTGATAGTCAAGTTCCACGGATCATGGATATGAGATATCAAGTCAATCTTGTCGGCACATGATGGAGAACATGTTGGTCGGATTGACCCAACTTGAGACACTGTCGAGATTTTATGTGTCATCAGTTTGTTTCTAACAGCTATTTTTGGTTTATCTTTAGAACTGAGATCACCACGGTTTCATACATGCGTTGTAGCATACATTGGTGTCATCAACCACTACTCTTAACCGTGTAGTCATAAAGGTGACATACAAATATGTTATGAACCATGTGGTTGAAAGTGAATGGTCGAGATGGAATTTGCCCCTCTCATATCTTGAGAGAGATATCTCTGGGCCCCTTGATGTAATTGGACTAAGAACGTGCATGACCGTGCTGAATATAGTTGAGAGTCAACTATGGATAAAAGTTAGTCCATTACATGATCGAGAAAGGACCGAGCTATTCAACGATGACACGTTTCTCACCTTGAGTTCGATCTAGTATCATGAGGCAAAGAAATAATCCATGATAAGTTGTATAGGTTCGTCGGATATGATCTTTGTGTATATGCAGGTAGTCATAATGTCTTGCTAGGGACCGCTTATGACTTGTGATTCGGGAAGTTGTTTCCAATCGCGGCCAAATATACATGAACCTATAGGGTCACACACTTAATGGGTTGGAGCATTAATTTAAATAGGATCCAAAATAGGTCTCCTATTGGTAATGGGTTTACCATTGGGATTAGGGTTTGTATTTGAGTAGGACTTATCTGCAAGGCCTTATAAAAGGAGGCGAGGTAGGCATGCAAAAGATATCTGATCTATTCTAGCCGCCGCCACCATCCATGAGATAGATCACGTAAGACCCTAGCCGCATGTGCTGGTGCTAGCACACGAACACGCGGTGCTCCCTATCTGGACGTGTGGACTTACATAGAGGTGCGGTTGCTACAGTTGCACTACTGGTCACGATCCGGTTGCAACATCAACTGTTCTTCCACTACTGCGCTGTCACATCCCCACGTCTAGTGGTAAATCTCTTGATCTATGATTTTATGCTTGTATGGTTCTTGGGTTTTCAAGTTAATTTTTGAAATTATTGCTAGAGTAGCAACCCGCTTTGCTGCAGTGGTATCAGAGCCTCCTTGCATAGCATAGATCTAGATTGCTTACATATTTGTGATATATGCATGTTTTAATAGATTAGATCTATCAATAATTGTTGATAACATTTTAGATCTAAATTAGTAGAATAAGATATGTTGGTGTTTCATGTGATGAAACCCATCCTGATATATGATAGATGTGATCTATCACTCTCGGCAGCATGGTAGAAGATGATATCTCGTGATGTGCACTGGTTTAATTGATGTGATCAATTTTACATAAGTCCATATCTAATCCGATTGCTACTATGAATCCTTGCACAGGCTAGTGGGAGGTGGTGTAAAGGATAGCATGGTAGTGACAGGATCGAAGACTAGGATTTCTATTAGATTGGATCTAAAAGATTTGGTACATCTTTAAAAATTAACATCACGGGGATAAATAGAAATATTAACTAATTAGATTGGTTCAGAAGTTGGGTGGATATGATCAATCCAACGAGATTTTCTATGGATGGAAATGCCGATTCATACTGTAAATCGTCAAAAAGGTCGCTGCCAGCCCTTTTACTTTTTAAGGCCACTAAGGTGCACGATGGTATGGGATTCTTTACCTAACTTGTTTTCCAGGAATTTGTATGAGAAGTATGGCCCTTGTGCATGTTTATGTGATGTGATCATGTAATTGTTATGATCTGTGAATTGTTTATTTTGACCATGGGTTATATGGTCGTCTCATTTTGTATAACAGCCTGTGTGTTGACATGTGTGATGATTAGCACTCATGTAAATTCATATCTAGCTATTAGTATAGTAGCCTAGAACTCACTCCAGGATTTTTCAAGCATGGTGGACTGGTCCTATGAAGATGGAGATGGAGATCTCCATATTAAAGGGCCATACTATCTCATCAATTGATTTGATTATCTATTTTGATTATTTTGATGTTCTTGATCGTTGCTTGAAAATTCTGAACATTGTAAAGTCCCTAAAATTAAGTTGTTTTGATGCCCTTTTCAATTGCTGCAACTGTCAAAGCCTCGATCGCTATTTGGTAGGCTTGACAAATCAAGGTGCCATTAACTATCTTGGTAAGGCAGAGTAACTGTTGGACACTTATACGCATAGAATTGGTTTCACTTGACAAGGCTATCAAAACAGTTTTGGGCCTTGGGGCATGGTGTTGGGAACCAGGGCATATTGATGTCACCCAACAAACAAGTGTCATATATGATATGATTAGCAAAAGTTTCTTACCTAAATAACTAGGTTTCTAGCATGATGCCAGAGCTCACTAGGACTTAGTGAAATATGGATCTTGACTCACTATATGTCATTCTAGGGACTATGTTTTAAAACATATAGTGGAAATTTCTTTTGTTAATTTTTAATAGAAGAATGTTCATAAGCATGATGTCTTTTGCATATTTTTGTTGTAGATAATGGCCGATAACTCCTCATCCAGTTTTACCTTGCGATCTATTCTTAATAAAGAAAAACTAAATGGAACAAATTTAATTGATTGGTTTCGTAACTTGAGAATTGTTCTCAAGCAAGAAAGAAAGGACTATGTTCAAGAGTCCCCAATTCCTGATGAACCTTTGGCTAACGCTCCACGATCTCAACAAGATGCTTACAAGAAGTGTAACATCCCAAATTTTGCTATCTCTTTAGCTTGCCAGTCAGCACATCTTCATTGGATTCTTGGATGTCTCAACCCCATTTCTGATCTCTTATCTCAGAATTATGATCTTAGGTGTGCCACCACCCTTAATTTAAAAAATTGGCAGCTAAACTCCACCTTTCAGACCATTTTTGCTTTTTAGGCCAAAAGTATCGCAGATTAGTTCTTTTTAGATTTGTGAGAAGCTCAAAAAGACTAAAAGTCTCAGACCATCTCCAAACTTTGATCTGATTCAGCGAATATCTCCCATTACTTTTCTGAGCATTTTTCCCTTCTGGAAGAATTCCAAAAGCTCAACCGAAACCCTAGTTTCAGCCTCACCAAAGTTTCAAACCCTAATTACCCTGTTTACCCTAATTACCCTATTTTCGATTTTTGTCAAAACCACCAGATCTTATCGGATTTTACCATTTTTCTTGCTAGATGAGTCCAAGTGATTTAGTAGTACTCATCTGCAAAACCAGATCTCAGATCAGCCCTCCAGATCCCCAGATTTGCAAATAGGCCCAAGTTCCCAAACCTAATTCCATGCAGATTGGTCCAAACCTTCACGAATCAGTCCAGACCTTGCAACCAGGCCCCTGCGCCATTTTCGACCACGACCAGACATCGTTCGACCGCACCCCGCCACCTCGCCTTGCCGCAGAACTCGCCGTCGGTGAAGTTCCCACGCTGCCACCACCACAGCCACGTAGCCACCACTTGTGCGCACCGTGCCGCCACCGTGGAGCAACCTCAGCCGCGCCTGTGCCGTGACTTCCCCGCACGCGTGCGTGCTCCAGCAACAGCAAACCAGCGCCACGTTGCGGCCATGCCGAAGCCAGCGATCCCATCGCCCTGCTCCAGCCGGATTTGGTGTGATCCCCCTCGTCTGGCAGAGTCGCTACCGTGTCCCAACGCTTGCACTCCATCTCGATCCCACCTCCGGTGCCAGTCGCGTATCCTGTTTGATTTGCCTCAACTCCTGAGAGCCCAGCCTCTACCTATATAAGCTCCCCCTCGCCCAGCATCTCTTCGCACCACCCCTCAGTGCATTGCTTCAGCTTCCAGCACCAGAAAGTAACAAATCCCCCAGCGCCGCCGTGAACACCTTCTTCCCCAGCGAGCCACTTCTGGAGCTCACGGCGCCAGCTTCAACCGTTGCTCCTCTCTCCAAACCAAAGCCACCAGTAAGCTTCACTCATCCCCCTCTCCGTATCATAGCATTTAATTGCACCCCGGCGAACCTTAACGCCAGCGATCACCGGAAAAGCCCAGAACCCCTGTTTCCCTAATGCTGCCCGATTCAATCCAAATCAGCCCTCGTGCTAGTAGTAGAAATTGATCGAACACTCCTTTTAGCAAGCCTACCCCAGTTTGCGCGCCACCAGTAAATCAGCTCTCGTCGCCAGGCCACTCCGGTCATTCTCCGGCAAAATTAGCTTCACCAGTAGTCTCCACACATCACCCTCTCACTCCCTGAGCAAGGAATCAAGTTCAAACCCTCTGAATCGAAAACGCCCAATTTATGTGTCATCTTCTCCAGCGCCGGTTGCCGGAATTCTTCTCCGGCCGATCTAGCCCTGTACACTTTGTCCCTTAGATAGATTCTAGTACCCTGAGCAATATTCTCTACTAGCTCGACTTCTGAATAGACCTGAATCAAGAGATATTCCAATGCCAAGATCACTGTCCAGTAGCTCAGTTTAGGTCCAGGCCACCGTGTTTACTCGCCGGGTTTGGCCGCCCTCCGGCCACTTCCCGCCCTTGATCCTGTTGAGTGTTTTGTTCCTGTTATCAAGGCCTAACTCCTAGACAAAGTGGTGCATCAATTGGAGCCCTGAATCAAAAGTTATTCCATGCCCTAGTTTCTAGCCATGTCCAGCACTATGTCAGTGCATGTCCACCAGTGGCATTGAATGATTTAGACCTGTTACACTTGAGCAATTAAAATGCCACCTTGTCCATTAGATTCCTGGAGTTGTACTCTACATCTTTCTCTTCTGCCATTTCTCCAGAAAACCTACCTAAGGCCAACTTAAGGCTATGTCTAGCCGTGGACCGAATGTCAGCCTTTCAACGTTCAAGTCCTTTTGAGCCCATCTCTTCAATCAGCACCCAAGCGGCCTTGTCCAAACCTTTCCCCTGCATGCATGATATATTTTGCGTATCATTTCCCATAAAGACTATCTTCTATATGCTTATATAGCGTATGTGTGTATTATTTGTATCCGCCGTGGAACCAAAGATTCAAGGAGCAGAAGAAATCTTCGAAGTTTCATCCAAGTAACTAGACCCAGCATTGCAAGGCAAGTCTCAATCCCTTGATCATGTCTCGCCTATTATTTTGAAATGAAGTATGTTAGTTGTTTTCAAGTATATGCATGCCTTATATTCAAATGAGAATTATATTCAAATAAAGTGGTAGATATGACCCAAATAATTGAGAAGCTCCTTCTTGTGATTGAATATCCCTGCACCCTTGTCACCCTAGAATATCATGCTTAGGCTATGCTATGCTCAAGATTATATGTTAAATGTTAAATGGTCACATGTGAGAAAAGCATATTCAACCCCTTTTGTGAAAGAAAATGTGATTGGAATCAATAGTGAGGATGGTTTGATTGGATGGTGCTGTGTGCGCACTGGGAATGTGAAAGACTCCTCACTAAAGATTCATAAGGACTAGAACCTTGTGTTGTACTTCCATGCGGCATGAAAAATGTACCAACCACTTGCCCGGTATGGGACGGGCGCAACATAGTAGCTTTCTCAGTATTAGCTTTTCCCTGCAATGGTTGTCGATCCGGTTTCTTGCGAGAAACTGGTGGGCCAGTGAGGGCCATGAGTGATGTGAGTTCAGAAAAATTATGAGAGGAAAAGGTGGAAAGAAGGAAGTCGCCCTACGCCAGATTAAGTCGTGCGCGGCTGTAATCAAAAGAGGCTATGTGTCTTGCGAGAACATAGACCAAGACTAGGAAGTAAGGCAGTGGGGAGGACCCACAATGGTAATGAGGACTGGAATGTCTATTTACCGGATAGGGAATTGTTAATGCTAGGATTGTAAACTGTTGTGTGATCTCAGCCTTGTCACATGTGTAAAAGTCGCATGAAGCTGATCCGACTTGAAAGCTGAGTGATCGGTGGATTAAGGTGGTACACATTTGCAAAGTTATAAAAAGTATCGGATACTCTGAGCTCCCAGGTCATGGAGTCTGTGCGCGGTGGATTCTATCCACGTCGATGCAGCACAAGTAGCTTTTGGAAGGTTTTTCATAAAACGTGAATAAAGTGGTGACTCATGGAAGACCACCACGCATAACATCTTCTGAAAATCTAGCTTAGGATTTTAAAAGCCTTGCTTTTGAAAACAAAGACCTTTTCTTCAAATCAAGAGTGAAAATCTATTCTATTCCTATATATATATATATATATATATATATATATATATAAAACCAAGACCTCTTTCCTTGAAAACCCCCCATCTATATACCTGCATTCTCATAACGAGACTTGTTGAGCATCGTGTAAAAACATGCTCACCCTTGCTTTTTCACATAAATTCAGAAGAAAGGATTCGAGGATCTTGATTCCTTTGGCCTCGAGCACCATAAAGAAGAAGGAACCTTTCCAGACGATTTGAGCTTCTAGGAGGGTCATGCGCCAAGTTGAGTCCAATGTGGTGAAGGCCCGAGCCGAACCGCTGCACAAGGAGATGAAGACCTTTGTTGTTGCTTTTGTGTTATATTTCTGTATTCGGTACCTCGATACCGATTCTTTTTTATTCTTGATTTTGAGAAACTCTCTACTTTTGTATCAACTTTAATTAATGCCATTCTTGGCATTATGATAATGTCATAGTGGTCCCCGTGACCTTGTACTTATTTTATCTATTTGCTTTATTGTTTAAAGTAAATCCTATTGTTGTGAGCTTGTGATGTACCTTTCTGAGCGCAACTCACCTGGGCGGTTGCCACCGGATTCCTCAAATGAGGGTCCCACAAGAAGCATGTTGATAATGATCTCGATGTCAGTTGCCTCATGTTAGCAATAATGGGTGCTGAGTTACAAAAGCAATTCGAGAGCATCAATGCTTATGACATGAGTGTGGCTCTTCAAATCTTGTTCAAAGACCAGGCAAGGGTGGAAAAATATGAAACCACCAAGGAACTGCATGCCTGCAGACTGGCAGAAGGAAGCGTAGTTAGCCCTCATGTAATCAAGATGATTGGTTACATTGAGAGCTTGGGTAAACTTAGTTACCCCTTAGCCAAGAGTTGGCTACTGATGTACGTGATTCTCCAGTCACTCCCTCCAAGCTACGATCCTTTCATATTGAACTACAATATGAATAATCTGGAGAAGTCTCTGCTTGAACTGCATGGGATGTTAAAGACGACAGAGCAGAACATCAAAAAGAATTTTGATCATGTGATGATGGTTCAAAAGGGAAAGGGTTTCAAGAAGGGTGAGGGAAAGGCTAAGGGCAAAGGCAAGGCTAGAGATGAGAGCTCAAGCAGCTAGCATAAGCCCAAAGGAAAGTCCAAGCCTGGCCCTACCACTGCTTCTGAGTGCTTCTATTGCAAGAAATCTGGCCATTGGAAGAGGAATTGCAAGAAGTATCTAGAAGATCTGAAAAAGAAGAAGGGAAGTGAGACTTCTACTTCAGGTATTTATGTTAGTATTTATGTTATAGAAGTCAATATTGCTACTTCTCCTTCTGATTCTTGGGTATTTGATACTGATTCAGGAGCTCATATTTGCACTTTGTTGCAGGGGCTTAAAAGGAGCAGAAGTTTGGCAAAGGTGAAGTTCAGCTTCGCGTTGGCAATGGAGCAAGAGTTGCTGCTTTAGCCATTGGGACCTTTATATTGGCTTTACCTTCAAGAGTGATTTTGGAGCTTAATAATTGTTATTATGTTCTGCCATAAGCAAAAACATTGTTTATGTTTCATGTTTAGACAAGAAAGGTTTTAAATTCAGAATAAAGAACAATTTTGTTCATTTTATTTGAATGATATGCTTTATGGATCAGCTCAATTATTGAATGGGATTTATGTTTTAAATCTTGAAGTTCCTGTATACAACATAAATACCAAAAAACTCAAAACCAATGATTTAAATTCAACCTTCATATGGCATTGTTGTTTAGGTCATATAAATGAGAAATGCATCATGATGCTCTATAAAGATGGACTTCTAGACTCATTTGATTTTGAATTATATGACACATGCGAATCTTGTTTACTTGGCAAAATGACAAAGACACCTTTTACCGGTTTAGGTGAAAGAGCAAGTGATTGATTGGCCCTTGTACATTCTGATGTATGTGGACCATTAAGCACAATGGCCAAAGGTTGTCAACGATTTGGACTCGAGGTCCTCTGTCGATCTTACGCAAATTTGTGAGTTGTATGTGAGACCTTTCAGGATGCCCTCAGGTAAGTTAAGATAAGTACTATATCAGGGACGCGAAGATTTATACACGTTCGGACCCTCGATGGTGGGAGTAATAGTCCTATGTCCTGTTATGATTTCACTATGAGTAAAAGAGTTTTACAGGGAAGAGAGATTGTCACAGGCGATAATTGTAACACCCCAATTTTTTGCTATCTTTTCTGCTTGCGAATCAGCATAACCTTCTTTGGAAACCCTGATATTTTAACCCTATCTTGATCTTGGGTATGCCACTACCTTAACCTAAAAAGTTAGCTGCTAAACTTCATTGACCAGATCGTTTTCACATTTCAGTCCAAAAGCGTTTCAATTTAGTCCTTTTCAGAAGTTTCAAAAAACCCAAAAAGGCTAAAAGTCCCAGATCACCTCAAAATCCAGATCTGATCAAGTGATAACCTTTCTTTCATTTTTCTGAACATTTTTCCCTTCTGGAAGAATCCCAGAATCTCGACCAAAACCCTAGTTTCAGCCTCGACAAAAGTTCAAACCCTAATTACCCTAATTACCCTGTTTTACCCCGTTTTTGATTTTTGTCAAAACCACCAGATGTTATCGGATTTCATCATTTTCCCTGCTAGATGAGTCCAAGACATTTAGTAGCACTCATGTGCAAAATCAGAATTCAAATCAGCCCCTCAGATCTTCAGAATTGCAAATAGGCCCAAATTACCGAGCCAAAACCTTCACAGATCAGTCCAAATCGTTGCAAATAGGTCCAAAGTTCACAACCAGGTCCCTGTGAAGTTTTCAACCAGCAACCGCCAAGTTGCCGCGCCGTTAACTCGTCGCCGGCAAAGTTCGCCGCGCTGCCACCTCACGGCCACGTAGCCACCAGCCGTGCGCAACTGTACCACCACCGTGGAGCGCTCAAACCCCACCGTGCCATCTTCTTCCTCGCGCGCGCGCGCGTGCTGCTGCTGCTGCTGCCAGGAGCTTCATGCCACTTGGCCGCCATCCCGAAGATCATCGCCACCATCTTGACCAAATCCTGCTTCCCTGCGATTCACCGTCTCTGGCAGAGCCCCGCCGCGTCCCGAAGTGCATCGATGACCGTCCCGGCGTCAGAAGAAGATCTCCCCGGCGATTGCTGCTGCTCCCGAGAGCCTCACCCGCGGCTATATAAGCCCCCTCCCTTGCCCAGCAGTACCTCGCACCACCCCACAGCTTCTTTGCTTTAGCCTTAGCACCCGAGAGCAACTGAGTCCTCAGCGCCGCCGCGAAGTTCATCTTCTCCGGCGAGCAGTTCCTGAAGCTAAAGGCGCCAGCTTCGCCCGAAGCTTCTTCCTCCAAACCAACGCCACCAGTAAGCGCCCTACACCTCTCTCTTCATACCGTAGCCATTAATTGGTCCCCAGCGCACCTCAACGCCGGTAATCACCGGAAAACTGAAAAACCCCTGTTCCCGCAATGCCTAACGATTTAGCCCGAATTAACCTTCGTGCCAATGATAGGAATTGACCAGTGCACCCAATTGAGCAAGCCTGCAAGCTTAGATTTCAAATTTGAGCAACAATCTTGGCCTTTCCGAGGTTTGCACGCCACCAGTGAGATGGTCCTCGTCGCCAAGCTTCTCCGGCCACTCTCCGGCCGATTCAACCCCGCAAATAGATCCCTCACCTCACCCTCTCACTCCCTGAGCAAGGAATCGAGCTCAAACCTCTTAAATCAGAAACGCCCAATCTGGAGGTTGTCTTCTCCAGCGCCGGTCGCCGGAATTTATCCCCGGCCGATCTAGCCTCGTTCACCTTGTCATTTAGATAGATCTCAACCCCCTGAGCAATTTTGTCTACTAGCCCGACCTCTGAATCGACCTGAATCAAAAGTTATAGCCATGCCAAGGTTGCTGTCCAGTGGCTCAGTTCATGTCCAGGCCACCGTGTTTGCTCACCGGATTTGGCCACCCTCCGGCCACTTTCAGCCCTTGAGCCTGTTGAAATTTTTGTAGCTGTTATCAATGCCTAAACCCCAGACAAAGTTGTGCATCAATTGGAGTTCTGAGTCAAAAGTTATGCAATGCCCTAGTTTCTGGCCATGTCTAACACTATGTCAGTGCATGTCCACCTGTGGCATTGGATGATTTAGACTTGTTTCTTTTGAGCAATTGAAATGCCACTTTGTCCACTAAGCCTTTTGAGCCATGTTCTACAACATTCCCTACTATCACATCTCCAGAAAACAAACCTAGAACCGATTTAGGGCAATGTCAAGCCATGAGTCGAATGTCAGCCCTTCGACATTCAAGCCCTTTGAACCCATCTCTTCAACCAATGTCAAGTGACCTTGTCTAAACCAATTCCCCTGCATGCATGATGTATTTACGTATTATTTTCTAGTGCTTGTGTGCTTATAGTATGTGTTGTTTGTACCCGTCGTGGAACCAGACGTTGAAGGAGCAGAGGAGATCCCTGAAGATTCATTTGAGCAGTTAGACCCGTCACTGCAAGGCAAGTCTCAATCCCTTGATCATATCTAGCCTACTATTTTGAAATGAAGTATGTTAACCGTTTTCAAGTATATGCATACCTTAGATTCAAATAAGAGTTATGTTTCAATAAAGATGACTAGATATGACCTAAATGATTGTAAAGCCCCTTTTGACAATGAATACCCCTGCACCCTTGTTACCCTAGATTATTATGCTTAGGCTATGCTATGCTTAAAGATTATATGACAAATGTTGAATGGTCACATATGAGAAAAGCATGTTCAAAACCCCTTTTTGTGAAAGAAAATGTGATTGGAATCGATAGTGAGGATGGTTTGATTGGATGGTGCTGTGTGCGCACTGGGAATGTGAAAGACTCCTCACTAAAGATTCATAAGGACTAGAACCTTGTGTTGTGCTTCTATGCGGCATGAAAAACGTACCAACCACCTGCCTGTTTATGGGACGGGCGCAACTTAGTAGCTTTCTTTAGTGTTAGCTTTTCCCTGCAATGGTTGTCGGTCCAGTTTCTTGCGAGAACTGGTGGGCCGCAGAAGGCCGTGAGTGATGTGAGTTCAGAAAAATCATGAGAGGAAAAGGTGGAAAGGAGGAAGACGCCCTAAGCCAGATTAAGTCGTGCGCGACTGTAATCAAGAGAGGCTATGTGTCTTGCGAGAACATAGGCCCAGGCTAGGAAGTAAGGCAGTGGGGAGGACCCACAACGGTACTTGAGACTTAACTGTCTATTTACCGGGCAGAGAAATAGTTAATACTAGGACTGTAAATTGTTGTGTCATCTCGGCCTTGTCACATGCGTAAAAGTCGCATGAAGCTGATCCGACTTAAAAGCCGAATGATTGGTCGATTAAGGTGGTACACCTTTGCAAAGTTTAAAAAGTATCGGATACTCTGAGCTCCCAGGTCATGGAGTCTGCGCGCTGTGAATTCTATTCACGTCGATGCAGCACAAGTAGCTTTTGGAAGTTTTTCACAAAATCTGAGTAAAGTGGTGACTCATGAAAGACCGCCACACACAACATTTCTGAAAATCTAGCTTAGGATTTTAAAAGCCTCGCTTTCAAAAATAAAGACCTTTCTTCAAAGCTGCATGTGAAAATCTATTATATATTTATACACAGAGCCAAAGAGCTGTTCTTTGAGAAATTTCCCCTTCACCTATATATACATGCATTGTTACTTTGGACTTGTTGTGCACCATGTGGACGATGTGCTCACCCTTGCTTTTACAAACAAATTTAGAGGAAGGATTCGTCGACCCTGAATCTTATGGTCTTGAACGCAATGTGGAACAAGAAGAAGAAACTGAGGACCCATCTGGTTAAAGGGTTATGCACCAAGGTGGAGTTCGATGTGGAGAAGGCCCATGCAATACCGCCGCTGCAGAGAAAGAAGACTGATGAAGTCCTTTTGTTTATCGTTGCTGTTTTATTTTGTGCCGACCCTTGTGTCGAAAACTCCTTAATTTGTATTAACAATTAAATGCGTCATTTCGGCGCTAAGTTATTGTGATGTTGGTCCTTGTGATCAGCACTTGTTTTTAATTACTCGCATTTTTTTTATATAATGCATCTTGTTGTTGTAAGCTGCAATGTGCCTTTTCTGAGTGCAATCCACCTGGGCGGTTGCCACTGGAATCCTCAAATGAGGGTCCCACAGAACTTGGTATCAGAGCAGAAGACTCGACTGTAGGTCGTAACCCTTAGATAGATTTTGGCGTCCCTAGAAGAAATTCGCTAGTTCTTTGTCAAAAATTTGTTTACGAAAACCTATTTTCCTTAAGAAAAATGTTATTTTTGATTTTGGAAAAAGATTTTGGACTTCTCTTATAGATGCCTTTCGTTCTGTCTTCAGATGGCTTCCGACAGGAGATACCTTCACGGAGATGAGCTTGGATCGTGGGCACTGTTGCTGTGGATGATGCTGCAATTTCTTGGAGCACGGGACAGTCAGAGACCGGTATATTGCGTCTGGCAAGATGAGATCAACGGACGACCCATAGGTTGTCGGGCCTCGGTGATTGTCTACGAGATCCCCGAGCATGGGAGAGGCTCAGTTAGACGCCAAGCCCGTAGAGAAGAAGAGGAGGATGCTATCTTGGACGCTGCCCGTCGTGCTGTAGGTTCCGTCCGGCAGATGTACAGCGACTACCTTTCTGATTCCCCTTACCGCTTCGTACCTTACCAGGTCCCCGGATCGGAGTACCGAGTTGTTCTTCCGTCCAGCGACCAGGAGAACGCTATCCTGACGAAGACTCGAGACGTCGTTCGCGCTTCAGAGATTGGATACACCCGCCTATTTCGAGACTACGAGCGAGTTTGCGATGACCGCCACTACCTAGAGGGCATGCTTATTCGGGCTCGTGCAAGTCTCCGAGAAAAAGAAAGACAAATTCAAGAAATGGCTAAATCAAGTGGAGAAAAGGACCTTGAAGCTGCAGAGTCGGTAACCAAGAAGAGTCGCCCAAAGTTGAGGATCACCGCTCGCAAGAAGGTAGGAAACTCGAAGGAGTATCTCAGCGGTTTCATGCCTGCGTCGCGTGGCATAGTCATCAACGGTCAAGCGATCGAGCTTCCTTGCCCTGCACAGAAGAAGAAGACCCCCGAAGGAAAAGGGAAGGAGCCTATCAACATCGACGACAACGAAGATGACCCGATGGATGTTGATGACGATGAGGAGGGGATCCCGAGGAGGTTGAGCCTTGTGATTCCTCTGATGATGCCGAGGAGTGACTGCAGACTTCCTTAGTTTGACCTTTTGTGCCTAGCCCAGCAAACGTTAGATTTCCTTTTGTTGTAGCAGTTATTTTAGTACGATTGATGTATGCTGGTTGTTAGAGGAGCTCTGTAAGCCAATGAGGCTAGAAGCTTTGTATCTTTTGAAAAATTGGTTTATGGAAAAGTCATTTTGCATATCCTTATTCTTGCTTCTTGAGTTAATGCCAGCATTCTGCTAGCATCCCTGTGTGAATGATTCTTTCCGAATCGATGTTTCTATTCTTAACCTCCTGTTTGAGTAGGATGGTTAACACACGTGCGAGACCCCAGGAAGGAGGGCTAGAGGAAAACCCCAACAATACAAGAGCTACACCCGGAGCAAGAGGCCGCACAGACCCCGATAGACCAAGATCTTCGACGATGCCACAGGGAGGTGACATCAACGATGTGCTGCTATGGATGGAGCGCAATCGTCAAGAGTCAGCGGCTGTGCAGAACCAAATCTTGGGACAGCTGATGCAGCATATTGCATCCGGACAAACTGAAGGACCCGTGATGAGCGCAAAGTTAACTGATTTTCAAAAGACGCGACCCCCGACTTTCTCGAGCACAGAAGACCCCATTGTGGCAGACGACTGGCTCAGAGATGTGGAAAGAAAGTTGAACACCGTCAAATGCAGTGATGAAGAAAAGCTCTTGTACGGATCAAACCAACTTGCTGGACCTGCTGCCGCTTGGTGGGAGAATTACCAAACCGTGCACACCAACAGAGATTCGATCACCTGGAATGAGTTCAAGGAGGAATTCCGTAGATACCACGTCCCGAAAGGCGTTGTCCAGGCAAAGCGCCGAGAATTCGTAAATCTGCGACAAGGGAGTAAGACCATGAAACAGTACCTGCATGAATTCATTCAGCTGGCAAGATACGCCCCCGAAGATATCGCAACAGAGGAAAGGAAGATTGATAGGTTTTGCGAAGGACTACAGAATTCCCTGCAATACCAACTGTCATCCCACGAGTTCACAGACTTCCACGTCCTAATAAACCGATTACTTAAGATGGAAGAGAAGAGAGGAGTAATCGAGGAAGACCAAAAAAGGAAGGCCTTGCCCAACTCATACCAAGGAAGTGATAGTCGAGGGAGACCGATGCCAACATTCCGACCAGCCTTCAGACCACCTCAGAGACCCCAAAGGCCTGCGCCTACTGCAATAGCTCAATGTACTGGATGTAGAGGAAATCACCTCTTGAAGGACTGCCCCCTTAAGAACGAGGAGTGCTTTCACTGCGGAAGGAAGGGACATCGTAGGAACACTTGTCCACTGCAGCACCTTCCATCCAATGTCGCTCGTATGCAAGCTGCAAGACCCTCTGTTCCAGCCCAAGGCTTCACCAGGAATGCTCCACCCTCCAGAGGAGGAAGGTTTCAAAATGGTCGAGGAAGAGGAGTACCTACTGCAGGTCACGGAAGACTTAACTATGCATCCGCCGTTGAAGCAGGAGAAGCATCAGACGTCGTAATCGGTAGGATCTTTATCCACTCTGAACTTTCAGTTGCATTATTTGACCCTGGTGCTACTCATTCATTTGTGTCGAGACCCTTCGTGCTCAGAAATAAGTTGCCAGTTTCTGCATTAGAGTTCCCTATTTTAATTCAATCCCCTGGAGCTCGAATGCCTGTCAACTCTATCTGTAGAAATATCACCTTTAGTATTGGCAATCTAGGATTCCTAGCAAACCTGCTAGTTTTGGACCTTCAAGGACTAGACGTCATTTTCGGAATGGATTGGCTAGCCAAGCATAAAGGCCACATGGACTGTGAAAAGAAGGCAATAACCCTGACGAATGCTGAAGGAAAACAAGTCACACTCCACGCAGAGAGATCGATAGTGAACAACCGAGTGTATAGTTTGAACAGCTTGGAAGGAGTTCCATTTGAGGGAGTTCCAATAGTGAATGAATATCTAGAAGTTTTTCCTGAAGAGCTTCCCGGAATGCCACCAGATCGGGACATTGAATTCTCAATCGAATTAAAACCCGGATCTGCCCCTTATGCAAGAAAGCTTGCACGTATGACAAGTGAAGAACAAGAAGAATTAAGAAAGCAAGTGGAAGAATTGGAAAGAAAGGGATTTGTTAGAACAAGTTCCTCACCTTGGGGAGCCCCGGTGCTTTTCGCTAAGAAGAAAGATGGCAGTCTACGACTTTGTGTCGACTACCGGAAGCTAAACGACATGACGATCAAGAACAAGTACCCTTTACCAAGGATCGACGATCTCTTTGATCAACTAAGAGGAGCAAAGATATTCTCAAGGATCGACCTAAGGTCTGGATACCACCAACTGAAGATTCGAGAACAAGATATTCCAAAAACTGCATTCATAACAAGATATGGATTGCATGAGTTTACTGTAGTGCCATTTGGTTTAACAAATGCACCAGCAGTGTTCATGAATTTGATGAACAAGGTTCTCATGGAATTCCTGGACAAGTTTGTCATTGTGTTTGTCGACGACATTCTCATTTTTTCAGAGTCAGAGGAAAAGCACGCACAACATCTTAGGATGGTGCTGGAAAAGTTAGTAGAACATCGACTGTATGCCAAATTCGATAAGTGTGCCTTTTGGTTGAAAGAAATTTCGTTCTTAGGCCACATTATCTCTGGAAAAGGAATCCCAATGGACCCGTAAAAAATTCAGGCTATCATGGAATGGAAACAACCGGAGACAGTGACTGAAGTAAGAAGTTTCCTAGGATTAGCCGGATATTACCGGAGATTTGTCAAAGGATTCTCCAAGATTACAAAGCCACTCACCAGACTACTAAAGAAAGATGTTTTATTCAACTGGACAGAAGGATGTGAAAAGAGCTTTGAGGAGTTGAAGAAGATATTAACAACCGCACCTGTCCTTACATTACCGGATAACAAAAAGGATTTTGAAGTCTACTGCGATGCGTCAAAGCAAGGACTAGATTGTGTCCTTATGCAAGAAGGAAGAGTCGTAGCTTATGCATCGAGACAATTGCGACCACATGAGGAGAATTATCCAACTCACGACTTGGAGTTAGCCGCCGTCGTTCATGCGTTAAAGATTTGGCGACACTATCTACTCGGAAATAGATGTGAAATCTACACGGACCACAAGAGTTTGAAATACATCTTCACCCAACAAGACTTGAACATGAGACAGCGAAGATGGCTAGAGTTGATTAAAGATTATGACCTTGGAATACACTACCACCCTGGAAAAGCGAATGTAGTAGCTGATGCCTTGAGCAGAAAATCCTACTGCAATCAAGCAAAGATCTTAGGAATACCACCCCAATTGCTTGGAGATTTCGAGAAGTTAAGTTTAGAGTTCGTTGAACAAGGAACCGTCGCCGCATTAGCAGTGAAATGCGAGCTGAAGGACCAAATCCGAAAAGCTCAAGAAGTAGACCAGAGTATTCAGAAGATAAAAGAGGACATGAAACACGAGGATGTGATTAACCTTCGTGAGGACGAAGAAGGAATTTTGTGGTATCATAACCGAATCTGTGTTCCAGAAGATAAGGAGATCAAGAACATGATACAGCAAGAGGCCCATTGTACCCCGTACTCTATTCACCCAGGTAGTACAAAGATGGATCAGGATCTAAAGGATCGGTTTTGGTGGAAAGGAATGAAAAAGGAAATTGCCGAGTTTATAGCTTCTTGTGACACCTGTCAAAGAGTGAAAGCAGAACACCAGAAACCTGCAGGACCGCTGCAACCCCTACCAACCCCGGAATGGAAATGGGATGAGATTGGAATGGATTTCATAGTTGGTTTACCAAGAACCCAACAAGGATACGATTCTATATGGGTCATAGTCGATAGATTGACGAAAGTAGCTCATTTTCTACCAGTAAAGACACAGTACACAACGCAAAAGCTGGCAGAGCTATATCTTACCAGGATTGTCACGCTACATGGAGCACCAAAAACAATCGTCTCAGACAGAGGAGCACAATTTGTATCAAGATTTTGGGAAGAGTTACAGAAGTCCTTAGGAACGAAGTTGAAGTTCAGCACAGCTTACCACCCGCAAACTGGAGGTCAAACAGAAAGGGTGAACCAAATTTTAGAGGATATGTTGAGAGCTTGTGCTTTGGACTATGGAAATTCTTGGGAACAATTTCTACCATACGCAGAATTTACCTACAACAATAGCTATCAAGTGAGTCTACAAATGGCCCCTTATGAAGCACTTTATGGAAGGAAGTGCCGTACGCCACTATATTGGACCGAAGTGGGACAGAAGCAATTTCTTGGACCGCAATTAGTGGAAGATGCCACAGCTCATGTAAGGATCATACAAGAGAGATTAAAAACGGCCCAGTCTCGACAAAAGAGTTACGCCGACAGAAGAAGGAGAGAACTATCCTTCGAGATAGGCGATCACGTATATCTCAAAGTAATACCCTACAAAGGAGTTCGACGATTCCAGATGAAGGGAAAGTTAAGCCCAAGATATGTAGGACCATACAAGGTTTTGGAAAGGCGAGGAGAAGTAGCATACAAACTAGAGCTACCGCCTGAGTTAGCAGGAGTCCATGATGTCTTTCACGTATCCCAACTGAGGAAATCCCTGAGAAAACCAACGGAGCAAGTGTCTCCCACAGAAACAGAGGTTCAACCGGATCTGACATACCAGGAATATCCAGTCAAGGTGTTAGAAGTCAGTGAAAGGAGATTAAAGTCAAGGACCATAAAATTTTGCAGAGTCCAATGGAACAACCACACCGAAGAAGAATCAACTTGGGAAAGAGAAGAAGAGCTGCGTCAGAATTTTCCTTACCTATTCTCAGACTGTTCGGAATCTCGAGGACGAGATTATTCCTAAGGAGGGTAGGTTGTAACACCCCAGTTTTTGGCCATCTTTTCTGCTTGCGAATCAGCATAACCTTCTTTGGAAACCCTGATATTTTAACCCTATCTTGATCTTGGGTATGCCACTACCTTAACCTAAAAAGTTGGCTGCTAAACTTCATTGACCAGATCGTTTTCACATTTCAGTCCAAAAGCGTTTCAATTTAGTCCTTTTCAGAAGTTTCAGAAAACCCAAAAAGGCTAAAAGTCCCAGATCACCTCAAAATCCAAATCTGATCAAGTGATAACCTTTCTTTCATTTTTCTCAACATTTTTCCCTTCTGGAAGAATCCCAGAATCTCGACCAAAACCCTAGTTTCAGCCTCGACAAAAGTTCAAACCCTAATTACCCTAATTACCCTGTTTTACCCCGTTTTCGATTTTTGTCAAAACCACCAGATGTTATCGGATTTCATCATTTTCCCTGCTAGATGAGTCCAAGACATTTAGTAGCACTCATGTGCAAAATCAGAATTCAAATCAGCCCCTCAGATCTTCAGAATTGCAAATAGGCCCAAATTACCGAGCCAAAACCTTCACAGATCAGTCCAAATTGTTGCAAATAGGTCCAAAGTTCACAACCAGGTCCCTGTGAAGTTTTCAACCAGCAACCGCCAAGTTGCCGCGCCGTTAACTCGTCGCCGGCAAAGTTCGCCGCGCTGCCACCTCACGGCCACTTAGCCACCAGCCGTGCGCAGCTGTACCGCCACCGTGGAGCGCTCAAACCCCACCGTGCCATCTTCTTCCTCGCGCACGCGTGCTGCTGCTGCTGCTGCCAGGAGCTTCATGCCACTTGGCCGCCATCCCGAAGATCATCGCCACCATCCTGACCAAATCCTGCTTCCCCGCGATTCACCATCTCTGGCAGAGCCCCGCCGCGTCCCGAAGTGCATCGATGACCATCCCGGCGTCAGAAGAAGATCTCCCCGGTGATTGCTGCTGCTCCCGAGAGCCTCACCCGCGGCTATATAAGCCCCCTCCCTTGCCCAGCAGTACCTCGCACCACCCCACAGCTTCTTTGCTTTAGCCTTAGCACCCGAGAGCAACCGAGTCCTCAGCGCCGCCGCGAAGTTCATCTTCTCCGGCGAGCAGTTCCTGAAGCTAACGGCGCCAACTTTGCCCAAAGCTTCTTCCTCCAAACCAACGCCACCAGTAAGCTCCCTACACCTCTCTCTTCGTACCGTAGCCATTAATTGGTCCCCGGCGCACCTCAACGCCGGCAATCACCGGAAAACTGAAAAACCCCTGTTCCCGCAATGCCTAATGATTTAGCCCGAATTAACCTTCGTGCCAATGATAGGAATTGACCAGTGCACCCAATTGAGCAAGCCTGCAAGCTTAGATTTCAAATTTGAGCAACAATCTTGGCCTTTCCGAGGTTTGCGCGCCACCAGTGAGCTAGTCCTCGTTGCCAAGCTTCTCCGGCCACTCTCCGGCCGATTCAACCCCGCAAATAGATCCCTCACCTCACCCTCTCACTCCCTGAGCAAGGAATCGAGCTCAAACCTCTTAAATCAGAAACGCCCAATCTGGAGGTAGTCTTCTCCAGCGCCGGTTGTCGGAATTTATCCCCGGCCGATCTAGCCTCGCTCACCTTGTCATTTAGATAGATGTCAACCCCCTGAGCAATTTTGTCTACTAGCCCGACCTCTGAATCGACCTGAATCAAAAGTTATAGCCATGCCAAGGTTGCTGTCCAGTGGCTCAGTTCATGTCTAGGCCACCGTGTTTGCTCACCGGATTTGGCCACCCTCCGGCCACTTTCAGCCCTTGAGCCTGTTGAAAGTTTTGTAGCTGTTATCAATGCCTAAACCCCAGACAAAGTTGTGCATCAATTGGAGTTCTGAGTCAAAAGTTATGCAATGCCCTAGTTTCTGGCCATGTCTAACACTATGTCAGTGCATGTCCACCTGTGGCATTGGATGATTTAGACTTGTTTCTTTTGAGCAATTGAAATGCCACTTTGTCCACTAAGCCTTTTGAGCCATGTTCTACAACATTCCCTACTATCACATCTCCAGAAAACAAACCTAGAACCGATTTAGGGCAATGTCAAGCCATGAGTCGAATGTCAGCCCTTCGACATTCAAGCCCTTTGAACCCATCTCTTCAACCAATGTCAAGTGACCTTGTCTAAACCAATTCCCCTGCATGCATGATGTATTTACGTATTATTTTCTAGTGCTTGTGTGCTTATAGTATGTGTTGTTTGTACCCGTCGTGGAACCAGACGTTGAAGGAGCAGAGGAAATCCCTGAAGATTCATTTGAGCAGCTAGACCCGTCACTGCAAGGCAAGTCTCAATCCCTTGATCATGTCTAGCCTACTATTTTGAAATGAAGTATGTTAACCGTTTTCAAGTATATGCATGCCTTAGATTCAAATAAGAGTTATGTTTCAATAAAGATGACTAGATATGACCTAAATGATTGTAAAGCCCCTTTTGACAATGAATACCCCTGCACCCTTGTTACCCTAGATTATCATGCTTAGGCTATGCTATGCTTAAAGATTATATGACAAATGTTGAATGGTCACATATGAGAAAAGCATGTTCAAAACCCCTTTTTGTGAAAGAAAATGTGATTGGAATCGATAGTGAGGATGGTTTGATTGGATGGTGCTGTGTGCGCACTGGGAATGTGAAAGACTCCTCACTAAAGATTCATAAGGACTAGAACCTTGTGTTGTGCTTCTATGCGGCATGAAAAACGTACCAACCACCTGCCTGTTTATGGGACGGGCGCAACTTAGTAGCTTTCTTTAGTGTTAGCTTTTCCCTGCAATGGTTGTCGGTCCAGTTTCTTGCGAGAACTGGTGGGCCGCAGAAGGCCATGAGTGATGTGAGTTCAGAAAAATCATGAGAGGAAAAGGTGGAAAGGAGGAAGACGCCCTAAGCCAGATTAAGTCGTGCGCGACTGTAATCAAGAGAGGCTATGTGTCTTGCGAGAACATAGGCCCAGGCTAGGAAGTAAGGCAGTGGGGAGGACCCACAACGGTACTTGAGACTTAACTGTCTATTTACCGGGCAGAGAAATAGTTAATACTAGGACTGTAAATTGTTGTGTCATCTCGGCCTTGTCACATGCGTAAAAGTCGCATGAAGCTGATCCGACTTAAAAGCCGAATGATTGGTCGATTAAGGTGGTACACCTTTGCAAAGTTTAAAAAGTATCGGATACTCTGAGCTCCCAGGTCATGGAGTCTGCGCGCTGTGAATCCTATTCACGTCGATGCAGCACAAGTAGCTTTTGGAAGTTTTTCACAAAATCTGAGTAAAGTGGTGACTCATGAAAGACCGCCACACACAACATTTCTGAAAATCTAGCTTAGGATTTTAAAAGCCTCGCTTTCAAAAATAAAGACCTTTCTTCAAAGCTGCATGTGAAAATCTATTATATATTTATACACAGAGCCAAAGAGCTGTTCTTTGAGAAATTTCCCCTTCACCTATATATACATGCATTGTTACTTGGGACTTGTTGAGCACCATGTGGACGATGTGCTCACCCTTGCTTTTACAAACAAATTTAGAGGAAGGATTCGTCGACCCTGAATCTTATGGTCTTGAACCCAATGTGGAACAAGAAGAAGAAACTGAGGACCCATCTGGTTAAAGGGTTATGCACCAAGGTGGAGTTCGATGTGGAGAAGGCCCATGCAATACCGCCGCTGCAGAGAAAGAAGACTGATGAAGTCCTTTTGTTTATCGTTGCTGTTTTATTTTGTGCCGACCCTTGTGTCGAAAACTCCTTAATTTGTATTAACAATTAAATGCGTCATTTCGGCGCTAAGTTATTGTGATGTTGGTCCTTGTGATCAGCACTTGTTTTTAATTACTCGCATTTTTTTTATATAATGCATCTTGCTGTTGTAAGCTACAATGTGCCTTTTCTGAGTGCAATCCACCTAGGCGGTTGCCACTGGAATCCTCAAATGAGGGTCCCACAATAATCTCCCTAAATACTTCTGTCTATTAACTATATCTAAGTCTTCATTCCTTGTTGTCCGTCGTGCATCAGCCATCCTTTCATAAATGAAAGGATGGCTATGCGAAGCGGTTATGGATGGTTGCCATAGTGCAGTTCGTATAACCGCACCAACCTTGTTCGCCTGTTAAGCACGTGCAATTATAGATAACCTCACATGTTAATCTCCTGGCGGTTGTCTTCACACGAGGGAGAAGTTATCTTGATCCTGAGAACATGTCCAGTAAAGGCTTGAACACTCCCAGGTTATCTTGGTCGCGCGTAGCCAACGACCTTCTAATCGTGCATAGCCTGCGACCTCATGATTGGGTAAGTACTGCGATCATAAACTAACTCTATTCCTGCGACCCTCTGAGGTACAGGAAGTTGTTCGTCTGCGACCAGAGTGGCTGCTAAGACACAGACATATATATATATCATATCCGATTTGACTTGAACATGATATATGTTAAATAAACTAGCTCAGGTGATAATCCTCATCAGAGGTGGATTCCAATACTTCATAACTTTCACTGATGAGTTTAGTAGATATGGTTATATCTACTTAATGAGTCATATGTCTGAATCTTCTGACAAGTTTAAAGAATATCAGAATGAAGTACAAAATTATCTTGGCAAGAAAATTAATTCCTATGATCAGATCGTAGAGGAGAATATTTGAGCCAAGAAAATCATTTAAAGCAATGTGGAATTGTTCCACAACTAACACTACCAGGGACACGTCAATGGAATGGTGTGTCTGAACGACGGAATCAAACCTTGTTGGACATGGTTCAAGCAATGATGACCAAGTCTGTCGTGGTATAAAATATACCACAAGCAGATTTCACGGAAAGACCTGACACGAGAACAACGGCGCGAGCTGACCGAGTGACCGGTCACCTCCTGCCGGGTAACGCAGCAATTGACATGGTAGTTTTTATACAGGTTCAGGTCCCAGTAGGGGCCCTAGTCCTGTCGGCACCCTCCGAATGTAAGTCCGCTAGGGAGGTGCTCTCTCGGGGAGAGAGGTCTCCAAGGGAGCCTATTGTTTTGAGTATGTAAAATGAATTGAGATTTGGTTACAAATGAGATACAACGGGTTATATATAGGCCCCAAAACATGCAAAAGACCAAAAAGCCCTAGCTATGGCTGTTAGATCGAGGGGCGTTGGCATCATTTCACCGGCAGAAGGGCTTGGATGCTTGACAAGTGTCCTCGCTAGTTCTCAAGACGCCCCGCGGATCCCCTGGGACCAGAGGCCCGCAGGCCCAGCGACCGGCCGGGGACCATCTTTTGATGTAGGACCCAGGCGCTCCGAGGATCCCATGGGACCCAGGGCCAGGAGGCCTTGGGACCCACTGGGAACCATCTTTGGACGGAGGGCGCAGGTGCCCTGGGCATCCCCGGGACCTGGGGCCCAGAGGCCCTGGGACCCTCTGGGAACCATCTCCGAACCTAGCGCTCCAGGGATCCCGCGGCACCCGGGGCGCGGAGTCTCGGGACCCACTGGGAACCATTTTCGGACGAAGGCATAGATGCTCTGGGGATCCTCGGGACCCAGAGCCCGGAGGCCCTGGGACCCGCTGGGAACAGCGCTCCAGGGATCTCACGGGACCTAGTGCCCGGAGGCTCGGGAACCCACCGGGAACCATCTTCGAATGAAGGGTGCAAGTGCTCCGAGGATCCTGGGACCCAGGGCCCGGAGGTCCCAGGACCTACTGGGAACCATCTCCGGATGGAGGACCCAGCACTCCAGGATCCCACGGGACCTGGGGCCCGGAGGCCCAGGGACCCGCCGAGAACTGTCTTCGGACGAAGGGCGTAGGTGCTCTGGAATCCCCAGGACTAGGGGCCGGAGGTCCCGGGATCCACCGGGAACCATCTCTGGACCCAGTGCTCCTGGGATCCTGTGGGACCTGGGGCCCAGAGGCCTCGGGACCCACCAGGAACCGTCTTCGGACGAAGGGCGTAGATGCTCCGGGGATCCTGGGACCCGTGGCACGGAGGCCCCAAGACCCGCCGGGAACCATCTTCGGACGAAGGACAAGGATCCCTCGGGACTTGAGGGCCGGAGGCCCCGGGACCCATCAGAAACCATGTTCGGACGAAGGACACAGGTGCTCCTGGGATCCCTGGGACCTTCCGGGAAGCATCTCCGGACGAAGGACACCGCGCTCCAGGGATCCCATGGGACCCAGGGACCCTCTGGGAACCGTCTTCGCACAAAGGGCGCAGGTGCTCCAGGGATCCAGGGACCCAGGGCCGGAGGCCTCAGGACCCACCGGAAACCATCCCTGGATGAAGGACCCTGCGCTCCAGGGATCCCATGGGACCCGGGGCTCTAACACCCCGGGACCCATCGGGAACCGTGTTCAGACGAAGGGCGCAGGTGCTCTGGGATCCTGGGACCCAGGGTCCAGAGGCCCTAGGACCCACCAGGAAGCATCTCCGGACGAAAGACCCATCGCTCTAGGGATCCCACGGTACCCAGGGCCCGGAGGCCCGAGGACCCGTCGGGAACAGTCTTAGAATGAAGGGTGCTGGCGCTCCAGTGATCTCTGGGACCCAGCGGGAACCATCTCTGGAGGAAGGACCCCACGCTCTAGAGATCCCATGGGACCCAGGGCTCAGAGGCCCAGGCACCCACTGGGAATCGTCTTCGCACAAAACGATGTAGGTGTTCCGGGGATCCCGGGACCCGGGTCCCAGAGGCCCTGGAACCCATCGGGAACCATCCCCGGATGAAGGACCCCGCGCTCCAGAGATCCTATGGGACCCGGGGCCTGGAGGCCCAGGAACCCACCGGGAACTGTCTTCGCTCAAACGGCATAGGTGCTCCTTGGATCCTGGGACCCAGGGCCTGGAGTCCCCAGGACACACCGGGAACCATCCCCAGATGAAGGACCCCGCGTTCCAGGGATCTCATGGGACCCGGCCCCGAAGGCCCAGGAACCCATCAGGAACCGTCTTCAGACAAGGGCGCAGGTGCTCTAGGGATCGCTGGGACCCGGCGGGAATCATCTCCGGACGAAGGACCAGGCACTCCTGGGATCCAACAGGGCCCAGGGCCCAGAGACCCAAGGACCCATAGGGAACCTTCTCCGGAGGAAGGACCCAGGTGGTCTGGGGATGGTCTGGGACCCAGGGCCGAGAGATCCAGGAACCCACCAGGAACCATCTCCGGATGAGGGAGCCAGGGCGCTCAGGAGCCCAATCCGAAGATCGCCTGGAGACACGGGTTTTCCCCCAATAGGAGCCCCCCAGGCCCTCAGAGACATGGGTTTTTCCCCCAACACTGAGGTCTCCGGGGTAAGTTTCCCGCACATTGCTGGGGTTGAACCCTTTTGTGTCGGAGGGACCGGGGATCTCCGGGCGAAAGGATCTGGACTTGGGATGTAAAGTTGCTGTGGGGAAGAGAAAACCACCCCTGGGGGGCTTGGAACCCCAGAACGGGAAAAATTCTCTCCTGGGACAAAGTCCACTGGGGAGAGAATGTTACCGCGTCCGGGCGGCGCGGAGCCCCCGAACGGGAAAAACCCTCTCCAGGGACAAAGACCCCCCGGGAGAGAACATAGCCACATCTAGATGGTGCGGAGCACCCGGACAGGTGAAAACCTTCTCTCGGGAGAAAGTCCTCCGGGAGAGAAAAACCCTCCCACGAGGCAAATCCACCCGGGAGAGAACATTACCGCGTCTGGGCGGCGTGGAAGGAGAAAACCTTCTCCCCGGACAAAGTCCCCCCAGGAGAGGACACCTTCCCTCGGGACAAAGTCCACCAGGGAAAGGATGTTACCTCGGACGAGAAAAATCTTCTCCCGGGACAATGTCCCCCTGGGAGAGAAAACCTTCCACCAGGACAAAATCCATCGGGAGAGAACGTAGCAGCATCGGGTGGTGCGAAGCCCCCGGACGGGAGAGAACCTTCTCCCGGGACAAAGTCCTTCGGGAGAGAAAACCTTCCCCCAGGACAAATTCCACCGCGTCTGGGTGGTGCGGAGCCCCCGGAGGGGAGAAAATAGCTGCGTCCGGGTCGAAATTCGGAGACCTGGCCAAAAATTGCCCCGGTCGCTGTGAGAACGGGGAGCCGATGAAGAATTTCCCAGTCAAAAAGTTCTGAAACCCAATCGAAAATTTCCCTAGTCACCGTGAGAATGCGGAACCAATCAAGAAATTTTGGGTCCGGAAATTCGCTCCCAGAGGAGGGTGAGCGCCATGATGGGCTCTAGAGTATTTGTGGGGGGACTATTCCCTCAAAGTGACTCGTTACCACAGTTAAGAACTGGGTTGCCGCTTACCCCTCAGTCCGCAAGGGATTATTGTAAGCCGCCCGGGGAGCGAGGCTCCCGTTGCCGGGACTTTTGGAGTGTTTGAGGGGGGGGCTCACCCCTCAAAGTGACACATTACCGTGGTTTCTTGGAACCGGGTTGCCGCTTATGCCCTGAGTCCACAAGGGGGATTGTAAGCCGCCCTAGGGGAGCAAGGCTGCCGCTGTCATGACTTGTGCTAAGCAGGAGCCCGTGACCCTCATTCGAGGGCATCCTCTGAAGGGCATCCTCCGGGGACGGCATCCTCTTAAGGGCATCCTCGCGGGGAGGGCATCCTCGTTGGGAGAACTGTCCCGACAGCGCAGGGTGGGGCCTCGGTGCGGGGAAAGACCCTGTGTTGTTGGGACGGTGGCGGCGTCTGAGACGCGAGGACACCCGCCACCGGGGCACCTCTCACAGGGACGGTGGCGGCGCCTGAGACACGGGTCACCAAGGTGGATATCACTGGGACAGTGGTGGCGCCTGGGATGCGGGGACGCCTACCACCGAGGTGCTTATCACCGGGATGGTGGCCCCCCTGGTGGCGGCGCCCGGGACGTGGGGACGCCCGTCACCGGGACACCTCTCACTGGGACGGTGGCGGCGTTTGGGGCACAGGGATACCCATCACCGAGACACCTCTCGCCGGGATGGTGGCGGCGCCCGGGACGCGGGGACACCCGCCACCGGGGCGCTCATCACCGGGATCTATTGGGCAAAGATTTCCCCCAACATCCCTGAAGAGCATCCGCACGAGGAGAGCATCCTCACAGGGAGGGCATCCTCTAAGTGAGGGCATCCTCGCTGGGAGGGCATCGCCTTGGAGGCGGTGAAAAAAATACACCCTGCAAAAGAAGATTCATAGGGGAACGACTAATTTCATTGATTAAGTAAATTGATACAACGTCTCCCCCCTGCGAAGCGCGAGAGAGTGAGGAGGAGGCTGGGGGGCCAGGTGCAGACATCCCCGAGGAGAGGGCATCCTCGCAAGGAGGGCATCCTCTAAGTGAGGGCATCCTCGCGGGGAGGGCTTCGCTTCGAGGGTCCAGCACAGGGCTTGTGGATAGGATCCCCCCAAGTCAGGAGACATGTCCCTTGGAGTTTTGGAAAGGGGGCTCGTCGGTTGAGCCCCTTTTTTGGGCCAGCTCCCGATGTCCCCCATAGGGAGCGGGGAGAGCCGCCTGTGCCGACTGATGGGGCAAAGCAAGTCTCTCCCCCCTACCCGTGTTGCTCGAGAAATGCCGCGAAGTGTTGATGAAGCGCGTTACATTCTCGAGTTGCATGGGAAGTGGACTGGTGGAAGGCGCACCATAAGTCGGCCCTAACCTCATTACTTCCCGGGGCGGGATTGTCCCGAGCATGGGAGGGCTGGCCTCCCCCCCATTTTGACTTGGGGGAGGGGCGGCCGCCCCGATCGACTTTGTGAGAGCCGCCTCCGTCTTCAAGAATAAAGACGTACTGAGACCTCAACTCGCTATGATGTCCCTCCTTGAGACGTTTGTGGGATGAGTCCCCAAGATTCCTCTTTACGGGGGGGGTGGGGGGACCCCTTGGTTCTCCTTCCAGAGGTCATCCTCCTCTGCCCTTGCATACTTTTCAAGTATGTTGAAGAGCTCATCGACAGAGGAGGGATAGCTCCGGGAGAGCCTGCGATGGAGCTCCCTGGGGAGGATCCCACTCTTGCACGCCTCAATGACTGTGGAGTCAGGGACGTGCGCTACCTTGCTCTTGACTTGAGCAAAGCGCTTGAAGAAGCTGCGGATGGTCTCCCCCGTCCTCTGCCGAATGGTGTAGAGCTGCGACGATTCCAGGGGACGCACATAGTTCCCTTGGAAGTTCGCGCAGAACTCGCGCTTGAGCTGCACGAAGGACTTGACGGAATCGGCCCTCAGGTTGTAAAACCATGAGCAGGTGATTCCGGTAAGGTAGAGGGGGAAGACGCTGCATTGCACCATCTCATCCCCCCCAGCCGCTGAGATGTCCGTGGAGTACACCTGCACAAATTCATAAGGATCGGCCTCACCGTTGCAGTGCTCGATGTGGGGCGGGCGATATGGCTTTGGCCATCCAACGTGTCAGAGCCGGCGGCACAAGAGCTAGTTGGCCCCCTCAACTCCCCGGGAAGATTTCCAGTCGCTCTCCCCCATTGTAGGGGAGATGCGCTTGTTATCTGAGTCAGGGAGAGGACCCAGTGGTCCGCCCGGACGGTGGTAGCGCCTCTTCTCCTCAGGGTTGGAGCTAGCTTCTTGAACCTCCAGGTGTCCCCCAGAGGTGGCGGTGGCTTCGTCGATTGGTCTCCCTCCCCGGTTGGTCTGGCAGCGTGTCCCCAGCCTGTGCCGGGAGGGAGCTTCGCTAGGCTTCATAGCACGCATGTGCTCCACCTCCTCCCGAGTTAGTTAGGTCTGATCCACCAGGGGAGCCCTCAGGGGCAGCCCTGGGGGAGGAGGGAGCTGATGCGCGTTGGCCGCTGGTCCGGAGGATGACACTGGCACGCGGGCAAGGCCCGGTGTCGGGGGTGTCTCCGGGGCGGCCTCGGGAGCTGGTGCGAGAGAGCCCTCGTGGGGGAGGCTCATTGCGGCCGCCGGGGCTGTCTTGAGCACAGTGGAAACCGCCGGCCCAGGAGCCAGGGAGAGCCCCTGGCGCAAGGAAGGCTCTCGGTGTGAGGTAAGGCCCCGGCGCGGGGAAAGCTCCCGGCTCGGGGTAACGCTCCGGCGCAGGGAAAGTCCCCGCCACTGGGCAAGGCCCCGGCACGTTGAGAGCTCCCGGCGCTGGGTAAGGCCCCAGCGCGGGGACAGCTCCCGGCGCTGGGTAAGCCTCTGGTGCGGGGAAAGGCCCCGGTGCGGGGACAACTCCCGGCGCAAGGACAGCTCCCAGTGTGGGGTCAGTCCCCAGCGGGGGGAAAGCTCCCGGCGCAGGGTAAGGCCCTGTCGCGGGGACAGCTCCCAGTGCGGGGTAAGCCCCCAGCGCGGGGTCAGTCCCTGGCGCGGGGAAAGCTCTCGGCGCGGGGTAAGCCGCTGGGTGCCCCATAAAAAAAGGAGGTGGCTCCCCCATAAATAGGAATGGGGGCGGATAGACTGGAGCCAGAGGCCGCGCTAAGGCACACAGCAACTCCTCCATGGAGCGTTGGGCACGGAGTTAGCCCTCGACCAAGGCCCCGAGCAAGGGGTCTTCGAAGACCGGGACTGTCGGTTGGGGGGCGCTAGGTCCCGCAACCGCAGTCGCAGTCGCCGGGCTGGAAACGGGAACACCTCTACAGGAGATTTCAGGAGAAGGTGTTACTTCTCTCTGGGTGCCCCCAGACGATGGGGTGGTTACAGCAGCATCTTCTTGCGGATGCGGCGTCAGGTCGCTGGGACCAGCACCACCAAAAACAAAGAGGGCTTGAGCTCTGGTTCTTGGGGGAGCAATGGCGATTCGTCACGAGTCCCCACGGTTGGCGCCAACTGTCGTGGTATAAAATATACCACCGGCTGATTTCACGGAAAGACTTGACATGCGAACAACGGCGCGAGCTGATCAAGTGACCAATCACCTCCCGCCGGGCAACGCAGCAATTGACATGGTACTTTTTATACAGGTTCAGGTCCCAGTGGGGGCCCTAGTTCTGTCGGCACCCTTCGGACGTAAGTCCGCTGGGGAGGTGCTCTCTCAGGGAGAGAGGTCTCCAAGGCAGCCTATTGTTTTGAGTGTGTAAAATGAATTGAGAGTTGGTTACAAATGAGATACAAGTTGCGTTGGTGTTATTTCACCGGCCGAAGGGCTTAGATGCTTCACAAGTGTCCTCGCTATTTCCCAAGATGCCCCACGGATCCCCGGGACCTGGGGCCCGCAGGCCCAGCGACAAGCCGGGGACCGTCTTCTGATGTAGGACCCAGGAGCTCCAGGGATCCCACGGGACCCGTGGTCCGGAGGCCCAGGCACCCGCTAGGAACCATCTTCGGACGGAGGGTGCAGGTGCTCTGGGGATCCCCCGGGACCTGGGGACCGGAGGCCCCAGGACCCACCGGGAACCGTCTTCGGACGAGGGGCGCAGATGCTCCGGGGATCCCAGGGACCCGGGGCCCAGAGGCCCTGGGACCCACTGGGAACCATCTCAGGACGAAGGACCCAGTGCTCCAGGGATCCTATGGGACCCAGGGCCCAGAGTCGCGGGAACCCGCTGGGAACCGTCTTCGGACGAAGGGCACAGGTGCTCTGAGAATCCCTGGGACTCGGTGGGAACCATCTCCGGACGGAAGACCCAGCGCTCCAGGATACCATGGGACCCGGGGCCCAGAGGTCCAGGGACCCACCGGGAACTATCTTCGGACGAAGGGCACAGGTGCTTTGGGATCCCCACGATCTAGGGCTGGAGGTCCAGGAACCCAACGGGAACCATCTCCGGACCCAGCGCTCCATGTATCCTACGGGACCCGGGGCCCGGAGGCCCCGAGACCCACTGGGAACTGTCTTCAGACAAAGGGTGCAGATGCTCCGGGGATCCCCGGGACCCATAGCCCAGAGGCCCCGGGACCCTCCGGGAACCATCTCTGAACAAAGGAACGGGATTCCTCGGGACCCGGGGGCCGGAGGCCCCTGGACCCGCTGGGAACCATCACTTGACAAAGGACCCAGCTCTCCAGGGATCCCACGGGACCCAGGTCCTCGAGGCCCAAGGACCCGTTGGGAACCTTGTTCGGACGAAGGTTGCAGGTGCTCTGGGGTTCCTTAGGACCCAGGGCCCGGAGGCTCCGGGACCCGCCGGAAGTATCTCCCGAGGAAGGACCCCGTGCTCCAGGGATCCCACGGGACCCAGGGTCCGGAAGCCCAAGGACCCACTGGGAACCGTGTTCGCACAAAGGGCACAGGTGCTCCCGGGATTCAGGGACTTGGGGCCTGGAGGCCCCGGGATACGCCGGGAACCATCCCCAGATGAAGGACCCCACACTCCAGGGATCCCGTAGGACCTGGGGCTTGGACGCCCTGGGACCCGTCGGGAACCGTCTTCGGACAAAGGGCGCATGTGCTCCGGGATCCCCCGGGACCACGTGCCTCACCCAGCGCTCCAGGGATCCCATGGGACCCGGGTCCCAGAGGCCCTGGGACCCGTCGGGAATCGTCTTTGGGGCGCAGGTGCTCCAAGGACTCCTGGGACCCGGGGCCCGGAGGCGCTGGGACCCATTGGGAACCATCTCTAGAGGAAGGACCCCGCACTCCAAGGATCCCGCGGAACCCAGTGCCCGGAGGCCCAGGGACCCACGGGGAACCGTCTTCGCACAAACGACGCAGGTGTTCGGGGATCCCGGGACCCAGGGCCCAGGGACCCACCAGGAACCATCCCCGGAGAAAGGACCCCGCGCTCTGGGGATCCTGTGGGACCCAAGGCCCAGAGGCCCAGTGACCCACTGGGAATCGTCTTCGCACAAACGGCATAGGTGCTCAAGGGATCTCGGACCCCGGGGCCCAGAGGCCCCGAGACTCGACGGGAATTATCTCCGGACGAAGGACCCAGGCACTCCGGGGATCCAACGGGGCCAGGGCCCAGTGGCCCAGGGACCCACCGGGAACCGTCTCCGGAGGAAGGACCCAGGTGCTCCGGGATGGTTTGGGGCCCAGGGCCCAGAGGCCCCGGAACCCGCCGAGAACCATCTCCGGATGAGGGACCCAGGGTGCTCAGGAGCCCACTCCGAAGATCGCCCGGAGACACGGGTTTTCCCCCAACAAAGTCAATCTTCCATTGTCTTTTTGGGGATATGCTCTAGAAACTATTGCATTCAACTTAAATAGGGCTTCGTCAAAAGCGGTAGAGAAGACAACATATGAGATATGGACTGGGAAGTGACCTAGTTTGTCTTTTCTCAAGATTTGGGGTTGTGAGGCATACGTAAATGTCTGGTGTCTGACAAACTCACACCCAAATTAGACAAGTGCTTCTTCATGGGGTATCCCAAGGAAACAAAAGGATATTACTTCGATAAGAACGATGAGAACAAAGTGTTTTTTGCTCGAAATGGTGTATTTCTTGAGAAAGAGTTTCTAACAAAAGAAATTTGTGGGAGTACAGCGCGACTTGAAGAAATTCAAGAACCATTGGAAAATATTTTAGCTCCCACTGATCTTCGAGAAGATCCACAAAATGTTCAATAAACGGTTGTGGAAACACCAGCCCCAAATAGGTCTTAAAGGGTCTGTAATGTACCTAAGAGGTACATGTTCCTTATCACGGAAGAACGGGACATATTATTGTTAAACAATGATGAACCCAAGACTTATGAGGAAGCAATAATGAGCCTAGACTCTGAGAAATGACTTGGAGCCATGAGATCCGAAATAGACTCCATGTATACTCATCAAGTTTGGAACTTGGTTGACTTACCCGATGGCGTCAAACCCATCAAGTGTAAATGGGTCTTTAAGAAAAAGATTGACATGAATGGAAATGTTCACATTCATAAGGCACGATTGGTTGCGAAAGGTTTCAAACAAATTCAAGGAATTGATTATGATGACACTTTCTCACCTGTCACCGTGCTAAAGTCAATTCGGATCATCCTAGCAATTGTTGCCTACCATGATTATGAGATATAGCAAATGGATGCTAAAACAGCTTTTCTCAATGGAAATCTGAGTGAGGATGTGTACATGACACAGCCTGAAGATTTTACTCAGCCACAAAATATTGGGAAAGTAAGCAAGCTTCATAAATCCATTTATGGATTGAAGGAAGCATCTCGGAGTTGGAATATTCATTTTGATGAGACAGTCAAACAATTTGGCTTAATCAAAATGAAGATGAACCTTGTGTTTACAAGAAGGTTAGTGGGAGTGCACATGCATTTCTAGTTTTGTATGTAGATGACATACTGTTGATCAGAAATGACATTCCTATGCTTGAATCTGTTAAGTCTTCTTTGAGAAATAGTTTCTCCATGAAAGACCTGGGAGAAGCAGCATACATACTGGGTATTAAGATCTATAGAGATAGATCTAAACGGCTAATTGGATTAAGCCAAAGTACATACATTGACAAGGTGTTGAATTGGTTCAACATGCAAGACTCCAAGAGAGGTTTCTTACCGATGGCACATGGCATTAGTCTTAACAAGAGTCAATGTCCTATGACATCTGATGAGCAAGACCGAATGAGCAAGATTCCATACGCTTGGACTATTGGTTCTATCATGTATGTCATGCTTTGTACACACCCAGATGTTTCTTATGCTCTAAGTTCTATGACTCGATACCAATCAAATCCAGGTAAGAGTCATTGGATAGCTGTTAAAAATATACTAAAGTACTTGGGAAGAACTAAGGATGTGTTCCTGGTTTATGGAGGTGAGGAAGAGCTCATTGTAAATGGTTACACTGATGCTAGCTTCCAAACCGACAAGGATGATTACTAATCGCAATCTGGGATTGTGTTTTGTCTCAATGGAGGAGTTGTGAGCTAGAAGAGTTCTAAGCAAGAGACGGTCTCTGATTCTACAACAGAAGCCAAGTACATAGCTGCTTCTGAAGCAGCAAAGGAAGTAGTTTGGATAAGAAAGTTCATCTTCAAACTTGGTGTGGTTCCTAGTATTGTTAGTCCGGTGGATCTCTATTGTGATAATAGTGGAGCCATCGCTCAAGTTGTGATAATAGTGGTTCCTAGTATTGTCTGCCTAGATCTATTTAGAAAATGCAGAACCTCTTCTATTGTCAAAAACTCAACTGAAAATCCAAATCTTAAGAAACCAAATCATACCGAAAAAGATGCAATGCAGTGACCTAGTAATCTCTCGATTCTTGTTGGAAATTTAGAGAGGACTTGCAGCTCCTCTTTATAGTACAGTTAAAAACTAAGAAATAAATTCGTAAACCGATCAAACTCCATACATCGAGATCGGTAAAATAGAAGCAATATTACCTTAGGTCCTTTGCATCCCACTTTTCTTCTCATCTTTGTGCTTTGCGACTTGTGCTTGATCCATTTTATGTTGGGTTTATCTTGATCATCTTGTATTTCTTCCCAACACAACTCTATATCAAATATCTCAACAGCGCAATTAGTCTGAAACTCTTTGTTTTCATTTATCATCAAAATTAGGTTAGGTATAACAGCCTAGATGCAACAATCTCCCCCTATTTGATGATTGATGACAACAAGTGTTCGATACAAAATAATAAGTGAATAACTCCCCTTGACTCCCCCTGAGTGTATGCATGATATCAATGTATAAGCATAAGTCCAACACATACAGTAAAGGCTAAAATATCACAAATATCCAAGCATCACAAAAGTATAAGCCATCATATTCACATACCCATAAAATAAAGAGATATTAAAATATGTCATAACCAACCATATCCATAATATATCTCCATAAGCATCCATAACACAAATATATATAAAATCATACATCATCAAAAACATAAATTCATACAAAAATTTCTCCCCCTTTGGCATCAAGCACAAAAAGGCGGGAGCAGAACCTAAAGGAGCCTAAGGCTCATCATCAGAGAAGCCTAGCACGGCTGTATCCCAGGAGCCTGTGGGAGATCCAGTCGCGTTGACGGCAGGAGAAGCTGGAGCTGGTGCAGCAGGGGCCAGGGCTGCAAGGACTAAAACGGATCCTGGAGACGACGACACTAGGCGAGCCCTCTTGCGAGGGACTGAAGAGGCTGAAGAGGAAAGCCGTCGCAGAATCTCATCCTGCTGAGCAAGCAAGCGAAGCAGCATCTGATGGTGCTCCTGCTGAGTGCTGAGGATCTGCTGCTGCACCTGGATCACCTGATCGAGCTGGGAGGAGAATCTGGTGCATGTCTCTGCAGCAGGTGCTGGATCAAACTCCTGAACTGGAGCCTCATCCTCTGATTCCCCCGCAGCATCATCATCAGATGCTGGAGAAGCAGGGCCAGCAGCAGCCGTAGGCCAAGCACCGAGACGGCGATCGGCCTGTCCCGGAGGATAGAACAGAAGCGGGTGATGCGGTCGAGGAAGCTCAGTGTCGATCACCCGAATGTGAAGAAGCACCGCTGTGATGTATGGTGCATACACCAGATGATGGCGTAGAGCAAGAAGGATGTGTTGAATCTCACTGATGATGAGATCAGCAACGTCGAAGGGCTCCTCCTGAAAGATGGAGATCAAGACATGGAGGGCAAGGTAAGTGACCCTGGCCCTATCTCCAGTCATGGGGACCAAGGTGAGATGGAGGATCTGAAGGGCCAGGTCAACATCGCGGTGCAGGCCGGCGATGTGATGGAGCTGGAAGGGGCCGAAGTAAAGCATGCCCACCTCCCGATGCTCGAGGTCTGGAAGGGTGTGAAGCTGGCACCCAGAAGCGGGGCGAACCAGTCCTAGAGTGGTCTCAATCTGCTCCTTCATGACAGTGTGGACCTGGAGGCCTTATGATGAAGGTGAGAAAGTCACGCTGAGGAGAGACGAAGACAGTGGAGTAGAACTGACGAATAGGCTCATCAGCCCAATGAAGGGTCTCTGATTCCAACAGAGGCAAAAGAGTCTGCCAGGGAGACGATGCCTGTGCGAGAGGCAATCGTCTGCTAGGAGATGGAGCTGTAGGCGAAGATGGGAAAACGACTATAGACGCTGGTGAAAAGGTCTAGCTCCAGGTTTGTGCAAAAGGTGAGGAAGTCGCACGCGTCATGACCAGTGGGACGCGGTGAGAGATAGGGGTTTATGGAGCGAAGGCTGCGGAGGTGACTCGCGTGCCACTGCGAATAATCCACGGGGACGCACTCGGGCGGAGGCGAAGAGGAGGAGGCGAAGGGGCAAAGAAAAGAAAAACAGGATTTAGGGTTCGGGGGCCCCCAACTGACAGTCAGTTTTATAAATTGACGGTCAGTTCCAAAACCAGAAACATGGAACTGACAGTCAGTGTACAATACTGACAGTCAGTTCACAGAACTGAATTTTGAAACTGATAGTCAGTTTATGTAACCGACAGTCAGTATGGGTCACCAAAATTGACCAGAAGCTACGACCAAAGTTGAAGAACATAAATGAAAGTCAGTTTTTGAAACTGACTGTCAGCATGGTCAACGACTTTGACCAGAGGCTACGACTAGGCTCCTGAACAGAGGAACTGACAGTCAATTTGATAAACTGACTGTCAATATGGACAATTTCGACCAGAAGGAGTATTTAGACCAGACAGGGAATAAAAATATATTTTAATACCATTAACACATCAACTAGCATTTGAAATATCAATAATGTTCAATTCACCTCTGAGAAAACAAAATCTAGTCTCGTCTAGGGGTTTGGTGAAAATGTCTGCTAGTTGCAAATCAGTTCTGATATAACTCACATCAATATCTCCTTTTGCCACATGATCTCTTATAAAATGGTGCCGAATTTCAATATGCTTAGTTCTAGAATGCTGAACAGGATTATTTGCAATTTTAATGGCACTTTCATTATCACACAAGAGTGGCACTTTATTAAATTTAATTCCATAATCCAAAAATGTCTGCTTCATCCACAAGATTTGAGCAGCACAACAACTTCCTGCAGACACATATTCCGCTTCAGCTGTGGAGAGAGCTACATAATTCTGTTTCCTAGATTATCATGATACTAAAGATCTCCCCAAAAGCTAACAGCTACTAGATGTGCTTTTTCGATCAATCTGACAGCTAGCACAATCAGAATCCGAATAACCAATTAATCCAAAACTTGCATTTTTCAGATACCAAAGACCTAGGTTGGGGTAGCATTTGAAGTACCTAAGGATTCTTTTAATAGCAATTAAATGACATTCCTTAGGGGCTGATTGAAATCTAGCACATAAGCACACACTAAACATGATATCAGGCTTAGATGCAGTGAGATAAAGAAAACTACCAATCATAGACCTATAGAGTTTAGAATCGATCGCTTTTCCATTGTTCTCCTTGTCGAGATGTCCATTTGTTGCCATGGGGGTTTTGATTGCCTTAGCATCTTCCATCCCAAAGCGCTTGAGCAAGTCCTTCACGTACTTCGTTTGATTCACGAACGTACAGTTCTTGAGCTGCTTGATTTGAAGTCCGAGGAAGAAGCTTAGCTCACCGATCATTGACATCTCAAATTCCCTAGACATCATTTCTCCAAACTCATGACAGAAATGTTCATTAGTAGATCCAAAGATAATATCTTCAACATATATCTGACAAATGAACAAATCTTTTTCAATCATTTTTGTAAAGAGAGTTGTATCAACCTTCCTAATTTTAAAACCTTTTGATAAAAGAAAGTCTCTAAGTCGTTCATACCAAGCTCAAGGAGCTTGTTTGAGACCATAGAGAGCTATAGACAATTTAAACACATGGTTTGGAAATTTAGGATATTCAAAACTGGGAGGTTGTTCAACAAAAACAAGTTCAGATATCTCACCATTTACAAAAGCACTTTTTACATCCATTTGAAATGATTTAATATTAAAGCTAGATGCATAAGCAAGAAGTATACGAATAGCTTCAAGTCTTGCCACAAGTGCAAAAGTTTCACCAAAGTCTAAACCTTCGACTTGAGTAAAACCTTGTGCAACAAGACGAGCTTTGTTTCTCACAACTACACCATTTTCATCTTGCTTATTTCTAAAAACCCATTTTGTTCCAATAATATTATGATCCTTGGGTCTTTCTACTAAAGTCCAAACTTTATTTCTAGAAAAATTATTAAGTTCATCATGCATAGCATTTACCCAATTAGGATCATTTAGTGCTTCATTTACATGTTTAGGCTCTAGAGAAGATACAAAAGAGTGATGTTCACAAAATGAAGCAATGCGAGAGCAAGTTTGAACACCTTTACTGACATCACCCAATATTTGGTCTATAGGGTGATCCTTGGTGATGGTATGATGTTGCCGTGGTGCTTTTTCTTGTGCATCATCTTCTTGACTTTGTTTTGGTGGATAAATGTGAGGTGATGATACATGTTGATGATCATTCTCAATGTTCTCATCATCTTCTTGATCATCTTCCCTTGGTTTGATGTCTTCAATGGTAATGTTCTTCACCGCTTCTTGAAGATCTTCACCTGAAACTTCACAAAAGATTGTAAGATCGAGGATGCCGACTAGAGGGGGGTGATTATGAGGCTTTTAAATTTTCTCCCCCACAAATTAATTTCAACAAGATAATTGATTGAACTAGATTATACAATGAGGGTTAAAACAATTTAATCAACTAATTGCATTCAACTATATGAAATATTTAACAATACATGCAACAATAGTGATATAAGCAATTGTGTCAAGATGAATATAAAGCAAATAAGAATTACGCAATTGACACAATATTTTTACTGAGGTCTCGGAGACTTACCCGGTCTCCCCTACTCCTCGTTGAAGCGTTCGCTCGGAGCCTCGCTTCTATATCCACGTAGAATATCTCACTAGGGTTGCTCCTTCTCCACACCGAATAGGCGAGCACCACACCTTTCATAATCTTTTGCCGGCCTCTTCGACAAACTTCAATTGAAGAGATTGCGACTCTCCTTCGGCACTGTCTAGGCGAAGGCGATCGCCAAGAGTAACAAGCCGGACACGCTTACTTGAACAAATCGAGTGCTAGAAGCTCAAATATGCAAATGATATGCTCAACACTCTAGCACTAGCAAGCAAATGGTGATTCAAATGCACTAAGCACTCTTAACTTCACACACTTTGCTTTCTCTCACAAATCACTCTAGATTTGGGCTCAATTCTAGCCTCTAAATGCAATAACACATATACAACTCAATTGACTAGGTTTTCAACTGAAGAATGAAGTCTTTGAGCACCCAAAAATGAATCCAAACACGAAGTATATATAGCCTCAACGAAAAACTAGCCGTTTGCAAAAAACCGAGCCAAAAGTTGTACAGGCCGGACATTGTCTGGCCACTTCAGACAGTGTCTGCCCAGTTCAACAAAAGCAGCTGTTGCAATGTGTCAGTTACCGTTGGGCAATTTTTCTATAAAGGCCGGACACGGCCATTTCGGACAAAGTCCGCCCATAACGGACAAATGCCCCGGACGGATGCATTTGTCTCTGTTTCATTTCTGGGCTTAAAAAATTTGTATAAGCCGGACATTGTCCGGCCACTTCGGACAGATAGCCCCAGACGGATGGATATGTCTCTGTTTATACTCAGCAAAAGGCTTAAAAAATTTGTACAGGCCAGACAATGTCCGGCCATGCCCGGACAATGTTTGGCCACTGCACACTGACAGTAAAATAAACATAAATTTTGATCCAGAGACCCGATTGAGGTGATTTTTGGCTTGTTGGAAAGATAACTCAGAGCTCTACAATTTTGTCAACAGGAGCAAGACCTAAAAATGTCCAAAACGTTTAGAAAACTCAGAACTATTCCTACTATCAAATTGTCCAATCCAAAAATCATCTCAAATGCAATTTAGAGTATTTGCACATACGGATTTGACGTTTTCTCGCGGATTTGATTGCTGTCACTCAGCAACTACCACGACCACACAGGTCTGACATCCGATCGAAAATAGGTGGTTGATAGGGTTTGGTCGAGCGTACGCAAGCGAGCCGAAAACTGGTACAACCAGTCTGAACTAGTAAACAGAAAGCCACCAAACAAGCGACACGACCACGACCACGTATCAACACTGATACGATCAGAATATGCAAATACAACCACGAACAACTCTAGATAAATAAAACAATTTAAATAGCTGGCGATCAAGACTAAGTACAGTTTTCAAGACATTTACTCTAATGCACATGAACTACACTTAGACTCACTAGCAATGCAAGACACTAGTGCAAGATGATATGAATGCATCTGAGCTTCCGCACTAGATAGATTCAAGCTACTTGTTTCTGACCCCTCTTAATAGTACGGTCAAACTAGTAAAAAGAAACCTATCAACCCGGTCTGTCTCCAAATACCGAGACCGGTAAAACCCTAAGAAAACAATCCTTAATCTTGGATTTTACCTTAGATGGAGTTTGACCTTGTGAAGCTCGATCGCTCGACACTCGTCATCGCAAAGCTCGATCCCGCTAAGCTTGACCACACGAAGCTCGACCGCTTGACGCCTGTCTTCGCAAAGCTCGTCCTTGCTAAGCTTGACCTTGCTTGGGATGTCTCATATCATCTTCATCCTCCTCACGTCCTTGCTTACTTTTATCCTGCAATCAAACTGAGACTTCAATACGTATACTCAATGCACAACATTAGTCTCATATATAAGTCGTCATTAATCACCTCCAGAGAAACTACTCCACACAGGAGTTAGCTCAACGGTTTCTCTTTCAAATGACATGACAAACTATATTCAACGAGTAACAAATGAGTATAAGATAAAATACAATCATATAGATCGTAGATGATAAACACATACGCACACGATCTATACTACTCATATCATGATATCAATCAACGTTGCCGTGGGCGCCCCCTCCCCAGTTCCGGATAACACAGGGGCTTCCCCCTTTCCAGTCCTGGGGGTCTTCGCAGGGGGCTCCCCCAGCCAGCCCCGAAAGCCTCTGGGCCGGTAGCTACAGTGCATAAGCTCCCTCCCTCGGCGGAACAGGTCCGTTTCTCCCAGGGCGAGGTCGAGCGAATGCATTCACCTGAGCGCGGGGAAGAACTTCCCCCTGGCTGCAGGCGTGGGGAGCCTCGCTCTCGCACCGGTGGGGGGAAGAGACGCGCGGAAGAGCCAGCCTCCCCGGAGGAGAGCCCGGACGTCCAGGAACTCAGCCCCGATCCAGAAGAAAAGCGTCGCCACCGCCACTCCGGTGGACCTCTCGGACCGCTCCCAGACTCCGATAACGAGGGTGTGTCCCCCGTCAAAGAAGACAGCGACCGGGACTCTCCCCGGGAAGTGCAGGGGGCTAACCAGCCCCTATGCCGAAGACTTCACAGCATCCTGTGGCCGCGGCCCTACCGCCCTCTGCACATCAAGCACTATAACGGTGAGGCCGATCCTTACGAATTTGTGCAGGTATACTCCACAGCCATCTCCGCGGCCGGGGGGGACGAGACGGTACAATGGAACGTCTTCCCCCTCTACCTCACCGGCATTGCCCGCTCCTGGTTCTACAACCTGAAGGCCGGCTCCATCAAGTCTTTCACACAACTCCAGCGGGAGTTCTGCGCGAACTTCCAGGGGAACTACGTGCGTCCCCTGGACTCCTCACAGCTGTACACCGTCCGGCAGAGGATTGGGGAACCATCAGAAGCTTCTTCAAGCGCTTTGCTCAAGTGAAGAGCAAAGTGGCCCACGTCCCCAACTCTACGGTCATCGAAGCATGCAAAAGCGGGATCCTCCCGGGGGAGCTCCACCGAAGGCTCTCCCAGAGCTGCCCCTCCTTCGCCGATGAGCTCTTCAACGTACTCGAAAAGTATGCTCGGGCGGAGGAAGACGACATCTGGAAGAAGACCTAGGGGGCTCCCGCCCCCACCGACCGGGGGGCCAGGGATCCCCTCAAACGCCCCAGGCAGGGGGGGCGTAGCGAGCCACGGCCTCAGGACACCTTTGTCCTCGAGGGCGGAGGCGGCTCACGTGACCCCTCGAGGGGCAACTGCCCGTTCCCCAAGCCGAAAGACCATGGGGGAGGATAGTCCTCGCACGGCCGGGAAGGCCCCGCTGGGAGAAGCCGGGAAGGACCGTGGTGCAGCTTCCACGGGTCCAGTACCCACGCTACCCGAGACTGCCACCAGCTGCTGCAACACTTCGCGGTGTTCCTCTACCAGCGAGGGCAGGGGGGGACTCCGGCCTCCTTGCCCCCTCGGCCAGCTGTTCCAGCCCTTCCCGCTCCCGCGGGGGGTCCGCAGGGGCAGCCGCAGGAGGGGGAGCCTTCAGAAGCTCTCCCCTTCCAAACTTCTCAGCGCCGCATCAACGTCATCGTGGGAGGGTCCGCCTCTGGGCGGGACTCTAAGTGCCAGCGTAAGGAGTACACGCGCGAAGTCAAGGTTGTGGGGGTGCTGCACACGTCCCCGCCACCCAAGTGGTCGGACGTCCCCCTCACCTTCACGACGGAAGACGCGCGAGGGGTTCATTTCCCCCACGACGACGCGCTCATCGTCTCTGCGACCATCTACAACTGCCACCTGGCACGCATCCTCATGGACGGCGGGAGCTCCGCCGACGTCCTATTCCTGAAGGCCTTCAAAGAAATGTAGGTGGATGAGAAGCTCCTGCCACCCGCGGCAGGGCCCCTGCAAGGGTTCGTCCCGGGGAAGGCGATCCATCCCGTGGGGAAGGTGGATCTCCCTATGACATTCGGCACCCCGGAGAACTACCGGACCGAGATGATCTGCTTCGACGTAGTAGACCTCCCCTCCTCCTACAACGCGATTATGGGGAGGACCACAATCAACCGGCTGGGGGCTGCCACCCATCAAAACTACCTTTGCATGAAGATCCCCGGGCCGCACGGCGTGATCAACGTCCGTGGAGACCAAGACATGGCCCGTGCGCTGTATGAGCGCACCGCCGCCACAATCGGAACCGTCAACATCATCAAGGCGCTCGGGGGGGAGGCTTCTCCCCCGGATCCAGATGTCGCTGTGCCACCGCTCGGCAGGCCCCTCCTCAAGCCGCATCCAGAAGGGGGCCTCCGGAAGGCCCTGCTGTCCCCGGGCGACGAAGACAAAACCGTCCGGACCGGGGCGGAGCTCCCCAAGGAGCATGCAGCGCAACTTGCAGCTTTTCTGCGCGAAAACTCCGATGTTTTTGCCTGGAAGCCTTCGGACATGCGGGGCGTCGCCCAGGAGGTTATTGAGCACAAGCTCGCAGTGGCCCCCGGTCACCCCCCGATCAAACAAAAGCTGAGGAAACTCTCCCTCGAGCGCCAAGAGGCAATCAAGGTGGAGATCACCCGGCTCTGAGACGCGGGCTTCATTCGGGAGATCCTGCACCCCGAGTGGCTCGCGAACCCGTCCTCGTGAAGAAGTCAACCGGCAAGTGGCGTATGTGCGTGGACTTCACCGACCTTAACCGCGCCTGCCCCAAAGACAACTTCCCGCTCCCGCGGATTGACCAGCTCATCGACTCCACCACGGGGTGCGAGCTGATGAGCTTCCTAGACACCTACTTGGGCTACCATCAAGTCCGGATGGCGGAAGGGGACAAGGAAAAGACGAGCTTCATAACTCCCCTCGGAACCTTCTGCTACGTCCATATGCCCTTCGGGCTCAAGAACGCGGGAGCGACCTTCCAGCGCCTCATGACGCTGGTCTTCAAAGATCAAGTGGGCCGCAACGTCGAAGTCTACGTAAACGACGCGGTCGTCAAAAGTCCCCGCGTAGCCTCCCACTTCGATGACCTGGCAGAGACCTTCCGCAACCTCCGCGCGTTTGGGCTCAAACTCAACCCGGAGAAGTGCGCCTTCGGCGTGCGCGGGGGGAAGCTCCTGGGTTTCCTTGTGTCCCAGCGGGGCATAGAGGCAAATCTCAAAAAGATCCAGGCATTCCTGGACATGCCCCCGCCGCGCTCCGTCAAGGACGTCCAGCGGCTCTCCGGCCGCCTAGCCGTGCTAAGCAGTTTCGTCTCGCGGTCGGGGGAGCGAGGCCTCCAATTCTTCAAGATCCTCCGAGGGCTCGAGGGGTTCCGTTGGACCCCCGAGGCCCAAGAGGCCTTTGACGACCTCAAGAAGTACCTCACGAGCCCTCCAATGCTCATGAGTCCATCTCCAGAAGAGCCCTTGCTCCTCTACCTTGCCGCGACCCTGGTCGCCGTCAGCGCGGTATTGGTGAAGGAGCAAGGGGGGTAGCGGCATCCTGTGTACTACGTGAGTGAGGCCCTCCAGGGGGCCAAAACTCGGTACACGGAGACGGAGAAGATCTGCTACGCCCTCCTGATGGCGTCCCGGAAGCTTCGCCATTACTTCCTAGGACACCCCATCACCGTCCCGTCATCCCTCCCCCTGGGGGAGGTACTGCGGAACAAAGAAGCCACTGTCCCTCACAGGTCGCTCCGCCATCAAGTCGCAGGTCCTCACCGACTTCGTCGCAGAGTGGACTCCTGCCTCTGGGTCCGGGGACGAAGACCTCCCTGTGCCGCCCCGACGCAGTGACCATTGGACCCTCATGTTCGATGGGTCGCTGTGTCTCGCCGGGGCTGGTGCGGGAGTAGTCCTCCGGAGCCCCGAGGGGAAGGAACTCGAGTACGCCGCGCGGCTCGAGTTCCCCGCAACCAACAACGTCGCCGAGTATGAGGCTTTGCTCCTCAGGATGCGCCCGGCGCGCTCCCTGGGGATCCAGTGCCTCCTAGTGAAGGGAGATTCTCAGCTCGTAGTTTGCCAAATGGACAAGTCTTACCTATGCCATGACGCAAACTTGAGTCTTTATTTGCAGGAGGTGCGAAAGATGGAGAGGCACTTCGACGGCCTCGAAGCCCGGCATATCCCGCGAAGGGATAATTACCGGGCCGACGCCTTGGCCTGGGCAGCAAGCACCCGGGAATCGCTCCCCAAGGGGGCCTTCTTGGAAATCATCACGAAGCCCTCGGTGGCCTCCCCGGACACGGGCGACGAGCTCCGCGTTCCTGAGGTCGCCGAGATCACCCGGACTCCGTCATGGATGGACCCCATCACCTCCTTCATCAAGGGGGAGGGGGACCCTCCCAACGAGACCGAGGCTAAGCGCCTCCGGGCCAAAGCCCGGGCATATCTCCTGCTGGAGGGGAGGCTCTACAAGCGGGGGGCTTCCGCCCTCCTGCGCTGCCTCCCCCGGCCGGAGGGACTCCAACTTCACGAAGACATCCATGCGGGGAGCTGTGGTTCTCACCTAGCCCCGCGTGCCATCGCGGCCAAGGCTCTCCGACAGGGCTTCTACTGGCCCACGGTCATGCGCGACGCGCGAGACCTTGTCTCCGCGTGCGAGGCATGCCAGAAGATGGACAAGGGCTCGAACCTCCCCCCTGTAGCGCTGCGGACTATCCCCATCACTTGGCCCTTCGTGCGCTGGGGGATGGACCTCTTAGGGCCCTTCCCCCCAGCGCCCGGAGGATACAAGTATGCGGTGGTCGTGGTCAACTACTTTACAAAATGGGTAGAGGCGGAACCCTTGGCCAGCATCACGTCCCGGGCCGTTCAGCGGTTTTTCTGGAAAAACGTCGTTTGTCGTTTTGGTGTCCCCCGGGAAATCACCGTGGATAACGGGACCCAATTTGACTCGGCTTATTTCCGGGAATTCTGTGAAGGCCTGGGGCTCATCATCCACTTCGCCTCAGTGGCCCATCCCCGGAGCAATGGGGCTGTCGAGAGGGTCAACGGCGTAATCCTACAGGGGTTGCGCCGGAGACTCGAGCAAACCGCTTCTAAGCGGGGTGCATGGGCAGAGGAGCTCCCTAGCATCCTCTGCTCCATGCGCACGACCCCGTCCCGGGCGACGGGACGTACCCCCTTCTCCCTAGTTTACGGGGCGGAGGCAGTCCTCCCCCCAGAGATTGGCTTCCGGTCGCTGCGAGTCGAGCTCCTGGAAGGAGCCACGACCGCAGCGTACCAGGCCAATGAGGCCAACCAGCGACTGGAGATCGACCTCGTGGAGGAGGAACGTGACCGAGCGCTCCTCCGCCACGCTATCTACGAGCGCGAGATGGCGTGCGCATACAACCAGCGCGTGCGCGAAAGATCCTTCCGCCTTGGGGACCTTGTCCTCAAGCGCGTCACAGACCCCCAAGCCCAGGGTAAGCTCTCTCCCAAGTGGGAGGGCCCCTACAGGATCTCCGCGGTCCTAGGCTCGGGGGCTTATAAGCTCTCCAACCTTCAAGAGCAGGAGCTGAAGCACACGTGGAACTTGCGTCCACTGGGGAGGTGTTCTCTCGGGGAGAGGTCTCCAAGAGAGCCTGTTGTTTTGAGTTATCTTAAATGAGTTCGAATCCCCTCCAAATGAGGTACAGGAGGGGTATATATAACCCCTAAGAAACACAAAAGACTAAAAAACCCTAGCTACAACCGTCGGATCGAAGGGCGCTGATGTCCTTTGGCTAGGGGAACGGCTCAGATGCTTGACACGTGTCCTCGTCAGCTTTCCAGAGGCTTCCTCAGTCAGCAGCTATCCTCCCGATGCTCCGGGTCTCACCGGGGGTCCGGTGATGCTCCGGGTCTCACCAGGGGCCCGGTGACTCTCCGGATCTCACCAGGGGCCCGGTGATGCTCTGGGTCTCACCGGGGGCCCGGTGACTCTTTGGGACTCACCGGGGTTCCAGTGATCGTTTGGGGCTCACCAGGGGCCCGGTGATCCTCCGAATCTCACCGGGGGCCCGGTGATGCCCCGGTCTCTTTGGGTCTCATCGGGGGTCCGGTGACCCTCCGGGTCTCACCGGGCCTCCGGATCTCACCGGGGGCCCGGTGATGCTCAGGGTCTCGCCGGGGGCCTGGTGACTCTTCGGGACTCACCGGAGTTCCGGTGATCTTTCGGGGCTCACCGGGGCCTCGGTGATCCTCTGGGTCCCACCGGGGAACCTTCAGGACTTCGTGGAGTCCCTGGGAGTGCCCCCAACATATAGCCTTAAGTAATGTCTTTACGACCACACATACACAGGTAAACCTGAGTACTGCGATTAGAAACGCATTAATATGTTATACTGCGGTCAGTACTAGCATCGCGATTAGAACCGAAACCGCGGTCAAGACTGAAATCCGATCAAAACGGTTATCGCGATCAGAACTGAAATACGATCAGAACTGTCATGGCAGTCAGAACTGAAGTCGCGACCAGAATCATTATCGCGATGATATAATGCCCTGACCGAATGATAACTGTCTATATCACGATTATTTGTTTGCAATGATCACAGAACATCATTATGATCAAAATGCAAACCTTAAGGTGACCACAGAAACACATTGTGATCAACACGTGAAAATTTGATCTACAAAAAACATGAAGGATAACTTCCTTCGAAAATTTTTGTACATTTCCACGTCCTTGTGAAATGAAAAACACTTTTCGTTCCAGATCCACTGTGTGGAGTGTATAACGGGTCTTCCAAGAGAAAACACTCATTATGGGAAATGAATAAAACATTCAATGGAACGTTGCCTCGGGCCTATAAAAGGAGTAGGTAGCTTCTTGAGGAAGCCACTCAATCAAAACCTGCCTTAGAACTTCCGCTGCAAAAAACCCTCATCTCTCATCACCTCCATCGCCTCCAAAGTCGCCACCTTTCCTCACAATCTTTCGCAAGAAATGGCGTCCTAGAGCCGATCGGTTCATCACACCGAGGAGAGCCTGGTGGCCCTGGAGAAGGAAGAGATCCTCCCTCTGCGGCTGCTAATCAACTGGCGGCCCGCGGAGAAGGATCAAGAAACCCCAATCGTCTAAGAGGGCGAATTGGTGGTGTTAGAGGAATACTTGCGGTGCGGGTTCCGGTTTCCCGAGAGTCGATTCCTGAAGGGAATCTTAGAGCACTACGGGTTGGAGCTGGTGAATCTCCACCCTAATGCTGTCCTGATCCTGGCGATCTTTCAGCATTTGTGTGAAGCTTTTGTTGGAGTGCTGCCAAGCGTGGAGCTCTTCCGGCGCTTTTACTATTCGGCATGGTCGAAGAGCGCCAATGCCGCTGTCGTGGTATTGCGAATACCCCGGCAGGTTTTGAGAGTGATCCTAGCGAAGATTAACGGCTATGTCACGATTATCGGCTATCTCTGGGAAGCGCAGCGGGGACTTCATCAGTCTTCTTCTTCAGCAGCAACGATGTTGTACGGGCTTTCTCCACATCGGACTCCACCTTGGTACATAACCCTCTAACAAGCTGGGTCTTCAGCTTTCTCCACATTGGGTTCAAGACCGTAAGATTCAGGGTCAACGAATCATTCTTCTAAATTTGTTTGTAAAAGCAAGGATGAGCACGTTGTCCACATGGTGCTCAACAAGTCCCAAATAAGAATGTAAGTATACTTAGATGAGGGGGAATTTCTCAAAGGATGGCTCTTTGGCTTTTTGCATACATATAGAATAGATTTTCGCACTCAGTTGAAGAAAAGATCTTTATTTTCGAAAGCGGTGCTTTTAAAATCCTAAGCTAGGTTTTCAGAAAATGTTGTGTGTGGCGGTCTTTCATGAGTCACCACTTTATTCAGATTTTGTGAAAAACTTTCCAAAAGCTACTTGTGCTGCATCGACGTGAATAAAATCCACAGCGCACAGACTCCATAACCTGGGAGCTCAGAGTATCCGATACTTTTTAAACTTTGCAAAGGTGTACCACCTTAATCGACCGATCATTCGGCTTTCAAGTCGGTACCTCTCCATGCGACTTTCACGCATGTGACAAGGCCGAGATGACACAACAGTTTACAGTCCTAGCATTAACTATTCCCTGCCGGGTAAATAGACAGTTAAGTCTCAAGTACCGTTGTGGGTCCTCCCCACTGCCTTACTTCCTAGCCTGGGTCTATGTTCTCGCAAGACACATAGCCTCTCTTGATTATAGTCACGCACGACTTAATCTGGCATAGGGCGTCTTCCTTCTTAACACCTTTTCCTCTCATGATTTTTTTCTGAACTCACATCACTCATGGCCTTCTGCGGCCCACCAGCTCTCGCAAGAAACTGGATCGACAACCATTGCAGGGAAAAGCTAATACTAAAGAAAGCTACTAAGTTGCGCCCGTCCCATAACCGGGCAAGTGGTTGATACGTTTTTCATGCCGCATAGAAGCACAACACAAGGTTCTAGTCCTTATGAATCTCTAGTGAGGAGTCTTTCACATTCCCAGTGCGCACACAGCACCATCCAATCAAACCATCCCCACTATCGATTCCAATCACATTTTCTTTCACAAAAGGGGTTTTGAACATGCTTTTCTCATATGTGACCATTCAACATTTAATATATAATCTCGAGCATAGCATAGCCTAAGCATAATATTCTAGGGTGACAAGGGTGCATGGACATTCAATGTCAAAAGGGGCCTTATAGTTATTTAGGTCATATCTAATCATTTCATTAAAACATAACTCTTATTTGAATCTAAGGCATGAACATACTTGAAAACAGTTAACATACTTCATTTCAAAGTAATAGGCTAGACATGATCAAGGGTTTGAGACTTGCCTTGCAATGATGGGTCTAGCTGTTCAGATGAATCTTCGAAGTTCTCTTCTGTTCCTTCAACGTCTGGTTCCACGGCGGATACAAACAACACATACACACTATATAAGCATACAAGTAGTAGAAAATAATATGTAAATATATCATGCATGCAGGGAAAGGGTTTGGGCATGGTCACTTGATATTGATCGAAGAGATGGGCTCAAAAGGACTTGAATGTCGAAGGGATGACATTCGGCTCATGGCTTGACATAGCCCTAAATTGGTTCTAGGTTTGTTTTCTGGAGATGTGACAGTAGGGAATATTGTAGAACATGGCTCAAAAGGCTTGGTGGACAAAGTGGCATTTCAATTTCTCAAATATAACCGGTCTAAATCATCCAATGCCACTGATGGACATGCACTGACATAGTGCTAGACATGGGCAGAAACTAGGGCATTGCATAACTTTTGACTCAGGACTCCAATTGGTGCACAACTTTGTCTGGAGGCTGGGCCTTAGCAACAGGAACAAAATACTCAACAGGCTCAAGGGCAGAAAGTAGCCGGAGGGTGGCCAAATCCGGCGAGCAAACACGGTGGTCTGGACATGAACTGAACTACTGGACAGTGATCTTGGCATTGGAATATCTCTTGGTTCAGGTCGATTCAGGAGTCAAGCTAGTAGACAATATTGCTCAGGGTACTGGGATCTATCTAAGGGACAAAGTGACCGGAGCTAGATCGGCCGGTGAGGAATTCCGGCGACCAGCGCTGGCGAAAACGACATGAAAATTGGGGGTTTTCGATTCAGAGACTTTGAACTCGATTGCTTGCTCAGGGAGTGATAGGGTGAGGTGAGGGAACTATTGGTGAAGCCGAATTGGTCGGGGGATGGCCAGAGAAGCTCGGCGGCGAGAACCAGTTCACTGGTGGCGCGCAAATTGGGGAAAGCCTCAATCTTGGCTCCATTTTGAAATCCAAACTTGTAGGCTTGCTAAAGGGAGTGTGGTGAACAATTTCTTCCACTGGCACGAGGGTTAATTTGGATCGAATCGGGCAGCATTTAGGAAACATGGGATTTGGGCTTTTCCGGTGATTGCCGGCGTTGAGGTTCGCCGGGAGCCAATTAAATGCTATGACACATACAGGGGGATAAGGGGAGCTTACTGGTGGTTTTGGTTTGGAGAGAGAAGTTACGGGCGAAGCTGGCGACGGTGGCCTCACGAGTAGCTCGCCGGAGAAGAAAGCGCTCACGGCAGCGCTGAGGAACTTGGCTACTCTCTGGTGGTCGAAGCTTGAAGGTTGCAGCTGCGAGGTGGTGTGAAGAGATGCTGCGGTTGAGGGGGGATTATATAGGCAAAGGGCTGAGCTCTCGGGAGTTGAGGCGAATCAAACCAGATGCGCGTGACTGACACCGGAGACGAGACCTAGACGACGTCGGGACACGGCAAAGACTATGTCAGGCGAGAGGAATCACGGCAAATCTGGCTGGGGCAGGGCGACGGGATCACTGGCTTCGGCATGGGCGCAATGTGGCGTTGCTTTGCTGCTGCTGGAGCACGCGCGCGCGCGGGGAAGATCACGGCACAGCGCGGGTGAGATGCTCCACGGTGGCGGCACGGTTGTGCGCAGGTGGTGGCTACGTGGCTGCGATGGTGGCAGCGCGGGAAACTTCGTCGGCGATGAGTTCAGCGGCGAGGCAAAGCGGCGGGGCGCTGGTCGAAATGCACTGGTCGTGGTCGAAAATGGCACAGGGGCCTGGTTGCAAAGTTTGGGCTGATTTGCGAAGGTTTGGACTAAACTGCGAGGATTTTGGTTCGGGAACTTGGGCCTATTTGCAAATCTGAAGATCTGGAGGGCTGATTTGAATTCTGACTTTGCAGATGAGTGTTACCAAAATACTTGGACTCATCCAACAGGAAAAATGGTAAGATCCGATAAGATCTGAGGGTTTCGACAAAAATCGAAAACAGGGTAAAATAGGGTAATTAGGGTTTGACATTTTGCCGGGGCTGAAACTACGGTTTCGGTTGAGATTTTTGAGTTCTTCCAAAAGGGAAAACATTTATAAAAATGAAAGAAAGATAATCACTTGATCAGATTTGAATTTGGAGATGATTTGAGACTTTTAGCCTTTTTGGGCTTTCTGAAAATTCTGAAAAGGACTAAACTGAAACACTTTTGGACTGAAATGTGAAAATGATCTGGGAGATGAAGTTTAGCTGCCAACTTTTTAGGTTAAGGTAGTGGCATACCTAAGATCAAGATAGGGTTGAGACATCAGGGATTCCAAAGAAGATATGTTGACTCGTAAGCAGAAAAGATAGCCAAAAACTGGGATGTTACACTCCGCACCTAGGCCCGAGAGCCTTCGAGGGCCGACGCCCGGAGCCGGTGCGGCACCCGCTCCTGCGAACACCCCGGAGACCCAAACCGCGACTGCTCCTGCCGCCGCCCCGAGCGCGGACCCGGCACCGAGCCCGGTCCCCGCACCGACGGCGTCCATCGGGATGATGGCAAACACGCATAAGCTCCCTCCCCCTCCAGGGCCGCCCTTGTGGGCACCCCCGGCGGATCAGACCAGGTTCACTAGGGAGGTGGTCGAGCGAATGCGTACCGCAAAGTCTGGGTCAACCACCCCCCGCCATAGGTCAGGACTGCCCCAAGCTCACGGACGAGTGGAGACGCGCTCCCAACCCGACCGGAGGAAGAGACCGTTTAAAGAAGCTGCTACCATCCCCGCGGAATACCTCGATGCTCAAGAGGTCAGCTCGACTAACCCTGAGGAAAAGAGGCGATACCGTCGCACCAGTGGACCACTGGCACCCCTCCCAGACTCCGACAATGAGCATGCGTCCCCGGCAAGAGAAGACAGCTACCATGAATCCCCCAAGGAAGTTGAGGGGGCCAATCAGCCGCTGTGCAGTCGCCTCCGGTGCATCCGCTGGCCGCGGCCTTACCGCCCGCCGCATATCGAGCATTACAACGATGAGGCCGATCCTTACGAGTTCGTGCAGGTGTACTCCACAGCCATCTCGGCGGCTAGCGGGGACGAGACGGTGCAATGCAATGTCTTCCCCCTCTACCTCACGAGCATCGCCCGCTCATGGTTCTACAACCTGAGAGCTAGGTCCATCAAGTCCTTCGCGCAGCTGAAGCGCGAGTTTTGCGCAAACTTCCAGGGGAACTACGTCCGCCCCTTAGACTCGTCCCAGCTCTACACCGTCCGGCAAAGGACGAGGGAGACCATCCACAGCTTCTTTAAGCACTTCGCTCAGGTAAAGAGCAAAGTGGCGCACGTCCCCAACTCCACAGTCATTGAAGCGTGCAAGAGCGGGATACTCCCCGGGGAACTCCACCGGAGGCTTTCTCGGAGCTGCCCCACCTCCGCCGACGAGTTCTTCACCGTACTCGAGAAGTACGCCCATGCGGAGGAGGACGATCTTTGGAAGAAATACCAGGGGGCTCCTGCCCCTGCCGGCCGGGAGACCAAAGATCCTCCCAACAAGCGTCCCTGAAGAAACGATCGCGACGAGCCACGACCTCGAGACGCCTTCATCCTCGAGGGCGGAAGCGGCTCGCGCGATGGCGGCAAAGGCAGTCATCCTCCCCCTAAGTCAAAAGGCTACAGGGGGGACAGTCATCCCGTGGGCGCGAGGGCCACTCCAAGGAAGGCAAAGAGAGCACAGCCAACGTGTGGTGTGCCATCCACAAGTCAAGTACCCACGCTACCCGAGTATGCCATCAGCTTTTACAGCACTTTACGGCCTTTCTCAACCAGCGCGGGCAGGGGGGAGGGGACCCTGCCTCCTTACCTCCCTCGCCGGCCTTGCCAGCGCTTCCTGCTACCGCGGGTGAGCAGCAAAGACAGACGCAAGAAGGGGGCTCAGCTCAGGAGCTCCTCTTCCAAACCTCCCAAAGGCGTATAAACGTCATTACGGGGGGATCCGCCTCAGGGCTAGACTCCAAGCGTCAACGCAAGGAGTATGCATGAGAGGTGAAGGTTGTGGGGGTGCTACATACGTCTCCGCCACCGAAATGGTCATACGTCCCCCTCACCTTCACAGCGGAAGACGCACGCGGGGTTCACATCCCGCATGACGACACGCTCATCGTCTCGGCCACAGTCTACAATTGCCAATTAGCGTGCATCCTCGTCGACGGCGGAAGCTCCGCCGATATCCTATACCGGAAGGCGTTCAGGGAGATGCAAGTCGACGAGAAGTTGCTGCAGCCCGCACTCGGGCAGCTGCAAGGCTTCGTCCTCGGGAAGACCATCCACCCGGTGGGGAAGGTCGACCTCCCGATGACCTTCGGCACCCCAGAGAACTACCGGACGGAGATGGTCCAGTTCGATGTTGTGGATCTCCCCTCTCAATACAACGCCATTATGGGGAGGACCACGATCAACCATTTAGGGGCGGCGATTCACCAGACCTACCTCTGCTTGAAGATCCCTGGGCCTCATGATGCGATCACCATTCGAGGCGACCAGAACGTGGCCCGCGCTCTTTATGAGCGCGCCACCACTACCATTGGAAACATCAACATGATCAAGGCTCTGGGGGGAGAGAACCCCCCCGAGCCTAATGCCCTGGCCGCTTCTTCCGGAAGGCCACTCCCGAGGCCACGCCCCGAGGGAGACCCCCGGAAAGTTCAACTGTCCTCAGGAGATGAAGAGAGGACCGTCAAGATCGGAGCAGACCTCCTCGAAGAGCACGCGGAGCAACTCGCGGCCTTCCGCTACGAACACTCAGACGTTTTTGCGTGGGAACCCTCGGACATGCAAGGCGTCGCCCGAGATGTCATCGAGCATAAGCTCGCTGTGACCCCCGGCCACCCCCCGATCAAGCAAAAGTTGAGGAAGCTCTCCCTCGAACGCCAAGACGCCATCAAGGTCGAGATCGCCAAGCTTCTGGAGGCGGGGTTTGTGCGGGAAGTCTTGCATCCCGAATGGTTGGCAAACCCCGTCCTCGTGAAGAAGTCAAATGGCAAGTGGAGGATGTGCGTGGACTTCACCGACCTTAACCGCGCTTGCCCAAAGGATAACTACCCGCTCCCGCAAATTGACCAACTGGTTGATTCGACCGCGGGGTGCGAATTAATGAGTTTCCTCGACGCATATTCGGGCTACCATCAGGTTCGAATGGCAACGGAGGACGAGGAAAAGACGAGTTTTATAACTCCCCTCAGCACCTTCTGCTACGTTCACATGCCTTTCAGGTTGAAGAACGCTGGGGTGACTTTCCAGCGCCTCATGACGCTGGTCCTGAAGGACCAAATCGGCCGCAACGTTGAGGTCTACGTTGACGACGCGGTCGTCAAAAGCCTTCACGCGGCTGCCCACATCGACGACCTAGCCGAGACCTTCCGCAGCCTCCGCAAGTACAGGTTGAAACTCAACCAGGAAAAATGCGCCTTTGGCGTACGCGGGGGGAGGCTGCTTGGCTTCCTTGTGTCCCAGCGGAGTATTGAGGCTAACCCTGAAAAAATTCAGGCCCTGCTGGACATGCCTCCTCCGCGCTCCGTGAAAGACGTACAGAGGCTAACCGGCCGCTTAGCTGTGTTGGCTCGCTTCGTCTCGCGGTCGGGGGAACGTGGACTCCAGTTCTTCAAAATCCTCCGAGGCCTCGAGGGGTTCAAGTGGACTCCCGAGGCCCAGACGGTGTTTGGCGCGCTGAAAGAAGTACCTCACGAGTCCTCCAATACTCGTGAGCCCATCTCCGGAGGAACCCTTACTCCTCTACCTCGTTGCGACCCCAGTCGTTGTGAGCGCGGTGCTTGTAAGAGAGCAAGATGGGCAACAACGCCCCGTGTACTACGTGAGCGAGGCCCTTCAAGGGGCTAAGACGCGGTACACGGAGGTGGAGAAGTTGTGCTATGCCCTCCTCATGGCGTCAGGAAGCTCCGCCACTACTTCCTCGAACACCCAATTACGGTCCCATCATCTCTCCCCCTGGGGGAAGTGGTGAGGAACAAGGAGGCCACCGGCCGAATTGGGAAGTGGGGAGCCGAGCTTGCTCCTTTCTCCCTCACCTTCACAGGCCGCTCCGCCATTAAGTTGCAAGTCCTCGCTGACTTCGTGGCGGAGTGGACCCCGGCCACCGAGTCAGACGAGGAGACTCCCCTCCTACCCCCCGGGTGCCAGGACAACTGGACACTCATATTTGACTGCTCCTTATGCCTCACCGGGGTCGGCGCGGGGGTGGTTCTCTGGAGTCCCGAGGGGAAGACGCTGGAGTACGTTGCCAGGCTCGAGTTCCCGGCTACGAACAATGCTGCCGAGTATGAGGCCTTGCTCCTAGGATTGCGCCTCGCACGCTCCTTAGGAATCCGCCGCATCCTGGTGAGAGGAGACTCCCAGCATGTAGTCAACCAAATGGACAAGTCCTACTTGTGCCATGACGCGAACCTGAGTATTTACTTGGGGGAGGTACGGAAGATAGAAAAACACTTCGAAGGCTTGGAGGCCCAACATATCCCCCGACGGGATACGACCAGACCGACGCCTTGGCCCGGGCAGCCAGTGCCCGAGAGCCTCTCCCCAAGAGCGCTTTCCTAGAAATCATCACGAAGCCCTCGACAACCTCTCCGGGCGCGGACCCTAGGATTCACGTCCCGGAGATTTCCGAGATCACTTGGACCACATCATGGATGGATCCCCTCATCTCCTGCATAAGGGGTGAGGGGGAACCTTCCGGCAACGCCGAGGTGAAGCGCGTTCGCACCAAGGCCAGGGCGTACATCCTGCTAGAGGGAAAGCTTTACAAGTGGGGAGCTTCTGCCCTTCTTCGCTGCCTCCCGCGGACGGAGGGACTCCGACTCCTCGAGGACATACACTCGGGGAACTGCGGATTCCACTTGGCCCCGTGGGCAGTCCCGGCGAAGGTCCTCCGCCAAGGATTTTATTGGCCCACGCTGGTCCGCGATGCACGGGATCTGATCTCCGCGTGCGAGGCCTGCCAAAGGATGGCGAAGGGCACCAGGCTGCCCTCCGCGACGCTGCAAACCATCCTTGTTACTTGGCCCTTCGCGCGATAGGGGATGGATCTCCTTGGTCCCTTCCCCCCAGCACCCGGGGGCTACAAGTACGCGGTGGTCACTGTGGATTATTTCTCCAAGTGGGTGGAGGCTGAGCCCTTGGCCAGCATCACCTCCCGCGCGGTGCAGCGTTTCTTCTGAAAAAACATCGTATGTCGCTTCGGGGTCCCTCAAGAAATCACCGTCGACAACGGAACCCAATTCAACTCGGCATATTTCTGGGAGTTCTGTGAAGGCTTAGGGACTACCCTCCATTTCCCCTCTGTGGCTCATCCCCAGAGCAACGGAGCCGTTGAAAGGGTCAACGGCGTGATCCTGCAAGGCCTACGTCGACGGCTCAAACAGACCACCTCCAAGCGAAGTGCATGGGCGGAAGAGCTTCCAAGCATCCTCTGCTCCATGCGCACAACCCCGAGCCGAGCGACGGGGCGCACGCCTTTTTTGCTCGTGTACGGGGCCGAAGCAGTTCTCCCCTCGGAAATTGGTTTTCGATCGCTGCGGGTCGAGCTCTTGGACGGAGCCACAACCGCGGTGCACCAAACCAATGAGGCCAACCAACGGCTGGAAGTCGACCTAGTTGAAGAAGACGCGACCGAGCACTCCTCCACCACACCATCTACGAGCGCGAGATGGCGCGCGCATACAACCAACATGTCCGTGAGAGGGCTTTCCGCCTCGAGGACTTGGTCCTCAAGCGCGTGACCAACCCCCAAGCCCAGGGCAAACTATCCCCCAAGTGGGAGGGCCCGTACAGGATCTCCACGGTCCTGGGCTCGGGGGCTTACAAGTTCTCCACACTTGAAGACCAGGAGCTGATGCACACTTGGAACATAAACTTGCTCCGCAAGTTCTATGTTTAGCCTCTGGGCTCGCCACCTCCCCCGCCGCGATCCCGCGGGGGGAGGCGTTTGTACTTACTGTTCCCTCCCCCGCCGCGTTTTCGCGGGGGGAGGCGTTGTATCTTGTCCTTTATTAATACAAATGGATTTTTGTTCAACTCTGGGATCTTGTGCCCCTCTCCCACCATGACCCCGCAGGGGGAGGATGTTGTATTTTCATTAGCTCGAATGGCTTCTTTTACTTCAATATTGGAATTTCTTACAGAAGTTTATTCTTCCGCCTAAAAGTCGACTCCTCCTCTATGAAAATGCCCTCCCCGCGAGGATGCCCTCTCCGTGAGGACGTAGGATATCACGGCCTAAAGTCCCGACAACGGGAGCGCCGCTCCCATAGGGCGGCTTACCATAACCCCTCGTGGACTGAGGGGGTAAGCGGCAACCCAGTTCTCACGAACTGCGGTAACGAGTCACTTCGAGAGACCCTCATTTGAGGATTCCAGTGGCAATCGCCCAGGTGGATTGCATTCAGAAAAGGCACATTGCAGCTCACAATAACAAGATGCATTATATAAAAATGAGAGTAATTAAAAACAAGTGCTGATCACAAGGACCAACATTACAATAACTTAGCGCCAAAATGACGCATTTAAATGTTGATACAAATTAAGGAGTTTTCGACACAAAGGTCGGCACAAAATAAAACAATAATAGTAAACAAAAGGACTTCATTGGTCTTCTTTTTCAGCAGCAGCGGTGTTGCACGGGCCTTCTCCACATCGAACTCCACCTTGGTGCATAACCCTTTAACCAGATGGGTCTTCAGTTTCTTCTTCTTGTTCCACATTGGGTTCAAGACCATAAGATTCGGGGTCGACGAAACCTTCTTCTAAATTCGTTTGTAAAAGCAAGGGTGAGCACATTGTCCACATGGTGCTCAACAAGTCCCAAATAAGAATGCAAGTGTATATATAGATGAGGGGGAAATCTCTCACAGAATGGCTCTTAGGCTTTGTATATGTATATAGGATAGATTTTCACACTTTGTCTTTGGAGAAAAGACTTTTATTTTCACAAGCAGTGCTTTTAAAACCCTAAGCTAAATTCTCAGAAAATGTTGTGTGTGGCGGTCTTTCATGAGTCACCACTTTATCCTGATTTTGTGAAAACTTTCCAAAAGCTACTTGTGCTGCATCGACGTGAATAGAATCCACAGCGCGCAGACTCCATAACCTGGGAGTTCAGAGTATCCGATACTTTTTAAACTTTGCAAAGGTGTACCACCTTAATCCACCGATCATTCGGCCTACAAGTCGGTACCTCTCCATGCGACTCTTACGCATGTGACAAGGCCGAGATGACACAACAATTTACAGTCCTAGCATTAACTATTTCCCTGCCCGGTAAATAGACAGTTAAGTCGTAAGTACCGTTGTGGGTCCTCCCCACTGCCTTACTTCCTAGCCTGGGTCTATGTTCTCGCAAGACACATAGCCTCTCTTGATTACAGTCGCGCATGACTTAATCTGGCATAGGGCGTCTTCCTTCTTTCCACCTTTTCCTCTCATGATTTTTCTGAACTCACATCACTCATGGCCTTCTGCGGCCCACCAGTTCTCGCAAGACACTGGATCGACAACCATTGCAGGGAAAAGCTAATACTAAAGAAAGCTACTAAGTTGCGCTTGTCCCATAAACAGGCAAGTGGTTGGTACGTTTTTCATGCCGCATAGAAGCACAGCACAAGGTTCTAGTCCTTATGAATCTCTAGTGAGGAGTCTTTCCCATTCCCAGTGCGCACACAGCACCATCCTATCAAACCATCCTCACTATCGATTTCAATCATATTTTCTTTCACAAAAGGGGTTTTGAACATGCTTTTCTCATATGTGACCATTCAACATTTATCATATAATCTTTAAGCATAGCATAGCCTAAGCATGATAATCTAGGGTAACAAGGGTGCAGGGGTATTCAATGTCAAAAGGGGCTTTACAATCATTTAGGTCATATCTAATCATTTTATTGAAATATAGTTCTTATTTGAATCTAAGGCATGCATATACTTGAAAACAGATAACATACTTCATTTCAAAATAATAGGCTAGACATGATCAAGGGTTTGAGACTTGCCTTGCAGTGACGGGTCTAGCTGCTCAAATGAATCTTCGGGGATCTCCTCTGCTCCTTCACCGTCTGGTTCCACGACGGGTACAAACAACATATACACACTATATAAGCACACAAGTACTAGAAAATAATACGTAAATACATCATGCATGCAGGGGTAAGGGTTTGGACAAGGTCACTTGACATAGGTTGAAGAGATGGGCTCAAAGGGCTTGAATGTCGAAGGGCTGACATTCGACTCATGGCTTGACATTGCTCTAAATCGGTTCTAGGTCTGTTTTCTGGAGATATGGTAGTAGGGAATGTTGTAGATCATGGCTCAAAGGACTTACTGGACAAAGTGGCATTTCAATTGATCAAATGAAACAAGTCTAAATCATCCAATGCCACTGGTGGTCATGCACTGACATAGTGCTAGACATGGCCAGAAACTAGGGCATTGCATAACTTTTGACTCAGGACTCCAATTGATGCACAACTTTGTCTGGGGTTTAGGCATTGACAACAGCTACAAAATTCTCAACAGGCTCAAAGGCTGAAAGTGGCCGGAGGGTGGCCAAATCCGGTGAGCAAACACGGTGGCCTGGACATGAACTGAGCCACTGGACAGCAACCTTGGCATGACCATAACTTTTGATTCAGGTCGATTCAGAAGTCGGGCTAGTAGAGTAAACTGCTCAGGGGGTTGAGATCTATCTAAAGGACAAGGTGTACGGGGCTAGATCGGCCGGGGAAAAATTCCGGCGACCGGCGCTGGAGAAGACGACTCCTGAATTGGGCGTTTCTGATTTAAAAGGTTTGAGGTCGATTCACTGCTCAAGGAGTGAGAGGGTGAGGTGAGGGGTCTATTTGCAAGGTTAATTCGGCCGGAGATTGGCCGGAGAAGCTTGGCGACGAGGACCAGTTCACTGGTGGCGCGCAAACTTCGGAAAGGCTATGATCGCTGCTCAATTTTGAAATCTAAGTTTGCAGGCTTGCTCAATTGGGTGCACTGGTCAATTCTTATCACTGGCACGAGGATTAATTCAGACTAAATCATTCGGCATTACGGGAACAGGGGATTTCGGTTTTCCGGTGATTGCCGGCGTTGAGGTGCGCCGGGGACCAATCAATGGCTATGAAACACACAGGGGGAAGAAAGGAGCTTACTGGTGGCGTTGGTTTGGAGGGGAAAGCTTCGGGCAGGGCTGGCGCCGTGAGCTTCAAAGGTTGCTCGCCGGGGAAGAAGACCTTCGCGGCGGCGCTGAAGAACCGGACTACTCTCTGGTGAAGGAAGCTACGGTTTGAAGTTGTGGAATGGTGTGTGAAGAAACGCTGGGCAAGGGGGGGCTTATATAGCCGCGGGTGAAGCTCTCGGGAGCAGCAGCAATCGCCGGAGGGATTTTCTTCTGGCGCTGGGGCGGTCATCGAGGTATTTTGGGACACGGCGGGGCTCTGCCAGAGATGATGAATGGCGGGAAATCAGGATTCCGTCAGGGTGGTGTGGCGACGATCTCCGGGATGGCGGCCATGTGGCGTGAGGCTTCTGGCAACAGCAGCAGGCACGCGCGCGCGGGGAAGAACATGGCACAGTGCGGTTGAGGCGTTCCACGGTGGCGGTACAGCTGTACATGGTTGGTGGCTACGTGGCCGTGAAGGTGGTAGCGCGAGGCACTTCGCCGGCGGCGAGTTCAACGGCGCGCCAAAAAGGGCGGGCGCTGGTTGAAAACTTCACAGGGACCTGGTTGCGAACTTTGGACTGATTTGCAAGAGATCTGGACCAATCTGTAAGGATTTTAACTCGGGTACTTGGGCCTATTTGTAAATATGGAGATCCAAAGGGCTGATCTGAGTTCTGGTTTTGCAAATGAGTGCTACTAAATGTCTTGGACTCATCTACCAGGAAAAATGATAAAATCCGATAACATCTGGTGTTTTGACAAAAATCGAAAACAGGGTAATTAGAGTTTAAACTTTTGTCGAGGCTGAAACTAGGGTTTTGGTCGAGATTCTGGAATTCTTCCAGAAGGGAAAAATGTTCAGAAAAATGAAAGAAAGGTTATCACTTGATCAGATTTGGGTTTGGAGATGATCTGGGACTTTTAGCCTTTTTGGGTTTTCCGAAACTTCTGAAAAGGACTAAATTGAAACACTTTTGGACTGAATTGTGAAAATGATCTGGGATGAAGTTTAGCAGCCAACTTTTTAGGTTAAGGTAGTGGCACACCTAACATCAAGATAGGGTTGAGACAACAGGGATTCCAAAGAATATATGCTGACTCGTAAGCAGAAAAGATAGTCAAAAACTGGGGTGTTACACCTCGCGCCCGAGCCTCCGCTGCAGCCGGAATCAGGGAAACTTGCGCACCATGAAAGTGCGCGGCCTCCCCGACCGATGTCGGCACCGGATCGGGGCCTGCTCCCCGCCCGAGCTCGATCCTGAGCACCACTAAGGGAGAGCGAATCACCCTACCTCCCGAGACTACGGCCTGGACGCCCGAAGCCGCGGCCTCCCGAGTGATCTCCCGCTCAGCCTGCAACTCCCTCCGAAGCCGAGAAGCTGTGTCCTCGACGGCAGCAAGTCGGGCCTGGACCACGGCGAGCTCCCCAAGCGCCCGCTCCTTCTCGGAGCGCTCCGAGGCCGTGTCCCTGAGCGCCTTCTCCTTCCCGGCGCTCTCGAAGGCCGCTATGTCCTCGGCGGCCTGGAGACGCGTGGCGAGCCGAGCCCAGAAGCCCCGGGCTAACGCAACCGTCTGCAAGGAAGTAATAGTCAGAAGACAAAAGACGGATGAGTACAAGATTCAAACAACTCACCCGAAGCCCGGAGGCAATCACCGCATCGACGTCACCCTCGTCGCCCCCCGGGTCGCTCCCTCGGGAGGCCTCCCCACCTAGCGGAGCTCCTTCGTCCGGAAGCCTGGTCCATCGGCGGCGCTGGAACCCCGGGGCGGACAAACAGACCCTTACCCCTCCCGGGTATAGGGAGCGCCGCCGCCACGGGCCGGACTGCTGAGGAGCCCGTCTCCGGGGCCAGGATCGAGCCCATCGGCAGGCCACCCGGCATCCGAAACTGAACCGAAACCTCGCTGGATGAAGGCTGCGGCCGGGCCCCCGCGGGGATAGGAGGCGGCGAAGGACTCGGGGCGTACATCTCCGAGTCTGAGCCCTGGCCCTCCCCCGCTGGAACATCGCCCGCGGGATCCGGCCCACCAGGAGTGTCCGGGGCTACACGTGACGCCCCAGCTGGCGCCGCCGCAGAGTCCTTCACGGGAGAAACCGGAGGTGAAGCCCTGGGCCTCGCGCGACTCCTCCGAGCTCGGGATCCCGCAGGGCTGCCCGACGGCCAAGGCCGCTTCGAGGGCCCGCCAGCAACCTCCTTCCCCCGCTTACGCGAAGCAGGGGTGGGGAGAGGCACCCGGGCCGGGAGCCTCAGCCCGAATGCCTCCGCAACGACGTTCTGGGGAGGACCCTCCCCGATGACGTGCGCCACCCGCTCATGCTCGTCCTCGTAGTATCGCCCGAGGAGGGTCACCGTGACCTCCTTGGCTCGACCATAGGACCTGACTGCAAAAAGGAAAAGAAGCAAGGGTTAGGAAAAATCTCCTGGCAGGAGGAAAAGGCCTGAGTACTCACGGTCCGCCACCGCCATCCGAGGTAGCCTGTGCGCCGCAGACATCCCCCTCCCCCAGCGGGTGTGGAACGGCGCCACTCAGAGGAGGGCCATCTCCATCGTGGTAAGGAGGTCCATCTCCGCCACGGTCCACTCTGGAGCCAACGGGCTGCCGGACCGCGAATACGTAGAGGGCTCTAGTGAATACGTCACCCCCGGGTCTCCTACCCGGAGGTAGAACCAGTGCCGGAGCCAGTCTCCCCAGTGGTCCCGGGAGGCTAAGACCGGGTACTCGTCGGCGCGACCCGGCGTCAACTGGATCATGATGGAGCCGAAAGCCGACCTAGGGCTGCCCCTCCTCACCACCGGGCCCCTCGCCGATGGCTCGTAGAAGTATCGCAAGAGCCGCAGAGTGGGCTCCGTCATGGCGGCCGTCTCGCACAACCAGATGAACAAACCCATCCAAACGAGGGTGTTCGGGGTAAGATGGTTGAGCGAGAGGCCATAGACCTGCAGGAACTCGCGGAGCAGCAGATGCACCGGGAGTCGGAAGCCCGCCTCCACGAAGGCCTCAAAGGCCACCACCTCTCCGTCCTGAGGGCTCGGCACCTGCTCCACTGGTCCGGGAATCCTGATGCCCCCACTCTAAAATAGCCACACTCCAAGAAGGCCTCAAGGACCCCCAAAGAAAACTCGGTGGCCCCGAGGAAATCAGAGGTCACCTCCTCCGAGGGCAGCTCGGAGACCTTGGCGCGACTCTTCGGCGCCATCGGGAGTGAACTCGCTGAAGATTACCGAAACTCACCGGGCGCTACCGGGATGACACTGGGAGAACTCACCGGAAGCTACCGGGTGTTACTGGAAAACTGTCACCGGAAGCTACCGGGTGTTACCGGAAACTGTCATCGGCAACCACCGGAAAAAGGCACCGGAAACTACCGGGATGAATCACCGGGAACCACCGGAAGAAATCGCCGAGATTTGTCGAATATGAGGGCTTGTGGACATGCTCAAACTAAATTGTCCCCCCCCTATTTATAGGTGGTGGAGGGAGACCCGGATGCCCGCCACGTGTCAGCAAGCCCATCAAGGCCGTAGAGTTGAACCGTCGCGCGCAAGACGAGGCAACGCGAAGGTGGACACTTCGAAACGGCGCATTTGTTCGCGAACAGGCGCGTCCCGCGAAAGAACAGCTCGGGAGCCGAAACACCGCTATGCACTCCGTGGAAAATGAAGCGTCATCATTGGGAGTTTCACATACCCGTCGGAGGCACTTAGTGCCCCCGAGGGCCTGGGGGGCTACTGTTGGGGGAACTCCAAGGGACTCCATGAAGCCCTGAAGGTTCCCCGGTGGGACCCGGAGGATCACCGGGCCCCCGATGAGCCCCGAAAGATCACCGGAACCCCGGTGAGACCCAGAGGGTCACCGGGCCCCCGGTGAGATTAGGAGGATCATGGGGCCCCCGGTGAGCCCCGAAAGATCACCGGAACCCAGGTGAGTCCCGAAGAGTCACCGGGCCCCCGGTGAGACCCGGAGCATCGGGAGGATAGCTGCTGACCAAGGAAGCCTCTAGAAAGCTGACGAGGACACGTGTCAAGCATCCGAGCCGTTCCCCTAGCCAAAGGACATCAGCACCCTTCGATCCGACGGTTGTAGCTAGGGTTTTTTGGTCTTTTGTGTTTCTTAGGGGCTATATATACCCCTCCTGTACCTCATTTGGAGGGGATTCGAACTCATTTAAAATAACTCAAAACAACAGGCTCTCTTGGAGACCTCTCCCCGAGAGAACACCTCCCCAGCGGACTTGCGTCCGCAGAGAGCCAACAGGACTAGGGCCCCACTGGGACCCGAACCTGTATAAAAACCACCGTGTCAATTTCTGTGTTGCCCGGTGGGATCGGACCGGTAACTCGGTCAGCTCGCACCGTTGTACACGTAATACCACGACACTATATTTTCGTACAGAGGTTATGAAGAGTTTTCAAGATATGTAAGGTAAAAAAAATTTTATTTCTGACACTCCTTGCATACAAAAGGGATACAGGTGACCAGAGCATCGACCTGATCCGAGAGGAGTTTACAAAGTTCTCCTAGGGACATATTGGCATCAATAGGATCTATACTGACTGTCCCAAGAGAACTAGCGATTACTCTAAGCCTATCTATGTCATCCCTAATCAGAGACGCACTACCATCCCTGATCGAATCGGAGAGTTCTCGCTGTTGTCGAGCGTAGTCCCTCTCTAGGCGGAATTGGTGCGCCTCTTCACAGGATCTGTCAAAACATTCTGCCAAGTGCAAAATGGCCAAAGACATCTCTTCGGTCTTCTTCTCCAAGGCCTCTTTTTCCCCTTGGAGAGTCTGTTCAAGGGGAGGAGGATGGATCTCAACAGGTTGGTCGCTGGGGGCTCCAACAATTTTGATCTCCTGCATTTGCATATGTTAGTTTTACAAATTAAAACAACAAGCAAAGGAGATGAAAATAATTACCAATCCTCACAAGTGAGAGGTTGAAGTATTTCCCCCAGAAAGTATATCACCCGATAAAATCCGAGGATCATCAGATGGTGGAAGTGCAACCTTCCCACCAGAAGATTGCTTCCCCAACGCAAGTTGAGGATTATCTGGTCGCGCAAGTACAGCTTGCCAACCAGAAAATTCATAACCCGTCGAAAGACAGGAATCATTGGGATGAAATGGAGAAAGCTGAGAAGGCCTTAAAGGATTCTCATGGACTTCCAAAGGTGGAGATGAAGGTTCGACTTGCCGAGGTTCATGGACAGGGAGGACCATAGGAACTGAAGGAAGAGAGAGCAACGATGCATCTCTCACCTTTATGCCGCTGGAAGATCCCTCGTCAACCTTGGGCTTCTTCCTTGGAGGAACCAGATCTGAGGTCATCGGTGAATTTCCAAAAAGCATTTTTGAAGTAATCAAAACATGAGACGGCAACTTAGACCAAAAGTCCAGAAAAGACTTACTTTCTGGAAATCTTGGTCGAACTCAAGCGCTATTTCCTCTTCGTCGCTTTCAATCTCGATGATGTCTTTTGGAATATGATCTACCATTGAGGTATAAACGGAAGAGAGGGAAAGGATGGCTATGGAAAGAACTTAGTCGGGAAAAAGCTTGTGAAGTTTTAGGCTAAGGGGCTTTAGTATTTATAGCCCCTGAGGTGACAGTTCATTTTAAAACGCCTCGAGCTCTTAAAACATTTACAATTTTATCTCGGGTTAAAAAGAATTCTACGGCGCCATCATTACCTGTCAAATACAGCCTAGAGACCATCTCAGAAAATAAACCGCCATACTTAGTGTGCCACTGAGTGGAGGATTTGAAGCGTCGGGTTACTTATCCGATGTAAGTTTTCAAATTTGAAGTAAATTTGTCTCTTCGTTTTCTTCAAATTTGGGGGCTAGCTGATGAGGATTGTTACCCGAGCAAGTTCAAAATAAATGCACGTCTGGTTCAAGATAGATTCGAACCAGGTAAGCATCTATTGATATGATTTCAGTTGTCCTGTGAAACACGGACACATGGTCGCAAGCTCTACACGACCAGACCGCAGATAGTGAGCGGTCAGAAGCCCATATGCGATGCGCGAACAGAAGGTCACAGACAGAACGCGGTCAGACGACTGCAGACAACACGCAGTCAGAATACTCTTGACCAGGAGACGCGGGGTTGCTCAGGCTCTACAACAAGCATATCCCAAGTATCCCGAAGATTCCTCCACGAACGGAAACAACCGTCAAGAGGTTAATATGTGTAGTTATCCCTTAATTGCACGAGTTAAGCCTGCGTAGAAGTTAATACATGCAGTTATCCCTTAATTGCACGTGTTAAGCCTACGTGGAAGTTACGTGCAGTTGCCAAAACTGCACCCAAGGTACTGTTCGAAGCCGTTATGCATTGGCACCCTTTCGACCAGTATAAAAGGGTAAGCTAATACATCGAACAAAAGACAACTATTGAGGAGACATCAATAGAAGACGTTGGAACAAATCAACATCAACTAGTTTTCATAGGCTAGTTCTAGCAGTTTTTTCCATAACCACACGGAAAAGATCTTCGCTTGTGATGATCTTTTCTACAACTTTGTAATCCTATTTCTACACATAGTGAAATCCTAACAGGATGTAGGGCTATTACTCCCAACATCGAGGGCCCGAACGTTTATAAATCTCTCTGTGCTTCAACTGACTTTGGTTCATCATCCCTTCCCGGAGGGACACCCTGAAAGGTCTCACAACTCACAAATTCTGCATAAGTTCGGCTAAGGACCCCGAGTCCGAATCGTCGACAGGTACTTCCGCCGGCCCGTCTCGGTTCGTCGTTCCTCGTCAATGCACACTGCTCGATGCAGAGATCTGCATATTGGGGGCCCATCGATATATCACACTCCCGATTCAGATGACTCCAACGATGAGGACGTCATCCGTCAAGACGAGGAGGATGCGAGTAGGGCGTTGGCAAAGCGGCTTGTGGCTGACGAAGATTACCAGGCTCATATTAAGCACGCGGCCCAGGGACAGGGATGTAGGATCAAGGATGCCGATTAGAGGGGGGTGAATAGGAGGCTATTTAAAAACTTTAAATAATTGTAAATCAAGAACAAATAAAAATATTAGCAAGAAGAGAAGAGAACGAACATAGTAATTTTTACCGAGGTATCGGAGACTCGCCCAGTCTCCACTAATCCTCGTTGAAGCACTCAAGTCACTTGAGTTTTGCCTCAATACCCACAAAGGGTATTATCAACTAGTGGTTGCTCCTTGTCCACTCCGGAAAGGCGAGCACCGATGCCTTGTACACTTTTGCCGAGTCTCTCCAACAAACTCCAAACTGGAGAGGTCAACGGTCACGCCTCCGAACCGTCTAGGTGAGGGCGCTCACCAAGAGTAATAGGCAGCAAGGTCTTCTCTAGACCTCCAAACACGCACCGAGAAACTACAAGTATGCAAATGCATTGAACTGAAACTCTCGTTGAATCAGAAAAACACTCGACTTGATCAACAGATCAAGATTTTGTGTAGAAAACTAAAGCTCAAGAGTGTATAAGAGAATGCTTCTGCGTGTTATCTAAAACTCATGCCCAAAGCCCCTATTTATAGCCTCAAGAATCAAAAGAACTGTTGGAGCTAGGGCTGAAAATCAGCAACACTAACTGACAATCAGTTTGCCTAACTGACAGTCAGTTTCGTGTACAACGGCCGACAAAATTTACGGATAAAAAATAGCTAGCTGTTTGTGATCGTTTATGGAAACTTGAAACCCACAACTGACAGTCAGTTATGCAAACTGACAATCAGTTCGACCAAAAACTCGACCAAATCAAATACAAACTCAGATGAAAACAACTCTGGTCGAAACCCCAACTGACAGTCAGTATGAACAAACTGACAGTCAGTATGAACAAACTGATAGTCAGTTTAGTACAAAAAATTTTGAGCTCAAAATACACCCTCTCTGGACAATTGTTGGTTTAACTGAACTGACATTCAAACTGACAGTCAGCCTGAACAAAAACAGCTATAACTTTAAATCCAAAAATCCAAAAGAGGTTTTTAATAGCTCGTTTGAAAGATAATTTTAAGGGCTACATTTTTTTCAAAAGAAGAAAAAACCAGATCTCCCTAGATATTTCTAGAAATTTGAAAAACTCTTCTGCTGTTAAAAATTCAACTGAAAATCCAAATCTTTCAAAACCAAATTCAAATCAAATCCAACCAAAAAGATGCAATGCAATGACCTAAGTTTATCGGTTTATGTTGGAGACGAAAAGAGGACTTTTGCAACCCCTCTTTATAGTACGGTTAAAAACTAAAAACAATTTTCCTAAACCGATCACCTCCAAACACCGAGATCGGTAAAAATAAAGACAATATTACCTTAGGTCTTTTATGCTTTCCCGGCTTGCGTCTTGACTTCATTTTTGCGACTTGTGCTTTTAATTCTTTTGCGTTGGATTCGTTTTGTACATCTCGACTATTTTCCCAATGGAGCTCTGTATCAAACAATCTCAAAAGCACAGTTAGTCTGAAACACTCTGTTTTCATTAATCATCAAATTTAGGGTTAGGCATAAAGGCCTAGATGCAACAATCTCCCCCTTTTTGATAATTGATGACAACAGGTGTTTTAAAAAAAAGAAAAGAATAGCTCCCCCTGAGTATATGCATTGCAAATATAAGCAAAAATCAGAGCATAAACCAACACATATACATCAGAGCATCTCATAAATTCATCATACAAAAACTCACAGATTTGCATATATATCATCACCAAGTCATATCAATATGTATCAGAGCATACAATTCTCAAGGCATCACAATAACATATATATTAGAGCATTTAACGCCATAATGTCATATCATCATATCCAAAAACACACAGATATATAATAAACGCAATAGACCCATATCCAATCATCCATGACATAAATGCATATAACATCCACAATATAAAAACTAAAGACATATAAGATCCAATATCTCCAAAATACTTCTCCCCTTTGGCATCAAGCACAAAAAGGGAGGTAATACAAAAAGATGGAGCCTAATGCTCATCATCAGAAGAAATCCCTAAGACGGCTGTATCTCCGAAGCCTGCTGGAGATCCAGACGTGTCGACCGCAGGAGACAAGGGAGGAGTAGCTGCTGGAGCTGGAGTAGCTGCTGGAGCTGGAGCAGCTGGAGCCGGAGCTGGTACCGTAGGAGCTGGATCAGCTGGTCCTGAAGCTGTGATCGGAGAAGACACTGCCTGGCGGGCCCTCTTGCAAGGGGCAGGAGAAGCTGAAGAAGGTAGGCACCGCAGAATCTCCTCCTGCTGAGCAAGCAAACGGAGCAGCATCTGATGTTGCTCCGCCTGAGTGCTGAGGATCTGCTGTTGCACCTGGATCACCTGATCGAGCCGAGAGCTGGAAGAGGATGTAGATCCGGTGCCAGTTCCTGCAGCCGGTGCTGGAGCCGTCTCCTGAGTTGGAGCCTCGTCCTCTGACTCCCCCGCATCATCATTATCTGATGCAGGAGAATCAGGGCCAGCAGCTGCGGCAGGGCGAGCACCAAGCCGGCGATCAGCCTGATCAGGAGGGTAGAAGAGAAGTGGATGATGGGGCCTCAGGAGATCAGAGTCGATGGCCCTGATATGCAGGAGCACCGCCATGATATACGGAGCGTATATCAACTGACGGCGCGGAGAGAGAAGGACGTGCTAAATCTCACTGATGATGAGATCAGCAACATCAAATGGCTCCTCCTGAAAGATAGAGATCAGGACGTGGAGGGCCAGATAGGTGATCCTAGCCCTGTCTCCGCTCATGGGAACAAGTGTGAGACGGAGGATCCGCAGGGCTAAGTCAACATCGCGGCACAAGCCAGCAATGTGACAGAGCTGGAAGGGGCCGGAATAAAGCATGGCCACCTCCCGATGCTCAAGATCGAGTAGGGTGTGGAGCTGGCGCCCAGATGCGGGACGAACCAGGCCTAGTGCAGACTCAATCCGCTCCTACGTGACGGTGTAAACCTGAAGGCCCGTCATGAAGGTAATGAAGTTGCGCTGGGGAGAAACAAAGACGGTGGAGTAGAACTGACGGATGGGTCCGTCAGCCCAGTGAAGAGAGGAATCGGCGACAAGGTAGCAGATCCCTACGGAGCCAAAGAGGTCTACGAGGGTGACGATGCCTGTGCGAGAGGCGATCGTACCCCACGACAGAGAACGGTGAGCAAAAATGGGTGTGCGGCTGTAGACACTGGTGAACAGATCTAGGTGGAGGTTTGTGTAGAAAGTGAGGACGTCGCACACGTCGCAACCAGTGGGACGCGACGAGAGGTAAGTGTTTGTGGAACGCAGGGTGCGAAGACGACTCGCGTGCCACCGGGAATAATCCACCGGCACGAGCTCAGGCAGAGGCAAAGGCCGCGTCTCAGACGACTGACCCGATGAACCACGGCTGTTTGCTGCGTTCTTCCGTCGGGCCACGCGTCGGGACGATGATGGCTGATCAGACATGGCTAAGGAATAAAATAGGGGACAGAAGAAACGTGAACCTGAACAGAGGACGCTGAACAGAGATGACGATGACAAGAAAAATGGTAGACATCGATCAGAACTATCGAAGAGGAGGCTCGGCACTGCAATGACTTTAGCACGGATGCCGAGGAACAACTGGACGCCTGCGAGGTGAGGAGAAGACAGCGGTACTGGGAAGCACGCTACAAAGGCTAGCGGCTCAACGGCGGCGGCTAGAAGCGGCGGGGGCGCAATAAAAGGCGGCGGCGCTCGTCGACGGCGAGGAGGCAATGGCGAGGTGGTGGCACTAAAGGCGACGGCGAGGGGGCGCAAGAGGTAACGGTGGCGAGAAGAGAAGGTGAAGAGGCCAAGAAAACAGATCAAGGGTTTTTAGAACTCGGGACCCAAACTGACAGTCAGTTAGACATACTGACAGACAATTCCAAAACCAGAAACTTGGAACTGACAATCAGTGAACCACACTGACAGTCAGTTCTCAGAACTGAGTTTTGAAACTGACAATCAGTATGTGAGACTGACAGTCAGTTTAAGACTCGAGGACGACCAGGAGCTACGACCAAAATCAATTGTACATAACTGACAGTCAATTTGTGAAACTGACTGTCAGCATGGTCAATGACTTCGACCAAAGGCTAAGCACAGGCTCCTAAGCACTAAACTGACTGTCAGTTAGAGAAACTGACTGTCAGTTTGGTCAATTTCGACCAGAAGTAGATTAAGACCAGAGAGGGAATAAAATAATATTATTTTACACAAATAGCACATTTAGCACATCAACTAGCATTGGATATATCAATAATATTCAGTTTACCCCTTAAAAAGCAAAAACTTGATTCATCTAAGAGTTTGGTGAAAATATCTGCTAGTTGCATATCAATTCTGACATAATTCACATCAATATCTCATTTTGCCACATGATCTCTAATAAAATGGTGCCGTATTTCAATATGCTTAGTTCTAGAATGTTGAACAGGATTATTAGCAATTTTAATGGCACTTTCATTATCACACAAGAGTGGCACTTTATCAAATATTATTCCATGATCCAAAAATGTCTGCTTCATCCATAATAATTGAGCACAACAACTGCCTGCAGACACATATTCAGCTTCAGCTGTGGAGAGAGCTACTGAATTCTGTTTCCTAGATGACCATGATACTAAGGATCTCCCCAACAGCTGACAGCTACCAGATGTGCTTTTACGATCAATTTTGCACCCATGATAATCAGAATCCAAATATCCAATTAACTCAAAATTTGCATCTTTCGGATACCAAAGACCTAAACTTGGATAACATTTTAAATACCTAAGGATTCTTTTAAGAGCAATTAAATGACATTCCTTAGGATCTGACTGAAATCTAGCACATAAGCACACACTAAACATGATATCAGGTCTAGCCGCAGTAAGATACAAAAGACTACCAATCATAGATCTATAAAGTTTAGAGTCGACCGATTTTCCGCTTTTGTCCATATCTAGATGTCCATTTGTCGCCATGGGAGTTTTGATTGCTTTAGCGTCTTCCATCCCAAAGTGCTTAAGTAGGTCCTTCACGTACTTTGTTTGACTCACGAACATACCATTCTTGAGTTGCTTGATTTGGAGTCCAAGGAAGAAGCTCAGCTCACCGATCATGGACATCTCGAACTCCCTAGACATCATCTCTCCAAACTCATGACAGAAATGTTCATTAGTAGATCCAAATATAATATCATCAACATATATCTGACAAATGAACAAGTCTTTTTCAATTTTCTTAGTAAACAGAGTTGTATCAACCTTCCCAATTTTAAAACCTTTTGATAGAAGAAAGTCTCTAAGTCGCTCATACCAAGCTCTAGGAGCTTGCTTGAGATCATAGAGAGCTTTAGACAATTTAAATACATGGTTTGGGAATTTTGAATCTTCAAATCCAGGAGGTTGTTCAACAAAAATAAGTTCAGAAATTTCACCATTTAAGAAAACACTTTTAACATCCATTTGAAATAGTTTGATATTAAAACATGATGCACAAACAAGAAGCATACGAATAGCATCAAGTCTTGCTACAGGTGCAAAAGTTTCAACCAAAGTCTAAACCTTCAACTTGAGTGAAACCATGTGCAACAAGACGAGCTTTATTTCTAATTACTACTCCATTTTCATCTTGCTTATTTCTGAAAACCCATTTTGTCCCAATTACATTATGATCCTTGGGTCTTTCTACTAAAGTCCAAACTTCATTTCTAGAAAAGTTATTAAGTTCCTCATGCATGGCATTTACCCAATCAGGATCATTTAAAGCTTCATTAACATGTTTAGGTTCTAAAGACGACACAAATGAATGATGTTCACAAAATGCAGCAATACGAGGTCGAGTTTGAACACCCTTACTGACGTCACCCAAAATTCGGTCTAGAGGGTGATCCTTGGTGATCGTTTGATGCTATCTTGGTGCTTCATCTTGTGCTGTGTCTTCTTGCCTTGGTTCTGGAGGATCAACTTGAGATGATGAATCATTTTGATCAACATTCTCAATATCAACATCATCTTCTTGATCTTCTTCTCTTGGCTTGATGTCTCCAATTGTGATGTTCTTCACGGCTTCTTGAAGATCTTCACCTGAAATTTCACAAGAAACTTGCTCCTTTTGCGAGCCATTAGTTTCATCAAATTCGACATCACAAGATTCTTCAATACAACCAGTCTTTTTGTTGAAAATGCGATAAGCTTTGCTAGTGCTGGAGTAGCCGACTAGAAAGCCTTCATCTACTCTTCTTTGAAACTTACCACCAAAATTTCTTTTCTTAAGAATATAGCATTTGCATCCAAAAACTCGGAAATAAGAAATATTTGGCTTACGCCCAATAAGAAGTTCATAAGGAGTCAAATTCAGAAGAGGATGCAAATAAAGTCGATTTATAGAATAGCAAGTGGTATGCACGGCTTCAGCCCAGAAGCGAGTAGGAGTATCGTACTCACTTAGCATAGTCCTTGCCATTTCTATAAGTGTTCGATTTTTCCTTTCTACAACTCCATTTTGCTGTGGAGTGTAGGATGTGGAAAATTTGTGTTTGATTCCAAGAGAGTCACAAAAATCAAACAAAGTTGAATTAACGAACTCTCCACCATGATACACTATGGATTTTCTTGATGAATAATTCGAATTCAGTAGAAACACGTTTTGCAAAACTTTTGAAAACATCAGGGGTTTCAGATTTTTGAGAAATAAAGAAAACCCAAGTATAGCGAGTAAAATAGTCAACAATCACAAAACCATAATTGCTACCCCCGATACTTTGGAACTCAAAAGGTCCAAATAAATCCATATGAAGAAGTTCCAAAGGTTTACAAGTAGAAAGAATGCACTTAGTTGGATGTGAAGTAGCTACTTGCTTGCCAGCTTGACAAGCGCTACAAGGTTTGTCTTTTTCAAAATTCACATCCTTTAAGCCAATAACTAAATCACGTTTTAAAAGTTTTCTCAATTGATGCATTCCAACATGTGCAAGTCATCTATGCCATAGCCAACCTTTTGAGGTTTAAGAGACAAGACAAGTTGAAATAGATGCATCTTTTGAGTGAAAATCAGCCAAATAAAGATTTCCAAAACGAAAGCCTTTAAAAATCAAAGAATTGTCTTTCAAATTTTCAACCAAAACTTCTTTTGGATAAAATGTGCAACGAAAGCCAAAATCGCAAATTTGTGCAACGGAAAGCAAATTAAAGTTAAGAGATTCAACCAACAAAACATTCGAAATTGAGAGATCGTTGGAAATTGCAATTTTACCCAAGCCTACCACATTTCCTTGACGGTTGTCGCCAAAGGTGATCTTTTGATTCTCGCTTGAGTTGTCTTCAAGTGAGGTGAACAAATTCTTGTTGCCGGTCATGTGTTCGGAGCATCCGCTATCTAGCACCCAATGCCTCCCACCAGTCTTGTAGTTCACCTGCATAAAAAGAATTAAGTCCTTTTAGGTACCCAAACCTTTTTGGGTCCTTCAATGTTAGCAATCAAAGCTTTGGGCACCCAAGTAGATTTATTCTTTTTATTCAACATGGGTGCACCAACATACTTTGCTATAGCATAACCTTTCTTTGACTTTTGAAGCATGTAGCAAGTATCAAAATAATTTGGAGTCATTAAGAGACATGTTTCATGTGAATGACCAGTTTCATGGCATTTATAACAAAAAGTGTTGCATGCTTTAATGAAAACGGTTTTAGAGTTTGGTTTCCTTCCTTTCTTAGGAAAGTATCCTAATCCTTCTTTTCTAAATGAACATTTTTGTTTACTAAGGATTAAATCAAGAGATACTTTGCCTTTGTAGCAGTTTTCTAAGCCTTTTCCAAATTTTTCAACTTGTGCCTTAAGTTCATTATTTTCATTTAAGATATTATCATTAGAAGCACATGGAATATGATGACTACTAGAAGGAGAATCATCCAAATCACATTAAGTGGAAACATCTATCTTAGACGGAACATTAGTAACATCTTTTATGAGCATGCTTTCATAAGAATCTTTTAGTTCGGAGTATTGAGCGGGTAGGGAAGAATGTTCCTCCTTAAGCGCCTTATACTTCTTTTTAGTCTTTCCAAAAACTTCATTTAATTCGGTTATCATTTCAACTAAATCATCATATGAAGGATCGTTGGTGTGTACCTTTTCATCGCCTTTAGCCATAAGACAAAGGGATGAGCTAGTTGAAGTGTTGATGTTGCCGACAGCTAATCTGGCCATCTTCTTGGAGCAGCTTCTTTCGTCGTCGGAGTCAGAGTCGGAGCTCTCACCTCCGGACATCCACTCTCCAAAGCATGCTTCTTTGGTGTCGTGGTATTGCGAATACCCCGGCAGGTTTTGTGAACGATCCTAGCGAAGATTACGCGGCACGGGTTGACCGGATGACCGGTCCTCCCCCGCCGGACAAACACAAGAAATGACACGAGGATTTATACAGGTTCGGGTCCCGGTGGGGGCCCTAGTCCTGTCGGTGTGCTCCAGACCGGAGTCGGCTGGGGAGGCTCTCTCCGTGGGAGAGGCTTCCGGAGCACACCTGTGAGTTTTTAGCTATTCCAACAAATGAATCACTTGCTTACAACTGAGGGGTACAAGGGCTATTTATAGCCCCAAAAAGAAGCAAAAAGACCTATCTACCCCGGAAGCCACCGTTGGATTGAGGGGTAGCAACGTCCTTCTCCCGGTCAAACGTCTTGGATGCTTGACAGGTGGTCGCTGATTCCCGAGGCGCTCCTCGCGTGACCTGCACGTGATAAACAACTCGAGACTTTACCTTTAGAAAGGCGATGAGGCCCGGGACATGCACCAGAGGCCAAGTCCCCGGACCAAAAGGCGGCGCCCGGGACCGGTGCCGGAGGCCAGGTCCCAGGGGCCAAAAGGCGGCGCCCGAGGAGGCACCGGAGGCCAGGTCCCCGGGCCAATGGCAGTGCCCGGGACCGGCGCCGGAGGCCAGGTCCTGGGGGCCAAAAGGCGGCGCCCGGGGAGGCCCCGGAGGCCAGGTCCCCGGGCAAATGGCGGTGCCCGGGGAGACCGGAGGCCAAGTCCCTGGGCCAATGGCGCCGCCCATGACCGGCGCCGGAGGCCAGGTCCCGGGGGCCAAAAGGCGGCGCCCGAGGAGGCCCCAGAGGCCAAGCCCCCGGGCAAATGGCGGCGCCCGGGGAGGCACTGGAGGCCAGGTCCCCGGGCCAATGGCTGAGCCCGAGACCGGCGCCGGAGGCCAGGTCACAGGGGCCAAAAGGCGGCGCCCGGGGAGGCCCTGGAGGCCAGGTCCCCGGGCAAATGGCGGCGCCCGGGACTGGCGCCGGAGGCCAGGTCCCCGGGCAAATGGCGGTGCCCGGGGAGGCCCCGGAGGCCACGCCCCCGGGCGTATGTGACGCAACTTACCTGGACTTGGTCTCGCGGAGATTTCCCCCAACATTTGGTTTCTTCATTCTTCTTCTTGAAGAATTTCTTCTTTTTGTTCCATCCCTTGTTCTTGTTTGGACATCTTGAAGCTATCTGTCCCTTCTCATGACATCCATAGCAAATGATGTCCTTGAAGTTGTTCTGCTTTGGTCCTTTTGGTCGTGTGTCAATGTTGACACCCTTCTTGTCCAACCTGCGGAGAAGTTTTTGAGTATTTTTTACCATGAGTGCTAGATCTTCATCGGAGGAGCCATCACTTGACTCGTTCTTTGCGTTGGCTTTGAAAGCCAAAGCCTTCTTCTTCATCTCCGAGGGTTCGGCTGCTTCCTTCTTCTCCTTTTTGTGCATTTCATGGGTGATGAGGTTCCCATAGAGATCGGTCAGTGTTGTGGTCGACAAATCGGAGTTTGTGAGAACCGTGACCAAGGTGTCGAAGCTTTCAGGTAAGGCCCTAAGCATCTTTCTCACAATATCAAGGTCAGTGAAAACGACTCCAAGCCCCTTGAGTTCATTCACAATATTATTCAACCGAGTGAACATGGAGTCCACGGACTCAGTTGATGACATGGTGAATGTCTCATATCTTTGCCTCACCATAAGCAGCTTTGCCTCTTTTACTTTAGTTGTGCCCACGTAAATTTCTTCGAGGGTGGCCCAAACCTTGTGAGCAGTCGTGAGATTGCTTACACGGTTGAACTCGTTTAAAGACAAACCCGCAAAGAGTGCATTTTTCGCACGGGCATTTAAATGCAGTTTTCTCCTGTCGTCCTCAGAGTGACTTGCCGGATCATCCGGAGGAGTAAAACCGAGTTTAACAATATCCCATACGTCAAGCCCCATAGCCTCTAGGAATACCGATATACGCACTTTCCAATAGGGATAATTTGTCCCATCAAAGATCGGCGCACGGCTAGTATGACCAAGAGAGAAACCATCAGTAGACTACATCCTCTCTCTAGGCGGTAAAGCCTAATGAATCGAGAGACTTGGCTCTGATACCACGTGTAGGATCAAGGATGCCGACTAGAGGGGGGTGAATAGGAGGCTATTTAAAAACTTTAAATAATTACAAATCAAGAACAAATAAAAATATTAGCAAGAGGAGAAGAGAACGAACACAGTAATTTTTACCGAGGTATCGGAGACTCACCCGGTCTCCACTAATCCTCGTTGAAGCACTCAAGTCACTTGAGTTTTGCCTCAATACCCACAAAGGGTATTATCAACTAGTGTTTGCTCCTTGTCCACTCCGGAAAGGTGAGCACCGATGCCTTGTACACTTTTGCCGAGCCTCTCCAACAAACTCCAAACTGGAGAGGTCAACAGTCACGCCTCCGAACCGTCTAGGTGAGGGTGCTCACCAAGAGTAATAGGCAGCATTACTCTTTTGCGTTGGAGACTTGCGTCTTGACTTCATTTTTGCGACTTGTGCTTTTACTTCTTTTGTGTTGGGTTCGTTTTATTCATCTCCACATCTTCCCAACAGAACTCTATATCAAACAATCTCAAAAACACAGTTAGTCTGAAACACTCTATTTTCATTAATCATCAAAATTAGGGTTAGGCATAAAGGCCTAGATGCAACAAGGGACACTCAGTTCGTTGGGGGTCTACGCAGCTGAGCTGGGGGAGCCCGCCCATGACCAAATGTATCAACACGGCGATCCTGAGTACTACGCTCCGTAGGGGGCGAGGCCGATTGGGTAGCACAACAGTGAGACAACGAGGACTAGATCTCGAGCATGCTAGGGATGCACGACCCTCGTGCACATCAGTACTACCAACCAAATGAGTTAGCGCCGAGCGAGCTCGAAGATCCCCCTCCACCGACACAGCCATCTCAGGGTCATGCAGCACCTGAGTGGCATGGTCCTTCTACCGTGGCTGGGTGGCGGTCATATGTGTCACCTGATCCGTACTCACCATCGCCTTTTCAGAGAGATAGGCATGGGCATAAGAGGGGGTCGTCCGAACCCATAGCGAACATGTACTAACACTTTAATTTTTCAGCGTGTTACATTGAAAATTTAGTAAATGCATTATTTTCTAGATTAAATTGTGCTTGGTTGTTTTGAGATATGTAACTGCAGTTAATTAAGTTCTCGGCGATCTCATGGTTTGAATGGTCAAAATGAATCATGCAGCCTGCTTGACCGTGCAGCTTTCTGTGACAACGGCCTGCTCAACCTTGCAGCTTTCTGTGAAACAGCCTGCTCGAGTTTTCACATCAATTTTTCCATCTTTTCAGCGTTCCATCAAAAAAAGCTGTAGAAAGCAGCCTGAGTCGTCACCTCAACTTTTCCATACTTTCATCTTTCCAGGATACAACATCATTCCCAAAGAAAAACGCCTCCCCACCATTCCATAAGTCCCTGCCTCCGGCGTACAAACACAAAGTGCATCCCCCCTCATTTTCGCATTGAACCTATCTACTTCCCCACCACACTCACAGGTAATTACTCCTTGTCTGATCTTATGGCTGTTTCAGGTTCATCCTCCGGAGTGACGAAGGATAAGGGTATGGAGCTATGTGAGCTTCCACCGCGGTGCCACTGCAACAAGATGTGTACGGTGCGCATGTCCGCCGATGAACGGTCGCTCCGGATGAGATTCTACAGTTGCGCGATGTCCAAGTACGCTTGGCGAACTGATGTGAGTGCTGTACTATTCTTATTGTTCTCTTGTACACTATTTGACCTATTGTCCGCCTCACATGTGATCCTCAGATTTACGAGCGCAAGTGTGACTTTGTTCAGTGGGTTGATATTGAAATGTCGGAGGAAGCCAAGGAACGCGTAATGTTTCTGCAAGAGGCAAAGGCTTGCCGTAGGAGCTTTGGTCTTGCAGAGGACTGGGGTCCGAATGAGGTTGACCCATACTGTTAGGCTGAATGGCATTTCGCGCCAGACCGACTTACTGAGGAACAAAGATTGGAGCGTCGGCACGAAGCTAATCGTACTTTTAGGGCGAAACCAAAGTCTCCTTGCAGCTTTCCCCGTCGTTGGCCCTTCTAGATGATTCCATGCTTAATTTCCTTCAATGTTTTTCGCTTACTCATGTACTTTATCCATTTTCAATAATATATCTCACTAAATATACTTCGGCCTCAAACCCTAACCCTAAACCATAAACCCTAACTCCTAAACCCTAAACCCTAAACCCCAAATTATCATTAAAATATCTCAACAAATTATGTAGTTACAAAATCCATTTCATATGCCTATTGGTTGGCAATGACAGGATCGAACTGGACGTGCTCCAAAAAGTTGGTTGTTACTTGTATGAAGTTCTCTATAGTTAATTTATCAATTGCTTCACCAAGATCGTCTTCCCAAAATTCCTTAATGAATCTATGGACTCTTTGGATCGGGGGTTTTATTAAAAAAAATTATAGACAAAATTAAACGTCCATTTTTTGTAAATTCTTTAATCCAAACAAACCTCTTAAATAGAAAAGCTTCTGTACTGTACTAAGCGAGAGTGAAAAAGTAATCACAACCATCTCATCATGATTGATCAATAGACTACCACATTAGTCATATTCACACATTAATATCACTATTCAACTTTAATTTATTGGATCTGTCTTACTCTTAACTAATACAAATTCTAAGACTAAATATTAATTGTCGTAGTATAAAAAATACCTCGGCAGATTTGATGACGTGCGCAACACGTGTTCCTCAACGTGAGCTGACCGTGCGATGGGTCACCCCGCGTTGGACAATCCCAGAGATTGACACAGGGGTTTATACAGGTTCGGGCCTCAGTGGAGGCCCTAGTCCTGTCGACGTGCTCCCGACGAGCGTCGGCTAGGGGGCTCTCTCCCGGAGAGAGGGCTCCGGAACACGCCTTTTTGTCTTTTTGGATTGAGTACAAATGAATGTCTTAGGTTACAAAAGAGGATTACAAGGGTATATATAGACCCCAAAAGAAGCGAATTACTGAACTGCCCCTGCTGCCACCGTAGGATCGGGGGCAAAACGGTCTTCTGACGAGGTCCAGGGCACCAATTTCTGACACGTGGCAGCCCTTGAAATCGGTGCCCACCAGAGGAGCACCGGGGGAAAACTCTCCCGAGCCCGGAGAAGGGACTCCGGGAGAGGGGCTCTCCCTATCCCTGAGGAGGTCTCTCCCGAGCCCGGGGGAGGGCTCCGTGAGACGTCTTCCCCGGTCCGGAGAAGGGGCTCCGGGAGAGGAGCTCTCCCTAGCCCTAAGGAGGTGCGCCGGGGGAGGTCTCTCCCGAGCCCGGGGGAGGGCTCCGGGAGACGTCTTCCCCGGTCCGGAGAAGGGGCTCCGGGAGAGGAGCTCTCCCTAGCCCTGAGGAGGTGCGCCGGGGGAGGTCTCTCCCGAACCCGGGGGAGGGCTCCGGGAGACGTCTTCCCCGGTCCGGAGAAGGGGCTCCGGGAGAGGAGCTCTCCCTAGCCCTGAGGAGGTGCGCCGGGGGAGGTCTCTCCCGAGCCCGGGGGAGGGCTCCGGGAGACGTATTCCCCGGTCCGGAGAAGGGGCTCCGGGAGAGGAGCTCTCCCTAGCCCTGAGGAGGTGCGCCGGGGGAGGGCTCCGGGAGACGTATTCCCCGGCCCGGAGAAGGGGCTCCGGGAGAGGAGCTCTCCCTAGCCCTGAGGAGGTGCGCCGGGGGAGGTCTCTCCCGAGCCCGGGGGAGGGCTCCGGGAGACGTATTCCCCGGTCCGGAGAAGGGGCTCCGGGAGAGGAGCTCTCCCTAGCCCTGAGGAGGTGCGCCGGGGGAGGTCTCTCCCGAGCCCGGGGGAGGGCTCCGGGAGACGTATTCCCCGGCCCGGAGAAGGGGCTCCGGGAGAGGAGCTCTCCCTAGCCCTGAGGAGATGCGCCGGGGGAGGTCTCTCCCGAGCCCGGGGGAGGGCTCCGAGAGACGTATTCCCCGGCCGGGAGACGTATTCCCCGGCCCGGAGAAGGGGCTCTGGGAGAGGAGCTCTCCCTAGCCCTGAGGAAGTGCGCCGGGGGAGGTCTCTCCCGAGCCCGGGGGAGGGCTCCGGGAGACGTACTCCCCGGCCCGGAGAAGGGACTCCGGGAGAGGAGCTCTCCCTAGCCCTGAAGAGGTGCGCCGGGGGAAGTTTCTCTCAACCCCGGAGAAAGAACTCCCATGGTGACGTTCTTGGCGTTGGCTAGTATTTTCCCCCAACATTAATAAGAATTAAAAATTCAGAATTAAAATTACTATATTTCTTATATATATATATATATATATATATACACACACACATATATATACATACACACATATACATACACATACACATATACATACACATATACATATACATATACATATACATACACATACACATATACATACACATATACATATACATATACATATACAAGTTGCTCAATATTACAAAGTCCACTGGTACTAAGGTAGCTAAAGGCTCCTAGCCCAGCTGGTGGGAACTCCCGGCTCCCACGTCGTTGGCCCAGGTTCGAATCCCCGCTCCCGCAATTAAAACCCTTTTTTCTTCTTGTCGAGTGCTGGGCCCTCGACAACTAAATGCATATTAAAAAGACCAGCGCCTTTAGGGCAGCTAAAGGCTCTAGCCCAACTGGTTCGCACGCCCATTCCCACGTCGTTGGCCCGGGTTCGAATCCCCACTTCTGCAATTAAAATCCTTTTTGGCTTGTTGAGTGCTGCACTCGACAAGCCCTGGTCGTGGTCGAGGGCTTGAACGAGGCTGTTGTCGTGCACTGGGAGTTCGACACACTGGTCGCACGCAACAGCCAGCTTGTCGAGCTCCCAGTGCTTAATAAGCTTACATGGTGGCCTACTTTTGTAAAATCTTGCAACTGTTTATCATTTTTGTAATTGATTTTTTAATCTGGGTTATTTATAAAAAAACTCGCACCTTTGCAGCTATGGTCGAGCTCCGACGACCACTCCAGTCCACTGCTTCGACAATTCCAGCGACCAGTCCTCGAGCAAAGCTCCCTCTTCTCCAGTCTTCGACCCCGACCACGACTTCAGTGCTCAAGTGACCTCTCCATCAGTTTGAGCACTTCAGTTTCACCGACGATTGCTTCTTCCTCAACTTCGTCTTTTCTTCAGTGACAATTTCTTTTCTCTAACCCCCTTCTCTTCTCCCTCTCCCCTGTTTCCTGCCATGCTTGTAAAGAACCAAATTTGAATATGAGATGAACAACTTGAATTTTGAATGATTTCCAATCCAACTGCACTTCTATTTCTCCAGGTTGTTTGTCTTAGTGATCCTTTTCTTCTGTGAATAAATCCATTTTCTAATGTCTGTTTGATTTGTGCCATTGTTGAGTTAAGTCCTGTGATGAACTTGGATGAAGTCTCAGTTAATTTGCTTGCCTGATTGCTGTGTAACGAATCCTCTTAACTGGCAACAGAGATTTTCTTTTTTCTGCTTCTGAGATTGAGTAGTACTATAATCTGTGTTGTTGTTCTAGGCATCAATTTTCATAAGTATTCTTTAAATTGTTTGGGAGACCTTGTTCCAAAGTGTTCTTTTGTTGCCTCTGCGTAATCCCTGTTTGGTTTATTAGTGTTGCATACTTGAATCATAGCGGAAAGTTTAACTCTGATGCATGAACCAGTGTTTGACTTGTTTTAGAATTTGATTGTCATTATGAAATGAAGCTTGGCTATGTTGAACTTGCATCATCAACGAACACTGAAAAATAATTAAAAGAAAACTTCTTTCTGCTTCATCTGCATGAAATCCTATTGAATTGAGGTGAACTGTTGAGCCAGTTTCTTAGCTAGGGAGATTTGTGGTTTCTGTTCCATCGTTACCTCTGTGTTTTAGTTGCTGGTTGACCCGATGGTGTTATCTCTTACCTTTGAGTTGTATAGTCAGAAGAAACATTCTGTTGACTCTCTTGACTTTCTGTGTTTGCGTTCACCGCTTGCCTGAAATACGATTGCAGAATGATTTCTGTTAGTTGCATTTTAGTTGATGAGGCCCGTCGAGACACATCAACCACTTCCCCCTGTGTTTCTGAATTCCAATTCGATTTAGTTAGACACATTTCACCCTATTTTAGTCTCTATAGAGAGAACAACACACTCACCTACTATTACAACTCTGTCCACTTACGAAATTATGTTTTAGGTGGTATCAGCAGCAGAGTTTATTTTGCTCTCTGCCGACAATCAATGTGCAGCAGAGGCGCTGGTCTCTCCACCACACAATTCAGAGTCATGTGTCGTCTCCTGGTTAAATCGCATGCAAAGACAGACTTATTTATGTAATTTTTTCATACACAGGGTCACTTGTGCATTTTTATTACTAAACGCACACACACCTCTATCTGCCACATGTCAAGTATTTATGTTCCAAATCGACCTATAATACTAATATGTACCGATAAAGGCAAATTCTGACATTGTTGCTCATAGCTATGGCCTTCAAGACCACCCCTCTCCGTCCAATCACTCCACCAAAATAGTTTAAGGTCAGGGGTACGAAGAAATTAGCATAGCATAATTCTGTTTTCTAAGGGGTCGAAAAGTATTAATGCATGAAAAGTTATAGACAGTTAGAAATGGAAATTTTGTTCACAATACTAAAAGGTTGAGTTATTTTGTGTAAAGCACATAAAAATTGTGTTTGTTACTTACCACTACAAAGTCCAATAAATATTTATATTTGCAACTGTAAGTTCAACGTATGGCCAAGTACAACATATAAAATGTTCATTAGTGGTCAAAGTAAAAAGTTTTTTATTAAAGGGAGTTAACCCCAGTTTCCAGAAAAACCACTTGCAAAAAGTCTTGTACAGTATCTAGGAACAAACGCAAACTCAGCAATAGGATAGTTCCAGCGACAGTATCTAACGCAAAAGATTAAAGTGAAAAGGCTTGACTATGTGTATATACCGAATCATCAGTCTTCCATTCATGTACCTTAATAAAAATTGTTGTTTTGATATATGCACTAGTAAACGCACATGTGGAATTCACATCAATCAAAATTTTATTTATAACTAGTTATATAATGATATTGCTAAAATATGTACATAAAAAATATTGTTATTCACTTATTTGAGACATCTTAATAACTATTACATGTGAAGTTTAATTAAGTATAATTAATTGTGTGATGATTTGGTATATGAGTTTTAGTGTGATTGTGGCAGGAACAACTAGTGGCAGATTGATGTGTAAATCTGTGGGGTCAACTGACCCACAGGTTTTCACAAAATAGCTTATTTCTATTAATATTTATGCAAAATTATATAAGTCTTGGAGGATTTTAAAAAGGTTGATTCACAGTGATGTGTAAATTTTGAAATATTGATTCTACATAGTATAAGTTCTGGATTTATTATTAGGATCAACTTAGAATATTGACCATTAGATATCTCAAAAATCAATAATTAGTACTATTTCCATTAGACAGCTATAAAAAAATAGAACTTTTAAAATTTACAAAACTCATAGATTTAAATAGTAGTACAGATATAGTCAAATTATGAATAAAGAACATAAAATATAAAGGGGCTTGACCATGTATGTTTTGCAGGAACACAGAGATAATGGATTGATATACTCTATTTTATAAAAAAGAGGTAGGGAGTGTTTCTTAAAATCTCAATCATTCAACTAAAATTTTAATGACTACATTGATATAAAAAAAATTGAGTTGATTATTCATTTTACAATAAATTACAAACTTCATCATCTTGATTTAGGTTAGTAATTCATGATCTTATAGTCTAAATAGAAAAATCCACATATATAAAACGATAAATTATTGTACGAGATACATTCAAGAGAAGGAAGATAGATGGGAAAGCACGAAGCAGGAAGCAGCAGCAGTCCCCCTCCTCCTCACGGACGGTGAGGTTAGAGGGGAAGGGGGGTCCGGACTCACCTGACAAATTATTGTACGTACGAGATACATTCAAGAGGAGAAGGAAGATAGATGGGAAAGCAGGAAGCAGCAGGAGTCCCTTTCCTCCTCACGGACGGTGAGGCTAGAGGGGAAGGGGGGGCCGGGCTCACCTTGTTTTCTTCTCAGTCCATCCGTATGCACAGAGCACACAAAGATCTACTTAAACGAAATTTTCTCCGGGTATAAAGTTTTGCATCGAGTAAGCATACGAAAATGTATAAAAAATAATTAAAAAAAAGACCTACTTGGCAACAGCTATAGTACCATTTCACCGCTAGCTTTTATATTTGAAGTTCGCGCTACTCCGTTAAATGGAGTGATTTTGATTAATGAGATCTTCAGAGATGAGATAGAATTAGAGGCACTTTTGTGTTAGAAGTTTGGAGTTGAATATTAGATGCTCTAAGGCGAAGTCCAACTCAGGCGTCACCTGATGCCCGGGATTAAAAAAAAAAATTTCGCCTAAGGAAAGAAAGAGAGGATGCCTCGCGAGGCGTCGAAAACGGGTGATCCGGGTAGATCTCAAGTTAAAGTTCGCGACCTCGAGAAAGATTCGAATTGCCTGATCGGATGGTATTCCGATTAATATCTATATAACTAAGTCATATCTGATTAGGTTTAGTTAGTGTCCAAGTCTAATACAAATTCATACGATTGAACTATAAATACTTTTTAATAGTTCTAACTTAGATCATCGAGTCTAGATCGAATAGTATCGAGTTAGCTACTGCATAGTTCATCGATGTAGGCGAGTGCGTCCTAACGTTCGACGTGTACAAGATCTCTCTTTTCAATAAAGAGTTGTACTATCTTTTTGAACTGTGTTTCAATCAACTTGAGTTTCGGTAATTCCGAGTAAGATCCCATATTCCACATATTAGCATCTGATCAAATATAGTCGAAACTCGTCTATACCTCAATTGGAGCAAATTAGTATCTGGTGAGTATAGCCAAAACCTGGTCTATACCGTAATCAGATCACCGGGAATTTTTATATTTCTTGATTTCTATGCGAAAAAATTGTATACAATTTTTTTTATTTATGCTTTAATGTAGTTTAAATTAGATCTTGATTATATTAAGAAAGTTGTAGATTTTTAAATTATCATCATATAGAGACCAAACATCGCATATATTTGATTTTTGAATTAAAAGTTATTGATGTTTTACTAAAATCACCTAAATTCTAATAAATATTTAATTTACTCGTGGATCCGTGCGAAGCGCCTTCCCAAGCGTCTTTGCATTGGAGTGGTGGGTATTTTGGTGGTGTTTCACACACGTGCCATAGAATATGCTAAGAATATGCTGAGAATATTCTTATAAAACGTCTAGACAGACGCCCCGGCATTGGACTCAGTCTAACAGTCCTAACTTCAATGTGTACATCATAATAATAAAGTTGAAACTGTAGGATCGAGGATGCCGACTAGAGGGGGGTGAATAGGAGGCTTTAAAACTTTTTATCTAAAAACAATTTAATAATATTTTGTACTGAGAAAGAGAAAGAAAGACAAACATGATAATTTATCCCGAGGTCTCGGTGACTCGTCCAGTCTCCCCTACTCCTCGTTGAAGCACTCAAATGAATGAGCTTTGCTTCAATATCCACGAAGAATATTTTTCACTAAGGTTGCTCCTTCTCCATTCCGGATAGGCGAGTACTGATGCCTTTCACAAAATATGCCAAGTCTCTCTGACAACCTCCGTTAATGGAGAGGTCAACGGCCACGCTTCCAAATCATCTAGGTGAGGGCGTTCACCAAGAGTAACAAGTTGCAAGATCTTCTCTTGACCCCAACAAATACCGAAAAACTTCTAAGGATGCAAATGAATGTTCTCAGTGGATCTCTCTCAATCACAATGAATGATACTTGATCAAAAGATCAAGATTTTAGCACTTGGGCTCAAGTGTATATCAAAAATATATCTCTTAGTTCTTTAGAAAAAACTACTCAAAAAATTGTTTATAAACACTGATCAAAATCTGCCCAAAAGTGTTTATAAAATTGATCAAAAATGTGAACAGAAACTTCTCAAAAATCTGTTCAACACTGTTTAAAAACTACTCGAAAATGTAAACAGAAACTGCTCAAAAATGATAAAACTACTCAAAAACAGTAGCGAAAATCTGCTTAAAAGTGTTTTTAAAACTGCACAAAAACAGTAGCGAAAATCTGCTCAAAATGTTTTAAGAACTGCTCAAAAACAGTAGCAAAAATCTGCACAAAAGTGTTTTAGCACTACTCAAAAACAGTAACAAAAATTTGCTCAAAAGTGTTTTAAGAACTGCTCAAAAACAGTAGCAAAAATTTGCTCAAAAGTGTTTTTAAAACTGCTCAAAATTGTAGCGAAAATCTGTTCAAAAGTGTTTTAATAACTGCTCAAAACTTCTTCTAAAAACTGCTCAAAATATATAGAAAAGATGCTCAAAGGTGTGTACAGAAACTGCTCAAAAATGTGTATGAGAATATAGCTTGAGATGTGTGAAAAATACTGCTCAAAACACCTGTATTTATAGCCCAACCTCTCAGCTAGCCGTTAGGTCGAATAAGGAAAGAAATCAAGCCTGCTAACAACCAGCTTCGACCTCTAACAGCTAGTAAATAGCAGTTGGAACCTCTGGTCGAATGAACAGTGTTACTGGTCGTATGAACAGTAATTGATTAAATGAACAGTGCACGAATAGTATCTGGTCAAATGAACAGTACTCGTGTGACCACTTGTCGAATGAACAGTGTTACTGGTCTAATGAATAGTACCTGGTCAAATAAACAGCACTCAGATGACCAGTTTCAGGTCCTCTTTGAGATTCTTGACCAAGATTGTGAATGAATGCGAATGCCACATATGACCTAAGAGTTTCTCAGTTTTTGTAGGAACTAAAAGGATTTTGTAGCTCCTCTTAATAGTACGGTTTAAACTAAAAAAGAATTTCTTATAACATCCGATTAAACTCCAAACTCCGAGACCAATACAATAAACAAACACTTATCTTAGATCTTTGCTGCTTCTTTCTTGGCGACCTTGCGCTTATGATCTTAGCTCGTGACCTCGGGCGACCTTGGCTCATGACTTGCAGATCTGGGCGACATTGTGTCTTTCCGCTTGCAACCTCGGGCGACCTTTCTTCTTTTTACCTAATCTTGTTGATTATACTCAAAGCAGATAGATTAGTCCTAAACACTTAATGTCATCAATAATCAAAATCAACCCAAAAAGGGCCTAGATGCAACATAAACAAGCACTTACCTTAGATCTTTCCAGCTTCCTTCTTGGCGACATTGCACTTCCGACTTTGGCTCGCGACCTACAGATTCGGGCAACACTGTGACCTTGTGCTTGCGACTCCCATTTGACGTTTCTTTTCACCTAATCTTATTGATTATACTCAAAGCAAATAGATTAGTCCAAAGCACTTAATGTCATCAATAATCAAAATCAACCCAAAAAGGACCTAGATACAATAGAAACTAATTGTATTATTTTGCTATTAAGAATAACAAATATGATATTCTATTTGTAAGATGTAAATAGTAGGAGATACATTCAAGTAAAGAAGTTGAAAGATTTTGTGAAATATTTTAAAATTTGGAGTCATAGTCTTTTTACAATTGGAGTTCTTTAGTTTTTATTTTCTTTTTTAATGGTAAAAATTGAGTTAGAGTGTACCCAAACAAACCATAAGAAACCCGGCTTGCCGGCATGTGAATGGTTTAAGGAGCCATTAGGTTGTCTCCAACCCATCAGCGCTTCACGAGGTGTTTCAACACAATATTCTCCAGTATATTCTGTGCCACGTATGCGAAGCACCATCCGAAGCACCCCCTACTCCAACCCATTGGCGTTTCGTGAAGCGCTTCGCGTGGGGCCCGCATATACAATATTTATTATAGATTAACAAATTGCTAAAATAAAATTCGGATAATTCGAAGACAACAAATTAAAAGATAAATATTGTAAATAACGAAAAAAATTTAAAATTATTTTTATTTCAATGGTACACGGGAAAAAACATGACACGTACTAAATTAAAATTCGGAAACAGTCAGCCGTTAACGACCGCACAAACAACTACTCCTTGGTACTGTCACCCCCGAAACGCTGCCAAATGTGCTCAACAAGATCCCGTTTCAGTTGCCGATGTGTTAGGTGAGCACGGATCGCATTATTTCGATCTAGCATCTATTCGAAAGTTGGCATAGCACTACCGTGGATAGTAGGCGGTGTTATGGTTGCTTGACTATCGTACAATTGAGTGATCGGGTCATGAGAGTGCCGCTCAACCTCGATTATCATGTTATGGAGGATGACACACGCTTTCATAATATTGGTAAGGGTTGAACGTCACCAAAATCGACCGGGGCCACAGACAATAGCAAATCGAGTTTGCAACACCCCAAATGCTCGCTCCACATATTTTCTTTTCTCTTCTTGATGTTGTGCAAACAACCTGAGTTTCTCCGTTTGGAGCAAGGGTACGGTCTTCATGAAGACAACCCACTCGGGGTAAATACCGTCAGCCAGGTAGTACCCCATATTGTACTATATCCCATTAACAGAGTACTGAACAGTAGGAGCTTACCCGCGCAACACATCAGTGAAAAGGTGGGATTGATTAAGCACACTGATGTCGTTGTTGGATCCGACGACACCAAAGAAGACATGCCATATCCACAAGTCTTTGGACGTGACCGCTTTAAGTATTATTGTAGGGACTCCTTGATCACCACAGGTGAATTGGACCCTCCATGCAACTGGGTAATTGCGTCATTCCTAGTGCATGCAATCGATGCTTCCCAGCATCCCTGGGAAACCTCGGTCCTCTCCTTTCTGGAGCAGATGCTGAAGGTCTTCGATAGTAGGTCTACGGAGATATTCCTCCACGAACCGATCGATGATTCCTTCGATGAAACGCTCCAAGGACCGAATGGCCGTCGACTCTCCGATGTGTACGTACTCATCGACGGCATCGGCGGGCGAGCCGTACGACAACATGCGCAAATCCGCAGTGCACTTCTGCAATAGAAATAGCCCCTTTTGGTTGAGGGCATCTCTCCTCTCGGTGAAGTACGGGGACCACTCCTCAAGAGCTTCGACGATTCGCAGAAAGAGGGGTCTCCCCATTTGGAACCTTCTGTGAAACAAGTAGTCGGGGTAGACTAGAACATCGGCGAAGTAGTCCGCGACTAGACGGTTATGACCGCCTTCGCGATCTCTTTCGATGTACCTTCTGCTATCTCCTCGGTGGTGGTGCGAGGTACCAGCGTCAATGCTGGCTTCAACATCACCAAGAGTGTGACGCAGAAGGGGTTCGACCGTCAGAAAGGTCTGTGCGAACCTCATCGTGAACTCTTCCATTTGGTTGATGGCTTCATCCTCAGCACTACTTGTGCTTGAGCTGGACGACATTTTTTTGGGTTGGTTGTGAAGTTGAGATCACCAAGAACGGAGGCTTCGGTTGTGAAGTTGAGATTACTGAGTTGTGAAGATGAGGGCATGGGGAGTCCAAATATATAGGAGGAGAAGCGAATCATGACATGCGTCGGCTCCAACGGCTAAAATCCAAAGGTATCGATCACATGTGTCAGCTCCAACAGCTAAAATCCAAAAGGCATCGAGAAGATGTGTCAGCTCCAACGGCTAAAATCCAAAAGTACCGATCACATGCGTCGGCTCCAACTGCTAAAATCCAAAGGCATCAAGCAGATGTGTCAGCTCCAACGGCTAAAATCCAAAATTACCAATCACATGCGTCGGCTCCAATGGCTAAAATCCAAAGGGATCGAGCAGCTTTGTCAGCTCCAACGGCTATAATCCAAAAGTATCGATCACATACCACAGTGCAAACAGGTGAATCCAAAATGACTTAAATTAATAGTGCGAGTATAATTTTTGAAATGAAAAATACAATGTTCAGGCTACTATTTATTCTTCATATCCTTAAGCTGTTCGTTGATGTATTCTATTGCAGCCGCATGTGTCACTTTACGGTCATCCGAGAAATGGGATGTATCCATCATAAGTAGTTTCGTCAACAACTTCATAAATGAAGTCTTTTCTTTGCTTTTGGCCATCCCCTGCAATTTATCGGCTACAGCAAGGGCTTTATCGGCCACACTAGTAAGCTCGGCGTTGGCTTTGCCGATGCACTCTAGGGTCTCCTCGGACACCGACGATGTCTCGCCCAGTTTGCTCTTACCCTTCCGCTTCTGCTTTGCCGCGTCCTGCCCTTGCGGTCGCGGAAGCTCGATGGGGACATGCTCGTTGTTCAACAACGATGTGTGGGTACCTTCTTCTTCAACGCAAGCCCTTTTCAAAGAATCAAAGTAGCTTCGGCACCACTTTGGTTGACCACGTATGGCACTCCACCAGTGCTCCAGGATGAATGGATGACCAACCTCCTGCCTGTACATGTCACGTGCTTGTGATATCAACTGGTCGTCTAAACGACCACTGGCGTAGGTATCCCTCAACCTACAAATGCCATTGAACTGAACAATTTTCTTATTGTTCTTTTGCCAATGGTCTTTATAGTGCCTAAAGTCTCATCTGCGGTTGGACGGACTGCTCGCGTTGTATTCCCTAGTGACCTTCGACCAGTACATCTCGAATTTTTGGTTGTTCCCATCGACCGGGTCGACGGAGTTATTCAGCCATACACTGATCTGGATAAAAAAATAAAAATTGTTCAAAAATTTTTGTCATAAAACCAGGGAAACAAATTTGCGTTAACAAAATTTAATATTAAAATGAACACTCAGTGGGCATGTTGTCCTGTTGCGACCAGAGCATTCATTTACGCGGCCGTCCAGCGTTGTCGTCCTCCACGATCATGACCGGGGGCGTGCTCTCTGGAGTGCTGGTATCCGATGAGGGGTTCAAGCGGTCATTTCTTCTCGGTGCTTGCGGAAGCGACATTTCTGCAGGGATGATCGGAGCTCTGACGAAATGAGGATTCTGTCCGTAAGGGCCGTAGGGGGGTTGTGTGTATGGATGCCCCGGTGTGTACTGCCCAGGGTGTGCATACAAATGTGGCTGGCCGAATGGAGGGGTGGAGTGAACGGTGGGTAACACATCGGGTATGGGGGGTTGGGGGTTGAAAATTGGGCGGATTTTTGCTGCTTGGGTCTTCGGTGTTGTCCTCATCTATGCAGCTCGCCAAACCAATTGACATAACCGCCGGGGGGATTGTTGGCCATTGAAAAGTTTTTTGGAAAATATTGTGGGAATGAGAGTATGAAAAGTGTATGGTATGTGGTTGTGTTTGAGTGAAAATAAGGTCGAAGTGTGCTCATATTTATAGGGGGAGGACCACATAATTTTTCTACAGTTTTTTGTGATTTTTTATGAATTTTTACACTAAAAAATGAATAAAATAAGTGTAACGGCTAGTAATTAAACAACTATTTTTATGGGTCGTTGACATGTGGGATCAGCTGAAAAAATCGTCCAACAGCTAGGTTTTGGCATTTGCACAGCACTCTGAGGCTTACATATGGGCCCTCCCATCGGTCGGGCCCACCAGTCAATGAGAAAAACGAGTTTGGCCTCGGGTGCATGCGGCATGCTAAACGAGCACACTACCGCGTCACCACGCGTTTTGTGGGCCCCTCCTAATCTCGTGTTTCACATCTGCACTACACACCCCTTCGCAGACATGTGGGCTGGAGTTTGTACTGGGCCCATTTGTCAATACGGGGATCGGGAGGATACGGGACGCATGCGCGGTGGAAAAGCGGGGCCCACAAAACGCGTCCTTGGGCGTCGCGAGAACTCCAACGCGTGCGGATTCGCCAGCGAGGCGTCGGTGGGGCCCACCCGTCAAACCTTCGTCCACACCACCTCGCGAAGAAGCCTCTCTCTTCTTGCGCGGATTTTTTATTATTTTTTTGCGTGGAGCACACCCGTCAGAGTTTCGTTGCACCGGCGTTGGAGTTCATCTTAGGTGTTTAAGTCCATAAGGTGAGCTGGTAAACCCGATCCACCTATCAACCGAACTACCCGACTGACAACTGCTATTTCGAAGTACGGCTAATCCGATGCGCTCCCACTTCTCCCCACTGTCACGTGTCGCATTTCACCAAAGACCTCAGGTAAATTTCCTGCCACTTTCCCCACTCATCTATGCGGCTTCCACGGAGCCTAACTGTCTTCCAGTAGGCCCCACCGAGCATAAGTAGCCCCACGATTTGGCATTTGTCAAACACTCAAAAGGGGACAATACACCTGCCCAGACAGCCTCACTAATCACTCCATCCTGTACGTTGGAAAAAAAATGCACCAAACGGGACAAAGGCCAAAATACGGCTCTTAATTGTCACTATATCAGACGAAGCCGTTGGAAATCCACTCATTGCGGAAATGCGTGATAGTCCGATAGATAGCGAATGCTACCAGAAGTTGCCTAATCTAGGCCGAAGTGTTTTTAAGCATGGGAACTGTTTGGTTAGTATAATTAGTTTAAGAATTACATATAAAGAGATTATGTGAATATCGGGTGATTTGTAAATTAGAGCTATAAATTTTTAATCCAGACTGAAATTTTTAGATTGATAGGAAACAAAAAAATATACCACCTCATTATTGGCAGCTCCTCTTGTCGAAAGTAAAATATATAAGATATATTTGATTCTTATACACAATTGACTAAATCAAAATTTGATTATATTTTCATAATTTGGGATGATTTGATTTGTGGTCAAATTTTTATATCCAATTATGAATTGACTATATTTGGCAATTTTTTCACGGATTTTTGGTCAAACCTTCTTCTTTCATTATGGATGACAAGTAGATCGTAGATTGATTAGTCAAATTTTCACTTTTGAGATTTGACACTTATGTTTGAAAAAAAGAAAATACATCAAACAGGATGAGGGCAAAATACGGTTCGTAATTATCATTTTATCAGACGGAACCGTTGGAAATCCACTCATTTGGTCGTACGGAGATGCGTCATAGATAGTAAATGTTACGAGACGTTGCCTCCTCTAGCGTGAAGTGTTTATAGCTTAATAGAAAACAAATGGAACAAATGTACCAAACCAGCTTTGACATTTTCTGTTGTACAAAGTGAGGTACGTAATTCTCTTCATGCCGAACTATAAACCTATGCCTCTATTCTATTTGGGTTTAAAGGGGAAAATAAATTAGGTTTTTGCATATTCTTATATGTATAATAAAAATAAATAGTTTAATATTCATACTTTTAAAAATTTTACAGGCTAACTATCAATTTTTTTATTATAGATCCGGGGCTAAAATGGTAAATTCTAGGGAAACTCAAATGTGTCATCCAGAATGTTCTTACGGTAACTTGCTAAGTATTGAATCCAACACAACAACTAGCCTTGCATTCCGGTATAGTCGGATACTGCATCACAATTTCAAAATTGATATCATTTTTCTAACTTTTTTCTGTGTCAAAAAATCAACATTGAATATGATCTGGAAGGATTTTTGGGTCTTTCAGGTCGAATATGTCAGGTCATATGCGTAAAGAATTTGAACTGTCTGGTCGAATTGTATTCTGATCAATATCTATATAGCCGAGTCTAATACGTCTAGGTTAGTTAGTTGTCCGAGTCTGATACGTATTCATACGATTGGATTATAAATACTTTGTGATTGGATAGATAGATTATCTACCAGTTATCTACCTTGCATAGATCAGATCGAATAGTCATTGAATTTATTTAAGTCTTAGACACATAGTTCATCGACGTAGGTGAGTGCGTCGTAACGTTCGACATGTACAAGATCCCTCTTTTCAATAAAGAGTTGTACTATCTTTTAAACTGTGTTTCAATCAACTTGGGTTTTGGTAATTCCGAGTAAGATCCCGTTATTCTGCATATTCACATTTCATCGAGTATAGTCGAAACCCGTCTATATCTCAATCAGAGCAAATTAGTATCTAATCGAGTATAGTCAAAACCTAGTCTATACTGTAATCAAATCAAGTTGGTATCAGATCAACTATCATATCCTGTGGATGGTGAAGACTCAACAGGATTATAAAACCTCCAGCGAAAATCCACAAAAAACTCTTGCAGCTGAAGGTGAACATTCGACAATTCCTACAGTCGCGTCTCCGAAGATGTCTGACGATACCTCCATTCAAATTAACCTAGCCGAACAAGTGGCTAAGCTCTCCGCCGACATGGATACTAATATGCACACGCCTCGCCTTAAGATACGTGCATGTAGTTTGGTCCTGATCTTTCGTTGTAGGAGAAATCCGTGGATAAATGCGAGCTGTGGCCTTGACAAAGGGGCGACTAACCACGATCCAACACGCGACCAGCAACCTCACAATCGCAAAACCACTCCTCAATTGGTTATCAACTGAGCAAAGCTAGATTGACCTGTTCACGAAGAAAAACTCAAGCAAATCAATAAGAAAAGCAAGAGTAACAGCGGGAGGATATCAACACTCAATAATCTAAATTATGAATTGAACATTGAGACTCTGAATTGTACAAGTCGGCAAAGATACGAGCATACAATCTGTATATCAATGAAGTCTACCTAAAACTAAGACCATGCCTTTTCTTTTATAGAAGATGGTGTCTACAAAAGATAAAAGGTTTAAAACCAAAATTATAATCTTAAACTAATCCGAAACAGAATCAAATCCTAACAAACTACAAAATATAAAAGGTATCCGGAACTATTTCTCACGGATCCGAACATGACTCTTTCCTCTCGTGCACTTGACATTCTTTTGAGTCTCCTGGTTGTATACAACGTCCAATTTCAATGATTCTTGATGCGTTGGAAAGCTATTTCAAATACCTTTCCAACAAGTACTCATATGAACAATTCGAACATCTGTGCTGAAATTGGCACTTGGTCAAATTCTCTAAACAAATATGCGATCGTCACTTAGTCGCCAGACTGTATGGTCCTCAGACTGCGACTATGTACTTTTGACCATGGGCAGCGAACTTGTGTGGTGCTGTGGCCTCGAGCCTTTCTGGTCGAGCGTAGAGTTCTTCTGATCGATTGCTCGTGCTAATGATGTCCTCATCAGATACTGTGCTTGCTTGGATTAAGCAGCAGGCCATGGTTGTACCTTCTGAAGTTTAAGGGCGTGAAGATTGGTGAAGACTTGCGCAGGCCATATGAAGATGAAGATGAAGGTGACCATAAGGCCAACGACCTTGCCAACACCTCATTAGCTGTCGGATCTTTCAAAGTCGAAACTAAGGTTGACATACCCATATACGATGGGATGATCTATGCCGAGAAGTTGGATTTATGGATCGACCAGCTGGAGACCTACTTTGACTTGTGAGGTTTCAGTAGTGCTTAAAAGGTGAAGTTCGCACCTTTGAAGATGAAGGACCATGCCAAGACATGGTGGAAGACCCTTGTTGCTAGTGGTGAAGCTGATGACCTTGCGTAGGGTCAGTTCAAACGACTCCTATGACAAGAATTCTACCCGATGAGTTATTTCGAAGAGAGATGGGATCGTTGACACAAGTTGTATCAACGACGCGATCAGTCCATCTAGGATTATACGATGGATTTTCATAGACAAGCAATGGTCATTGGTATCTTGCTCTCTGATCCTCAAGTGTTCTGAAAATATACGTCTGGGCTTCAGAAATTGATCAGTGCTAAGCTAAATCTATTCAGTGTCCATGAGATCACGACCGCAAGCACGACTGCTATGGCGATCGAGAAGAAGAATAAATCCTGCAACAACAAGAAAGAGAATTCAACCTCTTCAAAAGGAAAGTTGAGTCCGAAGAAAAGTACTCCGAAGTCTAGTGCGAGCATCTCTTGTGATCATTGTCATGTTGTCGGGCATACAAAGAATATGTGTTATAAGCTCCATCCTGAGTTTCAACCAAAGAGAGCTAAACCAAGGAAAAAAATAGCTACAGCTACTACGGCTCTACCCGAAGAAGGAGTTGTTCGAGTAAATTCGGTCGATGAGGCGGATACGACCTTGTCTCTGATGACAATGCCAAACCAGAAAGGTTCGGATTCATCTAAAGACCATCACTCAGCGGATGAATTGTGCACTATCAACATCCAGGTGAAGTACGAAGTGGTCACAGCAATATTCGATCCTGGAAGTCAGAAGAATTTGCTTTCCGCTGGACTGGTTCGACAACTTGGTTTGAAGACGACTACACACCCGTGACTGTATCCACTGGCTTGGTTTACATCCGTGTGAACCAACAAATCACGAGTCAGTGTGTGTTGAAATTTGTGATCTCTACTCGATATATCGACAAGGTTCAATGCAACATTGTTCCTATCGATATTTATCAGGTGATCCTTGGGAGTCCGTTCTTGTACGATCGAGACACTCACTTCCATCGATGAGCGCAAGAATACAAGCTCACTAAAGACAAAGTTAAGTTTGTGATCGGTAGAGACATCCACGTCAACACTTCGAACTTGATTACCGCAAATTAGGCCAAAAGAATCGTCAATGCATGTCACAAATACATGTTTGTTATGATTTGACCGGTTGGTCAAAGTGATAATACTTGAGCAGTGCTGTCGTTGGTGTGCCGAGAAGATTCTGGTTGTTTGTCGGAACTGCTGGAGAAATACAGTGATCTATTCAAAAGTACCCATGGTCATCCGCCGAAATGTCCAATCGAGCATGAAATTCGGCTCATGTCCGATGCGATACTTTCTAATCTGAGTATGTATCACAACTTGGTATTGGAGAACGAAGAGATCAAAAGAAACTTGGAGAATTGCTAAATGATGGTGTCATTCAACCAAGTAGTTCACCTTGTGGATCTCCTATGGTGTTTGTTGCTTCTAGGCCCTTAATCTTGATTTTGTTGATAATTGACAACAAGTGTCTTGGACTAATCTATTTGATTTGAGTATAATAAATAAGATTAGGTGAAAAGAAGAAACGTCAAATGGGAGTCGCAAGTGCAAGGTCGCAGTGTCGCCCCGAACTATAGGTCGCGAGCCAAGGTCGCCGAGGTCGCGAGCCAAGATCGCAAGCACAAAGTCATCAAGGAGAAAACAGCAAAGACCTAAGGTAAGTGTTGGTTTATTATACCGGTCTCAAAATTTGGAGTTTGATCGGATTTTATAGAAATTCTTTTTAGTTTTTAACCGTACTATTAAGAGGGGTTGTGAAATCTCTTTTAGTTCCGGCAAAAACTGAGAAACTCTTAGGTCATTTGTTGCATTCGCATTCATTCATATTCTTGGTCAAAATCTGAGAAATATATAGATTTCAAAGAGGGACTGAAACTGGTCTTTTGAGTATTGTTTATTCGACCAGATACTGTTCATTCGACCAGACACTATTTATTCGACCAGAGGTCACACGAATACTGTTCATTTGATCAGACACTGTTCATACGACCAATAACACTATTCATTCGACCAGCCATTCCAACGGCTATTTACTGCCGTTAGAGGTCGTAGCTGGCTGTTAGCTGTACTGATTTCTTTCCTTTTCGACCACAACAGCTAGCTGAGAGATTGAGTTATAAATATAGGTGTTTTGAGCAGTATTCTCATCCATCTCAAGCCATATTCTCATATACACCTTCAAGCATCATCTCTCTACTCTTTTGAGCAGTTTTTAGAAGAAGTTTGTAGAACACTTTTGAGCATATTTTCACTACTGTTTTTGAGCAATTTTTAAAACACTTTTGAGTAGATTTTCTCTACTATTTTTGAGCAGTTTTTAAAATCATTTTTGAGCAGTTTCTGTTCACATTTTTGAGCAGTTTTATTAACAGTTTTTTAGCAGATTTTTGAGCAGTTTCTGTTCATATTTTCGAGCAGTTTTTAAACAGTTTTTGAGCAGATTTCTCTACTGTTTTGATTAGTTTTATAAACACTTTTCAAGCAAATTTTTGATCAATTTTATAAAGAATTTTGGAACTAATTTTTGGTCAGTTTTACAAACACTTTTGAGCAGTGTTTGAGTAGATTTTTGAGAAGCTTCTATTCACATTTTTGATCAATTTTATAAACACTTTTGGATATATTTTGATCAGTGTTTATAAAAAAAAATTTGAGCAATTTTTCTAAAGAACCAAGAGACATATTTTTGATATACACTTGAGCCCAAATGCTAAAATCTTGATCTTTTGATCAAGTATCATTCATTGTGATTGAGAGAGAACTTCTGAGAGCATTCATTTGCATCATTTGCATTCTTAGAAGTTTCTCGGTATTTGTTGGGGGTCAAGAGAAGATCTTGCAACTTGTTACTCTTGGTGAACGCCCTCACCTAGATGGTTTGGAGGTGTGGCCGTTGACCTCTCCATTAATGGAGGTTGTCGGAGAGGCTCGGCATATTTTGTGAAAGGCATCGGTGCTCGCCTATCTAGAGTAGAGAAGGAGCAACCTTAGTGAAAAATATCATTTGTGGATATTGAAGCAAGACTCATTTATTTGAGTGCTTCAACGAGGAGTAGGGGAGACCGGGTGAGTCTTCGAGACCTCAGGATAAATCACTGTGTTTGATTTTCTTACTCTTTCTTAGTGCAAAATATTATTAAATTATTTCAATTTATTTGCTCTTTGTCTTTTCCTTGTAAAAAATTATTTTTAGTTGAAAAGTTTTAAAGCCTCCTATTTTTTTTTTAGAGAGATTGTAGGGTACCGCCGATTCAGCCCTATAGGAATAAATGGTAGATATGGGAAGTCGAACTCAAGACCTCTAGCTTGTCATTTAGTGACTTAACCACTACACTAGAAGCCCACCTCAAGCCTCCTATTTACCCCCCTCCTAGTCGGCATCTTCGATCCTACACGTGGTATCAGAGCTTGATCTCTCTTTTGAGTAGGCTTCACCGCCGAGAGAGAGGATGGCTTCAAATGAGGGTTTTCATCTTGGTCACACCGGGCGTATGCCTATCTTTGACGGGACTAACTATCCCTATTGGAAAGTGCGTATGACAGTTTTTCTAGAGGCCATGGGGCTTCACGTTTGGCACATTGTTAAGATTGAGTTTACTCCTCCAGTTGATCCGGCAAATCACTCCGATGATGATAGGAGAAAACTCCACTTAAATTCCCGTGTCAAAAATGCTCTCTTTGCCGGCTTGTCCCTAAATAAGTTCAATCGCGTGAGTAACCTTACCACCACTCACAAAGTTTGGACCACTCTCGATGAGATATATGAGGGCACCACTAGGGTCAAAGAGGCAAAATTGCTAATGGTTAGGCAAAGATATGAGACATTCACCATGTCACCAACCGAGTCCATAGATTCCATGTTCACTCGGTTGATCAACATTGTGATTGAGCTCAAAGGATTCAGAGTTGTTTTTACTAACATCGAAATTATAAGAAAAATGCTTAGGGCTCTTCTGGAGAGTTTCGACACTCTTGTGATGGTCCTCACCAACTCTGACTTATCATCCACCACACCTACCGATCTCTATGGGAATCTCATCACCCACGAGATGCATCGGAAAGAGAAGAAGGAGGCGGTCGAATCATCAGAGACGAAAAAGAAGAACTTAGCATTCAAAGCCAACTCCAAAGGTGATTCAAACGATGGCTCCTCTGATGAGGATCTAGCCCTTTTTGTAAAGAACACCAAAAAGCTTCTTCGTAAGTTGCACAAGAAGGGAGTCAACATTGACACAAGACCAAAGGGGTCAAAGCAAGCAAATTTCAAGGACACCATATGCTATGAATGTCACGAAAAAGGACATATAGCTTCAAGATGCCCAAATAAGAACAAGCCTTGGGATAAGAAAAAGAGAGATCCTAAGAAGAAGTTATTCAAAAACAATGGCGGAAACCAAGAAGCATGCTTAGGAGAATGGATGTCTGGAGAAGAGAGCTCCGATTCCGACTCCAATGATGAAGAGGGTTGTTCCAAGAAGTTAGCTGGATTAGCTCTTGGCAACAACAACACATTGATGAGAAGGTACACTCTCCTGACCCTTCATATGATGATCTAGTTGAAATGATTAGTGAATTAAATTATGCTTTTGGAATCACAAAGAAGAAGTATAGAGCACTTAAAGAAGAGCACTCTTCTTTACTTGCACTTTACTCTGATTTAAAAGAATATTATGAAGGTCTACTCATCAATGATCTCACTAACTCACCAACTAAGGCAAATGTAGCTATTTCTTGTGACTTAGTTGATGATATACCAAATGTAGTTTCTAAAAATGATATGTAAACTAGTTACAATAATCTACATGATACACCATGTTCATCTAGCTCTAGTAATAAAGATTTGCAATGCCATGAAATAATCTTAAATGAAAACAGTGAACTAAAGGCTCAAATCAAGAAACATAGTAAAGGTTTAGAAAATTGTTACAAAGGGAAAGCATCTCTTGATCTTCTTCTTAGTGAGCTAAAATGCTCATTTAGAAAAGAAGGACTTGGATACTTTCCAAAGAAAGAAAATAAACTAAACACAAAAACTATTTTTGTAAAAGCATGCAACAAATTTTATTATAGATGTCATGAAATTGGTCATTCATATGATGCTTGTCCTTTAATGACTTCAACTCATTTTGATGTAAGCTACATGCTTAAGAGGTCAAAGAAATGATATGTGATAGCAAAGTTTGTTGGAGCACCCATGCTAAGTAAAAAGAAGAAATCTATTTGGGTGCTCAAATCTTTGATTGCTAACATCGAAGGACCCAAAAGGGTTTGGGTACCTAAAAAGACTTGATTCTTTTGTTTTTGTAGGTTAACTATAAGACCGGTGGAAACATTGGGTGCTAGATAGTGGATGCTCTGAACACATGACCGGTAACAAAAAACTGTTCACCTCATTGGAAAATAACTCAAGTAAAAACCAAAAGATCACCTTTGATGACAATCGTCAAGGAAATGTGGTAGGCTTGGGTAAAATTGCTATATCTCATGATCTTTCAATTTCAAATGTTTTACTTGTTGAATCATTCAATTTAATTTGTCATCCATTGCACAAATTTGTGATCTTGGTTTTCGTTGCATATTTTCTCCTAAAAATGTTTTAGTTGAAAGTTTAAAAGACAACTTTTTGATCTTCAAAAGTTTTCATTTTGGAAATCTCTATCTTGTTGATTTCAACTCAAAAGATGCATGTCTTTCAACATGTCTTGTTTCTCAAACATCAAAGGGTTGGCTTTGGCATAGAAGACTCGCACATGTTGGAATGCATCAACTTAAAAAGATTTTAAAATGTGATTTAGTAGTTGGCTTGAAGGATGTGAATTTTGAAAAGGACAAATCTTGTAGCGCTTGTCAAGCGGGCAAGCAAGTAGCTACTTCACATCCAACCAAGCGTATTCTTTCAACCTGCAAACCATTGGAACTTTTGCATATGGATTTGTTCGGCCCTGCTGAACATCAAAGTATTGGAGAAAATAGTTTTTGCTATGTTATTATTGATGATTTCTCCAGATTTACTTGGGTGCTTTTCTTAGCTCACAAATATGAAAATTCCTCTTGTTTTAAAAGATTTGCAAAAAGAGCTAAAAAGGAATTTGAACTCTCCATCAAGAAAATCCGTAGTGATCATGGTGGAGAATTTCAAAATTCTGATTTTATTGATTTTTGTGATGAGTCCGAAATCAAACATGAATTCTTTGTGCCCTACACACCTCAACAAAATGGTGTTGTAGAACGGAAGAATCGGACATTGATTGAGATGGCTAGAACAATGCTCGATGAGTACAAGAGGCCTACCCGTTTTTGGGCAAAGGCAGTTTACACACCATGTTATGCCATCAATCGTCTTTATACCCATCCGCTTCTGAGCAAAACTTCTTATGAACTGATTATAGGGATAAAACCAAACATTTCATATTTTCGAGTCTTTGGATGCAAATGTTATATTCTTAAAAAGCGCATGCATCTTGGAAAATTTCAAAGACGTGTTGACGAGGGTTTTCTAGTTGGCTATTCATCCACTAGTAAAGCTTATCGGGTTTTCAACACTACAACAGAATGCATTGAAGAATCATGCAATGTAGAATTTGATGAATCTAACGGCTCTCAAGGAGAGCATGAGGATTTTGATGATGTAGGCAACAGTGGCTTGAGGGAAGCTATGAAGGAGATGATCATTGGTGATATCAAATCCAGAAATGAAGAACAAAAGTCACTTGTTCGAAAGGATAAATCACCCACGACCACTCAGGCTGATGTCGAACATGGACCTGCGACCACAAATACTGATGCCGCTCAACCTGCGACCACCCACAACAATGCTGGTCGAGAAGACCTTGAACCAGAGACTGAAGAGAATGATGATCAAGCATCATAGAACCCGTGATTTCATCAAACGTTCGCCAAAGATCACCCTCTGAATCAAATCTTGGGTGATGTTAGTAAGGGTGTTCAAACTTTATCTCGTATTGCTTCTTTTTGTAAACACTATTCTTTTGTTTCTTCCTTAGAACCTAAACTTGTAGATGAAGCACTTAGTGATCTGGATTAGGTAAATACCATGCATGAAGAACTAAATAATTTCACTAGAAACAAAGTTTAGACATTAGTAGAAAGACCTAAGGATCATAATGTGATTGAAACAAAATGGGTTTTTAGAAATAAACGAGATGAGAATGGAGTAGTAGTATGAAACAAAGCTCGTCTTGTTGCACAAGGATATTCTCAAGTTGAAGGATTGAATTTTGGTGAAACTTTTGCACCCGTAGCAAAATTAGAAGCTATTCGCATACTTTTCGCATTTGCATCAAATTTCAACATCAAATTATTTCAAATGGATGTGAAAAGTGAATTTTTAAATGGAGAAATATCCGAATTAGTGTTTGTGGAACAACCTCCTTGTTTTGATGGTTCAAAATTTCCAAATCATGTATACAAGCTCTCTAAGGCTCTTTATGGACTTAAACAAACTCCTCGAGCTTGGTATGAACGCCTTAGAGACTTTCTCATTTCAAAAGATTTTAAAATTGGGAAGGTAGACACAATCTTATTTACAAAAGTAGTCAAGAAAGATCTTTTTGTGTATCAAATATACGTTGATAATATCATATTTGGGTCTTAATGAATCCTTTTGTCATGAGTTTGGAGATATGATGTCTAGGGAATTTGAGATGTCAATGATTGAAGAGCTAAGCTTGTTCCTTGGACTTCAAATCAAGTAACTCAAGAATGGAACTTTTGTGAGTCAAACCAAGTATGTGAAGGACTTGTTCAAGCGCTTTGGGTTGAAAGATGCTAAAGCCATCAAAACTCCCATGGCCACTAATGGACATCTCGATATGGACAAGGACAGAAAAGCGGCTGATTCTAAACTTTATCGATCTATGATTGGTAGCTTACTCTATCTTATCGCATCTAGGCCCGACATCATGTTTAGTGTTTGCTTATGTGCAAGATTTCAATTGTCTCCTAAGGAATGTCATTTGATTGATCTTAAAAGAATCCTTAGATACTTGAAATGCTATCCAAATATAGGGCTTTGGTACCCTAAAGATGCAAATTTTGAATTAATTGATTACTCGGATTCGGATTATGCGGGTTGCAAAATTGATAGAAAAAGCACATCTGGTAGTTGTCAACTTTTGGGGAGATCACTAGTCTCTTGGTCATCTAAGAAACAAAATTCCGTAGCTCTCTCCACCGTCGAAGCGGAATATGTTTCAGCAAGTAGTTGTTGTGCTCAAATTTTATGGATAAAGCAAACCCTTTTGGATTATGGAATTTTCTTTGACAAAGTTCCACTCTTGTGTGATAATGAAAGTGCCATAAATATTGCAAACAATCCGGTTCAACATTCTAGAACAAAGCATATTGATGTTAGACACCATTTTATAAGAGATCATGTGGCAAAAGGGGACATAGATGTGAATTATGTAAGAACTAACTTACAGCTAGTAGACATCTTCACCAAACCTTTAGATGAGACTAGATTTTGTTTTCTTAGAAGTGAATTGAATATTATTGATATATCAAATGCAAGTTAAATGTCTGCTTTGCTGTCTTCCAGCCTTTTTGTGCTTGATGTCAAAGGGGAAGAGATTAGGGAGAGATTAGGGACAGATTGAGGAGAGATTCTTGTATGACATTATTGATAGTTTATGTGCTCATTGTTTATTCATTGTGGACTCTCAAATAACTCATATGTGTATTTATATATGCATGCATTTAGGGGGAGTTCTTGCATATCTAATGCCTATGCATACACTAAGAGGGAGTCATTATTAAATTTTATTCATTTAAACACTTGTTGTCATCAAAAATCAAAAAGAGGGAAATTGTTGCTTCTAAGCCATTAATCTTGATTTTAATGATAAATGACAACAAGTGTCTTGAACTAATCTATTTGATTTGAGTATAATCAATAAAATTAGGTGAAAAGAAGAAACGTCAAATGGGAGTCGCAAGCGCAAAGTCGCAATGTCGCCCGGATCTGCAGGTCGCGAGCCAAGATCGCAAGCGCAAGGTCACCAAGAAGGAAGCAGCAAAGACCTAAGGTAAGTGCTTGTTTATTGTACCAGTCTCAGAGTTTGGAGTTTGACCAGATTTTATAGAAATTCTTTTTAGTTTTTAACTGTACTATTAAGAGGGGTTGTGAAATCTCTTTTAGTCCCAGCAAAATTTGAGAAACTCTTAGGTCATTTGTTGTATTCGCATTCATTCATATTCTTGGTCAAAATCTGAGAAATATATAGATTTCAAAGAGGGACTGAAACTAGTCTTTTGATCACTATTCATTTGACCAGATACTGTTCATACGACTAGACACTGTTCATTTGACTAGATACTATTCATTCGACCAGAGGTCATACGAGCACTGTTCATTTGACCAGACACTGTTCATACGACCAGTAACACTATTCATTCAACCAGACATTCCAACTGCTATTTACTAGCCGTTAGAGGTCGTAGCTAGTTGTTAGCTGTACTGATTTCTTTCTTTTTCGACCACAACGGCTGGCTGAGAGGTTGGGCTATAAATATAGGTGTTTTGAGCAGTATTCTCATCCATCTCAAGCCATATTCTCATATACACCTTCAAGCATCATCTCTCTACTCTTTTAAAGCCTCTTATTCACCCCCCTCCTAGTCGGCATCCTTGATCCTAAAGTGTTAGTACCAAAGAAAGATGGGACTTGGCGTATGTGCATCGGCTACCGAGCACTAAAAAAGATCACCATCAAGAACTGGTACCCCTTCCTCGTATTGATGACCTGTTAGACCAATTGAAGCATGCTGCTGTCTTCTCAAAATTGGATCTAAAATCAGGATATCATTAAGTGAGCATCCGAGAGGAGGATACTTGGAAAACTGCATTCAAAACGCGACAAGGTCTATTCAAATGACTGGTCATGCCATTTGGCCTTTGAAATGCCGCGGCTACTCTCATGCGTCTCATGAATGACGTACTGCGATAGTTCATCGACGACTTTGTGATCGCTTACCTCGACGACATACTAGTCTATAGTCTTTCGTGGAACGAGCACCTAGTTGATGTGGAAAAGGTGTTCGAAACGCTTCGGCAACATTGACTTCGCCTCAATCATAAAAAGTGCGAGTTTGACCAGCAAACTCTACTTTACCTAGGATTCATGGTCGGCAAGGGAACATTGAAAATCCCCCCGATAAGGTAAAAGTGATTCGAGAGTGGCCTCGACCGTGAACCGTTATGAAAGTGCGTAGTTGTTTGGGAGCATGCCAATACATTTGGAAGTTCATATGACACTTCTTGATTGTGGCTTCTCCGTTGCATGCATTAATCAGGATCGACCAGAAGTTCGAATGGAACGGAAAACATGAAGACACGTTTATCTTGTTAAAGAAGAAGATCAGTGAAGCACCTGTCCTAGCTTTACCGTATGTACAGAAGCCATTCGAGCTAAAAATCGATGCCTCAGGTTATACAATGGGCACAGTGCTCATGCAAGAAGGTCGTCTAGTAGCGTATCACTCCGAGTTATTCCAGAGAGCTTAGAAGAACTATACGACTTATGACAAGGAGTTGTATGCACTGCATCAGGATGTAAAACATTGGCAGTGTTACCTTTTGGGTAAAGAGACTGTTGTCTACACTAACCACCAACCTTTGCAATATTGCAAACTCAATCAAAGCTACAACAAGCTCGACATATGAAGTGGATGTCATATATGAAGCAGTTTAACCTGTGATTAAGTACAAGAAGGGCATACACACTAAACTGGCTGACATGTTATCACAACCACCAGTTATGACCCTATGCTTATTAGCGTTTATGCAGATCGATCCCTCATGTCATGATGACTATGCCACAATGTACAGTGAAGATCCTGATTTTCGATCAGCACTAGCTGAGCTTGAAACAGGGAAACTTACAGAGTTTGTTCAGTGAGAAGGACTCTTGTATAAGGAAAATTTACTTTGTATACCTCGTGGAGCACCTTGAATTCAATGGTTGGGAGAAGCACATACATCGAAGGTTGCTGGTCACTTTGAGGTTATAAAGACTTTGCAAAACCTTCAACGACATGTATTCTGGCCACGAATGCAGCAGGATGTGGCTAGTTTTGTTTGAGGTTGTGGTCTCTGCAGCATCTCGAAACCAGCAAACCGAAAATTGGGTTTGTACACTCATTTGCTAGTTCCATCACAACCGTAGGAAAGCATATCCATGGATTTCTTGGAAGGATTGCTTAAGACCCGACGTGACATCTACTATCTTTGGTCGTTGCTCGGTTCTCCAAAATGATAATTTTCATATCTTGTCGAAAGACTATCACGGGAGAAGAAGCAGATCGGATATTCTTTTAACACGTTTGGACACAATTTGGACTGCCACATTCCATTGTGTTTGATTGTGATACTCGGTTCCTTAGTCACTTTTGATGGCCGCTATGGACGATGATAGATATAAGCTGAAGAGGAGTATTACATTTCATCCTCAGACTGATGGTCAAATTGAGGTGCTAAATCAAACAGTCGTTCATCTTTTGAGGGGCTATAACTCTAAGTACCTGAAGACTTGGGATGAAAGCATACCGTATCTGCAATTTGCTTTTAATCGAGCAGTGCATGGTTCGACTGGAAAGTTGCCTTTTGAGGCCTGTTTGGGGTTTTTACCACAGAGTCCATTCGACATGGAGTTTGTGATCCCTACCTCAACGCATAATAGCAAGGAAGCATCTGATCAGGATCGAGCACAAAAGTTCCTGGAAGGTATTCAACGGCTCCATGGTGAGGTTGAACAGAATTTGCTGAAAGCTCAACTCAAGTACAAGACTGTGGGAACCCTCATTTGAGGAATCTGGCGGCAATTACCCAGGTTAGGTTGCACACAGAATGATACATCACAAGCTCACAACAATACAATACAGGTAAATAAAATGAGTACAAGGTCACAAGGACCAATATTACAATACCATAGCGTCAAGAATGACACAATTTAGAGTTGATACAAATTAAGAAGTTTCATGACACAAAGGTCGGCATAAAAGAATAGAACACACAAAGAGATATGCAAAACAACTATGACAGCCTTCAAAGACTTTATCATCTTTAATAGCAGCGGCACAGCATGGGCCCCCACCACATCGGGCTCCACTAGGCGAATGACCATCTAGTAGGCTGGATCGTCGGGGACTATTCCTTCTTCTTCAATGGGTTCGAAGACATAGGAGTCGGGATCAACAAGTCCTTCCTCTAAATTTTATGTGCAAAAGTAAGGGTGAGCACGTTGTCCTCACGGTGCTCAACGTCTCAATTAATGAATGCAGGTATATAAATGATGGAGAATTTCAAGAAACAGACTCTTTGGTTTATAGGTAAGAATAGAATAGATTTTTAATCTAAAGTTATAAGGAAAGGTTTTAATTTCAAAAGCGAGACTTTAAAATCCTAAACTAGGTTTTAGAAAATGTTATGCATGGTGGTCTTCCATGAGTCACCACTTTTAATCAATATTACGAAAATTTTTCAAATTCTACTTGTGCTGCATCGACGTAAATAGAAACCACCGCGTGCAGACTCTAAAACCTGGGAGCTCAGAGTATCCGATACTTTTTTGTAACTTTGCAAAGGTGTACCACTTTAATCCACTTGATCACCCAGCTTTCATGCTGGTACCTCTTCATGCATCTTTTACGCATGCGACAAGGCTGAGATCACACGACATTTTGTAATCCTAGCATTAACAATTCCCTGCCCTGTAAATAGATGATTTAGTCCATATCACTGTTGTAGAGCGCACCCCACAGCCAAATCTATTTAGCCTTGGTCTTTGGTCCCGTGAGACTTATAGCCTGTCGATCCAGTTGCGCACGACTCGGAATCCAAGCCTAGGGCGCCTTCCTTTCAAACTCTTGATTCACTTACTCACTCTCACAACTCACGGCCTTCTGTGGCACACCAGTTTCCCTCGAGAAACCGGACCGACAACCATTGCAGGGAAAAGCTAATTCCTAGAGAGCTACTTTACCGCGCACGTCCCATACCGGGCAAATGGTTAGTACATTTTTCATGCCACTTGGAAGTACAACGCAAGGGTCTTGTCCTTATCAACCGTTAGTGAGGAGCGAACCACATTTCCATTGTGCACACAACACCAACCACACAAACCATCTTTACTATCGATTCTAACTTACACTTTTACAAACAAGGTTTGAAACACACTTTTCACATAGATGACCATTTAGCATTTAGCACATATATTCAAGCATAAGCATAACTTAAGCATAAAATCCTAGGGAGACAAATGAGCGCATAGGATATATGAACATGAATGGACTTCAAAGGAGTTAGGTCATATCTACTCATATTTATCCAACATAGCATTTGAAAAGTAAGGCATGCATATACTTAAAACGATAAATAATCTAATTTACTGAAAATACTGGGAGAGCCATGATCAATGAGAAAGAGACTTGCCTTGCAAAGCGGGGTCTAATTTCTATTAGGGGTCTTCAAACACTTCTTTTGCTCCTTCCACTCCTAGTTCTACTCTCGTACACAAATAATAATAAAGCACATAAGCATATAGAAATTACTTACCATGGAAAATCATATGTAAAGTATAAATATGCATGCATGCGAGGTAATTTGGTTGAAGGTGTTTATGGGAGGGAGAAAACACTCTGGGCTTGGCTACAAGTGTCTGGTTTGGCTCAACTTGGGTTGGGTTGGTCGAAATTGGCTCTAAAGGACTACACTTGGTGAGATCAAGCACAAACAGGGGACTAAACAAGGATTGGCTTAACCTCCTGTTCATCAGACTCTTGAACGAAATGACTAAAATTTAGAAAACACAAAAATTGGGCTGATACAGTGATTATCTCAAAATGTCAACAATATAAAAGTTGTAGGAAATGAGCTAATCTACAATTCTTTCAACAGGTTCGAACAGTTTTGAGGCCATCTAAGGGGTCCTATTTTGAAAAAAAAAGCGGCTGGGCTGAACTATTTCGTCGATTGCCAGAGTTCTACAAATCAAAATACTAATTAAAGATACCCAAAATGAAGCTAAGGGAGTTGTGAACACACAACAACAAGAATCAGATAAAATGGTGTAGTAACGAGCATGAATTTGAAGTTTAAAGGGAAGCTGCTCAAGAACTGAAAATAGAGTAATACTCAACGTCGTCGAGAAGAAGACATGGAAAAACTATGTTCCTTGGATGTTTTTGGTGAGATTTTTGTACAAGAACAGATGAAGGATGGATATATGAATGATTTCTCTTAAGGTTGATCAAGAAAAATGAACACATAAGCGAAATCTATCAAGTTTCATACCTTCTCAGGACTTAGGCATGAAACGAAGAATGAACAGGCAAGAACGAGGAAGAAGAAGGGTTGTGTGAGGGGCTCTTATAGGCTGCTAGTAGATGCTGGACAAGGGAATGAGACAAAAAGGATCAAGAAATGTCAGATGCAGAGATCTTGCTTGCTCTTAAGGAGTTTAGCTCGTCGTTGGTTGGGGGCTCTCACGGTGGTGTGACAGGAGAGAGTTCAACACTCTTTCTCTATGCTAGTCACTTCTCTCACAGCCAACATGCATTGGTTAGAAATGGTTTGGGGGCAACCTGATTGGGCTTCATTTGGATCAAAACACCAAAATATGGCTGATTTGTGGATTGGTGGACTGCCTATTTGATTGAACACTAGAAAACTAGATCAAACACTTGAAGCTAGAAAGAGACAAGGATTTCACATGAGCACTTGAACTGAGACAATGGGATCCATTTGTTTTCTCTCTGATTCGACTAGTACTTGGCTCGATCAGTGACTTTCTTTTGACCAGTGAGCCAGTCTTGATCGCACAGCTCGACCATTGACCAATTCTTGACTAATTCGAACAAAATTGCTAGTTTAGGACAACTTGAGTGGGAGCAATCTAACAGGTCAAATACTGGGCTGGAAAAGAGTGGGATTTTGAGTTAGAATTTAATCTAGAGAAATTTAGAGAACTCTAATATGAGATTTTGGAGGATTTTTCCAAGATTGATCTGAGGTGTGGTCGATATGTCCGAGGATTCAATGAGAGATGCATTGACTGACACATTAAAAGAATAGCAAAAATCTGGGGCGTTACAAAGGCGCGACACGATCAACATCGAGTTGATGCTCAATTTAAGTAAGGAAAGATTAAAAGGTGAAGGTAAAAAGCTTAAACCAATTCGTTATGGTCCTTTTCGGATTTGCAAAACATTGGTACTAATGCTTGTCAGCTCGAGTTACCTCCATACATGGATATTTACTCGGTTGTCAATGTTGAGTGTAACACCCTGGGTTTGGGGGTAAAAATTTCCTTTTTCGTAAAAGTCATGCATGCATATGTCTCTCTAAGAATCAACAAATCAGTTCAGATTCATTTCTTTCCTAAGCCCAAAAATCTTGAAATCTTCACTGTAGACCCAAATCAAGATCAGACTAACCAGATATGGCCTACTATTCATCAGAGTAGGAAAGCCTTCATAAGCCAGATCAAATTCGACGTCTAGCACCTAGAACCATCAACCTCAATGTTTTCAAAAATAGAGTTATTCCTAATTACCCTAAATACTCTGAAATTTAGAAAGCCGATTTGATCAAATCTTGACCTAGTATAGATCAAGTTATTTTAGGATTATGATCCAGGATATGCCAATACCTTATTGAAAAAGTTGGCAGCAAAACTCCATCATTTAGACCATTTTCGCAAATCAGTCCAAAAGTATTACAGATTGGTCCTTTTCAGATTTTCCAAAAGCCTAGAAAGGCTAAAAGCCACAAATCAGCTCCAAATCTTGATCTGATTCAGGGGATATCTCCCATACGCTATTCAATACAAAATCTTCTTCTATGAGGATCTCAAAATCTCATCCTAGGTTTCAGATATTCGACTTCGACAAAACCCAGATTCAAAATACCCTAAATATCCTATTTTCGCTTTAGCTCAAAATCTGATAAAAAAACCCCAAATTTTGTCAAATGTCTTTCCCAAACTGTTTATTGAGTTAATTGAGCCAAGCTGGTAAAATCAAATTCAGCTTTAACCAGCTATTTTGCTGAAATTGCAATTTAGTCCAGAAATATTTTCAGATTTTGCATTTCGGTCCAAATCTCAAATCCAGCCCAACCGGCACGATTGAGCCGTGCCCCGCCGCGATTTCTTGCTGCCGATGTGGTCCTGCTCATCACCAGTGTGTGTGACCATTGTGCCTGCATGCCGTACACACGTCACGCTAGAGCCAGCCACCGTGGCAGCACCTAGTAGCAATGATCAGCGTTGTCCCGTCCCGCACGCCCGCCAGCAAGCAATGTCAGAGCTTTTGTGCCACGCCGTTGACATGCCGAGGCCAGCTCGTCATTCAACCTCTGCGCCGACTAGAAGCTTGCGTAGAAGCCACCTCCCAACTGGCAAAGCCGTTGCAGCCGCTGCAAGTCGTCCAGTCGCCGCTACACGCCATTGCATCATCGCCACTGTTCACCGCTAGTCAATTCGACGTTGCTCTTTGTCACTCCAAGTCTCGAGAGCACCAGCCACGCCTATATAAGCTACCCTTGTCCAAAGCTATCTTCACACCATCCAGAAACCAGCTAAGCCACTGTTCAGTTCGTCTCTTTCTTCTCAGATGAGCCACCAAGGAGGGAAACGACGACCGGGTGCGCCACTGCACCAAGCTTCAATCTGACTCAACCAGTATTTGTCTCTCACCCATCTTCTCATTCCATAGCAAGTAATTTATCTCTAGTGAACTATATCACTGGCGATCGCCAGAATTTGATTTTTCCCTATTCCCACTATCGTCCCTAGCTCCCGTCCAAATTAGCATCCCTTTTTGTAGAATGAAATGATTACCAGTGCCCATTGAATAATCATATTCAATCACAATTTGAAATTAGCTTGTGATTGAAGTTTTCCTGTTCTTCGTGCGCTGCCGTGGGCAGTTCACGTCACTAGCACACCTCGTCGTATCTCCAACCCAATTGACGTCACCTACACGTTCACTAGGTCTCATAGATCGTGTAGCCACTGCCCAATTGTTCAGCATTGCCCTAAATCAGTAGCGCCTCTTCGACCATCGTTCTTGAGTCCAGCGACAACGCCGGCGAGCTTCAAAACTCGATTGCACCCCAATTCCTCGCTGGAGAATCATTAGCACAACTCCAGGAATAAAAGCCCTTGACTAATTTCAAGCTTTATCAACCGTAGTTCTCCGTCACTGTAGCTTGTCTCGGGTCCTCAAAGCCGATGTGTTTGAACACACCGTTCGCCATTGTCCAGCCACCATTGTTCAATTAACCTTGTCAGCAGCATCCTCTCAACCTCGCCTACGCATTTGGCAAAGTTGGCGACGCGGCGCACGCATGGATTTCCCAAACGCGATAAACCTAGAAATCGACCATGCACTGGCATTCAGATTCTCTGTGCCAGGGACTTAGTTGTAAATTCTTTGATTTCTTGGACTTTTCTATAAAAACCAGCTTGTCAATTAGCTACCTTATTCCATTGTGCATCTAATGCCTTAAACCAAACTTGTTGCACCAACTAGAAATCTTCTAAACCATGTCTATGCCATCCATTGACATTGTTAGGCCACAAACCGAATGCCAACTAGCTGACATTCACTGTATTTGAGCAAACCAGCCGCGAACCAAATGTCAAGACTTATGCCTTGAAACCCTAAGAGCCTCTAATATCCATCCTTAGTCCAGATTCTATAAATTTTAGGGTTCCGAACCAGTTCTAGCTTTCAAACCCAATCCGCCTCAACATTGCCGAGTTCATTTCTTTCAAGAGCATACCTGCATATAGATCATAAAGCATTTAAAATAGTTAGTGATCATTCTGTGTTTGAATTGTTGCTGAGTAGATCCCGAGACTGAGTTTGAGGGCATCACCGCCAACTCGACACCAATAGCTGATTTTTATGACGCGGAAGGCAAGTCATATTCTTGAACATCTTGAACCTATATTTTATGAATTGTTAAGATATTGCCTTGACTATAAGTAGTATTGCGTGTGATGAAATGAGAAAAGTATGATGTGGCAGTACTAGGCTGTATGTCGATGAAATGTGATGAGATTATTTATAAAATGATTAAACTATGAGCCATAACTAATATATATGTATATAGGTATATTCATAAAATAAAACCCTAGCCATGACCAGAGTTTGGTATGAAATGGTGGTGGCACTGTGAGTGCAGGGTTGTGGAATGAACTGGTCACGGGCATATAAGCACTAGAACCTTGTGTTGTGTTTCTAGTGGCATGAAAAACGTACCAACCACGAGCCTAGTAATGGACAAGCCTGAACAAGTAGTATGCGGATCGCACATGCAACCCCTGCATGGATGGAAAGTTTGTGCACGATTGGCACGGAGTGCGGCTCCAACACATGATGTGATGCACACTGACCCAATAATGGGAAGATGCAAGTCGGGGTGGGGGTATAGCCCACCACAACTGTGGCTTGTCAGGCCACAAGGTCAGGGGTGAATTGTGTGTGAACCATGACAAAAGTTCTTGTTATCTCAACCTTGCTACTCGCACATGGCTGAGGAAGGGTCTAGTCATGCTGATAGGATGGGCATTAAAGTTGAGATATCTTGCGGGTAAATTAGTACCCCTCTGTAAAGTTAGAAACGTATTCGAATACTCTGAGCTCCCGGGTCTATAGGAGTCTGCTGCGGTGGATTAAATCCACATCAATGTGACACAAGTATGTTTTCAAAATAAAATTTGTTAGACTTAGCTCATATGTGCTTGACATGTGTTGTCATGAAATGAGGTGTTGATATGGGCAGACATGTGTTGTCGTGCTATGGTAGTACTTCTAAGAGTTTATAAAAGATATTGATGTTATGTTATGATAAGTACTACCATAAGTTGTGAAGAGAAAACGTATTTTGCAACCTTCCACTCTTCTTTAGTTGCATAAGTTCATATCATCACTATTATATGTATATACTCTTGTATACTATGACTTGCTGAGTATGTAAGTACTCACCCTTGCAACCTATCATTCAATAGATGGAGTGCTCCATGATCAAGACGAATGCTTGGAGAACTTTTTGGAACTAGAAGGAGGAGAGCCAGTTTCGCCCGAGCCTTGAAGAGTGTTGCTCTGCTTTCAACTTCTTACGGCTGTGGGGGTTCACCTAGCTTCCGATGAGTAGTTGATGTTTTGCTTAAACCAAACTTAGTTATGCCATGATGGCTTTGTAATCCTTTATGCTGCATTAAGGCTGAGCAGGCCATACTGCTCAAAGTATTTTGTAAGTTACTCTGGGGCAATGTACTCCTATGCTTGACTTATCCTGGGAAGTCATATGGTATATATGTATGGGACCAGCTGTAGCGAGATGGGTCCCCACGGGAGTAGTTGTGGTCCCCAAGGCGGGGCGACCGTGACATTGAGCACCTCAAACTCTTCGAGCCTTCGATGTTGGATGATGAGCCAGATACCATAGTACCATATGTTGAAGATTTGGTCTATCAATGCGAAGAATTTCTACCTGACAACGTGATCTTAGAGAAGAAGGTGACGGCCACTAGAAGCGTTACATGAGTCTTTTTGACTCGGACGGAAGGATCAATGTGCACGAGCAGCCAAGTGGTACACTCGAGAAGATGGTCAATCTCAATTTCCACATCTCCAGTTTAATCAAGTGGTTGCCAACTGAGGTTGGCTCCTTCTCAACAAGAGAGTCATGATCCAGGAGGATCTTCGGGTCCTTCAAGTCGAATACGTCAAGTCGCATGTTGTATGCGTAGAGGATTCGAATTGTCTGGTCGGATCGTATTCTGATCAATATCTATATAGCTAAGTCTAATATGTCTAGGTTAATTAGTTGTTTGAGTCTGATACGTATTTATACAATTGGACTATAAATATCTTGTAATTGGATAGATAGATTATCTACCTGGTTATCTACCTTGCATAGATCAGATCGAATAGTCATTGAACTTATTTAAGTCTTAGACACATAGTTCATCGACGTAGGCGAGTGCGTCCTAACGGTCGACGTGTACAAGATCCCTCTTTTCAATAAAGAGTTGTGCTATCTTTTGAACTATGTTTCGATCAACTTGGGTTTCGGTAATTCCGAGTAAGATTTCGTTATTCCGCATATTCGCATTTGATCGAGTATAGTCGAAACCCGTCTATACCTCAATCGGAGCAAATTAGTATCTGGTCGAGTATAGCCAAAACCTAGTCTATACTGTAATCAGATCAGAACACTTATTTTTATCATAATATGTTAATAGAACTTACATAAGTATAGTGTTTTGAAAGTATTGTTTTATATGAATCTAAATGTGACATTCTTATATGGCCAATTTAGGTACAAATATATCTCTCAATTTTCAAAATTGAGAAAAATAGATGGTTGCACATATGCCATGATGACATCTATTTTGAAACAGAGGTAATAAAATATAGAGAAATGCAACACAACTACCTATAATTTAAGAAAAGGGGAAATTAAAAAAAACCAAAATTATGGGGTTTCGGTTTCTCGTATAGGGCAATTTGCAATATTACCGAACTTACAAGTTCGCAACGGTTTTATAAAGCCCTCTTATCATATTCCCATTAAATTTACACGCAAAATATTAAAAAATTTGAAAAACACAATGATTGTCAGATAATATGACTCCTATCCTTCCTTCTCCCCTCTAGCCCCAACCCCTCCTATTTGAGCCGACAAGATCCACATCACTATGTCAGTACATGGTGGCTCGCCCACTGCATTTCCTCTCTAGGGCACCATCACTATGGAATCTGTTTGCCTGATAGTTACACCTTCAACCTCAACTACAATCTCTCTGCCTCTCCTCCCTTGAGGATTCCTCGAACATGGACAAGATCAACTTTGAGCTCTTTTGTCGAGAAAAGTGCACTGTATAGATCAACTATAGATTTGTTGCACATCTATTCCTTCCCCTTTAACTCCTTTATTGAGTTCTACAACACCAGATGCCGACAGTGGAGAGAGAGAGAAAGGAGAGAGGGCCATAGAAGAAAGGGGAAATAGGGAGAAAGGAGAGGGTGGGGGAGAAAAAATAGAAAAAAAACAAAGAATATTAAAAGACATGTAGACCTCACATGTAAGTGACTGTTTTCAAATTTTTTAATACTTTCATTTAAATTTAACAGAAATTTGACAAAAAAAAAAAGGGTCTTTTAAACCGTTACGCACTTATAAGTAAAATAATATTATAAATTGATTTATAAGGGTGAATCTGAAACTAGTACTTCTGGAGTACTCTTAGGTTTTTTTTTAATTTTCCCTTAAGAAAGTGATCTACAACGGTTATTACAAATGGGAAATTTGCTGAAAACAAAAAAGTACATTGGGAATAATAATTCTTGAAAATACAACTAGGATTTGTGTAATTTCCTCTGAAGTATATCCTAATTATTCCTACTCTAGCTCTTAATTAGTAGATAGAGTCGTTTGGAACTGTACGGAGATGCCTGACAATTACTTGAGTCGGACGCTGCCTAAACTTACTTTTGATACTAGATCTAGGTAAACTTAGTAGATTAAAGTTCTATTTGGAAAAACAGTATTTGAAAATCATAGTATTTTAAAATCATGGTTTTAGAATTTTCATATAATCAAAATTACAGTATTTTGTAGTATTATAAAACTACAGATTTTATAGGTGTTTGGATACACAGTTTTTTTTTAAGTTTTCAGTTTGGTGTTTAAACAAACTAGCTGTTATGAGAATTTAAAAAAATAACCGTTGGACAATTTTTACGGATGTTTGGGTATCATAGTTTTTAGTATAATATTTTATTCAAATAATTATATGGTAGACAAATTATATTCAACAAATTTATACAATACCTTTTTGTAAATTATATTCAATAGTTTTTAGTATAATATTTTATCCAACAAATATTATGTTAAAACCTGTTTTTAACATAATTTTGCAAATTATATTCAACAGTTTTAAAACCAAATTTCACTGTAGCAATATATATGTTAGAAAAATTTTATTATAGCAAAAACAGGGATTGCTTTGGCTGGTTTATTGGCGCGTGTTGGCAGTGGGCGGCGAGGCTTTCGCCGGCGATGATCCAGCCGGCGATTGGGGTCGGGCCTAGGGCCGTGGCGCCAGGGGACCCCACCAACCTCGAGGGCGTCGACATTGACGGTGTCCATTGGCCAACGACTGGGATTTGGCGGTATTCACTGGTTAAACACGGCCGGTGACGGAGAAGACGACGACGATGAAAATTTATCTAATGGCCTATTGGAGAGTTTCAATGGAGACTTCGGCGAGGTTGGAAAAGAAGAAGTGGCGGGGCCGTCAATGGAGAATTCGGCGAGGTTGGGGGGGGCTCAATAGGGTGTGTGCGCCATCAATTGGGAAGAGGCTTCAATTTTTCCCACTTTGATGCCTCGCCGTTGCCTGAGAAGAAACACCAAAATTCTTCGTCGTGCGACCACCGAACTTCACCAAATTTGGTGGGGAGGTAGCTAGGGCGGTAATAAGGACGATGGTGCAACTAATTTGACCGGTAGTTAACTAAATCAACAAAGCGGAGTTTGGTTCACTTGCGGTTGTAGCTCATGCTTCCAAAGCTCGCTGCCGGTGGAAAATCTCACCATTGCAGCTTGCCAGCGACGACGCAAAGGATTGCTAAGGGTCCCTGGCACCTAGTCATGGGATCCGATGCAACAATAACCAAGAACTTGACGAAAAACACTCGTCGGCGCGGACGATGGGCAAAAATCCGACATGCCAGCGTGGACGGCGGGCATCTTGTTTGCCGGCTCGAGGGAGAGGTTGACCAGCGCCACGGCCGCATCGGGGCGTGCGGTGGAGTGGTAGGGGAGCAAAAGCACACGACGCCGTGAGCAGCCGTGCGTGCAAAGACAAGTGTGGTCAAAGTTTTGTTTCAAAACTTTGTATCAAAGCAAAGTTTGTAAAATTGAGAAAAAATTATAGTTTTGAAGAAATCATAATTTCAAAAATCATAAAATACTTTGTAACCAAACAGAGACTTGGTTTTTAATACCACAATTTTTTTCAAAACCACAGTATTGAAGAAAAACTCCAAAAAAAATTTTGTTCTCAAACAGGACCTAAGTACTAAAGAACGATATGTGGCATGGGATGTACAAATTAGGTACGAAAACTCTCTTCATACAAGACTAGTCAACTAACATCTGTTTGGTACAATTACCTTAATTGATTTAAATGTTTAAATCCAATAAACTGATTAAAGAGAGACAAAATTTATTTATGACTTTTAGTTTAAAAAAAATTAATTTATAAACTAAACCCTAAATTTTAATATCTCATTTGGCCTAGTTTTAAGTTATCAAGGAGATGAAACCAAATAAATCGAACAAAATTCACCCTAAAGCTCTACTCTATATTCCACACGCTCTTAAAAGTGGAAAGCGCAGCACAGCTATTATGCATATTCTTATCTATACCTCAAAAATTAATAATTTAGAACTAATGCTTTCAGAATTCTACATGCCAAATATAATTAAATATAAACTCTGAAAATAAGTGTTAATTCTAATCATGAATGCAATTTCTGAAAGTATGTACAGTTTACCTTCTTATTTTTAAAATACATGCAGAGATTGTATTGGATTTGCAATTATTTCCTTAAAAAATATGCTCTTTTATCTCTACTCTCAATTTTGTAAGAAATTTGAGTTAGATAATTAGAACTAGCTCTATTCAGAAAAGCTGTAACTAAATACTTAACCTACCCAATAAAGACTTTTAGTTTATAATCTCTTACACAACAACAAACAATCTTAATTATTGAGATATCATATAATTTTATGTCTGGCTTAGTTTGTCATTTTTCTACAAAGTGATCATGTGCATCGATAAAATGTAACCTTTTAAGAAATGGTCACCTATATAGAGTCCTTTCAGATTTTATCCGTTAGTTAGACTCATCTATCAACTTGTGTTACAATATTTAAAGAGTGGATGTTTGTTACTATACCTGACAAGGCCCATCTCTCCATTGTTCGACGGTGACGGCACAGTAGAAAGTAGAAAACCCTTACATGGTAATACATACTGCCGACTCGTTTGCTCCCATCTCCGTGAGTTGTCGTTGCCGACAGAGAAACAGCGCCTGGGACAGTGGGGCGGGGTGAAGTAGGCACTAAATACTAATCTCTTGTCTAGTCCCGTGTACACACTGTAATTAAAAAGCTCTCCGTTTAGACTTTTTTTTCTTTTGTTTATTTCTCAGTGTAAACTTATTTTAAAACCAATACACTATTTACTTAACTCTTTCTAATATTATCCATTATTGTCTTTTCATTGCTATGTAAATTAATCCACAATTTAAAAGAGATGGTATGATTTACTGTATTTTCTTTTCTATTGACTGTGCCATCTTGAATCCTGATATATAAGGAAATAGACATATTGTAAAACAGAGGGTTTGGAACGAATGGAGGTTAGGAAGGGAGCCGTATCTTCTATAATGTATTAGCTGCTATATGCTGCTAACATACTGTAGATACTGAAATGTTGGATGAAAAGAGGGAGACAAGATTTTGAAGGAACCGTACACTTGGTCCTACAACATCATACGTAGGAAAAAGAAATTGTTTTGGGTACTTAAGTATGGTATGATAGTAATTAATTTTGATCATACAAGTTTTAGATTGGACAAATAATAGGAGAGTCAACAACATAATATTGTAACTGAGTCCAGTTGTAAGCTATGTCCGTTAAAAAGACATAAAGATTTGTTGTTGTAGTTGTATCATAATTATAACAAATTTGATCTATCTGATTATAGATCAAATACTTTAAATTAATCTTTGATATAAAATAATAAATTTGTCCTTTTATTTTTTTTTTATTATTATCAATTTTAAATATAGACTATTTATCGAATGTATTACATATCTGTATAATTTGTATTACACTATAATACAAAAACATATCGAAGTCCGTTAGGCGGATCCTGGTAAGAAATTAGAGAAAATTAAATCCAAATAAAAAAAAAATTGCATTCCATCATTTGTGCTGTCGGGAAACACAAAAGAACGCCTTTCTGCTGCCCATTCCCCAACCTTTTCTCCCCCACATCCCACCCCAAAACCCCCCACAACTCACACAACGCCCACTCCCTAAGTCCCACCTCCTCGGCTCCTCCAATGCTGCTCCCTCTCCTCCTCCTCCTCCTCCTCCGCCTCCTGCCACCGCCTGCCGTCGCCCTCTCCCCGGACGGTGAGGCCCTCCTGGCCCTCAAGTCCGCCATCCTCCTGGACCCCCAGAGCGCGCTCTCCAACTGGGACCGCTCCGCCGCCGACCCCTGCGCCTGGAACGGCGTCACCTGCGGGGGGGACTCTCGCGTCGTCTCCCTCTCCCTCCCCAAGAAACACCTCGTCGGCTCCCTCCCGGCGTCCCTCCCCTCTCCTCTCCCCTCCCTCCGCCACCTCAACCTCCGTAGCAACCGGCTCTTCGGCCGCCTCCCGCCCACCCTCCTCTCCTCTGTACCCACACTCCAAAGCCTCGTCCTACTCGGCAACTCTCTGTACGGCCCCATCCCGGACCAGCTCGGCAACCTCCCTTACCTCCAAATCTTGGACCTTTCTTCCAATTCGCTGAATGGGTCCTTGCCCCAGGCCATTCTGAAATGCAAACGTCTCCGGACGCTGGTGGTTGGCCGGAACAACCTCTCCGGCCCGCTCCCGGCCGGGTTCGGCCGGGAGCTGTCGGCGCTGGAGAGACTGGATTTGTCGTACAACCGGTTCTCCGGCGGCATCCCGGAGAACATTGGGAACCTTTCGAGGCTGGAGGGGACGGTGGACTTGTCGCACAATGGGTTTTCGGGATCGATCCCGGCGAGCCTCGGAAGGTTGCCGGAGAAGGTCTATATTGATCTGACGTATAATAATTTGTCGGGGCCGATACCTCAGAGCGGCGCGCTGGAGAACCGGGGGCCTACAGCCTTTGTGGGCAACCCGGGGCTTTGCGGACCACCGCTCAAGAATCCGTGCTCACCTGATGCAATGCCGTCATCGAACCCATTCATGCCGAAGGATGGGGAGATGGCGCCGGCCGGGTCGGGGGATGGTGGGAATGGGAGAAGCAAGGTGCTGGGGAAGGTTGCCATTGTGGCCATTGTGCTAGGTGATGTCGTGGGGATTGGGCTGATTGCGTTGTTGTTTTTCTATTGCTATTGGAGGGCAGTAGCTTCCAAGGAGAAAGGGCTCAGTGGTGCTGCTGGTTCCAAGGGGGCAAGGTGTGGTAAGGATTGCATCTGTTTTAGCAGGGATGAGTCGGACACGCCGTCCGAAACTGCAGAGCAGTATGACCTCGTGGCGTTGGATCAGCATGTGAGGTTCGATCTTGACGAGCTTCTCAAGGCGTCGGCGTTCGTGTTGGGGAAGAGCGGGATCGGAATTGTGTATAAGGTGGTTCTTGAGGATGGCGTCACGATGGCGGTGAGGCGGCTTGGTGAGGGGGGACTGCAGAGGTTTAAGGAGTTCCAGATCGAGGTTGAGGCTATCGGCAAGGTTCGGCATCCCAATGTTGTCACCTTGAGAGCTTACTACTGGTCTTTTGATGAGAAGTTACTGATATATGATTATATCCCCAATGGCAACCTGTCCACAGCAATTCATGGTATGAACTTGGCTTACAGTCTTATCTTTTTTTACATCCTTTTCTCTTCTTTTTTAAAGATGTTACATCCTTTTCTAACAAGCTTTGTTTCTAGTTTGATAGAACTAAGATTTGAAAGATTCAATAGCCTAGTTATATCTTACCCATTTAACTTAGAGATTCATGAATTGACTAAACTAGATCTTCAATTAGGTATGCATTTGATATGGAACTTTGTTTTGTTCTAGAAATTAGTTCCTTTTTTCGGATCTTGGATCTATTTTTAGTTTTATGTACATTTGGGATGCTATTATATCATTTGGATCCTGGTGGTTGGGAAAGTTTGACTCTACATCTTTTCAATATTGCACTTGTACCTAATTTGTTGTGTAGCTCTTCATATCATTCAGATGTTCTGGAGCTTCTAGACACTTCAATAAAAAATTGGAGCAATAATTAATAGAGTATATCCTCACCAATCAGTACTAGATGTGTGTTTTTTAGCTGATAAACTATTCATTGATTTCATGGTTTGTGGGGATTTGGTTTGACTCTTAGGTAAACCTGGAACGATGACATTCACACCATTGCCATGGGATGTTCGTTTGAAGATTATGAAAGGAGTTGCCAAGGGGTTGTCATTCTTGCATGAGTTCAGTCCCAAAAAGTACGTTCATGGGGACTTGAGGCCTCACAATGTCCTTCTTGGGACAAACATGGAGCCATATATCTCAGATTTTGGCCTCGGGCGACTTGCAAACATTGCTGGAGGATCACCCTTTGTGCAATCAGATCGGATTGGTGTAGAAAAAGCTCAGAGTCAACAGTCAGATGCCTCAGTGAGCCCACTTGTGAGCAAAGGATCATGTTATCAAGCACCAGAAGCGCTGAAAACGCTAAAACCGTCACAGAAATGGGATGTCTACTCCTATGGTGTGATCTTGCTCGAAATGATTTCAGGTAGATCTCCTGTTGTTCTGTTGGAAACAATGCAGATGGACCTTGTTCAGTGGGTGCAATTCTGCATTGAAGAGAAGAAACCGTCGTCTGATGTGTTGGATCCTTTCCTTGCCCGAGATTCTGAGCGGGAAGACGAGATGATCGCTGTGCTCAAAGTTGCCCTCACCTGCGTTCATTCCAATTCTGAGAGGAGACCGTCCATGCGGCATGTCACAGAAAACTTGGAGCGCCTGAATGGTTAGTTAATGAGGGTACTTTGATGAAAGCAAAGTGCATGTGGTGAGTTTAAGTGATAGTTGTACAGCACGAGTACGGCAATGGAGCTTATGGACTATCAAGCTCCAGTGGTTCACTTAGTAAAATTGTCATTTTTCTAGGATCTCACAGGTTCTCTTGGGGGTTTTAGCAAGCTGGATAGCCATCTTAGTTTGTTGTTACCACTCTTGTGCTTGTGTATTGGTAATTTTGTGTAAATGAGTGCATTTGACTACTTGTAAGTTTGTTCCCTGTTAGGAATGAACACGTAGTATGATAATTTTGTGATACATGTACTTTTGGCCATCTGTTTTCTTTATCTTGTTTTGGTTCCAATACTATTTCTTCGAGTCATGTTGGTCCCTCTGCTATGTTTTTAAACTCAAATGACATGTGGCGATGATGGAGTGTTGGCATGTAACTAAGTTACCATGAGATGGAGTAACTCGATTGCCACACACGAGATAAGAGTCAACTCGAATACCACACAAAAATAAGAAAACAAGAGAGAAAAGGAGAGGGAGATCGAGGGAGAGTAAAAGAGAGTAGAAGTTGGGAATGTGTGTGTTTTAGCTCAGTCGTTTGTTAATCAGTTCCACGTGATACTAAATCAGTTTTACATCATGTTTAATCATGACCACATTATTTTATGTAAAAAAAGAGTAATGGAGGAACTTAACTGAGTCAAATTTAAAAATAAAAAGACTAATTTGACTTGTCTTAAAAGTGAATGAAACAAATTGAGTCAAGCCAAAAAACAGTGGGGCTAAAAATGAATTTATCCAATAATTTTTCTTTGGGAAAGTTGGGATATCAGTGTTTTTTCATTGTTATCTACTAATTTGCTCTCAATTTCTCATGATGAAAGCATCTTCAGTCCATAATCAAGAAGTGCAGCTTGTGAGTTGGACTGTTGGAAGCAGTCATTTGTAGGACCATTTGTGAGCCAAAACTATGACCTGTCTAGCCTTGGGAGGGGCATAAATTATTGCAAAGTGCTACTGTGACAATAGTTTAACATGGAGTTCTGCAAGCGATGTGTTTCCTTTTGGTCAGGGAGGAACTTCTAGACGGGCCCTTCCAAATGCATAGGTGATAGAGAGACACTTCTGGGATTAACTTTGTTCCCGAAGTATCGTTTATGTAATCTTATTCATGCTGTCGCTTTTGATAGTCAATTAGTAGGAATGCAATTAATATCGTGCTTAGACGAACTTGAAGTTATAAAATAAACTAGGTTATAAGAGTTTTAGGTTTATGGCTTAAGCCGCAAAACCTAACTTATGTGAAAAATTTTAAAAAGTTGTTTGATTATTTACTATAATTTTGACTTATAAATCCAAAAATTCAAATATAGGAGGAGATGTAGAGAAAAAATAAGTCAGATAAACTAAGTGAAGTGACATTGACTTATAACTCATCTAATCTGAAGTCTCTTTAAATCTCATATGTACAATTTAATTTTAATTTATTAATAAACTAATATCAGAATAAATTGAGCCAAACACACCTTAATAATTAGAGTTTATAGGGCAAAAAGTTTGACTTGTTTAATAACCCACAAAAATTGTTTGTAAGAAGTTGTAATTAATAATAGATGTGGAGAGAGGAGGGAGAGAACCAAGATGTATAAACTTACGGCCGAGCCGAGCGGCTGCGGGTTATTGTGCAGCATAAGTTGAAATCCCTTATTTAAACCACAGTTTAAGAATATTTTAGCCAGTAAAATTAAACTAATCTCGGCCAATATCCCGTTGACAGTGTGTGTGATTTTCGAAAAAGAGCGAGCTCATAGGGAACCCTGTATATGGCAAGTACTTCTTTTTTTAACGTAGAAAGCTATTTTTACAAGTGGCATTATCTACTATACTTATAACTGATTCGATTGAGATATAGACGGGATTCGATTATACTTGACTAGATGCGGAATAACGGGATCTTACTCGAAAATATCCGAATCCAGGTGATCGAAACATAGTTCAAAGAAATAATACAACTCTTTATTTCAAAGAGGAGTTTATACATGTCAAACGTTGATCGCACTCGATCTTATGTTAATGACTCTAAGAACTATATGTTGGATATATGAGTTGATTCCCTTCGATGATCTACCTATCATATTACAAGATATTTATAGTCTGATCGATTGAGATCGTATCAAACTCGACGATTAACTAAACCTAGTCATATCGGACTGAGTTATATAGTTTATATCGAACTACTATCGACCATATCGGATTACTACCGACCAAACAGAGTTTGAATCAATTATGCATTCGATCTGCTGAGATCCTCTCGGATCATGACTCCCCTGTTGAGAAAGAGCCAACTTTCGTTGGTGACCAACTCGATCAAAACTGGAGATGTGAAAATTGAGATTGACCATCTTCACGGGTGTACCACTTGGCTGCTCGTGCACGTTGACCTTTTCGTCCCACACGAGAAGACTCTTGTGTGCCGTTTTGGGTGGTCGTCACCTTCTTTTCTAAGATCACATCTTTAGGAAGAGGTGCTTCTCGTTGATAGACCAAGTCTTCAACAGATGGTATGATGGTATTGAGCTCATCATCAGCATCAAAGGCTCGAAAAGTGATTCGAGAGGATCTTCGAGTCTTTCAGGATGAGTTCGCAAAGGCTTCGTGATCGCAACCTAATCGAGTTCGGTAAGGTTTCGCGACCTTGGAATGTTTTACGACCTTGATTTGAACTCTGGTCGGAATAGTAATCTGATCAGTATACATATAACTAAGTCTTACATATTCAGGTTTAGTTAGTTGTTTGAGTCTAATACATTTAGATTATTAAGTCTAATACGTATTCATACGATTGGACTATAAATACTTTGTAATAGGTCTAGTTTAGATCATCGAATAGTCATTGAACTTATTTAAGTTTTAGACACATAGTTCATCGACGTAAGCGAGTGAATCCTAACGTTCGACATGTAAAGATCCCTTTTTGAAATAAAGAGCGTGTTATCTTTTGAATTGTGTTTTGATCAACCTTTGGATTTTGTTAATTCCGAGTAAGATCCTGTAATTTCGTATATTAGAATCTGGGCGAGCATAATGCGAAAACCAAGGCTAGGTCTCAAACAGATTAAGTCGATACCAAAGCGACTATCCTGTCCTGTGGTTGGTTAAGACTCGCCAGGATTACAAAACCTCTGGCAAAACTCCAAGTGATCAACCAACGGTTCCTACAGTCACGTCTCCGAAGATGTCTGACGATATCTCCGTTCAAGCTAACCTAGTCGACATGAATACCGTGCTTTCTTGGATTAAGCAAAGGCCATGGCTGTACCTTTTGAAGTTAATGCTTTAAAAGGCAAGGTTAAGGGTGTGAAGATTGTTGAAGACTTACGTAGGATAGACGAAGATAAAGACGAAGACGACCATAAAGCCGACGACCTTGTAGGATCAAGGATGCCGACTAGAGGTGGGTGAATAGAAGGCTTTAAAACTTTTCAACTAAAAATAATTTTTGCAAGGAAAAGACAAAGAGCAAATAAACTGAAACAATTTAATAATATTTTGCACTAAGAAAGAGTAAGAAAATCAAATACGGTGATTTATCCCGAGGTCTCGGAGACTCGCCCGGTCTCCCCTACTCCTCGTTGAAGTACTCAAATGAATGAGTCTTGCTTGAATATCCACGAAGGATATATTTCACTAAGGTTATTCCTTCTCCACTCTAGATAGGCGAGTACCGATGCTTTTCACAAAATATGCCGAGCCACTCCGACAACCTCCGTTAATGGAAAGGTCAACAGCCACACCTGCAAACCGTCTAGGTGAGGCGTTCACCAAGAGTAACAAGTTGCAGTTCTTCTCTTGACTCCCAACAAATACCGAGAAACTTCTAAGGATGCAAATGATGCAAATACATGCTCTCAGAAGTTCTCTCTCAATCACAATGAATGATATTTGATCAAAAGATCAAGATTTTAACACTTGGGCTCAAGTGTATATCAAAAATATATCTCTTGGTTCTTTAGAAAAACTACTCAAAAAAAGTTTATAAACATTGATCAAAGTCTGTCCAAAAGTGTTTATAAAACTGATTAAAAATGTGAACAGAAGCTCCTCAATGATCTGCTCAAACACTCCTCAATGATCTGCTCAAAAGTGTTTGTAAAACTAATCAAAAATCAGTTCCAAAATTGTTTATAAAACTGATCAAAAATTTGCTCGAAAAGTCTTTATAAAACTGATCAAAATAGTAGAGAAATCTGCTCAAAAAATTGTTTAAAAACTGCTTGAAAATGTGAACAGAAACTACTCAAAAATCTACTCAAAAACTGTTTATAAAATTGCTCGAAAATGTGAATAGAGTCTGCTAAAAAATGGTTTTAAAAACTGCTAAAAAACAGTAGAGAAATCTGCTCAAAAGAGTTTTAAGGTGTTTTAAAAAACTGCTCAAAAACAGTAGTGAAAATATGCTCAAAAGTGTTCAAATTTCTTCTAAAAACTGCTCAAAAAAGCAGAGAGATGATGCTTGAAGGTGTATATGAGAATATGGTTTGAGATGAATGAGAATACTGCTCAAAACACCTATATTTATAGTCCAACCTCTCAGGTAGCTCTTGTGGTCGAAAAGGAAAGAAATCAGTACAGCTAACAGCCATCTACGACCTCTAACGACTAGTAAATAGTCGTTGGAAAGTCTGGTCGAATGAACAGTGTTACTAGTTGATGAGGACATCACTAGCTCGGATATGAACAAGGCTCCATCCACTTCTTCCACTACTTCCACTACTTCCTTGCCGCACGAGAAGATCAAGGATGTCGTGGTATTGCGAATATCTTGGCAGGTTTTGTGGAAGATCCTAGCGAAGAAAATACGACGCGAGTTGACATAGTGACCGGTCTTCTCCCGTTGGGCAAACACAGCGAATGACACAAAGATTTATACAGGTTCGGGTCTCAGTGGAGACCTTAGTCCTGTCGGCGTGCTCCCAACCGGAGTTGGCTAGGGGAGCTCTCTCGGGGGTGAGATGGCTCCGGAGCACACCTGTGAGATTGTCTATTCCAAGTAATAATGAATCATCTTTACATGAGGTGTTACAAGAGTTTATATAGCCCCTAAAGATGCAAGAAGACTAAACTACCCCGCCTGCCACCGTTGGATCGAGGGGTAGCAACATCTTTCTTTTGGTCATGGACCTTAAATGCTTGACAGGTGTCCGTCGGTTCCCAAGGCGCTTCCCGCGTGACCCTCACGTGACCCGGGACCGGAGACCCCTGTCTCCGGAAGGACGGCAACGCCCGGGACAAGCCACAGGGGCCTTGGACAAATGGCGGCGCCCAGGACAAGCCACCGGGGGGCAATGTCCCTGGGCAAATCGAACAGCCTCTTACCTGGACTTGATCTTGTGGAGATTTCCCTCAACAGCAGTCCCCCATGCCCTCCGGGGACGATGCTCGAGTCCCCGGAGGGGATGGTTCACGTCATCGGGAAAATCTCCGGGACAAGCCACCGGAGCTGTGACGTTTCGATTCCAGTGCAGCGCGTTTATTACTGTGCCATCGTTCATTAAGGTCTTGTCTCGATGGGAGTGCGCCGTTCGGCCATAATGACCACTCGCGGTTCAAACTGGTGATGCATCGTTTCGCTCGCCCGTCCCTTCGTTTCCTGCACGCTATTTGAATTGAACGGTGCGGATGCACCACGAAGGGCCACGTGGCACCCATCGGGGCCGCATTTGGCCCCTATAAATAGGGCCTCAGGGGGCCCAGAGAAATCATTCCAAACTTCAAACCTTCAAACTCCCTTAGCGCCCTCAGCTCTTCCGGTAGTCCTCTCCCGGAAGCTCACTCTCTGAAGTTTAGCCTCCGGAACCCCTAAGCCCCCCTGTTTTCCTAGAGCCTAAGCCACCGGAAAAATTAGATGGGACCCAAGGGTCGTGCTAAGGCCGCGGAGGTGCCCCCAAAGGAAATCACCGCGGACTTCCTCTGGGCCCCTGAGTTCACATCCGGGGACTTGGAGTCCCTGGTGCACCGGGGGGTGGTTGCGGACGGGGACGTCCGGATCCCCGTAAAGAAGGACGGAGCCCCCCGCCCTAGGCCCGGGGAAGTGGTAGCCTTCAAGGCTTTCCTCGAGGCCGGGCTCCGGCTCCCAGTGCACCCGCTGCTCCGGGAGTTTTTGAAGGAGTACGGGGTGGCCTTGAACCACTTGACGCCGAACACATTCGTCCGGATGGGCCTCTTCATTTGGCTCTTCGAGATGGCCATCGGACGGGAGTCAACTCTCCGGCTGTTCCGGTATTTCTACGAGTCGGCGGCGAGGAGCTCCCACCTGGTGAAGGGAGGGCCGAAGTCTCCGTTCGGCTCGGTGATGATCCAGTTGCTGCCGTCCCGGGTAGCGGAGTACCCGGTAGCGGCCTCCCGGGATCACTGGGGGGATTGGATCCGGAGGTGGTTCTACCTCCGGGTCTGGGACGACAAGGTGGTGTACTCCCCGGAGGCCCCCTCCTACAGCCAGTCATCCGCTCCCAAGCCCCCGGTGTGGACCGAGGAGGAGCTGAAGCTCCTCAGCAAGGTCGTGGGCTCCCGGGGCGTCCGCTCTGTGAGGGATGGCGCCGAGGAGTTGACGCTGCTGAAGATCTCCCCCTTCTCGCACGGGAGGAGGGGGATCGGTATGTGCCCGGCCCAGTGGCCCCCGCAGAAGCCGGTGACCCGACGTAAGCTCCCGGTCACTTTGCTCTTTTCTTTCGTGAATTTTTCTACCTCTTACCTTTTGCAGTCCGGCCGTACCCGGCCGCCTGGGAGAAGGCGGAAAACCTCCTCGGGAGGTACTACACCGACGAGCACGAGCGCATCGTGTGCGTCATGGGGGAGGGCCCTCCTTAGAACCTGGTGGCCGAGGCCTTCGGGCTGAGGCTACCGGCGAGAACGCCCCTCCCCACCCCCGGTTCCCACAAGAGGGGGAAGGAGGCCACCGGGGGCTCTGAGCCAAAGAGGGCCAAGGCTCAGAAAGCCCTCGGTCCGTCGATGACACCGGGCTCCACGCCCGTGAAGGCCCGGGACGCAGCCCCCGGGTCAGGGCGTGCGCGGGCACCTCCCCGGCAAGAAGCAACGCCGCCTCCCCCAGAGAACCCCGGAGAGGCTCGGGGGAAGGAACCAGCCAATGATAGGGGGTGTCCGATTCGGCGGACTACGCCCCCTCGCCCCCTTCGGCAATTGTGCTCCCAGCTGACCCAGTGCCACCGGAGCCGGAGAGGCCGGAGGTCCGATTTGCGGAGGCCTCCCCTCCGCGCGTCGAATGGCCAGTAGACGAGGGGGGGGAGCCCCTCGGTCTATGAGGCTCCCCTGGTGACGGAGGTCCCGGGGGCCCTACGACCTGGAAAGGGGAAGGGGCTCCTGATCCCTCCCCGGGGGGGACCCCCTCCGAAAGCTCGTCGCCCTCCTCCTCTTCGGCAGCCACTTCCTCGGCGGCAAGGACGCCAGCCACTGCCACCTCGGTCCACATCGCCCCCGCATCTTTTGTGGGGGGCCCGCCGTCGGTCGCGACGGGTCCGGCGCCAGGAGGGAGACCCCCTGCTGTCCGTGGGGGAGGTCGACCGGTACGCGGAGAGCCTGCAGACCCGGAAGGTCCAGGACTATGTCTCGCAAGGGACGCTCCGTGAGCGCTTCGGGGAGCTTCAATCCCTCCAGATCCAGGTTCTTTCTCGAGTCGATGGATGGTTTCCTTCGGCGCTCCCGACTCGAATTTTTTCTAACTCTTCCGCTTGTAGGGGGTTGCCATCACCTGGGGGATTGAAGCGCGCTTCGGCCGGGTGCTGAAGGACGCAGAGGAGAAAGAGAAGGGAAGAGGTAGGGATAAGCTTGCCGCAGATCATCCTCTTTCTCCCAAGTCGCTTCTTCTTCTGAGTGATTTTCCCATTGAACCTTGCAAAGCTTGATTCTCTTCCTTCTGAGTTGACGCTCATCGCTAGCTAGGATTTGCAGTGGTTGAGTGAGGTAAGTGAGATTCTTCTGAAGTGGAATCCCCTGGTGTTCTACCTAATCCGTTGGTTCCTTGAGGCACTTACGGACTTGCGAGACATGAAACACGTCATGAATTTCTCCGAGATCCGATGGTAAATCCAGTTTGTAAGATACTTCTCCTTTCCTCTTAAGGACTTTGAATGGTCCAATGTACCTTGGGGATAGTTTTCCTCTCTGATGGAATCTCCTTAATCCTTTTAACGGTGTAACCTTGAGATAAATTGATTCGCCTGGTGCAAACGACAATTCCCTTCTTCGATTGTCGGCATAGCTCTTTTGGCGTGACTGTGCTGCCTTTAATCGTTCTCTGATGAGCTTGACATGTGCTTCAGCTTCTTCGATTAGTTCGGGTCCAATGACTTGCCGTTCGCCTGGCTCATCCCAGTGTAGTGGAGTTCTGCACTTACGTCCATACAAGACTTCAAAGGGTGCCATTTGCAGACTAGCTTGGTAACTGTTATTATAAGTGAACTCCGCAAATGGTAAGCACTTTTCCCACGAGGTTCCATAATCTAAAATGCAAGCTCTTAGAAGGTCTTCCAAGATATGATTTACACGTTCGGTCTGTCCTCCTATCTGTGGATGATATGTAGTGCTAAACTGCAATTGGGTTCCCAAAGTTTCGTGGAGTTGGTTTCAGAATTTGGATGTGAATTGTGTTCCTCGATCTGAAACGATCTTCTTCGGGATACCATGCAGTGTCACTATTCACTGCAGGTATAGCTCCGCTAATTTGTTGCCATTATAAGTTTTCTTGACTGGTATAAAATGAGCAACTTTCGTGAGTCTGTCCACAATGACCCATATGGAATCATATCCCCCTTGTGTTCTGGGAAGTCCTGTGATAAAGTCCGTACCAATCTCTTTCCATTTCCAAGTTGGCACTGGTAAGGGCTGCAATTTTCCGACTATTTTCTGATGATCGGCCTTAATCCTCTGGCAAGTGTCACATCTTGCGACATATTCCACGATTTACTTCTTCATACCTTCCCACCAGAATCGCGTCTTCAGATCCTTGTACATCTTGGTGTTTCCAGGGTGCAGTGAATATGGGGTTTTATGAGCTTCAAAAAGAATTAACTCTTTAAGGTCTGTGTTTCGAGGTACACAAATCCTTCCCCGATACCATACAACTCCTTGATGGTCTTCAGTGAAATCCTGGGTTTTCCCTGATTTGATGCGGCTCTTGATCTTGTGAATCTCCTTATCTTCTTTTTGAGCATCTTCAATCTGCCTTTGGAGTTGAGACTCTACCGTCAATGTGGCTAGCATCCTAGATGGCACTATGGTTACTTCAAGATTCTGAAATTCCTGCCGCAAGCGCGGGTTCTTGGGTGTAGCTCCTTGTTGGGTATAAGCCTTCCTACTCAAGGCATCTACCACTACGTTGGCTTTCCCTGGATGGTAGAGTATGTTGAGGTCATAGTCTTTGATTAGCTCAAGCCATCGGCGCTGTCACATATTGAGCTCAGTCTGTGTGAAGATATACTTGAGGCTTTTATGGTCCGTGTAGATTTCACACTTATTCCCAAGCAGGTAATGTCTCCATATCTTCAGGGCATGCACTACTGTTGCTAATTCCAAATCATGCATGGGATAATTTTCTTCCTGTGGCCGTAGCTGTCGCGAGGCATAAGCTACGACTTGCCCTTCTTGCATTAACACACAGCCTAATCCTTGCTTCGAAGCATCGCAAAATACTACGAAGTCTTTCTTGCCGTCTGGTAGCGTAAGAACTGGTGTTGTGGTCAATTTCTCCTTCAATGTCTGGAAACTTTCCTCGCACTTGGAAGTCCATTCGAAAACAACATCCTTTTTCAACAAATTGGTGAGAGGCTTGGCTATCTGAGATAATCCCTCAATAAATCTCCGGTAATAGCCTGCCAATCCCAAAAAGCTTCTAATTTCTGGTACGGTGGTCGGCTGCTTCCACTCCTTGATTACTGCAATCTTGGTTGAATCCACCGAAATTCCTTCTTTGGTTAGCACATGCCCAAGGAATGAAATCTTGGTCATCCAAAATTCGCATTTATCGAATTTGGCGTAGAACTGACGCTCTCTTAGTCTCCCGAGGACTAAGTGTTGGTGTTGCTCATGTTCCTCAGGGCTCTTCGAGTAAATCAAGATATCGTCAATGAACACGATGACAAACTTGTCTAAGAAGTCCAAGAAGGTATTGTTCATGACGTTCATAAATGCTGCTGGAGCATTGGTAAATCCAAAGGGTACTACAGTGAATTCATATAGCCCGTATCTTGTGGTAAAGGCTGTTTTTGGTATATCCCCCTCTCGGATCTTTAACTGATGATAGCCTGACTTCAGGTCTATCTTGGAAAATACTCGAGCTCCTCGAAGCTGGTCGAATAAGTCATCTATCCGCGGCAATGGATACTTATTCTTAATGGTTACCTCATTCAATGCTCGGTAATCCACACACATCCGCAAGGCTCCATCCTTCTTCTTTACGAACAAAACCGGGGCTCCCCAAGGTGAAGCACTTGGTCGGATAAATCCTTTACCCTCCAGTTCCTCTAACTGACTCTTCAACTCTTCTAAGTCTGTTACCGGCATCCTATATGGTCTCTTAGCTATAGGTGCCGCTCCTGGTTTAAGCTCAATGGTAAACTCTATCTCCCTATCAGGTGGCATCCCTGGGAGTTCTTCTGGGAATATGTCCGGGTATTCCTATACTGTGGGCACTTGATCCAAGCATACTTCCTGAAATGCATGGACTGATCCTTGTAGTTTTTCGACCGATGATCTTTCCGCATGGAATAGGACTTCCTTCCCTTGGTTACTAACAAGGCTTAGAGTTTTCTTCTCACAATCCACTAGGCCTTTATGCTAAGATAACCAATCCATTCCTATTATAATGTCTAGGCCTTGCAGTTCTAGGACTAATAGGTTAGCCAAGAACTCTACCCCGTCTATTCTAAAGGTTATATGACGACAAGCTGAATATACAGGCAGCTTAGCTCCTGGGGTCTGTATAGCCATAGAGTACTCTAGAGGTACCATGGGTATTCCCACTTTAAATGCAAAATCATCTGATATGAATGAGTTTGTAGCTCCAGGATCAAACAATATTAAAGCAGATGCAGACTGGATCAAGAATCTACCTAGGAGAATGTCGGTGGCATTGTCTGCTTCTTGAAGGGAGGTGAAGTTTAATCGGCCTCCTCGGCCTGCCATTTGTCTCCTTCCTCTTCCTCGTCCTCGGCCTGCTACGATTCCCCCTCTGTTGGGTGAACCTCCTCTAGGGCCCTGCAATGATGGTGAAGCTGTGGTTCTGGGTGCCATCGTTTGTGTTCCAGCTTGTGATCTTGCTATCGCCATAGGGAGTTGAATCCACGGGCAACTGTCTTTGCGGTGTCCAATTTGTCCGCAATGAAAGCATTGAGTCCTTGTCTGAGGGCAATCCCGTTGATAATGCGCTCCTCTGCAGTTGGGGCATGTCGGCGTGAATGGTGGTCTTGGCGCCGGGTAGGTCGGACGGAAGTTTGGAGATGTCGGAGCTCTTCCCCTAGATGGGCTGGCTGGCAGTCACGACTGTTGCATCATCTTCCTCTTCCGGCTTTCCTCTCCGATGCCTTGTTTTTCCTCTATCTTCAATACCCGATTCACCAGGGTCTGAAATTCTGAGAACTCGTGGGAGGCAATCTGGTACTGCAAATAGTGCTGAAGTCCCTCGGTGAAGCGTTCAATCTTTTTATCTTCGGTGTCGATGTCGCCAGACGCATACCGAGCTAAATGGTTGAACTGGTGCAGGTACTCAGTGACAGTCCGGTTCCCTTGAGTCAAGTTCCGGAATTCTCGGCGTTTAGATGCCATGACGCCTGTAGGGATATGGAATTTTCGGAACTCATCCTTAAATTCCGTCCAAGTGATGTTGTCTTTGTCCAAGTGTGCTTCTTGATAGTTCATCCACCAAGCAGCTGCTGCTCCAGTGAGTTGGTGTGATCTGAATAGCACCTTCTCTCGATCATTGCAACGAACAGTGTCCAGCTTCCTTTTGATGTCCCGCAGCCAGTCGTCTGCGATGATTGTGTCGGTCGCGCTTGCGAAGGTTGGCGGTTGTGTCTTCTGGAAGTCCGAGAGTCGAGTTCCGATGGCGGTACCTTCAGCAGTCCCTGGCATTTTCTGAATGACTTGAACTAACAACTGGGTATGTGCAGCCTGGGCTTCTTGGCGGCTCCTCTCCATTGAAAGAAGAATTTCCTGGAGATTTGGTGAGTCTTCTTGTGGTGGTAGCGAGCTCTGAGCTCCTGGATGAGATGTGGATCCTCTTCGTGGTGTAGCTGGGTCTTGGCCCTCTTGGTCATCTTGGGTCCTTCTCCTTGTGTGAACCATTCTGATCTTCTGAAGAGAGAAGCAGATAGGTCTAACTAACTAAGAGAGAACTAGGGTACTAATGCAGATATTAATGCAACTATTTTAATGCACAAACACTTAGGCTTCTAGCCATAGTAAACAAGTTAACCATTGCGAAAGCATCCACCTGCTCTATCTACACCACCCTTTCTCGGCTAATCGTCCACGATGGTCGACTAACTACTCGAACAGGGTTCTTCCCAAAGAACTAGGCTATGTGCCGTAGCAACATAGCCCAACTCCTGAGGCAATCTATAAAAACAAAACGCGCTCTCGACACCTTACCGAATTTTTAGAAGAAGCCAAGTAAGACTTTGAAATCAAAAATTTTAGAAGCTACAAGGCTCCCTTTTTCAAAAATAAGGTTGTAGAAAATAGTTTTTAGATAAATTACGCCTTCCTGGCGAGCCAATCCCTAAGGGTACCGTCCTACAGTCAAGGTCTGTGCTGCTCTGATACCACTTTTTTGTCGTGTCTGCCACGACTGTGACATCACCTGTGAGGAGCCCAGCTCGGTGCAGCTGGTCCCATAAACCAATTGACTTCCCAGGATGAGTCAAACACAAGAATATATTGAAGCAGCAAAATATTACAGTAGTCATAATTGTATGGCCATCAGGCCTTAGTACAACACGGGGTACAGTGCCTTACAAGGCACAAAGGTACAACAAAATAAAACATCTAGTCGGCGGAAGCTAGGGCCAAAAGCAATCCCACAGGAAACAGAGGTTGACAGCAAGACAGCAACCACATCAGGGCTCCGGAGGAAACTGCTCGTCTTCTCCTGGATCTGCAGCATCTTCAGGGTATTCACCAAGGTCGTAGAGCGCTCCATCTATTGATGAGTTGTTGCAAGGGTGAGTACTTACGTACTCCGCAAGTCATAGGGAAGGTAGAGATACATATAGTATAAATGACATGAACCTATGCTATTGGGGAAAGAGTGAAGGGTTTTTCAAAATACATTTCTTTCTCATTTCTTACTCAACTTCTGATCATACTCATGGCAGTATATAAATCATACTGATGGCAATATATATATATATCCCATATCCAAGGTGATATATCCTCATATCACATTACTTTTATTCAAGCCTTTCAATCTTATACTCCTGACAGTATTTCATATACTTAGGGAAAAATCCACATGCCTCTTAGTTATCACATGCTTAGGGCAAAATCCACATGCCTCTTAGCTATCATATGCTTCAGGCAAAATTCACATGCCTCTTAGTTATCACATGCTTAAGGCAAAATCCACATGCCTCTTAGTTATCACATGATCTCTATATTATGGTATTACCGCGACACGTCAACACATGACAGTCCACGGCAACACCCCTTATCGTGACAACACATGCCACTTGGGTAATCTTGAACTAACAAATTTTAGTTTATAAAACAATACTTGTGTCACATCCCGTGGATTTAATCCACCGCGGCATACTCCTAAAACTCGGGAGCACGAAGTATTCGAATACATTTTTAAACTCTGCAGAGGTGTACCTCTTTTTAAATCCACTTCTTCACTCGACTTTCAAGTCGGGCCAGCTTCAGGCGACTTATACGCATGTGACAAGGCCGAGCTCACACAATGTTTTCGTAGTCTAGTATTAACAGTATCCCTGCCCGGTAAATGGACAATCCAGTCCCAAGTACCGTTGTGGGTCCTCCCCACTGCCTTACTTCCTAGTCTTGGCCTATGTTCCCGCAGGACACATAGCCTTTCTTGATTACAGTCGCGCACGACTTAATCTGGCGTAGGGCGTCTTCCTTCTTTACACCTTATCCTCTCATAATTTTTCTGATCTCACATCACTCATGGACGAACTGCGTCCCACCAGTTTCCACGCGAGAAACCGGATCGACAAGCCATGCAGGGAACTGCTAATACTAAGAAAGCTACTAGATTGTGCCTGTCCCATACCAGGTAAGTGGTTGGTACGTTTTTCATGCCACTAGAGGCACAACACAAGGTTCTAGTCCTTATATGCCAGTGACCATATCATACCACAAACCATGCACCTTCAGTGCCTGCACATCCTTTGCAGTTAAGCACCTCCAGTGCTACCACCATCCTATACCAAAATACTGGTCACGGCTAGGGGTTCTATTTCATGAATATAGATGTATATATATATATTTGTTAGTTCATGGCTTGCTATCTTAACAAGTTCACATTTCTCAAGTATTCAATCTATCACTGCCATAATATCATTGATCTCAGCACATGTAATATTAATGAGATATCTACTCATGGAATAGCATAGCAATTCATAAAATATAGGTTCAATATGATCAAAGTATGACTTGCCTTCCGCGTCGTAAGTATCAACAGTTGATGATGGTTCAGTGACAAGGTCTTGAACCTCGGGCTCTTGCTCTGAACAAAATCAAACAAGCAAATAGGCATTACAATCAATCCTATTCTTACTAATCCACTACATGCAATAATGCAAGGTGAAAACACTTTGGTGATACAAGATTTGGAAGCGATTTGAGTTAAACTATGGAAACCAGGGTTAAGATTAGTTGTCAAGGTTTACAAGGTTCCAAAATATCAGGGTAATATCAAGGTTGTGACTGGTTCGCCCAAAAACAGCGAACGTCTTTAGGTTGGCATTCGGTTCAAGGCATCGACATAAGGTCGATGGATGATAGAGGGCTCAACTCAAGTTGTGACAGTAGGGAAAAATGTAGGTCACAACGTCAGGAGTCTAAGGGACAAAGTTATTTTCAAAGTTCATGGCTGGAAGTAGGTGGAAAGGCTCAATGCCACTAGCTGACATAGGCTGACAGTGCCCAAGAATGGCATTGACAAGGTTTGAACAGTTCCCAGTGGCCAAAGTAGGTTTTGATTCAAGCATATGGTGCACAAGGTAGTGAGACAACTATTTGACAAGGTAGTTTCTGTTTTACATGACCAGAGGTGGGTGAACAAGGCTAATGCCACTGGCTGACACAGCTTGGCATAGGGTTGACATGGCCAGAAAATAGGGTTAGCCATATATTTTGATTCAAGGCTCCAAATGATGCACCACTTTATCTGGTGGTTAGGCATTTGCAACAGGAACAATTTATTCAACAGGGCCTTGGGCAGAAGATGGCCGGAAGGCAAGGAAATTCGGCGAAGAACACGGTGGCCGAACTGTTCTAAACAGTCTCTGGACAAAACTTTGGCATGGCGATACCTCTTCACCTGGGACGATCCAGGTGTCGAGCTAGAAGACAAAAATACTCATGGGATCAAGGCACATCTACTAGACAAGGTGGTTAGGGTTGAAACGGCCGGAAACAAAATCCGGCGACCGGCGCTAGAGAAGAAACCACAAAAATTGGGCATTTCTGTTCTAGGGAAAATGAACTCAATTCCTTGCTTGAGGAGGGTCTCTGGGGCATAAGAAAGCTAGGTGTGAAGTTAGACTAACTGGGGAAGCACCAGAGAAGCTTAACAGCAAGCTCCAGTTCACATGCAAGGTGCAAAGTTGGGGTTTTCCAGATTTTAGCAAAATCTTCGATTCTGGTTGCTTAGAGATGCTTAGATAAGTGCACTGATCATATTTGATTACTGGCTCGAGAGCTAAATCGGTTTAGTTAGGGACTAATTGCTCGCCGGAGCTACTGGAGACAATCAACGATTTCCGGCGACGTGGTGCATAATAGTTTAATTCACTGCTACAGAACGATAAGAGAGATGGGAGGAACACACTGGGGGTGTTAATTTGGAGTTCGGTGCAGTAGATTGGCCTGGCACCGTGAGCCTCTCTTCGAGCTTGCCGAAGAAGACGACGAAGATGGCGAGGTTAGGGACTTGAGTGGTTCTGGCGTGTGTGAGTGAAGGAAATGGTCAGAGAAAGCTTAAATAGGCGAAGTGAGCAGCAATGGTTGAAAGTGCGTGGAGAATTGAAGTTGTGAATCGACAGCGAATTGACTAGCTGGGCGGGACAGCAGCGAAGTGATGCACTCCAGCGGCCGTGCCGGCTTTTGTAGACTGGCGCGCAGTCCTGGTTGATGCAACGACGAGCTGATGGTCCCCTTTTGCATGCTTGCAACGTGGCGCAACTGTGCTGCTGTTGTCGGGCGTGCGTGCGGGAGAACGAAGGCGATGCTGGCGAGGTGCGGCTGTTCCACGGTGGCGAACAAGATGCACACATGTGGCAATGAAGCAATGGCGAAGGTGGCAGTGCTGGTGATCAATGGCGACGAAGTTACAGCGGCAGTAGGAGCAGCGTTCGAAGCCAGGGTCACGGTCGAGTGCTCCTGTTCGTGAGCTGCGGTCGTGGACGAAGGGAGCAGTTCGTGGTCAAGGTGGTCGAAGACACAGCAGTGGTCGAAGACAGCAGAACCGGTAGAAACTGAAGTCTGGTCGATTGCACTAGCTCTGGTCGGTTGCACCAGTTGTGGTCGATTTGGCTGAGGTGGTCGAAGCAAGGGCACAATTGTAATGGTTTTTGATTAGTTTTGGACTGAATTATAAATCTGGTCTTAGAGAGGTTTAATTTGGGATTTGATTTCATGGCTGAGTATAATATATCTATTAATACTCATTTAGCTCAAATTTGGAGAAAGTTTGATAAGATTTGAGGGATTTCACCTATTTTTGAAAATAGGGTAAAATTAGGGTGAAATAGATCTGGATTTTGTCGATCTCGAATTCTGGTAATTGAAGTGAGATTTTGAAGTCTGATCAGAAGGGAAATCTGTACCAAATAGCATTTGGGAGGTGTTCCCTGAAGAAATTCTGGAGTTGGAGTCGATTTGTAGATTTTAGCCTTTTCAGGCTTCCAGGTAAACAGAAAGGACTTATTCGCAGTAAAATTTGGACTAATCTGCGAAAAGTGCTTAGATGAGACAATCTGGCTCCCAACCTTTTGGGGTAAGTTGAGGATGTATCATGGAACATATTCCAAAAGATACTTGAGTCTGGATATGGTTAAATCAAAATAACTCAGTTATCTGGAAACTGGGGTATTTAGGGTAAATCTGAATTTCCTGTTTTCGAAAACAGAAGGAGGCTTAGGTACTGGGAGTTAGGGTCAGAATTTGATCTGGCTCCTGAAGACTTTTATCTGCAGGGTAACTGGTAGGTTAAATTTGGATGGGCAGATCTTAATCTGGATCTAAAGGATAGATTTAGAGATTTTTAGGGTGTGGGAGAGATTAGAGTTCAGCTGATCTGGCTATCACTACAGAGATACATGCATGCAGGATTTTTATGCAAAAACTTTTCACCCCCAAAACTAGGGTGTTACAACAGTTAAGTCTCAAGTACCGTTGTGGGTCCTCCCCACTGCCTTACTTCCTAGTCTGGGTCTATGTTCTCGCAAGACACATAGCCTCTCTTGATTACAGCCGCACACGACTTAATCTGGCATAGGGCGTCTTCCTTCTTTCCACCTTTTCCTCTCATGATTTTTCTGAACTCACATCACTCATGGCCCTCAGCGGCCCACCAGTTCTCGCAAGAAACCGGATCGACAGCCATTGCAGGGAAAAGCTAATACTAAAGAAAGCTACTAAGTTGCGCCCGTCCCATTCCGGGCAAGTGGTTTGTACGTTTTTCATGCCGCATAGAAGCACAACACAAGGTTCTAGTCCTTATGAATCTTTAGTGAGGAGTCTTTCACATTTCCAGTGCGCACACAGCACCATCCAATCAAACCATCCTCACTATTGATTCCAATCACATTTTCTTTCACAAAAAGGGTTTTGAATATGCTTTTCTCATATGTGACCATTCAACATTTAACATATAATCTTGAGCATAGCATAACCTAAGCATGATATTCTAGGGTGACAAGGGTGCATGGATATTCAATGTCAAAAGGGGTTTTACAATTATTTAGGTCATATCTAATCATTTCATTGAAACATAGCTCTTATTTGAATCTAAGGCATGCACATACTTGAAAACAGTTAACATACTTCATTTCAAAATAATAGGCTAGACATGATCAAGGGTTTGAGACTTGCCTTGCAGTGATGGGTCTAGCTGCTCAGATGAATCCTCGAAGTTCTCTTCTGCACCTTCAACTTCTGGTTCCACGGCGGACACAAACAACACATACACACTATATAAGCATACAAGTACTGGAAAATAATACGTAAATATATCATGCATGCCGGGGAAAGGGTTTGGACAAGGTCACTTGATATTGATCGAAGAGATGGGCTCAAAAGGACTTGAATGTCGAAGGGCTGACATTCGGCTCATGGCTTGACATAGCCCTAAATTGGTTCTAGGTACGTTTTCTGGAGATGTGACAGTAGGGAATATTGTAGAACATGGCTTAGAAGGCTTAGTGGACAAAGTGGAATTTCAATAGCTCAAATGTAACAGGTCTAAATCATCCAATGCCACTGGTGGACATGCACTGACATAGTGCTGGACATGGCTAGAAACTAGGGCATTGCATAACGTTTGACCTAGGGCACCGATTGACGCACAACTTTGTCTGGGGGTTAGGCCTTGATGACAGGAACAAATCACTTAACAGGCTCAAGGGCAGAAAGTGGCCGGACGGCGATGAACGGCGTCGATGAACCACGGTGGCGACACGGCACAGACATGGTTCTGGACAAAACTTGGCATGATCATAACTTTTGATCTAGGCCGATTCAGGGTTTGAGCCAGTGGAGTAAAATACTCAGGGGGTTGAGGCCTAGCTAGATGACAAGGTTGCATCAGCTGGTTCGGCCAGAAAACAAACTCCGGTGATCGGAGCCGAAGACGAAGGCAGCGATTTGGGCATTTTTGTTCTAGGGTGTTTGAACTCAATTCCACGCTCGGGAAGCATCTAGGGGTCATCACAAAGCTACTGGTGTGCTCAATTTTGCCAGGGAATGGCTGGAGAAGCACGGCGGCATTCTCCGGCGAACTGCCGAAGCTCAAATTTGGGGATTCGACGCTCAGGGCAAAATTGATGATTCCAATCTTGCAGGCTTACTCCTCCTAGCTTACTGATCACTTTTCTCTACTAGCACGAGGATCAATTTGGCTTGAATCACTCGGCATTAGGGGAACAGGGCAACAGGCAATCTCGGCGATCGCCGGCGCTAGGTCTCGTCGGAGTTAAATTAAATGCTATGACACGTACAGGGGAATGAGGGAAGCTTACTGGTGGCCTTGGTTTGGAGTGGGAAGCAACGGTTGAGGCTAGCACCGTGAGCTCCAGAAGCGGCTCGTCGGGGAAGAAGATGAAGGCACGGCAACAGCAAGCTCTAGAGCTAAGTCTCGGGTTGCTGGTGAAGTGTGGGTGTGGAGTGAAGCACTGGCGAGAGGGGGCTTTATATAGCCGTGGGGTTGAGTCCTCGGGAGCGGCAGCAAATCGATGGGGAGATGCTCTCTGGCGCCGGAGCGGTCAGCGAGGCGCATTGGGACACGGCGGGAGCTCTGCGAGAGACGGAGTATCGCGCAAAATCTGGATTCGGCAGAACGACGGGACGGCGAGTCTCGGCATGGCAGCAATGTGGCAGTAAAGCTCTGACAATGGCAGGCACGTGCGCGCCAACGGTGAAGCTGCGGTCTCCGGTCATCGCCACGGTGGAGCTTCTTGGCGCGACGTGAGCACGTGCGGTACACGTAGGATTCGGCCGTTGGCGGTGGCACAACTGGCCGACGGTGAAGGCTACGGTGGTTCACGGCGAACGGTGGCAGCAACCGCGGTCGAACGTCCTCAGGTCGTGGTCATGCACGCGGGCTCTGGTAGTGGTCGAAGAAAAGAAGCCGGGGACTAAATCGCGAGGCAAAGGGCTGATTTGCGAGGGTTTGGACTGAATTGCGAAGGTTCTTCTCAGAATTTAGGACCTGATTGCAAATTTGGGATTTTGAAGGGCTGATTTGCAATCTAATTTTGTAGATGAGTATTACCAAAATACTTGGACTCATCCAGCAGGGAAAATGGCAAAATCTGATAAGATCTGAGGGTTTCGACAAAAATCAAAAACAGGGTAAAATAGGGTAATTAAGGTTTGATTTTTTTGTCGGGGCTGAAACTAGGGTTTCAGTTGAGATTTTTGAGTTCTTCCCAAAGGGAAAAACATTCAGAAAAGTAAAAGAGGGACAACCATTTGATCAGATTTGAATTTGGTGATGATCTGGGACTTTTAGCCTTTTTGGGCTTTTCCAAAATTCTGAAAAGGACTAATCTGAAATACTTTTGGACTGAAAGGTGAAAATGATCTGGGAGATGAAGTTTAGCTGCCAACTTTTTAGGTTAAGGTAGTGGCATACCTAAGATCATGATTCTGAGATAAGAGATCAAAATAGGGTTGAGACATCAGGGATTCCAAAGAAGATATGCTGACTCATGAGCAGAAAAGATAGCCAAAAACTGGGATATTACAACCTACCCTCCTTAGGAATAATCTCGTCCTCGAGATTCTGATCAGTTTGAGAACAGGTAGGGGAAATTTTGACGCAGCTCTTCTTCTCTTTCCCAAGTTGATTCTTCTTCGGTGTGGTTATTCCATTGGACTCTGCAGAATTTTATGGTCCTTGACTTTAATTTCCTTTCGCTGATCTCTAGCACCTTGACTCGGTATTCTTGATACATCAGATCTGGTTGAATCTCTGTTTCTGTGGGAGACACTTGCTCCGTTGGCTTTCTCAGGCATTTCCTTAGTTGGGATACCTGAAAAACATCATGGACTCCTGCTAATTCAGGCAGTAGCTCCAACTTGTATGCTACCTCTCCTCGTCTTTCCAAAATCTTGTATGGTCCTACGTATCTCGGGCTTAACTTTCCCTTCATCTGAAATCGTCGAACTCCTTTGTAGGGTGTCACTTTGAGATACACATATTACCTATCTTGAAGGATAGTTCTCTCCTTCTGTTGTCGGTGTAACTCTTCTGTCGGGATTGGGCTGTTTTCAACCTCTCTTGTATGATCCTCACATGAGCAGTGGCATCCTCCACTAATTGCGGTCCCAAAAATTGTTTCTGTCCCACCTCGGTCCAATATAGTGGCGTGCGGCACTTCCTTCCATAAAGTGCTTCATAAGGAGCCATTTGTAGACTCACTTGATAACTATTGTTGTAGGTAAATTCTGCGTACGGCAGAAATTGTTCCCAAGAATTCCCATAGTCTAAAGCACACGCTCTCAACATGTCTTCTAAAATCTGGTTCACCCTTTCTGTTTGGCCTCCAGTTTGCGGGTGGTAAGCGGTATTGAACTTCAATTTTGTTCCCAGGGATTTTTGTAACTCTCCCCAAAATCTCGATACAAATTGTGCTCCTCTGTCTGAGACGATTGTTTTTGGTACTCCATGCAGCGTGACAATCCTGGTAAGATATAGTTCTGCCAGCTTTTTCGTTGTGTATTGCGTACTTACAGGTAGAAAATGAGCTACTTTCGTCAATCTATCGATTATAACCCATATAGAATTGTATCCTTGTTGGGTTCTTGGTAAACCAACTATGAAATCCATTCCAATTCCGGGGTTGGTAGGGGTTGTAGCGGTCCTGCAGGTTTCTGGTGTTCTGCTTTCACTCTTTGACAGGTGTCACAAAAAGCTATAAACTCGGCAATTTCCTTCTTCATTCCTTTCCACCAAAATCGATCCTTTAGATCTTGGTACATCTTTGTACTGCCTGGGTGAATAGAGTACGGGGTACAATGGGCTTCTTGCAGTATCATGTTCTTGATTTCCTTGTCATCCGGAACGCAGATTCGATTATTGTCGGGGGTAATTTCCGCGGGACTAAGTCCAGGTAAGTTGCGTCACGATTGCCTGGGGACCTGGCCTCCGGGGCCTCCCCGGGCGCCGCCTTTTGGCCCCCGGGACCTGGCCTCCAGCGCCGTCCCGGGCGCCGCCATTGGCCCGGGGACGTGGCCTCCGGCCCCTCCCCGGGCGCCACCTTTTGGCCCCCGGGACCTGGCCTCCGGCGCCATCTCGGGCGCCGCCATTGGCCCGGGGACGTGGCCTCCGGCCCCTCCCCTGGCGCCGCCTTTTGGCCCCCGGGATGTGGCCCCCGGTGCCCCCCCGGGCGCCGCCTTTTGGCCCCCGGGGCATGGCCTCTGACACCGTCCCGGGCGCCGCCATTGGCCCGGGGACGTAGCCTCCGGGTTCTCCCCGGGCGCTGCCATTTGGCCCCGGGACATGGCCTCCGGCGCCGTCTCGGGCCTCATTGCCCTCCTAAAGGTAAAGTCTCGAATTGTTTGTCACGTGCAGGTCACGCGAGGAGCGCCTCGGGAACTAGCGACCACCTGTCAAGCATCCAAGGCATTTGACCGGAAGAAGGACGGTCCTACCCTTCAATCCGACGGTGGCTTCCGGGATAGTTTAGGTTTTTTGCTTCTTTTTGGGGCTATAAATAGCCCTTGTACCCCTCTGTTGTAAAGGATCGGATCACTTTTATTGGAATAGCTAAACTCACAGGCGTGCTCTGGAAGCCTCTCCCCCGGAGAGAGCCTCCCTAGCCGACTCCGGTCGGGAGCGCGTCGACAGGACTAGGGCCCCCACCGGGACCCGAACCTGTATAAATCCGTGTGTCATTTCTTGTGCTTGTCCGGCGGGGGAGGACCGGTCATCCGGTCAACCCGCGCCGCGTAATCTTCGCTAGGATCATTCTCAAAACCTGCCGGGGTATTCGCAATACCACGACAATTATGATACCACAAAATTCCTTCCTTGTCCTCACAAAGGTCAATTGCATCTCCGTATTTCATGTCCTCTTTCATCTTCTGAATACTCTGATCTACTTCTTGAGTTCTTCGAATTTGGTCCTTTAGCTCGCAATTCACTGTTAATGCGGCGACGGTTCCTTGTTCAACAAACTCTAAATTCAACTTTTCGAAATCTCTAAGCAATTGGGGTGGTATTTCCAATGTCTTTGCTTGATTGTAGTAGGATTTTCTGCTCAAGGTGTCTGCTACTACATTTGCTTTTCCAGGGTGGTAATGTATTCCAAGGTCAAAATCCTTAATCAGTTCTAACCATCTTCGCTGTCTCATGTTCAAGTCTTGTTGGGTGAAGATGTATTTCAAACTCTTGTGGTCCGTGTAGATTTCACATCTATTTCCAAGTAGATAGTGTCGCCAAATCTTTAGCACATGAACAACGGTGGCCAATTCCAAATCATGAGTTGCATAGTTCTCCTCATGTGGTCGCAATTGTCTTGATGCATAAGCTACGACCCTTCCTTCTTGCATAAGGACACAACCTAGCCCTTGCTTTGATGCATCACAATAAACCTCAAAATCCTTTTTATTATCTGGTAAAGTGAGAATAGGTGCGGTTGTTAATATCCTTTTCAATTCCTCAAAACTCTTTTCACATCCTTCTGTCCAGTCAAATGGAACATCTTTCTTCAGTCGCCGGGTGAGTGGCTTTGTAATCTTGGAGAATCCTTTAACAAATCTCCGATAATATCCGGCTAATCCTAGGAAACTTCTTACTTCAGTTACTGTTTCCGGTTGTTTCCATTCCATGATATGTCGTGTCTGCCATGACTGTGACATCACCTGTGAGGAGCCCTGCTCGGTGAAGCTGGTTCCATAAACCACTTGACTTCCCAAGATGAGTCAATCACAGGAATACATTGAAGCAGCAAAATATTACAGTAGTCATAATTGTATGGCCATCAGGCCTTAGTACAATACGGGGTACAGTGCCTTACAAGGCACAAAGGTACAACAAAATAAAACTTCTAGTCGGCGGAAGCTAGGGCCAAAAGCAAACCACAGGAAACAGAGGTTGACAGCAAGACAGCACCACATCAGGGCATAGGAGGAAACTGCTCGTCTTCTTCTGGATCTGCAGCATCTTCAGGATATTCACCGAGGTCGTAGAGCGCTCCATCTATTGATGAGTTGTTGCAAGGGTGAGTACTTACATACTCCGCAATTCATATGAGAGGTAGAGATACATATAGTATGAATGACATGAACCTATGCTATTGGAGGAAAGAGTGAAGGGTTTTTCAAAATACATTTCTCACTACTACAGAAATGCTTTTCACTATCGGTTAAAAATCCACTCTACTATCGGTTCTCTTACCGATAGTGATCGGCACGATAGTAGAAACGTAGCACACTTCTATTGGTCGAAAACCGTTAGTAAAACATCTACATTCCCAACGTTCACTAATCGCTATCGACTATTTCTTCTATCGGCTTGGATTTAAACCGATAGTATTGTGTACGTTTTTTCTATCGACTCGTATATAAACCGATAGTATTGTGTAGGTTTATTCCATCGGTTGTTGTATATGAACCCGATAGTATTGTATAGACACAGTTAGTACTGAAAACTTTATTCTATCAGTTGTTGTATATGAACCAATAGTACTGGAATATTTATTCTATCGGTTGTAGTATATAACCGATAGTACTGTGTAGTTTTTCCTATCGGTTATGTACTCGACACAGTTAGTACTGGAATCTTGCACATATACATACAGCAATATAGAGATACATTGGATCATTCACAAATACACCAATATTTACAAATATACACCAATATTCACATATTGAATTTGTTCACAAATACACTAATACAGTAATATACACATGCATTGGACAGATTGAATTTATTCACATATTGATCGAGTTTATTCACAAATACACAAATGAATCTATTCACATATTAAGTTTATTCACAAATACAGCAATCAACACATTCAATATATATTACACAAGTCAGTTACAATCGATCGTTGATAGCCACTTCTTCCATGACATATTGAGCCCAAATTGTTCGCAGTTCCTTCAATTGAGGCAACTCATATTGCTCTTTCAACATGGCGCTCTGCATATATGCATGTATGAAGTTAGGATCGTACGTCACATCCAATTAAAGTTCGACTTTGATTCAGGAAAAATGGTTACCTTAGGGAATTGGGCAAAGTTTCTCCTGATCAGGTCATACATGAATCTCATGACATAGAAGCCACATTCCCACGATTGTGGCTACTGATGGCACTAGGAAAATTGCATATGCAAAGACATAAACCCACATTAACTCGAAAGAACTAATTAAGCTTAAATTAAAAGACTCATCATGAGTATTTCCATCCATATTAATTACCTCATGTTCTTTCCAAGAAATTGTTGTGCCCTTCGACGCGTCATGCCTCCCTCCAGCACTAGCATAATTTTTCAAAGCCCTGTATTTAATTTAGCATTGCCGGTTAATATGTTATCATTAATTAGCTAGTCAGAGAAAAATTTAAAACAAGTATGTTACTTACGCGTCTATGTGCCATGTGAGGGTGAAAACATGCGCCACCTTGTAGCTCATCGAATCGAGGTAATAGACCTCATTCATCTATGGGCAAATGACGGCGAGGACCCAGTGGCCCCTACATTGCATATATAAGCGAACCGTTTCATACATATGTTAGGCGTAACATACAAGAATGAGTTAAATTAGTAGGAAATACACTAACCTTTGGTGGTACGGCGCAAGGATGAACTCTCAGTCCTGCTGCGCTAGTAGTGCCCTTGATATGTATTCCTCTGCATGTGCTTGGTAGTGCTCTAGCATCATGAGGCTTATTTTCTCTGGGTCGAGGAAACCCACCTTGTCACATGCCCTCATCGACGCCAGCCTATACATGCACCTGGATGCAAAGTAGACATTAGTAAGTAGTGCATACAAAGTGATTAGATTTATGAAACGAACTGTGATAACTTCAGACAACAGGAAACTCACAGGACTCCAGTCCGTATGATGGACATATCAAGCTCCCGCCAGTTGAGGAGGTCGAACAAATCCTCGTGGGCCACCGATATGCTCCCGGCCTCACGGTGAAAATGACCTGGCCTAAAGTGAACTAAGAAGTTGATGTGGCGCCTAGACTGGGTCAGGTACCACTCGTGGAGACTTCTGGTTATTTGATCCATATTGCGCAGAAGGTACTCCGACACGAGTGGGGACCTGTTCTTGAACGTACCCAGCTGGCTTTGTTTGGCCTTGCCTTTGGCCTTGCCCTTGCCTTTGGGCGGGGAGCGAGTGTATACCTTCGAAGGTTGGGGTGTGGTGCCGCCGGCCTCATTTGATGGCGAAGGGTTTGAGGCCGTCAGAGGAGGCATGGGGGCCAAAGGAGCTCGCTCATGCATTGTGGCGGGGGTGGTGTCCTCAGGAAGTGAGCTGGTATCCATCGTCCACTTTAAGTACAAACGCATAAGTTAGATTTTACAAATTGAGTATATTAATTGAGTTGTAAGCTAGAATGGCTAGGGTTTACCTCCTGTAGTCTAACACCCTTCTTGGGTCACTATATGTACGAGCCCAATGCCTCGCCAATTGTCTGCATTTCGTCCGTTGGGACGGGCAACGGAAAAGAGCTGTAGCCCGGGAGGGCCATGTCCACCTGTACCTTTGCGAATCTAGTCTCTAGAGGTACGCAGTGGATCCGAACATCCTCCCAAAACTAGTATATGACCCTGTTTGCAACCACTACAGGTTTGTCGCCTATGTTGATCAATAGGCTACAGCTCTCTGGCTTCTACAATTTGCAACAATTATAACAGGTTAGCGAAACAATTCTAACGTAACGGGAGTGGCATCAACCGAACTGCATATATAGCTCAAGAGTTGCAATACCTCGATCAGGTCCACCGGATCCACGTGAACCTTCGAGCCGCAACTACTCGGCCTGGCAGCGTCGACCTCGGTAGCTGGATCTAAACCCTTGGACTGCACAACTCGGCTGAGGCGTTCATACTTCTTGTTCATTTGAGCGAACATGTCCGCGAATTGTGCAGTCACATCTGCCCGTATCTTCTGAGATAGCTCTACTTCCCTTTCCTTCCAGCTGCCAGCCTTCTTCGCCTTTTGCTCGGGCTCCGAGAAGCCTTCCTTCCATGGCACCACACCCCCCACGGTTCGCGTCCGCCCTGGATGCTCCTTGTTCCCTAGAGCTCGGGTAAGGATGTCATTCTCCCTATGGGGAGTGAACAATCCCTCGGTCGCCTCCTTCGAGCAAGAGATCTGTTACATTCAAAGCTCTCCATTGTGAGGAAGAAATATATACAAACTTGTGCGCAAACTAGTGATCATAGTTTTTTCTACCACACTCTATAATTCCAACCAGGAAGTTAGCCAACTTACGAGTCGCTGCACGACCTCGACGTCCCTGGGTTTGGGAACGCCACAGTCCCCGTGGCCGACACGGTCCCTCTGGCCAGCCACCAGCGCTTGCATCGCTGATCGCGGATCTCAGAGAGTGGTAGGTCAGGGGAGTCGACGAAATTCGACACCTCGTCTTCAGCCTTCTTCCACTGCTCCTCCTTCCCCGCATAGCCGCGAGAGCCGAGCCGGTGTGGGTGGTCGTTCCTCCTCTGGATTGCCTTCTTCTTCTCGCTGAGGGCCTTCGTACCAGAAACAAGAAAATTAATGCACCGCTGCTTACTGCATACAATGGTGTAACCAAGCAAAGGAACCATACATACCTTGAACTTAGGAGTCCCCTTCTGTTGGGCGAATTGCTCCCATACCTCCTCCGTTATGAAGGGGTACTTCTCGCATGGAGATTTGCCTTTAGCGAGGAAGGTACTGACGAGGACGCTCTTGAAGGTTTTCCACGTGTTGTTCATGTCCTTCAAGCAAGCTATCTTGGGACCATCATCGAGGATGTTCCACTTGGCCTGTTTCAAATGGTGCATATAAGCAGGACTTACCTAATCTCTGGGATAAACCAAGGGAATGTGATTACTCAAGAGTTCAGTGATTTTGATTAATTTTACCTTCACTTCCGCCCACAGCCTATCCCTCTCGTCGGCCTTGACGTCCTTCCAGCTCTGGACGGTGATCTTCACCCTTTCCTTCGCCAACAAGCCAACATAGGCAGCATAGTGGTCGGCGTTCCTCCCAATCGGTCTCCCGAACTGGTTGAACTCACATGAAAGATTCGCGCGTTTGGCCAAACGGCCCAACATCGTCGCGCCTCGCGCCTTCCTATTGTGCTGGGACAAGGCAGCGCCATCTACGTTCGCCCTCGCCGAATCACTACTATCAGCCGAGGAAGATGCTGACATGGCTTTACCTAAAATTCCATGAACAGACCATCAATTGATATGAAGAAAGGTACATGACAAAGTTCATAACTAAAATTGTTGTGCCCTACGCTAGTCTCTCTGCATGAACATAAAGTCTGTTAAAATTTAAATGAACCAAAATTTCAGATGAACATTAGAAAATGGGAAGTAATTAACAGAAAATTCAGATTAGCAGTGCAAACTATGACATACTTTATTTCCTAACGGTTTTCCAAGTAAAACCGATAGTAATCAAGTTTGTATTCAGGAAAATTTAAAAGATTAGCAGTGCAAACTATGCTAGTCTCTCTGTAGGAACATAAAGTCTGTTAAAATTTAAATGAACCAAAATTTCAGATGAACAAAAATTTCAGATGAACATTAGAAAATGGGAAGTAATTAACAGAAAATTTAGATTAGCAGTGCAAACTATGACATACTCTATTTCCTATCGGTTTTCCAAGTAAAACCGATAGTACTCAAGTTTGTATTCAGAAAAATTTAAAAGATTAGCAATGCAAACTATGCTAGTCTCTCTGCATGAACATAAAGTCTGTTAAAATTTAAATGAACCAAAATTTCAGATGAACATTAGAAAATGGAAAGTAATTAACAGAAAATTTAGATTAGCAGTGCAAACTATGACATACTCTATTTCCTATCGGTTTTCCAAGTAAAACCGATAGTAATCAAGTTTGTATTCAGGAAAATTTAAAAGATTAGCAGTGCAAACTATGCTAGTCTCTCTGCAGGAACATAAAGTCTGTTAAAATTTAAATGAACCAAAATTTCAGATGAACATTAGAAAATAGGAAGTAATTAATAGAAAATTCAGATTAGCAGTGCAAACTATGACATACTCTATTTCCTATCGGTTTTTCAAGTAAAACCGATAGTACTCAAGTTTGTATTCAGGAAAATTTAAAAGATTAGCAGTGCAAACTATGCTAATCTCTCTGCAGGAACATAAAGTCTGTTAAAATTTAAATGAACCAAAATTTCAGATGAACATTAGAAAATGGGAAGTAATTAACAGAAAATTCAGATTAGCAGTGCAAACTATGACATACTCTATTTCCTATCGGTTTTCCAAGTAAAACCGATAGTAATCAAGTTTGTATTTAGTAAAATATATAAGATTAGCAGTGCAAACTATGCTAGTCTCTCTGCAGGAACATAAAGTCTGTTAAAATTTAAATGAACCAAAATTTCAGATGAAAATTAGAAAATGGGAAATAATTAACAGAAAATTCAGTTTAAGATATTTACTATCGGTTCTAAATAAGAAACTGATAGTGGACTACACTGTATGACAAATTGCTAGTGATTTTCATCAATTCTGTCATTCTCATAGCTATCAAGTTTGTAGTTCATGAATTTTACTCTAGTTTTATATTTGTAATCCATTGAACCACATATGAACCATTGCATAAAAAATTAAGCAATTGACGCGAGCGATTTGGTCAAGAACACTTACAGTCGTTCGTGGAGTGGCCGGAGGCGGTGGAGAACCAGATTGCGATCGGCAATGGTGGTGCAGAGGAGTGAAGAAGCGAACGTCGGGGAAGCTAGGGTTTTCCGCGCGTGAGTATTTGGAATGTGATCAGTTGCACTGGAGGGAAAATCGTGCGAGGTTATAACCTAATATATGAATCTTTACTATCGGTTCATAACCACCAAACCGATAGTAAAAACATGTAAGTTAGGGTTTGCAGTGTTGGCATTGTTCACTATCGGTTTTATTATTCCAAACCGATAGTAAACTAAGAACAGGGGCTCATAACACAGTATAAATCACTATCGGTTATGAACAATAAACCGATAGTAGAGTTTAATTTCATATCGGTTTGGCAGTTGAAACCGATAGTAAAATACAATATTATTGACCCTAAAAGATTTCCCTTAGAACAATTACAGATGATCTCAGTACATCATTTTGCATTGTATTTTACTATCGGTTTTATGACAATAAACTGATAGTATATGTTAATTTCATATCTGTCTGGAAGTTGAAACAGATAGTAGAATACTGTTAAATTGATCTAAAGGGATTTCCTGAGAACAATTACAAATGGGTCTCATACATCATTTTGCACTTGTAAAGACACCTGAAACCCCATACAAATGACTTCCAATAATTTTGAAATAAATTAACAGTAAAGACCAATCATGGAATGAAAATTTGCAGTTTTCATATTGATTTGTGAAAAGAATCAATTATTGCTCATATCAAGTATATACTCCAATTGAAATGAAAATTTGCATAAATGATTCTCAATGCATCACGTATATTTTCCCAAAGAATTTTTGAAAAATGATTTGAAGAATTCTTCGATTAAAGATCCAAGTAATATACGTCACTTACATATTGCAAATTAGTCAAGAATGGTTGTCCACCCATAATCCTTCTTCGTGGTCGTCTTGCAGGTAACTTGTTTCGTCAATATCTTCGGTAGGGACAGATTGAAGAATTCCATCTAAAAATGGAGGTAGTTCGTCGAATTGATCATACTCTTCTTCATCCACAACGTCTTCGACCCCAACAATACGTCTCTTACTGTGAAGGACAACGTGCAACTTTGGGTTGGCCGGGTCAACGATGTAGAACACCTGTGTGGCTTGCTCAGCAAGTATAAATGGATCATCTTGGTGTGCGACTCTACTGAGATCGACGAGTAAACCCATAATTGTCGACTTTAACACCTCGAGGGATTTCGACCCATTGGCATCGAAACAAAGGAATCTTAAGTAATACATAATCGAGCTCTCATATTTCCTCAATAACACCGTAATATGAGTCGAGTGCCCTTACTGCCCTGGCATCCTCCAAAATAGCAAGTAGTGTCACTCCACTACATTGCATAGTACTCTTCTCGTCCTGAGTTCTTGTGTAAAATGAATAGCCATTGATGTCATACCCTTGCCAAGTCCCTACAGTAAATCTAGGCCCTCTGGCCAACCATGTAACAACTTCATCTACGTCGCCCTCAGAAGCTTGTAGGACTCTATTTTCGATCCACCCAGCAAACTTCTTGTTATGTTCTCTGGTGACCCAAATCTCTGGCTTCGAGAGATTCTGTTTCCATAATATTTCCTTGTGCTCTTCTATGTATAGCTCCACCCCTGTCATGTGCTGTAAGACCCAAAAATGAGCTTTTGCATACAGATCACTAGAGGGGACGACTGCTTTGAATCCAATCGTTCCAATGCCCTGAAGCCTGCCCTCATGCTGGGACATAGGAACGCCAATTGGGTCAACCCCGGCCATATAGTTGGTGCAAAATTCAATCACCTCCTCGGCGGTATAACCTTCAATGATACTGCCCTCAGGCCGATGTCGATTCCTTACATATTCCTTCAAGATACCCATAAATCTCTCAAATGGATACATGTAGCGCAGGAACACAGGTCCACAAAACTTAATTTCTCTGACAAGGTGAACAATTAGATGGACCATAACATCAAAAAAAGATGGAGGGAAATACATCTCCAGCTGACAAAGAGTTGTAGTCACATCGCGTTGAAAATCATCCAGTCCATCCAGATCAATTACCTGCAAGCACACAGTTGCGGCAAATATTCAAATCCAAAAAATCTGACAAGTTCCACGAATTGAGCTAATTAACTTGCTAGGAGTACACGCTTACCTTGCCAGATATTGTGTTGAAGAAATAACATAGCCTTGTAATTGTCTCTTTGACTTTGACTGGGAGAATGCCTCTGATAGCAATGGGAAGCATTTGTGACATCAGTACATGACAATCATGGGACTTCATACCAACCAGTTTCAAGTCTTTCATGGACACAAGTTTTTCAAGTTCGTAGAATACCCGCATGGAACTTTGACACCATATAGGCACTGACAGAGTTCTGTTTTTTCTCTTTTTGACAAAGTATAGCAGGCCGGGGGGAGGTATGTATGCTTTCCCTTCTCCAGTGGTGCAAGCTCACTCCTTATGCCCATTTCGAGCATGTCACGGTGAATGTTGATGCCATCTTTTGTCTTTCCCGGAATGTTCAACAACAAACCAATCAAACTGTCACAAACATTTTTCTATACGTGCATGACATCAATGCAATGTCGAACTTGTAAGTGCTCCCAACATGGCAGATCCCAAAGAATCGATCTCTTCTTCCAAACATTTTTTCCTGGAGGTTTAGAACATTTACCGAACTCAACTTTGATGTCCTTAACGTGCAAGTAAAGCTCCTTACCAGTCACAAACACTGGGGCTGATCCTTTCTTAGGCTTCCCATTAAATGACTTCCTCTTCTGACAGTAGGCATGATGCATCAGAAGTAATCTGCGGTGACCCATGTACACTGTTTTTCTGCAGTTCGGTAACCACATACTTTCAGTTTCATCTAGGCAAATAGGACAAGCCTTGCCTCCTTTCATACTATACCCTGACAAATTTTCGTAGGCCGGGAAATCATTTATGGTGCAAAATATCATGGCCCGTAACATGAAATTCTCTCGCTTATGTGCATCCCACAGCTGCATCCCTTCGCTCCACAATTTATGTAAGTCCTCGACTAACGGTGATAGAAACACGTCAATATCATTCCCGGGTTGTCTGGGTCCTGTAATTAGTAATGACATCGTGATGTACTTGCGCTTCATACATAACCAAGGAGGAAGAGTGTAGATGCATAAAAGAACCGACCAAGTGCTATGCCGACTGCTCATATTTCCGTGTGGATTCATACCATCCGTATTCAGCCCAAACCTTATATTCCTCACTTCGCTGCCAAACTCACCGAATGTTCTGTTAATGTTTCTCCATTGAATAGAATCAGCTGGATGTCTTAGTTTTCCGTCTTGTTTCCGACCTTCACCATGCCAACGCGAGTACTTCACATCTTTCGGATTTACAAACAGCCGTTTTAATCTAGGAATCACAAGCAAATACCACACAGTTTTGGCCGGAGGCCCTTTCTTTACCTCGTACATCCATTGTGATAAATTTTGTCCCCATGCTTATACTGTGATGCACCGCATCTTGGACAAACATGCAAATCCTCGTACTCATTACGGTACAGAACACAATCATTTGGGCATGCATGTATTCTTTCGATTTCCATTCCCAACGGACACAATAGTTTTTTGGCCTGGTAAACCGATCTTGGTAACTCATTTCCCTCTAGAAGCATGTCCGCCAAAAGATCTATAGCGCCGTGAAACTCTTATCGCTCCAACCGTTGCTTGCCTTCAAGTTATATAATCTCAACACAGAAGACAACTTTGTAAATTTTGCACATCCGGGGAACAAAGGCTTCTCAGAATCAACAATTAATTTCTCAAATTTACCAAAATCATTTTCGCTGTAATCTTCTTGTACATCACGTAACATTTCATCTAAATTGTCGTCATCTACATGCATATCCGAATGAACATTATCAATGTTCTGATGATCATCATTACTGCAATCCACTTCCGGGTGCTGCTGAGTGGTAGCGGTGCTCATTTCCTCAAGATCTTCACCATGCCATATCCAACGGGTATAGCGTGCGTTAAAACCATGACAAATGAAATGACTCCTAATCTGATCAGAGTTGCCGAACCTCTTTAAGTTCATACAATCTATACAAGGACAATGCATATCTTTCTCTCCCTTCTTCACCTTTTCTTGCTCAGCAAATTTAATAAACCCATTCACACCCTCCAAATACTCAACAGTAGTACATTTATTCCATACATCCAATATTCTCGGTCCATCTACAATTATTTCACAAAATTGATAAATTGAAATAAATAATTAATGACTCAGGGAATGCATGTATGAAACATCATCAATTAGGCCATATGTGTACAGCTACTTAATTACATTAAATGGATATATATGAAACCCTAACTTGATGCGTTAATTGGAAGAGCCAGCTAGCTAGCTGGTTAACTTTAGCCATAAATCATTCCTAGCTTGACTTCAGCAAGCTATAGCTAGCTAGCCAACCTAGCCTTCTAGCTAGTTTGGAGCTACATGTATCTAGTTTAATGAATTGGAAGTAAAGAGAGAGGGAGAGTGTGAAAGAGTGATCGAGAGATAGAGAGAGAGGTGATGAGAAGATGGCAATACCGAGGGGGATCGAATTGTCAACCTCTCAGCTAGCTTCTCCAGATCACTCTAGCTTGGAGTGTGGATGCACGTACGGTAGAAATGATCGAGGATGAAGAGCAGGGGTCGAGATAAGTAGTGCAATTTTACTATCGGTTCAAAACCACAACCGATTGTAAACTTTTCTCTCTTCTAAGGTCCCCACTGTCATAACCATTAGTTTATATGACGTCATTTTACTATCGGTTTGTTTTATATAACCGATAGTAAAATTTACTCTATTATATCGGTTGGTACAGTATTAACCGATAGTAAAAAGTTTGTAATTTCACTATCAGTTACGAAAGACAAACTGATAGTATAATTTCCTCTATTATACCGATCGGTACAATAATGACCGACAGTAAAAATTATTTGCATTTCACTAACGGTATGCCAGAACATAACCGATAGTACAAAGCCTGTTATCTACCACTGTCGTCGTACTCTATCAGATTTTTCCCAGATTGCTTATAACCGTTAGAAGATATGGGTTAGTGGATTGCATTTCTGTAGTAATGTAAGAAGAAGATCAAGAGATGCTTTCCCATTGTAACAATTTTCTAAACCTTTACTAAGTTTCTTGATTTGAGCCTTTAGTTCATTGTTTTCATTTAAGTTTATTTCATGGCATTACATATCTTTATTTCTAGAGCTAGATGAATATGGCATATTGATTAAATCATTGCAACTAGTTGACATATCAATTTTAGAGACTACATTTGGTGTATCATCAACTAAGTCACAAGAAACAGCTACATATACCATAGTTGGTGAGTTAGTGAGATCCTTGATGAGAAGACCTTCATAAGATTCTTTTAAATCAGAGTAAAGATCAAGTAAAGAGGAGTGGTCTTCAATAAGTGCTCTATACTTTTTCTTTGTGATTCCAAAAGCATCATTTAAATCACTAATCATTTCAACTAGATCATCATATGAAGGGTCAAGAGAATGTACCTTCTCATCACCTTTAGCCATAAGGCAAAAGGATGAACTTGTTGATTTGTTGTTGTTGCCAAGAGCTCATCCAACTAGCTTCTTGGAACGACCCTCTTCATCACCGGAGTCAGAATTGGAGCTCTCTTCTTCGGACATCTATGCTCCAAAGCATGCTTCTTGGTTTCTGCCATTGTTTTTGAAGAATTTCTTCTTCTTAGGATCTTTCTTCTTCTTATCTCAAGGCTTGTTCTTATTTGGGCATCTTGATATGTCCCTTTTCATGACATTCATAGCATATGATGTCCTTGACTTTTGCTTTCTCTGACCCTTTGGTCTTATGTCGATGTTGACTCCCTTCTTGTGCAACTTATGAAGAAGCTTTTTGGTGTTCTTTACAAGAAGGGCTAAATCCTCATCGGAGGAGCCATCGTTTGAATCACCTTTGGAGTTGGCTTTGAATGCCAAGTTCTTCCTTTTCGTCTCTGATGATTCGGCCGCCTCCTTCTTCTCCTTCCGATGCATCTCATGGGTGATGAGATTCCCAAAGAGATCGGTAGGTGTGGTGGATGATAAGTCAGAGTTGGTAAGGACCATCACAAGAGTGTCAAAACTCTCTGGAAGAGCCCTAAGCATTTTTTTTACAATTTCAATGTTAGTAAAAATAACTCTGAGTCCTTTGAGCTCATTCACAATGTTGTTCAACCGAGTGAACATGGAATCCATGGACTCGATTGGTGACAAGGTGAATGTCTCATATCTTTGCCTAACCATTAGCAATTTTGCCTCCTTGATCGTAGTGGTGCCCTCATATATCTCCTCGAGGGTGGTCCTCATTGAGATTGAAAAATCTTCTGCATCAAGCACTAGTACATGAAACTAGTGTTCTTGAGCTGAAATGGCATTTTGGCACAATAATATGTGCCAAATGTTGTGATGAAGGTAGTTTTCTCCTCATCTTCTGCCATGCTAATTTGATGGCACCGTGAGTAGGCATCCAGGAAACTCATCAGTTCGCAACCAACTGTTGAATTGATCAACTGGTCGATACAGGGAAGGGGAAATCATCCTTCGGGTAGGCAGCATCGAGATTGGTGTAATCGACGCACATGCGCCACTTACCATTAGATTTTAGGACCATAATCGCGTTTGCGAGCCATTCAACTTCACTAATAAAGCCAGCCTTCTTGAGTTTATCTAACTTCGAACAAATGGCTTCTTTCTGATCAGAAGCAAAGCATCTGAGCTTTTTCTTTATTGGTCGTTGTCCAAGCTGAATCGTCAGCATGTGCTCGATCACTTCCCTTGGGACTCCATGCATGTCAGATGGTTTCCACGCAAACACATCTGCACTAGCTTGAAGGAAAGCGATGAGCGCAAGTTCCTATTTGTTCTCCAGTTCTGACCCACTCCGAACAGTTCTGGTTGTGTCGTCTAAGAATAAGGAAACTTGTTTAAGTTTTTTGTTTGGTTGAGGGGTTATCTTGACCGCATCTATCTCATTAGCCTTGGTCGCAGCATTAACATTCCCGAGGGGAAGCTGATCAACCAATTCCAAGGAAATGTGATCACAAGTGAGAGTCGTATTCTGGCTACCCTTGACCGTGATCGCACCTTTTGGTCCTGGCATCTTGACACACTAATAAGCATAATGCGTCGCTTCCATAAACATGACAAGTGAGGTGATGAGGAAATCACCAACACAGATACGAACACCGCTCTGTCCACTACTCCCACTCCGTCGCCCGAAGACCATGGAGAACATCAAGTCGGCATGAGCCCACATGTCAAGCCTTTCAAGCCATCTACACTGAAGGTCCAGCATACCACAACACTCCAAGACGAGCCCAAGAAGAAGCCCAAGTTGTCCACGCTCCAAGACGAGCTGAAGAAGAAGCCCAAGTTGTCCACGCTCCAAGACAAGCCCAAGATGAAGCCCAAGTCATCCGCGAGCCCGATTCGGCCATCCAAGAGCACGCCAACTTTAAATGGACATCCAGGCCACGTACGGAGTCCGTTTGGTGTGAATGAGCACTTTACGGAGAAGCCCATGACGCCACCTTTCTATTGAATTTGGCCCCACTGCCTAATTCCATCTGAATCTCCCGCAATGGATGAAACAATTCAAGGACAGATTGTGCCAGGTGCTGTGCCACCTCTACTTTGGGCCCAAGGCCCGTGTATCCCTAGGGTAACGTGGGGGTGGGTTATCTGGCTGGTCACCTACCTCTGGCCGCCATACTCCTGCTACATGTGGCCGCCACCCCATATCCTTTTCGGTGGGTTTTGCTAAGATTATACTGCTTAGACAGTTTTCGCCGTTCATCGGTTTGTGGAACCCCAACTCGTACTCTTCATTGGTAATTGGCAATATTTAGATTGCGTCTACTTGTTCTTGCTTGTATTCTCGATTTGCATGCAGGGATAAGCCTTATTGGCGAGGTCAACCATGTCTTGGCGTGTTGATAACCAACGGAGCCGTTGTGTAGCGATTGCAGGGGTTCGAATCAGTTCTGATTGGAAGTTGGATGGTCAACATCGAGTTCTCCATCAAGCGATTTACTTCTACCTATCGGAAGATCAGGACACTGTTTACATCAGTTGGTATCAGAGCAAAGGTTGCCCGATAGGTAACACTGTATCCCCTGTTTGTTTAGATTGATTATGTTCTTCGTCCTAGAGTCCAGAAAATTTGCCCTACAAAAAAAAATTGTTTACCTTGTCCAAACCCTAGCCATTAATCTTGCATTGTTCTTGTCAATTTGCATCTTTGAATTTTTGTTCATCGTTGTCAAGTGTTGGTTTTAGTTCTAGTCTTGGCATGGTTTCCATTTTGCATCTAGTAGTCGACTCAAAATCCATCTTGTTTCCTTGTCGCGTCCAAATTCCAATCTGTTGCTGTCCAGTTCGTTGTTTTCATCATATCTTTCTCATACGAACTCCGATTTTCATGTTCTTGTCGTTTCTGGAATCGTAGCGAGAAATCCCACAAAATGTTAGTTGTGGATATTTTCAAATTCGGCCGTCTTCAGGATGCTTAATTTTGGGCAAACTCGAGTCCAATTCATATTCAAATTGTTCAATCCGAGAAAGGTTCGGTGAAACTATCATATCTTTTGATTCCCAACTCCATTTTTGACGTTCTTGTACTTGTTGGAAAGATAAAAAGATCCTCTACAACTTTTCTGTTTGGTAGATCTTCAGATTCAGAGCTTTAGGAGTGCGAAGTTGCCAAACAACGTTTCTATTTTGTTGCACAGTTGCAAAAGAAAGAGGCAAGTGCAAAAAAAAAAAAAAGCCGCATTGTTTATTAAAAAAAGGAAATAAAAAATCAAGTGCAAAAAAAACATAGAAGAAAATATGTGTAGAAAAGAGGAGAATTTTCGGTGGCGCATCTTGGGTTCTAGTCCTTTGTGATTCTAGTTGCTTGCTTGAGTTAGATCTGAGTCTAGGCTAGTTCCAGCACTTTGACTATTACTTTGGACTAATTTTCAACTTTGTATTACTGATATTGAATTGTTGCTACACATATATTAGCCTTCCGAGCTCCACTTTCTTCCAACTCAGTTACAGGTTTACCTTGCAATCGTCTCACTCACGCTCGTCACAGTATCACGAACCAGCCACCGGTTGCACCCCTACTGCCTTGGTAAGAACACTTGTAAGAGCGTGGTAAGACGGTTGAGAGTGTGTGATTTTCCCCTCCACAACCTAGTAGTTGATAGTGATAATACTCTGGTGCTGTCTTCTATTTTCTACTAACAATGACAGGTGATACATCTGATGGAGACGAGTGTATTACAAAAGGAGAGCTCATGAAACTCCTGGGTGAACAACACAATGCCATTAATGAGCACCTTAATAGCAAGCTTGAAGATACTACAGCTACCATGAACAACTTGCGACGAGACATGGCGACACTCACCGATAGCTTGGCCACGCTCACTACACGCATTGAAAGAATGGCAAAAAATCAGCCACCTAACTACGGTGCCAGAAGTGCGCGATGCAGCACAAGATAATGAGGCATCCGTTGCAGGAGATGATGATGATCATGAGATGGACAATGATTGTAACACCCTAGTTTTGGGGGTGAAAAGTTTTTGCATAAAAATTCTGCATGCATGTATCTCTATAGTAGTAGCCAGATCAACTGAACTCTAATCTCTCTCAAACCCTAAAAATCTCAAAATCTATCCTCTAGATCCAGATTAAGATCTTCCCATCCAGATTTAACCTACCAGTTACCTTGAAGATAAAAGTCTTCAGGAGCCAGATTAAATTCTGACCCTAACTCCCAGTATCTAAGCCTCATTCTGTTTTCGAAAACAGAAAATTCAGATTTACCCTAAGTACCCCAGTTCCAGATAATTGAGTTATCTTGATTTAACCCTATCCAGACTCAAGTATCTTTTGGAATATGTTTCCAGATACATCCTCAACTTACCCCAAAAGGTTGGGAGCCAGATTGTTTCATCTAAGCACTTTTCGCAGATTAGTCCAATTTTACTGCGAATAAGTCCTTTCTGTTTATCTGGAAGCCTGAAAAGGCTAAAATCCACAAATCAACTCCAATTCCAGAATTTCTTCAGGGAACACCTCCCAGATGATATTTGATACAGATTTCCCTTCTGATCAGACTTCAAAATCTCACTCCAATTACCAGAATTCGAGATCGACAAAATCCAGATCTATTTTACGCTAATTCTACCCTATTTTCAGAAATAGGTGAAATCCCTCAAATCTTATCAAATTGCTCTAAATTTGAGCTAGATGAGTATTAATAGAAATATTATACTCGACCATTCAATCAAATCCCAAATTAATCATCTTTAAGACCTGATTTACAATTCAGTCCAAAGCCAATCAAAAATCATCACAATCTGGCCCTTGATTCGACCACAGGCTGTTGTTCATGACCAGGCCGCTCAAACTGACCAGATTGCTTTTCTGACTTCGACCAGGCCTGTTCAACCGACCACACCCTCGACCGCAGCAACTATTTTCGACCACACCTACTACCATCGACCGCTGCTGTGCTTTCGATCACCACAGCCCTCAATTCCCTTCGCCCGCGATCGTAGCTCACGAGCAGGAGCACGTGACCACGAGCACACGACTCGACCATTGCAGCGCCCGTGAACTCCTAGCCGTTGATCACCAGCACAGCCATCTTAGCCGGTGCCTTGACGCCAGGGACTTAGAGGTTCCGGAGGCTAAGTGTCCGGGAATGAGCTTCCGGGAGAGGGCTACCGGGAGAGTTAAGGGCGCTAAAGTTTTGAAGGGCCACGTGGCACCCATCGGGGCCGCGGTTGGCCCCTATAAATAGGGCCTCGGGGGGCCCGGAGAGCTCATTCCAACCTTCAAACCTTCAAAACTTTAGCGCCCTTAACTCTTCGGGTAGCCCTCTCCCGGAAGCTCATTCCCGGACGCTTAGCCTCCGGAACCTCTAAGCCCCCGCTTTTTTCCGAAGCCTAAGCCACCGGAAAAACCAGATGGGACCCAAGGGCCGCGCCAAGGCAGTGGAGGTGTCACCGGAGGAAGTCACTGTGGACTTCCTCTGGGCCTTCGAATTTACAACCGGGGACCTGGAGTCCTTGGTTGACTGGGGGGTAGTCGCGGACGGGGACGTCCGGATCCCCGCGAAGAAGGATGGAGCCCCCCACCCCAGGCCCGGGGAAGTAGTGGCCTTCGAGGCTTTCGTCAAGGTCGGGCTCCGGCTCCCGGTGCATCCATTGCTCCGAGAGTTTCTGAAGGAGTATGGGGTGGCGCTGAACCACCTCACGCCAAACGCGTTCATCCGGATGGGCCTATTCATTGGGCTCTTCGAGATGGCCACCAGACGGGAGCCCACGCACTGGCTATTCCAGTACTTCTACGAACCGGCGGCGAGGAGCTCCCACCTGGTGAAGGGAGGACCGAAGTCTCCCTTTGGCTCGGTGATGATCTAGCTGCTATCGTCCCGGGTGGCGGCCTCCCAGGACCACTGGGGGGACTGGATCCGGAGGTGGTTCTACCTCCGGGTCCGGGACGACGAGGTGGTGTTCTCTCCGGACGCCCCCTCCTACAGCCGGTCATCCGCCCCCAAGCGCCCGGTGTGGACCGAGGAGGAGCTGAAGCTCCTCAGCAAGGTCGTGGGCTCCCGGGGCGTCTGCTGCATGAGGGACGCCGCCAAGGAGCTGACGCTATTGAAGATCTCCCCCTTCTCGCACGGGAGGAGGGGCATTGGGATGTGCCTGGCCCAGCGGCCCCCGCAGAAGCCGGTGACCCGACGTAAGCCCTCGTGTCGCTTTGCTCATATTTTTTGTGAATTTTTCTAACTCTTACCTTTTGCAGTCCTGCCGTACCCGGCCGCTCGGGAGAAGGCGGAGAACCTCCTCAGGAGGTACTACACCGACGAGCATGAGTGCGTCGTGCGCGTCATTGGGGAGGGCCCTCCCTGGAACCTGGTGGACGAGGCCTTCGGGCTGAGGCTACCGGCGAGAACGCCCCTCCCCACCCCCGGTACCCACAAGAGGGGGTGGGAGGCCGCCGGGGGCTCTGAGCCAAAGCAGGCCAAGGCTCAGAAAGCCCTCGGTCCATCGACGACACCGGGCTCCATGCCCATGAAGGCCCAGGATGTAGCCCCTGGGTCAGGGCGCGCGCGGGCACTGGCCCGGAAGGAGGTGACGCCCCCGCCCCTGGAGAGCCCTGGAGAGGCTCGGGGCAAGGGACCAACTGACGACGGGGGGGCGTCCGATTCTGCGGACTCTGCCCCCTCGCCACCTTCGGCGATAGCTCTCCCGGCGGCTCCGGTTCTACCGGAGCTGAAGAGGCTGGAGGTGCGATTTGCGGAGGCTTCTCCTCCGCGCGTCGAATGGCCAGTAGACGATGGAGGGGGCCCCTCGGTCTACGAGGCTCCCCCGATGACGGAGGTCCCGGGGGCCCCACGGCCCGGAAAGGGGAAGGGACTCCTGATTCCTCCCCCGGGGGACCCCCTCCGGAAGTTCCTCGCCCTCCTCCTCTTCGGCGGCAACCTCTTCGGTGACGAAAACGCCAGCCACTGCCACCCCGGTCCGCATCACCCCCCGACTCATGCATTGGGGCCTGTCGTCGGGCTTGACGGGTCCGGCGCCGGGAGGGAGACCCCCCTGCTTTCCGTGGGGGAGGTTGACCGGTACGCAGAGAGCCTGAAGACCCGGAAGGTCCAGGACTACGTCTCGCAAGGGATGTTCCGTGAGCACTTCGGGGAGCTTCAATCTCTCCAGATCCAGGTACCTCCCCGAGCCGGTGGGTTCTTTCCTTCGGCGCTCCCAACTTGAATTTTTTCTAACTCTTGAGCTTGTAGGGGGTGGCCATCACCTGGGGGATCGAGATGCGCTTTGGCTGGGGGCTGAAGGAAGCGGAGGAGAAGGTCGCCGCCTACCTGGAGCAGCGGGATGATGCCCTCCGGGAGCTAGCCCGGGTCCGGGCCCAAATCCACGCCTCCGAGACCGCCAACGACCGGCTCCGGAGGGAGGCCAAGGCGAAGGAGGACGCCCTCCGGGAGCTCGAGGGCTCGAGCGTCCGGGCGGTGACGGACGCGGGCCGCTCCGTTCGCTCTCCCCTCGAGGGGCTTGACGTGAGCTTAGGCTCAGGGAGCCGCTCCGAGGCGCCCCCGGCAACGCTCAAGGAGGCTGTGCGTTTTCTCAACCCGCAAGTCTCCGTGATCCCGGAGGCCGCTGATGCCCGGGTGCGAGGCCGGGCGATCCCCGTGGTGGTTGCCGCGGCCGGGGTCGTGGAGCACCGGGGGGTGGGCGCCCGGGCAATCGGGGGCCGAAGCCCCCGGAGCTTCCCGGAGTTCTTCGAGCCCTCGCGGCGAGAGATGGAGCAGCTCGCCGGGGGCTTCTACGACCGGATAATCCGGGCGCGATTCCCGGCGCCGGCGCCTCCGGGAGCAGATGCAGCGGCTCTGGCAGGAGCCCCCTAGGGGGAGGACACCGATGAACAAGTATGAGCCTCCCCCCGGGCCTTTAGATAGGGCCCCTTTTTTGTTTTTAGGTTTTTTGTTCCCGGTAGCTTCTTAGAGGAAGCCCCGGACACTTGTACAAAGACATTTTGATGCGATAGACATTGAAATTTTTTCTAAGTTTGAATGAATGAAGTGTACCTGGTTTCCCTGGAGGTTACTCCTGGGCGAAGGTCCTGGAGAGACTCCCCGGGGGCTGCCCAGGCCGCCTTGATTTTGCTAAGTCTCTTCTCCGGGGGAGGCAGCGGGGGCGTTGCCCGGGAGCCGATCCGGTTACGGTGGCATCCGGAGTGGCACCTGGACAACTTCGACAATCATCGCGCTGAGCTATCTCCTCCACGATCGGGGTCCCGGAGGGTTCTCCTGCTTCGAATACTTCCACTGGAGGGCTACGAGTATTGGCCCGAAGAAGTGCCGAGATCCTGTAGGGGCCCTCCCACTTGGGGGAGAGCTTGCCTTGGGCTTGGGGGTCTGTGATGGGCTTGAGGACAAGGTCCCTAAGTCGAAATGCCCTCTCACGCACGCGCTGGTTGTATGCGCGCGTCATTTCGCGCTTGTAGATGGCGTGGCGGAGGAGCGCTCGGTCGCGTTCCTCCTCCACGAGATCGACCTCCAGTCGTTTGATTCACCTCATTGGCTTGGTATGCCGCGGTCGTAGCTCCTTCTAGGAGCTCGACTCGCAGCGACCGAAAGCCAATCTCTGGGGGGAGGATTGCCTCAACCCTGTATACCAGGGAGAAGGGAGTACGTCCCGTCGCCCGACTCGGAGTCGTGCGCATGGAGCAGAGGATGCTAGGGAGCTCCTCTGCCCATGCACCCCGCTTGGAAGCGGCTTGCTCGAGCCACCGGCGTAACCCTTGTAGGATTACGCCATTGACCCTTTCAATGGCCCCGTTGCTCTGGGGATGGGCCACTAAAGCGAAGTGGATGGTGAGCCCCAAGCCTTCGCAGAATTCCCGGAAATAAGCCGAGTTGAATTGGGTCCCGTTATCGACAGTGATCTCTCGGGGGAAGCCAAAACGACAAACGACATTTTTCCAGAAAAACCACTGTATAGCCCGGGACATGATGCTGGCCAAAGATTCAGCCTCTACCAACTTAGTAAAGTTGTCGACCGCGACCACCACATACTTGTAGCCCCTGGGCGCTGGGGGGAAGGGCCCTAGGAGGTCCATCCCCTAGCGCGCAAAGGGCCAAGTGATGGGGATAGTCTGCAGTGCTACGGGGGGAGGTTCGAACCCTTGGCCATCTTCTGGCAGGCCTCGCATGCGGGGACAAGGTCTCGCACGTCACGCATCACCGTGGCCCAGTAAAAGCCCTGGCGAAGGGCCTTGGCTGCGATGGCGCGGGGCTAGATGAGACCCGCAGCTTCCCGCGTGGATGTCTTCGAGAAGCCGGAGTCCTTCCGGCCGTGGGAGGCGTCGTACTCGAGTTCCCTCCCCTCGGGGCTCTGGAGGACTACTCCCGCACCAGCCCTGGTGAGACACAGGGAGCCATCGAACATGAGTGTCCAATGGTCGCTGTGTCGGGGCAGCGCAGGGAGGTCTTCGTCCCTGGGCCCAGAGGCAGGAGTCCATTCCGCCACAAAGTCGGCGAGGACCTGTGACTTGATGGCGGAACGCCCCGTGAGGGAAAGGGAAAAGGGGGCGAGCTTGGCCCCCCACTTTCCTATTTGGCCGGTGGCTTCTTTTTTTCGGAGCACCTCCCCCAAGGCGAGGGATGACGGGACAGTGATGGGATGCCCCAGGAAGTAATGACAAAGCTTATGGGACGCCATCAGGAGGGCGTAGCAGATCTTCTCCATCTCCGTGTACCGAGTTTTGGCCCCTTGGAGGGCTTCACTCACGTAGTACACGGGACGCTGCTGCCCATCTTGCTCCTTTACCAATACCACGCTTACGGCGGCCAAGGTCGCGGCAAGGTAAAGGAGCAAGGGTTCTTCAGGAGATGGGCTCACGAGCATTGGGGGCCTCGTGAGATATTTCTTCAGGTCGTCGAAAGCCCCCTGGGCCTCGGGGGTCCACCGGAACCCCCCGAGCTCCTGGAGGATTTTGAAGAATTGGAGGTCGCGTTCCCCAGACCACGAGACGAAATGACTTAGCGTGGCTAAGCGGCTGGTGAGTCGTTGAACGTCCTTAATCGAGCGCGGCAGGGGCATATCCAGGAAAGCCCGGATCTTCTCAGGATTTGCCTCTATGCCCCGCTGGGACACAAGGAAACCTAAGAGCTTCCCCCCGCACACGCCGAAGGTGCATTTCTCTCGGTTGAGCTTCAACCCGTATGTGTGGAGGTTGAGGAAGGTCTCCGCTAAGTCATCGACGTGGGCAGTTGCGCGGGGACTTTTGATGACCGCGTCGTCGACATAGACTTCAGCATTACGATCGATTTGGTCTTTGAAGACCAACGTCATGAGCCGCTGGAAGGTCGCTCCAGCGTTCTTTTGCCCGAAGGGCATGTGGACGTAGCAGAAGGCTCCGAGGGGAGTTATGAAACTCGTCTTTTCCTCGTCCCCTTCCGCCATCCAGAACTGGTGATAGCCCAAGTACGCGTTCAGGAAGCTCATCAACTCGCACCCCGCGGTCAAGTCAACCAACTGGTCAATTCGCGGGAGCGGGAAGTTGTCCTTGGGGCAGGCGCAGTTGAGGTTGGTGACGTCCACACACATCCGCCACTTGCCGTTCGACTTCTTTATCGGGGTGCAAGACCTCCCGAATGAACCCCACCTCTTGGAGTCGGGCGATCTCTACCTTGATCGCCTTTTGGCGTTCAAGAGAGAGCTTCCTCAGCCTCTGCTTGATCGGGGGGTGACCGGGGGTCACCGCGAGCTTGTGCTCAATGACATCCCGGGTGACACCCCCCATGTCGGAGGGCTTCCAGGCAAAAACGTCAGAGTTTTCGCACAGGAAAGCCGCGAGCCGCTCCGCGTGCTCTTCATGGAGATCAGCCCAAATTTTGACGGTCTTGTCCCCGTCGACCGGGGACAGTGGGATCTTCCGGAGGTCCCCCACCGGGTGCGGCTTAGGGAGGAACCTCCCGGAGGGTATCGCTGCGGTGTCGGATTCCGGGGGAGATGCCTCCCCCCAGGGGTTTTGATGATGTTGACGCTCCTGATCATCGCGGCGGCGCGCTCATACAAAGCACGGGCCATGTCTTGGTCTCCCCGGGCGGTGATCACACCGTGAGGCCTGGGGATCTTCATGCAGAGGTAGTTCTGGTGGATCGCAGCTCCCAGGCGGTTGATCGTGGTCCTCCCCATGATTGCGTTGTAGGAGGAGGGGAGGTCTACCACATCAAACCAGACCATCTCAGTCCGGTAGTTTTCCGAGGTGCCGAATGTCATGGGGAGATCCACATTCCCCACGGGGTGGATCGCCTTCCCTAGGACGAATCCTTGCAAAGGCCCTACTATGGGCTGCAAGAGCTTCTCGTCCACCTGCATCTCCCTAAAGGCTTTTAGGTAGAGGACATTGGCGGAGCTCCCGCCATCCATGATGATGCGGGCCAGGTGGCAGTTGTAGATAGTGGTGGAAACAATGCGCGCGTCGTCATGGGGGAAGCGAACCCCGCGCGCGTCTTCCGCCGTGAAGGTGAGGGAGACGTCCGACCACTTGGGTGGTGGAAACGTGTGCAGCACCCCCACCACCTTTACTTCGCGCGCGTACTCCTTGCACTGGCGCTTAGAGTCCCGCCTGGAAGCGGACCCTCCTGTGATGACGTTAACACGCCTCTGGGAGGTTTGGAAGGGGAGAGTTTCGAACGGCTCGCCCTCTTGCGTTCGTCCCTGCTGTCCCCCCGCGGGAGTAGGAATGGCCGGTAAGGCCGACTGAGGGGGCAAGGAGGTCGGAGTCCCGCCTACCCATGCTGGTCGAGGAATGCGGCGAACTGCTCCAACAGTTGGTGGCATTCTCGGGTAGCATGGGTACTGGACCTGTGGAAGGTGCACCACGGTCCCTCCTTGCTTCCCGCCGCAGGGCCTTCACGACCACGGGACGACTATCCTCATCCACAGCCTTTCGGCTTGGGGAAGGGGCGATTGCCCCTCGAGGCTTCGCGCGAGCCGGCTCCGCCCTCGAGGACAAAGGTGTCCCGAGGCCGTGGCTCGTTACGACCCCCCTGCTTGGGGCGTTTGAGGGGGTCCCTAGCCCCCCGGTCAACGGGGGCGGGAGCCCCCTGGTTCTTCTTCCAGAGGTCGTCCTCCTTCGCCCGAGCGTACTTCTCAAGTACGTTGAAGAGCTCGTCGGCGGAGGAGGGGCAGCTCCGGGAGAGCCTCCAATGGAGCTCCCCAGGGAGGATCCTGCTCTTGCAAGCCTCAATGACTGTGGAGTCGGGGACATGAGCCACTTTGTGTCGTGGTATTGCGAATACCCCGGCAGGTTTTGAGAACGATCCTAGCGAAGATTACGCGGCGCGGGTTGACCGGATGACCGGTCCTCCCCCTTCGGACAAGCACAAGAAATGACACACGGATTTATACAGGTTCGGGTCCCGGTGGGGGCCCTAGTCAGTCGGTGCGCTCCCGATCGGAGTCGGCTGGGGAGGCTCTCTCCGGGGGAGAGGCTTCTGGAGCACACCTGTTAGTTTTTTAGCTATTCCAACAAATGAATCACCTGGTTACAACTGAGGGGTACAAGGGCTATTTATAGCCCCAAAAAGAAGCAAAAAGCCTAAACTACCCCGGAAGCCACCGTCGGATTGAAGGGTAGGAACGTCCTTCTCCCGGTCAAACCCCTTGGATGCTTGACAGGTGGTCGCTGATTCCCGAGGCGCTCCTCGCGTGACCTGCACGTGACAAACAATTTGAGACTTTACCTTTTAGAAGGGCGATGAGCCCCGGGACATGGGCCGGAGGTCAGGTCCCCGGGCCAAAGGCTGCTCCCGGGGCCGGCGCTGGAGGCTAGGTCCCGGGAGGCAAAAGGCGGCGCCCAGGACGGCACCGGAAGCCAAGTCCCGGGAGCCAAATGGCGGCGGCCGGGACGGCGCCGGAGGCCAGGCCCCGGGCGCCAAATGGCGGCGCCCGGGGAGGCGCCGGAGGCCAGGTCCCGGGGGCCAAATGGCGGCGCCTGGGGAGGCGCCGGAGGCCACGTCCCCGGGCAAATGGCGGCGCCCGGGACGGCGCTGGAGGCCAGGTCCCGGGAGCCAAGAGGCGGCGCCCGGGACGGCGCCGGAGGCCTGGTCCCGGGGGCCAAATGGCGGTGCCCGGGACGGTGCCGGAGGCCAGGTCCCGGGGGCCAAATGGCGGCGCCCGGGGAGGGGCTGGAGGCCATGTCCCCGGGCAAATGGCGGCGCCCGGGACGGCGCCGGAGGCCAGGTCCCGGGAGCCAAGAGGCGGCGCCCGGGACGGCGCCGGAGGCCACGTCTCGGGGGCCAAATGGCTGCGCTCGGGACGGCGCCGGAGGCCAGGTCCCGGGAGCCAAGAGGCGGCGCCCGGGACGGCGCCGGAGGCCACGTCCCGGGGGCCAAATGGCGGCGCCCGGGGAGGGGCCGGAGGCCATGTCCCCGGGCAAATGGCGGCGCCTGGGACGGCGCCGGAGGCCACGTCCCCGGACGAATGTGACGCAACTTAACTGGACATAGTCTCGCGGAGATTTCCCCCAACAGCAGCCCCCCATGTCCCCCGGGGATGATGCTCAAGTCCTCGGTGGGCATGGTACATGTCTCCGGGAAAATCTCCGAACCAAGCCACCGGAGCCGTGACGATTCGGTTTCCTGGCCGGACGCTTATGGCTGCGCCGCTTCGCCATAAATGCGCTCGTGGTTTGAGCCGGCGCCTCGATTCGCACGCCCGTCCCTTCGTTTCCCGCGCACGGTTTGAATTTCAACGGTCCGGATTGCTCCGCGGGGTGCCACGTGGCGCCCATCTGGACCATGGCCCGCCCCTATAAATAGGGCCTTGGGGGCCCGGTAACTTCATTCCAAATTCTTCGGCCTTAGCGATTTTTGCTCTCCCGGTAGCTCTCTCCCGGTAGCTCCCCCCGGTAGCTAGCTAGCTCTAGACGTAGCCTCTTGAAAAGTTAGCCACTGAAAAAACAAACCTGATGGCACCGAAAGGTCGAGCGAAGACGACTGAGGTGCCCCCGGAGGAAGTCGCTCCGGACTTCCTTTGGGCGTCTGAGTTTACGGCCGAGGATGCCGAGCCCATGGTCGAGCGCGGCGTCCCCGTGAAGAAAGACGGAGGCCCCCGCCCCAGGCCCGGAGAGGTCGTGGCCTTCGAGGCCTTCTTGGAGGTGGGGCTCCGGCCCCCGGTGCATCCCATGCTCCGGGAGTTTTTGAAGGAGTACGGGCTGGCACTCAACCACCTCACGCCGAACGCCCTCGTCCGGATGGGCATCTTCATCTGGATTTTCGAGACGGCGACCGGGAGGGAGCCCACCCTACGCGCCTTCCGGTACTTTTACGAGCCGGCGGCGCGGAGCTCCCACCTGGTGAAGGGGGGACCCAAGTCCCCCTTCGGCTCGGTGATGGTGCAGATGCTGCCGTCCCGGGTGGCCGACTACCTGGCGGCAGCCTCCCGGGACCATTGGGGTGATTGGGTCCGGAGGTGGTTCTACCTCTGGGTCCGGGACGACGGGGTGACGTACGCCCCGGAGCTCGCCTCCTACAGCAGGTCATCCGCACCGAAGCCTCCGGTGTGGACGGATGAGAAGCTCGAGCTCCTCGGCAAGGTGATCATCTCCCGGAAGACCCGCTCTATGTGGGACGCCGCCGAGGAGATGATGCTCCTGAGGATCTCCCCCTTTGCGCGCGGGAGGAGGGGGACCGGCATGGACCCAGAGCAGCGGCCTCCGGTCAAGCCGGTGACCCGACGTAAGTCCCGGTAACCTGCTGCATCGCATTTACAAATTTTCAAAAATTTGACTAACTCTTTACCTCTTGTAGTCCGGCCGTACACGGCGGCCCGGGAGAAGGCGGAGAACCTCCTCGGGAGGTACTTCGCCGACGAGCACGAGCGCGTCGTGCGCCTCGTGGGGGAGGGCCCTCCCCGGAACCTGGTGGCTGAGGCCTACGGGCTGAAGCTCCCGTAGAGGAAGCCCCCCCACCCCCGGGTCGCATAAGCGGGGGAAGGACGCGGCCGGGGGCTCTGAGCCTAAGATGGCTAGAGTCCAAAAGACCCCCGGCCCGTCGACGACGCCGGCGGCGACTCCGGCAAAGCCCCGGGATGAGACCCCCGGGACCGAGTGCGCCCGGGCGCCGGCACGGAAGGAGACAACACCCCCTCCCCCGAAGAGCCCCGTTGAGGCTCGGGGGAAGGAACCGGCCGCGGACTGGGCGGCCTCCGACTCGGCGAACTACGCCCCGTCGCCACCATCGGTAGCGGCCCCGCCACCGCCCCCGGCCCCATTGGAGCCAGAGAAACTGGAGGTGAGGTTCGCGGAGGCCTCGCCTCCGCGGATGGAATGGCCCGTGGATGAGGGGGGGGAGCCCCTCGGTCTACGAGGTCCCACAAGAAGTGGGGGCCCCGGGGGCCCTGCCGCCCGGAAAGGGGAACGGTCTGATGGTCCCCCCTGGCGAGGGACCCCTTCCGAGACTTCGTCGGCCACTTCCTCGGGGGGCACCTCTGCAACGGGGACGACGACGACCGGCACCCCGACCGAGGTCGCGCCGGGCGCCCAAGTCCGGGAGCGCGCTACCAGCCGCACCGGGACAAGCGCCGGGTGGGAGACCCCCCCTGCTTTCCGCAGGGGAGGTTGAACGTTACGCGGAAGGCCTGCAGATCTCGCCGGTCCGGGCCTTCGTCGCGGGGGGGACGCTCCACGATCGCTTCGCGGAGCTTCGGTCCCTGCAAGCCCAGGTATTCACCCGAAGCGGTTGTCGCTTTCCTTTGGCTCCTACATTCAAAATTTTTCTAACTCTGGAATTTTATAGGGGACGGCGATTACCTGGGGCGTCGAGCAGCGCGTCATCCGGCTGCTCAAGGACGCGGAGGATTGGGCCGCCTCCTACCTGGGCCAGCGGGACGAAGCTATCCAGGAGCTGGCCCTGGTCCGGGCCCAAGTTCATGTCTCAGAGGCGGTGAATGGCCGCCTCCGAGAGGAGGCGAAGGCGAGGAGGGAGGCATTCCGGGAGCTTGAGGGATCGAGCGTCCGGGTGGTGGTGGACGTGGGCCGCTCCGTCCGTTCGTCCCTCGAGAGCCTTGGCGTAAGCCTAGGCTGCGGGAGCAGCTCGGAGGTGCCCCCGACGACCCTCGCGGAGGCCGTACGTTTCTCAATACGCAGGTCTCCGTCATCCCGGAGGCGGCTGACGCCCGGGCTCAGGTCCGGGCGATCCCCGTCGTTACGGCCGCGGCCGGGCTCGTCGAGCACCGGGGAGTGGGCGCCTGGGCGATCTGGGGCCGCATCCCGCGGAGCTTCCCCGAGTTCTTCGAGCCTTCACATCGGGAGGTGGAGCAGCTCGCCGGGGGCTTCTACAACCGGATCATCCGGGCGAGATTCCCGGCACCGGTGCCTCCGGCGGTGGACGCTCCGGCCCAGGCCTCGGAGGAAACCCCCTGGGGGGAGGACGCCAATGAAAATGTATGAGCCTCCCCCCGGGTCTTAGTTAGGGCCCTTTTTGTTTTCTTAGGTTTTGCTCCCGGTAGCTTCTTAGAAGAAACCTCGGACACTTGTACAAAAACATTTTGAATGCAATAGAGTTAGAAATTTTTCTAAGTATTTGAATTGAATGCATTGTTACCAGGGTTCCCGGGAGGTTGCTCCCGGGCGAAGGTCCGGGAGTGGCTCCCCGGGGGATGCCCAAGCGGCTTTAATCTTGCTAAGCTTCGTCTCCGAGAGGTGCGGCGGGGACAGCGTCCGGGAGCCGATCTGGTTGAGGTGGCATCCGGAGTGGCACTTAGACAATTTTGACAATCATCGCGCCGAGTTGTCCCCTCCGAGACTGGGGTTCCGGATGGTCCCCCCACTTCGCATTCTTCCACCGGCGGGATACGAGTTCTGGCCCGAAGGTGTGCTCCGGGACGCTCGGCGCCGCGTGCGCGCATTGTACTGGGACTTGGCCCGGGAGCTAGCGAGAGCCTCCGGGCGTATTAAGTGTAGGAGCCTTAGAACGTAGAGAATCCCCCGGGTTAGAGCCCGGGTTGTACCATTTTCGAAGCCCACCAGAGGGGGAAGATGTCCTCCGGGTTTGACGATGAATAAAGCTGTATTGTTGCTTTTCTTCTTTGAACATAGGTCTTTTTGTTTCTTCTTCTTGGATGGTCCGGACGACTCCTTTTCATAAGAATGAGCTAGGTTTGCTCGTGGGCGGTGTGGTCGACACCCGGGGGTTCCTTATTCCCCCTGCCCACAGCGGGCCGGAGGATAGCTCCGCACGCTGTGGGGGTAGCAAGGTCCCCGGGGTGGAAGTGACCTGTAGCATAGAAATTTTTGTAAGTTAGAAAATTTTAAAATGGGGTTTCCAAGGGAAAGACCTTCCGGGGGCAATCGTCCGGTCGCCGTGAGAACGGGGAGCCGGGAATAAGGCCTCGTGTGGAAGAAACATCCAAGAAAACCCGATGAGATTTTTGGAGGTGAGAGATGATCGTCCGGTCGCCATGAGGACGGGGAGCAGGGAATAAGGCCTCCGGGGAAGAAATGTCCGAGAAATAGGTGACTTCTCCAGAAGACAATCGTCCGGTCACCGTGAGGACGGGGAGCCGGGAATAGGGTCTCCGGGAGGCAATCATCCGGTCGCCATGAGAACGGGGAGCCGGGAATAAGGTCGCCGGGAGGCAATCATCTGGTCGCCGTGAGAACGGGGAGCCGGGAATAAGGTAGGTCGCCGGGAGGCAATCATCCGGTCGCCGTGAGAACGGGGAGCCGGGAATAAGGTCGCCGGGGACCAAATATCCAAGGATGCCATTAGACGTCCCACTGGGGAGAGCGTCTACTCCCGGAGGAGGAAGAGATATCCATGAAGACCATTAGACGTCCCACTGGGGAGAGCGTCTACTCACGGAGGAGGAAGTGCCCGAAGACGCGTCTTGAGTGTTTGGGCAGGGGACTAGTCTCCCAAAGTGACTCGTTACCGCGGCCGCTGGGTCTGGGTTGCCACTTACACCCTCAGTCCACGAGGGCTGATCGTAAGCCGCCCTACATGAGGGACTTGCTGGGTCTGGGCCTACTTCCTTGCTGGGAGGGCATCCTCGCGGGGAGGGCGTCCTCGCGGGGAGGGCATCGCCGCTAGGGGCGGTAATGAGACGAACCTGCAAAGAGGCAGTTGAAAAACAAGACCTATGTATTGCTAATGAAATGATGTACGGTGCCTCCCCCTGCGAAGTCGCGAAAGGGGAGGAAAAGGTGAGTACAGTGTCCCTCCTCCCCCTCCGGCGTGACCGCTCCGGGGGAGGGGACAGGCCCGTAAGGCTAAACATAGAACTTGCGAAGTAAATGCAAGTTCCACGTGTGCTTCAGCTCCTGCTCTTGAAGGTCGGAGAGCTTATAAGCCCCCGAGCCCAGGACCGCGGAGATCCTGTAGGGGCCCTCCCACTTGGGGGAGAGCTTCCCCTGGGCTTGGGGGTCTGTGACGCGTTTCAGGACAAGGTCCCCCAGGCGAAAATCCCTCTCGCGCACGCGCCGGTTGTATGCGCGCACCATCTCTTGCTCATAGATGGCGTGGCGGAGGAGCGCTCGGTCGCGTTCCTCCTCCACGAGGTCGATCTCCAGGCGCTGGTTGGCCTCGTTGGCCTGGTACGCTGCGGGCGTGGCTCCCTCCAGGAGCTCGACCCGCAGTGACCGGAGGCCGATCTCCGGGGGGAGGACTGCCTCCGCCCCGTAGACCAGGGAGAAGGGAGTACGCCCCGTCGCCCGGGACGGGGTTGTGCGCATGGAGCAGAGGATGCTAGGAAGCTCCTCTGCCCATGCACCCCGCTTAGAAGCGGTTTGCTCGAGTCTCCGGCGCAATCCCAGTAGGATCACGCCGTTGACCTTCTCGACGGCCCCATTGCTCCGGGGATGGGCCACTGAGGCGAGTGGATGACAAGCCCCAGGCCTTCGCAGAATTCCCGGAAATAAGCTGAGTCGAATTGGGTCCCGTTGTCCACGGTGATTTCCCAGGGGACACCAAAATGACATACGACATTTTTCCAGAAAAACCGCTGAACGGCCCGGGACGTGATGCTGGCCAAAGGCTCCGCCTCAACCCACTTTATAAAATAGTCGACCGAGACTACCGCATACTTGTATCCTCCGGGCGCTGGGGGGAAGGGCCCTAAGAGGTCCATCCCCCAGCGCACGAAGGGCCAAGTGATGGGGATTGTCTGCAGCGCTATAGGGGGGGAGGTTCGAGCCCTTGGCCATCTTCTGGCATGCTTCGCACACGGAGACAAGGTCTCGCGCATCGCGCATGACCGTGGGCCAGTAGAAACCCTGCCGGAGGGCCTTGGCCGCGATGGCACGCGGGGCTAGGTGAGAACCACAGCTTCCCGCGTGGATGTCTTCGAGAAGTCGAAGTCCTTCCGGCCGGGGGAGGCAGCGCAGGAGGGCGGAAGCCCCCCGCTTTTACAGCCTCCCCTCCAGCAGGAGATATGCCCGGGCTTTAGCCCGGAGGGGTTTAGCCTCGGTCTCACTAGGAGGGTCCCCCTCCCCCTTGATGAAGGAGATGAGGGGGTCCATCCAAGACGGAGTTCGGGTGATCTCGGCGACCTCCGGGACATGAGGCTCGTCGCTCGTGTCCGGGGAGGCCACAGAGGGCTTCGTGATGATTTCCAGAAAAGCCCCCTTGGGGAGTGATTCCCTGGCGCTTGCCGCCCGGGCCAAGGCGTCGGCCCGGTCATTGTCCCTCCGCGGGATATGCCGGGCCTCGAGGCCGTCGAAATGCCTCTCCATCTTTCGCACTTCCTGCAAATAAAGACTTAAGTTTGCGTCATGGCACAGGTAAGACTTGTCCATTTGGCAAACTACGAGCTGAGATTCTCCCTTGACTAGGAGGCGCTGGATCCCCAGGGAGCGTGCAAGGCGCATCCCGAGGAGCAAAGCCTCGTATTCGGAGACGTTGTTGGTTGCGGGGAACTCGAGCCACGCGGCGTACTCGAGTTCCTTCCCCTCGGGGCTCCGGAGGACAACTCCCGCACCAGCCCCGGCGAGACACAGCGACCCATCGAACATGAGGGTCCAATGATCACTGCGTCGGGGCGGCACAGGGAGGTCTTCGTCCCCGGACCCAGAGGCGGGAGTCCACTCTGCGACGAAGTCGATGAGGACCTGCGACTTGATGGAGGAGCGGCCGGTAAGGGACAGGGAGAAAGGGGCGAGCTCGGCCCCCCACTTCCCGATCCGGCTGGTGGCTTCTTTGTTCCGCAGTACCTCCCCCAGGAAGTAATGGCGAAGCTTCCGGGACGCCATCAGGAGGGCGTAGCAGACCTTCTCCATCTCCGTGTACCGAGTTTTGGCCCCTTGGAGGGCCTCACTCACGTAGTACACGGGACGCTGCTGCCCCCCTTGCTCCCTTACCAAGACCGCGCTGACGGCGACGGGGGTTGCAGCGAGGTAGAGGAGCAAGGGCTCTTTTGGGGACGGACTCACGAGCATTGGAGGGCTCGTGAGGTACTTCTTGAGGTCGTTGAACGCCTCCTGGGCCTCGGGGGTCCAGCGGAACCCCTCGAGCCCTCAGAGGATCTTGAAGAACTGGAGGCCCCGCTCCCCCGACCGAGAGATGAAGCGGCTTAGTGCAGCTAGGCGGCCGGAGAGCCACTGGACATCCTTGACGGAGCGCGTTCAATGACCTAGCGAAGATTACGCGGCACGGGTTGACTGGATGACCGGTCCTCCCCCGCCGGACAAGCACAAGAAATGACACACGGATTTATACAGGTTCGGGTCCCGGTGGGGGCCCTAGTCTTGTCGGGGCGCTGCCGACCGGAGTCGGCTGGGGAGGCTCTCTCTGGGGGAGAGGCTTCCGGAGCACACCTGTTAGTTTTTTAGCTATTCCAACAAATGAATCACCTGTTTACAACTGAGGGGTACAAGGGCTATTTATAGCCCCAAAAAGAAGCAAAAAGCCTAAACTAACCCGGAAGCCACCGTGGGATTGAAGGGTAGGAACGTCCTTCTCCCGGTCAAACCCCTTGGATGCTTGACAGGTGGTCGCTGATTCCCGAGGCGCTCCTCGCGTGACCTGCACGTGACAAACAATTCGAGACTTTACCTTTTAGAAGGGCGATGAGCCCCGGGACATGGGCCGGAGGTCAGGTCCCCGGGCCAAAGGCTGCTCCCGGGGCCGGCGCCGGAGGCCAGGTCCCGGGAGGCAAAAGGCAGCGCCCGGGATGGCACCGGAAGCCAAGTCCCGGGAGCCAAATGGCGGCGCCCGGGACGGCGCCGGAGGCCAGGCCCCGGGGGCCAAATGGCGGCGCCTGGGGAGGCGCCGGAGGCCAGGTCCTGCGAGCCAAGAGGCGGCGCCCGGGACGGCGCCGGAGGCGAGGTCCCGGGGGCGAAATGGCGGCGTCCGGGACGGCGCCGGAGGCCAGGTCCCGGGAGCCAAGAGGCGGTGCCCGGGACGGCGTCGGAGGCCAGGTCCCGGGGGCCAAATGGCGGCGCCCGGGGAGGGGCCAGAGGCCACGTCCCCGGGCAAATGGTGGCGCCCGGGACGGCGCCAGAGGCCAGGTCCCGGGGGCCAAATGGCGGCGCCCGGGACAGCGCCGGAGGCTAGGTCCCGGGAGCCAAGAGGCGGTGCCCGGGACGGTGCCGGAGGCCACGTTCCGGGGGCCAAATGGCGGCGCCCGGGGAGGGGCCGGAGGCCACGTCCCCGGGCAAATGGCGGCTCCCGGGACGGCGCCGGAGGCCAGGTCCCGGGAGCCAAGAGGCGGCGCCCGGGACGGCGCCGGAGGCCATGTCCCGGGGGCCAAATGGCGGCGCCCGGGGAGGGGCCTCCCCGGGCAAATGGCGGTGCCCGGGACTGCGCCGGAGGCCACGTCCCCGGACGAATGTGATGCAACTTACCTGGACATAGTCTCGCGGAGATTTCCCCCAACACTTTGCTCTTAACCTGAGCGAAGCGTTTGAAGAAGCTGCGGATGGTCTCCCCCATCCTCTGTCGGACGGTGTAGAGTTGCGAGCAATCCAGGGGACGCACGTAGTTCCCCTAGAAGTTCGTGTAGAATTCGCGCTTGAGTTGCCCGAAGGACTTGATGGAGCCGGCCTTCAAGTTGTAGAACCACGAGCGGGCAATCCCGGTGAGGTAGAGGGGGAAGACATTTCATTGCACTGTCTTGTCTCCCCAAGCCGCCGAGATGGCTGTGGACTACACTTGCACAAATTCGTAAGGTCGGCCTCACCGTTATAGTGTTCGATGTGCGGTGGGCGGTAAGGCTGCGGCCATCGAATGCTTCATAGTTTGCGGCACAGCGGCTGGTTGGCCCCCTCCACTTTGACAGGAGACGCGTGCTCGTTGTCAGAGTCGGGAAGTGGCCCAATAGGTCTGCCGGCATGGCGGTAACGGTGCTTTTCTTTTGGGTTGGAGCTGACCTCCAAGACGTCTGGACTCTCTCTCAGAGAGATTGGTTCTTCGGCGGGTCTCTTCCCCCGGCCGGAGCTGGAGCGAAGCTACCCGCGTCCGCGAGCCGGGGGAAGTTCCTCCCCGGACTTAGTTGCACACATTTGCTCAACCTCCTCCTGGGTGAAGCGGACTTGATCCGCCGGAGGCGCCCTCGGGGGCGGCCCCGGGGGAGGAGGGAGCTCATGCACTGTAGCTACCGGCCCGAGCGCTACCGGGGCCGATGAGGGGGAGCCCCCTGCGGCGGTGCCCGGAACCGGAAAGGGGGAAACCCCTGTATTATCTGGAACTGGAGAGGGGGGAACCCCGGCGGTGACGTCCGGGCCCGGGGCGCCATCGCGGGGGGAGGTCCGCTGTGGCACGGGAGCTGCTCTGTCGACTGCCCCTGGTGCGGTAAACGCGACTCGTGGGACGGGACTGGCTCCCGGCACAGGGAAAACCTCCGGCATGTGGTGGGCCCCCGGCCCTAGTAATGGGCCCAGAACGGGGTGTCCCCCCAGTACCGCGAAGGCCCCAGGCATGAAGTAACCCCCCGGCATTGGGAAGGCTCCCGGTGCCGGGAAGGCTCCGTATGGATTACCCGCCGGGGGAGGGCACCCTACGGCGGGATCATACGGAGCGGTCGGGCCTCCGTGGGCCAGAGGGGCCACTGGGTGACTTATAAAAGGGGGCATAGCCCCGAGGAATGAGTACTGCGGGTATGTGGGGGCCGGTGGCCGCACCAAGACGCAGAGCAGCTCGTCCATAGAGCGCTGGGCGCGGAGCTGGCCCTCTACTAAAGCCTTAAGCAAGGCGTCTCGGGGAGCCGGGGAACCCGTCGGGGGGAGACTGGTTCTGGCCGAGGCGACTGCGGTCACCGGGACTGACCCGGAGGTCGAACCACTGAAATTAACAAGCAAGGTGGGAGGCGGTACCTGGGTCTGGCCGCCTCCGGGCAGAAGCGCCGGGACGGTCGTGTCCCGGACGGGCGGCGCCGGGTCACCGGGGCCAGCGTCACCGGGAAGGGCGCGGGCCCTCGTTCTTGGGGGAGCCATAGCGTCTCGTCACGAGTCCCCACGGACGACGCCCACTATCGTGGTATTACGAATACCCCGGCAGGTTTTGTGGACGATCCCAGCGAAGAAAATACGACGCGAGCTGACCGGGTGACCGGTCTTCTCCCGTCGGGCAAGCACAACAAATGACACGAGGGTTTATACAGGTTCGGGCCTCAGTGGAGGCCCTAGTCCTGTCGGCGTGCCCCCAACCGGAGTTTGCTAGGGGATCTCTCTCGGGGGAGAGATGGCTCCGGAGCACACCTGTGAGATTGTCTATTCCAAGCAATAATGAAAAGCTTGTCTTTTACATGAGGTGTACAGGGGCTTATATAGCCCCAAAAGACGCAAAAAGACTAAACTACCCCGCCTGCCACCGTTGGATCGAGGGGTATCAACGTCCTTCTTCCGGCCAGGGCCCTCGGATGCTTGACAGGTGTCCGCTGATTCCCGACACGCTTCTCGCGTTATCCTCACGTGACCCGGGATCGGAGACCTCTACCTCCAGAAGGACGGTGGCGCCCGGGACAAGCCACCGGGGGGCTTTGTCCCCTGGCAAATGGCGGCACCCGGGACAGCCACCGGGGGCTTTGTCCCTTGGCAAATGGCAGCACCCGGGACAGCCACCGGGGGCTTTGTCCCTTGGCAAATGGCGGCGCCCGGGACAGCCACCGGGGGCTTTGTCCCCTGGCAAATGGCGGCGCCCGGGATAGCCACCGGGGGCATTGTCCCCGGGGAATTGGCGGCGCCCGGGACAGCCACCGGGGGCCTTGTCCCTGGGCAAATGGTGGCGCCCGGGATAGCCACCGGGGGCCCTATCCCCGGGCAAATGGCGACACCCGGGACAGCCACCGGGGGCTTTGTCCCCGGGCAAATGGCGTAACCACTTACCTAGACTTAGTCTCGCGGAGATTTCCCCCAACATCCCAATTATTGTGGGACCCTCATTCGAGGAATCCCGTGGCAACCACCCAGGTGGATTGCGCACAGATAGTTTCATCACAAGCTCACAACAAGCGGAAAGCAGAAATTGCATAAAACATAGATAAACAGGTACGAGGTCACAGGGACCAATATTACATTAACATAGCGCCCAGAATGACGCTATTTAGAGTTGCTATGAAAATAACAAGTTTATCCATACAAGAGTCGGTATCGAGATACCGAACACACAAAGCAAAGCAGACAGTAACAACGAAGATCTTCACTTCTGGCGGCAACGGTTCTGGTAGGGCTTTCTCCACATCGGACTCAACTCAGCGCGAGACCCTCCTAGAACTCCGAATCATCTGGGGCGTTCCCATATTTTGCTTCATCCTCATAACCAAATGAATCGGGATCGGCGAATCCCTCTTTTGAATTGTTTGTAAAGGCAAGGGTGAGCATGCTTTGACACAATGCTCAGCAAGTCTTTTACTTAGAAATGCAATTATATAGATGAGGAGTGATCAAGAAAAGGGGTTAAGTCTTATAATCATAAATAGTGTAGATTTCAATTCTTTAATCTCTTAAATAAGGGTTTTATTTTCAACAGCGGGGTTTTGGAAATCTTATAATAGACTTTAAGAAAAGATTGTGGATGGCGATCCTCCATGATCCACCATTTTGAATTAACCATATTATGAAAGCTTTTCCCAAATCTTACTTGTGTTGAACCACATGGATAAATCCACCGCGAACATACTCCATGACCTGGGAGTACAGAGTATCTGATACTTTTCTTACGCTTTGCAAAGGTGTACCTCTTTTTAAATCCACTTCTTCACTCGACTTTCAAGTCGGGCCAACTCCATGCGACTTTTACGCATGTGACAAGGCCAAGATCACACAATGTTTTTGCAGTCTAGTATTGACAGTATCCCCGCCCGGTAAATAGACAATTAAGTCTCAAGTACCGTTGTGGGTCCTCCCCACTACCTTACTTCCTAGCCCTGGTCTGTGTCCTCACAAGACATATGACCTTATGATTACAGCCGCGCATGACTTAATCAGGCATAGGGCGACTTCCTTCTTTTCACCTTTTCCTCTCATAATTTTTCTGATCTCACACCACTCATCGACGAACTGCGCCCCACCAGTTTCCATGCGAGAAACCGGACCGTCAAACCATGCAGGGAACTGTTAATACCAAGAAAGCTACTAAGTTGTGCCTGTCCCATACCAGGCAAGTGGTTGGTACGTTTTTCATGCCGCATAGAGGCACAACACAAGGTTCATGTCCTTATGAATTAATAGTGAGGAGACATTCCCATACCCAATGCACACACAGCAGCCAACCAGTCAAACCATCCTCACTATCAATCCTTAATTTCACACTTTCTTTCATAAAAGGGGTTTCAAATTCATTTTTCACATATTAGCCATTTCACACTCAACATGTACATTTAAATAAGAGTAGAGTTTAAGCATAGCATCCTAGGGTGACAAGGTTGCATGATGATTCAATCTCAAAAGGGGGTTTCCACATGAGACTTGGGTCATATGTATTCACATTTTTCTAAACATAGTTTTTATCAAATACTCAGCATGCATATATCTTAAAAACAGTTAATCTACTTTATATCAAAATACTAGGTGAGACATGATCAAGGGTGGCGACTTGCCTTTTCAAGCTGGGTCTAAGAAATCTGCTGGGTCTTCGAATGTTCCTTCCAAATCATCCGCTCCTTGCTCTGCATTCGCACGAAAGCACACACAACACATACAAGACATAAGCATCCAAAAAATAGGCTTTATACAAAAATATATGTAAAATATAAACATGTATGCAAACGAGGGGATTTGGTCAGAGACAGAACAATGGAGAAAAGGATATCAGGGTTAGCTTCACTAGACAAGACTCGAATGCGACGAAAGTCAAAGGCTTGGCATTTGGTTCGCGAACAGACGATGTCCAAAAAGGATACAAGAATGATTTGGGGCTTCTGGATGATCAAAACTTGTGCAAGGGGTGGCATTGTGTGCCAAATGCTGTGAGGGACCTAAATGACAAAGTGGATTTTTCAGAAAGGCCCTAGAATTAACAGAAAATCACAGCAAGGCTCAGGACATAGGAAATCGAATGCCACTGTACAGCAGTGAGCTGGGGCACATGCGTCTGGATGAATCACGCATGCGTTGCTTCGCCAAACATGTCAGGGAGGTAGGCGGGATCAAAACAAGGTTGTTGCTGAAAGGAATTTGGTTGGGGTGGCTTATCGGCGACGAACGGCGAAGTTGAAACCTTCGGCTGCCTGAGACATGGAGGAGCCACAGTGACAGAGTACTGGGGTTAGCTGAACTCAAAATTGATTGAGGGGAAATACTCCTGGGGTGGTGCTGATCGTTCTGGAGAAGGGAATTGAACAGAGGTTAAGTGTGCGAGCTAGACGGCGTTGTCGCCGGACTTGGACAAGACGGTGAACGACGAACTGGGGCTACAGAACAATGTAGGTTAAAAGCTTTGGACTACACCATCTAGGGGTTACAGGGAAGGTGTAGGTGGCTTCAATTTGGGGAGAGCTGCAACGAGGCACGCCAACAACGAGCGACGTCCACGGTGGCGCGCGAAAATTCGGAAATCACGCGGTGCTGCACCAATTTGAAAACTGGCTAAATAGGCTTGCTAAGAAGTGGCTGAGTATCATTTCATTCTACAGAAAGGGGTGGTGAAAAGGACTGGAGTGGGTTTAATTTCAGAAACAGGGATTTTTGGTTTTCCGGCGATCATCGGCGATGGAGATCACCTGAATGCAATTGATTGCTTGGACACGGGAAGATGGGTGTGGGGAGCTTACTGGTGAGCTTAGATTGGAGAGAGGGGCTACGGTTTGCTCTGGCGACGGTGGCCTCAAAATCGGCTTGCCGGGAAGAAGAAGAAACGGCGAGAAACTGGAAATTTGGCTAAGTCCTGGAGTTGTGGTTTCTACACAGTGCTTGAGGGTTTAAATAGGCACAGGGACGGAGCCAACGAGGGAAAACAGTGAGGGAATTTGCGCCGGGGACGAGACCGGCCGGGCGCAGGCGCAACAGCGGCGAATAGCGATGTGATGGCGCGCAGGCGGTGTAGCAGCTTTGCTAGCTTTGTCGGGTGCATTGGGACTGTGCTTCGGACAGCGCAGATGCGGAGGCAACAACGCAGCTCCGGCGATGACACGTAACAACATGCAAGTGCCACGGCCAGCCCTGGTCGAAAATGGGCTGAAAAAATAGAAGGGCCGATTTGTAATTACAGAATTTGATTCCAGGGACTAATCTGTGAATTTGGTGGATGGCTTAGATGAAAAGGGTTTTGACTTTGCCAAATTAATCCACAAAGTCCAAGAGATTGATTAGCAGCTAGGGATGATAAAATTTGGAGATTTAGACATGTTTTGGGATGAACTGAAAACAGGGTATTCTGGGTAATTGGAACTTTGAAATTTTGATAAGGCCGAAACTAGGGTTTGAGCAAGATGTGGAAATTCCTCCAGAAGGGAAAAATATTCACAAAAGTGAAGGGGAGATGTTCACTGAATCAAATCAGAATTTGGAGATGGTCTGTGACTTTTATCCTTTTTGGGCTTCTCAGAAATCTGAAAAGGATTGATTTGTGAAACTTTTGGACTGATCTGCGAAAATGACCTGAATGAAGGAGTTTGGCTGCAACTTTTCAGGGTAACACTCTGGCATAACCAAGATCTCATCCTGAAATGTAGATAGACAAGGTAGGCTAGGGTCGGAAAAAATAGGTTTGTTACAATTATATATCGAACCCTCGGGCTGATTGAACAGCCAGGTTCTCGCCGGTCCCTCGAGGACTGTAGGTAAATAGTTGGCCATGACACGGTCATCGCCACCTGCTGCCTGAATAGCAGTAATGTAAATTTGAAGGAACTCCGATGGATTCTGAGTTCTGTCAAATCTTTCAATAGCCCCCGGTTTAAACTTATCCAGCCAAATGACCGCACGAAGGCTGGGTGAGAAAGCTTTACAACCGACATAAGAACCATGGAGGGATCTGCGACTCTCGACCTGATCTCGGATGACTTCACGTGAAGGAGACACCACGCGTGGCCCCAGGCGAGAGTGGACAGGAATTTGTTCCCGATCACGAGAATTTCCCGCCCGTTTGGCTTTGTCATGCCGAGACGGCACTAGTGGTGGCCGATTCCGTCTACCAGAACTAGAGTTAGAATATTCTCTGTCATGGGAGTGTATCGCCGACTGGGAAGAGGCTGTAGGGGTTGCCTCGGATGCGACCTCGTCTAACCTCTCCGCCAAGATTTTGGCGAAAGCTGGTTTCTGAGCATCTGTGACAGTAGGAGGAAAATTACGCAGGACCTCTGCGATGGATCGAAGCCGGCCATGTGTGCTACTCCTGGGTGCGCCAGGTGTCGCCGTCTCCTCGTCTGCCGATAAATGTCCCTGGGGTAAAGAAGGTGAGTGGTCGCATCTGCGACCATGCGGCCGACGGGAGGAACAAGGAGCAACGTCGTAACGAGCTTGCGCATTTTGTAGAGGCTCTAGGGCTATTTTGCGGAGCTCATTATCTTGCTGCTCGTGATCTTGATCCTCCTTTTGTCTGCACTCTTGCTCTTCTTTTTGCTTGCGCTCCTGTTCTTACCTAGCAGCCCGCTGAGCGGGAGTTTCTTCCGATAAGGCAGCGAATTGCCTAGGGAACGAGGTCGCCGATGGAGAGAACATTTCTGTTTTGTTCCGAGTCAGGCTCAAAATCAAAAAGACGGTGGAGGTTATCAGGATCAAACCTCCCTGGGCTAAATTCCTAATCAACATCGCCTTTGCCCTTGGCAGGGTCGTGCGACGGACCGTATTCAACCCCTAACGCAGTAGGAACAACATTGAGTTCCAGTTCTGCGCCTGTTGCCTCCTGGTCGATAGACATGACTTGAGTGGTCGAATCGACCTCTGGGACGTCTTCGCATCCGGTTTCCTCCTTTGGAACAAGATCACTAGGTGACGGCATCTGTATATGGGCATAATCCTCGAGATCAAAGTCATTCTCGGAATCATATGCCCTCGAGATGGCTCACCTCCGGATAGAAAAAAGAACGCCTTGAGAAAGGCCCCACGGTGGGCGCCAGCTGTCGACGATTCGGACTCGGGGTCCTTAGTCGATCTTATGCAGAATTTGTGAGTTGTGAGGCCTTTCAAAGTGTTCCTCCGGAAAGGGATGATGAACAATGTCTGTTGGGGCACAAAGAGATTTATACAGGTTCGGGCCCTTGATGGTGGGAGTAATATGTCGACGATTCGGACTCGGGGTCCTTAGCCGATGTCAGGGGAAATCTCCGCGGGACTAAGTCCAGGTAAGATGTGTCACGATTGCCTAGGGACCTGGCCTCCGGCCCCTCCCCGGGCGCCGCCATTTGGCTCCCGGGACGCGGCCTCCGGGGCCTCCCCGGGCGCCGCCTTTTGGCTCTCGGGACGCGGCCTCCGGTGCCCGCCTGGGCGCCGCCATTTGCCCGGGGACGTGGCCTCCGGGCCCTCCCCAGGCACCGCCTTTTGGCTCCCGGGACGCGGCCTCCGGTGCCCACCTGGGCGCCGCCATTTGCCCGGGGACGTGGCCTCCGGGGCCTCCCCGGGCGCCGCCTTTTGGCTCCCGGGACGCGGCCTCCGGTGCCGTCCCGGGCGCCGCCATTTGCCCGGGGACGCGGCCTCCGGCCCCTTCCCGGGCGCCGCCTTTTTTGGCCCCCGGGACCTGGCCTCCGGCGCCGTCCCGGGCCTCATCGCCCTCCTAAAGGTAAAGTCTCGAACTGTTTATCACGTGCAGGTCACGCGAGGAGCGCCTCGGGAACTAGCGACCACCTGTCAAGCATCCAAGGCGTTTGACCGGGAGAAGGACGGTCCTGCCCTTCAATCCGACGGTGGCTTCCGGGGTAGTTTAGGTTTTTTGCTGCTTTTTGGGACTATAAATAGCCCTTGTACCCCTCTGTTGTAAGGGATCGGTTCTTTTATTGGAATAGCTAAACTCACAGGCGTGCTCCGTAAGCCTCTCCCCCAGAGAGAGCCTCCCTAGCCGACTCCAGTCGGGAGCGCGTCGACAGGACTAGGGCCCCCACTGGGACCCGAACCTGTATAAACCCGTGTGTCGTTCTTTGTGCTTGTTCGGCGGGGGAGGACCGGTCATCCTGTCAACCCGCGCCGCGTAATCTTCGCTAGGATCACTCTCAAAACCTGCCGGGGTATTCGCAATACCACGACAGTTGGCGCCGTCCGTGGGGACTCGTGACAAGACGCCATGGCTCCCCCAAGAACAAGGGCTTGCACCCTTCCCGGTGATCCGGGTCCCGGAGACCCGGCCCCGTCCGCCCGGGACACTGCTGTCCCGGCGGTCCCTTCCGGAGGCGACTTGCCCCAGGTACCGCCTCCCTCCTTTCCACTTAACTTAGGTGCTTCCACCTCCAGGTCGTTCCCGGCGCCCGCGGGGACCTTGGCCGGGACCAGTCTCCCCCCGACGGCTCCCCCGGCTCCCCGGGACGCCCTGCTCGAAGCTCTCGTGGAAGGCCAGCTCCGCGCTCAGCGCTCTATGGACGAGCTCCTTAGCGTGTTGGCGCGGCCTCCGGCCCCCACATTTGCGTCACACCCGTATCCGGGGAACATGCCCCCGTTTATGGGTTACCCGGCGGCCCCTCCGGCCTCCGGGGGGTTGTCCGCCCCGTATGATCCTGCCGGGGGGTTCCCTCCCCCTGCGGGATATACGTCCGGACCCTTCCCGGCACCCGGGCCCGTCCCCGTGCCGGGAGGTTATTTCATGCCAGGGCCCTTCGTGGCACCAGGGGGGTACCCCGTCCTCGGCCTGTTCCCGGGGCCGGGAGCCCACCTCTTGCCGGGGGTCTACCCCGCGCCGGGAGCCAGTCCCGCCCCCCGCGTCGCGTTTACCGCATCGGGGGCGGTTGACAGAGCAGCCCCCGTGCCGCAGCGGACTTCCCCCCGCATGGGTTCCCCGGTTCCGAAAGTCGCCGCGGGGGCTCCCCCCTCGCCGGTTCCGGGTGTCTCAGGGCCTGCCCCCTTCCCGGTTCCGGTCGGGGCCACTGGGGCCCCCTCCACTTCGATTCCAGGCGTCGCCGCGGGCGCCCCCTCCCCGGTTCTGGATGAAACAGGGGCTTCCCCCTTTCTGGTCCCGGGAGTCGTCGCAGGGGGCTCGCCCCAACCGGCTCCGGAAGCTACAGCGCACGAGCTCCCTCCCTCGGCGGGACAGATCCATTTCGCCCCAGGGGAGGTCGAGCGAATGCGTTCACCAGAGCGTGGGGAAGAACTTCCCCCCGGCCGCGGGCGCGGGGAGCCTCGCTCTCGCACGGGCCGGGGGAAGAGACCCGTTGAAGAGCCAATCTCTCCGGCGGAGAGCCCGGACGTCCGGGAACTCAGTCTCGGTCCGGAGGAAAAGCGTCGCTACCGCCATTCTGGCGGACCTCTCGGACCGCTTCCAGACTCAGACAACGAAGGTCCCGTGAAAGAAGACAGTGACCGGGTTTCTCCCCGGGAAGTGCAGGGGGCCAACTAGCCCCTGTGCCGAAGACTTCGCAGCATCCGGTGGCCGCGGCCCTACCGTCCGCCACACATCGAACACTATAACGGTGAGGCGGACCCTTACGAGTTCGTGCAGGTCTACTCCACTGCCATCTCCGCGGCCGGGGGGGACGAGACAGTACAGTGCAACGTCTTCCCCCTCTACCTCTCCGGCATTGCCCGCTCCTGGTTCTACAACCTAAAGGCCGGCTCCATCCAGTCTTTCTCGCAGCTCAAGCGGGAATTCTCTGCCAACTTCCAAGGGAACTATGTGCGTCCCCTGGACTCCTCGCAGCTATACACTGTCCGGCAGAGGACTGGGGAAACCATCAGAAGCTTCTTCAAGCGCTTTGCTCAGGTGAAGAGCAAAGTGGCCCACGTCCCCGACTCTACGGTCATCGAAGCCTACAAAAGCGGCATCCTCCCGGGGGAGCTCCACGAAGGCTCTCCCGGAGCTGCCCCTCTTCCGCTGACGAGCTCTTCAACGTGCTCGAAAAGTACGCTCGGGCGGAGGAAGACGATATCTGGAAGAAGACCCAGGGGGCTCCTGCCCCCGTCGACCGGGGGGCCAGGGATCCCCCCAAACGCCCCAGACAAGGGGGGCGTAGCGAGCCACGGCCTCGGGACACCTTTGTCCTCGAGGGCGGAGGCGGCTCGCGCGGCCCCCCGAGGGCCAACTGCCCCTTCCCCAAACCGAAGGGCCATGGGGGAGGACAGTCTTCGCGCGGCCAGGAAGGCCCCGCGGGGAGAAGGCGGGAAGACCGTGGTGCAGCCTCCACAGGTCCAATACCCACAGTACCCGAGATTGTAGCCAGCTGCTGCAGCACTTCGCGGACTTCCTCGACCACCGCGGGCAGGGGGGGACTCCGGCCTCCTTGCTCCCTCGGCCAGCTGTTCCGGCCCTTCCCGCTCCCGCGGGGGGTCAGCAGACGCAGGAGGGGGAGCCTTCAGAAGCTCTCCCCTTTCAAACTTCGCAGCGGCACATCAATGTCATCGTGGGAGGATCTGCCTCCGGGCGGGACTCTAAGCGCCAGCGTAAGGAGTACGCGCGCGAGGTCAAGGTTGTGGGGGTGCTACACACGTCCCCGCCACCAAAGTGGTCGGACGTCCCCCTCACCTTCACGGCAGAAGACGCGCGGGGGGTTCGCTTCCCCCACGACGACGCGCTCATTGTCTCCGCGACCATCTACAACTGCCATCTGGCCTGTATCCTGGTGGACGGCGGGAGCTCCGCCGACGTCCTATTCCTGAAGGCCTTCAAAGAAATGCAGGTGGATGAGAAGCTCCTACAGCCCGCTGCCGGGCCCCTGCAAGGTTTTGTCCCGGGGAAGGCGATCCACCCCGTGGGCAAGGTAGACCTTCCAATGACCTTCGGCACCCCCGAGAACTACCGGACCGAGCTGGTCCGCTTCGATGTAGTGGACCTCCCCTCCTCCTACAATGCGATTATGGGGAGGACGACAATCAACCGGCTGGGGGCTGCCACGCATTAAAACTAGCTCTGCATGAAGATCCCCGGGCCGCATGGTGTGATCAACGTCCGGGGAGACCAAGACATGGCCCGTGCTCTATACGAGCGCGCTGCGGCCACAATCGGAAGCGTCAACCTCATAAAGACGCATGGGGGGGGAGGCTTCTCCCCCAGAACTAGATGCTGTTGCGCCACCGCCCGGGAGGCCCCTCCTCAAGCCGCGTCCGGAAGGGGGGACTCCGGAAGGTCCTGCTGTCCCCAGGCAACGAACACAAAACCGTCCGGATCGGAGCGGAGCTCCCCAAGGAGCACGCAGCGCAACTTGCGGCTTTTCTGCGCGAAAATTCCGATGTTTTTGCGTGGAAGCCGTCAGACATGCGGGGCGTCGCCCGGGAGGTCATTGAACACAAGCTTGCAGTGGCCCCCGGTCACCCCCCGGTCAAACAGAAGCTGCGGAAACTCTCCCTCGAGCGCCAAGAGGCGATCAAGGCGGAGATCACCCGGCTCCGAGAGGCGGGGTTCATTCGGGAGGTCCTGCACCCCGAGTGGCTCGCGAACCTCGTCCTCGTCAAGAAATCAACCGGCAGGTGGCGGATGTGCGTCGACTTCACCGACCTTAACCGCGCCTGCCCCAAAGACAACTTCCCGCTCCCGCGGATTGATCAGCTCGTCGACTCCACTGCGGGGTGCGAGCTCATGAGCTTCCTAGACGCCTACTCGGGCTACCATCAAGTCCGGATGGCGGAAGGGGACGAGGAAAAGACGAGTTTTATTACTCCCCTCGGAACCTTCTGCTACATCCATATGCCCTTTGGGCTCAAGAACGCGGGGGCGACCTTCCAGCGCCTCATGACACTGGTTATCAAAGAGCAAGTCGGCCGCAACGTTGAAGTCTATGTAGACGACGCGGTCGTCAAGAGTCCCCGCGCAGCCTCCCACATCGACGACCTGGCTGAAACCTTCCGCAACCTCCGCACGTTCGGGCTCAAGCTGAACCCGGAGAAGTGCGCCTTCGGGGTACGCGGGGGGAAGCTCCTAGGTTTCCTCGTGTCCCAGCGGGGCATTGAGGCAAACCCCGAGAAGATCCGGGCGTTCCTAGATATGCCCCCGCCGCGCTCCGTCAAGGATGTCCAGCGGCTCTCCGGCCGCCTTGCCGCACTCAGCCGCTTTGTCTCTCGGTCGGGGGAGCGGGGCCTCCAGTTCTTCAAGATCCTCCGGGGGCTCGAGGGGTTCCGCTGGACTCCCGAGGCCCAGGAGGCGTTCGACGACCTCAAGAAGTACCTCACGAGCCCTCCAATGCTCGTGAGTCCGTCCCCGGAAGAGCCCTTGCTCCTCTACCTCGCCGCGACCCCAGTCACCGTCAGCGCGGTCTTGGTGAAGGAGCAAGGGGGGCAGCAGCGTCGGGTGTACTACGTGAGTGAGGCCCTCCAAGGGGCCAAAACTCGGTACACGGAAATGGAGAAAATCTGCTACGCCCTCCTCATGGCGTCCCGGAAGCTTCGGCATTACTTCCTGGGGCACCCCATTACCGTCCCGTCGTCCCTTCCCCTTGGGGAGGTACTGCGGAACAAGGAAGCCACCGGCCGGATTGGGAAGTGGGGGGCCGAGCTCGCCCCCTTCTCCCTGTCCCTTACCGGCCGCTCTGCCATCAAGTCGCAGGTCCTCGCCGACTTCGTCGCAGAGTGGACTCCTGCCTCTGGGTCCGGGGACGAAGATCTCCCCATGCCGCCCGGACGCAGTGATCATTGGACCCTTATGCTCGATGAGGCCACGGAGGGACAATGACCGAGCCGACGCCTTGGCCCGGGCGGCAAGCGCCCGGGAATCGCTCCCCAAGGGGGCTCTCCTGGAGATCATCGCGAAGCCCTCGGTGGCCTCCCCGGGCACGGGCAACGAGCCTCATGTCCCGGAGGTCGCCGAGATCATCCGGACTCCGCCTTGGATGGACCCCCTCATCTCCTTCATCAAGGGGGAGGGGGACCCTCCTAGCGAGACCGAGGCTAAACGCCTCCGGGCTAAAGCCCGGGCAAGTCTCCTGCTGGAGGGGAGGCTCTACAAGCGGGGGGCTTCCGCCCTCCTGCGCTGCCTCCCCCGACCGGAGGGACTTCAACTCCTCGAAGACATCCACGCGGGGAGCTGTGGTTCCCACCTAGCCCCGCGTGCCATCGCAGCCAAGGCCCTCCGGCAGGGCTTCTACTGGCCCACGGTCATGCGCGACGCATGAGACCTCGTCTCCGCGTGCGAGGCATGCCAGAAGATGGCCAAGGGCTCGAACCTCCCCCCTATAGCGCTGCAGACGATCCCCATCACTTGGCCCTTTGTGCGCTGGGGGATGGACCTCTTAGGGCCCTTCCCCCCAGCGCCCGGGGGGTACAAGTATGCGGTAGTCACAGTCGACTATTTTACAAAGTGGGTTGAGGCGGAGCCTTTGGCCAGCATCACGTCCCGGGCCGTTCAGCGGTTTTTCTGGAAAAATGTCGTATGTCGTTTTGGCGTCCCCCGGGAAATCACCGTGGACAACGGGACCCAAATCGACTCGGCTTACTTCCGGGAATTCTGCGAAGGCCTGGGGCTCGTCATCCACTTCGCCTCAGTGGCCCATCCCCGGAGCAATGGGGCTGTCGAGAGGGTCAACGGCGTGATCCTACAGGGGTTGCGCCGGAGACTCGAGCAAACCGCCTCTAAGCGGGGTGCATGGGCGGAGGAGCTCCCTAGCATCCTCTGCTCCATGCGCACGACCCCGTCCCGGGCGACGGGGCGTACTCCCTTCTCCCTGGTCTACGGGGCGGAGGCAGTCCTCCCCCCGGAGATCGGCTTCCGGTCACTGCGGGTTAAGCTCCTGGAGGGAGCTACGCCCTCGGCGTACCAGGCCAACGAGGCCAACCAGCGTCTAGAGATCGACCTCGTGGAGGAGGAACGCGACCGAGCGCTCCTCCGCCACGCCATCTACGAGCAAGAGATGGCACGCACATACAATCAACGCGTGCGCGAGAAAGCCTTCCGCCTTGGGGACCTTGTCCTCAAGCGCGTGACGGACCCCCAGGCCCAGGGTAAGCTCTCCCCCAAGTGGGAGGACCCTTACAGGATCTCCGCGGTCCTGGGCTCGGGGGCCTACAAGCTCTCCAACCTTCAGGAGCAGGAGCTGAAGCACACGTGGAACTTGCGTTTACTTCGCAAGTTCTATGTTTAGCCTCACGGGCCTGTCCCCTCCCCCGGAGCGTTCACGCCGGAGGGGGAGGAGGGACACTGTATTTTCCTCCCCTTTCGTGGCTTCGCAGGGGGAGGCCTTGTACTTCATTTTATTAGCAATACATAGGTCTTGCTTTTCAAACTATCTCATTGCAGGTCTCCCTCATTACCGCCCCTAGCGGCGATGCCCTCCCCGTGAGGAAGACCTCCCCGCGAGGATGCCCTCCCCGCGAGGATGCCCTCCCCGTGAGGATGCCCTCCCCGCGAGGAAGTGGGCCAGGCCCAACAAGTCCCTACAACAGGAGTCCTCACTCCCGTAGGGCGGCTTACGATTAGCCCTCGTGGACTGAGGGTGTAAGCGGCAACCCGGTCACAGTGGCCGTGGTAACGAGTCACATTGGGAGACTAGTCCCCTGCCCAAACACTCAAGCCCCGTCTTCGGGCACTCCCTCCTCCGGGAGTCGACGTTATTCCTGGCTCCCCGTTTTCACGGCGACCGGAAGATCGGCCCCTTGCGGCTTGATGGGATCTATCTTCCTCCTCCGAGTGTCGACGTTATTCCCGGCTCCCCGTTTTCACGGCGACCGGAAGATCGGCCCCTTGCGGCTTGATTGGATCTATCTTCCTCCTCCGGGAGTCGTCGTCATTCCCGGCTCCCCGTTTTCACGGCGACCGGAAGATCGGCCCCTTGCGGCTTGATTGGATCTATCTTCCTCCTCTGGGAGTCGACGTTATTCCCGGCTCCCCGTTTTCACGGCGACCGGAAGATCGGCCCCTTGCGGCTTGATTGGATCTATCTTCCTCCTCCGGGAGTCGACGTTATCCCCGGCTCCCCGTTTTCACGGTGACCGGACAATTGGTCCCAGGTGACCTTATTCCCGGCTCCCCGTTCTCACGGCGACCGGATGAATGCCTCCCAGAGACCCTATTCCCGGCTCCCCGTTCTCACGGTGACCGGACGATTGTCTCTCGGAGAAGTCGCGGATTTCTCGGGCATTTTTCTTCCCCAAAGACCCTATTCCCGGCTCCCCGTTCTCACGGCGACTGGACGATTGTCTCCCGGAAGGTCTTCCCCTTGAAAACCTCGTTTTAAAATTTTCTAACTTAGAAAATTTCCTATGCTACAGGTGACTTCCACCCCGGGGGCCTTGTTACCCCCACAGCGCGCGGAGGTATTCTCCGGCCCGCTATGGGCGGGGGGGATAGGGAACCCCCGGGTGTCGACCGCACCGCCCACGAGGAAACTTAACTCAACCTTGTTAAGATGAGTCGTCCAGACCATTCAAGAAGAAAATAAAAAGGCAATGAAATGAAACGACAACAGCTTTATTGATTCTCAAACCCGGAGGACATCTTCCCCCTCCGGTGGGCTTCGAAAACGATACAACCCGGGTTCTAACCCGGGGGATTCTCTACGCCCTAAGGCTCCTACGCCTAATACTCCCGGAGGCTCTCCGCTAGCTCCCGGGTCAAGTCCCGGTACAACTCCCGTACGCAGCGCCGAGCGTCCCGGAGCACATCTTCAGGCCAGAACTCGTATCCCGCCGGTGGAAGTATCCGGAGAGGAGGGATCATCCGGAGCCCCGGTCGCGGAGGGGACAATTCGGCACGATGATTGTCAAAGTTGTCTAAGTGCCACTCCAAACGCCACCTCAACTGGATCGGCTCCCGGACACTATCCTCGCCGCGATTCCCGGAGATAAGGCTTAGCAAAATTAAAGCCGCTTGGGCGTCCCCCGGGGAGCCCCTCCCGGACCTTCGCCCGGGAGCAACCTCCCGGGAACCCTGGTACAGTAAATTCAATTCAAAGACTTAGAAAAAATTCTAACTTCATTGCATTCAAAATGTTTATGTACAAGTGCCTGGGGCTTCTTCTAAGAAGCTACTGGAATCAAAAAGTCCTAAAACAAAAAAAGGGCCCTAGCTAAGACCCGGGGGGAGGCTCATACATGTTCATTGGCATCCTCCCCCCGGGGGGCTTCCTCCGAGGCCGGGGCTGGGGCGTCTCCCGCCGGAGGCGCCGGAGCCGGGAACCACGCCCGGATGATCCGGTCGTAGAACCCTCCGGCGAGCTGCTCGACCTCCCGGCGCGAAGGCTCGAAGGAGTCCGGGAAGCTTCGGGGGATGCGGCCCCCGATCGCCCGGGCGCCGACCCCCCGGAACTCGACGAGCCCCGCAGCGGCCGCGACGACGGGGATCGCCCGACCCCGCGCCCGAACATCGGCAGCCTCCGGGATGGCGGAGACCTGTGCGTTGAGGAAACGCACAGCCTCCGCGAGGGTCGCCGGCGGCACCTCCCTGCTCCCGGAGCCGAGGCTTACGCCAAGGCCCTCGAGGGCCGTCCGGACGGAGCGGCCCGCGTCCGCCACCGCCCGGACGCTTGAGCTCTCGAGCTCACGGAGCGCCTCCTCCCTCACCTTGGCCTCCTCCCTGAGGCGGGCGTTGATGGCCTCGGAAATATGAACCTGGGCCTCGAGGGACTGGAGCCCCGAGGGACTGGAGCCCCTCGAAACGCAGGAAATAAATGAAGACGTCATCGTCTCGGGTAACCTGGGCCCCGAGGGACTGGAGCCCCTCGAAACGCTCATGGAGCGTCCCTGCCGCGACGAAGGCCTGCACCTTCCGGGTATGCAGGCCCTCCGAGTAGCGGGCGACCTCCCTTGCGGGGAGCAAAGGGGTCTCCCGCCCGGCGCCGCCGGCGCGGGCGGCGGGGTGTCCCCGGACCTCAAGGTCCGGTAACGCGGCCGGCGTCTTCGTCGACGAGGTAGTGCCCCCCGAAGACGTGGCCGAGCAGCTCTCGGCGGGAGCCTCCGCCCGGGGGGGAACCATCAGGCCTTTCCCTGCCCCGGGCTGGAAGGTTCTCGGGGCTCCCTCCTCCGGAGGAACCTCGTAGACCGAGGGGCTCCCCCCCTCGTCCACCGGCCAAACCCGCGGGGGCAAGGCCCCCGCGAATCTCACCTCCAGCCTCTCCGGCTCCAAAGAAGCCGGAAGGGGCGGGAGGAGCTCCACCGTGAGCGGCGACGGGACGTAGTTCGCCGAGTCGGACACCGCCCCGCCCGCGGTCGCCTCCTTCCCTCGCGCCTCGACGGGGGCCTTCGGGGGAGGAGGTGTTGCTTCCTTCCGGGACGGTGCCCGGGCACGTTCGCTCCAGGGGGTCTCGTCCCGGGGCTTCGCCGGTGTCGCCGCCGGTGTCGTCGATGGGCCGGGGGTCTTTTGAACCCGGGCCTTCTTGGGTTCCGAGCACCCGGTCGCCTCCTTCCCCCGTTTGTGCGACCCGGGGGTGGGGAGAGACTTCCTCTGCGGCAGCTTTAGCCCGAAGGCCGCCGCTACCAAGTTCTTGGGGGGGCCCTCGCCCACGGTGCGCACGACGCGCTCGTGCTCATCAGCGAAGTACCTCCCCAAGAGGTTCTCCGCCTTCTCCCGCGCCGCCGGATACGGCCGGACTGCAAGAGGTAAAGAGTTAGTCAATTTCTTAAAAATTTGTAAGTACAATGCAGCGAGTTCCCGGAGCTTACGTCGCGTCACCGGCTTCGCCGGGGGCCGCTGCTCGGGGCCCATGCCGATCCCCCTCTTCCCGCCGGTGAAGGGGGAGATCCGGAGGAGAGCCATCTCCTCAGCTGCGTCCCGCATCGAGCGGGTCTTCTTGGAGAGGATCACCTTGCCGAGGAGCTCGTACTCCTCGTCCGTCCACAACGGCGGCTTTGGTGCGGACGACCGGCTGTAGGTGGGGGCCTCTGGGGCGTACACCACCGCGTCGTCCTGGACCCGGAGGTAAAACCACCTCCGGACCCAATCCCCCCAGTGGTCCTGGGAGGCCGCCGCCGGGTAGTCCATTACCCGGGCCGGCAACATCTGGACCATCACCGAGCCGAAGGGGGACTTGGGGCCCCCCTTTACCAGGTGGGAGGTCCGCGCCGCCGGTTCGTAGAAGTACCAGAAGGCGGGAAGGTTGGGCTCCCGCCCGGTCGCTGTCTCGAAGAGCCAAATGAACAGGCCCATCCGGACAAGCGCGTTCGGGGTGAGGTGGTTGAGAGCCACCCCGTACTCCTTAAGAAACTCCCGGAGCATGGGATGCACCGGGAGCCGGAGCCCCACCTCGAGGAAGGCCTCGAAGGCCCCGACCTCTCCGGGCCTGGGGCGGGGGGCCCCGTCCTTCTTCACGGGGACTCGGATGTCCCCGTTCGTAACGATGCCTCTTTCGGCCAAGGACTCGGCGTCCTCGGCCGTGAACTCCGACGCCCAGAGGAAATCAGAGGGGATTTCCTCCGGGGGCACCTCCGTGGTCTTCGCTCGACCCTTGGGTGCCATGAGGTTAGTCTTCTTTTTTTGGTGGCTAAACTTTGCAGGAGGCTACTACTAGAAACTCCCGGACGCCTGCTACCGGAAAAGGCTACCGGAAAGGGCTACCGGAAAAAGCTACCGGGAGAGCAAAAATCGTTGAAGCTGAAAATTTGGAATGAGCTTCCGGGCCCCCCAAGGTCCTATTTATAGGGGCGGGCAGTGGTCTAGATGCACGCCACGTGGCACTCGCGGATCAATCTGGACCGTAGAAGTTCAAACCGTGCGCGGGAAACGAAGGGACGGGCGCGTGAATAGAGGCGTCGGTTCGAACCGCGCGCGCATTTATGGCGAAGCGGCGCGGCTTTAAGCGTGAGGCACGGAAACCGAAGCGTCGCGGCTCCGGTGACTTGGCCCGGAGATCTTCCCGGTGACCTGAACCATACCCACCGGGGACTCGAGCATCGTCCCCGGCGGGCATGGGGGGCTGCTGTAGGGGGAAATCTCCGCGGGACTAAGTCCAGGTAAGATGTGTCACGATTGCCCGGGGACCTGGCCTCCGGCCCCTCCCCGGGCGCCGCCATTTGACTCCCGGGACGCGGCCTCCGGGGCCTCCCCGGGCGCCGCCTTTTGGCTCCCGGGACGCGGCCTCCGGTGCCCTCCCGGGCTCCGCCATTTGCCCGGGGACGTGGCCTCCAGGGCCTCCCCGGGCGTCGCCTTTTGGCTCCCGGGACGCCGCCATTTGCCCGGGGACGCGGGCTCCAGGGCCTCCCCGGGCGCCGCCTTTTGGCTCCCGAGACGCGGCCTCCGGTGCCGTCCCGGGCGCCGCCATTTGCCCGGGGACGCGGCCTCCGGCCCCTTCCCAGGCGCCGCCTTTTTTGGCCCCAGGGACCTGGCCTCCGGCGCCGTCCCGGGCCTCATCGCCCTCCTAAAGGTAAAGTCTCGAACTGTTTATCACGTGCAGGTCACGCGAGGAGCGCCTCGGGAACTAGCGACCACCTGTCAAGCATCCAAGGCGTTTGACAGGGAGAAGGACGGTCCTGCCCTTCAATCCGACGGTGGCTTCCGGGGTAGTTTAGGTTTTTTGCTGCTTTTTGGGGCTATAAATAGCCCTTGTACCCCTCTGTTGTAAGGGATCGGTTCTTTTATTGGAATAGCTAAACTCACAGGCGTGCTCCGGAAGCCTCTCCCCCGGAGAGAGCCTCCCCAGCCGACTCCGGTCGGGAGCGCGTCGACAGGACTAGGGCCCCCACCGGGACCCGAACCTGTATAAATCCGTGTGTTGTTCTTTGTGCTTGTCCGGCGGGGGAGGACCGGTCATCCGGTCAACCCGCGCCGCGTAATCTTCACTAGGATCACTCTCAAAACCTGCCGGGGTATTCGCAATACCACGACAGCCGAACTTATGCAAAATTTGTAGGTTGTGAGACCTTTCAGGGTGTCCCTCCGGGAAGGTATGTAGAATTATGGAGAACTAGAGCACAGAGAAGTTTATACAGGTTCGGGCCCTCGATGGTGGGAGTAATAGCCCAACGTCCTGTTGGGATTTCACTATGTGTAGTAAAAAGGATTTACAATGTGACGGAAAAGATCTTCACAGGCGAAGATTTTCCCTATATGTTTGTACAAGTCAAAGTCTGAAGGGCTTTGTGGAGACTATCTAACTTAGACTACTGTCTTTGAGTTGGTTGTTCGATCAGTTGATCTCTGGATGAGATGTGATGTATCTCGTCTTTTTCTCTCCTCTTGTTTGATGCATCGGGCTGCTCCTTTATAGTGGTCAAAAGGGCGCCAAGTCATAATGGCATCAAACAGTTGCTTGGATGCGGTTTCGTCAACCACTCTTAACTCCCACGCAGGTTTAACATGTGTTATTCATGGATAACCGCACGTATTAACCTCCTGACGGTTGTTATCCTACGTGGAAGAATCTTCGGGATACTTGGGATATTCCTACTACAGGGACAAAGTAATCCCACGTTCCCTAGTCGAAAGTGTTCTGACCGCGCGATGTTGGCTGACCGCACAAAATCTACAGTCTTCTGTTCGCGCATAACATACGAACCCCTGACCGCGCACTAGCTGCGGTCTGATCGTGTAAGGCCTACGACCTCAAGCTTGTACTCCTCATAATGACTTGAGTTGGCACCGCCAGGCGCGTGTCTGGCTCGAATCTATCCTGAACCAATCGCGCATTTATTTGAACTAACTCGGGTGTCAATCCTCGTCAGCTAGCCCCCAAATTAGAAGGGAACGAAGGGACGTGTTTACTTCGAATTTTAAGACATACATCGGATTTTTAACCCGACGCTTCAAATCCCCCACTTAGTGGTGCACTAAGTGTGGCGGTTGGTTCCCCGAGACGGGCTCTGGGTAATATGTGACGGGTAATGATGGCACTGTTGAAACATTTTTTTACCCCGAGGTGAAATTGTAAATGCTTGAAAAACTTGAGCGTTCGGAAGGTGAACCGTCACCCTGGTGGCTATAAATACCGAAGCCTTCGGATTTCAAAGCTTCACAACTTCTTTTCTCGGCTAAGTTTCCTTCGAAGCTACCTTTATTCTTCTTCTCATACACCTCCCGATGGCAGACCACAACATCATCGAGATTGAGAGTGATGAAGAGGAAGTTTTCGAGCAAAAACCGCAGATGCCCGAAGATCCATCTCCTTCAAGGAAGAAGCCTACGGTTGATGAGGGATCCTCCAGCAGAACAAAGGTGAAAGACGCATCACCGTTCTTTCTTCCTTCTGTTCCTCTAGTTCTTCCTATACATGCACCTCGGTAGGTCAAACTTTCATCTCCACCTTTGGAGGGACGTTCTTCTCAGTTTTCTCCATTTCATCACAACACTCCCTGCTTTTGTTTGGATGATCAATTTTCTGGTAGGCAAGCTGCTCTCTCACGACCAGATGGTCCTCAACTTGTGTTGGGGAAGCAATCTTATAGTGAGAAAGTTGCACTTCCACCATATGATGATCCTCGAATTTTGTCGGGTGATCTACTTTCCAGGATGCCTATATCAACCTGTCACTTGCAAGGATTCGTAATTACTTCTGTCTCCCTTTGCTTGTTGTCATAGTTAGTAAAACTAACATTTGCAAATGTAGGAGACGAAAATTGTTGGAGCCCTCAGCGACCAGCCTGCTGAGATTCCACCTCCTTCCCTCGGACAGACTCTCCAAGGGGAAAAAGAGGCTCTAGAGAAGAAGATCGAAGAGATGTCTTCGGTGATTCTGCACCTGGCAGAACGTTTTGAGAGATCCCGTGAAGAGGCACATCAGTTCCATCGAGAGAGGGATCAGGCTCAGCAACAGCGAGAACTGTCCGACTTGATTAGGAACAATAGCGCATCTCTTGTTAGGGATGATGTAGATAGGCTTAGATTAGTTGCTATTTCTCTGGGGGTTGTCAGTGTAGATCCTACTGACAACAACATGTCCCTAGGAGAACTTTGCAAACTACTTTCGGATCAGGTCGACGCTCCAGTCGCCGGTATCCCTTTTGTATGTAAAGAATGTCAGAAATAAAGTTTTCTTTTTCTTTATATCATATGAATATTCTTTACATCTTCTGTACGAAAACATGGCCATAAGCAATGTCTTTACGACCACTCATACACAGGCAAATTTCAATTCTGCGACCAAAATCGCATTTTAACCTTGCACCGCGACTAGTATTGATATTGCGATCAGACTTAAAGCCGCGGCTAGAACCAAGGTTTGATTTGAAAGATTACTGCGATCTGAACCGAAACTCGATCAGACCATCACTTCGATTAGAATTGGAGCTTAGTCAAAGACATGGTTCCGACCACACAGGAATCTGATCAAAACATATCCGTACGTCCAAAAACTGGGTCATAGGATATTTTCATGAAAGTTTACAAGAAACATGAAGGAAAATGTCCTCCGAAAACCTTTGTAAAACTCTTCATGTTTTTGTATCTTCAAATCTTGAAACAAAGGAATTCTTTTGTTTCAGATCTGATACCAGGAACACTTAATGGGTCCGTCAGAGAAAGTATCCTTTATGGGAAATGAATAGAATATTAAATGGAATGTTACTCACAGCAGTGTGCCTCCTCGGGTCTATAAAAGGAGTAGATAGCTTCTCGAAGAAGCCACTCAGCCAAAAACCTTTCCTTAATACCTCCGCCGCACAAAACCCTCATTCTCCACAGCCTTCATCTTCTCCAAAGTTGCCACCTTTCGTCAAGATTTCTCACAAGAAATGGCGTCTTGGAGCCGATCGGTCCACCACTCCGAGGAAAGTCTTCTGGCTTTGGAGAAGGAAGAGATCCTTCCTCCACGGCTGCTAATCAACTGGCGGCCCGTGGAGAAGGACCAAGAAACCCTAGTCGTCAAAGAGGGCGAACTGGTGGTTTTTGAAGAGTATCTGCGATGCGGGTTCCGATTCCCTGAGAGTCGGTTCCTGAAGGATATTCTGGAGCATTACGGGTTGGAATTAATAAATCTCCACCCTAATGCGATCTTGATTCTGGCAGTGTTCCAGCATCTGTGTGAAGCCTACGTCGGAGTGTATCCCAGCGTGGATCTCTTCTAGCGTTTCTATTATTCGGCGTGGTCAAAGAGCTCCAACGCCACCGAATGTATATACTTCCGGATAAGGGAGAAGAAAGAGTATCCCTTCCCACCCCTGCGAGACTCCGTGCACGGGTGGCACCAGAAGTGGTTCTACTGCCCCCCTCCGTCTGAGAGCGGGTTGTGGTTCGAGAACTCGCGGCCAGAGAAGCCGAGCGAGTTGGATACCCTCCCAGCCATGAATGCCGAGTTCATGAAGCACGCCGAGGTGATTCTTCACCTAGTCGAACAAGGACTGACGGCTCGCCACATCATACGCGACTTCGTGAAGAATCGAGTGAGCCCCCTGCGTGAAAGGGCTCATCCGGCTTGGGAGATAAAGTCCATGGCGGACAACACCCTGGACTACAACAATGGTACGTGATTTCGACACCGAAACCTTATACCTCTGCTCTGTGCTTTCTGACTGGTCTTCTGGGAACAGTCCTGCCCTCATCCGAGATCGAGAGGAGGACAAATTACCTCCTCAGGGCCTATAGTGCCGAAGTGGAGGGCCCCAAGGGATCGCCTCGCCCACAGAGCTTAGTTCACACTGGCGACGACCTCAAACAGGAACGCGAAAGGTATGTCACCTTTCACTCAGTTCCTATTCACAGGTCTTATGTACATTTAGTACTGACAAACACGTCGGGATGACACAGCTCTTGGGGAGATTTGCCGAGGCGACATTCCCAAGTGAAAACGTCGGTCTCCTGGGAAAGCCGACGGTGAAGAATGTAAAGATCTCCTCGAACCCCAGGACGAGAAATCCTGCCCCCAAGAAACCCAATAAGATCGTCGGGGAAGGGTCTTCGCGCAGGACTCCCCTTACCGCAAGGAAAACTGCGGTAAGATCTCACATTCCTCCTGTTCCTCCAGGTACAAACTGGAATCACTTCTTCGTCGTACAGGGTGAGAGGAGCAAGGAGGAGGAGGATGACATTCCCCTGGTCTGCCGGAAGAGGAAAATAACAGACTCTCAATCCGGCGAGACACCACCTCGTCCTGTGGAAACAGAAGCAACCGCAGCGGACCCCACGGCCACCGGGAGTCCCGTGGTCGCGGGCGAGATCCCCACTCCCGAAGCCCCAGAGGCTTCAGGGTCAATCACTTCTCCCTCCCTGGTCGAAGGGACAACGACGGTAAGACTTCCTCGTGATTTTGATTTCTCAATTTCATCTGTATGTATGTTTATCAGATCTGCACTCATACAGGGAGAAGAACTTCCTCCTGTGACTCCTGTGAGTCCCAGGGAAGCGAATCCTCCACTCCTGGGGACAGGAGTGGAAGTGACAGAACAAGACTCTGCGACCAACCTCAGGGTCGCGGATGAGGCGCCGGCTCCAGCAGTCCAGGAGCCACCCAGGCCTTCGGGCGTATCCCTGTCAATCGAACAGGTCACCCCGGTACGAATTCTTACCACTTAAGTCCTCATCATTCCTTATGCATAGGCTTACAAGAAAATATACATAGGGAGAAAAGGCCCTGTTCACAAAGAGAAAGACTAGGACGGACAACGACTGTCCTCTTTCTCTCGGGGAGCCCTCCTTGAAGTCCCAGAAGCTAATGGGATTTCAAATAAGGTAAGAACTCCATTCTGTTTATTCTAGATCATATTGTGGTGATCATCAACATGATCGACGACTCCTTTTTTCTTCGAAGGCGTAAAGAGGTAGTACCGAGCCCTCCAACCGCCCCAGGGAGGGTCGAAGTCTCTGCCGGTGTTGGGGCCTCCGGTGAGGAGTGCTCTGTCCCTTTGGTCCTGGAAGTTGTCTAGGCCATTGGGAACGAATCGGGTGCGGAGACCCAGTTGCAGGTAATGGAACCTGCGACTGAGGCCCAGCAGGCGCATCCACCTGCTGCTCCTGTCGAGGATGAGACAGTCCCTCGACTAGGCCTCCAGTAACCCCGGATAACTAGTCATTCCGGGAATATACAAAGGTACAGTGAACATCTCTTATGATACCTGAATTGTGCATAGGACACCACTGATTTCTCTCTGTATCATAGGAACTATCCCGTATAACAGCCAGATCGATTGCTATGGTGGAGAGCATCGAGGCCATACAAAAGGAGAGAGACTACTTGCGAGAGTAAGAATAAATGCCCTTTAATTTGTATAGATACAAATTCGTTATGACAATCATCTTTTTTGTCACAGGGAGGTTGCTTCTCTGAAGAAAAACCTGGCCGCTAACAAGCTCAAGGCGATCACCGTGATTTCGAACCAAGAGATCGAGCTTAATAAACTGCGGTCACAGCTCTCTGGTAAGTCAATTCTCAACCAGAACAACTAGACCTTGTCATTCAGACAGTTTGTAATGATCTTCATACTGCAGCGCAAGCAAGTCAAATAAAACGGCTTGATCAGGACAAGGTAATCCTCCAGCTCACCATTGACTCTACCCGAAGGGCGAACAGAGACCTGAGCCAATCCATCTTCGAAAAGCTAAAGATGGTGGCCTGTCTCCTGAGGGCTGATGTGGTCGATACTACAAAAGATGACCTCAGTTCGAGCGACTGGTCTACACTGGTCGTAGCCCAAGCGGGGTCACTACTCGAGTATTTTCCTGAAGATACACGGCGACGACAAGAGGCGATCAGAACCAGGGTTCGATCAGCAGCCTCCACCATTCTCTGCCGGTTTCGTCTCCACCATGGCCCAGATGTGGATCTGAATCCACTGGTGGGAACGGTAGAAATTGAGAGTGAAGAGCAACTCGAGTCGATCATGGAGGAAGTCAATCCTCTTGTAGATAAGCTCCTGACCGAGCTCGGGATTATGTAACCCCTGTACAGACATGACTTATGCAATTCATGTATTTTTTGATTTTGAAAGAAAACACTTTTTTGTTGTTTCATATTATAAGCATATCCCCCTAGCCCCCGCTTGTGATTATAGATACTGAAGGCTTAGTATTATAAACACAGGAGAAATACGAGTGCAATGACTAGGGGTGTGCGATCAGACCAACAATTAGGATCAATGAAACGCCTAACCTTGTTGCAAACTGGCAGCCACTCAGATGACCAAGGACATACCAACAAGCCCCGTATGAGTTGAGAAACGGCTTATTTAGGAGTGACTTGTCTAGAAGTGGTCATGAGATTGGCCAGCGAATCCGATTAGAACGTTGTAGTGATATAACCACCGGCGACCAGCCCCCGAGTCAAGTTCGTAACACACGGGCATGAAAGGAGATGTTCATCGTATGAAACTAAAAGACTTTTTGTTTTATTAAAAAATGCTAATTGAAAAGGAAAAGGGATTGAATACTTACATGTAGAACTTGCGTAGTTCATCGATGTTCCAAGTATTGGACAAAATTCGACCATCCTCCATGGCTAATCGCACTGATCCTGGTCACGGCACCGAAACAACAGTGTAAGGGCCTTCCCACTTCGGGGAGAATTTTTTGTGATTAGACTGGTCCTGAATTTTTCTTAAAACTAGATCGCCCACGTGAAGACTGCGTGGTCGCACCCTTTTGTTATGATACTTGCGCAAAGCTTGCAAGTATACCGCGGACTTGATCAAAGCGCGATCATGCCCTTCTTCCAAGAGGATGAGATCCTGTGATAGCTGTTCGGTCTGATCAACTCGTTAGAATTGCTCTGTCCGAACAGATCCAATACTAACTTCCATAGGCAATACGGCCTCGGCCTCATAGACTAGATGGAAGGGCGTCTCACCGGTGGTTCGACTAGAGGTAGTTCGTAGTGCCCACAGAACGGTGTAGAGCTCGTCTGCCCAAGCCCCCGAGTGAGTCTTAAGGCGATCGAAAACACGCTTCTTGATGCCTTGCAGTATCTGCCCGTTGGCGCTTTCCACGGCACCATTGCTCTGTGGATGAGCCACAGAAGCAAAGCACACCTTGGTCCCAATCTGATCGCAGTAATCCAGAAAAAGACCACTGGCGAACTGAGAACCATTGTCCGTGATGAGACGGTTTGGAACACCAAATCGAGCAACGATGTTCTTATGGAAGAAATTTTGTACTGCTGATGCGGTAATATTTCGTACCGGTTCGGCCTCAATCCACTTTGTAAACGTGTCAACAGCTACGAACAGAAACTTGTATCCATTGACCGCTTGCGGCATAGGACCGACAATATCCATCCCCAGACCGCAAAAGACCATGCAAGGGGAATGGTTTGTAACGCGTAGGCAGGTTGATGAACCTGTCTTGCGTGGAACTGACACTGAGGACACATCTTGACCATATGCTTGGCATCGTCGAGTGCCGAAGGCCAGTAGAATCCTTGTCGAAAAGTTTTTCCGACCAGTGTCCGATATGACGCGTGCGCACCGCATACACCGTCATGTATTTCTTTCAAGAGGGATTTACCTTCCTCCTGAGATATTCAGCGCATGAATACTCCTTAAGTACCCTTTCTATACAAAACTCCTTCTATGAGCTTGTACAGATGCGCTTTTCGAATCAACCGATCGCTTTTGATTTCATCCTCGGGTAGGGTCCCATGTTCAAGATAGACTCTCAATGGATGAGTCCAATCTTGTTCCTGACCGAGGTTGGTAACACAGACTGTTACCGGATCATCCTCGACCGAAGTCATAATCAAAGGATGGTCCAACTGTTCAACGAACACTCCTGCCAGAGCGGATGTACGTGAGGACCCAATTTTGGATAATTGTTCTGCGAGAATGTTGTCCTTTCCCGGGATGTATTGGACTTCGAAATGACTGAAGCGTTTTTCCAATCTCCTCACTTCCCCCAGGTAATGAGCCATTGTCTCATCGGAGGTGCTGTACTCCTTGTTTACCAGGTTTGCGACCAGCTGTGAGTCTCCCCTCACCACTAATCGACGGACTCCGAGGAATTTTGCTGCCCGGAGCCCTGCAAGAAGACCTTCATACTCTGCTGCGTTGTTGGTCGCAACAAAGTGTAGTTGAATGACATACTTAAGCTGTTCACCCTGAGGCGTAACTAAGACCACTCCAGCCCCTGAGTGCTGAAAACTACGGGAACCATCGAAGTACATTGTCCAGTGATCAGGGCATTCCAATTCCTCGGGCACCTGAACGGGTGGCTCAGGATTGGTCCATTCGACCACAAAGTCAGCCAAGACCTGAGACTTAACCGCCGTGTGGGGCGTAAAATGGATATCGAAAGCACCGAGTTCGACCGCCCATTTGGCGATTTGACCAGATTTCTCCGGATTTCAGACAATATCCCCCAAAGGAAAAGAGGAGGGTACTGTGATCTTGTGAGCTTGGAAGTAATGTCGTAGCTTACGGGAAGCCATCAGCAGCGCGTAAAGTATTTTCTGGACCTCAGGGTATCGCTCCTTAGGACCATGAAGTACTTCGCTAACATAGTAGACGGGTCTGTGTATTCCTTCCCTATCCGCAATCAGGACAGCACTAACCGCGTGCGGGGTGGCCGCCAAATAGAGAAGTAACGGTTCTCCTTTATCGGGAGATACCAAAACTGGCGGACTGGATAAGTATGTCTTTACCTCCTGAAATGCTTTTTCGGCCTCATCGGACCATGTGAAATTATGATGCTTCCGCAGGGCCTTGAAGAAAGGTAGTCCCCTTTCGCCTAGTCGCGATATGAAACGACTCAAGACCGCCATGTGACCAGCCAGGCGTTGAACATCTTTCATGGTCAAGGGTGACCTCATCTGTTCGATGGCCCTGATTTTTTCAGGATTGACCTCAATGCCTCTGGAACAAACAAGGAAACCAAGAAGTTTTCTTGAGGAAACCCCGAAAGAACATTTCTCTGGGTTCAACTTTATTCCAAAGTGATTCAAATTACAGAAGGTTTCAGCGAGATCGTCCAAATGAGACAACCTCTTAGTGCTTTTTACAACCAAGTCGTCTACATATGCTTCGAGATTACGCCCTATCTGGGAAAGAAAGGACTTTTGCATCAAGTGCTGGTACGTGGAACCTGCGTTCTTGAGACCGAACGACATTCTGACGTAGCAGTAGGTGCCAAACGGGGTGATGAAGGCTGTCTTCTCTTCATCTTCTTCTGCCATGCTAATTTGATGGTATCCTGAGTAAGCGTCCAGGAAGCTCATCAGTTCGCAACCCGTGGTTGAGTCCACCAGCTGGTCGATGCGGGGAAGGGGAAAGTCGTCCTTCGGACAGGCACTGTTGAGACTGGTGTACTCGACGCACAGGCGCTACTTGCCATTTGACTTGCGGACCATGGCCGGATTTGCAAGCCATTCCTGGTGATCGACCTCGCGAATAAACCCGGCTTTTAGGAGTTTGTCCAACTCCTCTCGGTTGGCTTCTTGTCGGTCGACAGCAAAACGCCTGAGCTTTTGCTTTATTGGTTGCTGTCCAGGTCGAATTGCTAACCTGTGCTCGATTACTTCCCTTGGGACACCGGGCATGTCGGACAGTTTCCACGCAAACACATCTGCGTTAGCCCAGAGGAAAGTAATGAGCTCGAATTCCTATTTGTCATCCAGGCCTGATCCGACCTGAATTGTCTTGGATGGATCATCTGGGTATAAAGGAACTAGTTTGAGTTTCTCATCTGGTCGAGGAGCAGCCTTGATCGCGTCAACGGCGACTGTGGCGACCTGAGTGTCTCAGAGGGGAAGCTGGTCGACCATCTCCAGAGATAGCCGGTCGCACGTTAGTGCCACGTTGCGACTGCCTCGGATCGAGATGACACCTTTGGGGCCAGGCAACTTGCCGCACTGATGAGCATAGTGCGTTGCCATCATGAACTTAGCAAGAGTTGGACTGCCAAAGATTGCATTATAAGCTGAATCACATTCAATTACATCAAAGGTAACTAATTCTGTACGGAAGTTGTCCGGTTCTCCCAGTGTAACCGGGAGGACCACCTGTCCCAATGGCATCATGGAGGGACCAGGGATTATCCCATAAAACGGATGGATTATGGGTTTAATCTTGGAACGAGGAATTTGCATCTCGTCAAGCGCCTCGACCAATAAGATGTCCAAGAAGCTTCCACCGTCGATCAGGACCCTTTCGACTCTCGCATTGCTGATGATTGGGGTAATGACCAGAGGAAGCCTCAGTGGTCGAGTAAGCCCCACAGGACAATCAGTGCGATCAAACGTCAAAGGTGTATCCGACCAACGGGGGTACTGAGGTTCACCAAGGGATGTCTCTGTTTGGTTAACCTCTCGATAAAAGACCTTGAACTGCCTTTTGGAAACAAAAGAGGAGAAACCTCCAAAAATAACATTAATATGATTATGAGGTACCTGGTAAGACATCTCTTCATCCCCGTCGGCGTCTCTAAGTCCGCATGCTTGTTCCTTAGCCGGTTAAGTCGGCATTGGTCCAATCCCCTGGTAGAAGTCATCTAACTGCTTCAACCAACTCCTGCAATTTTTGAGGTCGTAGCCTGCGGAGTTGTGGAGTGGACACCACTTCTTGCCTTCCTGCGGGTTAGTCGACTTCTCTGGCTGGTCGGCACTATGACCACCAGAAGCAGTTTTATTTTTAAACGAAGGCTTGTTACCTTTGGTCGAAGGTGGCTTCTCTGCAACTGCGACCTCGCGGTACTGTCCAGAGCGGTTCCTCTTTGACTTCTCACTACCACAGAAATAGACATCCAGGACGGCACATCACAGACGGGTATGAACTGTTCAATGGAAAACCGTCTGCGAAGCCTATCGGGAGAATATGTTCAGTTATCACAGTCGGTTCTGATGTCAAAAACAACTGTGATAGGAAACCAGACGGTTGTGAACACAAAACCGTCTGTAATAGTCTACTTATCACAGACGACTCTAACCTAAAACCTGACTGTGATATATACAATCGGTTCCCAGCTGAGAACCGTCTGTAACAGTCTACTTATCACAGACGGTTCTAACCTAAAACCTGACTGTGATATATATAATCGGTTCCCAGCTGAGAACCGTCTGTGATAAGTAGAATATCACAGACGGTTCGAAACTCAGAACCGACTGTGATATATACAATCGGTTCCCAACTGAGAACCGTCTGTGATAAGTAGAATATCACAAATGGTTCGGAACTCAGAACCGACTGTGATTTATACAGTCGGGTGTGAACTAAGAAGCGTTTGTGATAGTGTAGTTATCACAGACGGTTCTGAGGTCTGAACCGACTGGAAAAAAACCAGCGCTTCGAATTCTCAACTGTGATCATTTCTGTCTTTGATCTTCGCGCGCCGCGCCTAGGAGAACACGAAGCATCGCTTTGGAAGTTCTATAAATTGACAGTGGAAAAATTGTCATTTACTTTACAAGTTTTTATAGTTCTCAGACTGTTTGACTCCTTAGCTTCTTTGCGCCAATGGCATCCTCGATGGCATCGTCAGCCTTGCCCTCCTCGGTAAGAACTCTCAATCTTTTGGACTTACCCCTGTATTGTTAATCCCTGTTCAATACATTCTTGACCTGTTGATTTGCACAGGGAAGGTGTAACACCCTGAGTTAGGGGTGAAAATTTCCTTTTTCTTCAATAGCATGCATGCATGTATCTGTAGTATTAGCCAGATCAGTTTCTATCTCAAGTCCTAAAATCTCCAAAATTTATCCTGTGACCTCAAATCAAGATCAGATTGTTCAGATGTGATCTATCAGTTACTCTGAACTTAAAAGTCTTCAGAACCTAGATCTAATTCTATCTCTAAATCCCAGATTTATCAGCTCCTTCTGTTTTCGAAAACAGAAATACCTTATATTACCCAAATACCCTAAGTTCAGAAATACAGATTTAACCTAAATCTTGACCAAGTTCAGACCAGATTATTTCTGGAATATGATCATGGGTATGTCAATACCTTAATCTAAAAAGTTGACAGCCATATTTCACCATCTAGACTCTTTTCACAAATCAGTCCAAAAGTTATCGCAAATTAGTCCTTATCTGATATCTGAAAACTTAAAAAGACTAAAATCTCCAGATTAACTCTAAATTCAGAATTTCTTCAGCAGATCTTTCCTAATTGCTATTTGCCACAAGTTTCTCTTCTGTGCAGATATCAAAATCGAACCCTAAATGCCAGAATTCGAAATCGACAAAACTTAAATCTTGTTTTACCATAATTTACCCTATTTTCAATTGTATCAAAAGCTATCCAAATGTGCCAAGTTTTATTTTCAATCCCTGCCAAATCATCTGTGGAATAAAGATTACCAAAATAGCAGAATCAAATTCAGAACAAACTTTCCAGAATTCCAGATTTGCAATTCAGTCCAAAATTCAAGATTTGAAACTGCAGTTCAGTCCAAATTCGACCAGAGGACTTAGCTGTTTTCGACCAGGTCAACAGCAGCATTCGACCAGGGACCGCCGTGCTTGTGCGCTGTGGTTGCTCATCGCCGGTGAGGCTTCGCCTGCGCTCGTGACCGTGCATGCCGGTGCGCACGTGTCCCCACTCCAGCTAGTGCCGTGGCAAGGCCGCTGCTACGTCGACGACCAACGCTGCTCCCGCGCGCGATCAGCAGCAACTTTGTCAGCAATCCATCGCCACGTAGCCTCGCCGCGCCAGTACTTGTCGCCACCGCTTGCTACAAGCATCGCCAGGTCCCGATGAAGTGACATTGTGATCAGCTGAAGGCTTGTCGCCGTCGCATCACCGTTCTTCGCTGTGTCTTCGCCGCTGTTGCTCCAGCACGCAACCAGTCAAATCACCAGCAGCCAATCTCTTCATTGTTTTCTCTTCGCATGCTTCGCCTGCCTATTTAAGCATCCCTGTGCTCAGCAGCTCCCTCAAACCTCACTGGTAATCAGCTAAGTTTCGAAATTCTCCTGTCTTGGTCTTCTTCTCCGGCGAGCCGTCGAGGAGCCTCACGGTGCCAGCACAATCCGCAACATCTCCTGTCAAATTAACCGCATCAGTAAGTTCCCTTCATCTCCCTCATCGTGCTGTACCATTTAATTGGTTTACATTGCATCTAGTCGCCGGCGATCACCGGAAATGGCTGAAAATCGAAGATTGCCCTGTTCCGGCAATGCAGCCCGATTCAATTCGAATTAGCTTTTGTTTCTGTAAACAAAATTGATCAGTGAGCTAAATCAAGCAAGCCTGTGAAGTTGGATTTCGAAATTTAGCAAGAATCGAACCTTTTCCCTTAACCGAGCTTCACCAGAAAACCGGCGATCGTTGCCAGGCTTCTCCAGAGATCCTCCGGTCAATTTGATGTTACCAGAAGCTTCCCTATACCTCCTAGATGCTCTCCAAGCAAGGAATTTAGTTCTCTCGGCCTGTAGCAGAAACCCCCAACTAGCAGTGTCTCTTCTCCGGCGACGATGATCGGAAAAGTGATCCCGGCCATTTCAGCCCTCGAAACCTTGTCATTTAGATGTGCCTTAGCCTCCTGAGTATTTTTGTCTTCTAGCCCGACACCTAGATCGGCCTAGATTGGAAGATATAGCCATGCCAAGATCTTGTCCAGAACTGCTCCAGTGCAGCCAGTTCATCTTTGTTCATCATCAAATTTCTTATTTTCCAGCCATTTTCAGCCTTAGATCCTATTGAATGATTTATTCCTGTTATCAATGCCTACCTCCCAGACAAAGTGGTGCATCATTTGGGGCCCTAGATCAAAAGTTATGCTAAGCCCTAGTTTTTGTCATTGTCAGCTCTATGCCAGAGCTTGTCAGCCAGTGGCATTGACCTTGTTTACCCACTTCTGGTTGTGTAAATTGAAAACCACTTTGTCCACTAAATTTGTAGAGTTGTGATCTACATTTTATTCTACTACCACAAGTTAAAATAACCCCCCTATCATTCATCGACCCTATGTCGATGCTTTGAACCGAATGTCGACCTAAAGACGTTCGCTGTTTTTGAGCGAACCAGTCGCAACCTTGATATCATTCTGATACCTTGAGACATTGGGAACCTTGTAAACCTTTGACAGCTAATCTTAACATTGGTTTCCTTAACTTAACCCTAATCAGCCTCTAAACCCAATCATTTCAGAATCATCAAGACTTCATCTTTGCATCATTGCATATAATATAATAATGTATGGAAAAGATTATGATTATTGGTTGTTTGTTTGATTGGAGAGCAGATCAAGAGCCCGAGTTCGAGGACTTCACTGCGAATCCGACGTCAACTGCTGTATTTTACGACGCGGAAGGCAAGTCATATCCTTGGTCATCTTGAACCTATATTTTAAATGTTGCTAAAACATAACCTTGAATATAGGCAATATTGCATGTGAAAGATTGAGAATGGTTGATCTATGAATTGGCAGTACTAGACTGGTTATCTGTGAAATGTGAAATAAACAAGTTTTGAGCCATGAACTATTATATGTATTTATATACTTATATTCATGAAATAAAACCCCTAGCCGTGACCAGAAAAATGGTATGGATGGCTGTAGCACTGGAGGTGCTAGACTGCAAAGGAATGCAGGCACTGAAGGTGCAGGGTTGTGGATGGTCTGGTCACTGGCATATAAGGACTAGAACCTTGTGTTGTGCGTCTAGTGGCATGAACAACGTGCTAACCGCAAGCCTGGTATGGGACAGGCCTGAACAAGTAATTATGTGGATCGCACATGAAACCCCTGCATGAGATGTGTAGTGATGCACGATAAACACGGAGCGCGGCTCCCACACATATCACTGAAGGTGATCAAGCACGCTGACCCAGTAATGGGAATAAGCAATGGGGTGGAGGTTTGGATACAACCTGCCACAACTGTGCCTCGCTGAGAGCCACAGGGTCGGGGGTGAATTGTGAGTAAAACATAACAAAAGTTCTTGTTATTTCCACCTTGCCGCTCACAGTATGAAGTGAGTCAGGGGTCCAATCATTTTGTTATGATATGAAAGGTTTGAAAGTGGAATATCTTGCGGGTAAATTGGTACCTCTCTGCAGAGTTAAAAATGTATTCGAATACTCCGAGCTCCCGGGTTTATAGGAGTCTGCTGCGGTGGATTAAATCCACGGGGTGTGACACAAGTACTATTTTCTAAATAAAATATGTTTAAATCAAGATTACCCAAATGACATGTGTTGTCATGATAAGGAGTGCTGCCGTGGGCTGTCGTGTGTCGACGTGTCGCGGTAGTGCTATAATCTAGTGAACATGAATGATGATGTTACTTTATGAAAAGTGCTGCCATAAGATGAGATGAGAAAGGAAAAGATTATTTTACAAATATCCATAATTCTTGACTAGTCTAGGTTCATATCATCACTACTATATGTAACTACTCTTACCCATGACTTGCTGAGTACGTAAGTGCTCACCCTTGCAACATTCAACTCAATAGATGGAACCTACTTTGATCAAGACGATGGCACGGAGTTTTACGTGGATCCAGAAGGAGGAGAATCAGTTCCGCCAGAACCCTGAAGTGTGTTGTTCTGCCGTCAACTTCTTTTGTGGAAGGGTCACCTATCTTCTGCTGCGTAGTTAAATATTTTGCTAAACCCTGAATGCCTTGTAGGCATTGTAATCCTCTTTATGTAATATTAAGGCCAGCAGGCCACACTGCTTAATATTTTGTGAGTACTCTGTTGCAATGTAATATACTCCTGTGTTTGACTCATCCTGGGAGGTCAAAGGTTTGTGAGAATGGGACTAGCTGCAGCGAGCTAGGTCTCTACAGGAGTAGTCGTTGTCCCAGTCTCGGGGCGCGACAGAAGGGGAGCCATGGAAGACACTGGCAAAGTCAAGGCCGAGCGAAGGGCCCTCCAGGAGGAGCACAAGCTCCTCACGGAGAAGCACACTCGGCTACGGCTTGACCTTGACGATCTCTTCCAGTGCATTCAGCGCATGAAGACGGATGGTGACAATGCTAGGGCGAGGACGAGGCGTCTTCGCTAGGAGAAGAAAGACACGGATATGACCATCGCTGGCTGCGGTTTGACTATGAAGGTTACCATCACGAAGCTGATGGAGGTCACAGGCCTTCTCGACGCGGTAGTAGTTGATCCTAAGAAGGACAACTTGTCGCTGGAGGAGTCCTGCGTCCTGGCTGCAAGTCAAACTGACTTTATTCTAGATGCAGCCAAGGCTAAGACCACTCCTTGACCTAGCATTCTGTATTTTTACTTTTTTTTGTAAGTGATGAAAAAAATTATTGAAAACTTTGTTCTTATGTCAACTTTCCAATTTTCCAGCACATTCTTGGACTGCATGCAATCTTCCCTCTATCTTTATCTTTCTTTAGCTTTTGTCGAACATTCGACCATACAAAGGTATGTGCACTGTGTGCGATCAAGGAATGACTATCGCGATCTTTGGCTTGTGAGGGCAATCCATCGGAGCCCTTCAAATAATATAGAAACAATATAGAAGTCGCAGGTCCCATGCAAATAATATAAAAAGAATATAGAAGTTATATATCAACGTGCTTTGAATATCACAAACGGCTCTGAGGTAAAAAACGTCTGTGATAGTATCATTAGAGATGGTTTTTATGTAAGTCCCGACTGTGATAGTCCCAACAGTGTCCGCCGCCTCGAATTCTCACCTTCTTTCAATATCACAGACGGTTTTTAACTCCAAACCGTCTGTGATAGTAATATTACAGACGGATTTTATGTAAGGACCGACTGTGATAGTCGAACAGTGATCGACGCTTCAAATTCTCAACTTCTTTCAAATTCTCAGCGGTTCAACTGGAAGCAAAACTCTAGGGAGGGAACAAGTATTTGTGGAAGTCGAACAGTTCAATATTCAACAGACATATTAAAGACGGTTCGGACATCAGAACCGTCTGTAATATTAAAGCAGATGGTTTTGATCTTTCAACCATCTGTGATAGTCCCAATAGTGCAATTCTCTACATGTAATTGTTGATAACCGCACATAATAACTGCGCAGATGAAGAGACTTATTTATTTACTTAAAATTTAATTTTCATCGAATTATGTAATCTGACGCTTCAACTTCCAAAGTGGGCACTACTGTTTTCCCGTGTTCCAGTTTATCTCCCGAGAATATTTATCATGATGGTATTGATCTTGAAAACAAAGTAGTGCGCTCCACTTCAAATTGTCAACAGTGTGTTGTGTCTTTTCCATTTCTGATGTTTGCGCAGCGCACTAACCTGGGAACACGAAGCGTCGACTTGGAAATTATTTTTCATTAATGTTGAAAAAATGAACTACAAATTTGTTCTTATGTAAATTTTACAATTTTCCCTCACATTCTTGGAGAAAGAGAAGTGGAGCGGTTCGAATGGAAGCAAAACACTCTATGGAGGGAACAAGTATTTGAAGAAGTCGAACAGTTCAATATTCCAGGCATAGTAAAGATGGTTTGTACATTAGAACTGTCTGTAATAGTCATATTACAGACGGTTTGGACATGAGAATCGTCTGTAATATTAAAGCAGACGGTTTGATATCCCAACCGTCTGTGATAGTCCCAACAGTGCCCACGCTTCGGATTATCTACATGCAATTGTTGATAACCGCACATAATAACTGAGCAGATCAAGAGACTTAATTATTTACTTCAAATTTAATTTGCATCGAATTATCTAATCTGACTCTTCAACTTCCTTTGCCGTGTTGCAGTTTATCTCCCGAGAAGTTTTCATGAATTTATTGACCTTAAAAACCAGCAGTGCGCTTTTTAAAACTCGAGGCACCCGCGCATATGAACCGTCACCTTCTGGTTCTATAAATAGCGAGGCTCCTAAATCCCTATCTTTATTCCCTTCTCAACTCCCACCTTGATGGCGAGCCGAGATTCCAATGAGGTTATTGAAATTGAGAGTGATGAGGAAGAGATAAGGAATGAACTCGATCAGGATCTTCAGAAAGTAAGTCCTCTCTGAAACTCTAATGCAGATCTTTCTTTTATGACCTGATTACCTCGAAACAAATGCATTTCGAAATCCACAGGTGCCTGAGGAAATGCTCCCTCCAAAGAAGAGACTTAGAAATGATGAAAGATCCTCCAGTGGAGTTGCAGCGAAGACTCTAGAGGGTGCTGAGGCCTGTGTTGCCACATTGCCCCTTGCAACCCCTCCAGTTGCATCGACTCCACCTTTGGAGATCCACAACAATCCTTCCAATATCCCCTCTTCAACACCTTTGTATCATCAGCTTTTCTTGGATGATCAACTTTCTGGGGTAAGGCTCACACTTCCACGTCCAAATCCACTCTGAAGCTTGGCAATCATCTTCACCCTCCCAGCATACGTCCCGAGGAGAAGCTGAAGAAGCATATGTGCAGGAGGAGAAAGCTGCCTTGTGCAGAACTCTCCAAAAAAAAAAAGAGGAGCTGGAGAAGCATTCTGAGGGGATGTCTTTTGCCATTCTGCACTTGGCAGAGTGCTTTGAGTTGCAGCTTCATCTCCACCTTTGCTGTATCAACTTTAATTTCTTGGATGATCCTACTGATGCCAAATCCACTCCTTTGCTGAGAGATGATGTTGATAGTCTTAGAGCTATTGGTAGTTCTCCTAGGGCGGCCAGTGTAGATCCTACTGATGTCAATACGTCCCTAGGAGAACTTTGTAAATTACTTTTGGAACAGGTCGACGCTAATTAATTGGTCGCTTAATTGTATCTCTTATGTATGCAAAGATTGTAAGAAATAAGAAATTTCTTTTGCTTATATATCTAGCTTTTCGATTGATTAAGTAACTGATACTGACCAAATGATGTTCTGTGTAAAATGTTAACAAGAAAATACTGCTGCGATCAAGACGGTTTTTAACTCAAAACCGTCTCTGATAGTAACATTACAGACGGTTTTAATTTCAGGACCGACTGTAATAGTCTCAAAGTTCTTTGAAGATGCACAGACATATATATACAAAAAATATGAAAAACAAGATAAAACCAAATAGTCTCAACGTTCATTTTTTTAAATATTAACATTGAAATAAGATAGAAACAAATATGAAAAACAAGTGGAACAACTGACCACTAGTCAAACGGTTGGACTGCAAACAATCCAGGATATTATAGACGGTTCGGACCTTATCACCGTCTGTGATAGTAGTGCAAAGTGTTGATTTTATAAATATCACAGACAGTTCTGAGGTAAAAACCGACTGTAATAATCACATACGGTTCTCAAGTAAAAACCGACAGTGATAATCACAGACGGTTCTGAAGTAAAAACCGACTGTGATAGTAAAGCTGACAGTTTTGAACTCGGAACCGTCTGTGATATTCTAATTATCACGGACGGTTTTGATCTCATAACCGTCTGTGATAGTTCTACACAAAATGCACCGATATTACCGACGGTTTAATAAAGTGAAACCCGTCAGTGATATTCTGTTCTTCAAAAATGCACCGATATTACCGACGGTATTATATAGAACCGTCTGTATTGAACCTGGTATAAAAGGTCTTTTGGCGGATGTTTTGAGCTAGTCGTACATTCTTGCTCGACATACACTGTCCAGTTCGAAGAGATTTGGGGCAAGGAAGAGCGAAATCTCGAAAGGCCGGGGGAGCATTTGGGGCAAAAATTTGAGGATCGATCCAAGGTTAGTACTTGCTCCCAAGGCATACACATTACTTGATTTCATCATCAATATCGATCTCCATTGATTGATCAAATTAGAGTGAGAGGGAGGGGAAGCTACAGTAGCAAATCCTGGTTGTAACTCATTTTCGACCTGTACTGTAGCTATTTATTTGCTTTATGATGTGTGTTATCCACGCCCCCAACTAATTGCTTGCACTTCAAGTAGTAGTTAACTATTTATACCGCAAACTCCGCATCAAACACTAGCTAGCTAGATATATAGTTTATTGTGTGTCGACCGTACATAGAGTAGTATTACTAATTAGCATGTGTATGAATTTGATTAATTGCAGATGGTCTGAGACTGGATGTATAATGACAACCGAGTGGGTGAGGAATACATGAAAGGTGTTTTTGATTTCAAAAAGGTTGCTGAGCAAGACATGGTGTAACATCCTGAGTTTTGGGGTGAAAAGTTCTTTCTTAAAAATCATGCATGCATATGTCTCTCCTAGATCAGCCAAATCAGCCTCAGCTTTATTCTGTTCTAGCCCTAATTTCTTCAAATCTATCCTGTGACCCCAAGTCAAGATCTGACTTGCCAGATTTGATCTATCAGTTATCCTAAACCTAAAAGCCTTCAGAACCCAGATTCAATTCTACTCTAACTTCCAGAATTATCAACTCTTTTCTGTTTTCGAAAACAGAATATCTGTTATTACCTTTTACCCTAAGTTTCAGAAATTCAGATTTAATCAAAATCTTAGCCAAGTTCAGACCAGATTATTCCTGGATTATGATCAAGGGTATGCCAATACCTTAATCCAAAAAGTTGGCAGTCAGATTTTATCATCTAGACCTTTTTCGCAAATCAGTCCAAGAGTTATTTCAAATTAGTCCTTATCTAATGTCTGAAAACCCAAAAAAAAAGACTAAAATCTCCAGATTAACTCCAAATTCAGAATTTCTTCGGCAAATCTTCCCAAAATGTTATTTGTCACAAGTTTCTCTTCTGTTCAGATTCCAAAATCTCATCCTAAGTGCCAGAATTCAAAATCAAATGAAATTCAGATTTCAATTACCCTAAAATACCTTATTTTCAGTTTTGTCAAAAACCATTCAAATGTGCCAAATTTTATCAAATACCTTTGCCAAATGTTTTGTTGAACATATCTGCCAGATTAGTGAAAGCAAATTCAGTTTAAACCTCCCAGAATTTCAGATTTTCAATTCAGTCCAAATCAAAAACCTGAAACTGCAAATCAGTCCAAATTTCGACCAGAGCAACAGCAACTGTACACATGACCAGTACTCGCCGTGTTTTGCTTCCTTGCGCCGTGCACGTTCGCCGCCGGCCAAGCTTCGCCTGCAACTTGATCGTGCATGCTGTTGCGCACGTGTCCTCGCTCCAGCCGTGCCGTGGCAAGGTCGCTGCAACGTCGATGACCAGCGCCTGCTCCCGCGCGCGACCAGCAGCCTTTTGTCAGCAACTCCTCGCCACGTCGCTTTGCCGCGCCAGTAGTTGTCTCCACCGCTTGCTACAGCATTGCCAAGTTCCGATGGAACGACACTGTGATCAGCTACAGACTTGTCACCGTCGCAATCACCGCTCCTTGCTGTTTCTTCGCCGCTATTGCTCCTGCACGCAACCAGTCAAGTCACCGGCTGCCAATCTCTTCATTGTTCCCTCTTCGCAAGCTTCGCCTGCCTATCTAAGCATCCCTGTGCTCAGCAGCTCCCTCAAACCTCACTGGAAATCATCCAAGTCTCAGATTTTCTGTCTTAGTCTTCTTCGCCGGCGAGACCAGCTCGAGGCCTCACGGTAACAGCCTCAACCGCAGCCTCAACCACCAAATTGACAGCACTAGTAAGTTTCCCTCGCCACTCTCATCGTGCTGTAGCATCTAATTTAACTCTCATGCATCTCATCGCCGGTGATCGCCGGAAATGGCTGAAATTCGAAGAATGCCCTGTTCCGGCAATGCAGGCCAAATTACCTCGAATTAGCTCTCGATCCTGTGAAGGGAGATGATCAGTGACCCATTTCCAGCAAGCCTGTGTACTTAGATCTCCAATTTGAGCTTCCATCGAAGCTTTCATCAATTTTGAACTTCACCTGTTGCCGGCGATCGTCGCCAGGCTTCTCCAGCCATCCTCTAACAAAATTGACCATCCTAATAGCTCCCTTATACTCCACAGATACTCCCTGAGCTTGGGATTAAGTTCAAACCCCCTACAACAAAAACCCCCAAATCCTATGTCTTCTTCTCCGGCACAGTTCACCGGAAAAGTTTTCCCGGCCGTTTCAGCTCAGATCACTTTGTCCACCGTGTGTGCCTTAACCCCCTGAGTATTTTTGTCTTCTAGCCCGACACCTAAATCAGCCTAGATCAAAAGATATAGCCATGCCAAGATCTTGTCCAGAACTGCTCGAGTGCAACCAGTTCACCTCAGTTCATCACTGAATTTCATCACTTTCCAGCCATTTCTTGCCCTAGATTCTGTTGACTTAATTGTTCCTGCTATCCTTGCCTACCTCCCAGACAAAGTGGTGCATCATTTGGAGCTCTAGATCAAAAGTTATGCTAAGCCCTAGTTTCTGGCCATGTCAAGATCAATGCCAGACTATGTCAGTCAGTGGCATTAGCCCTTTTCACTCCCTTCCAGATGTGCATTTTGGGCATAACTTTGTCCCTTAGACTCCTGAGGTTGTGATCAACATTTTCTTCTTCTATCACAACTTGATTTGAGCCCTTGAATTATAATTGTTGCTAAACTCTAGTTTTTGACACTATTCCAGTGCATGCCAGTCAATGGCATTGGCCTTGTTTACCCATTTCTGATTGTTCTTTTTGAAAGCCACTTTGTCCACTGAATTTGTAGAGTTATGATCTACATTTTCTTCTACTGTCATAACTTGAGATAAGCTCTCTAGTTTTCCTTGAAGTTATGTCAGAATCTTGATCCGAATGTCAATCCACTGACATTCGCTGTTCTTGATCAAACCAGCCACAAAACTGATGTTCTTATTGTAACCTTGAGATCCTAAGAGCATCTAACATTTATCCTTAGCCAATTCCTTGAAACCCTAGATCTCAACTCAGTTCAGCTTACAATCTCAATTATCTCCAATATCGTTCAGTCACTCTTGTAAAGCATATCTGCATATAGATCCTAAAACATCTTAATATATAAGTAATATTTGTGTGTATTGTTTGGTTTGTCGTCGAGCAGATCTAGAAGCTGAGATCGAGGACTTCGCTGTTGACCCGTCATCAACTGCTGTTTCTTACGACGCGGAAGGCAAGTCATATCCTTGGTCATCTTGAACCTATATTTTAAATGTTGCTAAAACATAACCTTGAATATAGGCAATATTGCATGTGAAAGATTGAGAATGATTGATTTATGAATTGGCAGTACTAGACTGGCTATCTGTGAAATGTGAAATAAACAAGTTTTGAGCCATGAACTATTATATGTATATATATACTTATATTCATGAAATAAAACCCCTAGCCGTGACCAGAAAATGGTATGGATGGCGGTAGCACTGGAGGTGCTAGACTGCAAAGGAATGCAGGCACTGAAGGTGCAGGGTTGTGGATGGTCTGGTCACTGGCATATAAGGACTAGAACCTTGTGTTGTGCGTCTAGTGGCATGAACAACGTGCTAACCGCAAGCCTGGTATGGGACAGGCCTGAACAAGTACTTATGTGGATCGTACATGAAACCCCTGCATGAGTTGTGTTGTGATGATTGACTTGGAGGCTGACTCCTACTATCACTGAAGGTGATCTGATATTTGACCCAGTAATGGGAAAATGAGGTGGGGTGGAGGTTATGATACAGCCTACCACAACTGTGTTTCGCTGAGAGCCACAGGGTCAGGGGTGAATTGTAAGTGATGCATAACAAAAGTTCTTGTTATCTCCACCTTGCCACTCACACATGGTTGTGAGGAGGGGTCTAATCATTTTGTTATGATAGGATGGGCTTGAAAGTGGAATATCTTGCGGGTAAATTGGTACCTCTCTGCAGAGTTAAAAACGTATTCGAATACTCCGAGCTCCCGGGTTTATAGGAGTCTGCTGCGGTGGATTAAATCCACGGGGTGTGACACAAGTACTATTTTCTAAATAAAATATGTTTAAATCAAGATTACCCAAATGACATGTGTTGTCATGATAAGGAGTGCTGCCGTGGGCTGTCGTGTGTCGACGTGTCGCGGTAGTGCTATAATCTAGTGAACATGAATGATGATGTTATATTATGAAAAGTGCTGCCATGAGATGAGGTATTAAAGAAAAAGATTATTTTATAAACATCCATAATTCTTGACTAGTCTAGGTTCATGTCATCACTACTATATGTATCTACTCTTACCTATGACTTGCTGAGTACGTAAGTGCTCACTCTTGCAACCTACAAATCAATAGACGGAGCGATCAACAATCAAGATGAAGGCATGGAGTATGTCGTGGATCCAGAAGGAGGAGCGTCAGTCCCGTCATTTCCCTGATGTGTGTTGTTCTGCTGTCCACTTCTCTTTTGTGGGTGGGTCACCTATCTGCTGCTGTGTAGATGTTATTTTGCTAAACCATGTATGCCGTGAAGGCATTGTAATCTCCTTATGTAATATCAAGGCCAGCAGGCCACACTGCTTAACTATTATGTAAGTTACTCTGTTGCAATGTGATATACTCCTGTGCTTGACTTATCCTGGGACGTCAAGGGTATGTGTATGCTATGCATATATGGGACTAGCTGCAGCGAGCTAGGTCTCTACAGGAGAAGTCGTAGTCCCAGTCTCGGGGCGCGACACATGGCAAAGAAGGGTTTACCATATATGTACTGTCCTTGTGTAGACTGCCAGAATATTAAGATGTTCACCAACTCATCTCAAATTGTCACCCACTTGATCCGACGTGGTTTCAAAAAGGGGTACACGTGTTGGGTCCACCATGGAGAAGAGCCAACTGCAAAAACAAGTGCCACTCAGGTTGAGGAACAGGACATGTTGGATCTGAACAACGACGTCGACGAGGATATGCCAGAGGATGACAATTTAGATGACATGTTGCGTGATGTGGAAGGAAATTACAGTGAAAGGGAGTTTGGCAAATTCAAGCGTTTGATTGAGGAGTCAGAAAAGCCGTTGTTCCCTGGTTGCAACTCGAAGTACACAAAGTTGGCCTCTCTGCTTGAACTGTTAAAATTGAAGGCAAGCAAAAGCTGGACCGACAAGAGTTTCATAGCATTGTTAGATCTTTTGGCGGACATGATCCCGGAAGGAAACGAGTTGCCAAAAAACACCTACCAAGCGAAAAAGCTGTTGTGTCCTTTGGGAATGGAAGTAGAAAGGATACAGGCATGCCCTAATGATTGCATCCTTTACCGTAACGACTACAAGGATATGCATGTTTGTCCGGTGTGCGGCGCATCCCGCTATAAGCGTAAGGACCGAACCGACGATGGCGACTGCGCTGAGATAAAGCAAGGACCTCCTGCTAAGGTGTTGTGGTATTTGCCAGTCATTCCCCGCTTGCAGCGTTTGTTTGCAAACCGTAAAGAGGAAAAATTACTGCGTTGGCACTCGGAAGACCAGAAGAAGGATGGAAAGCTGAGACACCCCGCTGATTCTTCGCAGTGGAGAAACATCGACAGGGAATTTGTTAACTTCGGAGAAGAATTGAAGAATATAAGGTTCGGGTTGAGTACCGATGGAATTAATCCTTTTGGTAACATGAGCAGTCGGCATAGCACTTGGCCGGTTCTTTTGTGTATCTACAACCTTCCTCCTTGGTTGTGTATGAAGCGCAAGTACATCATGATGTCTCTACTTATCTCAGGACCAAAACAATCCGGAAACGATATTGATGTGTACCTAGCACCATTGATAGAGGATGTCCTAACAATGTGGAATGAAGGGGTGCAGGTATGGGACGCATACAAACGAGAGAACTTCATCCTATGTGCTATGATATTCTGCACCATCAATGATTTCCCTGCCCTTGGAAATTTGTCGGGCCGTAGTACGAAAGGAGCCAAAGCCTGCCCCCACTGCGAAGATGAGACTGAGAGTGTGTGGCTGAAGAATTGCAGGAAAACAATGTGCATGCGTCACCGTAGGTTTCTTCCGAAGAATGACACGTATCGTAAGAGGAAGAGGGAATTTGATGGCCACAAGGAAGATGGTTCAGCCCCGAAGCCTATGCGCGGGAACGATGTTAACTCACGGGTGAAGGACATAGACGTTGTGTTTGGAAAGGGTCATAAATTGAAACCCCGCACGAAGAACTCTTGGAAGAAGAGATCGATATTTTGGGACTTACCGTATTGGGGGCATTTAGAGGTTCTTCATTGCATTGATGTCATGCATGTAGAGAAGAATGTTTACGACAGTTTAATCGGCCTATTGCTGAACATTCCAAGGAAGACAAAGGATGGCGTCAATGTGCGGCGTGACATGATCGAAATGAGAATCAGGCCCGAGCTAGCACCGAGAGAGGACGATAACGGCCGTATATACCTCCCCCCTGCATGCTACACTTTGTGCAAGGCTGAGAGGACAGAATTCTGTAAGTGTCTCTATGGTGTTAAAGTTCCATCGGGTTACTCCGCAAATATGAAAAAGCTTGTGTCCATGGGCGATTTGAAATTGCTGGGTATGAAGTCTCATGATTGTCACGTGTTGATGACACAAATGCTTCCTGTTGCCATCCAGAGTATTCTGCCGCATAAGGTCAGAGAGACGATCACGAGGCTGTGTTTTTTCTTCAATGCAATTTCTTGCAAGGTCATTGATCCCGATGGACTGGATTCTCTGCAGAGCGAGGTGGTTCGAACTCTCTGTCAGCTTGAGATGTATTTTCCTCCATTTTTTGATATCATGGTCCATCTCACCGTCCACCTTGTCAGAGAAATCAAGATATGTGGACCCGTGTTCCTACGTTATATGTATCCATTCGAGAGGTACATGGGTGTACTTAAGGCCTATGTGAGGAATCGGTCCCGGCCCGAGGGTAGCATTGTCGAAGGTTATGCAGCGGAAGAGGTTGTTGAGTTCTGCGTCGATTACATGGCCGAGGTAGAAGCAATAGGAGTTCCTGTGTCTCGTCACGAGGGGAGGCTTGATGGTGTTGACACTATTGGACGGAGAGCCATCACTCCTGATTTCGATATGTATTCGAAAGCTCATTTTTGGGTCTTGCAAGACATGACGGAGGTGTTTCCAAACATCGACGAGCACAAGGAGATGCTACGACAAGACAATCCTCGCCGATCCGAGGTTTGGATCACGGGACAACATAACAGTCAATTCAACGCATGGATGAAAGTGCGAATCACCGGAGAGTCCGCAAGTGAGAACCTTAAATGGTTGGCAAAAGGGCCCACGTTTACTGTACAGACATGGCAGGGATACGACATCAATGGGTACACATTTTACACGAAAGCTCAAGATCGAAAGAGCACTGTGCAAAATAGTGGAGTGAGCGTAGAAGCTTTCCATGAGGAGTTCACCAAGACAGGCCCAACAAGGGTAGTACGTGGATTGAACTCGTACTACGGGTTCATTGAAGAAATTTGGGAGCTCGATTACGTACTGTTCAAGATTCCCCTGTTTCGATGCCGATGGGTCCAAATCCCACAGGGTGTGAAGGTTGACAGTTACGGTTTCACTTCTGTAGATCTCGATCGAGTTGCTTATAAAGATGAGCCATTCATACTTGCAAATCAAGCCATTCAGGTCATTTATGTCACTGACCCGGCCAATAAGAAGTGGCACGTCGTCCTTCGTGGCAAGAGAAGGATTGTTGGAGTTGAAAATGTCATAGACGAGGAGGAATACAATCAATTTGATGAGATTCCTCCATTTGGAGATGGCGTACAGGTCGATACTAAAGACACCGAAAAAACCAGTTACATGGGTATGGATCACCAGGAAGGGTTATACTTTAAAGGTAATCAACCATACGTCCTTATCTCTCTGTTTCCATCGGTATAGCTTATATCTCCTGTAATTCTCGTCTTTGCAGGGCCGCTGTAGCTTCTAGGCCCCTAAAGAGTGTTTTAATAATTAATGACAACTACAAATGCTACACTAATGTTACCTGCCTAGTTGTGTAAAGAAGGAACTTTAAAGACAGGTTAATGAAAGGCGAAGAAAGAGCCTCATGATGAAGAAAGGGCATTGATCAAAAGGGCAAAGGTACGAAATAGGGTCTTTTCCATTTTTACCGGTCTAAGGTGATTAGAGAAGAATTTTGACCGGATTTTAGGATAGTTGCCGTATTATTAAGAGGAGCATGTGGTGTATCACAAAATACTTCATCTATGTGCCACAAATCATAAAATCAACTTGCATTGCATACTAGAAGGTCATATACTTTGAATATGCTTGTTTCAGCTCATTTCTGCTCAGCACTGTCTCAGTCGGTCTGACCGTATGTTGTACCGGTCTGACCGAATTCACGGACTGACCGATTAGAATTCTCGGACTGACCGATGTTATGTCTTAGTATAGTATATACCTTTATAAGGTCGGTCTGTCCGTAGTTAAAACCTAGGTCAGTCTCCTGGAATCTCATGAACTATCTTTCTGTTGTTTTGAGCTATTACGGTCTGACCGTTTTATTAGACCGGTCTGACCGTGAAATCGGTTTGACCGTGTCTTTGTACTACGGTCTGACCGTATGGCCGGTCTGTCCGTATTTTTCGGCCTGACCGTATAAGGTGTCCAGAAACTAGGTCGTCTCTGGACAGCTTCACGGTCTGACCGAAATAGGCTCCGGTCTGACCGTGTGTGTGCCTGACAAGGGCAGTTGAGCATTTATTGCTCCTGTTTAATGCCGTTGTAATTGTGGCGGTCTGACCGCCAAGTGAGCTTTTTCTCCCAACGGCCTGTAACGGCTATATTTATTGCGGGGGGTATATATACTCCCATGCACGGCCTTGTTCAGGACCTTTGACATAATTTGAGCATTGTCATCATCCTTGAGAGCTTTAGCACATTTCATACACTCTAGGGTTCAAATTCTCGAATTTGTGAGAGTGTGCATTTGAGATCTTCTAGTGCATTGCATCTAGATCATTAAATCATCCTAGTGGCACTAGAAGAAGGCTAAGTGATCATCACCGGCTTGTTACTCTTGGAGTTTGCCGGCTCCTAGACGGCTAGGAGAAGGGTTTTGGAGAGCTCTTCAAGGAAGATTGTGAAGAAGCCTCAAAACGTCTTGTGAAAGGGTTGAGCACACCTTGCCGGTGCGGTAAAGTGCATCCTTAGTGAAATCGAGGCTTGGATAACTCATCACACTAATCCGGCTCAAGATCTAGGTCACTTCTAGAGAGAAGGTTGACTAGATAGAGGAGCGGTTAGAGATTTGAGTTTGCCTCAACGTGGATTAGGGGTGATCGGCAAATCACTGAGACCACGGGATATATCCTTGTGTTGGAATTGTGCTTTGTTCATATTGTGTTATTTATTTGCTCTCATTATCTTTAAATTGTTTGATTAATTGCTAAATTGTTAAAATCGCCTATTCACCCCCCTCTAGTCGATATCCTAGATCCCTTTCAATTGGTATCAGAGCAAGGACTCCTTTTTAGTGGATTTAACCATCCCGGAGTAGGATAAAGATGGCTAGTGAGGGTCGGATAAATATTGGCAAACCACCACTCTTTGATGGATCTAACTATACTTATTGGAAAACTAGAATGATGGTTTATCTTAAAGACATGGGTGGAAAGATTTAGAAAGTGGTGGATGAGGGTTTTGTAATTCTTGATGATGATGATATGACCAATCTAGATAGAGATAATGCCTTAGCTAATGCTCAAGCCATGAATGTTCTTTACAGTGCTATGAATCTAGGTGAATTTAATAGAATTTGTAAACTTGAAACAGCCCATGATATTTGGAGAAATCTTATGGATATTCATGAAGGAACCTCGATGGTCAAGGATGCTAAATTATTTATCCATAAGGGCCAATTTGAAAAGTTTGCTATGTTGCCCAATGAAGATGTATCGGAGATGTTTAACCGCTTAAATAACATTGTAAATGAGTTAAAAGGGCTTGGTATGGATGTCACAAATGTGGAATTTTGTCATAAGTTTCTTAGAGCTTTACCTTCAAAATATGACACAATTGTAACCTTACTTGTGCGTTCAAACTTAAAGAGTGTGACTCCGTTGGAAGTCTTGAGTGAGATCCTCACTCATGACATATTCAAGAAATCTCAAGAACAAGTGAAAGATGAGGCTTCCGACTCCAAGAAGAAGAACATAGCACTAAAAGCTCAAGCTTCCAAAAGGGAAGACAATGAAGAAGAAAGCGATGAGAGAGACACCGATGAGGAAATGGCTCTCTTTGTGAGAAGGTTCAAGCGGTTCATGAAGAAGAGATATCAAGGAAAGTCCTTCAAGAAAGGACAATCATCCAAGAGGAACCCATTTGAAGAGAGAAGATGCTTTGATTGCGGTGAAAAGGGTCACATCTCCACACAATGCAAAAACAAGGAAGAAGAAAAATCAATGAAGAAGAAGAAGTACGAAAAAGAAGGAGAAAGCAAGAAGGTTTTCAAGAAATATTATAAGAAGAAGAAGGATGGACAAGCTTGCTTCATTGAATGGGATTCGGATGCTTCAAGTTCCGATTCCGATGATGAAGATGAAGCATCACCCAAAGGACTCGCCGGGGTAGCTATCAAGGAAGCTCCATCTCTATTCTCCACTCCTCATTGCCTCATGGCTAAAGGAGAATCGAAGGTATCATGTGACGAAGATGAATACACTTATGATGACCTAGTTGAGATGATCACCGGTTTTGATGACTATATGAGTAAAGAGAAAGAAAAATTCAAGGAATTGAAGAAGAGATACAAAACTCTTCAAAATTCCTATGAGGAGCTAAACACATCTCATGAGATGCTTAAGGAAGCTCATGACTCACTACTTACTCATAAAGCCAACAAAACGGGTAATGAAATAGGCATCACTTGCAATATTTTGAATGACTTGCCCATGATGTCTACTTCTAGCATATCTACTTCTTGTGAAGACTTAATTGAATTCCCATCTAGACCTAAAATTGATGATAATGTGCTTAGTCTTGAAAACAATGAACTTAAGGACAAAATTGAAAAACTAACCAATGACCTAGCTAAATGCTATGTAGGAGAATCAAAATTAAGACATCTTCTAGACAGTCAAAGGTTTTTCATAAGAAAAGAAGGACTAGGCTACATTCCTAAAAAGGGAAAACATGCTTTTGTCCCATCTAAAACCGTTTTTGTAAAAGAAAAGGGATATTGCAACAAATGTAAAAGTTTAGGTCACATTGAAAAGAATTGCCATGCTAGAAAAATTAATTCATCTCTTATGTTCAATTCTTGCTATGTTTTAAAGAAAATGAACAATGGCCATGTTAAAGCCAAATTTGTTGGAACCCCGATCATTGGTGCCAAAAAGAAAGCCATTTGGGTCCCAAAATCCTTGGTAACTAACCTCCAAGGACCCAAAAAGATTTGGGTACCTAAAAGGACCTAACTTTGTTTTGTAGGTAAATTACAAGGCCGGAGGACAACATTGAGTGCTCGATAGTGGATGCACTCAACATATGACCGGTAATCACAACATGTTCTCCTCTCTAAATAACGAAGGTGCGGAATATGACAAGATCACGTTTGGAGACAATAGCAAAGGAAAGGTAAAAGGTTTAGGTAAAATTGCCATCTCAAAGGACCTCTCCATATCTAATGTATTGCTTGTTGAATCTCTAAATTTCAACCTCTTATCCGTAGCTCAACTTTGTGATCTTGGATTTATATGTGCATTTTATCCAAAAGAAGTGATTATCACTAGTATTGATGATAATAGGTTGATTTTCAAAGGTTTTAGACATGGCAACCTCTATTTAGTTGATTTCAATTCAAATGATGCTAATCTTGGTACATGCTTGTTTACTAAATCTTCTAAAGGTTGGCTATGGCATAGAAGGCTTGGGCATGTTGGAATGAAACAACTTAATAGACTAGTTAAACATGATTTAGTTGTTGGATTAAAAGCTGTAAAGTTTGAAAAAGATAAATTATGTAGTGCTTACCAAGCCGGAAAACAAGTTGCAAACTCACATCCAACTAAAAGCACCATGTCAACTTGTAGTCCACTTGAACTATTGCATATGGATTTATTTGGACCAACTACTTTTGTGAGCATTGGTGGCAATAGTTATTGTCTTGTCGTTGTAGATGATTTTTCTAGATATACATGGATATTCTTTTTACATGATAAGTCAATTGTGTTTAATACTTTCAAAAGCTTTGCTCAAAGGGCCGAAAATGAATTTAGCTTCAAGATCAAGAAAGTGAGAAGTGACAATGGCTCCGAATTCAAGAATACCAAAGTTGAAAATTGGTGTGATGATAAGGGCATCAAACATGAGTTTTCGGCCAAGTATACACCGGAGCAAAATGGAGTAGTCGAACGAAAGAACCGGACATTGATAGACATGGCAAGGTCTATGCTTTCGGAGTACAATGTTTCGGACACCTTTTGGGCCGAAGCAATCAACACCGCGTGCCATGCATCAAATCGTCTTTATTGTCATCGACTACTAAAGAAAACTCCTTATGAGCTTCTCATTGGAAGGAAGCCAAACATTTCCTACTTCCGGGTATTTGGATGTAAGTGCTATATCTTGCGGAAGGGTACACGCTTATCTAAATTTCAAAGTAAATGTGATGTAGGATTTCTATTAGGATACTCATCAAATAGCAAAGCATATCGTGTCTACAACCAAAACTCCGGTTTGGTTGAGGAGACACATGATGTTGAATTTGATGAGACTAACGGCTCTCAAGAGGAGCAAGACAATTTGGATGATGTAGGTAATGAAGGGTTGAGAGTGGCAATGAAGAACATGACCATTGGGGATATCATGCCGAAAGAAGATAGTGATCAAGATGAAGATCCATCCACTCAAGCTATCCTCTCTTCATCAACCCCTCAACATGAAGATCTAATAGTTGAAGTGGTCAATGTGGAAGACTCCTCTCAACAACAACCGGAAGTACCTTCTACCTCTATCCCACAAATACCGGTTGATCATCCAAGAATTCATCACTCAATTTCCAAAGATCACCCCGTCGATCAAATTGTTGGTGACTTGCGTAAGGGTGTCCAAACTCGTTCTCGTCTTGCTTCATTTTGTGAAAATTACTCTTTTGTCTCCTCTTTTGAGCCCACACTAGTAGATGAAGCATTAAAAGATACGGATTGGGTGAATGCTATGCACGAAGAATTAAACAACTTCACCCGCAACAATGTTTGGGAATTAGTAGAAGAACCAAATCCGGATGAGCATAATGTCATTGGAACCAAATAGGTTTTCAAGAATAAACAAGATGCTAACGGAGTGGTAGTAAGAAACAAGGCAAGATTGGTGGCTCAAGGATACACTCAAGTTGAAGGTTTGGACTTCGGTGAAACCTTTGCTCCCGTAGCTAGACTTGAGGCTATTAGAATCTTACTTGCTTTTGCTTCATCTCATAATATTAGACTTTATCAAATGGATGTCAAAAGTGCATTTTTAAATGGAAAAATTAATGAATTAGTTTTTGTTAAACAACCTCCCGGTTTTGAAGATCCTACAAAGCCAAATCATGTGTATAAACTCTCTAAGGCTCTTTATGGTCTTAAACAAGCACCTCGTGCTTGGTATGAAAGACTTAGAGATTTTTTAATTTCAAAAGGCTTTAAAATTGGGAAAGTTGATACTACATTGTTTACTAAGAAAATTGGAAATGATTTCTTTGTATGTCAAATTTATGTTGATGACATCATATTTGGATCTACTAACCAAGATTTTTGTGAGGAATTTGGTAATATGATGTCCAGGGAATTCGAGATGTCTTTGATAGGTGAACTAAGTTTCTTTCTCGGACTACAAGTCAAACAACTCAAGGAAGGAACCTTCATCAGTCAAAGCAAGTATGTGAAGGACCTACTCAAGAAGTTCAGACTTGAAGAAGTAAAGCCAATCAAGACACCAATGGCTACAAACGGTCACCTTGTCTCTGACGAAGGAGGTAAACCAGTAGACTCAAAGCTTTATAGATCTATGATTGGTAGTTTATTATATCTTACTGCTTCTAGGCCCGATATTATGTTTAGTGTTTGTATGTGTGCAAGATTTCAAGCCTCTCCTAAAGAAAGTCATTTAATGGCCGTTAAGCGCATTTTGAGGTATCTAAAATATTCATCTAGCATAGGGTTGTGGTATCCTAAAGGTACAAAATTCGAATTAATTGGATATTTTGATTCCGATTATGCGGGATGCAAAGTGGATAGAAAAAGCACCTCTGGCAGTTGTCAACTGTTAGGAAGATCTTTAGTATCTTGGTCCTCCAAGAAACAAAACTCTGTAGCTTTATCAACCGCCGAAGCGGAATATGTTTCCGCGGGTAGTTGTTGTGCACAATTGCTTTGGATGAGGCAAACATTGTTGGATTATGGAATAAAATTTGAAAAAGTGCCTCTCTTATGTGATAATGAGAGTGCGGTAAAAATAGCCACAAATCCAGTTCAACACTCTCGGACCAAGCATATAGATATCCGACACCACTTCCTTAGAGATCATGTTAGCAAAGTTGATGTGGTGGTGGATAATGTGAGAACCGAAGATCAATTAGCGGATATATTCACTAAGCCCTTAGATGAAAGTCATTTTTGCAAACTTCGAAATGAGCTTAACGTCATTGATATATCAAATGTGGCTTGAAATGTTGAACTCATATTGATTGTACTTAAAGTATCACTTGATTGCATGAACTTCCTTTTTTTTGGAGCTTTTTAGGCTCTTTTATCGGCAATTGAGTGAAATCAACCAAAAATATGTTAAGTTGTAAGATAAATACTTCCCCTTTGGTGATATTGCCTCTATCTTACTTATAATTATCATATAGTTATTTATCTCCCTATCCAAATCTCTTGAGCTTCAATTCAATCAAAATCCTCCAAGAATTTTAGTCCTTCCAGCGGTCTGACCGAACCAATTGCGGTCTGACCGAATGAATCTCATGAGAGCATCTTATATTCCTGCTTCCAGCGGTCTGACCGGTACCCTTTCTACAGTCTGACCGAATTTTCATGACCAGAAACTTTTTAACCCGAATCTCTTGTCCTTTTTCACTTTCTTCCCCACTCCTGTCTCTTTCACGTGCGCCTCAAATCTTTGGATTCTTCCTCTCCGGTCAAACTCTCGCAAAGCTCGGACGAACCGTGGTTCAAGATCTCCTCCAAACCATGTCTTCTAGGTATCTTGCTCAGATTCTTCGTCGTTTTTCAATCTCTTTTACTGTTCACCTTGAGGTTTAGGGCAAATGTGTTGAATGTAGTCCAACTTCAGTCATTTCTTGAAATTGATTCATCACTTTGATACTATAAGTTCTTTCACACGTATTTGAGACCAAATTGTGCCCTAATTTCTAGTAAATCTCAGGTTTCTAGTCAAACCCTATCTCTTCTGTTGCGCCGGGCTGACCGCCACTGTATCGGTCTGACCGAATGCAACAGCAGAGTCAGGTTGTGCTGTTCTGTTGTCGTATCTTTTCTCGTCATGCCTTCCTGTTTCCTGTATCTTACCTGCTGCATATCCTTCAAATCTTATAGTGGTCGAGGTACTCAAGGCATTGCCTCCATCCGAACAAACAAGAAGAAATTGGCGAAACGGCCAAAAAGGACTCTACCCTCGAGCAGTAGCGACAGTCACGATGACGATTGAGTACCCTCGGCCGGAGACTCAGAAACAGAACAGTCATCTCTTCGTGGTGGATCGTCTCACAGGGGCATGGACATCGAGAGTGAGGACGATGAAATAAACGTCCATGCTTATCAAGGCCCGAAGAGAAATTGGACTTCAAGCAACTATACAAAGGCTAGGACTATCTATGCCTACAATCACGAGAATGACGCCTCTACTCCTCATTTCCACACGATGACACAGCAGGATGCCTTCTACGGTCATTTGGTCCACAAGAATATCTTCGAACACAAATGGATCGAATGGGCTTATGTTGTGAATCAGCCTATCATGGCTCCCTTGGTGCAGATCTTCAAAGATATAGGGCTGTATGACTTTGTGGAGCACAAGTGCCCATGGAACGCCACTGCATCAGACAGTTCTATGCTACACTTGAGATCAGATGGGCGGACCAGCAGATCATGTGGATGACAGGTTCCAGGCGTTATGAGGCCACTTTTGAGGAGTTTGCTGCGGCAAACAAGCTAAACTATGAGGAGATGAAGGAGGGGATCGATATGGAGGATGAGGATTACCTCCATGAGGACGACTGGCTCCAGTTCTATGAGCAGCCGGGAGGTGGACAGCGGATTGTACCTGGCACTGTTACAGGTCTCAAAGTCCTCCCTGCTGTCGTCAACAAGATCGTATGAGCCACGATCCATCCAAAGAGTGGAAACCGAGAAGCGGTCCGGGATTACTACTGGAACTTCATCGACCACATCCTCAAGAGTCATCGAATCAACATTGTCTCTTTTATATTGAAGACAATTGAGGATGTCTCGGCGACCACTCTGCCGAATCTCTACTATGCTCTGTTCATCATGTCCTTGCTGCTTGAGAAGACGAAGTTCCCTCGCGGTTCTTGTGATATCAGACATCTCGGCTATAAGCCGTTTAGTGTCAACCCGCGCGTCTTGGCTCGAGGCCACGGAGCACAGCATCAGCAGCAGTAGGCTCAGCCTATGCCTCCTCCTCCACCTCAGGCACAGCAGGCAGCTCCATCTAGCCAAGCCCCCGCCTGGTTTCCACAGTTCCAGCAGCAGTTCCATCAGCCAATGATGGATCAGTTTGCTACTCTTCTCCAGGGGCTTGAGCTCGCTCGCTCGGACTTGGCGGCTTTGCATGATTAGTTCCAGACTTTCTCGTCGCGCCAGGATCAGTTCGAGCAGCGCTTCGACGCCTTCTCCGCTCACTTCTACACTCGTTTCCCTCAGACTCCTCCTCACCATCCTCCGGATGATGATGCTCCCGCTGATTCTTAGCTTTTATGGCAATTGATGCCAAAGGGGGAGAGCAGAGAGTAGAAAAGAGTAGGAAATGAAAACAAACTTTTGTGTAAAGTTTTAATTAACTTGTTTAGTTGAATATCTCTTTTACTTATGGATGACATTTATGTTGGTTGACTCTTGTATGAGATTGTTACTTCATGTTATATGAGATGTGCTTATGTTAGACGTACTTATGTTATTTTCATATGACCTTGTGATGATGATATCATGTGTAGAATTAAATGTCTTATTTGTGATACTTCATGCTCATATAATGAATAAATTGAGATAGCATCTTATTCACATGCTTGAACTCCTCTAAAATGCCAAAATTCACTCTTTCATACATTCAGGGGGAGTGTCTTATTCTTCGATGCTTATTGTAAAATTCCCTTTATGCTTAAAACTCTTTCATCTATTCTTTATATTGTCATCAATTACCAAAAAGGGGGAGATTGTAGCTTCTAGGCCCCTAAAGAGTGTTTTAATAATTAGTGACAACTACAAATGCTACACTAATGTTACCTGCCTAGTTGTGTAAAGAAGAAACTTTAAAGACAGGTTAATGAAAGGCGAAGAAAGAGCTTCATGATGAAGAAAGGGCATTGATCAAAAGGGCAAAGGTACGAAATAGGGTCTTTTCCATTTTTACCGGTCTAAGGTGATTAGAGAAGAATTTTGACCAGATTTTAGGATAGTTGCCGTACTATTAAGAGGAGCATGTGGTGTATCACAGAATACTTCATCTATGTGCCACAAATTATAAAATCAACTTGCATTGCATACTAGAAGGTCATATACTTTGAATATGCTTGTTTTAGCTCATTTCTGCTCAGCACTGTCTCAGTCGGTCTGACCGTATGTTGTATCGGTCTGACCGAATTCACGGACTGACCGATTAGAATTCTCGGACTGACCGACGTTATGTCTGAGTATAGTATATACCTTTATAAGGTCGGTCTGTTCGTAGTTAAAACCTAGGTCAGTCTCCTGGAATCTCATGAACTATCTTTCTGTTGTTTTGAGCTATTACGGTCTGACCGTTTTATTAGACCGGTCTGACCGTGTTTTTGTACTACAGTCTGACCGTATGGCCGGTCTGTCCGTATTTTTTGGCCTGACCGTATAAGGTGTCCAGAAACTAGGTCGTCTCTGGACAGCTTCACGGTCTGACCGAAATAGGCTCCGGTCTGACCGTGTGTGTGCCTGACAAGGGCAGTTGAGCATTTATTGCGCCTGTTTAATGCCGTTGCAATTGCGGCGGTCTGACCGAGCTTATACCTGCGGTCTGACCGCCAAGTGAGCTTTTTCTCCCAACGGCCTGTAACGGCTATATTTATTGTGGGGGGTATATATACTCCCATGCACGGCCCTGTTCAGGACCTTTGACATAATTTGAGCATTGTCATCATCCTTGAGAGCTTTAGCACATTTCATACACTCTAGGGTTCAAATTCTCGAATTTGTGAGAGTGTGCATTTGAGATCTTCTAGTGCATTGCATCTAGATCATTAAATCATCCTAGTGGCACTAGAAGAAGGCTAAGTGATCATCACCGACTTGTTACTCTTGGAGTTTGCCGGCTCCTAGACGGCTAGGAGAAGGGTTTTGGAGAGCTCTTCAAGGAAGATTGTGAAGAAGCCTCAAAACGTCTTGTGAAATGGTTGAGCACATCTTGCCGGAGCGGTAAAGTGCATCCTTAGTGAAATCGAGGCTTGGATAACTCATCACACTAATCCGGCTCAAGATCTAGGTCACTTCTCGAGAGAAGGTTGACTAGATAGAGGAGCGGTTAGAGATTTGAGTTTGCCTCAACGTGGATTAGGGGTGATCGGCAAATCACCGAGACCACGGGATATATCCTTGTGTTGGAATTGTGCTTTGTTCATATTGTGTTATTTATTTGCTCTCATTATCTTTAAATTGTTTGATTAATTGCTAAATTGTTAAAATCGCCTATTCACCCCCCTCTAGTCGATATCCTAGATCCCTTTCAGCCGCGGCAAGTGGAAAGTTGAGGATAACATGTCCGTGTACGTGAAAACTGTCGGTGAAAGTCCCCATTTGTATGTAACATTAACTTGAGCATGCTCCACATTGTGTGTTAAATTTATTTGAGCATGCTCCACATTGTAACCAATTTTTGGATCTACGTGCAAGTTGAGAACAAATTTACAGAGCATTTGGACAACATTTGAAATATCTGAGTGTTCATTTAAAACAAGTTTTTGAGCATTCAGAGTTGAAAGCTACAGATCAGTTTCAAGTTGTAAAACTTACGTTCAATATAGAGATCACGTGCACGATCGGTTGTCAAGTCGAAACCGTCTGTGATAATCTCAGTCACAGTCAGTTCTAACCTCAAAACCGTCTGTGATAATGTCTCAATATGTAGATTATCACAGACGGTTTTTATTTGAGAACCGACTGTGATATTCACAACAGTGTCCGACGCTTCGCGTTCCTGTGTGCATCGTCGGTTCTCAAGTCCAGACCGTCTGTGATAATCCCAGTCATAGTCGGCTCTCAACTCAAAACCGTCTGTGATAATCTCTCTGGAGATTATCACTATGGAGATTATCACAGACGGTTCTTATGTGATAACCGACTGTGATAATAGTATCACAGACGGTTGTGAAAGTTGGACCGACTGTGATAATCTCCACGCGGTATAGATTTGTTTATCATAGACGGTTCTGATGTGAGAACCGACTGTGATAATATTATCACAGACGGTTGTGAATGTTGGACCGACTGTGATAATCTCCACGCGGTACATAGTTCAAGGCGGGCTTTATCCCGCTCATTCCAGACTTCGCAACTGTTTGCCCTAGCTCTCTCCGCCCTCGCACCGTCCGTCGTGATCACCTCCATCGCCTCCCACCTTCTCCTCCTCTCCGTCCGTCGCGATCACCTGCATTGCCTTTCCACAGTCAGGCGCGATCACCTCCATCGCCCTCCCGCCTTCCAACGCGATCACCTCCATCGCCTCCCCACCGTTTCTGTCATTCTTGGTTAATTATAAGTATATGGGTTTTGTTATAGAATTATTAGTTGCAGATTTACTTAAACTGTTCTCTCTTTCACTAATGTTAGGAACTATGTCTGGTGACGAAATGCACCACTCAGGGAGTCAGAGTGACCTCGCTGGCGATGAGACGCCTGGGCCGGAGGTCGCCGCGTCCGCCGTGACCCAGCCGCAGAAGAAAAAGGGGCGAGGCCGGATGACATGCGCGCGTCTGGAGAAGCGGGAAAAGCAGCACGTCCAGTTCGACGACAATGGTGTCCCGGAAGCTCCGGACAAACTTGTCGGTCAGTACCGCTCACTATGCGGCAAAGTGGCAAGGGAGCGGGTGCCCATCACCACCTCCGACTGGGGTCAAGTGCCCCCAGAGTGCAAGGATGCGCTGTGGGAAGAAATGCAGGCGGCGTTTCACATTCCCGAGGATCGCCACTTCACCATCCGCCGGAGGACACTGATGTTAATAAACAAGGCATGGAGGAACTTCAAGAGCCACCTTGTCAGGCTCTATGTGAAGGAGTCGAAGACCCCCTTCGATGACTTCCCTTTCGTGACTCCCGAGGCATGGCAGCAGTTTGTCGAGATGAAGGCCAAGCCAGAGTTCCAGGAGCTTAGTGCGAAGGGCCAGGCTAACCAAGCCAAGAATACCCACCCACACAGACTCGGCAGTGGTGGGTATGTGGGGAAGAAGGCGTTGTGGAGGAAGCAGGACGAGGAGGCTTCCCAGTCTTCGGCCGGCAGTCCTTATGCGGGCATAACGGACGTGCGCGCCCGCAATTGGTGCAAAGCAAGATCGACGATGACCTCCTCCAGAAGCCTCTATATTAATAACCCTGCGGACAGGGAAGTGATCGACAGGCTGGTAAGATTGTCCGATCACGTACTATCCTCGTAACACGCATGCAATGGGTTGTATTGCTAAGTTCTCCTGTTGCAGGTGACGCTGAGTGCGCAGGCGGCATCTGGAGAGTTTAACCCGAGGAGGGACAGGGATATCCTCACAGCGGCGCTAGGAAACAAGGAGCATCTAGGCCGCGTGCGCGGCCTCGATTCCACTGTGCCTTGGAGGCATGGTTTCCCTGATGATGAGGAGGCGGCTAAGAGGAGAAAGAGATCCCACCAAGCCCGCGATGAACGGCTCAAGGAGGAGATGCGATCGGAGTTCGCTGATCGGGACAAAGCACTCTTGCAGCAGTTGTCAGAGATGCGGTCCATGTATGAAGAGCTAAGAAAGGCGACCCAGGGCACCCCTCTTCTAGCAGCAGCGGAAGTACTGACCCCCATTCTTGGCCACCGTAATAGCTGCGCGTCTGCGCCGGGGTCTACGCAGACGGAGCCCTCTCCAAAGTATCCGGTGGACTTTCTGCAGGTAATGACCGTTTGTCTATGTTAATTCATTCAAAAGTGAAAAGCGGTGAAATTCAATATGTTAATGCGCACTGTTTGTAGAAACCCGCCTCCTGCAAGCTTATGGTGCTGGCCGGTCTCTTCCCGATCGAGACTGGCCATGGGATGGCGCAACCATGCACGGCGGGGGCCACAATCCACGGTGCCCCTGTATGTGAGGGTGTTGCACGGGTCCAGGTGGACAATGTCTTTGACCATTGCAAGGGTTTTCCGTTGGAGAAGCCGCCGAATGACGAGATTACAACTCTCGGGGATGCGGTGCACACGTTCGTGCAATGGCCCAAGAAAGACATCATCCTGGATGAGGTAATTCCCCCACCAGTTTCATAATTTGTACTGTAATAATAGCCCTCAGAGTTAGTGTCCTAATACGTAGGTTCTTACATCACAGACATCACAGACCGACACACGGCCTACTAGCCAGCCGACCCCTCCGAAGACGAAGCTGACTCCGACTAGGAGGCAACCATTCAAGAAGTTGGCTAGTAGGGGAAAAGAAAAGAAGAGCCCAGCGAAGGAGAGCGAGAAGAGTGCGCTAGCTCTCATGCCGTTCACTCTGGGGATGCCCATGGCCTCCGATACCGCAATTTCGAGCATGGGGTTAGCATGCCAGAGCTTGCATGCATGGTACATGAGGACGACAAACCAGACCAGGACGCAGCGTCCGACGCACATCATGGTCAAGTACACCGTGGCAGAGTTCCATAACGATGTTGGGACCTACTCAGTGACCTTCGAAGACCTGCACAATTTACTGAACAAAGATGCGCTCGACTTGTCAATCCTACGGTCTTGGGTGCTGTAAGTATCCTACTATCCGTGCATGTACGGATATATGTCATTTATTAATTGGTTACTTCCATATAGCTGCATGACCAACTATGCCAAATCTAAGGGGATACCTGTTGGTTTCTTGGACCCCCAGATGGTCGCCGAGGTGATGTTCAGGACCGACGTAGACTTCGTTGTCGACTACATCAAAAGAGGGTTGCTTGCTCAGGTCGACAAGGAGTACATACTTGTACCCTACAACCAGAGGTGAGTGCTTTCATCAGTACTTTACCCGTAGATTAGTGTCTCCATGTGCACACCCCCAAACTTAGATTAAATTTATAATTCTTTACGTGTAATATGTAGCTACCACTGGATCCTGCTGCTACTTATTCCGAAAAGGAACAAGGTGTTCTACCTTGATTCAGTGCAGAGGAAAGGGTACTCGTATTGCGGCGCACGAGATGTATTCGAAAGGTGATGATATTCATGTGGACCTGTCTTGCATGCATCTAGATTTACTGTCCTCAAATTATCAATTTCGACTATCCTCAAACTGTCAATTTTGACTATCTACAGGGCTTTCACGAACTACTTTGCCGAGGGAGGGCGACAACACGAGCGGCGAGCTGATAAGTTTCAGTGGTTACAATTTTCGGTACAAATTTCAACTAGCATCTGTTTTACTTTATAACGTGTCCCCAGCTAACTCTCGGTCTGTAAATTGGCAGTGCCATCAGCAGTCGGACGACAATACATGTGGGTTCTACGTGATGCGCCACATGTATGACCTGATCATCACCCCTCACCGCCCAGATTTCCCCGAGGTATACAACTGCTCCCCTTTGTATCGATTTGGCAGAATTTACAACTGCATTGAGCTAATTTTTTCTGTACCAACTCTTGCTGTAGGGGGTCGTCTTTCCTTCGGAAAGCTTTGACCCTCGGGAGATTGGTATTGTCTGAGGGATGCTCGCTGAGTTTTTCCTTGTGGAGGTCATATCAACCAAGGGGAAGTTTAGGGACCTGCAAGGTTCGTATTAGTGCGGCCTTACATTTATTTGAACATCTAACACACTGACTTTAATTGTCGATTACATTAATTTATTGGTTCAATCTCAATTGTACATATTTCTGAGTTCTGTGCTGTATATATGAAATGCTTGTACATGTTTCTAAGTTGTGTGCATGTATATATGAGACTGTATATATTTGAGTACTGTGCATGCATGTATGAAATTCATGAACTGTATATTTGAAATATGCACAGACGGTTTTGATCTTACAAACCGTCTGAGATTATAACAGTCACCGATAATGACACTATCACAGATGGTTTTGACCTAAAAACCGTCTGTGATATCACACTATCACTATCACAGATGGTTTTGACCTCAGAACAGTCTGTGATATCACACTATCACAGACAGTTCTGAGATTATAACACTATCACAGATGGCTTCGACCAAAAAACCGTCTATGATATCTCACTATTACAGACGGTTCTGAGGGTATAAACCGTCAATGATAAGGAAACAATCACAGACGGTTCCAAGATTACCATCGTCGCTGATAATGACAATATCGTAGATGGTTTTGACCTCAAAGCCGTCTGTGATACTCTAAAAAATAGACGGTTCTAAAACAACCGTCTGTGATAAGGAAGCAATCGCGGACGGTTCTGAGGTCATAACCGTCTCTGATAAGTTGAGTATCACAGACGGTTTTAATCTCAGAACTGTCAGTAATAATGTGAGAATCCCAGATGGTTTTGACATCAGAACCGTCTGTGATACTCAAATTATCAGAGACGGTTATGACCTCAGAACCGTCTGCGATACTCACATTATTACTGACGGTTCTGAGATCAAAACCGTCTGTGGTAGTATGAGTATCACAGACGGTTCTGAGGTCATAACCGTCTCTGATAATTTCAGTATCACAGACGGTTTTGATCTCAGAACCGTCAGTAATAATGTGAGCATCCCAGATGGTTTTGACATCAGAACCGTATGCGATACTCTTATTATTACTGACGGTTCTGATGTTATAACAGTCTGTGTTAGTATGAGTATCACAGACGGTTCTGATGTTATAACAGTCTGTATAGTGTGAGTATCACAGACGGTTCTAATGTTATAACAGTTTGTGTAGTATGAGTATCGTAGACGGTTTTGAGGTTATAACAGTCTGTGTAGTGTGAGTATCGCAGACGGTTCTGATGTTATAATAGTCTGTGTAGTATGAGTATCACAGACGGTTTTGATCTTATAACAGTCTGTGAAGGGGAAGATCAAAACCGTCTGTGATAGTACATGATTATCACTGACTCGAATATCACTGACGGGTAAGAACCGTCTGTGATGACTGTTTTGACCCGACTGTGATAATGAATTCTGTTGTAGTGTCTTTGACTTCCCGCTCGACGAAGATTCTGGCTTCTTGCTTGAATCTTCTTTCCTAGCATCTTTTAGACCTGGTTGAGGCGGTACGTTACCTTTATCGACCATCCGGTTCCATTCGATCGCTTCGGCCGCGTCGGAGTATCGATCAGCCATATCAAAAAGATCGGCTACTGATCGAGGAGGATGGATGAGCAAGTCTTCGGTGAATCTCCGATATCGAATGGCATGTTTAAATGCCCTAATAACGAAGCTGTCAGATATGTTCGGGATGGTATTCCTCACCCCGAAAAACCTCTTGACAAACTGACGAAGGGTTTCGGTCGAAGTTTGCCGTCGTTGATGGAGGTCGTCCTCTTTACCCGGCTTTTGATAACAATTTTGAAAATTGCTGAGGATAGCGTCGCACAGCATTTCCCAGTTGTAAATAGAACCTTTCGGGCTGATTAAATAACCAAGTTCTTGCCGGTCCTTCAAGGACTGTTGGCAGGTAGTTGGCCATGACCCGGTCATCGCCTCCTGCCGCTTGGATGGCAATAATATAGATTTGAAGGAACTCGAATGGGTTCTGAGTTCCATCGAACCTTTCTATGGCCCCTGGTCGGAACTTGTCTGGCCAAACGACCGCAAGAAGGTCGGGAGAGAAAGCTTTACAACCAACGTAGGGACCGTGGACTGTCCTGTGACTTTCGACCGGATCGCGAGCGACCTCATGCAACGGAGAAGCCACTCGTGGTCCTAAGCGAGAGTGGACAGGGACTCGATCCCTACCACGAGAATCCTGTGCCCGCCTGGACTTGTCCTGGCGGTATGGTACAGGCGGCGGGTAACTTCGTCGACCAGAATCAGAGTGAGAACACTCTCGGTCGCGGGAACGTGTTACCGACCGGGAAGAGGCCGTAGGGGTCGCCTCTGACGCGACCTCATCCAACCTCTCCGCCAGGATTCTGGTGAAGGCCGGTTTCCGCGCATCCGTGACCGTAGGAGGAAAATTACGCATGACTTCTGCGATAGACCAGAGTCGACCATGCGTACTTCTCCTGGGGGCACCAGGTGTTACCGTTTCATCATCCACCGGGAAACGCTCCAGAGGCAAAGAAGGGGTCTGGTCGCGTCTACGACCATGTGATCGTCGAGAAGAACTCGGAGCAGCATCGTAACGAGCCTGCGCATCTTGAAGAGCCTCTAGGGCAGTTCTGCGTAGTTCGTTGTTTTGTTGCTCGAGATCTTGATCCTCCTTCTATTTGCGTTCCTGTTCTTCCCTAGCAGCCCGCTGATCAGGAGATTCCTCCGATAGGGCGGCAAATTGTCTAGGGAGAGAGGTCGCCGAGGGAGAAAACATCTCGTTTTGTTCCGAGTCGGACTTGAAATCAAAGAGACGGTGGAGGTTATCAGGGTCGAACCTTCCTGGGCTAATTTCCTGGTCAAAATCATCTTTCCCCTCAGTGGGGTCGTACGACGGACCGGACTCACCCTCTAGCGCATTAAGAACCTCAGTGGGTTCTGACCTTGCGCTAGTTGCCCCCTGCTCGATGGACATGACCTGGAGGGTTGATTCGACCTCTGGAAGATTTTCGCCTCCAACTTCCTCCATCGGAACAGAATCGCTCGGAGAAGGCATCGGAATGTGTGAATAATCCTCGAGATCGAAATCGTTCTGGGAATCATATGCTCCAGCCATGATTCAGCGAACCTCCGAATGAAAATTAGGACGCCTTGAGAAAGGCCCCACGGTGGGCGCCAGCTGTTGATGATTCAGACTCGGGGTCCTTAGTCGAACTTATGCAAAATTTGTAGGTTGTGAGACCTTTCAGGGTGTCCCTTCGGGAAGGTATGTAGAATTATGGAGAACTAGAGCACAAAGAAGTTTATACAGGTTTGGGCCCTCGATGGTGGGAGTAATAGCTCTACGTCCTGTTGGGATTTTACTATGTGTAGTAAAAAGGATTTACAATGTGACAGAAAAGATCTTCACAGGCGAAGATTTTCCCTATATGTTTGTACAAGTCAAAGCCTGAAGGGCTTTGTGGAGACTATCTAACTTAGACTACTGTCTTTGAGTTGGTTGTTCGATCAGTTGATCTCTGGATGAGATGTGATGTATCTCGTCTTTTTCTCTCCTCTTGTTTGATGCATCGGGCTGCTCCTTTATAGTGGTCAAAAGGGCGCCAAGTCATAATGGCATCAAACAGTTGCTTGGATGCGGTTTCGTCAACCACTCTTAACTCCCACGCAGGTTTAACATGTGTTATTCATGGATAACCGCACGTATTAACCTCCTGACGGTTGTTATCCTACGTGGAAGAATCTTCGGGATACTTGGGATATTCCTACTACAGGGACAAAGTAATCCCACGTTCCCTAGTCGAAAGTGTTCTGACCGCGCGATGTTGGCTGACCGCACAAAATCTACAGTCTTCTGTTCGCGCATAACATACGAACCCCTGACCGCGCACTAGCTGCGGTCTGATCGTGTAAGGCCTACGACCTCAAGCTTGTACTCCTCATAATGACTTGAGTTGGCACCGCCAGGCGCGTGTCTGGCTCGAATCTATCCTGAACCAATCGCGCATTTATTTGAACTAACTCGGGTGTCAATCCTCGTCAGCTAGCCCCCAAATTAGAAGGGAACGAAGGGACGTGTTTACTTCGAATTTTAAGACATACATCGGATTTTTAACCCGACGCTTCGAATTTTAAGACATACATAGTTGCTTGGATGCGGTTTCGTCAACCGCTCTTAACTCCCACGCAAGTTTAACACGTGTTATTCGTGGATAACCGCACATATTAACCTCCTGACGGTTGTTCTCCTACGTGGAAGAATCTTCGGGATACTTGGGATATTCCTGCTACAGGGACAGAGTAATCCCACGTTCCCTGGTCAAAAGTGTTCTGACCGCGTGATGTTGGCTGACCGCACAACATCTACAGTCTTCTGTTCGCGCATAACATACGAACCCCTGACCGCGCACTAGCTGCGGTCTGATCGCGTAAGGCCTGCGACCTCGGGCTTGTACTCCTCAGAATGACTTGAGTTCTCACCGCCAGGCGCGTGTCTGGCTCGAATCTATCCTGAACCAGTCGCGCATTTATTTGAACTGAATCGGGTGTCAATCCTCATCATAATAGCCCTACGTCCTGTTATGATTTCACTATGTATGGAAAATGTTTACAAGATTGAAGAAAAGATCATCACAGGCGAAGATCTCTTCTGTGTTGTTGTCTAAAAACGACGAAACTAACTTATGAAAGCTTGTGCTTGATCTGTCGTCGTCTTTGATCTCTTCGTCTTGTACATTTGTTCACCCTTTTATACCGGTCAAAAGGGCGCCAATGCACAACGGTTTTGAACGGTTGTAGAAGTGCAGTTTTGGTAACCGCACTTAACTCCCACGCAGGCTTAACACAGGCAATCAAGGGATAATCGCACATGTTAACCTCCTAGCAGTTGTCTTCATACGTGGAAAGATCTTCGTGATTCTCGAGATATGCTTGTACAAAGTGCTAAGCAATCCCGAGTTACTCTGGTGGAGGATAGTCAATGACCTTCTGACCGAGCATTGTCTGCAGCCTCCTGATCGCGTAACGTCTGTGATCTCATGATCGCGCAAAGCCTGCGACCACAAGTCATTCTTGTGTCCGCGCTTCTCAGGTCGTCTGAGACCATAACAGCGGATCTTCAGACACTCATCTGGTTCGAATTTGCCTTGAACCAGAAGTGTATTATTTCGAACTATCTCAGGTAGCAATCCTCGTCACTTGCGGTTTCAAGGGAGGTTGCCAGCCCTGAGGCCAGAACTTCTATAGCTATGGTCAGACCTAGTGACACGCCCTGCTAACGCAGAAGGAGCTGTTGTGGTAGGAATATCATACTCCACTAATTTTACTCCATTGCAAGTATAAATCATCTTCTGATTATGCAAGAAGAGGAGTCTACTGTTCTGTTTAAGAAAAGGAAAACAAGGACGAGCTCCGATGATACTATAGCAAAATCGTTGCGCTTGCTCCTATCTCTGAGGAGTACATCATTGAACCCCAAAAGTCAGGTGGGGTTTCAAATCAGGTAAGAATACAACTTCTAACCAAATCATGACTTTTCATGAAATCAAATAATCAATATTGCAAATTGTGATTTTCTCCAAGAATCCTGCACCTTGCACTCTGCTGACCCCACCGATATCCAACGAAACACCTACCGTGGAGGTCGCAAGAGATGCAGGCTCAAGCACAATGGCTGAGATGGATCCTCAGGTCATTGCAGAAGAAATAATTGCGGACCTCCAATCAAAACAGATTGAGACTGCACCATCTATCTTGACCGCGGGAGCAAATCAGCAGGAAACAACATTTTTCTACAGCCGTGGTCGAGGAAAGAACTGGTCTTGTTGTTCAATCTTCAAGTGAACCCGAGAGCACACTAAAGACAACATTCAACAGTTTCTTAGAGGTAAGTGAAAACATTTTACCCTCTCTGAATTTTAAGATCTCAGGAATGTTCAGTTTTAAACAAGTTTTATTGTGTTTCAGGATCTGACCCAAATGTCAACCAAGTCAAAAGCTTTAGCAAAACAAATTGAGGTCGCACAAAAGGAAATCAGCCATCTACAACAGTAAGTATCCATACATTGCTTAGACTCACCTGAACATCATCCAAATACAATGATCCCCTCTTTTGTCGTAAGGAAAATTCCTCATTGACAAAAAGCAAGGCTGATCGACATGGTCAAGAACAAACTGCAGCCAAAAAATTTTCTTCTATGGAGAAAGAACTCGATGAGGCACAGAAAAAGCTTTCATGTAAGTTCACTTTCAACCAAGGGATGTTATTTCCTTACATGAACTGCTGTAATCTCATTACTTTGTTCATGTAGCACAAGAGGAACAAATAAATGTTCTTTTCAAGGAAAGAGATGCCTTCAAGAGGAAGTGTTCCCAGACTGAAACTCAAAATGGGCAACTTCGAGCAACCATTGAGCATCAACATGCAACCATAGAATCATTCAGAAAGACTATTGAAACTGTCAGCGAAGAGAGGAAAACCTTAAAGGCGATAATCTTAGACTACAGCAGTATTCAATCAGAAGCCTTCAAGAAACTGAAGATGGTTGCGAATTTACTAAAGGCTGATATCATCAATCTGCAAAAGAAAAATTTAAGCCTTAGTGAATCTTGCAAACTGGTTGCGGCTCAAGCCGAATCACTTCTCGAGTACCTCCCTGAAGACACAAACAGGCAAAAAGAGGCATTGAAGACCAATGTTTGTTCTGTGGCCTCTGCTATTTTGTACAAACTAAGGCATCACCACGGCCCATATTTGGATTTGAATCTAGTGGTGGGAGATGCTATATTTGAGAGTGAAGATCAGCTTGAAGCCATAAAGGAAGAAGTCAAGCCATTGATCGAAAATCTCTTGTAATAACTTGGCTTATCATGATCACGTTGTCATGAACAATGATCCTCTTTTTAAATTGTACCTGCACATATACAATTATGATAGAAAATGCGAATGCATGATTTTCTGAGACAAAAATACTTGCATCTAAACATTTTAGTTGTATTCTCCTAGCCTCCTCCTATTATTACTAATACTAAGTACTTAGTATAGTAATTGCAGGATAATTAATATGCCCAACAAAACCTCTTATGTGTTGAGAAAAGACTTATAAAGAAATTTGTTAACTAGGGCTTACTATAAAATCACAAGTATAGACAGCTCAACATGAGTGCTTAAAGCTTTTTGCAAACTAACAGCTCAACATGAGGAAGTTATCTTATCCTGAACCATGATTGGAATACTCAACCACTTCATAGGTTAGATATGACTCTCTCGATGCTATGGTCGCGCATAGACTGCTACCATAGGTCAGTACTGAGGCCGTCATTGGTTATGCCTCCTTTTGGTTCATAGGAAACTGAGCTTCGGCGAGCATGGAGCAATATACCATATCCGAAATATCTTGGACATGATATATTTAATAAACAGATGACTAGCCCGAGTAATATTCACCGTCATGCTCCTGTGTACTCCTTTTCTGAGTCATACTCAAAGTTAAGGAGGGAATGGAAATTGTCTAGAGCAGATTCTTCCAGACCCAACGAATGATAATCGCCAGGATCTCCCATATTTGATGCGGAGGCATTGGGATCCCCAGTGCCCGTGTTGTTCAAGGCAATGGGTTGTGGCTCATACTCGCCTTCGGATGTGCAAGGCCCACATAAGGCAAGTGAACTGCTCTCTCAGGTTCTTGATTAATGGTCATGACTTGAGTCAGAGAAGAGTTTTCCTCAGCATAGAGCTCGAGGGCGACATCGATCTCTTCCATGGGAACATCGTCTTCATCCATGATATCAATGTAGTCGGCAAGATCAAAGTCATTCTCTGAATCTATGCACAAGGCACATGATCCATAGATATGGCTAACCTTGGTGAAGAAGAAAATGTCATGTCGATCCCCACGGACGGCGCCCGCTATCAACCATTGGGAAAATATCCCAAGTCGAACTTACATAGATTTGATTTATTCAGAAGGGGGATGGTATCTATCAATCAACAAAGAGTATCATTGTAAAAATGAAACCAGACACACTGTGTTTATATAGGTTCATGCCCTTGCAGTCTGAGTAATAGCCCCTTTCCTAGTTGATTGTCTATCAGAATAATGGATTATAAAGTGTACGGAGTTTAATAATCTCTGTATTGTATATCTCTTGTTCTCTTGGTGGCTCTTCCCGTCGTGTCACTTCATGCCCTTTTTCAACAAGTTCTAACACTCTTTTTATACATCGTCAAGAGGTGTTAGTTGCTTCATCAGAGGGACGCTTTTACGATTGCAAGTTGTTTTGCAAGCGGTTGTTGTCCACTAGTTATGATGTGACGGTTATCGATAACCGCATATCCAACCTTCTAAATAGTGGAGAGAGACTCAAATTACCCTGGGAATAATGGACCATTTTAGTTAGAGAGCGGTTATAGTCTATGATTGCATAATTGCATCATCCTTAGACCGTGGTCGGTAGGTTAAGTCTGCACCAAACCTTCCTTTCCTGATTCGAAGGTACTTCTAGGTTCAATATTTGTCTCAATTCACTATCAAGGTGACAAGGTTTCTTACCCGAGTTAAATTGCCTAAGTCTTTCCAAGGTCGCGCACATCATTCTATGGTCGCACACATCATTCCCATGGTCACGTATACCGCTCCATGGTCACACATACCTTTCGATGGTCATAGGAAACCATAGTAAGAGATTTAAACTACCTGACAATACCTTTTCATGGTCGTAGAAGACCAAGGAAAGAGGTAATGGGATAATCCAAGGATATTCTGGATAAAATCCATCAAGGATGCTTGACTCCCATAATTTTAATAACGATGCAACTCTATAGTCTTGACGCCTATTGTCACAGAGTCTATGGTCTTATATTATACCTGCAAGTATTATGATCGCGGAGACATCTACCCTCGATCATACTATATCACAGAGACAAAATCAAATACCAACACATGGTTGTAGTCAATACATGACCATAGTATTGAAGACTTATATTACAATATGGAGATCATGTAGCTAAGTCATCATTCGCAATAACCGTTCCTTGATCCTTATGATTATTCAAGAAACAATCATAAGTCCCTGACAAGATAACCGTCGAAGAAGATAAAGATGGATGAGTAGTTTCTATAACCGCAGGGTAAAGAAACTGACAATTAGCAACCAACCATAATGTACGAAAACCGCAATGCAGTAGTTGAAGATGATTGCCATGCGTCTCCTCAATAAAGAAACTAATGTCTCTTCGATGAGTGTAAAAAGACCTTTAGGGGAAGGAAATGAAGGAAATAGAGAAAAAAATACATTCTCTTTGTAATCTTTTGCACTTATAGTGATAAACCAACAAGAGTAGGGTTATTACTCAAGATTTGAGGGCCGGAACCTGTATAAATCTCTGTGTCATTAGATCCATACTTATAGTGATATCCCTAGTGATTGTCTGTATTGTCTCCCTACTAAACAAACTAAATTCATGTAAGTTCGACTAGGAACCCTGGTTCCAATTGTTGACAGTTGGTGCCGACCGTGGGGATCTTTCAAGACATTTTCTCATTCACCCACATTCCTTGTATTCATGGATCCTTTTCCTTGTTTACATGATTCCAAGAACAAGTTTGATCTCGAGGATTATGTTGATGTCATGGATGAGGACAATGTCCCAATAACGATGACGAAGTTACCCTCGAGACTTGTCCTGAGGAAGCATCATCTTCGGTTCCAATCATGACTATTGATCAAGAACCAGAAAAAGCAATTCGCTTACCCTCAGTGAGTTTTTCCACATCCGAGGGCGAGTATGTGCCGCAACCCATTGTCCCAGACAATTCAGGTGATGAAGATCTTGTCGTGGTATGAAGAATACCCCGACAGGTTTTGTGGACGTTCCTAGCGAAGGAAAGACGACGCGAGATGACCATGCCACTGGTCCTCTCCCGTCGAGCAAACTCAGCAAGTGACACGGAGGTTTATACAGGTTCGGGCCTCGGTGGAGGCCCTAGTCCTGTCGGTGTGCTCCCAACCGGAGTTGGCTAGGGGAGCTCTCTCGGGGGAGAGAAGGCTCCGGAGCACACCTATTCGATTGTTTATTAGCGTAAAAAAATGAATTGTCTTCTTCACATGAGGTGTTACAAGGGCTTATATATCCCCAAAAGATGCGAAAAGACTAAACTACCCCGCTTGCCACGGTTGGATCGAGGGGCAGCGACGTCCTTCTCCCGGTAAGGAACCTTGGATGCTTGACAGGTGTCCGCCAATTCCCGAGGTGCTTCTCGCGTGACCCTCACGTGACCCAGGACCGGAGACCCTTGTCTTTGGAAGGCGGCACCTGGGACAAGCCACCGGGGGCCTTGTCCCCGGGCAAAAGGCGGCGCCCGGGACAAGCCACCGAGGGGCCTTGTCCCCAGGCCAATGGCGGCGCCCGGGACGAGCCACCGGGGGGCCTTGTCCCAGGGCCAATGGCGGCGACTGGGACGAGCCACCAGGGTGACGCGCCTCTTACCAGGACTTGGTCCCATGGAGATTTCCCCCAACAGCAGCTCCCCATGCCCTCCGGGGATGATGTTCGAGTCCCCGGGGGGATGGTCCGTGTTACCAGGAACATCTCCCCCGGGACATATCTCCGGGACAGTGACGCTTCGATTCCCCCGCTCCGCATTTATGGCTGCGCCATCATTCATTAAGGCTTCGTCTCGATGGGAGCGCACCGTTCAGCCATAATGGCCGCCCGCGGTTCGAACCGGTGACGCCTCGTTTTGAGCACCCGTCCCTTCATTTCCCGCGTGCTGTTCGAATTGAACGGCGCGGATGTACCACGAAGGGCCACGTGGCACCCGTCGGGGCAGTGTTTGGCCCCTATAAATAGGGTCTTGAGGGGCCCGGAGAAGCCACTCAAACCTTCAAACCTCAAACTCCATCAGCGCACTTAGCTCTTCTGGTAGCCCTCTTCCAGAAGCTCAGTCCCGGAAGCTCAGCCACTGGCAGCCCCCAAGCCCTTTTCTCTAGAGTCTAAGACACCGGAAGAATCAAATGGGACCCAAGGGCCGTGCCAAGGCCACTGAGGTGCCTCCGGAGGAAGTCACTGCGGACTTCCTCTGGGCCTCGGAGTTCACGTCCGGGGACCTGGACTCCCTTGTGGACCGGGGGGTGGTCGCGGACGGGGACGTCCGGATCCCCGTGAAGAAAGACGGAGCCCCCCGCCCTAGGCCCGGGGAAGTTGTGGTCTTCGACGCCTTCCTCAAGGCCGGACTCTGACTCCCGGTGCACCCGTTGCTCCGGGAGTTCCTCAAGGAGTACGGGGTGGCACTGAACCACCTGACACTGAATGCCTTCGTTCGGATAGGTCTCTTCATTTGGCTGTTCGAGACAGCCACCGGACGGGAGCCGACGCTCCGGCTGTTTTAGTACTTCTATGAGCCGGTGGCGAGGAGCTCCCACCTGGTGAAGGGAGGGCCAAAGTCACCGTTCGACTCGGTGATGATCCAGCTTCTGCCATCCCGGGTAGCGGAGTACCCGGTGCAGCCTCCCGGGACCATTGGGGGGATTGGGTCCAGAGGTGGTTCTCCCTCCTACAGCCGGTCGTCCGCCCCCAAGCCCCCAGTGTGGACCGAAGAGGAGCTAAAGCTCCTCAGCAAGGTGGTGGGCTCCTGGGGCGTCTGCTCCATCAGGGACGCCGCCGAGGAGCTCACGTTGTTGAAGATCTCCCCCCTCGCGCACGGGAGGAGGGGGATCGGGATGTGCCTGGCACAGCGGCCCCCGCAAAAGCCGGTGACCTGACGTAATCTCCCAGCTAACTTGGTTGTTTCCTTTGTTAATTTTTCTAACTCTTACCTTTTGCAGTCCGGCCGTACTCGGCCGCTCGGGAGAAGGCGGAGAACCTCCTCGGGAGGTATTATGCCGACGAGCACGAGCGGATCGTGCGCGTCATCGGGGAGGGTCCTCACTGGAACTTGGTGGCCGAGGCCTTCGGGATAAGGCTACCTGCGAGGACGCCTCTTCCCACCCCGGGTTCTCACAAGAGGGGGAAGGAGGCTACCGGGGGTTCTGAGCCAAAGCGGGCCAAGGCTCAGAAGGTCCCCGGTCCATCAACGACGCCGGGCTCCACGCCCGTGAAGGCCCGGGATGCAGCCCCCGGGTCAGGCCACGCACGGGCACGGCGCGAAGTGACGCCGCCTCCCCCAGAGAACCCCAGGGGCCAATGGAGGCTCAGAAGTTTACGCGCCTCCCCGAGGCCTCCGGAGAGGTCAGAGACAGGAGGCGGCCGGTGACGGGGGGGCATCCGATTCAGTGGATTATGCCCCCTCGCCCCCTTCGGCAATTGCTCTCCCAGTGGCCCCGGCGCCGCCAGAGCCGGAGAGACTGGAGGTTCGATTCGCGGAGGCTTCGCCTCCGTGTGTCAAATGGCCGGTGGACGAGGGGAAGCCCCTCGGTTTATGAGGTACCCCCAGCGACGGAGGTCCCGGGGGCCCAGCGGCCCGGGAAGGGGAAAGGGCTTCTTATTCCCCCCGGGGAGGTACCCCCTCGGAGAGCTCGTCGGCCTCCTCCTCGGACACTTCGGTGGCAAGGACGCCCGCCACCGAGACTCCGGCCCTTGTCACCCCCGCGACTTTCATGAAGGGACCCACCGCCGGTCCCGATGGGTCCGGTGATGCCGGGAGGGAGACCCCCCTGTTGTCCGCGGGGGAGGTCGATCGGTTCGCAGAGAGTCTGCAAACCTGAAAGGTCTGGGACTACGTCTTACAAGGGACGCTTCGCGAACGCTACGGGGAGCTCCAATCCCTCCAGATCCAGGTTCGTCCTCGAGCCGGTGGCTCGTTTCCTTTGGTACTCCAACCCAGATTTTCACTAATCCTTGCGCTTGTAGGGGGCGGCCATCGCCTGGGGGATCAAGGCGCGCTTCAATAACGCGCTGAAGGAGGTGGAGGGGAAGGCCGCCGCCTACTTGGAGGAGCGGGACGGCGCCCTCCGGGAGTTGGCCCAGGTCCGGGCCCAGGCCCAGCTCCATGCCTCCGAGACTGCCAATGATCGGCTACGGATGGAGGCGAAGGCCAAGGAGGATGCCCTCCGGGAGCTCGAGGGCTCCAGCATCCGGGCAGTGGCGGACGCGGGCCGCTCCATCCGCTCGGCCCTCGTAGGGCTCGGAGTGAACCTTCGCTCGGGAGCCACCTCCAAGGCGGCGCCGGTGACGCTCATGGAGGCTGTGCGTTTTCTCAACGTGCAGGTCTCCATGATCCCAGAAGTCGCTGATGCCCGGGCACGGGGCCGGGTGATCCCGGTGGTGGCTGCTGCGGCTGGGGTCGTGCAGCTCTGGGGGGTTGGCGCCCGGGCAATCGGGGGCCGGATCACCCGGAGCTTTCCGGAGTTCTTCGAGCCAACTAGGCGTGAAGTGGAGCAGCTCGCCGGCGGCTTCTACGACCGGATAGTCCGGGTACGATTCTCGGCGCCGGCGCCTTTGCGGGCGGACGCTACGGCTCCGGCGGGAGCCTCCCGGGGGGAGGACACCAACGAACAAGTATGAGCCTCTCCCCCAGGCCTTTAGATAGGACCCTTTTTTGTTTTAAGGTTTTTGCACCCGGTAGCTTCTTAGAGGAAGCCCCGGACACTTGTACAAAAACATTTTGATGCAATAGAAATGAAATTTTTTGCTAAGTCTGGATTAAATGTACCAGGTTTCCCGAGAGGTTACTGCCGGGGCTTGAGGAATCACTTCCGGGGAAAGACCGCCGAGGTTGGAGCGCAACCTCGAGGGCGTCCCGATGTTACAGGGAGCTTCTCCGGAGGTGGAGCCCCCAGTCTCTGGTGGATGTCACCCGGGGGATGCCCAGGCCGCCTTCATTCTATTATGTCTCCTTTCCGGGGGACATGGCGGCGGCGTTTCCCGGGAGCCGATTCGGTTGCGGTGGCATCCGGAGTGGCACCTGGATAACTTCGACAATCACCGCGCTGAACTATCCGCCCCACGACCGGGGTCCCGGAGGGTTCCCCCGCTTTGAATACTTCCACCGACGGGCTACGAATCTTGGCCTGAAGACTTGCTCCGGGAGGCCCAGCATCGTATACACAGCTTGTACCGGGACCTGGCCCGGGAGATATCGGAGGGCCTCCGAGATCCCGGACCCCGGGTTGTATCATGTTTAATGTAATGTTACCCACTGGAGGGGGAAGATGTCCTCCTGTTGAGTTTTTAATAAAGCTAAGTATGCTTGTGTAATTTATGAATTTTCCATAGTCTGGAATAGGGTGATTCCCGGGTGCTCCTTATCCCCCCCCCCATAGCGGGCCGGAGGGTAGCTCCGCGTGCTGTGGGGGCGACAAAGCCCCCGGGGCAAGAACCCTTCACTTAATAATTCAAGTTTTCCCAAGGTTGTGAAAACTTCCGGGAACAATATTTCGAAAGCCCCAGAGGGATCCTCCGGTCACCGTGAGAACGAGGAGCTGGGGATGAGGTCTCCGAGGAAGAACACTGAAGAAAATCCGAAATTCCAAGAAATTCTCTTCGGGACAAAACCCTCCGGTAACCCTGAAAACGGGAAACTGAGAAAGGGCTTTCCGGGAGACCCAATATTTCTGGGAATTTTCCCGGGAAAAAATCCTCCGGTCGCCGTGAAAACGGGGAGCTGAAAATGAGATCTCTGGGAGAGAACATCCAAGAAAATCCGAGTGAAATTCCCGGGGATAATTTTTCCGGGAGACAACCCTCCGGTCACCATGAAAACGGGGAGCCAGGAACGAGATCTCCAAGAAAGAATATCCGAGAATTCCGTCTCGCTAAGGAGAACTGACTCCCGGAGGAGGATGCGCCCGATGACAGGTCTGAGTGTTTGAGTAGGGGACTAGTCTCTCAAATTGACTCGTTACCGCGGTCCTTGAGGACCGGGTTGCTGCTTACACCCTCAGTCCATGAGGGGTGATCGTAAGCCGCCCTACGGGAGTGGGACTCCCGTGGTACGGACTTGTTGGGTCGTGATAGCCCACTTCCTCGCGGGGAGGGCATCCTCGCTAAGAGGGCATCCTCATGGGGAGGGCATTGTCGTGGGAGACGGTAATGTAAAACCTGCAACGAGCCAGAGCTGAGGAAAAACCAGTTGTACTGATAATGAATTAAGGTACAACGCCTCCCCTCGCAAGATCGCGATAGAGGAGGGAACGGTGAGTACAATGTCCCCCTCCCCTCCGGCATAGTCGCTCCGGGGGAGGGGACGAGCTCGCAGGCTAGACGTAGAAATTGTGAAGCAAACGCACGTTCCACATGTGCTTCAGCTCCTGCTCTTGAAGGTTGGAGAGCTTGTAAGCCCTTGAGCCAAGGATGGCCAAGATCCTGTAGGGGCCCTCCCACTTGGGGGAGAGTTTGCCCTGGGCTTGGGGGTCCGTGACGCTCTTGAGGACAAGGTCCTCGAGGCGGAAATCCCTCTCGCGGAAGCACCGGTTGTATGCGCGTGCCATTTCGCTCTCGTAGATGGCATGGTGGAGGAGTGCTCGGTCGCATTCCTCCTCCATGAGATCGACCTCCAGTCGTTGATTTGCCTCGAATTCTATCCCTTCAACACTGAAGGATATATTCGGGCAGATTGAGTAGACAGATAGTCTAGCCCGTGGAGTTTGTATAATCATGGGGTACGCTAATGGTGCTATATGCATTTCAATCTCAGATGCAAATGCTTTTGACATAAAGGAGTTTGTAGCACCAGGATCAAACATATTAAGGCAGATGCAGACTGGATCAGAAATCTACCTAGAAGAATGTCGGTGGCGTTTCCCGCTTCTTGGATGGAGGTGTAGTTTAACTTTCCTCCTGGAGTTGCAGTTGGTGTTCTACCTCTTCCTCTTCCTTGATTGGCCATGCTTCCTCTTCTTCCTAGTGGAGTTCCTCTAAGCTTATGTGGTGGTAACACTGGTACTCTGGGTGCTGCTGGTTGTATTCCTGGTTGTAACCTGGCGACAGGTGATGGAAGTCAAATCCAAGGACAAATGTCTCTACGATGTCCATGCTGCCAGCAGTGTAAACAATGAATGTCCATATGAGGGCAGTCCTTTTGGAGACGGTTTCCTCTGCTTCTAGTAGTCATGGCTCCTCTTCTTTGTATGTTTCCCTTGGGGTTCTATAGTGGTGATGTTCTGGGTGCTACTGACTGCGTCTCTGCTTGAGATCTGGCTATGGAAATAGGGAGTTGAATCCAGGGACAGAATTCTTTGCGATGCCCATGCTGTTCGCAATGAAAGCATTGGACACTTGCGCGAGGACAGTTCTTCTGAAGGTGGTTTCCTTTACAGTTGGGGCATAACATTGTTATTGGTCTGGGAGTCTGGTATGATGGTTGAAAACTAGAGGCGGTAGGGACTCTCCTTCTAATTGGGTTTAGTTGTGGTCGCACTTGTTGAGGCATCCTTCTCTTCTGACTCTCTCCCTCTATATTTTCCTTCTCTATAGACTAAAAGCTTTCCTGCAAACTGGGTTGCTTATTATGGGGAGAATTGGAACTCTGAGATCCTTGTTGAAACAAAGGGTCTCTTGGCATAGTATCTTCTCCCTACGGAGTCTGTTCTCTACCTTCTCTATTGCTTCGGGATCTCCTTCTTGTATCAACCATGATGGCTCTGGAAAGGGTTCAGACCGATCTAACTAACTAGGGCCAGCTAAGACGATAGTGAAGAAAATAATGCAAACAACTTTAATGCATGAAATACTTAGGCTACTAGCCATAATACACAAGTTAACCATTGCATATGCAACAGCGAATCACAAAGCTATCAAGAGCATCTACCAGCTCTATCTATACCACCCCCAGCTAAACAAAAACATGCTTTTGCTACCTTACCGAATTTTAGAAAAATCAAGGTTTTGAAATAAAGGTTTCTAGGAGCTACAAAGCTCATTATTTTTCTCAAAATAGAGTTTTGAACAAATAATTTCTAAATAAATTACGTCTTCCTGGCGTAGCCAACTCCTAAGGGCGTCGTCCAACAGTCAAGTTCTCATGCTGCTCTGATACCAACGTTTTGTCACGCCCCGAAATTGGGACTACGACTACTCCCGTGGAGACCTAGCTTGCTATAGCTAGTCCCATATATGCATACCTTTGACTTCCCAGGATGAGTCAAACATAGGAGTATAATCACATTGCAGCAGAAAAACTTACAAAGTATTAGGTAGCGAGGCCTGTTGGCCATAATATTACATAAAGAGTATAAAATACCTTCGCGGCATTCAAGGTTTAGTTAAAACAAAATAAAAACTTCTACACAGCGGATGATGGGTGTCCCTTCCACAGTAAGAAGTTGACGGCAGAACAACACATCAGGGATTTGGTCGATCAGGCTCTCCTTCATCTTGGTCCAAGAAGTTCTCCACACCTTCTTCTTGATCTTGATATGCTCCATCTTCTGGGTTGTAAGTTGCAAGGGTGAGTACTTACGTACTCAGCAAGTCATAGGGAAGCGTAGATACATATAGTAGTATTGTTATGAACCTAGACTAGTCAAGAATTATGGATGTTTGTAAAATAATCTTTTCTTTCATATCTCATCTCATCTCATCTCATCTTATGGCAGCACCTTTCATAACATAGCATTGCTATTCATGTTCGCTAGATTATAGCACTACCGCGACACGTCGACACACGACAGCCCACGGCAGCACCCCTTATCATGACAACACACGTCATTTGGGTAATCTTGACCTATCAAGTTTTATTTAGAAAACATACTTGTGCCACACCCCGTGGATTTAATCCACCGCAGCAGACTCCTATAAACCTGGGAGCTCTGAGTATTCGAATATGTTTTTAACTCTGCAGAGAGGTACCAATTTACCCACAAGATATTCCACTTTCAAGCCCATCCTATCAAAATGATTAGACCCTTCCTCACAACCATGTGTGAGTGGCAAGGTGGAGATAACAAGAACTTTTGTTATGTTTTACTCACAATTCACCCCTGACCCTGTGGATCTTTCGCGAACCACAGTTGTGGTGGGATATACCCCCACCCCCAAGTCTCTTCCCATTACTGAGTCAACGTGCATGATTATATTACGTGGAGGAGCCGAACCCCGTGAAATTAGTGTATTGTTTTCCATCTCATACAGGGGTTTCATGTGCGATCCGCATAAGTACTTGTTCAGGCCTGTCCCATACCAGGCTTGCGGTTAGCACATGTTTCATGCCACTAGACGCACAACACAAGGTTCTAGTCCTTATATGCCAGTGACCAGACCATCCACAACCATGCACCTTCCGTGCCTGCTATCCTCTGCAGTTAAGCACCTCCAGTGCTACAGCCATCCATACCAAATTTCTGGTCACGGCTAGGGGTTTTATTTCATGAATATATATAAATACATATATAATAGTTCATGGTTCACTATTTGATCTTTTCACATTTCATAAGCATCCAGCTTTGTACTGCCAAAATATATCTCAACCATTCTTTCACATGCAGTATTACTTATATTCAAGGTCATATCATAGAAACTCATAAAATATGGGTTCAAGATGATCAATACTATGACTTGCGTTCCGCGTCATAAGAAACAACAGTTGATGTCGAGTCTGCGACGAAGTCTTCGAACTTGGGCTCTTGATCTACTCTCCAATCAAACAAGTACACAAAGATTACAAACTACTTTAATTTAAATACTTTAAAATCTATATGCAATATGCTATAAGTGAAAAGATCTTGACGATGATGAAATGAACTGAGATTGCGAGCTAATTTGGGTCAAAACCCTAGAATTTATAGAATATGAGCTCAGGATGGTGTTAGAAATTCTTAGGGTTTCAAGACTGCGATATGGACATCAAGTCCACGGCTGGTTTACTCAAAAACAGCGAATGTCAGCCGATTGACATTCGGTTCAAGGCTTTAACATAGATTCAAGGAAAGCTAGAGAGCTTATCTCAAGATGTGATAGAAGAAGAAAATGTAGATCACAACATCAGGAGTCTAAGGGAAAAAGTCATGCTCCAAATGCACATCTGGAAGGAAGTGAAAATGGCTAATGCCACTGTCTGGCATAAACTGGCATTGGACTGGCATGGCCAGAAACTAGGGTTTGCCATAACTTTTGATCTAGGGCTCCAATTGATGCACCACTTTGTCTAGGAGGTAGGCCTTGATAACAAGAACAAATCACTCAACAGGATCTAGGGCAGGAGATGGCCGGAAAGTGATGAAAATCAGTGAAGAAGTATGGTGGCGACACGGCACAGTGAAGCCACTGGACAAGATCTTGGCAAAGCAACAACTGGCAGTTCTGTGCAGATTCAGGGATCGACCTAGTAGAGGAAAGTGCTCAGGAGATCAAGGCGAAGATGCTGGACAAGGTGACATCGACGGCGGTGGCCGGCGACGACCGGGCGGCACACTGGTGGCATGGCAACGAAGGGTAAAGCACCTAAGTTGCAATCTGGTGCTGTGTTGCTGAAACTTGGTGTTGTTGGAGCTAGCTAGGGCTAAATGGTACTGCTTGATGCATTGGGCTCGACTAGAGATGGCACGGCAGTGAACGGCGACGAGCTGCACCGGAGAAGAAGACGGCTTCAACGGCAACAGAGCGATGCAGTGATTCAAACTCCAATTGGAAGGCACAATTGATTTCTTGGGCAGCTTCAGATATTATGGATGAAAGGAATTGGCCTAAAGCGACGTCGGCAAGGAAATCAACACCGCGGCCAGAGAAGAAAAAGGGCTAAATTGGGCGAAATTGATACACGGCCTTAAAGCTCAATTGCTCGCTGTGAGAGTAGTAGGGAGGTGAGGTGAAGCTTCTGGTAATGTTAATTCGGCCGGAGGAGTGGTGGTGGGGCCTGGCGACTTGAGCCGGTCACCGGTGGCGCGCGAAAGAGGGGAAAACTCCAATTTGTGTTTAATTTCAAAATCTTGATGCACAGGCTTACTAAGATTGGTTCACTGATCATTTTGTTCTATTATCATGAAAGCAAATTCGGGCCAATTTAGATGGCATTACTAGAACAGGGCATTTTAACAATTCTGGCGATCACCGGCAATAAGATGCATAATAACTCAATTCAAAGCTATAGCACGATGAGGGAGATGGGAGAACCTTGCTGGTGCTGTCAATTTGGATATTGATATAGTGGGTGAAGCTGGAGCCGTGAGCCTCCGTGCTGGACTCACCGGAGAAGAAGACGACAACAAGAAAGAAGTACAGTTTAATTGCTTGAGGGCTTTGGAGAGCACTGCTAAAGATGAAGAAGCTGCTCTGGGGTTGCTATTTATAGGCAAAGCAAAGTGTAACGAAGCTTAATCTCACTACTTGAAGATTATGAAGCTTGCGCCGGTGGAGACTTCGAATTGAAGCAACGGCGAGCAACGAAGCTCCTCTATGGCGTGCAGCTGCTGTTGTGATGGACAGGAATCGCCACGGCGTTAATTGAGATGCAAGCACATGTGCGCATGCAAACACGGTTGCGAGAAGCACGGGCTAAAGCGGCGCTAATTGGCGGCAACGGCGCTGGTCAAAGCAAACACTGTGCACTGTGCCGGCTGTGGTCGAGGTCGAAGTGCTCTGGTCGTGAACTGCAGCTCCGGTCGTGAACAGTGGCTGTGGTCGAGCCAGGGACTAAATTGCAAGATTCTTTGATTGAATTCCGGACTGATTTGTAATTTCTGATTTAGAGATAGTTGATTTGCAATCTAATTTCATAGATGAGTATAAACTTATACCTTATACTCATCTAGCAAGAAATTTGGTAAAATCTGGCATGATTTGATGATTTTCGATATAAACTGAAAATAGGGTACTTTAGGGTAAAATAAGATCTGAGTTTTGTCGATTTAGAATTCTGGCATCTAGGATGAGATTTTGGAATCTGGACAGAAGGGAAAATTGTATCAAATAGTATTTAGAGGAGATTTGCTAAAGAAATTCTGAATTTGAAGTTAATCTGAAGATTTCAGCCTTTTTGGGTTTCCAGATATCAGATAAAGGACTAATTTGCGATATAATTTGGACTGATATGTGAAAAAGGCTTAAATGAAGAAATCTGGCTGCCAACTTTCTGGATTAAGGTATTGGCATACCCATGATCATAATCCAGGGATAATCTGGTCTAGGTTAGATCAAGATTTGGCTAAATCTGAGTTCAGAGTATTTAGGGTGATTAGAATAGTAATTAGAATTTCTGTTTTCGAAAACAGAATAGATTGCAAGATCTGAGAGTTAGAGATGGAATTGAATCTGGCTTCTGAAGACTTTTATGTTTAGAGTAACTGATAGATCATATCTGAGTAATCTGATCTTGATTTGGGTTCACAGGTTAGATTTGGAGATTTTAGGGTTTGAGATAGATACTGATCTGACTACTATTACAGATACATGCATGCTTGATGTTCATGAAAAAGGAAGTTTTTACCCCTAAACTCAACGTGTTACAGATTCTTACTCAAGTTAAATTGCCCAAGTCTCTTTTCAAGGTCGCGCACATCATTCTATGGTTGCGCATATCGTTCCATGGTCGCGTATACCGCTCCATGGTCGCACATCAAGGATTCTTAACTCCCATAATTTTAATAACTATGGAGCTCTATAGTCTTGATGCCTATTGTAGCAGAGTCCATTGTCTTATATTATACCTGCAAGTATTATGGTCGCAGAGACATCTACACTTGATCATACCATATCACAGAGGCAAAATCAGATATCAATACATCGTTGTAGTCAATACATGACCATAGTATTGAAGACTTATAGTACAATATGGAGATCATGTAGCTAAGTCATCATTCGCAATAGTTGTTCCTTGATATTTATGATTAGTTCTGAAAAAATCATAAATCCTTGACAAGATAACCGTCGAAGAAGATAAAGATGGATGAACAGTTTCCATAACCACAGGGTAAAGAAACTGACAATCCGCAACTAACCATAACCTACGACAACCACAATGCAGCAGCTGAAGATGATCGCCAGGCATCTTTTAAATAAATAAACTAATGTCTCTTTGACAAGTATAAAAAGCCCTTTAGGGGAAGGAAATCAAGGGAATAAAGAAAAAAACAATACATTCTCTTTGTAATCCTTTTCACTCATAGTGATAAACCAACAGGGGTAGGGTTATTACTCAAGATTTGAGGGCCTGAACTTGTATAAATCTTGATGTCATTAGATCCATACTTATAGTGATTTCTCTGGTGATTCTCTAGATTGTCTCCCTACTAAACTGTCGACGATTTGGACCAGGGGGTCCTTAGCCAAACTTATGCAGAATTTAGATGGGTTGTGAAGGGAGCCAATCCAGACAAGTACTAAGGAATTCAAGGTATCTATTAATCTAATGACACGGGAATTTATCTAGGTTCAGGTCTCCGTATCTGAGTAATAACCCTACTCTTGTGTATTTATCACTGTGAATACAAGGATTACAAGGAGAATGTATTGTCTATTTCTATCTTACTATCTCTAATCTATAGTCTCTCATCGCTCCTTGTCAGTCCGTCCTCCTAATCCTTCCCCTGAAGGTCTTTTTATACTTGCCGAATAGATCATCGGTTGTTCTCCTGAAGACGTGCCCCATGATCGCCCAAAACTGCTTCAGGGCGGTTACTGAGAGTCATGGTTACGTGGTGGTTGCCGAAGGTTGTGGTTACGTGGCAGTTAAGTAGCTTTGACCTACCATCATGGAAACTACTTCACCATCTTCATATTCTTTGATGGTTACCTTGTGAGGGACTTTGGATCTAAGAATGGTTACTGTGAATGGTGACTTATAATACATCATCTTTGTATTACATCACAAGTCTTCGATACCATGATCGCGCACCTCTTGAGATATGTGATAACGCATGGTTATAGGCAGATGTCTCTGCGACCATAGCTCTTGCAAGTATATCATGAGACCATGGAACTGATAATGCTAAGTGTTGAGACTTAAAGAGTCCCATAGCTAAAATTATGGGAATTAAATATCAATGATGGGCTTTGTCCATAAGATCCTTGGACCGTTCCCATTATCTCTTTCCTTGGCCTTTTGCGACCATAGAAAGGTATGTTCGACCATGGTGGTCGAAAACTGGAAGCGATGGAAGCTCTTCCTCTGGTTGGGTTTGCCTGTGGCCGCGCTTGCTGGAGCATCTTCCGCTTCCGGCTTTCTTCTCCCATATTCCTCTTCTCTTCTATCTTTAAAACCCTGTTCACTAGTGTTTGGAATTCAGTGAACTCATGGGAGGCGATTTGGTACTGCAGGTAATGTTGAAGTCCTTCTGCAAAGCGTTCTATTTTCTTCTCCTCGGTACCAATATCTCCAGGTGCATACCGGGCTAAGTGAGTAAACTGGTGTAGATATTCGGTGACCGTCTTGCTTCCTTGAATTAGATTACGGAATTCCCGACGTTTTGCAGCTATAACACCGGTAGGTACGTGAAATTTTCGAAATTGTTCCTTGAATTCCGTCCAAGAGATGTTATCTTTGTCAAGATGAGCCTCTTGGTAGTTCATCCACGATGCGGCTGCAGCTCCTGCTAATTGGTGAGATCCAAACAAAACCTTCTCTCGGTCGCTACATCGGATCGTGTCCAGCTTCCTCTCGATATCCCTTAACCAATCATCAGCAACCATGGGATCGGTTGCACTAGAGAATGTTGGTGGACAGGTCTTTTGAAAATCCGTTAGTCGGGCATGCACCTACAGTAGTTCCTTCTGTGGCTCCAGTAGGCATTCTCTGAACTATTTGAGCCAGCAGTTGGGTATGGGTTGCTTGGGCTTCTTGACGATTTTTCTCCATGGATAGGAGAATTTCTTGAATACTGGGTTGTTCACTCTGGGGAGGATTGGAGCTTTGAGATCCTGGCTGAAATAAAGGGTCGGAGTCTGCTCCCTGTCTTCTCTACCGCTTCGGGATCTTCTTCTTGTATCAACCATGATGGCTCTGAAAAGGGTCCAGACCAATCTAACCAACTAGGGCCAACTAAGACAGCAGTGCAAAAATAATGTGAACTACTTTAATGCATAAAATACTTGGGCTACTGGCCATAATACACAAGTTAACCATTGCATAAGCAACAGCGAATCACAAGGCTATCAAGAGCATCCACCAGCTCTATCTATACCACCCCCCCCAAGACACTCTGAAACGATAGAACGTACTCTCACACTCTTACCGATTTTTAGAAAACCCAAATAAGATATTAAAATAGAAGTTTTTAGGAGCTACAAAGCTCATTGTTTTTCTCAAAATAAAGTTTTCAATAAATAGTTTCTAAATAAATTATGTCTTCCTGGTGTAGCCAATTTCTAAAGGTGTCGTCCTACAGTCAAGTTCTCATGCTGCTCTGATACCAAACTTTTTGTCGCACCCCGAAACTAGGACTACGACTACTCCCGTGGAGACGTAGCTTGCTATAGCTAGTCCCATACAAGCATACCTTTGACTTCCCAGGATAAGTCAAGCACAGGAGTATATTCACATTGCAGCAGAAAAACTTACAAAGTATTAAGCAGTGTGGCCTGCTGGCCTTAATATTACATAAAGAGGATACAATGCCTTCGCGGCATTCAAGGTTTAGTTCAAACAAAATAAAACTTCTACACAGCGGATGTGGGTGTCCCTTCCACAGTAAGAAGTTGAAGGCAGAACAACACATCAAGGATCTGGCGGAACTGGCTCTCCTTCATCTTGGTCCAAGAAGTTCTCCACATCTTCCTCTTGATCTTGGTACGCTCCATCTTCTGGGTTGTAAGTTGCAAGGGTGAGTACTTACGTACTCAGCAAGTCATAGGAAAGAGTAGATACATATAGTAGTATTGTTATGAACCTAGACTAGTCAAGAATTATGGATGTTTATAAAATAATCTTTTCTTTCATATCTCATCTCATGTCATGGCAGCATTTCTCATAACATAACATCACTATTCATGTTCACTAGATTATAGTACTACCGCGACACGTCGACACACGACAGCCCACGGTAGCACCCCTTATCATGACAACACATGTCATTTGGGTAATCTTGACTTATCAAATTTTATTTAGAAAACATACTTGTGTCACACCCCGTGGATTTAATCCACCGCAGCAGACTCCTATAAACCCGGGAGCTCGGAGTATTCGAATACGTTTTTAACTCTGCAGAGAGGTACCAATTTACCCGCAAGATATTCCAGTTTCAAGCCCTTCCTATCACAAGGATTGGACCTCTGACTCACTTCATACTGTGAGTGGCAAGGTGGAGATAACAAGAACTTTTGTTATGTTTCACTTACAATTCACCCCTGACCCTGCAGTTTTCTTCACACAAACCGCAGTTGTGGCGGGATTACCCCCACACCCTAAGTCTCTTCCCATTACTGGGTCAGCGTGCTTGATCATAATACGTGGAGGAGCTGAACCCCGTGAGTTTAGTGTATTGTTTTCCATCTCATGCAGGGGTTTCATGTGCGATCCGCATAAGTACTTGTTCAGGCCTGTCCCATACCAAGCCTGCAGTTAGCACGTGTTTCATGCCACTAGACGCACAACACAAGGTTCTAGTCCTTATATGCCAGTGACCAGATCATACCACACACCATGCACCTACAGTGCCTGCACATCCAGTGCAGCCAAGCACAACCAGTGCTAGTACCACCATTCCATACCAAAACCCTGGTCACGGCTAAGGGTTCTATTTCATGAATATATATAAATACATATATAGTAGTTCATGGTTCACTATTTGATCTTTTCACATTTAACAAGCATCCAGCTTGTACTGCCAAAATATATCTCAACCATTCTTTCACATGGAGTATTACTTATATTCAAGGTCATATCATAGCAATTCATAAAATATAGGTTCAAGATGATCAAGACTATGACTTGCCTTCCGCGTCGTGAGAGACAGCAGTTGATGTCGGGAGTGAAGTCCTCGAACTCTGGCTGCGACTCTGAGCAAAGATCACACAAGCAACCAAGAATCACAACCTTTTCAATACATTATTATACTACATGCAATAATGCAAAGATGAATGTCTTGATGATTCTGAAATGATTGGACTTAGATACCATAGAAGCTGATTAGGGTTAAATCATAGAATTAGGGCTGAAAATGGGAGCTAGGGACTTCTAGGGTTCCAGGGTATGGGAATTGACATTAAGTCCGCGGCTAGTTTGCCTAGAATCGATGAATGTCTTTAGGTCGACATTCAGTTCAAGGCATCGACATAGGGTTGATGGATGATAGAGGGATTATCTCAACTTGTGGCAGTAGAATGAAATGTAGATTACAACTCCACAAGTCTGATGGACAAAGTTATTTTCAATTTGCATAACTGGAAAGAGGTGAAATGAGCTAATACCACTGGCTGACATGCTCTGACATTGGGCTGACAATGTCAAAATCTAGGGCTAAGCATAAAATGCAATTCAAGGGCTCAAATCAAGTTGTGATAGAAGAAGAAATTGTAGATCACAACCTCAGGAGTCTAAGGGACAAATTCATGCTCAAAATGCACATCAGGAAGGAAATGAAAAGGGCTAATGCCACTGGCTGGCATAGCTTGTCATTGAACTGACATGGCCAGAACTAGGGCTTGCCATAACTTTTGATCTAGGGCTCCAATTGATGCACCACTTTTTCTGGGAGGTAGGCCTCAGTAACAGGAACAATTCACTCAACAGGATCTAGGGCAGGAGATGGCCGGAAAGTGATGAAAACGGGCGATGAACTTGGTGGCTGAAGTTCCAAATCATAGCATTGGACAGGAATTAGGGCAAAGCTATAACTTCTGATTTAGACCGAATTGGTAGTTGAGCTAGTAGACAAAGTTGCTCAGGAGATCAAGGCGCATCTGGTGGACAAAGTTTCTGAAGCTGGATCGGCCGGGAATGGATTTTCGGTGGCCGGCGCCGGAGAAGATGATATTGAATTTGGGGTTTTCTACTACAGATCGATTGAACTCAATTCCTTGCTTGGAGAGTATCTGAGAGTTATAAGAAAGTTGTTGGTACGATTGAATTGGCCGGACGATCATCGGAGAAGCCTGGCGACGATCGCCGGCGGCTGGTGAAGCTCGGGCTAGGGAAAAGCTTCAATTTTTGCTCAATTTTGAAATCTGACTTCACAGGCTTGCTTAAAATAGCTCACTGATCATTTTTGTCTATTGAATCGAAGGCTAATTCGGACTGATTTGAGTTGTGCAACTGGAACAGGGCATTTCTCGAATTTCAGCAATTGCCGGCGATAACCGGCGATGAGGTGCATGAGAGTTCAATTAAAAGCTACAGAGCGATGAGATGGATGAGGGTTACTCACTGATGCTATCAATTTGAGGGTTGAGGTTGCGGTTGAGGCTGTCACCGTGAGCCTCTGTGCTGGACTCGCCGGAGAAGAAGACGACGGTGAGGAATTTCGGGTTAAAAAGACTAAGGAAGCTCTGTTGAAGATGGTGATGGTTGAGTTGATCTGGAGCTATTATTTAGGGATGATGCAAAGTGGAACAAGGCTCGCTGATCATTTCTCAGAAGCTAGGTACTTGCGCCGGTGTACCTTCGGGCTGAAGCAACGGCGAGCTACTGTGCAAGCTGCTGGTGAGCTGGATGGGGTTGCCACGGTGATGTCTGAGACGCTAACACGTGTGCAAGCAAAGGCGGTTTGCGAAAATCACAGCTAAAGCGGCGCTGCTCAACGGCGAAACACAGCGACGAGGTCGTGAACAGTGGCTGAGGTCGAGGTCGAAGCAACGCAGTGCACTGTGCCGGCTGTGGTCGAAGGAAGGTACTGTGCACCGCTGGCCGAGGTCGATGTCGTGCACTGGTCGAACTGCAGTTTCCCTGGTCGCAGCAGCTGGTGGCTGGTGGTCGAAACAGCCATTTGGACTGATTTGCAAATTCTGAAAATTGGCTGTCGACTGAATTGTAATTTCTGACTTGGAGATGGTTGATTTGCAATCTGATTTCTCAGATGAGTATAAACTTATACCTTATACTCATCTAGAAAGAGATTTGATAAAATCTGGCTTGATTTGATAGTTTTCGATATAAACCGAAAATAGGGTACTTTAGGGTAAAATAGAATCTGAGTTTTGTCGATTTCGAATTCTGGCCTTTAAGATGTAGTTTTGTAATCTGGACAGAAGGGAAATTTGTATCAAATAGCATTTGGAAAAGATTTGCTGAAGAAATTATGAATTTGGAGTTGATTTGAAGATTTTAGCCTTTTTGGGTCTCCAAATATCAGATAAAGGACTAAATTGCGATATAATTTGGACTGATATGTGAAAAAGACTTAGATGATATGATTTGGCTGCCAACTTTCTGGATTAAGGTATTGGCATACCCATGATCATAGTCCAAGAGTAATCTGATCTGAATTGGGTCAAGATTTAGCTAAATCTGAGTTCAGAATATTTAGAGTAATTAGATTAGAATAGTAATTAGAATTTCTGTTTTCGAAAACAGAAAAGAATTGATAGATCTGGAAGTTAGAGATGGAATTGAACCTAGCTTCTGAAGACTTTTATGTTCAGAGTAACTGATAGATCACATTCGAATAATCTGATCTTGATTTGGGTTCACAGGGAAGATTTTGAGATTTTAGGGTTTGAGATAGATACTGATCTGGCTACTACTACAGATATATGGTATCATGCATGCATGGTGTTCATGAAAAAGAAAGTTTTTACCCCTAAACTCAGGGTGTTACTGGCATTGAGTGCAAAAACCCTTTCTATCACATGGAAATCACAAGGTGTGAACAACGGTCAGGAATCCTAGGAAAGTGGCATTAAAACCTCGCGTCTCGAGACTTGCCATGGCACGAAACCATTCTCAGAGTTCTTCACTTTCTCACTGTTCTTCTGAGCCTCTAGCTTGCTCCTTCCTCTTTTGAAATTTCTCTCGATGGCTTGCTGGATGTGCTCTAGTCACCGATTGGAGGAGAGTTTGCTGGCCCTGGAGATCGATGGTTACCTCCCTTCCAGGTCACTGATTCGATGGTGTCCTACTGGGGAGAATGAGTAGAGCCCTAAGGTGCAGGAGGGCGAATGGGTGATTTTTGAGGACTTCCTGTGCTACGGCTTCCACCTGCCGGAGAGCAACTTCTTCCGACATATCCTCGCCCATTATGACTTGGAGTTGGTGAATATGACCGCCAACTAGGTTTTGATCCTCACAGCTTTTCAACACCTTTGCAAGGCCTACATTGGGGTTTTTCCCAGTGTTGCTCTCTTCCGCCAGTACTATTTTTTGGCGAGTTCGAAGGGCACCACCACTCCGAGGTGTGTCTACTTAAGGCTGCGGGAGAAGGACTTTCTCCCCTTCCCACTTCGTGACTCTGTTCACAAGTGGTACCAAAGGTGATTTTATTACTCTGCTCCTGAGGAGAGCCATCTCTGGTTCGCAGACCGGCGACCAGAGAAGAGCAAGGAGAAGGATGTCGCCCCCTCCCTCTCTGATGAGCAGAAGAGTCAAGCCCAGGTAATCAAGTACCTGATGAATAAAGGCTTGACTACTCGTGATATGATCCAGGATTTTGTAAAGAATTGGATCAACCCTCTGAGGAGGAGGGATCACCCGGATTGGGAAGTCAGGGCGATGGACGATGCCCCCAGGGACTTCAACCCTGGTAATTGCTTCAACTTTAAGCTTAGTCAGATTGCCAGATTTTGTCTCAATCTGTTTTCTTTGGAGATTGAATTTATGTTGTTTTGATTGTTGTTGTTATTTTTCAGCCTTGTCCTCTTCTGATGTTGAAGTGAGGATGAATTTCCTATTAAAATGTTATAATATGGTTGAGGAAAGCGACATGAATTCGCCAAGACTGAAGAGCTTGGTTGGCAACACCGACGAGTCTGGGCAGGCGCATCAAAAGGTATAACTTTTTTAGAAAGCCTGTTCAAATTCGATTTTAGGGGATTATTTACAAAAGGAAATTCTTTTGCGTTTGTGTAGTTGTTCTCACGATCAACAGCCCAAAAAAGGCTTGCTAGAGACAATGCTGAACCTTCTGGTGCTTCTTAATCGAAGAAGTGGAAGAAAGCTCCCTCTATGACCAAGGACTTGGCCAGGGTGAGAGCTTTGCGAATAAGCCCCATCTCCCCGCCGGCGACCTCAGCAGCGAAGGCTGCGACTACTGCCGCGGTGGGGGTTCTTGCAATAACATCGTCAGCTGTGACCAAGGCAATAGCAGACCCGCAGGAACAAGTTGCAGCCGTGACCATGATTGGCCCCGATGTCGCAACAAGAAGGGTTCTCGCGGTAATGTCTCTACCTTCTTGAGCTCTCCGTTATACAATTATAAATCAGCTTAAGGTCGTGTAGGGGGAGGGAAGCAATGTGGAGGAGGACGCTTCCCTATTTCTCTTGAGGAAGAGGGCAAGGGCTTCCTCTGAAGATTTTGACCCTGAGGCATTATCCACGCTCTTATCTCCCAAGGGTGTGGCCTCGAGTTCCCGCAACCTCATGGGACTCAGCATTAGGTAAATGTTATCCCCTTCTCTATCTAAGTCATAACATTTAGGTAGGGGTAATTTGTTGTATTTGTGATTTCAGGGCTCCTTCTGCTGTATTGCCTATGCCATCAACTGAGGCTACAGTCAGAACAACAAGTACGGCAGCCATTGATGATGTTACTGTGACAGCTGAAGTCACAGTTTCACAGGCCAGTGAGAGCCTGAGACCATCATTGTTGAGGTGTCAAAAGATATCCAATCAGATGTTCTTGCCAATGATGAGGAAACTGATTTCGCCATTGAGGCTTCGACCACGGGGGTGGACAAATAGGCAAATATCTCTGCTCCCCATATGGTCGAGGAAATTGCGTCTTCCTCCTATTTGGGAGGACAAGGAGAGGAGATGGCAGAAGAGACGGCAGCCCAACCTACCCAGATCCAGAGCCCTGCTACAGATTTGAACCCTCTGCTGGTGCTTTACAGCTCGACTTCTTCTAGCCATGTAGGCGGATCTGAGGGTCTCTCTGAGAGGTTTTTTCGTGAATTCTTAGAGGTAAGTAGAACTCTTTACCTTTAAGCTTTGCTTTATTTCATTAGGAATTTCATTCCTAGTACTTCTTGTTTGATGCAAGATACGGCTCGCATAGCGACCTCATCTAGTCTACTAGTGGAGCAACTGAAGGTCACTTAGGCTGAAAATAGCCAGTTGAAGTAGTAAGTATCTTACTTCTGACCTTAGTCTTTCTGAAATTGTAGTAACATTTGTTGTCATAGGGAAAAGATTACTCTGTAGGGTAAGACAGCTAAAGCCAAAGAAAGTGCCGACGATTGGAACGAAGGGTCCCTCTGCTAAGCGTATGCAAAGAAGGGAGTGAAGAAAGATGGAGCCAATCAAACAAGTTCTCAAGATGTTCAAGGTATCTATGAATCTAAGACACAGGGAGCAAGGTTTATCCAAGTTCGGGCCCCCTTTAAGTTGGGTAATAGCCCTACGTCCTGTGAGATTGATTATGTGGAAAAAAGGTTACATAGAGGTTGTTTACAGTAGCTAACTAGCTAATCCAATTTCGCTAAGTCTAATCTTCTCTCTGTTGATTTGTCCATCCCCTAATCCTCCCTTTGAAGGCCTTTTTGTACTTGTCGAAGAGGTTGCCGATAGTTCTCCTGATGGCGTGCCCCATGATCTCTCTTAACTGTCCAGAAGTGGGGGTAGTGAGGTCATGGATGGCGGTTGTCGTGAATCATGGGTACATGGCAGTTTGGACAGTCTTGACTGGGTCATCGTAGAACTGCCTCACCGTCTTGACCTCATTCGACGATTACCTTGCCAGGGGCTTATGATTGTCTTGGGGTCAATCATAAGGATCAAAGTGAAATAACGTTTTAGGAGTGTCCGCGTAATATTGCGATCAAGGGAATGGGATTAGTTCTTGTATCTATGATAGACGAGGGTTTATAGGAATTGTTTCCACGACCTTGTCGCTCTTAGATATAGCATAAAATATAAGCTCTCTGATAATAAATGTCTTGAATTTTGCATGAATTAAGTATGATTTTTTGGTTATATCTCGAACGCCCTTGGATTACCCGATTTCCTTCTTTCCGACCTTGGGCGACCATGGTCACATGCAACCACGTAGTGTTGGTGCGACCACTGAAGCCTAAAAGAGTAGCTAATAATCCTCATCAGCTAGCCCCCGAATTTGAAATGACAAAAAAGTCTTATTTAATAGTGTGTCGCTTCAAATTCATAACAGTGCTTTGTCATTTCGAATCCCCCTGCTATGTTACACGGGCAGCAGCCGCGATGCACTTTGGAGAGCGAGCTACATGCACTAGGGAAGATTTTGAGACTTTTGCCTCAGGCCCGAGGCCCGGGAAGCCAAAGTGTCACCTGAGGGGTCTATAAATAGTTGCCCACCTGTGGGGGAAACTTCAACTCCTTCCTCCAAGTTTTTCTACATCAAAAAACCTTTCCAGCTTCTTCTCCTCTATTCTAATGGCGTCTCCCAGCCAAGAGTGTTTCGACGAAGGAGATGAGATGGAGTTTATCGGTCCTCAAGAGGTAATGCTCTCTTGGTAGTGTGAGCTTCTTTTGTAGAATGTGACTTCTCCTAAGGTTTGTTGCCTGGTGCAGTCACCTGAGCGTTCAACTTCTTCAAGGAAATGAGTTGGGGATTATCTTGGGTTATCTGGTGGATCTCCATCGAAAAGCTAATGTCTGATGCGTACCGGGCTTCATCCCAAGCACACCCATCCAGGGCCACACAAGCTTCGCATCGTCCTTCCTTCTCAACGGAAGATGAGGAAGCTCTAGGCCTTGATGTGGCTCTGGTGCACCCCATGGCCACACAAGTTTTGCATCATCCTCGTCTCTCAATAGAGGATGAAATAGCTTCGCCCTTGTCCTCCTCGGTAAAGATTTTCTAACTTTTTAGACTCGTTATGGTTAGTAGATCTTTTCCTTAATGCAAGTTGATGGTGTTGAACAGAGCCGTGATTCCCAAGAAGAACTGGACAAGGAGAAGGCCGAGCTCCGAGCCCTCCAAGGGGAGCACAAACTCCTTGGGGAGAAGTATGCCCAGCAGGGGCTTGACTTGGATGACTTTTTCAATCACGTCGAGCGTTTGAAGGCAAGTTTTGACTGGGCCAGGGAGACCGCAAAGCTTGCTCGACAAAGGGAGCAGCTTGTGCACGAGGAGAAGTACGTTACAGATGTAACCATCGCCCGCTATGGTCTCACTATGAAGGACACCCTCGCAAGACTGAGACAGGTCGCGATGCTTCTTGAGGCGTATATGGTTGACCCTAAGAAGGACAACTTGTCGCTGGAGGAGTCCTGCGTCTTGGCCGGCAGCCAAACTGACTTCATTTTAGATGCAGTTAGGTCTAAGGCTGATCCTTAGTTGGGCCTTTTGTATTTCTTTCTTTTTATTTTTTGTAAATGAAAAGATTTAATAAAGAATTAATGTTCCTTCTACTGAATTTTTTTTTCTGTTTATTAATGTCATCTAGTATTTTCTTAGACCGTTGTATTATCTCTTTCCTTAGCTTTTGGCTACCATAGATGGGTATGCGCATCGCGCGCAATCACGGAATGACTATCGCAATCATGGAAAGGTAAGTGTGCTACACGTGATCATGGAATAACTCGCGATCATGCTTTTCGTAGCATGGTTACGCACAATCATGAGAGTGGCAATATTTGTCTACTAGCCCCCGAAGTCGAAGAGAAAAGACTTCATATTAGTGGAAAACGTGTTTTGTCTCTAAAAAAGGCATTTCAGCTTCTGAAAAGGCAATTTGTCAATTCGACTTCCCATTGAACGCACGTGGGACTATGAGTGCGCGTGTCAGGTTTGTTTTGACGTGCATTAAATGCAAAAAAACACCTTTTGCCACACAGCATGAACTATGGTGAAGGAACCAAGGGAATTGGGTTTTTAAAACCCTTCGTATCAAGTCCTAGCTTTCCACAGAAGCTTCATCGCAATTCCAAGCATTAGCAAAGTTCCCATTAGAGTTGAAGGTCGCATCCTTTGCTGTGTTTCCCTCAAGAACACATCTTGATGGCATGCTGGACAAAATCTAGCCACCGATCCGAAGAGAGCTTACTCGCGTTGGAAGTTGATGGTTTGCTTCCCTCTAGGTCGCTGATACCATGGTGGCCTGCTGGGGTGAGTGAAGAGAGCCCTGTTGTATGGGAGGGCGAGCTGGTGTTGTTCATAGACTTCCTACGCTGTGCCTTTCGTCTGCTGGAGAGTGACTTTTTGTGGGAGGTTCTTGCCCATTTCAACTTGGAGCTGGTGAACCTGAACGCCAACTCTGTTTTGGTCCTCGCTACATTCCAACATTTGTGTGAGGCGTTTCTTTGTGTTTTGCCCAGTGTGGCACTATTCTGGTAGTACTACTTCTTGACCATGTCTAAGGGCACAGCGGCGCCGGGTTGTGCATACTTTCGCCTGCAGGAGAAGGACTTTGTCCACTTTCCTATGCACGATTCAGTGCATAATTGGTACCAAAGATGGTTTTATTCCACCGCGCCGGAGGAAAGTCATATCTGGTTCGCCGATCGGCGGCCAGAAAAGAGCATGGAGAAAGATGTTGTCCCTGCCCATAATGAAGAGTAGAAGAGGCAAGTCTAGGCGTTGAGGTGCCTCATAGATGCGGTCTTGATTTCCCGGGATGTGATCCTTCATTTTGTGAAAAATTGGTTTAGTTCATTGAAGAAGAGGGATCAAACTGCATGGGAGATCAAGGCCAAGGAGGACGCAACGAGGGATGGTAGCCCTGGTATGTTGATGAGTCACTTGCTTGTTGAATTTGACTGTTCTCAGATGTATCGTTGAACATGTAATGTTGTCCAGAGCTGTCCCCTTCCGATGTCGCGGTTAAAGCTAGTTATTTGCTGAAGGCTTTTAACCCGGTTGAGGAAGGAGATCCAAGTGCATCAAGACCAAAGAGCCTGGTCGAGGGCACCCACGATCTGTTGTAGGCGCGTCGAAAGGTCTGTTCACTGATACAAGTCACGCTATTGATGTAATTCTCTTGGCTTGTGTAGTTAGCTGAGGGCCAATTGGTGAGGACGAAGAGGCCCTTGGGCGATGAAAGTCCTTCCGGTGGTTCCCCCAAGAAAGCGAGGACAACCCCGAAGTCCAAACAGCCCAAGGCTCCAGCCCCCAGCAATGTAAAACTACTATCTACTTGGGCGTCCTTGCCCAAGCTGATGGTGACCAGTGCCAAGGCGATCGCGGTAAAAATTTCTACCTCTTACGCCCCAACAAGGAGGATGGGGAGTTATATTTTGCTTGTACAAGGGGAAGGTAGCGAGGAGGAAGACGACGAGACCCCCCTAATTCTTCAAAGGAGAACGTTAGCGGAGCCGCTGAAGAAACCGGCACTGAAAGCGCTATCCTCGCTGTTGTCTCCCCAAAGTGGGGCGCCGAGTTCCTGTAAACCTCTGTGACTTAGCATCAGGTAAGAAGTTTAATAATTAACTAAGTTACTGTGCTTAGTTCAAGATTGTTTTTAATCATGAGTGGTTGTACAGGACTCCCTCGACCGTGGCTGCAACGACTTCAATGAATGTGACTGTGCCAGTCGTGGTCTCTGGGGAGGAGATCGAAATGATAGTTGGGGCTGCCATGTGCGGTAGCGCAGTAGATCTGACAGGGACAGTTGAAGGCGTTGTGATTACTGATGCCGCCCCGCCACCGGGCAACCTGGAAGACCTGGCGCACATCCTTAGCGAGGTGGTGCCAGATACTGTGGACACCGAGGCCTACAGGAATGGTGATACCAAGGTCGCGATGGCGGTCATGATACTAGGAGTAGATAAACAGGCAGTGGTTTTTGCTGCTCTGTTGGTTACAGGGCTGTGCAGCCCGCCAACCCCCAGCAATCTAGTTCGGAGAGGTAGACGCTTGAAGTGTCAACCTCTTGTAGCCCAGGCGATGGGCCTGAGATGTTATTCTTTGACTTTTTGGAAGCAACTAACATCTTTACCTCATGCCAACTTGTTTGGTTGTCTTTTGTGTGACCCCATGTTTATCATAGGATCTTGCTTGCAACGCAGCCATGATTGGTCGGTTGATAGAACAGTTCAAGGTCACGCAAGTACAGCGTGATGGTGTAAAGCAGTAAGTGCCTTGCTATCCTGTTTAGCCCGTGTAATGACCCTAAATGACCTTTCATGGTTGTTTTTTGTAGGGAAAACACTGTTTTGTTAGAAAAGGTCGCCACCGTTCGTAGCAATGACGACGCTGCAGTGGCCGAGTTTATTTCTTTTCCCCGATCAGGTCAAAGGGAAGCACTCTGAAAGCTGACTGAGGAGAGGGACCAATTCGAATAGAAGTTCATACGGTGGGGCACTAACCTAGAGAAACTTCATGAGGCTATTGGCTCTCTTCGGTTGGAACATGAGAAGGCCAAGGAAAAAGCCAAGGCAGCCTTCAATGAGAAGGTGCGTTTGGAAGGGATCATCAGTTGCTGCCTTCTCATTGAGAAAAGTACTTTGGGTAAGTTGAAGGAGGTCACGGACTCGTGTGACGCAACAATCGTCGTCCTCGTGGGAGGTGACTTAACACTTGCCGAGTCCTTTGACCTGGTGGCAGCACAGGCTAATTCTCTTTTCGCCGACATCCCAGAGTTTGTGACAAAGCTTGGGGAGGCACTGAAGACTGATGTCAGTGAGGTGGCCTTTGCTATGCTTCTGCAAATTGAGACAATACTATGGTCCGGATTTGGACCTAGGGCCTGCGGTGGGAGAAGTTGTATTTGACAACAAGGATCAGCTGGATACGACCAGGGCCAAGGTCAAGATACTTGTGGAAAAGCTGTTGCATGATCTCGGCCTTCCTTGGCGCTTGATTGTTTTGCTGTACTTTTTGAAAAAAGAATATACAACGAGTTTTCTTGAATTATGGTACCTTGCAAATGCACATTGTTAGTATAATGCTAAGTGAGAAAGGAAGACTATAAAGTATATGAAATGCTTATAAGTTGATGTCATAGTTAATCACATTTCTCCTAGTCCCCTCCTGCGATCGTTGTTACTTGAGCCTACTACATTGATCGCAGGATGTAGCAAAATATATGCTGGAAGATGATCGGCTTACGGAGCACGTGAATACGAAGTCATAAGTTTATTTCTAACTGACAGCCACTCGAATGGTCAGAAACATGCTAGTAAGTTTCTAAGGCGTTGAGAAACGGCTAACGAAGAAAGGCATATCTAGATGTGACCATGAGATCGGTCAGTGAATCCGCTTAATCAGCCCTCAAGCATGGCTCGAGGAGGGGTGAATGAGAATGTAACTGACGAAGATTGACACCCGAGTCAGTTCAAATAAATGCACTGTTGGTTCAAGACAGATTCGAGCCAGACACGTGCCTGGCGGTGCGAACTCAAGTTATTTTGAGAAGCATCAGCCCGAGGTCGCAGGCTTTGCGTGATCAGGCCGCAGCTAGTCCGCGGTCAGGGATTCGTGTGATATACGCGAATAGAATGTCGGAGATGTTGCGTGGTCAGCCAATATCCCGCGGTCAGAGCATTTTTGACTGGGGTACTTGCGGTTCATCTGTCCAACTGTCCCTATAGCAGGAATATCCCAAGTATCCCAGAGATTCTTCCACGTGGAAGACCAACCATCAGGAGGTTAATACGTGCAGTTATCCATGAATAACACGTGTTAAACCTTCGTGGAGGTTAAGAGCGGTTCTCTAAAACCGCATCCAACTATCCAAGCAATTGTCTGATGCAGTTATGACATGGCACCCTTTTGACCAGTATAAAAGGGTGGCAAGATGCATCAAACAGGAGAGAGATCAACATCTCTAATACAAGCAAGATACAACACATCTCAACCACTCAAACAGCCAAGTCTACGGCCAAGATTAGATAGTATTTACAAGCCTCCTTGGCTTCCTTCTGTACACTTACATAGGAAAAACCCTTCGCCTGTGAAGGTCTTTTCCCATCATCTTGTAAGTCTTTACCACTTATAGTGAAATCCCAACAGGACGTAGGGCTATTACTCCCACCATCGAGGGCCCGAACCTGTATAAACCTCTCTGTGCTCCTGTTCTCCATATTTCTACATACCTTCCCGGAGGGTCATCCTGAAAGGTCTCGCTATTACAAATTTTGCATAAGTTCGGCTCAGGACCCCAAGTCCGAATCGTCGACAGCTGGCGCCCACGGTGGGGCCTTTCTCAAGGCGTCCTAATTTTTCATCCGGAGGTTCGCTGAAATATGACTGGAGTATATGATTCCGAGAACGATTTTGATCTCGAGGCTTCCAATGCCTTCTCCAAGCGATCCTGTTCCGATGGACGAGGTTGAAGGCCAAAATCTTCCAGAGGTTGAATCATCTCTCCAGGTCATGTCCATCGACCAGGGAGCAAGTAGTGCAAGGTCAGAACCCACCGAGGTTCTTAATGCGCTAGAGGGTGAATCCGGTCCGTCATACTACCCTACTGAGGGGAAGGATGATATCGACCTGGAAATCAGCCCGCGGAGATTCGACCCTGATAACCTTCACCGTCTCTTTGATTTCGAGTCCGACTCGAAACAAACTGAGATGTTTTCCCCATCGACGACCTCTCTCCCTAGGCAGTTCACTGCCTTGTCAGAAGAAACTCCTGATCAACAGGCTGCTAGGGAAGAACGGGATCGCAAACAGAAGGAGGATCAAGATCTCGAGCAACAAAACAACGAACTACGCAGAACTGCCCTAGAGGCTCTTCAAGATGCGCAGGCTTGTTACAATGCTGCTCTGAGTTCTTCTCGACGGTCACGTGGTCACAGACGTGACCAAACCCCTTCTTTGCCTCCGGAGCGTTTCCCGGTGGACGAAGAAACAGTAACACCTGGTGCCCCTAGGAGAAGTACCCATGGTCGACTGCGATCTATCGCGGAAGTCATGCGTAACTTCCCTCCTACGGTCACGGATGCGCAAAAACCGGCCTTCACCAGGATCCTGGCGGAAAGACTGGATGAGGTCGCGTCTGAAGCGATCCCAACAGCCTCTTCCCGGTCGGTAACACGTTCCCGCGAACGAGAGTGTTCTCACTCTGGTTCTGGCCGGCTAAGTTACCCGCCGCCTGTACCATCCCGACAGGACAAGTATCGGCGAACGCAGGATTCTTGTGGTAGGGATCGGGTCCCTGTCCACTCTCGTTTAGGACCGCGAATAACTTCACCGTTGCGTGAAGTCGCCCGTGACCCGGTCGAGAGTCACAGGGCGTTTCACGGTCCCTACGTTGGTTGTAAAGCTTTCTCACTCGGCCTACGAGCGGTCGTTTGGCCTAATAAGTTTCGACCAGGGGCCATTGAATGGTTCGATGGAACTCAGAACCCATCCGAGTTCCTTCAAATCTATATCACTGCCATCCAAGCTGCGGGAGGCGATGACCGGGTCATGGCCAACTACCTGCCTACAGTCCTTGAGGGACTGGCTAGAACCTGGCTGTTTAACCTGCCCGAAGGTTCCATCTACAATTGGGAAATGCTGTGCGACGCCATCCTCAGCAATTTCCAAAACTGTTATCAAAAGCCGGGTAAAGAGGACGATCTTCATCGGCTACGACAAACTTCGACCGAAACTCTTCGGCAGTTTGTCAAGAGGTTTGTCGGGGTGAGGAATACTATCCCGAACATATCCGACGGCTCTGTTATCAGGGCATTTAAACACATCGTTCGATACCGGAGATTCACCAAAGACTTACTTCTCCACCCTCCTCGATCAGTGGCCGATCTGTTCGACATGGCCGATCGATACTCTGACGCAGCCGAAGCAGTCGAATGGAACCGGATGGTCGACAAGGGTGAGCTACCACCTCAACCAGGTTTCAAAGACGCCAGGAAAGAAGATTCAAGCAAGAAGCCGGAATCTTCGTCAGATGGGAAGTCGAAAAAGTCGAAGAGGAACCGCTCTGGACAGTACCGCGAGGTCGCAGTCACAGAGAAGCCACCTTCGACCAAAGGTAACAAGCCTTCGTTTAAGAATAAAACTGCTTCTGGTGGTCGTAGTGCCGACCAGCCAGAAAAGTCGACTAATCCGCAGGAAGGCAAGAAGTGGTATCCACTCCACAACTCCGCAGGCCACGACCTCAAGAACTGCAGGAGTTGGTTGAAGCAATTGGATGACTTCTACCAGGGAGTTGGGCCAATGCCAACCTTACCAGCTAAAGAACAGGCATGCAGACTTAGAGACGCCAACGGAGATGAGGAAATGTCCTACCAGGTACCTCAAAATCATATTAATGTTATTTTCGGGGGTTCTTCCTCTTTCGTTTCCAAAAGGCAGTTTAAAGCCTTTTACTGAGAGGTTAACCAAATGGAGACATCCCTTGGTGAACCTCAATACCCCCGTTGGTCGGATACACCTTTGACATTTGATTGCTCTGATTGTCCCGCGGGGCTTACTCGACCATTGAGGCTCCCTCTGGTCATTACCCCGATCATCAGTAACGCGAGAGTCGAAAGGGTCCTGATCGACGGAGGGAGCTCCCTTGACATTTTATTGGTCAAGGCACTTGACGAGATGCAAATTCCTCGTTCAAAGATTAAGCCCATAATCCATCCATTTTATGGGATAATCCCAGGCCCCTCCATGATGCCGTTGGGACAGGTGGTCCTCCCGGTCATACTGGGAGAACCAGATAACTTCCGAACAGAATTGGTTACTTTTGACGTAATCGATTGTGATTCGGCTTATAATGCAATCTTTGGCAGGCCAACTCTTGCTAAATTCATGATGGCAACGCACCATGCTTACCAGTGCGGCAAGTTGCCTAGCCCCAAAGGTGTCATCTCGGTCCGAGGTAGTCGCAACGTGGCACTCACGTACGACTGGCTATCTTTGGAGATGGTCGATCAACTTCCCCTCCGGGACGCCCAAGTCGCCACCGCCGCCACCGACGCGATCTAGGCTGCTCCTCGACCAGATGAGAAACTCAAACTGGTTCCATTATATCCAGATGATCCATCCAAGACAATTCGGGTCGGATCAGGTCTGGACGACAAATAGGAACTCGAGCTCATTACTTTTCTCTGGGCTAACGCAAATGTGTTTGCGTGGAAATCGTCCGACATGCCCAGTGTCCCAAGGGAAGTAATCGAGCACAGGTTAGCAATTCGGCCTGGACAACGACCAATAAAGCAAAAGCTCAGGCGTTTTGCTGTTGACCGACAGGAAGCCATCCGAGAAGAGTTAGACAAACTCCTAAAGGCCGGGTTCATTCGTGAAGTTGATCACCCGGAATGGCTCGCCAATCCGGTCATGGTCCGCAAGTCAAATGGCAAGTGGCACATGTGCGTCGACTACACTAGCCTCAACAGTGCCTGCCCGAAGGACGACTTTCCCCTACCCCGCATCGACCAGTTGGTCGACTCAACCGCGGGTTGCGAACTGATGAGTTTCCTGGACGATTACTCAGGATATCATCAAATTAGCATGGAAGAAGAAGATGAAGAGAAAACTGCCTTCATCACCCCGTTCGGCACCTACTGCTACGTCAGAATGCCGTTCGGTCTCAAGAACGCAGGTTCCACGTACCAGCGCTTGATGCAAAAGACCTTTCTTTCCCAGATAGGGCGTAATCTCGAAGCATATGTAGACGACTTGGTTGTAAAAAGTACCAAGAGATTGTCTCATTTGGACGATCTCGCTGAAATCTTTTGGAATTTGAATCGCTTTGGAATAAAATTAAACCCGGAGAAATGTTCTTTTGGGGTGTCTTCAGGAAAACTCCTTGGTTTCCTTGTTTGTTCCAGGGGCATTGAAGTTAATCCTGAGAAAATCAGGGCCATTGAACAAATGAGGTCGCCCTCGACCATGAAAGATGTTCAACGCCTGGCTGGTCGCATGGCAGCCTTAAGTCGCTTCATATCGCGACTAGGCGAAAGGGGATTACCTTTCTTCAAAGCCTTGCGGAAGCATCACAATTTCACATGGTCGGATGAGGCCGAAAAAGCGTTTCAGGAGGTAAAGACGTATCTATCCAATCCGCCAGTGTTGGTGTCTCCCGACAAACGAGAACCATTGCTTCTTTATCTGGCAGCCACACCGCATGCGGTCAGCGCTGTCCTGATCGCGGATAGGGAAGGGATACACAGACCTGTCTACTTTGTGAGAGAGGTGCTTCATGGTCCTAAGGAGCGTTACCCTGAGGTCTAGAAGATACTTTACGCGCTACTGATGGCTTCCCGTAAGCTATGACATTACTTCCAAGCTCACAAGATCACGGTACCCTCCTCCTTTCCTTTGGGGGATATTGTCCGAAATCCAGAAAAATCTGGTCGAATCGCTAAATGGGCGGTCGAACTCGGTGCCTTTGATATCCATTTCACGCCCCGCACGGCGGTTAAGTCTCAGGTTTTGGCTGACTTCGTGGTCGAATGGACCAACCCTGAGCCACCCGTGCAGATGCCGGAGGAATTGGAATGCCCCGATCACTGGACAATGTACTTCGACGACTCCCGTAGTTTTCAACACTCAGGGGCTGGAGTGGTGTTAGTTACGCCTTAGGGCGAACAGCTTAAGTATGTCATCCAACTACACTTTGTTGCGACCAACAACGCGGCAGAGTATGAAGGTCTTCTTGCAGGGCTCCGGGCAGCAAAATTCCTCAGAGTCCGTCGATTAGTGGTGAGGGGAGACTCACAGCTGGTCGTAAACCAGGTAAACAAGGAGTACAGCACCTCCGATGAGACAATGGCTCATTACCTGGGGGAAGTGAGGAGATTGGAAAAACACTTCAGTCATTTCGAAGTCCAATACATCCCGAGAAAGGACAACATTCTCGCAGACCAATTATCCAAAATTGGGTCCTCACGCACATCTGCTCCGACAGGAGTGTTCATTGAACACTTGGACCATCCTTCGATCATGACTTCGGTCGAGGATGATCCGGTAATAGCCTGCGTTACCAACCTCGGTCAGGAACAGGATTGGACTCATCCATTGAGAGTCTATCTTGAATATGGGACCCTACCCGAGGACGAAACCGAAAGCAATCGGTTAATTCAAAAAGCGCGTCTGTACAAGCTCATAGATGGGATTTTGTACAGAAAGGGTACTCAAGGAGTATTCATGCCTTGCATATCTCAGGAGGAAGGAAAATCCCTCTTGAAAGAAATACATGACGGTGTATGCGGTGCACACGCGTCATATCGGACATTGGTCGGGAAAGCTTTTCGACAAGGATTCTACTGGCCTTCGGCACTCGATGATGCCAAGCATATGGTCAAGATGTGTCCTCAATGTCAGTTCCACGCGAGACAGGTTCATCAACCTGCCTATGTGTTACAAACCATTCCCCTTGCATGGCCTTTCGCAGTCTGGGGAATGGATATTGTTGGTCCTATGCCACAAGCGGTCAATGGGTACAAGTTTCTGTTTGTAGCCATTGACACGTTTACAAAGTGGATTGAGGCCGAACCGGTACGAAATATTACCGCATCAGCAGCACAAAAATTCTTTCATAAGAACATTGTTGCTCGATTTGGTGTTCCAAACCGTCTTATCACTGACAATGGTTCTCAGTTCGCCAGTGGTCTTTTCCTAGACTACTGCAATCAGATCGGAACTAAGGTGTGCTTTGTTTCTATGGCACATCCACAAAGCAATGGTGCTGTAGAACGGGCCAATGGGCAGATACTGCAAGGCATCAAAAAATGTGTCTTTGATCGCCTTAAGACTTTCTCGGGAGCTTGGGCAGACGAACTCTATACCGTTCTATGGGTGCTACGAACTACCTCTAGTCGAGCCACTGGTGAGACGCACTTCCATCTGGTCTATGGGGCCGAGGCTGTGTTGCCTATGGAAGTTAGTATTGGGTCTGTTCGGATAGAACAATTTGCACAAGTTAATCAGTCTGAACAGCGATCATAAGATCTCATCCTCTTAGAAGAAAGGCATGATCGCGCTTTGATCAAGTCCGCGGCATACTTGCAAACTTTGCGCAAGTATCACAGCAAAAGGGTGCGACCACGTAGTCTTAGCGTGGGCGACTTGGTGTTACGAAAAATCCAAAACCAGTCTAATCGCAACAAATTCTCCCCGAAGTGGGAAGGCCCTTACACTGTTGTCTCAATGCCGCGACCAGGATCCGCGCGGTTAGCCATGGAGGATGGTCGAATTTTGTCCAATACTTGGAACATCGATCAACTTCACAAGTTATACGTGTAAGTACTCAATCCCCTTTTCCTGTTCAATTAGCATCTTTTCATAAAACAAAAAACATTTTGGTTTCATACGATGAATATTTCCCTTTATGCCCATGTGCTGCGAATTCGGCTCGGGGGCTGGTCGCCGGCGGTTAGATCATTACAACATCCTAGTCGGATTCGCTGGCCGATCTCATGACCGCTTCCAGACAAGTCACTCCTAAATAAGCCGTTTCTCAACGCACACGGGGCTTTCTGGCAAGTCCTTGGTTATCTGAGTGGCTGCTGGTTTGCAAACAAGGCTAGGCGTCACACTGATCATATAATTGTTGGTTCGATCACACATCCCTGGTCGTTATATTCACTTCTTTCCTATGTTTGTAATACTAAGTATTCAGTATCTACAATCACAGGCAGGGGCTAGGGGGATATGTTTATAATATGAAACGACACAAAACAAGAATATATATATTCATTTTTTAAAAAATGGGTTTCAACATACATTGCATCGCATACAACTGTTTCTGTACAGAAGTAGGGATCACTCGATCCCAAGCTCAGTCAGGAGCTCATCTACAAGGGGCTTGATCTCCTCCATGACGGCCTCTAATTGTTCTTCACTCTCGACCTCAACCGGTCCCACCAATGGATTCAGATCTGCATCTGGGCCATGGTGAAGTCGAACCCGGCTGAGAACGGCGGAAGCGGCTGACCGAACCCTGGTTCTGATCGCCTCTTCTCGTCGCCGTGTATCCTCAGGAAGATACTCGAGAAGTGAATCCGCCTGGGCCATGACTAGCGTAGACCAGTCATTTAGGCTGAAGTTATCTCTTGTGGTTTCGACCACATCAGCCCTCAGGAGGCGAGCCACCGCCTTCAGTTTTTCGAAGATCGAACGGCTCAGCTCTCTGATCGCCCTTTCGGAAGTTTGAATAGAGCCCTGGAGGACCATCTTGTCCTGACTGAGTTGTCTTATCTGACCCGCTTGCGCTGCAGTAAGAGGAAGGATTACTTACTTGTTATGAAGTTAAGTCTTCCTAATCAGGAATCGACTTACCAGAGAGTTGTGACCACAGCTTGTTGTTTTTGATCTCTTGGTTTGTAGTCACTGAGATCGAATGAAGCTTTACCGTGGCCACTTCTTTTTTCAGTAATGCCACCTCTCTGTAGTAGAACAGAAGGAGTGGTCATAACCAATTTGTATCTATACAAGTTGAAGAGTAATGATCCTTACCTGCGCAAGCTGTCTCGTTCTTTTTGTATGGCCTCAACGCTTGCCATCGTGGCACGCGACTTGGCCATCATCTGGGACAGCTCCTATGATGCAAAAAGAAGTTAAAGGTGTCCTATGTACAATTCAGGCACCAAAAGAGAAGCTCATCATACCTTTATGAATTCCCGTAAGGAAACGTCTTCCGGAGTAACAGGAAGACTCGTTGAAGGCCCCGTCGTGGCCACAACAAGGGCAGCCAGTGGGAGTGCCTGCTGGGCACTACCCCCAGTCGCTATTGGGTGCGACTGGGTCTCCGCGCCTGCTTCTCCCCTCGCGGCCCGGACTGCTTCCTGGACCGAGGGGGCGGAGCGCTCCTCACTGGAGGCTCCTGCACTAGCAGCAACTTCAACCCTCCCTGGAGCGGTTGAGGGGCTGGATGCTGTTTTTTTTCGCCTGACAAAGGAAAGATGAACCAAGCAATCACAATTCGTGATCATCACGATTTATTTTAATACAACCAAGATAAATGTTCTTACCTTATTTGAAATCCCATCAGCTTTTGAGATTTCTGGGAAGGCTCTCCTCGAGAAAGAGGACAACTGTCGTCTGTCCTGGTCTTCCTCTTGGTGAACAAGGCATTCCCCCCTGGGTGTGTTCTTCCGTAAGCACATTTCTAAGGGAAGATAAAGACAAATGATAAGAGTTTTTACCTGGGCAACCGATCCGGTTGGCGGGGTTGCATCCGAAGGCCTGGATGCCTCCTGGACCTCTGGGGCCGGCACCTCATTCGCAACCGCAACAGGATCTTGTCCGAC